>OU744453.1:11742750-13152750 GCA_916610825.1 Haliclystus octoradiatus
TTTGATCTACTATTTATATATATATATATATATATGGCGTGAAAGTCGGAGTAGCGAGAACAGTATGTCTCTTTTTTGACTCATTTTATTTATTTATCTATTAAATCTCTGATATTTATCATTGAGCACTATACCTACACAAGTGTGGACAACTTTACATTATTTATCTATGTATATATATATATATAACTAATGTGTTGTAAGTTGTCTTACTGATTGAACATAGGGCTCAATGCTTTACAGCAGAGCTTTAAATAATATATAAAACATGTAGTCAAAAATCAGACAATCATGTTTGCTACTCAGAGTTTCACGCCAAGGCGATCATCAGGCAATCTATTCAATGAAAAAATACACTATACCTTCAGGATATATACAATCGGAGTGCTATTATTTAGTTACGCTATTGTTTACATTTTACGAATCACGGATATTTATTGTTAGTGGTTCCGGTTATAATTTTTGGCTACGTTTTAAAATTTGGCAAGTAAAATTTATTTTGGTGTCTACATTTTGATATAATTTCTGTTTTTTTATTGAGTAACCGTTTGTCGGAGTATGTGATGTGGTATTTCTCTGTGAGGCAGAGATTGCATGTCTTTGTTTTGTTGCTGTATGTCTTGGCAGTTGAGAGGATTGACCATTTGATGTTGTATTCTTCGTTGTTTTCTTTCAAGTGCCATATATACTTCGAAAGCTCTGTAGAATTGATGCCTTTTGTGTTTCTGAATGAGTGCGCGTGTTTATTGTAGCGTGTCTTGAACGTGTTTTCAGTTAGGCCGATGTAGTTTTGCCCTTCTTGGTCTTCATTCGTTGTGACTGTGGCATTATACACGATGCTCTCTTTGAGGAAGCTATTATTCATTGGGCATAATTCTCTATTTCGGCAGTTGCATAGTTGGTCGCGTTGGGTGTTTTCTTGTTGTTGGTTGTTAATTATTTTGTTATTGTGGCTTTTTATTATCGTCTTCATGTTTTTTGTACAGCTGTAGCTGATTTTTACTGTGTTGAGGTTGAATATTTTGTGAAAGGAATGCGTTTTTGGGAAATGTTTCTTGATTAGTTTTAAAAATATTTTTCCGATGTTAGTCTTTACACTTTTGTTATAGGGTGGGTTGAACCATATTACTTGCCTTCATCTGCTCTTTTTGCCCTTGTAAGGTGTTCGTGGTGTGTAGGTTAGGTTACTTTTGTGTCCGCTTGACTTTAGGGCTGTCTCGTATTGATCCTTTGATTTACTGAATATTTCTGCATTATTTGAGAGGTCTGACAGTCTTTTGTTGATGGCTGTTGGGATTTGTTTTATGATGCTTGGTGGATGGTTTGAATTGGCGTTTATGTACAAGGGTTTGTCGTCAGGCTTTCTATACGGTTGGTAGGTTTCATTAGATAAGTTAAGTCAATCCTCTCAACTGCCAAGACATACAGCAACAAAACAAAAACATGCGATCTCTGCCTCACAGAGAAATACCACATCACATACTCCGACAAACGGTTACTCAATAAAAAAACAGAAATTATATCAAAATGTAGACACCAAAATAAATTTTACTTGCCAAATTTTAAAACGTAGCCAAAAATTATAACCGGAACCACTAACAATAAATATCCGTGATTCGTAAAATGTAAACAATAGCGTAACTAAATAATAGCACTCCGATTGTATATATCCTGAAGGTATAGTGTATTTTTTCATTGAATAGATTGCCTGATGATCGCCTTCGCGTGAAACTCTGAGTAGCAAACATGATTGTCTGATGTTTGACTACATATTTTATATATTATATTATATATAATTATAAAGTAATTGTGTGGGTAAAACATCAATTTGAGTGCTCAATGTTAAAAGCAGAGGAGCAACATAAATAGTAGATAAAAGATCACGGGTTCACTCTGTTACTCCGTTACAAAATGTGGACACTAACATTGCAAAGAAAGTTTTAGCGATGATTGACAAACACTTTCCGAATGCCCGTATACTCCACAAGATTTTTAATAGAAAGAAATGTTAAGGTATCTTACAGCTGCATGGCTAATGTACAAACTATAATTAGAAGCCATAACAATAAAGCCCTAAGTGACAATAGCAGCACTAAACCTAAAAAGACTTGCAACTGCCACAACAACAAAGACAACTGCCCATTGGACAACAAATGCCTATCCTCAAGTCTTATTTACAAGGCCAATGTCACAACGGCACAGGACAGCATAGGCAAACTACATCGGTTTGACTGAAGGCACCTTCAAGCAGCACGCAGCCTAACATGAGATGTCCTTTAAAACAAAGAAATATGCAAACAACACAGAATTGTTCAAACACATTTGGAAGCTTAAAGAGAAACACACAGTATCACAACTAAAAAATGTAATCTATGTCTAACGGAGAAATTCCACAAAATTTATTATAAACATGACAATTTATTAAATAAAAGAACAGAACTCATTTCCAAGTGCCGACACCAAAACAAACATTATTTAAGAAACTATAAGAATAACAAGTAGATATTTAACAATAGCATAGATAATACAATAGAATGTAATAATAAATTTAAACAATAGAAACGCTTCTTTAAAGTGTATATACATGACTTAAAGTGTATATCCCGGATATTGCTTTGCTTCTTTTGATAGAGAAAAATGATCTTCTTGTGTTTCTTGTGAAAAATGATTTTTTTCACTCAAGTGCTCACACGATTAACACCTCTTTGCGACTTCGTCTAAGCATAGTCGGCATAGTTGATGCGTATTAAAAATAGTCACACACCTTCAATAACCAGCAGCGATAACCTGCTTAGACGAAGTCGTAAAGAGTTGCTAATCGTGTGAGCACTTGAGTGAGAAAAATCCAAAACTAATAACTTTTGACTTTAGAGGCTTATATCTCTTTACCTGGATCTTGAATATTGATCAAATATAGCTCTAAATCTTGAGCTGAACGTTGAAAATTTCATTCCGAAAGCAGATTGTCATTTGGTTTAGCGGTTTTTTATTTAGAGACAAATAAGTAAAAAGTTTAGTGTTTTTTCCGGTGTAAACCCTCTTGTGGAAAATAAGTGGGTTCCTGTTCGAGGAAAAAGAGTGAGACACAAAATCGTAACTTTGATTGCATTTTTGAGGGGGAAATACTTGCGCAAAGTAAAAATACAAGAAGAACATTTACTGATAGAAAATGTTTCTCTATCTAAAGAAGCAATCTCCCAGTATCTGGGATATACACTTTAAGTCATGTATATACTTGAGCACACCATGATGTTTTTTAATTCAATAAATCGTCTGAAGAGAGTCTTTACGCAAAACTCAGAGTAACGGAGTAAACTCGTGATCTTTGATCTACTAAATTTATATATATTATATAATTATATAATTTTAACACTATATGGCTATTCTTTATAAAGAAAGAATAACAAAATTCTATAAATACAATAACAATAGGGCGCTGTGACAAAGGGAAACAATTAAGATAAAATTTGCAACTTAATTGAATTGCGTAGAATGTTAAAAGTCAGTTTTAGCTTCCTTATAGTGGATTTCCACACACTAACTATCCCCAACAGCAGAGAGGTGGCAAAATGAGTATTTATATTTGCCAACATCGTGAAAATTTGGTAGGCCTAAATTTCAACGATGAAGTGAATTCAAATTTATTTTGTTAGTCTATGACGGCAAACTGTAAAAGAGGAACATATTATAATGTTCTTTTAGCCAACAAATACAATTGATTTCAACACCCTGATCAAAAGTAATAGCCTACTTGGCAGCAAAAATCTCTGTTGATTTAAATTGCGACTGAGTAAACATTTCTATATAGTCGTATCGCAAACAATAACACCAACCTTATTTGATCAAGTTTTTGTGAGGTAGATGCACAGTCTTTATATATTACACCTCAGTATGTCCCCTAGACCTTCCAAACGGAGGAATACTCTTAGCCTTTACAACTGCGGTGATAATGCTTCATTAGGTTAAACTATTAAGCTTTATTCCCCGGGGTGGATATACTATAGTTTAATTGGCTCATAAACTTATTTGTTATCATTATCCTAGGCTGAAGCAGCCTGCTATTTCTACAAATAAAGATGAGACGTGAATTGTTTTACTGATAAGTTGACATTATTCACTAGGCAGAAGGCTATAGAAATACAATGTGTTCGTGATTTTGATGATTAGATTAGGTCTAGGTAGCCTACTAATCAAGTTACATGTTTTCAAGACTTAAATATAAACATTAAATTATAATACATACACACTAGCGGTCCATGGATCTTCTGGCAGCGAGGACAATGATAAACATCGATGTCTCCTGCTTGAAATTCTTCGATTCCAATACATCTACAGATAATATATTAATATTGATGGACAAAATTACAAATAAGGACCTGACCTGACTGACTGAGTCTGGACTGAAGCTACTTAGAAATTGAATGAGTTAGCCTGCTGAGTAAAACCAGGCATAACAATCCTTTCCCATAGCATGAAATACAAAGTAAACCATAGGTACATATAGTATTTATGACGTGCAAATTATAGGAATAGTCTAGAACCTTTTTTGAAAGTAATGGTAAAAGCTGGAAACTTTGGTCCATGACTCGATGAGAAATCCTTGAATGGAATGAACTCAAAAAAGAGTTAGCTAGCTTTCCAAGGCAACGAGGATTGAACAAGTTGTAGATAAAAATCCATACCTTCCATGAAACCAATCACTGCACTTCCCACACTCTATCATAAAATCTTCAGCACTGTAAGGTTGTTTACACAAACAATACAGTTCACTTTCTTTCGTTTTACTACGCTCGCCATATTGGTTGTTCATGGCGGCCATGTTGACTTTGTTCAAAATTTAAATTGATTGGAAAACAAAATAGGATTGTTGTTGTTGTTGAGATAAAGTTTTTGCGGACTATTACGTATACCTAACGCGTAATAAAATCAACGGATAGGCTTCTATGGCTCTAAACATTGGCATTTAATAGTCAATTTACATGAGATTTCGATTGATTTTGAATGAATTTATCAAACAATAAAGCATAATTACGGAAGAGGACATAAAATTTACAGGGATACACACTACATGAAATTATGACAATTATAGCAAAATAAATTTTGGGTCCTGCCCTTGAGGAATTTTAGCAACTTTTGTACTGTACTGGCATGTTCACTCTGCTTTCATTTTGCTAGAACTATACTCACAACCAAACAACCTGGGTTCACAATTAGAATGTAGAAGGAACACTTTGCAAGCGCTATGATAAATCCCCTGGATCCATGGGCATTTACCCGTCTTTAATTCCTCAATGAAATATTATTTACTGGCATATCCAGCAAACAAAAGACAGAAACATAGATAGCAATATTATCTGTCAGGAAGGCAAAAAAAATACCTTTATTATTCCTTACATATACAGTGTAACCTCCATGATCCCCCTTTAATTGGCATGGCGCAATTAGAAAAATCAAAATGTTGCAAATATTGTATCTTTCTATATCGTTAAATTATCATAATGATAATCAATATTTCTGTTGTAGTTGGAAATAACTTAACATTCAAGCACAATGCCTGCACGAAGTCTACAGTTGAACTTCAAGAAAAACAACTACGTAAATATTATCTGGCACAAAGTCAATATCACATGTTTTATTTGAATTCAAAAAACAAAATACTCTCTACAGATTATAATCATTAGTTTATTTACAATATATATAAAAACATGTAATTACACTGCTATGTACATTATTTTTCTTCCATCTTAATCTTTATCTGACTATGAACTTGAATTGGTTTTAAAATTATTGGTGTTGTGTAAGTTACTTTTTTGCAATAATCACTCAAGGCAAAAGCTTGAAAAGGAGATTTTATAAGTTCATGAGTTAATTCATGTTCTGTAGTTTCATCACAATAATGATCTAATGACATTGACAGTGAATCTTCTCTTCTTGCTTTGTGAGATAGATGCGGTTGCCAGGGTTTCTGATCTCTGGTCACACCATCATTCAAAATCTATGCAAAGAGAGAAATTAAATCATGGGTGGAGTTGAGTTGCTATTTTTGTCTTCATTACATTAGATAATCTGCCTAGAGCTATATTTATAACTTGCGACCTGGATGAGTAGTGGTCAGGTCAATCAATCAATCAATCCTTACCCTTTAAATATTTCAAATATTATCAACGTAATTTTAATTGAAATAGTCAGTCAGCCAGTCAGCCAGTCAGCCAGCCAGTCAGCCAGTCAGTCAGTCAGTCAGTCAGTCAGTCAGTCAGTCAGTCAGTCAGTCAGTCAGTCAGTCAGTCAGTCAGTCAGTCAGTCAGTCAGTCAGTCAGTCAGTCAGTCAGTCAGTCAGTCAGTCAGTCAGTCAGTCAGTCAGTCAGTCAGTCAGTCAGTCAGTCAGTCAGTCAGTCAGTCAGTCAGTCAGTCAGTCAGTCAGTCAGTCAGTCAGTCAGTCAGTCAGTCAGTCAGTCAGTCAGTCAGTCAGTCATTCAGTCAATCAATCATTCAACATGAATTTGGAATATGTAGTGTAGATCTCTAAATGTGAAAGCCTTTTGATGATTTCAAGTAAAAATTTCAAAATATTAGTGGTTTTTATATTACGTAATACATTAATACATGTTTAAAATAAAATTAAAAATAATAATGTACATAGGTACTTAGGAATACTTTATGGATATTTGGGGCATACGTTTCAATTGGGAAACAATATGTAGGGTATCTACTTCTCATTAACTTTCAAGTGATTATTTTTAAAATCAAATTGGCATTCTCCTACCTCCCGGCATTCTTAACCCCTCCTCCAATGCATAATTAACTGCAGACTATCTGATTGATGTGAAATATATATTTGGTATTTTAAGAACAGAGTTAATTAATAACGATAATAGTCATCCAAACAGAATAATTATTTATAAAGCTACTCACTTCATCGATGGCTTTAATGTATTTTTCTGTTTCAACAAATGATTGAATGGATTTACCAATCGAACCATCAATAATGTCTGCATGAGACAAAACAAAAACTACCAATTAAACAATTGATATCATAATAAGGTTGTTGATATCACCGTCTTGGCTCCTAGTGTAGCAAATGATATTAATGGGGGTTACACTGTGCATTAAATATAAATGTTACCTCTCAGTAAAGTCAGTCTAAGTGCTGCTTGCCCATTGTTCTGATTCAACAATTGATTAGCCTCTGTTAAAGAATAACCTCTTAGCGAGATGTCATTGATAGCTAGTAAACGGTCACCAACAAACACACCACCACACCTAAATATCACAAAACAAAATACAATTACTGCATATAATTTAGTACCCTTATACATTTGTTTATCTCCCCTGCGAAACAAGTTCATGAAAGTTCATAAAAGTTCATGAACGTTCATGAACTTTTATGAACGTTCATGAACTTTGATGAACAGTTCATGAACTTTGATGAACAGTTCATGAAGTGTAAGGAATAGTTCATAAAAATATGGTTCACTAACTCTTACAGTTCATGAACGTTCATGAACTTTGGTGAACTCAAAGTCACAATTCATGAACTACACTCAAAGTTTATGAACTAGTTGTCCAAGTTCATAAAAGTTCATGAACGTTCATGAACTAGTTTTCCAAATTCATCAAAGTTCATGAAAGTTCATGAACGTTCTTGAACTTTTATTCAAGTTCATGAATGTTCATGAACTAATCATAGCAGTTTGTAAACAAATAGTTCATGGACCCACAGAGTTCATGAAGGTTCATGAACTTTGATGAACTAAAAGTCATCATTCAACAACCACATTCCGCGTTTATTAACCAGTATTCAAAGTCCATGAACTATATCCCAAGTTCATGAACGTTCATAAACTTCAATCAATGTTCATTCTTTGCAGTCATTTCTCGTAAACCCTACCAGTAGTAGAAGTTCATGGACATTAATTCTGAATTAATGAAACAGAAATCCTAGCTTATGAAACTTCATGAAAAAAACATTCTGATCAAAATACATAATAAAGCTCAATTAGATACAGTAAGTGTGAAACTGTATTAACACACAATTGTAAGGGCTATTTTAGCAGGAAAACATAAATCAATGCAGGTCTACTTGGCAGCATTTCTGGTACCATGTCAACAATTTTGGAGCTTATTGCCTAGTAATCAGGGCAGTATATAAGTAATGCCAATAAAATCTAGCAGCATATTATTGATCTCAACTAATGACAAATAGACAATGCCTCAGGGGCAGGGTGTCACAAAATGTTTGCATTACTGGAATCAGAAATTCCAGATAAGATAGGAAACTTTCCACTTTTAGGGTTTTCAAAATATTTATACAAAATGAATGTGAAGCCTATGAATAATAATGTTGAAAAGTAAATCTTATAGTTGAAAACCTACTGATTTTGTGCTGGCCTTCAATGAACCAGGTTCCCAGGACCCCCTCCTTCTGATAGATTGTTTAGGAGAAGACAGAAGACACACATGTGTCTTCATTTGTCAAGACAATGTATGTACTTAAGTTAATTAATTACAATGTCTATAAGTTAATTAGTTGTACAATCTACAGCTAACTTATTTCTGAGTTTTATCCATCAGAAATGATAATGTTCTTGTTCAAGTTTGTTGTTTCATGTCTGATGCATTAATGTGTTAGTTTGATTGTACTTTTATTAATTATGTTAACATTGTGTTGAATATATCCTAAAACATCCTGTGCTGTGACTAGGCTATCTAAATTTTAATGGAAAATAGTTTAATTGATTAAAATTCAATTTATTTTTAATTATACACACAATAGAGAGCAATTGTGTGTTGATTATCCTGTATATTTACATAAATTGATAACCTGAGCTAAAATATCAAAACAAACAAACTGAAGCATCAATAGCCAATGTGTGAAGAAGTAAGTTTTTGATGACAAATCTTACAAACAGGAAGTGCTAAGTGGGTGTCTAAGTGAGAAGCTAATAAATTCATGCTGAGCTCATGCTGTCATCTCATGCTGATAGTAAGGTGATAAGCTGTCTATATGTAGACTAGGTGCTTGGACCTGGGTACTAGCTATTGTTATTCAAAAGAAAACTGGCTTATGAAGTCAGTTAGTAATTATATCATTCCTTACTTTTGCTGCTTGTTTACTTGAGCCAGAGAAAGATAGCAATCTTGAAAAATGAGTTTAATTCAGTAATATAAAGAATTTAGCTGATGGATAGATATTCTACAAAGTTTTACATAAAAATATATGGCTTCAACAGGATTGAAAAGATGATTTCCAAGTGAAACTAAAGCTTGATTTTGGAATACTAATTAGATGAAACTGTGGTTTTCAAAACTCAAACAGAATTTACTACAGTAGACCTACTCCCCACATGGTTGTTTGGTTGCTCATATCTGGTGTTGGTGTATACATTGAATACCATGCAAAGAATGTGAGGCCAGATTTTATATTTCCTTTTAATTATTCACAAAAAGATAAATCAGAGATGCAAAGCTTTGCAAGACTTTTATTTACCCCCACAACAAAACTAAATAAAGAAGTTCAATGTATAATTATTTGTGTTGCTTGCTATTTTCAATTCAAACACTGGACATGTCACAACTTCAAGCTCTTGAACATATACAGTCCAAAGGTTGATATTAATATTAATTATCATTATTATTAAAAGCACTTCTTAAAGTAGGTGCAAATATCATTACATGATAAAATAAGTTTTGAAATGAATCATGGCAAGAAAAGAATATCCCAACAGAGAACCAATTTACCCTTAATATAGTAAGATACTCATACAACTATACATTTAAAAGGTAAGACTTCACATTATGATTTGAAGACTTAGAGAGATATGTACACAGAATAGAAAGTTAAATCATGCTCCATAACTGGAAAAATCCGTTCAAAGCAAAAGACATTCAAGGACAGCACACTTTGAGAAGTTGATATGCTTTAGGCTTCAATGAGCAGAATTGATGAGACTTTAGACATATTTAAAGTATCAATCGGCTTCAAACAATCTTTGATATTTTAACAAGCTATACTAATTCCTACATTTCTATATCATATATTTTATTTGTTTGAATGTATTCATTTCCTCTTACTATGTCACATTTTACAATTTTTTGTGAATTAAATGTTCAAACATTCAAAGTTGCTTTTTCCTATTCTTGTTTTAATCTGTTATTTACTATACAGTTCATGAACGTTCATGAACTTTGATGAACTTTGATGGACTGATTTCATGAACTTTGATGAACTGCTTCATGAACTTTGATGAACTTGTTCATGAACGTTCATGAACTTTGATGAACTAGTTTATGAACTTTGATGAACTAATTCATGAACTATGCTGAACTAGTTCATGAACTTTGATGAACTAGTTCATTAACTTTGTTGAACTTTCATGAACTTGAGTTCATGAACGTTCATGAACTCTGTGCCATTTAACGTTGATGAACTAGTTCATGAACGTTCATGAACTCAGTTCATGAAAGTTCATGAACGTTCATGAACTTTTTCGCAGGGGCGTGCATAGCAGCATATTTAATGTGAATTACATGCAGAATAACTTAATAATAATGTGTGTATAGACTTGACAAGTTATATACATTGATACATCTTGAAAAGTTAGGCAATTTGAAATGTGCTATTGGCACAACAAATCAACAATGTGAAAATGTAGACGGTGTCACCCTACCGAAGGAACCTGCACCACTCCTCTATTTCCAGAGGAGTGGCTTTTTCCACTGAGAGCAATGATTCTAAACGCCCTTTGATGATCTCAGCCGAGACACTGCATTCAACAGATTTCATAGCAGATAGGTCTCGATTGTCAATGCACAACGATGAACCGCAGCTACTCACAATGCAATTCCCTCTGGACCATTCCACCCGCCATCAGAAGATCAGGTACTCATTTGATGTTTCAGATAAAGTCTAGATTGAGCTGACCTTTGGGGGATTTGAACCACAGTCGATCAGATATGATCCGTTCTAAAGTTTGGTTGCTCTGCCATTTGACCAATCCTCCTTTGAGAGGCGATGTAGAGTGGCAGTAACAAGGTCATGGTAGTCAATATCTACAAAGCTATTATTAAATGTTATAACAAAATAATAGATCTGCAATTAATCTTTTATTTTCGAGTGTTTCGATATTCAACTTAATAATGTGTTTCGATTTTAAGTTTATAAGTTAATCACATGGATACAGCTGCAATGGTAAATATACTATTCGGCATTCATCATCATCTATTTAGATTACTTTATAAGCATACATATTTTTTTTCCTCATACCTTTGAATTTCACTCTGCTGTGCTAATCCAGCAATGAAAATGGGTGAAAACGGATCTTCGGTGCCTGAAAGAAAGAGTATTGTTATTATATTATTAGGCAAACAGCCAAATATACATGCAAATGTATAGATCATAAATCATTTACCAGAGAGTGATATACTCAAACAATCATCAGTGGTTGGCAGTTCAACTGTAAACGAGGGACCTGATCATCACAAAAAAATAGCACCATCAATCATTATGTGAAATTAAACGGGGTATCAAATGATATAGTGAACATAAGGATACTCATTTTACCTGAAATCACATCTTTCTTCAACTTCAACAGGACACTGCCAGATACGTTTACTAGTGCAGCTTTTGCCTTTTCTAGCTGCTGTCCATCAAAAGAAGAATTGTCAATTGTCAAGAGTTCGTCGCCAGGCAATATTGAGCCAACCCTAAACAAACACAAAACTACAAACAGTTCACAAGAAGTAATGTTGCTGTTTTATAAGTAATGCATACGTGATGCAAGTTCTATAGAAGGGATACCGGCTTATCATCTTTTGATTGAAGTAAACAAACCCGACAATACGCCAATGTTATATATTTTTAAATAGGCATACCTGTGTGCAGCAGTTCCTTTCACGATATGTCTCACTCGAAGTGTACTAGCTTGACTGTTATTGATTTGAGACGAAGCTAGAAATAGACAAATTTATACAATGAGTATCTCAAGTACAAAACTCATCACATGAGATAGTAATCAAACTTCAATAATACATTCACCGTCAAGAATTAGACCAGCTTTCAAAGTGTCTACATTCAAACGTACCATGAAAGTTCCACTTGTAGGTATAGTATGATCTAGGGAGGAATAATAATCAAACTCTAATGTTCTGTCTGTTGAAGCTTGTGCTTCTGAAATATTAATCTATTTATTTTTATTCATTAAGACATTTTGACATTATGATGATTATGTACGCATACAAAAATTATTAAGGTTTTATTTTTAAAGGTCTTATAAGAGTCGAAATCGAAAAATTATTGTTGCAATTCCTATTTATTTTGCATGGGCTACTCGATTCTGTAAAAACATTTTTTGGTGTCATGTGCATTTTAATATTCATGAATGTTTATTATTTTTCTTATTAAGGTGCATTCATGAACTGTTGATAAGGTGTTTCTGAACAGTCCATGAATTCAACTAATTTTTTCGCAGGGGTAGCCTACATATGTAGAAAGTTAATAAAAAGGATTACCATAGATATTGAATTCTATTTCAAGAGTGACAATTCGACCAATTAGACTTTCAGCTACATAACAATTGTTAAGTGCTGATTCCATACTTTGTATGGATACACCATCCACAGAGAGCAAATAGTCACCGGTTTGAACTTGTCCACATCTACATGAAGAATAAAAGGAGTTATTATTCAAACCATTTTACCATTTAACTTTAGGATAAACATAATACCCTGATATATTTTATGGATAGATACCATTCCTGATGTCAATTGATTGATGCTGTTTAAGTCAGTGATTACACTGATTTCAGTCTGCTGTCTAAGTGTTGTTTTAATGTACGGTTGTGTCTTTTGTATCAAAGATCTCTGACTAACATCCATGTAACCCTTAGCGTCTCTCTTTGTAACATCAGCAGGCACATCCTATCAGTATTATAATAAATAGAATCTACACTTACGTTAATTGTGTCATTATTTAATCCTGCACAACATAAAACCTTCATGATCAAGGTTGAAATCCATTGAACAATGCAGCTATTCATTTATTAGTAAATTGATTGTCTCAAGGTATTTGGATAAGTCTCCACAATCTCTCTGGGAGATCATAATTCATAGTGATATTTATAATTGTATATAAATTGTAATGTATACCTTGCTAAGTCTGAATTGGGATGAATGTATATTATTCTCAGTCCATGATTCGCTGGATCAACCTTGCTACAATCCTCAACATCAAATCCCAACCCTGTAACAGAATCACAGCAGATATCCACGCAAAGTGTATGTTTGATACTATTCCCTGAACTGGATGTATGTTGGCTGCATTGACTAGCAATGGATTGACTGCATGACCATCCATTTCTTGCTGATGAATTCAAATGCTGGTCTTTCAAACTGGAGTTGAATACTCTCTGACCACCAAAATCATTTTCAGTAGCTGTTTCATTTGTAAATCGATTTGTTGTCATTGAACAAAATGTATTCAGACGAGGTCGCTCTCTTTCACTGGGAGAGATGGTATAAGGCAAACTAGGTCGACGGCAAGGAAGAGTTGAAGCATAGCTAGGTTGCAGATGAGGAGGTGCGGATTGGGGTGAGAGTGTGTCTTCTCCGGATTGCCCCAAGGAGCTGTTGAATTCTGCACTGTGTGGTCTTATATGAAGTTCAAGAGAGACAAGGGACGCTCGCATTATGTTTATAACATCCTCAATCTTTGAGTTCTTCACAGCAACTTGACCAACACCAAGAACTACATCCCACTGATTTAAAGCTGAATGCCTGCAATTTATAATGAATGATGTCAAAGTAGTGAACATTTTTTTGACATTGATTGATCAAACAACATTTTCAATTAAATCTCATTAGTAAGTAAAATATATACACTGCTTCCCAAATGAAGATACTGTATATTATTCTGCCTGCCTTTTCATTCCAAATATTTCATCATTAGAATCATCATTTTTAATGGACATATTCAGCTGTACAGATGCCTAAATAGTTGTGTGTGTCGTCAAGCGGCCTTAAATACGTGGTAGTAGCTCTAAAACTTTATTTATCATCAGTTAAGAAACATGTCTGACATCATGAGCACAGCTAAAAGCAAATTTCTTACCATACTATAAGTTTATAACTGTACCATTTATATTACCTGTCTGATGGGCTGCCATTTACGATTGAAGAGATGATCAAGTCACCATTACGTTTTGCTAATGAATATCAAATCAAAATATTACAGAATTGAATAATCAAACACATCCAAAAATCAACTACTGTAGCTGCTATAGCCATCCCTACCATTAAGTGATATTCCCCAGTCACTGCACTCTTTCGATTTTATGATATTTACTATGATTGTACCATCTGGCAAATGTTTGACACCTACAAGTGTAATATATCATGACATTATCATATATTATCATATATTATCATACATTAACATACAAAACTACTATCTTCATTAAAACAAGATCACCTTTGTCATTCAAGCAGTATTGTATTTCCATTGTAAAATCCCCAGTCATTGAGTCAAGCCATTGTTGTACATCACAAGATCCCAAGCCTCTAACACTCTTAGAGTTGATAGATAGAATAATGTCAGATGGCTGGAGGAAAGAGCCACTGTCACCATGGCTATAGAACATTAAACAAAGATCAATGATTAGAGCCTGAAATGAACTACTGTAAAATAACAGCGCGACAGACAATCAAGTCTTCTTACTTACATGGCTTTGATTTGTTGTGAATCCTTTGATAAAATTTTATGGACAGTGATTGGACGGTAAACAAGACTATCTCGGCTGAATCCACCTATACAATTGGACACAAAATCATAGTTGTATATTATTTATTATTGTACCACCAGAAACAGTCTGGCTGTTAGCAGAGTTTTGGGTTTTGGTCAGGGATTCTTCCATGAATCAAGCACCAACAGGAAGCCCTCCCAAGTTAAAATGTCATGTGTAACGGAGGTGTTTGTCGCGAGGAACCAATGCCTGGTTGATATGTTGTTTTGTACATTTGCTTATCATAATCCAATTCAGAACACCTCCTTCAGATTTACTGCATGAATAGAATGATGATGTTCTAAAGATTCCAAATGTATGAATTTCCGCATTGTTGAAAACGTCCTCATTTGCTGTTCCAGGGTCAATATTTTATACAATCGTTGGTACGTAGTATAATTGGCATATACATGGAGCTACAAAGTTTCATTACTTTCGAGTTTTGAGTTTATTTTTTACTTTTTAGGCATTTTTAAGCTTCAAGACACTGTTACAGAAACTCCTTCCCCTCCTATATTTGTGCTACTGAATACCTAGTAGAAACTGCACTATATAAATTCAATTATTATTATTACATATTATTGTATTTAGACATGCTATTGATATGTTGACTGAAGTTGGTTAACATCTCTTAGAATTCAGCAACAAATCGTACATCAAAGTGGGGATGTGTATCTGCCATCATAAAAAATGTAATAATTTGATGTTCAGGTAAAATTAAGGCTAAGTTCACACTTGAGGATTTAACGTAGAGACCATCTGATCAAGAGTCTAGGTGTTCTACCATCGTAATTAATTTATCTGAAGAATATATACAAATTCAAAATATTGATATTATAGTAAATGATTCCTAACCTTGCACGGAAATTCTCTCCCAGTTGCTTTGCTTTTTAAGTAAGATTATGGCAGTCTGTGCCAACATTCCTAGTGGAGGCAAATAAAGTTAATACAGTAGTTTATACATCTATTTTTAATGACAACCAGTTAATAGTGGTCACTTCGGCAATGCTGTATTGAAACAACCATGTATATATTACGAATTTTGAAATTTTAAAAACCTACTGAAAACATACTAAAAACTTCTGAATAGGCAACTGGATTAGGCACTTTTCAGTAGCTTTCAAATTTTATGATGCATGTCAGTAGTTCTTCAGTAGAATGAGATTGAATCTAGATTTGAATGTCTGCAGAAATTCAGAATGGTTCCTGTACCCAATCCCATTTCAGTATGTTTTCAGTAGGTTTTCAGTAGGTTTTCAGCAGGGATTCAGTATATCCAAGATTCATAGTGATATGAAAGCCATCTGTCAATAGCAAGCAGTTTGATTACATGTCATAGGTAGATCGACATCAGATATTGAATCGACAGGAGGAAAAACAGCAATCTGGCAATTAGGTTTTCAAAAGGCTAGCCAGAATTCAAAAGAAAATTAATTGTATTCGCTTATTCTCTCCAAACTAGAAACATAGCAAAATTAAAAGGGAATCATTCAGCTGCACATTTTCTTAGGGATTTTTCAACAAGAACTAAGGTTTCTGGAAGGTTTAAACTATTAGTCAGACCCTGTATATATATACAGTGCAATGTTGTTAATATCAACCTCCTGGTGAAGCCAAACATTGTGATATTATTCTGTATTGATTCTAACAGGGTAACATTGTACAATAATGAACTAACCTGTCATATCAGGCATTGGTTTAATCATGAATGATATTATTCTTCCAGAGTCAGTCACAAGATCAATGATCTGTTTGTGAGTCAATCCATTAACATTTTGACCATTGACTTCTAATAGAAGGTCGCCAATACAGAAGTATTCACATCTTAACAAAACAAAATACTGTTATAGGAATATCAAAATAATCTGATTAAAAAAGCAGTATCACTGTATATGTACTAATTACTTATCTACCAAGAGAAGTACAATATGCACATCTAAAATCGGGTTATTCCTGGTTTTAGCTGTGACGTTCTAAAAACATTTAATGAGTTGTTGAACGCGAAATTGCTCAAAAGTTCATGAAGTGAACATGAATCATGTAATTTTAATCAATTTCACGTTCATGAGCCAATCCTTGAACTGGTTCATGAACTGCTCATGAACTGTTTTAATGAACTGTTCATCAACTGTTTGTGGCTGTTCACAGATTGTTCATAAATCCACAACAAGTGTTCATGAACTTTCAGGCAATTTCATATTCATGAACCAGTTCATGAACCGACTCATGAAGTGTTCATAAACTCTTGTGACTCAGTTCATAAACCATTCACTAACCCACAGAAAACTGTTCATGAATTGTTTATGAACTCATTG
Organism: Haliclystus octoradiatus; assembly: GCA_916610825.1. Classification (NCBI taxonomy): domain Eukaryota; kingdom Metazoa; phylum Cnidaria; class Staurozoa; order Stauromedusae; family Haliclystidae; genus Haliclystus; species Haliclystus octoradiatus. The sequence goes on from OU744453.1 coordinate 11,759,840, forward strand.
AATTTTTCACAGAGGTAATAAATATGCCCAGCTATAGTAGAAAAATTAGGATAACTAAAATTCTAGATCCAGAAATTTGTGCAAGTACCTTTGTTTTTGAAAGTCTGTACCGTAATATCATAGGGCACCGTGGCACTGGTGCCTTCTGTAGGGCAATGCTGTCTCAACTAGTTATTATTACCTTTGAGCTAGGCTATTCTGTCTTATCCTTGAAATGGAAGGATCAGTCTTTTTATCTATACCACCTGCAAAAGAAAAGAGAGAAATGCAACGCCATCCCCAATGAACATGCAACACAATAGATAGAAAGAAAAAACAGTGATTTTGGATGGTTCAGTAATTTTAAATCATTACTGTATGTTTCACATGTGTTGTAGTTGTGAAAACCAAATTTCATAGATAACATCAATTACTCATTTATAGCTATAAATGTGAATGTCTTTGTGCATGTGTGTTTGCGGTGGTTTTAACGGACATTTCAAAACCAATGGATCAAATAAAATATCATCTGATAAATAATTGCAAATAGTTGTACCCAGCAGGCTTTGTTTTTTCGAATTTCCCTTTGCTTTGTGTATCAAAAGAAAATGTTTGAAATATCAAAAATGTAAAAAGAAATTGCTCTGCTTTTTGGAATTGCCATGTAGCGACATGCTTTGTTGCGTCGCATTTCTATTGTTTGATATAAAAATCCATGTGTTCTCCAGTTTCATTTCACCTCAAAGGTAGTTTTAATTCAGCCAAAATTAACCCAGCAAAGTGTGTAAGGTTTTGCTAGTCTCTTCTATATACAATGTAAAGTTTGATACGCTTTCTTTTGCTTTCCTGGAACTAAGTTTCAGAGAATAGAAGAATTCAATCTCAACTTCTAAGTGTGATATATAATTTACCTGCGATAGTTAGACCAATGCTTGTCTTTACGCTAGATCTCTTGAATGTTGCAACAAAGGTTCCTGTTGTAATGTAAACTATACATTGAAACTAATGTATGATGCAACAAAATCTACTGCAATGACAATCTATTCCTAAGATGGATTGGGGAAAATTCTATCCTTGAAATACAAATGCATTCATTCTAAGCAATCATAAGTATTCTACATTATGGGTATGATATAACTGCTCGAATATAATGATAATGATATAACCAAGATATTATAATAGAACCAAGATAGTCTAACTCAGATTTGCGTTTTTGAGAGTTTTAAACAGGCCATAATATTATCTTACCTTTGTGAAAATCAACCAAATAAATTGTATTTAACATCCTCAAGCATTGAATAATTCAAATTTAAAAACGACGTCTTTGTCCGACATCAATAACATACTCAAAAGTCTATCTTTGTTGACCCAATATCGATCATTTCCAAACATTTTGATCTGTTTTGCCACGGCAAAATCACTGAGAATTGGCCTCAAAAGCTATTTTAAGATCATCTCGTTTCGATGCAAAATAATTACCGGGGCTCAGATTATCAAACAAGCAAACTTACTTTCTTGTGAAAAGTAAAACATTTTTTCGCGCGGTTCAGATGAAATCATGAAACCCGGTTCTGTTTGATTTTTTGCCACGCGCGACATTTCAAACATATTGAATATCAGCAATGTTTAATAAATGTTTTACTTTTCACAAGAAAGTAAGTTTGCTTGTTTGATAATCTGAGCCCCGGTAATTTTTTTGCATCGAAACGAGATGATCTTAAAATAGCTTTTGAGGCCAATTCTCAGTGATTTTGCCGTGGCAAAACAGATCAAAATGTTTGGAAATGATCGATATTGGGTCAACAAAGATAGACTTTTGAGGATGTTATTGATGTCGGACAAAGACGTCGTTTTTAAATTTGAATTATTCAATGCTTGAGGATGTTAAATACAATATATTTGGTTGATTTTCACAAAGGTAAGATAATATTATGGTCTGTTTAAAACTCTTTAAAACACAAATCTGAGTTAGACTATCTTGGTTCTATTATAATATCTTGATATAACAGATAATGGTGCTATTTAAGATTGTAAAACAAAGCATGTATGCTCTGGGGACTTGAATCCATGAGAGCGCAAAACCAAACATTCATTAATCCAACATGCTGGTGAATTAGTTAGTGTTTGGAAACAAATTTAAGTTTGTAGATGTGAACAAATAAATTTAAATGCAATTCACATGTTTTGACATTTTCTTGGGTAGGACAAAATTCATAAAACTGTCCCAACGAATGATGAAATATACTACCAGTGTAGCTTACTGGTAGATTAAAATAAAACATAGCATCTTAAATATTGCCATACATCTTATGACCATAGTGCAATTTACAGATTATATTTATCAAGAATAGAAAAGGTTAAAATAAGCAGTTGAAGCAAGGAAAAGATAAACAACATATACCAATAAATTATTAAATTGAATTGTGTTGATGGAATTGTAATAGCATTACAATTAAACCTACACAACTATTAATAAATAAAGCATCGGTAGCAATTTTCTAGAGTGTAAAGACTGTGGTGTGGTAACTAGAAGAAAACAATGTTAAAATACTATTTGTTGAAATGGAGACATTTATCCTTGTAAAAATAATTGTTGAGTTCATGAACTGTTCATTTTCCCTTCATGAACTGTTCATCACCACTTCATGAATTTTACAAACATTCATGAACTGTTCATTACCACTTCAAATGCAAGCTGACTTCAAATTGAATTAAATGTAATATTGTTATCAAAATAAAGATAAATATTATATGTACAATTAAGACAGCTATAGTCATTTCCTATTCCAACAGTACTTCATAATTTCATAAGGTTAGGAATGAGTTCCGAATTCACAAGAATGATTGTAAATTAAAAAGGCATTCAAAACATTTCTCCAAAACAAAGCAAAACAATGAATAATTATGCATATTTTTAAAAACAAAATGAAATCACATTGAAAATGTAGCTTCCTGGGCCTCCTATTGGCTTTACTTGTACTCTGTCAACAACTTTGAGTCAATATACAACTTCTTCTGCACAGCTGTTAAATTATTAAGTCAAGCTGATCATTTGCTTTGACCATTTTTGTCTAATGCAAGCTAAATCGTTATCTTATCGTATTAGACAACGGCAATAGACAATGTCATCAGTGTTGTCCACAGATACAATCAAATCACGTGTTGATTTTATCAAATCATGCGTTTGATTTTAGCCAATGAGTAGCTCAAATTTTGCCAATTGAACGAAGATATTGAACAAAGTTTGAGCGAGCAATAAAAACAGTTCATGAACAGTTCACGAATGTTAAATGGACCAACTTTCATGGACATTTTTATCAACTGTTCATGAAAACTTGGCCTCTAACGTTCATGAATTGTTTTCACAGGGGACAAATTAGCTAGTCTTCTTTGTGTACCAGTGGTTAGCAATGACATGCACAAAAGCAAGGTAATTGAACTCCATATCCCAAAACTATACCCCAAAATTTTATTTTGTAATTTTGTAATTTTGTTTTGTTTCTACATCCACCTCAATAAAATCATTATGCAAGCAAACAAAATCAATGAATGTACTGGTATCGCAAAAATTTCACATAAAGATGCCTACCATTGCTGTCATGGTGTCTTGCGTGGTAACTAGAGGAAAAAATTAGAGCATATATATGAAAAAGGAATCATTGAAAAACATGAAGTGCAAAGGATATTTCCAATTTGGAAGTACTATTTTATCAAATTAAAACAAGACAAAATACCTTACTTAACAATTTATCCACAAACCAGGTAAGCTACAAGTGTTTTTCACTGGGGGTGGTTGGTTAATTGATTATTATTTTTGAAGGGTTTGTGCATTTTATTGCTGGATGTCCTTTTTGTTGTTAACCGATAGTGCCATGTCAGGGATTGAATCCAAGACCCTGCGTTTCTCAATGTTCTCAATGATTCAAGACATGAATTATTCCAAGAGTATTATCATTTGTCGGCTGTGCAGTAGCAACAAGCAAGACATTCATACAGTAACTGAATGTAACAGGTTACCTACATTTTTTTATATATTTTTTATTTTTTAATTATTTTTTATTTTTTATTTATTTTTCATTTGTCTTTTATCGCCAAACCGGGTAAGCTCAAAGCTTTTTTCATCAGGGTGGTTTGTTAATTGATTAGTATTTTTTTGAAGCGTTTGTGCATTTTATGGCCGGACCAGAGTGTCCTGACGCCAACCAATAGTTCTTCAGCCAGGGATTGAACCCAAGACACTGCGGGGCAAGGTCCAAATCCCTAACCACTATACCAAGGCTGCTATACCACTATACCATTAATGTATGTTAGATTGATAAAGGAAAAGAACTCAAAGAACTAAAGAACTTAAAGAACTCAAAATAAGGTCACATTGTCTCTTGCTGTAAATAGCAGTTAATAAAAAATAAATAAATAAAAATCTGTTAATTTCAATCCGACAGATAAATGTTTGCCCGATTAGTGTCAGCATGCACACGAACATAAAATTGTCACAGCTGTTCTCGAATTCTTGTTGTCACATACTTTACCGCTCTCCTAAGAATGGAGGCACAAACAATAGAATATTGATTGTCTGGCACACGCGTCAGAATCTACATTAAAACAGTCGGTTTCCGCATGTTTAATATCTCCAAGTTTCGCAAATCGAATGACATGCAATTCACTGAAAAATATTCAGGTCCATGGGAAAGATTTAATATTTAATGTGACCGTTTTGTTTTCACTGAACAGAACTATTATACTCCCTAGTGGATACACTAAAGATAAATTTAATCCTTTTGACAATCCGACTTGCCGCTGTGAATTGTATTTACGCCTTCTGCCATGCTTTTGGGCTCTATTTCCGCTTTTATGAATCAGGAAACTATTCATAGCAATTTGCTGATACCAATTATCACATCATTTAAGCATTTCCTGTCTTTTTCGCATGAGCAAGCATGAGACAGAAGGTCAGACTAAAGCAATTGTTTGGCTGCCTCTCGAAAAAACTAGAATTGATTTCACGAAAATATCGTGTTTCCATGACAACCGTTAACATTCAAAAATGCGTTGCCATGGTAATTTTATGTTTTCCATTATAAACAGAACCTTTTTTGCGGGAGCAGCAGAACCAACAATCATTATATTTTGCGTGTGTTTTTTCCCTATGGCCAGGGGGGCTTCAGGCCTAACAATTTACTTTATTTATTTATTAATTTATTTATTTATTAATTTGATTAAAAATTTTCTGCTTCTATTGTATTGCATTTTTATCATGTTTATTACAGCACTTTATGGTTTACCTTCTGCCCAAATGGTTACCCCTTTGCATGCGGATCGGTTTGCTGCGGAGTTGCTAAATCATCCTGACCCTCAACTAGTGTCATATGTCCTGAACGGATTGAAATTTGGTTTCCTGTGGGCTTCCAGGGTACACCCCTTAAATCAGCCAAAAAGAATAAGCCAACAGCATCAGATAATCAGAGTGTCATTGATGAATATTTAGCCAACGAAACAAGATTAGGACGGGTTGCAGGCCCATTTGACATTTCACCATTACCACACCTTCATATCAGTAGTTTTGGGGGTAATCCCAAAACGAGGGCAGCCCGGTAAATGGCGTCTAAGTGTGGATCTTTCGTCCCCGCATGGCTACAGCGTGAATGATGGCATCAATTCTTCGGACCTTACTTTGCAGTATGTGCGAGTAGACAATATTATCCAAATGGTTTGCCATCTAGGTGGAGGTGCCCTCATAGCTAAATTTGACATCGAGGCAGCCTATCGAAATGTAGCAGTCCATTCTGCTGATAGGTATCTTCTTGAAATGGAATGGAGAGGAAAGTACTTTGTGGACTTGGCATTGCCTTTTGGTCTTGGTTCAGCACCATTCATTTTTGATTCTGTTGCTTGTGCAGTTGAATGGATTCTCGCCAGTAACTACGGCGTGACCACTGATCTAGTCCACTATCTAGATGATTTCATCATGGCAGGCCCACCCAATTCTGATATATGCTTGACCCAATTCAATTTGTCTCTTCAAGTCTGTTCCCAGTTAGGCCTTCCACTGCATCCTACCAAATGTTTAAGCCCGTCTGCTATTATGATTGTACTTGGAATTGAGCTCAATTCGTTGGATCAAACAGCTCGTCTTCCTGATGACAAGTTGAGGGATTTAAAAGTCCTAATTGCTTCTTGGAATACCAAACGACATTGCACGCTGAAGGACCTGCAGTCATTGGTTGGTCACTTGCACCATGCAGCCAAGGTGGTATGGCCTGGTCGTACATTCATTCGTCGGATGCTTAATTTACTTGGCGGTTTCAGACATCCGGATCACATCATTCGCCTCAACGTAGAGTTCCGAAGGGATCTCGACTGGTGGGATACTTTTCTCAGCCTTTGGAATGGGGACTCTTTCTGGCTATATCCTAGTGTCCCAATTGTGAGTGACATCTCTGTGGCTTCTGATACATCAGGTTCTTTAGGCTATGGGGCATTTTTTAATCAACAATGGTTCAATGGGATATGGTCACCTTCCCAGATTCACCAATCTATTGCATTCAAAGAACTATTTCCAATTGTCTTATCTGCCCATGTTTGGGGTCAACAATGGTCACGTCAACATAGATAGATAGATAGATAGATAGATAGAAATATATTTCAATCATTGAAACAAAGCAAATTAGTTTACAGGAAACTTTTAACATAGATATATGTGTAGCTACAATGATTGAGGTCACCCCTTAAGCAGTGCAGCTTGTTTATTGGGGGACTCATTATTTACAGTTATCATTTATTCAATTAAATAAGGATAATAATAATAATAACTATAACATGATAAGATTAAAATAATTAAAGAAAAATAAAGATTTGAAGAAAGAAGTATACACGTTTGGATTAGGTGAGTTGTTGTTAGACTGGCTGAAGAAAAAGATTACGTTGTCATAGTTGAGTTTCAGGAATTGTTGATAAGTTGCAAACATAACAATCTGGAATTATACAAATAGTATTGTAACTGTCAATAAAGTGTGTTTTTAAACGATGTCTGAAGTTTGCAGAGGAACCATTAATGTCTAAGAACTTTTTATTTCTATTTCAAAGAGATGGCATTCTATAATTAGGCAGGTTCTGAGAAAAGCTGGTTGTGACAAAGGGAATGTGGAAAACGTTATGCTTTCTTTTATCCTTTTTGATAAATGTATAATTAGAGTGTATTATTTCAGGGGTTTTGTTGAGAATTATTTTATGTAATAAAGTAAACGTTTTTATTAAAAAGAGGTCTTCTGATTTTAAAATATTGGTAGATTTTAGGACTGGAGATGTGTGAGTTATTGGCTTAGCATTTACAATTATTCTAACACATTTTTTTTGAAGTTTACATAATATTTTAAAATTTGGTGCATGTCCCCAAATGGGAATGCAGTATTCAATATGGGGTTCAATTATTGCTGAGTAAATTTGTGCTTTGTGTTTGGTTGTTAAAAAGTTTTTCAATTTTATTAATGTGTAGCAAAGTCTGCGGATTTTTTTACAAACAAATTCGACGTGTTGTTTGAAATTCAAATGATCATCTATTAAAACACCAAGAAATTTGACATATTTTTTGCTACAATTTGTTCCACAACGTTCAATAATTCTGTTATTTATTTTTATATTTAGATCTGCTTTCAAAGGATTGTGAAAAATCATATAATTTGTTTTTGACTCATTCAGGCTCAGCTGGTTGTCATAAAACCACTTTGTGACAACAATGAGTTCCTCATTGACATCGTTCTCAAATGTGTTTAAATCAGAATCAGACATTTGTAGGGTTGTGTCATCAGCAAAAAGGCTAACATGGAATTTTGTATTATCAGGTAAATCATTGATATATATCAAAAAGAGTAGAGGACCAAGTATACTGCCTTGAGGAACTCCACAAGTTATAGTCTGTAGTCCAGAGATAGCATTTTCAAATGAAACAGCTTGTTGCCTTTTGAAAAGATAATTTTTGAAGAATTCAAGTTCATTATTATTAATACCATAATGAGCCAGTTTATTCAACAAAATTTCATGGTTGACAGTGTCAAAAGCCTTTTTTAGGTCCAAGAAAATGGCAATATGATGTCTTTTGGAACGATTTGCAAAAAGATTGTGTAAAAAATTGAGAACAGAATGTGTTGTATCAAAAGACTTCCTGAAGCCGAATTGGAATTTTGTTAAAAAATTTAATTCAAAATACTTATAGAGCTGATTGTATACAATACGTTCAAAAATTTTAGAAAAACTTGATAATAAAGAAATTGGTCTATAATTTGATAGAATATGATTATCACCTGCTTTAAAAATCGGTAACACCTTTGCTATTTTATAACTGTCAGGGATGAAACCTGTTTTAAGAGATAAGTTGATAAGATAAGTCAAAGGTGCGATTATTTCTGGGTAAACATATTTCAAACATTTATTAGAAACCAAATCAAATGAAGAACTACTTTTATTTTTTAACTTTTTGACAACATTTGTCACTGTGACTGGGGAAACAAATTTGAAGTTAAAAGAAACATTTGGATTTTGAGGTAGATACTGTTTGAAATTATGGTTGATTGAAAAATTTTGGGCAAGTTGAGGTCCAACATTGGTGAAAAAGTGGTTAAAATTCTCAGCAATGTCTTGTACATTTTTGATTTCAATGCCTTCAACATTGAAAAGATCGGGGTATCTATTTTTCTTCTTATTCCTACCAAGGAGATTATTTGTTGCTTGCCATAGTAATTTAATGTTGTTTTTGTAATTTTTGTAAAAATGATGCCAGTATAATACCTTACGTTTACGTACAGCTTTGAAGTAGACTTTTGAGTATTGATCATAATATTTTTTTGTTTCTATATTTTTTGAAGCAATCTCATTTTTCGTTTTCTGGAAATTAAAAGGCCATTTGTCATCCATGGGTTTAGTTTTTGTTTGTTTTAGTTTATTTTATTTTCAATGATTGGACAAGTTTCATTGAGACAGTCTTCAAATTGATTATGAAATTGAGAAAAAGCTCCTACAGGATCCTCTGGAAGAAACCAATTACATTGAGCAAGACGATTTTGTAGAAGCTCTAGGTTTGAATCACACATGTTGCGATAAGTAGTGGTTGTTGGTGTACAGGTATGTTCCTTCACTTGAAAATAGACAAACGGGCATAAATGATCAGAAATCTCAGTTGTATTTATTTCTGTCACTAAGTTGTTTTTAAAATTTGTAAATATGTTATCAAGAAGTGTACATGACCTTGTTGTGATCCGTGTAGGTTTCGCGGTGAGTGGAAAAAATTGAAATTGCATGAAACAACATAAAAGATCATCTAGCTTGCTGGACTCATGCAGCATGTTAACATTGAAATCTCCTCCAATGAAAACTGTTTGATTTTTACAGGTGTTCAATACTTGAGTTAAAATAGAAATAGAATTTGAGAAATCGGAATGTGGGGGGATGTAAATGGATATAAATACATAGGATTTATTGTCAGCAACTATAATTTCGATATCTTTGTTTATTTGGGTAAGATTTTCATTTATTGAACAATTAAAGGAATTGTGAATGACTAAGCCAACACCCCCACCTCTGGTGCTTCGTTCTTTTGAAAAATAAGCGTGATTTGGTAAAGTAAGATCACCACCTTGCCAAATTTCTTGCATAGCAAGCACCTTCAAATTTGAGCATGTTATGAGATCAGAGACACTGCTATGGTTCCTCAACAAACTTCTCACATTTTGTGTTGCAAAGGACATGGGCAAGTCTGGTACATCACTTGTGGTGATATATCCTAGCCATGTCCTAGACATGTAATATTCAAATGTGATAATGAAGCAGTAGTTTTCATTTTGAACAAGCGTTCTTCCAAGATTCCAGCTGTAATACAGCTCATACGTTCCATGTTAATGGAAGCTGCTTGCCACAATTTTTCTTTCTCATGTACCAGGAGATACTAACTGCATTGCTGATGCTTTATCTCGTTGCACCACTACCGGCAGGTCCTCTGGCAACATTGATGTCAATCATCTAGATGAGCAGCTTCATTTCTATTTGAAAAACAGCTTGGCACCAACCACTCAGCGCACATATTCATCAGCTCAGAAAACTTTTCTCTCATTTTGCCAAAGAACTCACACGGCGGTACCTTTACCTGCAACAGAGCAGCTGTTATGTCAATTCATCGCATTTCTGGCACAAACCCGCAAGCCACACTCAATAAAAGTGTATCTGTCTGCTGTCCGCTCTTTGCATTTCTCATGGATTTAAAGATCCTTTACTTGGTTGTCCCTTGATGCAGGAAATGGTGCGGGGAATCAAACGAACTTGCAGCTCACCTCCAAAAGAAAGACTGCCAATCACCGACGACCTCATGCTGGTAATATTCAACTCATTGGATATCAATCGCTTTGATGATTTAATGTTATGGGCTGCCTGCACACTTGCATATTTTGGCTTTCTTCCGTGTATCCGAATTCACGGTGCCTAATACCAATGCGTTTGACGCTCAAATTCATCTACAGCATTCTGATTTGGCGTTTGATGATTCACCTCAAGCCCACTTGTCTTCGTCCTCATATCAAAGCCTCTAAAACTGATCCGTTTTACCAGGGACGCTACATCTACATTGGTCGTGGGACCTCACCTCTATGCAATTTGGAGTCTATGATACGATATCTTACGTTGCGGGGTCAACATGCAGGACCCTTGTTTTGCTTTTCCTCTGGCCAGCCGCTAACTAGAACTCATTTGGCAAATTCGTTGCAAAAAATATTTTCCAATGCTCAGATCCCTGGTAGTTTCAATACACACAGCTTCCGAATTGGCGCAGCTACTGTTGCCGCTCGCAACGGAGTTCCTGATCACCTCATTAAGGCTCTTGGCCGTTGGAACAGCAATGCCTACACTTTGTATACTCGCACTTCTCCAGGTTTCTTGGCTCAGGTTTCAAAGTTGCATTCTTAGGTATGTCATTTATTTCATTTTATATTTTGTGTAAGATTTTATTTAAGACTCAGATCGGTGCTCGGTCTGTTTTGGTGGGAGGTCAGGCTTCCCTGTCCCTCCTCCAAGCACCTTGGGCTTGGAGGTATTGTTTTGGTGGTGTCAGGTCTGCCTTTGTTCTGCCGGCCTTTTTAATTATTGCCGCCTGCCACCTCCCACCAACCAAGCACCTAGGCCAAAATATTGTTGTATTATTAAGATGAATGGTTTAAAGTGGGAATAAACCCCCAGACTATCTTTACATATGTAGTAGAACCCGACGTGAAAAAAACAATGGCGTAATTTTTTTTTCGATCTGGAAATTATTTCTTGGTGAAAAGTGTCTTCAAAGTGGTGTTTTGACCCAAATGTCGCTGAGAAAAAAAAGGGATTGGATCTAGCTTTATGACGACAAAGTCACAAGTCGTGCGGTTTGTCTAACAGACACAAGAGTGGGCTGATCACGCGACGTTATCTTTGAGGTGACCTAGCTGCGAGAAGTCACACAAAAAAAATTCTGACAAGGCTGAGCCATGAACAAACATATATACTTGTGAATTACGTAAAAAAGATACAATTTGTGATTTCAGGAGCAGAATAAAATCTATTGAAACGCTCAGTCGAAATAATTTCTCGTAGCGTCATTAAGCGCGATGAATCTGATATAGATTGCGGATTAACAAATGTCAGGCGGTGCGATTGTTCCTTTGTGACTAGTCTAGTGACACATATTAGTTACGTATTCTGTGTGACCGCAGTACTTCTCAAATCTTAATTAGTAGACAAGTGCCCTTCAAAATAGCTTGATCTTACGCTATATAAGTTTTAACTATTTTTAACTCTATGATCTGCAAGTTGTTCTTGAGTAAATATTTCTACAGGATATCCTTTTCATGATATAAATGTGAATGTAAACTGACTTGATTTGCATGGGCATGCACAGACGACTTTTCCTCAAGATAGTTGGTCTGCAAAGTTTTAATTGTACTTTTTCGGATTTATTCAAGTACCGGTATTACTAAATTATTAAATAGACATTTTTCACTATTATCATTTCAACGTTTAAGTTTTAAATTGATGTTTGTATAGTAAAACTTAAACCATGTAATCGTATAGTTTATACGACTGTATAGATAGATATATTATACTCAATACTATAGTCTAACAAAGTACCATTGAGAATTCTTCAGTACCTTACATGATAGAGGGATCGGACGTTCTTATTCAAGTTTACAGCCGTATACTAGAACTACAGTAATGCAGATTCTTTATCATTTGTCGGTTTTGGGGTATATCTTCATTGCATAAATTATTATCCTCTCTATCAAAGTTATCTGATTAACAAAATTAGGGTTTTGCAATGTGAAGTCTCGTTCCTGATTATACATACGCCACAAAGTGATTTTACCAGTATTCATTCCTTCGACTAGAAAGTGGAACATGTTAGCATCATGTCGTCACAATCTGTAGTTTATAGGATGCGGTAATACAGTGCAGAAGTTACTTTGCACAAAATACCGTTCTACAGAGACGCGAAATCAGATGGACAGATTACAACAATAAATTCTACTTAGCTAGCTTTTGTGGTCACCAGAGAATCTTTTGATATGTGTTAAATATGTGTGAGAATGATATGTCAAAATATAATCTGTATAACGCGCGCTACGAATGAAATATTTTCTGATTTTTATTTTCTTGAAATTCGTGAACTTTAAAATCATTAAATCATCTGGGATTTTGCTGCTCTTAAGTTTATATGTTCTTCCTTACCTCAGTTTTGTGGGAGAGAAAAATAGATTGCCGTTACAGAGCTACGCCATCTCAAACGTAACATCGCGTGATTAATCCGATCTAAAGTCTATTAGAAAAACCACACGACTTGTGACTTTGTCGTCATAAAGCTAGATCCAATCCCTTTTTTTTCCTCAGCGACATTTGGGTCAAAACACCACTTTGGAGGCATTTTTCACCAAGAAATAATTTCCAGATCGAAAAAAAAATTACGCCATTGTTTTTTTCACGTCGGGTTCTACTACATATGTAAAGATAGTCTGGGGGTTTATTCCCACTTTAATTGGGGTTAAATGGAATTTTACCAAGGTTAAACCATCATCAAATTTGTGAGCTATTACTTTGTAGGTTAGAGGAAGGGGCCTGGTATTGAGGCTCGGGTTCACAGGAGGGGGTAGGTATGACGCAGTGGGTCATCTAATCTACTTTACAGTTTTCTTGGGCGTTTTCTTCATTCCTTGCTTTGCCAGCTTGCTGCTTAGTTCATTTCAGCCAACTTCCGCAAGTTGTAAATTTATTTTGATGCTGCTTTAATTGAGGTCATATTTACTGTTATAATGCTATGCCAATGATGATTGAGGTGTTGGCTGCCGTTTTTTGATGCTGGTCAAATATGCTTGTTGATTGCTGCAAATTAGGATTTGTGTTGCTGCTATGACATGCTAATGCCTGGGCCGTTCCACTATCGTTTGTGTTGTTGTTGTTGCTGCTATGCTATGCTATATTAATGCTTTGGGCCATGCCGCTATCGTTGGTGTTGTTGTTGTGGCTGAGCTATGCTATATTAATGCTTTGGGTCATGCCGCTATCATTGATGTTATTGTTGTTGCTATGCTATGCTATGATAATGCTTTGGGCCATGCTGCTGTCGTTGGTGTTGTTGTTGTTGCTGAGCTATGCTATATTAATGCTTTGGGTCATGCTGCTATCATTGATGTTATTGTTGTTGCTATGCTATGCTATGATAATGCTTTGGGCCATGCTGCTGCCATTGAGGTGTTGTTGTTGCTATGCTAGGCTATGCTATTGATGACAGAGTTTGGGCTGCTTTTGTTTATTGCGGTTAAATGTGGAACAACAATCTCCCACCCTCCTCCCATTCAAAGTTATGGTTGGTAAGTATGACTAGGAATTCCACTGACTTAGCAGTGTGACTGGAGCTTGGTTGGTGGTGTGGTGTCAGGTCTGCCTTTGTTCTGCCGGCCTTTTAATTATTGCCGCCTGCCACCTCCCACCAACCAAGCACCTAGGCCAAAACATTGTTGTATTATTAAGATGAATGGTTTAACACCAGGGTGGTTTGTTAATTGATTAGTATTTTTTTGAAGCGTTTGTGCATTTTATGGCCGGACCAGAGTGTCCTGACGCCAACCAATAGTTCTTCAGCCAGGGATTGAACCCAAGACACTGCGGGGCAAGGTCCAAATCCCTAACCACTATACCAAGGCTGCTATACCACTATACCATTAATGTATGTTAGATTGATAAAGGAAACCAGCTGTGAGGGAGGATAAAGAGAAAACGCCATATATAAATATTGCCTAAGTTTATAACCAACCTGTCACTTTTTCTGTGTATATGCATCAATCGCGGATAGCAGTCCATCGCTGAAAAATCAAAACAAAGATGTACAGTTAAAGTAAAGAATACACAAATCACACAGTACAAAATTATGCTTAATTTAAATCATCTCAACAAGACACTTTGGTTCTGATTGCTCCATCGGAAATTATCCTCCCTTTATTAAATGTAGTAATGTATTGGAAATTATATCCTTACATTGCTACAGCATGCAATTAGATTGCTTAGAATGTTTTTCAAGAAGACACTACACAAATATAATTACACAATTCTAAAATTATAAAAATCTATTACATTTTTCATTCATCAAACAAGTAAGATGGATGCTTTGATAAGGTTGCATTATCTCAACATTGTTTAAATGTAGACACCAAAATCTTGAAATGAAATTGTATTTTGTAAATGTCTGCCTAAAGATATCATGTGTTCATGAACGTGAGCTGTCTAATTCTTCGTAAACCTTTTAACTGATAGTCGATCCGTAAGCATAAGAGCTTAATTATTGGGGGACATTGACACAGACATATAAAGTCGGACATTTCCTTCCTGACACCTGCATTAGCCGGACACCTGCCTTAACCAGACACCTCAAGGTATGTATGTAATGTATGCATGTATATAATCTTTATTTAATGAGGATGTATCCAATAAGCAAAGAACTTGTTTCCCTCAGATCTCTCAACATAACGAAACATACATAACATACTGAAATTCGCTTTTTTTGAAACATGTTGTTACGCACGTTTTGTCATGTTACGTATAATTAACAAGACTAAAACAAAATGCATTGCTTTGGGCATAAAACAGGCACACCTTGCTACATCAAATGGTGAAATAGAACGTGTATATTCATTCAAATACCTAGGTTCTGTACTTTCACCTTCTTCAGATGATTTAACCCAAAGTAGAGGCCAGGCTTGGGCCACCATTAGAGGTCTACATAAATTCTCGGGGTCAGATGTCAACACTAAAGTTAAGTTACGACTGTTCAGACACACAATAGAACCTGTTCTATTATATGCATCTGAAACGTGGGTTCTATCAACCACACTAATGACCCGACTTGACTCAGCTTATGACACCATGCTTTGGTATAGGAATACTTTGGCCCAACTTACTGTCCACTGCTAAACTTAGGAAACTTTCCTCTTTTGCTATTGCTCACCAACATCAGATGTATTTTTTAGGTCACACGAAAGATCAAAGAGGTATGTCCCTCAACCGCTGCATGACGTCCTTCACTGGAAGCAGAAAGAGATGTTTCGACAGGGCTATGGGCAAGTAGTATCTTTTCATAATGTTATTGTGAATTGTCTTATTTATAAGTTTCTTTGTCATCTATGTCTTGACCGTGATTTGTGGCGTTCGATGTGTAGCAAATATGTTAGGCGTAAGAGGGACGGTACATTCCTGTAATGTGACTATCTATACTACTACTGTGTTACATTAAGTTGATGCGGTCATACATACACACTGCACAATTTATTATGTTTAATAAAATACTCAAATTGAAGTCAGTGTTTATCATATCTTTGGTTTCATCCATCGCAGAAATCTTCAGGTGATCCACGCATGCACACATCCAAGATAAATAATTCATCACAAAATGGTCAGTAACAATGATTCATTTATATTATATACACATAAAATATATACACATAGCAAGAAGAATCAAAGCATAATCATCTATTACGTGGCATCTGAGCAATATGACAAGGGAGGATTAGCTCAGATGGCAGAGCAACCGAACTTCAGATCGGATCATATCTGATCGAATGTGGTTCCAATCCCCCGAAGGTCAACTCAGCCTTGACTTTATCTGAAACATCAAATGAGTACCATCTGAGGATGGTGGATGGAATGGTCCAGAGGGAATTACATTGTGAGTAGCTGCGGCACATTGTTGCGCATTGAGAATCGAGACCTATCTGCCATGAAATCTGTTGAAATTGATCTGCAGTGTCGCAGCAGAGATTAACAAAGAGCGTTTAAAATCATTGCTCTCAGCGAAAAAAGCCACTTTTCTAGAAATAGAGGAGTGGTACGGGTGCCTTCGGTAGGGCGACACCGTCTACCTTACTTTACTTTGAGCAATATAACCAAATCTTTCTATCACATATACAGTCCTCTCCGTTCCACCAAAAAGCCAACCGTAATACAGGCATAAATCAAATCAGTGAATTTGTCTTATGAAACCCTTTCAACGTACAGTCATGAATATATTGCAATTGACATACTGTAATGATAATAATGATTTGTATTGTATTGTATTATATCAAAATTATTGTTATCGTCCTCCGTATTACTCAGATGAACAATCTATGGATTTATTCTCTTTGGTTTACACATGCTGTGATGTTCCTTTTTCTTCAATCGTATGCCGGAACTTCAACATGCCAGATACAAATTGGACAACAATGTCTTCAAGTAGGAACACAATTTTTAACGATATGTATGGAAAGAGGTTTAGAGCACTTGATAAAAGATCCCACTCGTGGTTTACATATATTGGACTTACTTCTTACAAATGATAGCTTATTAGTATATAAATCATCAGTAGGTGAACGTTTTTCTACAAGTGATCATCAGTATCTAATATACTAACCACTTTACCTTTACTTAGGGGATGGGAGGAGCAGGGTCCGACAAAAGTAAGAATCCTAGAATTGTACTACAGTATCACACCTTTACATGATATAATATAATATAATAGTAATAGTACCATTACGTCATCCGTCCCTCACATAGAAATCTAGGATATAAGGATATATTCCAGAAGGTTAGAGAAAATTCAGAAGAAGTTGATACTTTTATGATTGATTGGTCAAACTTCGACAATGAAATTCAGAAGGAAATGTTAAAAAGACTCTAGGATTCCAGAAGGATCTTTCAATTCATGATTGAGATTGATATTAGTGAAACAGTTGAACAGATTGTATGAACTATTGTTGGAAAGTTTGCAAGCAGGTGGTCACCGGCATCAAGAAGTCAGGAATAGCAACAACTGTGTGAGTATGAGCATGTGAATATGCAAGAGATTCTGAGATTAAGATCTCGTGAATATTGATGAATCGGTGTGGACGCGTCTGACCAGAGAGACAAGTTGATTGATGCTGAGGTCAGAGTTATATGATGATATGCAAATGTTACGTAATGAAATGGTCGAGAGATTTAAATTCCACTCTGCCACGAGAAAAGAAGGTGAGAAAGTATTAATACTTATGTTGGTAGATTACACCATCTATCAGAACATTGCAAATTTGAAACACACCTTACTATCCAATTACGAGATAGATTGGTAACATGGATCAGAAATGAGGCAATGCTAAAAAACTTCTGAGTGAGGTATATTAAATGTTAGACAAAGCCATTGAAATTTGTCAAGCTATCGAACAGGCACATGAAAATATCGCAACCCTAATGCAAGGACATAATCCAGCAAGGATAGAACAGGGACAATCGGGAATTCCCGTAAACAAAATACAGCCGCAGAGAAGAATAATGAGCCAACAAACCCACAACTGATAAAAATAATAATTGCTACCGATATGGAGATCAACACGATGCTACCACACGTAGATTCCAAAAAGCGATCTGTAATTATTATAAAAATGTTGGTCATATTTCAAGGGCTTGTTTAAAAAAAAAAGAACAACAACAACATAAACTCTCAGACAGAAAACACAACAGACATTGTTAAAGACAACGATGATTGTGATGATTATGATGAATATTTAGCAATGCATGAGGTAACAGATCAAAAAGTAAAAATAAAACCTGTCATGGTAACCTTACAAATTGAGGCAATGACACTACAATTAGAGGTAGATACGAGAGCGGGTCGATCAATTATTGGTTATAATGTTTATCATCAACAATTACAGTCAAAACAATCAGAGAAAATAGATGTACAATTGAGATCATACTCTGGACAAAACATACCAATATTAGGATGTGTAACAGTAGATGCTATGTATCGAGATAAAATGTATACAAAAGTACCATTGATAATCGCAGAAGGTAATACTCTTTCTCTTCTTTGTACAGATTGGTTGAATAAAATTCCACACCGTCCTGACATTCAACATTTCGTATCGAAGAGCGATAAAGTTCCTCAGACTTTGTTGAACGCCATCTCTGTCTATGGGAAGAAAGTGAAGTTGAATTGCCAGCAGGTATGGAAATCAGAAACACTCTTTCCCAATATTTACGCCATTTCAATTGTTCTCTTTCATTTCAACGTTTTATTTCAGGAACATACATGACATTCACAGATTCGATCACCTGGATCATTCTCCAAAGAGAGGCACATCTAGGCGATCAATCGTTAGAGCGTTTACCTTTGTTTCTTCCCATGGTACATAGTACAACAATGGCAGCTGGTCATGCACCACTTCCTGTACCAAAGGTTAGATACATTACCATTCATTTTGTATCATGCAAAGAACCATCTGCATTGCTCACAAACAAGCCTCATAAATCACTGCTTCCACATATTGCAATAGCAATTCATATGTCCATTGAAATTGCGCTGAACATGTCCAAATTCACATTACAGGCTGAATGTCAACAACCACCTCAACAAAACAGCGATGACGATCAACCTCCATCGCAAAGACCACAAGGCAGCATTGGTTTCACACTTACCCATCTTGCAGCTCACAGCTTCACAGAGCGAAATAGGCGTTGTACTGCTTGGGTACAAGAAAACAACAACCAACTGAAATTTCGTATCAGGACCCTAATCGACACTGCAAAATTATGAATAAAAAAACAAAAACAATTCAGCACAAATTTAAAAAAAAAATCCTAACTGTCGATGAATTGGCAAGATCTACCTTCATGATTCATATAGCTGTGACTGCACCACTACTGCTACTTCAACCCTTGTCACAACTTTTCTGAGTGATGTTCTTAGATCATCCATCACCATAACAGTAGCAAATGATGACACTTACTGGTATGACATTCCAGACATACAAAACGACGCAAACGAATTCATCACTTTCGACAGGTAACTTAATTCACATAATAACAACTTGTCAAGAATTACCCGCAATTACATGTTCTACAACTTTCACAAATTGCTGAATCGCTCACATTTGAACAAATAACGTAACATCTTTCACAATCCTTTTCACATAACATTTTCAATTCCAAAAGCAATTTCCCATTGCATAAAATATATCAAAATTTCATTTCCTTGCTAGGTATGACCTCCATTGGGCTTCAAACGTCACCCTTATATCTAATGGATCTGGGTATGACAGCAGCATATTGTTCTGATGGCCCGATCTGCCACTGCAACAGGTTAATGATCTTCGGATTTCATTAACAAATAGCATTGGTTTCTACATATTACAGAAAGATGAAATCAACGCTTTTTAACAACTCTCAAACTGTTGTGGTGGTCAATGCAAAGTCAAATGCATTTGAGATGAGACTACATTGCACATGAGCCATCGGTTGATTTGAACCTAGATAATCTAGGTCCTTCGATTGCTTTGGGTTCAGTTGCGATGTCAAACAAAATCCTCCAACCAAGTGAGGTATTCTGTCTACAGGAAGTTCTCTTTATGACCCTTTAGGAATGGCAAGTCCTTTCACCTTCAAGGCGAAGTGCCTGTTGCAGGATCTGTGGCGAAATAACTACAGTTGGGACACTGAATTAGAAGGATCTCGTCTAATGACTTGGGAAAAATGACTTCAGGATTTAATTAAGCTAGAAAAGGTAGAATTGCCTAGAAATATTCTACCTTTGCCAATTGATACTTACTCAAGGATTGAATTGCATGCATTTTCAGACGCGTTATTTTACAATTGGGGTACGGGTCAGTTATTTATTTGAGACTTGTCAGTGACTCTATCAATTGCTCTTTTGTGATAGGAAAAAGTTGATTGGCACCTCTAAAGGAGACCAGCATTCCGAGATTAGAATTGCAGGCAGCTTTGACATCAGTTAGACTATGTACAAAGATATGTGAAGATTTAAGGTTGACTAAGTCAAATTCTACATTTTTGGGCCGATTCAACAACGGTACTTAGTTATATCGAAAATGAGAGTAAATTTTAAGGTTTATGTTGCCAATAGGGTAGGTGAGATCCGTGAAGCAACAACCGTTAGTCAGTTGAGGTATGTGGATTTTGCCAGAAATTCTGCTGATGATATCTCCTGTGGTTTGTCCCCTAAAGAACTTTGTTCAAAGGTTAGATGGTTTGCAGGCCCTGATTTCCTACGTAAGGATGAATCAGAATGGCCAAAGGATCCTCGTAAAACAAACTCTTTGGTAAATGATCCTGAGGTCAAAGAGGATACAAATGTTTGTTATTCGACTGGGCAAACCAATGAAATATGTTTTGAAGATAAGTTGTTTGATCGATATTCTGCCTGGGATAAAATGCAAAGATCCGTTTTCTTAGGTATAAGGAATATCTCAGATACAAAGTAAGATTCAAGGATGCTAGCATAAAACCTGTATTTCCTAGCAAAGGTTATCTCAAGGTATCAGAACTCAGAACAGCAGAAGCAGTAATAATCAAACTTGTTCAATGTAGATAATTTAGCAAAGAAATTTTCAAATTAAAAAACGGAAAGTCCCTGCCATCAAATAGCCCCTTCTTGAAACTTAACCCATTTTTAGATGATGGAATTCTCAGGGTTGGTGGCAGATCAAATCAAATACAAGTTGCATTTTCTTTCAAACACCCTGTGATTCTTCCAAAATCTCACCCTGACTCAAATTTATTGACAAAACATTGTCATTTTTCGATGGATCATGTTGGTCAACGATTGACACTGTCTTTGCTCCGTACAAAATACTGGATAATAAATGCTAGGAGTTCTGTACGGAAGTTGGTTAGAAATTGTATGATATGTATGTGACATGAGAGAAAGGTTAAATCGAGAACGTTAGCTTTCAAACTTCACTTTTTCCATTGCGGTGTAGATTATTTTGGGCCTTTCAAAGTTTAACGTACACGTGGAACAGAGAAAACGTACGGCTGCATTTTTTCTTGCTTCAATACATTGGGGCTGTGCATTTAGAGTTAGCAAGTAGTTTAGAAGCAGATTCTTTTATCAATGCTCTTCGAAGGTTTGCGGCAAGACGAGGTACGCCTGGTGTTATGCACAGTGATAATGGCGGATCTGAAGCAATTTCAATACCATCTTTTGTCTTTCAAGAAATCTCTAAAACTGATGTGTCATCGATCATCATGTCATTGAATGGAAAGAAGTCTCCTGGAAATGATGGCATCCCAAACTGGTATATTCAATTTAGTATTTCTTTCCTTGTAGATCCTCTTACTTTACTGCTAAACGAGTGCATAAAAAAGAACATTTTCCCCAGTCATTGGAAGGACGGGCTTGTATCTGCCATACATAAACAAGGTGATGAATTATGCAAGAAAAATTATCGTCCTATAACTTTACTGGTAGTGCTGTCCAAGATCTTCGAAAAGCTGCTGAATAAACAAATCTGTATCCACATGATGTCGAACAACTTATGGTCAAAAACACTGTCCGGCTACATAAAACATCATTCGTGCGAGACAGCACTGTTCAAAGCGACAGAGGATTGGCGTAGATCAGCTGACAGTGGAGAATGCGTTGCTGTTGTTGCTATGGATCTTAGCAAGGCATTCGACTCCGTTCATCATGAGATTCTTCTGAGAAAATTACAAACTTATGGTTTTTCAATGTCTGCAACTCAGTTGATGAAAGACTACTTAACTAACAGAAGACAGCGAGTAAAGATAGATGGAAAATTTTCATCTTGGAGCACTCTTTCATCAGGTGTTCCTCAAGGAAGCATTCTTGGCCCTACTTTCTTCAACATCTTTGTTAATGATCTTATTCAAAGTCTGACGTTTTCAAACATTATGCAATATGCCGATGACACAACCTTGTATTACCAACATCATGACGTCGACCTTGTCAAATTACATCTTGAAAAAGACTTGGAGTCTGCTTGTACCTGGTTTGACATGAACATCCTAACACTGAATGATAACAAGACACACTGTATGGCAATAGGCAATTGTAATAAGCTACCAAACTTAACAATGAGAAGCAAGCATTTGCCATTCGAAAAAGAAATGAGACTCCTTGGCATCACAATCGACAAAGAATTAACATTCAAGTCTTTCGTCGCTCAAATATGTAAAACTGTCTTTACAAAATCATCAACTCTATCAAAACTAAAGAACTTTATTCCATTGAAAACTAGAACAATGATTTATAAATCGCTTATCATGCCGCACTTTGACTACTGTGGTACTCTCCTTGCCACACTAAATAAAGGACTGCAGAAAAGAATGGACAAATGCCTGAAATCATCAACACGACAAGTCATTGGGAAAAAGATGTGACAGACGCAAACCTTCAATCATTACGCCAACGAAATATTACCTCGTTAACGAAATTACGCCAAAATGTTATCAATGGCACAGCTCCCATTACGATTCAGCAGCTGCATAAAAAGACCGAAGGCAATACAAGATCAGCGTCAAGAGGGGAGATGAAAGTACCCAATTTTAAGAAAAAGATTGGAAAATTGTCAGCATGTCGTCTTACAGTATATTTACACAACCATCTAGTGAAGAATTTCCCACTTGTTGATAATTTAAGTGAAATTGACTTGTTAAGTGTCACTGAAAGGGTTTTATTTGAGTAAAGACATATTGACCATGAAAGTATATATATATATATAAATTGTATATACTGTATAAACTATTTTAATTTATTTTGATACTTTTTATTACTTAATTAATCAATTGCTATTTATATTTACCATATCTCGTTATTCTATAAAACATGCCCTAGAAGGCAACTATACTATCTCTGATAGTGTAGTTGAATGCGAGAATTTTATTTAAATAAAGTTTATCATCATCATCATCATCATGGCACTAATTTTAAAGGTGCTGACAGAGAGATGGAGTCAATGGATCAGAATAAAATTTCAAAATTTTTATTGTACAAAGCATGTGAATGGGATTTTAATACCCCAACTGCTAGCCGTCACAGTGGTATTTTGGAAAGGATGATTAGATCAGTCAGACAAATCACGAGAAAGGTTATAGGTAGCAGTCTATTTACTGACAAGACACTGCTTACAGTACTAGTCGAAATAGAATCACTGTTAAATAGCAGGCCTTTAACCCATTTGAATGATGACCCAATGGGAATAGAAAAATTGACTCCTAACCATCTGTTAATGCAAGGTCAAGGACCTCCATCACCTATTACTACTTCGGATAATTTGAAATCCAATTGTTGCAAAAGATGGCAGCATGTTCAATTGCTTGTGAATCAATTTTGGAAAAGATTTGTTAAAGAGTACCTCCCTCTTTTGCAAGAGAGGAACAAATGGAATAAAAAATTAAACAATTTTGCAGTAAATGGTTTAGTATTGGTTGTAGATGAGTCAGCACCTAGATGTCAGTGGCCTCTAGGTAGAATTGTTAAAACCTATCCTGGTCGTGATGGCTATGTGAGAACGGTCAAGGTAAGACATCAGTCTTCATTGTTAACCAAACCGATTACAAAATTGTGTAGTTTGGAATAAGTATGAGTAAAGTAGTGGAATTAAAAAAAAAAAAAAATTGTTGTTGTTGTTGTTGTTGTTATTGTAAAATTAATAAAGTGATAAAATGAATACTAAATTACTTGTACGTAATTTGAAGTTAATTTGGACATTTGTTATGTGAAGTACCGGTAATATAATTTAGATATTAATTTTTGAAGTGAAATTTATCGGATTGGATATTTCTGTGTATTAGATTTATGTGTATAAAAGTACAACGAACATGTCTAATGTTTAATTTAATTATGCTTGATGATATATTACGATTACATTATTACGGTACATTCGTTGATTGATTATTACATCGTTATGAGAACTCTAGTGTTCTCATAGGGGCCGGTGTGTTACCGATATTGTAACAGAAATAATTGTCACGTGACAACGCCCTTTTTGTATTTAGTATTGAAAATATTTTGTAAAATTTAATTGTACAGTGCCTCCGTTGTGTTAGGAGTGTATATGTATTGGTTGGTTTCAGTGATTGTGGATTAATAAACTAAGGTAAATATTTGTTACTTTATCTGTTGCCGAGATGTTATCTGTCCTTGATTATATTCTCAAAAGAATTCACGTGTGCGATGCACCTTTTGGAGGAAAGTACTTGATTGCTACAGGTGATCCTCACCAGCTAGCACCATGTGAGGGTCATTTGATATGGCTAGGTGCACAGACCTTATTTTACTTTAGTAGTATTGTTCTTTCTCACCAAGTCCGTGCTGCTAATGATCCGCAGTTAAGGGAGATCAATGAATTCCTTCGAAAAAAGAATGCACGTCACTAGAAATTCAAGAGGCCATACTGATCATTGCTGCAAAGTGTAATTTTGAAACAGAATGGAAAGATGCTCCAGAAGGTAATTTTCAGTAACTTTTTTTCCACACTAGTCAAAATATCATGAACAACTTTTCATTCTCTTTCAGGTGCATTGTGTATTGTGTCTACGCGGAAAGCAGAACAAGAGATTGGATGTAATTACATGAGTGTGAAGCAGCAACTTCATCGACGCAAAAACGTGTAACTGATCAATTCAATCGTGAACTCTTGGAGCCTCCCTCAATCTTCTTATAGGAAGGTCAGTTTCCACATTCCATTTAGAAAACGAATTTCTTATAGCACAGTCAAATGAACATCGTCATTAAATTTCAATTTATCAGGTGCCTGTATACGGATGACATCCAACCAAACATTCAAAAACACCACTATTTACAGCCAAGGTCAATTGGCGATAATTCATTCTTGGGATATCATCAACGGAATTGTAAAACTCAACCTTCTCCCGCCTGGTGCAAGAACACGTTTCGGAAATCTCATCGATGTGCAGCCACGTCATTTACCTCTCGCCTCTGTTGGATTGCATGGTTCCAGGACAGAAGATTAACACTACCAATGGCGTAAGTAGCTTACTGTGTCACACTTTCCTGGCCACACTTTAAACTTCCACACACAAGGCGTCAACTCGTACTGTTCATTTTCTTTTCAAGACCTTTCGAGTCCAGCACAATACATAGAGTCATTGGCCAGACACTAACAAAAATTGCAGCCAAAATATCCCTGGAAGATAAAAACTATTCTATATGGAAGAAAGAGCAACTGCTGGTTTTGATTTCTCGTGTCCATTGCTTTGATGATATCACATTCGTGGGAAGCAAACGAGACACATTGAAGACATTTGCAAAGGTATGACCAACAACCTCTCAATCAAATTCCAACTACGCCATCTCCAGTACATTCATTTCATTTTCATTCCAGTTATTTAAAGGCTATGCGAATCAAGTCGCAACATCTCGACCGTGCGGAGCACTTGATGAAGATGTTGCAGCAGCGCAATTGTCCGTCGTTCATCCAGCAGCCTGCGGACATTTTGCTAAATCAAAGCTGTGGCGTGTACGTCCTGAGGAGCAGACAGCATCCATCTGTCTTGTATGTCGATAATGCTCCAATTGTCAAAAACAGGTACACACACTACTGTCATTCACGCACACAACACCACTCTACAATCCCATTCATGTTGCACTAACAAAAACGGCAACAACACTAGAATACATATTTCAAGCAGCCTATTGCACAAAACTTCATCTCTTGCATGTTCATCATCATTCTTGTCTCTTTTACAGCTGACCAATCTCACTCCGTCATAGCATTCACACGACTTCTTTTTCCGTTGCAGGGTGTCACCAACCAATGTTGACACCAGTGAGAAGAACTGAGCAATTTGATCACGCTTAAAACAACAACGACATCTAGCAATCACCAGTAGGTAGAAGTAATTAAAAGCTATGAAAATATATACAGCCTCATCAGTCAGCATTTGTAAATGTGAGCTGCCCATTATGCACGCTCTAAGAGAGAAATGGTATTCGTTTTGGTATTTGTTTCATAACTTTCTAATTTACAGTTCACCAACATCATTTTGCAGATCATGCAGATCCATTTCCAAAGCATCTGTACGATAACAATGATATAAAGTGCAATACAAACAATATATCAATGTTCAATAACAATAATTTTAATATCTCTTGTCAGCCGCACATGCGAAAGCTGTCTCGGGAGTGTCATTCATTCCTAACCCACCTCAATACAGGGCTACCTCAACATCACAATGAGGCTTATATTTAGAGGGTAATATAACATTAACAATTAACACAAGTTAAGACTACACCCCTATTACATTTTCAAATGTGAAAACACAAATATGGAAACAATACAATGAATACTGTAAGTCATCACCGATTTTACAATGTCATTTCTTAATCAATAACAACAACAATAACATAATAGTTTCTAAAAAAATAATAATCAAACAGAAAATGTCTCATCTTCGATATCTTTTCACTGTTTGTTTACACTTTCACTTTTGAGAGCGCGGGGGAGGTGAAAGTTTGTGATTTTAAAGCAGGCGGGCTTCAGCAGTGTCGCTGTCGATGCCCGGGGGGTCTATTTTCAATTATTTTCCTCTATTCTGTCTTTTAATTTATTCTCTTTTTTCGTTGTCCTCAGTGTCACTATCGACTCCATGGGTGACTGACTGCGAAGCAGGCCAGGGGTACGGACTGCGGAGCAGGACGGGGAACTCGCTACTCGCAGTTTACATTATCAATCATATAATCTCTGTATTAGCTGACCATACCTGGGGCCAGCGAAAGGTTAAGCTAAGCTTAAAAAACTGCGAAGCGAAGCGATTTTTTAGGGGAGCAGGGGATAACAGTGTCGAGCAAAGCGAGGCGCCACTAAAGAACGCAGTTTTGTTATATCCCACAAAACGAGAAGTTTGTAGCCTACTAACGGAATACCTTGTCCAGACATATGTAGCGATTCGCGCGTCCCACAAAGAACCCAAAACGCCATTCTGTAGACGAGGTAGAGGACATCTATAGGACTCTTTTTCAAACCCCTACCTAGTAGAATCGATATTTAACTCTCAAAATCACAAACTTTTTTACAAGCTTTCGCGCGGTCGCCAATATCAATAGACACCGCAAACACTTCAAGCAACAAAGGGCTCTATCGCAGAATAAACAAAGGCCGATGACGCTCTTCAAAATCCCCAAGTGCCTGTTACCAAAGTCGCCAAGGCAACGGCGCGTGGGAGGGCACTTATTGTCTTGCTTCGGGCTCTGCATGCAGGCTCCATGTGGAAGGTGAGTCATCTTAATTATCCATGTGGGGCTATTCGACTGGTGGCGTGGCGAACGAAAAAATAGGGTGATGTGCCATGTTGCTTGTGGGATTTTGACGGTTCAAAGGCAGCCTGCTGTAGGGGGAGAGACCTAGGCAATACAGGCATGCTTTCTCAAACCTTTCTTCATCCGCCGTTACTTTTAATACTACTTTCGTCTGGCTAGTCGTTGACTTTGTTGTGTGCTGATCAAGGCGACGAGGAGAAAACACGCGCCTATGTCGACTGTAAAACAGACTTGGCAAAGTGCTGCTGCTGTAGGCATTGAAATTATTAATTAACTGCCGTTCGTGTTTAGTATAGTTTACTATAATTTCAGGTACTAAAATTTTGTCCAAAATAATTTCCCGGTATACCGCTACGTAAATATGTCTACTTTCAATTGTTTTTTTCTATTCATGTAATACAATTTCATTTATTCATATAATTTACTATTGTTTCATGTACTAAATTGTGCCTAATAAGTTTCAATTTATTCCTATCAGTGTGATACAATTACATTCACTTAAATAGTTTATTATAGTCTTTTATGTACTAAAATAGTGCCCAAAAATTAAGGAATACTGCTATGATTCAAAATAGTGCCAAAAATTATTACCGGAATACTGCTATTCAAAATCACTCATAAAACATTTTTTAGGAATGCTGCTATTCAAAATAGTACAGAAAATT
Organism: Haliclystus octoradiatus; assembly: GCA_916610825.1. Taxonomy (NCBI): domain Eukaryota; kingdom Metazoa; phylum Cnidaria; class Staurozoa; order Stauromedusae; family Haliclystidae; genus Haliclystus; species Haliclystus octoradiatus. Next base: position 11,788,088 of record OU744453.1, read on the forward strand.
TTGCCGGAATACTGCTACAGTGTATTCGAAATAACTCACAAAAAACATATTTTAGGAATACTGTTATTCAAAATAGTAGGCCTACAGAAAACTTTTACCTGAATACTGCTATTCAAAATACTAAACTCCTAAAACATTTTCCAGGAATACTGCCATTCAAAATAACATTTTAATTTGTTTTCATTATTTATGTTCCAAAGTGTTTATAAGTTACTGTTCGTTCATAATACGCATGCGTTGCTATTCATAACGGCTGTGACTGCCGGTCTAGAACTGCCGGTCAAATGATTTATGAATACTGTGTGGTTTATTTGTCTATGATATCTCAATTAGTTGGTCTGAAAAGCGTGGCAGCTACGGCCCCGAGATGAAAATTTTTCTCGTCATTGCCGTCCCTGAAGCTGCAGACTTTTTTGTCAGAAATCGGCAGATAAATTGAATTTTGAGTCATTTTCTTCATAAGTTTTGCTGAAATGATGGATTTTGGCGCCCCTGAAGTCAAATTCTAACTTTTTTCGACGCAGTAGCCCCCGAGATCTCGTCATTGCCATTATTTGCAAACTGGTCAATTGGACTCGGTTCGTTACCTGGAACCGCATTTTTCTTAAATTGGTACTAAACCTTATTTAAGATTCAAGATATCATCAGGGCACTCACACTACTAGGCAGCGTCAGGATTCGTTACGTTATTAAAATAAAAGTAAAGTAGGCCTAGGCCTAGGCCTAATATCTAAAGCCTAGGCTTACTATTTAAAGTCGTCCAAGGATAGTCCGGATAGGTGGTCGTCCCAGTCTGCAGAAAAGGGCAGTTTTCCCCGAGATCTTGGGTGCGCAACACTGCAACAGCAAATACTTTGTTGACGTTTGACTGTAACGATCTAGATGTCGCTGAGTCTCGAGGCGCGTTTTTCTTCGGATGGCCAACCCCGCAGGGGCCGGTCATCAAACACCTCCAGGCCAAGCAGTAAAAAAATAAGAAGGCCGTAAAGTACCTCGACGAACATTGTTCTACCTGAGGCAGCGGCATATTACATCATATTATTTCAGATTCGGGTTCGTTGAGCTTCATTCATTACAAATGATGAGATTTGTCTCGTTATGAGCACTAAAAGTATTTTATTTTAAATTTCTCTCAATCCATTTTTTTTTCAGAAACACAAAATTGCTTACCGTACTTCAAAGGAAAGCCGTGCCATGAAGTGTTGAGCTGTTGTTTCGTAAATCATGAAGTCAACAAAGCCGAGCGAGCAATATAATCATGTCGTTTTCAACAATGGTCTTTTGCTGCTGACATTGAATTGACTCAGCATAAGTTGTATTTATTATACCATAGTTGTCGTCGTTTACGGAATACACTCTGAACTAACCTGCTTTTCAGCCAATTACATGAGTCTGCCACTGGTCTTGGAGTTTAAAGATTGTTACTTTTACCACCGTTCTGTAATTGCTGTTGTTTAATAAATTGCGTCAATGAGTTACTGTTTATTTTATCAACTGTACTGAAGAATTTAATTATAATAATAATTAGCATATTCTAATGCTTACTTTGCCATTGGATGTCGTTGTTTGACTTGGAAATTCATGGTTTCTCAATTTTAACGGAAGGTGGGCGATGTTTGACTTGTTCTCTTCGTACGTTGTACTGCGTTATTCGGAATAATGCTATGCTATGAAGGCCCATTGGAATGTTTATCGTTATGCTGGTTTATTCGCCATCTTTGTTTCTGTTTTTGGGTGTATAGTTTTATGCAAAATGTTATGATTTTTACTCTTGAAATTTTGGCCAAGCGCACATGCTTGTTTTGGCCATTCGCTTTTCGTTTGTAGGCTTCTAACTGTAACTTAACTATATGTTTTAGATTATCAACATTGCGTGGCTGTCCTGCTCTCAGATGTGTTCAATTCTTCCTTTATAGGAATTTAGACGCTTACATGTTCTTTTCACTAGATTTTCACGGTCAAACTTTAATTTACTGCTAATTACAAGGACCTTTGTTATTTGGATTGGTCTTTTCTTCGATTATATTTTAATCAGGATGATTTTGTAATTGAGTTTTCAGGCATGAAAATTCAAAGTTTTACTCTGCTCCGTAGTCGCTTATGTTGATTCACTGACGGCTACTTGTTCTAACAAATCATCTTTCAAATTATTTGCACAACAACCTTCAACACCAGAATTCAAAGAATTACAGAATGATTTACTGATACACAGGGATGGGAGTAACGATTACAAAAGTAACGGCGTTACTTGTAATTGTTACTATTTCTACTTATAATTAGTTACTTTTTTGGGAAAGTAACTTCTAATTGTAACTAGTTACTTTTTCATTTTCCTGTTGTTTTCCACAAAATATTGACGCACAACACATTTGTCTAAAAGGACAATACACGAAGCGAAACCATAACACTTCATAGAAAGCTTGCTGATTGTTTCGTGTAATTCAATACTTACGCGTTGCTGTGTCAATGTTCAATATTTTGTTACTATTTCCACTATATTCTTCTATTCTATAAGGTAGCCTACAAAAAGAGTCAGAGCTAATCCAGTTTTTGGACAACTGCGATAATAAATTAGAAATATTAAATGTATATCCAGCTTTAAGAGATATTTTTATCATGTTAAACACATTGCTCCCAGCAAGTGCAGCATGTGAAAGACTTATTAGTGCTGCTGGCCTGATATTTAAACCCAATAGAAGTAGATTAAACGATTTTTATTTTGAAGATTGTTTGCTTAGTAAGCCAAATTCTAACATTTCAATTTTACTTGAATAATTTAATGATTTATTTTGTATCTACATATGATTTATTCATTATCTTAGATATGATTCTATTATATATGTTTCACTGATATCAATTGCATTATTTTGATCATATTAATTGTGTTCTCTTTTTTGTGTACTCCATATTAAACCTGATGAAATTCTATACATTTGAAAAAGTTACCGCAAAAGTAATTGTAACTAGTTACTTTTGAATTAAAAGTAGGCCTAAGTTGTGATTTTCAAAGTTACTTTTTCGAAAAAGTAACTTCTAAAAGTAATTAGTTCTTGTGAACAGTAACTTCTCTATCCCTGCTGATACAGAAAAATGAAAATCCTATACATTACCTACAACTACTGTCTATAATACACTGAATAAATGAAAATATGTCTATTACTTTATTTGTCTTATAGTTTACACACAGTTATTGTCTACAATAAATATATACCATTAATTAAATGTATTTTGAATATATGTATATATCACTATTCATCTTACACATCCACCACCATGTGACTGTTGGGTACTTCTCAATGTCAGTGACATCCAAATTAGTCACAACTCGAATACTTGCAACGTTAAACCGTGTTGCCTCCTTCTTGCATTTTGTTTGGCTGGGTCCAACCAAAAACTTCAAATTGTCTGTCCGCCCTTTATTTTCGTGCGCAATACATTCTATATTGAACTTTATCCCCTTTCATGTGAGATTATGAGTGCAAAGTAAACAGCTGCTAATTGCGACTCTCTATGTCCACTATTTTTACTTTTCAACTCAAACGTAATATGTTACTTTAATCATTATTTCTATTAGTATACAACTTCAATATTTGCTACGATAGCACGTGTTCACTGTAATACTGTACTACTTCCTCCTGCCATGCTTGCAATTCTCTAGCACTGCTTTTCGTTGCCCATACTTTTTCCCCGAATACAATTGGGGACCGCACAATTTACATATCCACATATGACAGTTCCTTCTTACAGCATGGCAATTGTGTTTTTTGCACTGTACTTTTTATTGACCTTGCACGGTGTCTGTAACTTGCGTGCGTGCGTGCGTTTACAGGAAGTACGCCATAATCTATCACCTATTTGACTACGACCTTCGCTTACGAATTTTAGCATCTCGATGCTATGAAAAAAATTGTCGGGACTTAATGGGCTACTCCAGACTTGATTAATATATTAATATTCTGATTTATTAAACATTAAGTATTCGACCGCTAAGTAATGATATTAATGACAGCTATAGCGTTTTATGATATTACCGTTTTATATACAGTATTAAATTATATAAGCTATTAATTTCAAATTAAAAATTGAAAAATTATTTTTTGAAATTTCAAGGCAATGTATGTCTCACATTGATGATATTGATACAGACTTCGATAAACATTTCAGGACTTTCCTGCCAAATCATGTTCAACAATTCATGGAAAATTCTTAGCTACACCGCTTTACTTTTTAATTTCTTAATAAATTAATTAAGTCTGGAACTTGGTCTGGAATAAAGTCCGCCGTCAATTACAACATGACAGCAACTGCCAAATTTAGCCGATCCAGAACTTTTTTCATAACATCGAGACGCTAAAATTCGTAAGCGGAGGTTGTAGTCAAAAAGGTGATGGATTATGGCGTACTTCCTGTAAACACACGCAGCACGCACGCACAGACGCAAGTTACAGACACCGGACTTTGCAGTTCTTATTTTGAACAATGACGTAAAAGACATAGCCCTTTGTCCCTACTCTTTCTGACGCACCCGTCGACCCAACAACGATCTCAAAGACCCGCTGAACGAATCACCCTTACCACGTGTTGCTGCTACCTGCCAGATTTTTTTGTGTTTACCTCTTATGTACGGAATATAATAATGGGAATATACGGATGAACTAACACATAGATAGACTGAGAGTAGATGAACAATTGACTTTATCTACTGGGGTGCGCCATGCCCATTGCCATAATCTGCATACCAGTAGTCGTCCAAGTTAGATTGGACGCAAGTGAAATTAATAAGATTAAAGTGTTTAAAATCCATTTAACCTTAATGGCTGATTCTTACAGGCTATGAGGTTAATAGTTTAGCCAAAGCAAAATAAAAGGCGGAGTCCCTAGACGGTAGACCTAGGCCTACTGGAACATTCTAATTTATTTAGTAACTTTCTAGATGACTTACCAAGTCCTTGTTCTTCCAGGGATATTTTAGTTTGTAGATTTCCATACAAAGGAACAAAAAATTAATATGAACATCACCATGCTACCAGGACCAGTGTTTTTATGCTACGTAGCATTGAAACTGCATTGAATCACAGCTACGCGCAAAAACATCAGTGAAGATCAGTATCAGTCTGAATTCTGATGCTATTTTAATTATTTTATAGCCGTTTTGAGTTTGCCTCGTAGTCAAATATGAGTCCAGAAGAATAGTAATATCAAGGTACTTGTGCTGTATTTTTTCGTTTATTTATTATATTACTTATTTATTTATTTGTTTAAGTAACTAGAAATGACTTTGCCTATCAATTCTATTAACTTTGCCGACATCGATGCAATAAGAATTCGTTTTCAACTATTTAAATAAAATATATATGGAATTTGAAACATAAAATATAAATGGAAGTATTAAAAGTCAAAGACTAGACGTTATCTGATCCGTACTCCGTTACTCTATCAGAGTTTTGCGCGATAGATCAGACGGTTTTTAAATTTATTCATATCTGCATCGAGCACTCTATTGATGTTTTGCCACCAATAAAGTTAATGTATATATATATATTTATTTACTCAGTGATAATATAATGGCTTCAGTGATAGTGATAATGATACACGTGGACGGGGTAATAATTTAAATCAAATAAGTGTATTACAGTGTTTTCAATAAGTTTTCAATGGGTTTTCAATAAACATAAATATTCAATTCAACTTACAGATTGCCACCAGCAATCTAACATGTACCAGCTGTACCCTGTATACTGTTGATATGATGTCCTTGTGATCAATATTATCATAAACAGACAGGTACTGCTTTATCCTCTCAATAATTGCTTTGTTTGCACTGATCTTCTGATCTTTCCGTATATTTCTTCAAGATATATAACTATGTTATATTAATTATGTATTTTGATTGTATATCTCTCTCTAATTTTACTATTGCCTTTTTCCGTATGTCGGAATTTCACACGTTTAATTGCGATCTTCAGACGGTAATACTAGAAATACGAGGTAATTAGTATTTTAGTAGGAATTTTAAGTATTACCGTCCGAAGATCGCAATTAAACGCGTGAATTTCCGAGTACGGAAAAAGACTTTGCCTCATCTTTGCCTCTTATTAAATAATTAAAATGCTCTTTTTTACCCAACATTGAGCAATTTCACATTATATGTGTATCTGAGTAACTGAGTTTACACTCACTATAATTCGTTTTTTTAATTTATCATTACATATTAATATCGATATATGCATGATATATGTTTATTCTTTATCTTTTCAATGACTGATTTCAAAGAATAGATGCAATTAACTTCCCGGTGACCCTCAATAAACAAGCTTTTGCTTCAGGGGTGACCCCAATCATTTGTGTAAATGTGAAATACTGTAAAACGCCTAAAACGTGTAAAGCTTCACACTTATACAGTGCTAAACAAGTTGCTTATGCATTCATTCTCCATTAAAATGATTGAAATATACTGCATATATTTATATTTGATTATTTTGCTGCAGTGTAAATGACCCTATAGAGTACCGGGTATAGAGCTCTAAATTATCCTTCCATTTTAAACTGGCTTCAGATAACTACACACTATGATACCTTGATTCCTTGTATCCCCTGTGGTACGGATGAAATATTGAGCGAGGTAGAATTGTGAGAGTTTGCATGGATGATTGAAAATAGAAATCAGTTTTATGTAGGGATACTGAGCAAGGTGAGACATTAAATAACCGAGATCGACTGTATTCTAAAGTCACTTTTTTGTTAAGATTTCATAAGAGGACATACAAGAATGTTTACACAAAACGGTTTACAATAATACTGCTTAAAGTTATAAGTGCAACTTGGACGCAAAAGACGTACATTGGCCGTCAACTCGTCTACATACATTCTATACTGCATTGATATTCTTATTTCGTAATCATCAATTGCATTTGAATTTAAAATATCTTCAATCGGAAAATACTCTCAGGGCTCATGGAAATCAGGGAACGACCCTGGCTTTATCTTCAGTTGGGGAATGGAAAGGTAGCGAGAAGCAGAATGTGTCAAACCAAATTTAGTTCAAAAAGATAGATAAAATCCGCTTTTTGGATATAAAAGTTGGCTAACTTGGGAAACAAACAATATCGTTTTCTTGAGAAGTTCTTGCTTGCCTCTTGGATTAGAATGCCGAGATTTGGGGATTGAAGGTTACATTAATTCCAGTACATTCCAGCTACTCTTATAAAAATTATTTGGTTTGAAATTTAGAATTTCATAATGAAGATTTGAAACTGTTACGCTATCACTTCTCCAAGCCCAAAATAAGTAATTTTCAGATTTTTAAGTATTGAATGAAAAGAACAATGTACTATTATGGTTATAAACTATTATAAAAATCATTCCATATCATTCCACACAGATGTATTCTAATTGACAAAACAGATACATATTGCTACAGTACATAAATGATAACTGATATGAATCTATGATAGAAGATCTGTTGTGTTTGTGTAAGTGATAGACAGACGTATAACTCATTGTGGTCGCTGTGTGTTCGTGATATAATCATAACCATGTGATATAACTATAGCCCGTTTTGAAAGGTTTAAAGCATCTTCTAATATCATAGAACAATATAGCCTTTAGAGCCTAGCTGAATATTTAATTAATTTAAACGTGTTCGAAATAATTATTCAAGATAAGATACTTTGAGACTGGTTGACTGGTGTTTAAATTAATTTGCAGACCCCAAGTAAAAACAGGCACTGACATTATACGGAGGCCAGTCTCGTGTGAGGACAGGTATGACTTCAAATTATCGCTCCATCACAGCTTTAATTACTGCTTTTCAACAAAAACGATACAATTTAGTATTATATTGACATCCACATGACGGTTTAGCCATGTTGCTCCATTATTTCATGTTCTTCTCAGGGCATTTCTTTTGTTGGTTTTTTTCAAATCTTCAATTATTTCAAATCTAATGTGCGCATGCGCGCACTAGATTTGATCAAAGCCCATCAAATGATCAGTTCTTGAATCAACTGAATAGAAGTGGATTATTGGTTATTATAGCTAAGCCCAACAAAAACAAATCACATTAACAAGATACGATGCAAAGCAAAGACCAACTTTAAAATTAACAAAACGAGTAGTTCAAACATCATGAGCACAGCACAGCGCGTGCGTGAGGTCATTGGAGCTGTTGACAATGAGGCAGCTAACATCGATTGGCAGCACCTTGCTTAATCAGAGACCGATTGTATAACAATGCGTAAACGGGATCAGCTGATTAAAGGTAGCCAGTCGAAACAGTTGATCCGATTCATACTCACTGTTTTAATCCGCCGCTAAATTGTTCATCAATTGTTGATTTAGATAAAAAGCACTAAGAAATTTCGATATCGTTTTCTGATATGCTAAGGATACTCCATGGGGTTGCTGCTATCGTTGCTATGAACAAAATGTAACTAACGACATATGCGGTGACTTGCGGCTATTCGCGCTATATGTCGTACACCAAAATACCGCCACAGTGTTCAACGCAAAAACGCGCAATTAAGTATCAATGTATGAATCATTAACCCACGCGGTGAATCATTCTATTATGACAGAGATCAAGTGAAACTCTGTTGGGATTGAAGGCTTTATTTCTTGTGACATAATTAATTAATAATAGAGAGCTTCATAGACTATCTTAACTAATCTAATCCGTTTTCATTTGACGATGTGCCTCTTACTGCTTTGAGCTGGACGCTGTTCATGCAAAAGCAGCCGTGGTAGTTTCAAAAGACATGTCGAATCTCAGTTAGGTTTGATCTCAAATAGCCATCGGATCAGAGAGTGGCGCACGACAGTTCATCCCTATAATTTCATCTAACACCGCTAGACTAATATTTTCACCTGCCTCCGTTTGCTGTTGGCTCTTGTCTCTGTTGTATGCATGCATTCCTTTACAGATAGAACGCGCGTCATCCATCAGCCCGTCTTATGCATAATTATGACAAGTCACTGCACGTGGCTATCAATACTATTAATCGCAGCGATTGGTTCATTCAATCGCTATTAGTTGAATTGCTTTTAACTATAACTAGTTAGACACTCAAGGCACCTGACATTAAGGCATTACTGCTCTGCCACGCCATAGATTATGTAAATGAGCCTTGAGCTGCAAAAACGAGGAGAGTACTTTTATAACGCTACATGACAGTCTATTGTTTATGTAAAATGACAATTAACGTCTTATTAAACTTTCACTTTTTGTGCCACGCGCCATCGTCTTTATTGTAAGGTGTAATGTTTCGACTGTTGGTTAAAGTCTGGTGAGTTTTGCGATACGAATTCATTTGATAATAGAAATGAAGAGGTGATGAAACAAGGGACCTACAGTTATCGCCGTTGTTATCGATGGCGAAGAAAAGCTAGCGGTTACTATCCACTGCGAACGACGAACTGAGAAGTATTAACCCCATAGCAAGACCATTGTCCATGGTTCGCTACGGCGCGTGCCCTAATACTGTCCGCACGTGCAGCTTATTGCTTAGCCAGTCGAGTATGTAGAAAGACAAAACGATAAAAAATATGTTTTAAATATGATTAAACAGCTTACTTGATATATTCGTCACACTGATAACGCGTCTTTTCTATGAAAGTAATTTTACATAAAGAGAAGTAAACTATTTATATGTATCAGACACGCCTCAAAGTATCTAGTACTAGTATCTAGTCTTACTATCAACAACAACAGCAAAAACGATGATTCAATTGAGAAAAATATATTCGCTACTTTCCTAGTTAAATAGGCGTAGATTTGGTAATATCTAAATACGATAAAACGATAAGGCTTTGATTTGCGGTGTTCAAAATGGCCACAATAACATCGAGCGAAAAAGAATTGAAGGGCTAACGAAAGAAAATGAACATTCTGTGTCGCTTTAAGATGAGCAACAGATCTATCAGGCGTAGAGAGGATCTACATGACTAAAATTACATCAACCAAAATTGGATTGTTGAATAATTGATAGTTCATAAAACTGCTGCATTTTTTGGATTAAAAATTGATTAAAAGACGTTAGCTGAGCGAGATAGAAGCGAGCTATAGGGGGTGTGCGGTTACGCTTCTGAATTGAAACGTGAAATCTGCTAACCGCATATCTAACGGACATCTTGCCTGTGTTTGCAATTAGCCCAATCCTTTCATCTTGTTTAGTAATTGCTCCTTTGAACGGACAGCTTTTATCAGTGTCAATGTGTGTCATTTGAGGCAGTGAAAACTCACACAGGGGATATTTTCCAAAAGGGCATTAGATATCAGTCAAAGGCGTCTCCGTATTTGACGATTAGCCATGGCTCTACAGTGTTGGTATTTTAGCATAATACCATCGATGAATAATTAAAGAGGTGTCTCTGAATTGATTGTTTGCACGGCTGGTCGCCAGAGACGATACAAAACAACAAACGACAATGATAGTTCAAGTCGAATTTAATTGCAATGAATTCATACAATGTTTATAAATCCCGTATCAATCGATCATTGTCAGTTGTAGTTCGAAGTAGGTTAAGATAGGAAAACAGTTGAACACCAGATAATTCTTTTAGTCTGTTTGTATCTGACGATGGCAGGGTGATGGCATCTGCTCTAGGCTGGGGCGTGTGTGCGCGCGTGCCAGCATTGTTCAAATCCCTCTGCCAATCACAGTTTAGTGACGCGTTGCGATTCTGCTTCATCAGACCCTAGCTAAAACATACACAAGTTCACGTGCCAGCTAAAGGCTTAATCGTATAATCTCAAAAAATAAAAACCAACAAGTATAACTATCTCAGCGTAGCAATATTTGAATGTTGAAATTTGTAAGCGTGCAAAGAAACAAGCACTGGATCCTTTCGAGTATTAGACCCTGGAAGTTCTGAAATAAAATGTTTAATTGGACCCCCGAACTATGAATGTAGTTGAATTGAGCAATGAGGACATTTAGCGTGCCAACAGTCATCTTTTAGTAATCTACTCTGTCCATTGTCAAGTCGTGCTGAGCCTAAATCCGAATTATAGAGCAGGCCATCTCAGTGTCCTTTTGTCGACAATTCAGCTGTCATTTACTTATAACTTAGCAAATGGAAGAATGGGCCGCACGCGCCGCACGCCGCGCATACATAAACAAGAACACGCGTCGATTTGAGAGCCATAACCACGAATGAGGGTGACCTAGAAAGACACACCAATCATTACAACAGATTATTACTGCTCAGCAACGATTGTGGCAAAAGTGCAACACATATCATCTCAATTGCATCTTTAAATTGCATTCGGGAAAATAATTAAGTGAAATAATGCCTCGCTCGTTTCTAGTAAAAAGCCATCGAGTGAATTCCAGTAGCATAAGTAGCAAAGGAGAAACAAAGATCAGTACAACACCAAGACACAACGGTAAGATAATACGATGATGATGATAATGTTACTTAACGTAGCTGTAGCTGTGATTAGTTTATAATACTGCAACTGATATTAATTTATACACCGTCAGACAATCAAATTGATAACACTTCACCATAATAGATAACACTTTTCATTCCAAATCTAATTTCCCGTTGCTTCAATCTTAACAATTGTGTTAACAATAGTGTTTGACAAAAGATTCTCTACTCTTTTTAACTATAGATAAATTCTCAAATGGATACAAGAGAGAGGAAATGCAAGCCAACAGTATTTTTCACTTCATTGACAAATCAAGAATCCCACCCTTGAAGAAAATTGAACCAAATTATAACAGTAATTTTGAAGTCATTAATCATCCACTTGAGCACAACAAAGACAATCATCCCGAAAGAATATCACTGAGAGATGTATCAATTGGTCATAATGCAGTATCACGCTTCTCGTTCACTTTACCAGCGTTCTTCAACAGCGGCTCGTTGATGCCGAGTGATGTATCACAAATACATTACAGCAGACGCACACCGACAGATGAGTACAGACACTCATCACATAGCATTGAAGATATTATACCATCACCTACATCATCCAATGAATCAAGTCAGTTACCATCTCCTACTGTTAGGTTAAGTATAGATGATGATATACGAGCCTACGGTCGTTGGCCATCAACTACAACTACTGATTTGCAATCTCAGATGATATTTCAAGATGATGATCTAGCCAAAGGACGCAAAAGACGCCCTTCGTGCCAACAAAGAGTATTTAGCTGTCAAATATGCGGAAAGATATTCAACGCCCATTATAACCTAACTAGACATATGCCTGTTCATACTGGTGCAAGACCATTTAAATGCAAGACATGCGGGAAAGGATTTCGTCAGGCAAGTACACTGTGCCGTCACAAGATCATCCATACGAAAGAAAAACCACACAAATGCAAAGAGTGTGGCAAAGCATTTAATCGTTCATCAACTCTTAATACTCACATCCGAATCCATGCCGGTTACAAGCCGTTCAAATGTGAAGTATGCGGAAAAGGATTCCATCAGAAGGGAAATTATAAGAACCATCGTCTTACTCATACGGGTGAGAAACCCTTTAAATGTCCAGTATGTGGTAAAGCATTTCATCAAGTCTACAATCTAACGTTCCATATGCACACACACAATGAAAACAAACCATTCACATGTCAAATTTGTGGCAAGGGATTCTGCAGAAACTTTGACCTGAAAAAACATGTCAGGAAATTGCACGGGGAGGAACGCCTTGGAGAAGCTATAAAGCCAGCACCAACATCCAACTGTGGCCAGTCAATTAACAGTAACGCCTCGATTACAAATCATCACAATACTACGAACAACACAACGTAGAAAATAACACCGTAATATGGTATTACGACAAATATTCACGACGTATCTGACGTCACTTATACGCAAAATATGAGAGTACAATAGCTTACATTTTGAAATTGTAAATAAATAAATGAATAATATAGAAAATCTATTGATAGTGTAAATAAATGAAACTAAAAAGAAATTGAAGTAAAATATTGATAATTGCACAATATGCTGTGAGTTTTGCAGTCATGTCTTTTAATATTACGGGAGGGGAGAATTACGTCAAATAAAAAATAGGCTGATTCGATTTGAACTAAGATATTATAATCTGGTATATTAATTTACAATCTGATGGTGCGTGTATAGATATACATACAAATCTCTCAAATCATTGGTCATTCATTATTATTCGTGGTAATCAATTTACAAAAATAGAAAATATGGGTGATATTTAGCATTTAATAAGGACAGCCCATAGGTGCCTTTCCGATTTTATTGTAGTCCAATTAAATCACTCGAATGAGTAAATTTCATCGAGAGCGGTCTTCAACATATCAACGGTACCTTCAGCGTTCTTTACATTTTGCTCTGCAAGTCGTGTAAGGCCATCTCTAAAGCATTGGATTCTCTTTTTGTGGAACTCATCCATCTGCGCACAGACCAAACAATAATTATGGTTAGTTTACGTCATCGCGCGTATAAATTTGCATAATCATAAATTAGCATAATGAAAAGTTAATTAAAAATTAATATATTGAGAATAAAGTCAGATACATATAATTATGTTACGTAAACAGAGCATTATACAGTAAAGAGTTTCATTCAATCTTCCGACCTTCGGAGTATCGCCGTCTGAAGATCGCAATTAATTGCGAGAAACTCACAGTAACGCAAGAGGCTTAATTTTGCCTCATTTTTGTTTCCTGTTCTATATAATAGCATATTAATGCAAAATAGACATTTAAACAACGTACTTGTACTTTAGCAAGCTCGGTTATACTTTCGTAAGCCTTCTCTTTTTCATCTTTATTCAATTCTAACTGAATACACAACCAGAAGAAAAACGATTATCTTTTGCATTTACATCATTATACCATGGGTTATTCAATGATGTTTACATATGTGTACTGTTTTGTTACCTTTTCAACAGTTTTTGGGGTTGATTTGTCTAATGCTTTTAGCGCGTTTTCATATTCAACCATTTTACATGTGCGATGAAATAACATTCCCTGCAATGCAATAAATATAGGATAGGGAGCAGATTTTTTACATGAGAATTAAAATACAATTTACGCATCAGTATAAAGAATATGCTACATACAGGGAAGGGAAATTTCATTGGTGGAAAGACATACAGAATTCTCGATGCTAGTATGAAGAATCAGGGTCTGACCATGTCTGACAAAAGTGGGGGTCCTAGATCCCGGAAGGCCATAGAGCAAATTCAGAAGAAAATGGATATTTTTCTGATTTATAGACTAAACCTCAACAAAAATTTCAGAAGAAAAAATTGTTAAAGATTCCGGAAAGCCTAAATCTTTTGTCGGACACTGTCCAGAACAGTATAGAATGTATCACGAATAAAACCCGTCCGATCGAGCCAGCATGTGAGTAACAGAAACAATATTTTATCTATAATTCAGCATTCCAAATGTTTGTCATATCTTATAAATGTTTGAAAACATCAGGGGACTGGGCTTGAAAACTTTATTTGAATGTCAATGTTTTTAGCTTTACAAAACTAATTCGGACACTATAATATTTAAAGTTACAAATTTATATATAAAATAAATAAAACAATTAAATGGATTAATAGCTATAAGAGTATAAGCAAGCACTGATGAACCACACATTACTGATCTACATAAAAGACAAGGTAGAGCGTGCCAGTATAGACAAAAGCGATATTTAAAAAGCTCTACTCAGTCTTTTATATAGATCAGTGATCACACCCTGTTCCCTGCTGCTTCAAATAAAACATGTCCAAGCACTTACTTTGGCAGCATCAAAGTGTCTTGTATACTGCTGCAATTCAAATCCAATGCTATCTAGCTCATCAGCAGTTGTTTTTTCCTGTCGGACCTAACAACGAACATATATTGAATTATGATGACATGAAAAGTGACGGAAGTTAAAAAGTTAACAAAAACAAATCTAGAAAGTGTCATACCCTAAAATCGTCCAGAGTTTTTGTAAATGAAATAATGTTCCTATAGAAGCAATCAATCGAAAAACAATATTACACATGAATGTGTAGGAACCTTCCTGAACCATCTAGAACATTCTAGAACATAGGAGAACCTACATGACTCCCCGCATGACTCACAATGACCATGCATGATCTAGCAGCTTCTAGCATTTATCTAAACACTATAAATACAGTAAATGAAAACTATGAGAACTTAATGTACAGTCTACTATCAACATGTCAACTTGGAATTAATATTATTATTCATAAGAAGAAATATACCATACAAATCAATTCAACCTACGTTGTTATTATTATTTCTTCAACATAATTCTACAGTTCTCATCAATTGGTCCGTCGAATTATAAGAACAACTCATCAATTGGTCCGTCGAATTACAAAAACAACTAATTATGAATAATCTTCAAGACTTTACAACATAATTTATAATCTGAAAGTATTTTATTACAACATGGAATTGAACACAACATTTTATTCACGACCGCGGCATCAAAACAATATAACTAGATTGATTTTCACACTGAGGAACAATGGCATTTTACGTAACTAATCAAAACACGCAGAAAACACATGAAATGGAACTAAACACAAGAAATGGAACTAAACACAAGAGTGGAACTATGGAACTACACACGAGAAATGGAAATAAACACAAGAAATGGAACTGAACACAAGGAATTAGATTACCCAAAACTGAAGAGACTGAATTAAAAAAGTAGGATTTTAAAATACTGAACATAAACCATAGAACATTCCAACATTTTGGAACTTTTAAATATTGAACACTAAACATTGGACATTCCAACATCATAAAACTTTTAAATATTGAAACATTCAACATTCAACTAAGAACATTGAAACACAATGAACACACTAAGAATACTAAACGAACTAAGAAACACACAAGAACACACAACAGAGTTTAAAATTGAACACACAAGAATAAGCAACAACTCATGAAAATACTGAATTCATCAAACACACAAGAATAAGCAACAACTCAAGAAAATACTGAATTAATCAAGCACACAAGAATAAGCAACAACTCAAGAAAATACTGAATTCATCAAACTCACAAGCAAAAAAATATGACTATAAAAGAAACATTGAAGATTACCAAGCTCATAGAAGAAACTGAAATTAAACCAAATATAACACTTGTATGAAAATTTCTTTTTCTGGAAATCCAAAGCAATTAAACAAATTGGTATGCACCAAAATTGTAATGAATTTTCTCATTAACTGTTATGCAATTAGTCTATAAGCATATCTAAAACCTTCATTAATAGCTTCTACTATACCATAATTACTTACATTTATATTTACATACATTTATTATTTACAATTTAGCATATATTAAAGCATTAATCTTTCTCATTTTTAGCCTATATCATGCATTTTTATTTATGGCTCCGCCATCTGGCGGGGGGAGTTATGTAGGAACCTTCCTGAACCATCTAGAACATTCTAGAACATAGGAGAACCTACATGACTCCCCGCATGACTCACAATGACCATGCATGATCTAGCAGCTTCTAGCATTTATCTAAACACTATAAATACAGTAAATGAAAACTATGAGAACTTAATGTACAGTCTACTATCAACATGTCAACTTGGAATTAATATTATTATTCATAAGAAGAAATATACCATACAAATCAATTCAACCTACGTTGTTATTATTATTTCTTCAACATAATTCTACAGTTCTCATCAAATGATTTAATCTGGTGAAACTATATTGTACTACCGGCTAAAATTACTTTCGTAAAGAAAAAAGCGAGGATAATCCATTTCATTGGAACTCAAGGCGAACGTTATACTCGTAACTCGGAAATTAATTACCATCATATAACGTGTTTCAATAAGTGCACTGGTACTGTAGACAGTATTTTCTAAAGGTGGATTTCCAAGAGACGAAAATGTAGCGCTTACTTTTTTGTCTCGCGGAAGTCCACATTTTAACGATATATTTGCTTCGACAAATTTAAAGTGTATACCTCGCCTTTTATAACGGATGTACAAATAGAAAAAAAAGTTCTATCCAAATCCATTTAAAAAAGGCGAGATATACACTTTAACAATATATATTTTCAACCAACTGATTTCTAATCCTAATTATCACTGATAGATGAACAATTCTAGTTTGCATCATATACATTTAGTGTAATTTATTAAAATGACATATATTTGTCAATATGAATCATATTAGTTTCGTAAGAGAACTCATAGCTCTACTCAGTTCAATGTCATTGATGTTGTGGGTGCAACTCATGATGCAACTGCTCTAGATGATGGCACTGATACAAATAATTGAAGATCTTAAAATAACAAAGGATAGCTTAAGAAAATCGAACGCACATGAAACGAATCGAACGCAAATCGAATGCATTCATCGTCAGCCCTCTCCTCGCGAAAATCAAACGTGTTTGATATTCGGGAGAAGACCGGTGCCTCCCGATTCTATATGGGAACCAGGCTTAACAAAGACGCTTCTCTCATAAGATTTCTATAAACTTTTACTTCGCTCAGCAACAATGACAACTAATGATTACAAGAGTGACACTGCAGATCAATTTGTCATTATATACTTCATGTCAGATTGACCCTGAATGATTCTGACCATGTCTCGTTGTAGGATTGACCGTATATTAACTCTGAAAAAGATGGTATGCATTATAAGGTGTCCAAATAAAGCCAAGGCAGGATTGACCTTTGTGGGATTGAACTCTATCCGGGTACTATATAGCGAACAATCGGTAAATCTGACATGGTCCATTGACGTTTGCGCAAATCAACAATTTCATTCTGATTTATCATAGTGAAGTAATAGAGATGTCCTGGAAGAGGGACTATTTTCGCTCAGAGCGCAATTGATCTCAGGCGCGAAGTGGCAGATTAATTTCAACAGATTTAAAAGCAAATACGTCTTGATCCCGGACCTGGAATTGGACCTATATTGTTCGGGTCCAGATCGAATTCGAACACCTCTGCCACAGTCCCTCGGATCAGCAGTGCCGGATTTTCTGGTTATTCATCATCTGTGCAGATTATATTTATCATATCCACATTGCATATTTCTATTTGGGATTCATGTGACATAGAGGTTGGTAAATGTGAGTGGTATTGACATAGTTGATGACTTTAGAGATACTAACCTAGTCATCGTACTATCGGATGAGTCAGTACCAAGACTACTATTCAGTCCAGTTATAACACTCGAAAGACCAGATGACAACCCTAAATGGAAAAAAACAGAACAACAACTAACACATTATGACGAACGATATTATCTAGAAATATTTTGCGGATTGATCATATATCTACATAGTTTGTCATAATGTATGACCTCGATCATTATCAGCCGAATTGCTCGATTTGTGTTGACCTGTTAGTCGATGTCTAAAATCATGTATATACATTGTAATGTAAATTGTACTACGAAAATAAGATACATACTTTGCTCTGATTGGTTGAATTTAATGAAATTCTAAAATAAATGAAATAGAAATCAGGTTATACCTGCTCAAGTGGTCACGTGTTGTAATATCTTGTCCTTATCAAACAATTATTTGCAATCTGTATCAGATCAATAAGAGGCTAATCACGTGGAAGTGGACAGACTGAGATTATTTGTCTTATTTCTAAATAAGGGATTATGAAGAGATTATGTGTCTTGAAAACATAAAAGAACAAAGACAAAATAGATCAAGCTGGTTGTACAAACATCATCTTATAATAAAAGCAGGATCTAAACTATGATAATACAATATTTGAGAGGCATGCAATATTGTGGTTTGAATTTACAGACAAACAACAACAAAATCTATTATTTTATGTTAGTCAGTTGTTATGCTAATTGATAATAAATTTTGAAGTTCTCATTTACTTGTGAAGCTGATTTCCCACAGATTTTCATATAAGGATCATTTATAATTTTAGAAACCTTTTACAATGGTTTATTGAAGTGAAATGTCGGTGTGAATACAAATCTTACGCAAAATAAGATTCGATGAAAACCGGATTAAACCATTTCGGATCAAACATTTTCAGATCATATCGATTCAAAACTTTCAAAATATATCGGTAAAAATACATCGAGTTTTTGGGCGAGAATTTAGAACAATTCGATCAAATTGCTTCTGGATTGATAAAATCGGATTGTATGTGATCAAGATTTAATTCTAATTTGAATTGCTCGATTGAAATTAACAGCAGGAGAAGATGATTTTTAGATACAGACCATAATGTTCTTGTAAGAATATTTTAGTTGATCTATGATTTCAAGGTCTGCTTAGAATTCAAAATTATTATCCATGTTTATTGTTTAAGTATTTGGACTTCATCCAACGTCCATACAATAATCTTGACACAAACAATGAATTGCTAGCTTAAAGCAAGAAAAACGAATGAGTAATTCAGCTAATTCCTATCATATCAAATCTTTTTCCTTTTAAATTTATAACTCTTGTAAATGTTTTTTATAATTGTACATTTTAATTATAATGTCTGAAGATCGCAATTAAACGCGTAAAACACCGAGTAACGGAAAAAGGCTTCGCCTCATCTTTGTCTATTATCATAGTTTTACTCATTTTGTGTCAGTGCCGTGGAGAGAAGCACTACGCTTGAGCTTGGCTTCTGAATAAACACAACTAACAAACAAACAAACAAATTAAAATATATAGATTACAAATGCAAGAATTAAATGTTTAATGTATAACAATAGCGGTTGACTGTTATTGATAGCCTTACCACGTTACATGCTTTTAAAAGAAATGCATATTCATCAGCAAAACTACGATAGCATTGAAACTCATCATCGAGGTCCTGAAATTAAAAATAATCAATACTTATAAATAAATCTATACAGATGTTAATATAATTATAAAAGACTATGGCAGTACATATTACGTGAAATCGTAGTACTGTATAAATTGATTTTAACAAAACAAATTTAATCTAATAGACAAATGCTGTAATTCAAGAATGTCAAAAGACAAAATTGTTTGTTTCTATATTTTGCAAATTTGACATTTTGTTCAAATTTCCTTACAATTTATTATAGGTATTGTTAAAAACTTAGGCACTGCTTTTAACGTTGAAGGGAAGAGTACCCCCGTCCTTATCCCCTATTAAGGAAGCGAATTAATGTATAGGCAACAATTACTTAATATCATTTAGGATTCCTTCGTAGGTATATAAATTATCATGCCCTCACTTCCTTCAAAATCTTGTTTTGGCAATTTAGGTTAGTAAGTTTGACGTCTACTTGTTGCAAGTGTGTCGAATTTTATTAGAAATAGTATATTCTGCTGGTTATCAATGTGACAGAAACGTGAATAGAGGATAAAGCATATAGAACCGTACAGGAATGAATCGTCAGAGTTGCTGGGTTAATTTGAATAACAGGGGAAAGCCATAAAAATAGGACTGTAAAACAGCGCTTCTAACAACATTTAAACCCTTCACATTACGATTATATTTGGGATAGGTGCTTAGTTGGTGGGAGTTGACTATGGCTAGCGATACACAAGAGCTAGCAGTCCAAAGGCAGACCTGACATCACAAACCAAGGCCAATCACACTGCTACGTCAGTGGAGTTCCTAGTTACACTCATCTTCTAGCCCAATGGTATGGGAGGGAGAACAAGCAACGAAACATAGCCCTCCATAGCCCTCTTACAATTAAAACTAGTCAATTCCACTTGCAGTCTCTGTGAGCAGAATCAGAAGTTTACCCTACATCTGGTGCTCAATATTGCAGCAAATATATGCAGATACATCAATTAATCTTACAACGGGTGATGAGCATCGCACACACATCAGCTTAAATGAGCACTGACTGGATAGCCCTACAACGGGCCTTGGCATTGCAACAAGCGCATGTCTGAAGATATCAATGAGCAAATAGCCCTACATTGGCTTATCAGCAGAGCAACAAGCAAAAGCAAAAAAATGAGCTAAGTTTTGTTAAGTATTGCTATATCTAGAAAGCTGGTTACTAGTAATGAGGAAGTATATAGGTCCCAATCCCTTTCTAGAATTGCAATATAACCCAAATCTTATAAGCATGCTTACATAAATGCATCCGCTGTAAGGATGATGACCTAATCAGGCTTAAATAATTAGTAAGCTTGTATAACTCAAATAAAATACCTTGCTTGGAATGATACTGAGAATTGAGAAAACAGCAGAAATCTCACACCACATACACACAAAATTTTGTAATTGTAATTGTTTTGTAATTAAATAAAAGCATAAAGTATAGAAATAGATGTCCCGTCCCATGCATCAACAAAGGGCTAAGCCAGAGCTCATCAGTGGACAGTGGATGAATTTAATGAATGTGCCTCCATTTTTAACGTGACATTTTTCATGAACTTTTAGTCGTACCAATGTTTCACTATTCCCCAATTTTAATAAATTGTTCGGCGGCGGCTCTTGATTTCTGATATCTTACTGTTTTCTCCTTACTTGCCCTCTCATGCACTAAATATCAATTGCTCGTAGAAAACAGAGTGCCAATTGCTTAATATTCATTTCATAATATTATTAACCTTGTGATGGTGATATCGTGCTTCATCCACAGCTTTAGTGAGTGTATTCAGGAGACCTTTTTTAACACCAACTCTTGCAGGTGCCTAAATGAGGGAATGAAAGGAGGATATATCTAACAATCATACAGATATATATAATATTAATCTATTGATTTATTGAGTGTTGGTCACCTCTTCGTTGAATAGAAAATTGTTCAAATGATCAGAATCTTGAAATAATGGTTGATCAACAAGAAGTTGCAAAAATCTAAAAACATAATTGAGTCAAGACAAACATAAATTAACACGTTTCAAGAATACAGTGTACATTGTAAATTACATTACACACTACAGTGTACATTGTCACAGTGTACATAACATCAATTAAGCTGTTTGAAACCACCCAGTTTCAATTAAACTGGGATATTTGTATCCAATTTTCATTCTATAGTGTTGCATGCAGGTAAACTCGTTATTTTGAGAACAGAAGAAATCCATCAACATTTCAAAAGCTCATGAACGTGGAATTGCCCGATGTCAAGAAATTCTTCAATTAAGAACAGTTTGCAAACTTGCGAAGTGTTCTAAACCCAGAAGGAAATGTTTATGAATTGTCCATGAGCTGGTCATGAAGCAAGAAAGAAATGTTCATGAACTGTTCATGAACCCAGACGGAAATTTGTATGAACTGTTCATGAGCTGTTCATGAACCCAGAAAGAAATGTTCATGAGTTGTTCTATATAAAATCAGCCAAGAGAAGCCCAGCAATGTCATATAATCAGGACTTATAATATGACATATATGTAAAGACTCAGTGCAGGGTTCGACAAATGTTTTCTCCTTCCAGAAACTTTATTATAAAATCAAAAGCCTTCTACTGCCTGAAACTTTTAACATAAAGGGGTCGTTGAATTATTACCATTTCTCTAATTTGAGGAGAAAAAGAAATCAATTTTCTTCGGAATTTTGGCCAGCCTTCTGGAAATGTAGTTGCCATTTGCCAGGTTTTGTCAGACTCTGACTAAACGCCTATACGGGACATACAATTTAAAATAACTTTGAAATTTTTCTTTGTTCTGGTCGTAAAAATATTAATTTGTAAATTATTTCTATGTATTTTTTTAAATTCCAGGGTCTATATTTTCACATAAATGCTACTGTCCTTCTTGATTTCTGAAAATGGAACAACACCCAGTCCAACCGCATTTAAGTCCAAACAACATCTTAGCCCAAACATCTAAGCTCCACTTCCTGGATCCTAATGCTTGTGTTACATGTTGAATGTTCAACATAATTAAATGATTAATAGGCCTACTGTATAATGATCTATGCTTGAGTGGGTATAGATGATCTCTCTTAGTATGCAGTGGTGATTGGTCGACAATTAAAAACAAACCTTTCTAAATATCGACAATCTTTAACAAATTCATCGGCAGCCATTGTCTTGGAATTAGATCCTACAAAATATAATCAATAACACGATGATGGTACAGTCAAACTCGGTTAATATCCCCTTTTTAATATCCCACCTTGCCTGATATCCTCACATAAAAATGATTTTTATTTTCCATTCTACATACAAACTCTCATAATCCTACCTTGCCTAATATCCCACCTCGCTTAATGTCCCCATTTTTCATCCGCACCAAGGGGATATTGTTTTGACGAAATGAGCCTGTAAGATGGTTCCAATGCCTATTTCAACATATCATTTAGCCGGTTTATCAGTTCAGAACAGTATAGTGAAAAATTAGAGACCATTACACATAACTAATTCACTGAGTCGATGAGGTTAGTTGATTTTATCAGTGGGACCATAGTTCACACAGGATGTAGGGACCAAAGAGAAGATTTCAGTTCAATTGCCCAAACATGTTCAATTATCATTGACTCTCACAAAATTCAAGTACCAATAAAGCTACAGGGACTGCAGGTTGAGAAACAAAACGTCATAAAAATTGAAATCAAGCCTTGAAAAGACAGGATATTGCATCCAGAAACTGAGAAAGCAAATTAAATATTAAAGAAATAAATTTGAATAAATTTCAATGCAATATATTATGTTTATACCAAGCTGCTTCTTCGTTTTTGCTTCTGCACTGGCAGGTGTCATCACAGGTTTGGGTGGCAATGGCGGTACCTAGAAGAACACACAACTCTACACTAATATAAAGAACTAAGAAAACAGTTGAAATTGTTAAGAGAGAGAAACCCTCATTCCTTTATACTCCAAGCATATTGAATATTCATATTATTGGAGTCAGGCTTTGAAGAGAAATTTAGGAAAATTTATCTCTTATTTGATAGCACAACTGCTGCAATATGTGTAGCATTCTTAAAAGCAGCCGCCCATATGCAGGACATTATTAATTAGTCTTATTCCGTAGCGGAGATTTGATTTGCAGCATTAAGTTAGCTGTGATCAGGGTCCGACAAAAGGTTCAGTCTTCTGTATCCTAGAGGTATTTCAAAATTTCCTTCTGAATTATTTTGTTGATGTCTGAACAATGAAACATTGAAAATTTCAAATTTCTTCTGAAATTAGCCTTTCCAGGATTCTACTTTGGTTGGACCTTGGCTGTGATCAGTTACAATTTATCAAAAATCCATTTCTTAGAGAGAATATCCCATAATAAAAATACAGTATTACACCATTAATATTACTTTGATTAATTCCATGACCCACTTAATATCCATAATTTTAAGAAATAGTTTCTATCAAATTCAATCAAATCACTCCAGTTAATACTGTAATAATATCAGGTCACAGCTTGCTTATTATCACAACTTCTGGCCGCACCAAGACAGTGACATTAGGGAGGTTTAGATTTAGTACAGGTAAAGCTACGAGTACAGCGTTCTCGCTGCGCATCCCTTCTGCGCATTGGGGGAAGCCCCTATGCTCTGAAACCTGTAGGTACTGACCTCCTCGTTTCGGAACAGCTTTCGGCGCAAAACATGAACCACGGAGTACATGTTTTGATTTCGTTGTTGTGCTTTGTTTTGGTTTTATTTTAGCTTTTTGAATAAAAAATTATTGTCGCTATAAATTTCAACATACAATCAAAATGAATTCTGAACAAATTGTCAGAATTTGTTTTTACCTGAAAAACAGAAACTGAAGTTTTATTCTATTGAATCTAAACGTTTGATTTTGCAAGAGCGAGTACCGGTATAACCCAGTCTTCTTATGGACTAAACATGAACTTGAACCGGTACCGGTACTAAATCTAAACCTCCCTATTAATGAAGTAAAACTTCATCTCAATTAAATCAATTCAAGTTGTATTGTATTATTTATGCATAATTATTTCATTGCACTTACAATAACACCAAGTGTGTCAAATTCCATAGTGAGACAATGAAGAAGGAATTCAAAGTCTTCATACTGACGCAATACAATCACACCCTTCTCAGATGCATCAATGGCTTTCTGAAAATAAAAATAAACAAGTGCGTAGATTAATTATATAGAATATCAAATAATTCAAAAATAAGATCTACAGAATATACAACAACCAGAGTATAAAAAAATGTGATAGAATGTTTACTCAATATTATTGTACTATCAAATGTATAGGTATATAACATGACTATGCCACAACAATAGGCCTATAGTGTTTTGCAATTTCGGTAACAGCATTATATATAAAAAAAATTGTTCTTTTCAGGTTGGTCCAGAGGTGTACGGAATCAGAATTTTTTGACTCCAAATCCGAAAAAAGTTCTTATAGAAGCGTTTGACTCCAGCTTGATTGACTGACATTTACAAAGCGTTTGAAGTCCAGCTTTGTAAATGTAAGAAGAGAAGACTCCAACTCCGACTCCAAAATAACTCAAATAAACTCATGTGCAAAGTCCGGAAATGGATTAATTTATCAACCCTAAATTAGGCAAACATAAGAAGGTAGGCCAACAAAACAAATTAACATTATCTGAAATATGTAGCCAATCCTTGAATCCATCCTCTGTGCAGTAGAGATATGCAGACAATTTTCAACTTTTCAATGCTTATTAAGAAATTATCAGAATTGTATTCCAGACTCCTGCTCTGACTTCTGCTCCTGACTGGAAAATAATTAACTCCAGTCCGGTCTCCTGTTGAAATATGGATACTCCTGCCGGAGTCGGAGTTTGATATAGCCCTACAACATTTGTTGTGTCAACTTGTGTGTTGATTGTCATATGATATTTCCAAAATCAGTAGCCTACTTAATATGGAAATGTTATGGAAACACTCTCGGAAGTTAGTTATACTGTTGCTTGAACTATATGGCTCCTACTTAGCATATGAGTATTTCTTTGGTATAAGAAAAGACATTACCAGCCAAAGAAACAGATGGCAGGCCTAATTGGTAACGCCTACAGATACAGACAGTGGACATTTTCGCTTTGAGCTTTGAACTAATCAGCAAATTATACACACCATGAGAGTATATCAAAATATGACATACCGTTCTTGTCTGTACAGTAAACTTGAGTACATCTCCATCTTTGGAAGCATCGGGAACTTGTACGGCTAAGATTTTCAAATCAATTTTTCCGTTAGAATTTGCTGGGCTTTCGACAGAAATAACTTCATCGTGCTCTGAGTCTGACTAAACAATCAAATAAATTCCATCAGATAAAACCAACCATAACAAATGTCATCCTTAGTAAAGGAAATTATCAGACATAGAGAAAAATAAATTGTGCCTAAAACGGTTTACATTCTCAAGAATCAAGCAAAATGAAATGTAAGTACCTACCATGTTGGATAGCTTCTCACTTCTCACCTTCGTTGTTTTTCCCCTGAAATCAGATCATATCGGTAAACGGGAGCAATGGGGCCAGGGGCATTATTTCTGCCTCAACTCTCTGAAATTGGACTTTCATGCCATAGACATGTAGCGCTCATCATTATTCAAGTTCCATTTGAGACAATATAAACAATGCTGCACAAAAAACTCTGGATGAACTTTTTGATGTATTCAGGGACGCTACAAAATCTGAAGTTAGCAGTATGCTATGGAAAAGCATTCCAGGTAGTCATGTATTCAATTAAAAATACCATCAAGGCAGAGATAACCGCGGTATCTCTTCGGGTGTAGTATTCTAGGATAGGACTTCGTCTAGGATATCTGTAAACAGGTATCACAGGAAAGGCAGTCAATGCAGTATGTGGCATACTATAGTAGGCCGTATAATACCTCAATCGATATCAAATGTGTATATTATGCAGATATCATAAATATAATAATGAATACTATGAAATGATTATTTAAACTAAAACTTTGATATTTGTACATTTGATTACATTCTGATATAACGTATGTAACAATAAACTACGATTAATTGATATTTGTCAGTGTATATTTACATCATTTTTAAACTATTTTCAAGTGAGTAAACTTTAGATTTTAGCCCATGTAACTCATCGACGATTTTCTTTGATCTTCCAGCTGTACCTTCGATACTTTTAAGGATCTCCATGTCGTAGTGGTCTCCTAGATTGACAGTGACCTATAACACGAAATAATAGAAAATAATATATAACATGGAAGAACATAAATATATAAATTCGTAACACGCAATGAATATGAAAGGACGCACTTGGATGTGTGTATTTACATATAATGTTCATTTACTTTTCTCTGGTTTATATTGATGAAAAATGTATTGAAAATCGACTGTAAATTAGCCTGCATGCAGATTTAGATCCCGTGAGATGAGCACATAGGCTGAATTCATGTTTCCATATATAAACCAGACGTACATCTGCTAGTAGTCACTCGGTATTGAAATCAGGGTTTGACAAAAGTAAGGACTCCTAGATTTCCGGAAGGTTTGGGCAATTTCCGAACTAAAAATTGATATTTTTATAATTATTGTATTGGTCAAATTCCAAAGAAAAATTCAGAAGAAAATGCTCAAATGCCAGTAGGGCATCGGTTCTTAATTGTCACACTGCTGATTCTCGAGTCCATTTATTTGTTTGTTTTCTATATGCTGACTCTATAAAGTCATCCATTCAGCAATTAAACATATTCAAAAGTTGGATCCATGGATTAGTTAAAACAATTTCACTGAGGCGGTTTTCTAAGGGACGCAGTGGTCGGATCCAGATGGAAATATTTCAGGGAGAGTTTTGCAAACGAGATGCGAGAATGTTATAATTAATGAGAATTAAACGATTGCTTTGAATAAGCAGATAGTTTTATTTTTATTAACCTTTATCTTTGATAATTGAGACATTAGTACTTATGGTGTCTTTGGTGTTTAAAGACGTGCTCTTCATGAGGATTACACTTATACACTTAAATATATTCACGAGGATGACACGAAAAGACATATACCGATGTCTGAACGAAAGAACCGATTATTTTCACAATAATTGTTTTGTTCAGACAGCCTTTCTTTATAAAAGCCAGTATATTCATGCCTACCATAAACAGTTGCTTTTCGACATCTTTCAATCTTTTTCGCAAGATTTTCATATCATTTTTGAACCCTTCAACCTCTAACGATCTTCTTTTATCAAGGGAAGTATATCTTTGGTTAACCAATTTTAACCGTTTGGTTAACTTGGATGTTCGTTCTTTAAACAACTCCTTACCAACATCATTTTCTTCTCTTAGACGAGATAATTCATCCTCCAAACCAATTATCTGTTCCCTATACATTTCAGTTAGTTTGTTACTTTGATGTAGGCGTGATTTTATCGAGGCCAGAGTGGAACCATGTGACCGTGATGATGGAGATTTCGAATCAACATTTCTGTGTTGTCTCGTTTCATTCAGAGCAAGAACAGTTTGATTGGCCTGTTACGATAGCATATCAAATAAATAAGATGTACGGTAGATCAAATGACATAGACCAACACATCTAGCAAAGTCCGTTTTCTATTTCGGAAGCAGCGGAGGTACTACACTTGAGCATTACTGTGTTCTAAGAGCAATCGATTGCAGATCACCTGCATGGTCACATTGATTGGTCATGGGGATCCTGCAGGATTCAATATTAAAAGGGCGAGTTACCTGGTTCTATTGAAGACGAGTAACTCACCTATACCCGGGTAACTCGCCCTCCTTGTAAACACGGCCAAAATGTAATGCAATGTAAAATCTACTTTGGTATAGATAGACGACATGCTGATTTTATAACGATTCCATAATAGTAGCCCATAATTATGATTGATATGTATATACCGAAGTTCAAACAAAAACTATGAATTTTATTGGAATAATAACTATGCTTATTAGAGTTTTTCAAACTATTTTACCTCAATTCATTCCTTTTATGTACACAAATTTATCAAGCAATTTTCATTTTTGATTGTTCTTTTGATAAAATGATGCCCTTTGATTGTTTTGTGTCAGGTAGCAACAGGTTATATGCTTTGATGGTCCTCAAATCAGACGAATGGCGATCTTTTCAGAATTACAATGGGGGACGTCGGGGGGGACCTCAATCCTGCCATGTGGAGTGAATTTAAATAACATTGCTATCAAAGTCTACATAGCAAAACCTACATAGCCATTTCAAATTTTAAAATAAATCGATTGGAAACAAGAATGAGGCAAAGTCTTTTTTCGTAACTCGGAGATTTACGCTTAAGCGATCATTTAATAGATGGCAACTCTGGTGATCACTTAAAGCGTGAAACTCCGAGTTACGAAAAAGGAATTGCCTCATTCTTGTGTTCACTATTTATATTCTGTTTCAAAGTGTATATAACGGATATTGGGAGATTGCTTCTTTAGATAGAGACAAATTTTCTATTGTACACGTTCTTCTTGTGTTTTTACTTTGCGCGATCATTTTTCCTTCAAAAATGCAGTCAAAGTGATGATTTTGTGTCTCACTTTTTTTTCTCCAACAGGAACCCGCTTATTTTCCACAAGAGGGTTTACACAGGAAAAAACACTTAACATTTTACGTATTTGTCTCTAAATAAGAAACGACTGAACTAAATGGCAATCTGCTTTTGGAATGATGTTTTCAAGCCTCAGCTCAAGATCTTAAATCATATTTGATCAATACAAGGGATCCAGGAAAAGATATATAAGGTAAATCGAGAGAAGCACGGCAACCCGTGCATAAACCATTTATTCATAAAAAACTAGGCCAATTAACGTTCATGAAATGTTTTCACAGTGGTTGTAGCTACTAGCTAGGATCACTCTACACTGTCTACAGGCTAGGGGAGATGGGAGATACTTAGACCACGAAAGACATGGGACAAGAGCGTTCCCCTGAGCGTTCCTGATTACCTATGTAAATTATCTTTTAATTTGCTGCTTATCACTTAATTTCATGTTGTTTCCCTAAACTTCAATAAGTAACACTAACTAATTGTCAAGAAATTTTATTTTTTAACTTTTGCTGATTGTCATTTGCTTGGCGACTCCTGTCTTGTTTCGATTGATTTGAAATGATTGTTCAATTGCCGATTTGAAAGGTGCCATTGCATCAGCTTCACTTTGATGAATCATTTGATATAATATTTTTGTAAACATTGAAGTTGATGAGGAGTGCAGCCTTATTTTTGGCAGGGAAGTCAAACGGGGAGACATGGAACAACATGTTTTATCGTCAACAATAAATGGAAACTAATTGTATCTGGTTGAGATGTGAGTTTCTTTCATTTATATGTGCTATGTTAGACTTTTTTATTTTGTGGAGATAAAGTTGCTAAATCCATTACAATTAGATTGATGACAGTTGCATCAAAAGTTAATGTTATCTAGTAATGTTAATATTGCTCGTAATTGGCTCAATTTTGATCAAATATACTTCATAAATCAGAGCAACAGCTGTTACTGAAAATTTTGATATTGAAAAATTTATTTGTTAGCTAAATTTTGAAATGTTGGAGAAATAGGCCCGGCACATATCACCCCATAGTATCCCAAGTTTCTCCACTCAAATGCTCGGTCTTCTGTGCTAAATATTTGTAAAATTGCAGCATTTATGTAATTGACATTGTAGGGCCTACCCTTTTGAATTGAGCATTTTGGCTATTTAATGACATAAGATTTGTTGCATTTGCGTAACCGCAATATTTTGAATGATTAAAAATGTCAAAACTAGTCAAAGTCTCTACAGTCTTTACATAGGTACAATCATAATACTTACCTGAGTTACTTCTGCACGGCTGCTATCCAGTTGATCGCGCAGTTGATCCAAATCCTGTAGAATCCTATCTCTTTCATGCACCCATTTGCGTTCTTTTCTTCGTGATTCATATTTACTATCAAGAAAATCTTTTGTGCTTTCATAAAGAAGACTTTGTGTTTTATGTAAATGATCTGTGAGTGATTTGATCTTATCTGAATCTCTTTCTCTTTGGACACACTGTTCCTCTAGTCTCACTTGACGCTCTTCAGTTAATGCTGATAACTGTTCATTGGCCAATTCAGTCTGCTCTTCTATTTGGGCCTGGAGTGATTCGATGTTCAATAATAAAGATTGTTGATCAAGTGAGGTTGGATGGGTTGGCTTTTCTTTCTTTAATGGTGTTCCTACATTGTATAACAATCAATGACATGAAATCTGCTCTTGACGCATCTCAATTAATAGTATTATCTGTTTGTAATTAAATTATTTCTATATTTCTATATTCCTAATAATTTTAATAACTTCATTGGTGTGAAAACATATATAGCCATGTATGGTCAATAGTTATGTAACATTATATATCGTTAACTCTCTATTGTGTTTAGTTCCATTGTTCTTTCAAACTTGCGTATTACGTTAATCACGTACCGGTAATGAGTTATTTTGATAACAAATTCCTCTGGGTCCCAACGATAACGTTGTTAACTCTGGTGAAAGGTCCCTTGAAAACTTCATAAACAGTTCATGAACTCACAATCATTCTATGCACAGGTCAAAAAAATCCCCTGTAAAAAAGTTCATGAATCCATTTTGTGATAACATTGTAGCCTATGAAACTTAGCCTACCGATATCACTAAGTGTTCACGATTTTTATAATAAATAGATCTATGCAATGGGAATGTAGCAGTGTTAAAGATAGAGAAGAGATACTGCTTTGCTAGGTAAAGTTGTAATAATCTATTCCCTTCGACTACATCATGTCGATAATTATCTATTTCGCAATATTATGTCGCTAATTACAGTACAGTTGTGACGTAGATAACGGTCACTACAGGAACATAGGCTACATATCTATTTAGAAGTTTATAATGACTGTTTTGATTTTTTAAATTGATATGTACCTCGTTTGTGTCCACCGGGACCTCTATCTCTAGAAAGCGAATGCTTTTTTGTAATTGATTTTTGTGCTGACAATGGTCTAGGATGAGACTCGATAAAATATGTCACTTCTTTGTCAGTCGGTTTTGTAAGTGATAGTAGATGCTGTATCTTTTTTCGGTCATCCAATTCTTTGATCTTAAGTCTATCATTCTCAGCATATAGTCTAAGTACTTGCTCTCGCTCTTGAAACAAATACACCTGCATATCACTCAAAGCTTTTTGTAGTTCAGCAATTTCATCCTCTCTTTGTCTCAGTTCCCATTGTAACTTGTGCTAAAAATAATAAACGAAACACAGATTATTTATTTGTAGACTACGATGAAGCTATACATATATACAACCATGTAGGCCTATGTTTTATTTACTTAAGTGTGTCCAATATGTTTTTGTGATCTTGAGATAAAATGGGACTTTTGGGAATGTGTATTTGATAATAGATAAATAGCCTATTATTTATTATGTTTAATATTAATAATTAATTAATATATTGGATCATTACATTCCAATTATGTCAATTCACCAGGGCTTGACACCAACCCTCTTGGATTTGAAAATGCTAGATTTTTGCAACTTTGTCAAAAGAAATTTTATGATGATTTTCAGAACTGATTAGTCAGTAGTATTGTCTCCCTTGTGTGAAATAAGCAAGGAAGCAAAAGCATATAGCAGGAGCACAAACATACAAGCGTACATACAGATAGCTCTAACTAAAATAGCTAGCGACAGCAGCGTACTGTCCTGGAGGGATAAGTTCATACTTTTGGTATACGAGGATGTTCAAACATTAAAGGGTAGGCCTACCTTTTTCAAAATCCAGAAAAATTCTTTGTTATGAAAATGTTTTGAGGTATCTATTTTGCAAAACAAGTTTTACCTATATGAAAATCTTGAATTTGATTATGTGAAAAAATGTTATTGTCATTCCAATTCTGACAAAGTTTCATTTAAACAACCCCTCGAAGCGCAATGGAAGTTAGCCCCCGGTTGTACTGTTTTACATAATTATGAAACTTCGTTCTGTTTTTGTTGTGAATTTGTTAATTATGCTAACTATGTTCTTTATGTTTGTAAATGACGCTACTTCATAAACACTCATTCCTTATCCACATGTTGTAAGATGGAGCTATCTTTTTGTTAAATAAAGCCTTATTCAGAGTTTAGTTACTGGCTATTCATTTCAATTTATTTAACAAAAGATATTTTTCAGACAGTTAGTCATGGATAGATTTCTTAAACCAGAAAAGTGCAATACAGATCCTAATTCATCTACTGCCAAAAGGGAATGGAAACATTGGCATATGACCTTCACAAATTTCTTGGCAATGCTGGACAAACTCAAACCAGATAAACTACACACTTTAATTAACTATATATCACCTACTGTGTATGAATATATTTCTGACTGTGATACCTATGAACTTGCTATTACTACACTTGAATCAATGTATGCTAAGGTCCCCAATGAAGTCTATGCAAGGTATTTACTTTCATCACGTCGACAGCAACCATCTGAATTTGTTGATACATTTTTACAAGCTCTAAGTCTATTGAGTAAGGATTGTACATTCAAGCCACTCACAGCTATTGAACACAAGAATATCGTTATCAGAGATGCTTTTATTAGTGGTTTACAATCAAGTCCGATGCGGCAAAGGCTGTTAGAAAATAAGAATCTTGATCTAGACACTACAATTTTACAGGCTAGATCTTCAGAAGTTGCGCAGAAAATTTCTGATGGATTTGCAATCCCCCAGCAAACGAACACTGTTGCTGCTGCCACAGAGTTATCACATGCACAAATTGCCTCACACAACTCTGAAGAAAATCATATTGCAGCCATCAAAAGTTACAAAACAGACAAATGCTTCTTCTGTGGTCAACAGCGTCATCCACGTAGTCACTGTCCAGCCAAAGATGTCAACTGTAACAAATGCTCCAGGAAAGGACATTATGCAAAAGTGTGTAGATCAAGTAATAACAAATACAATAAAACACAATCTTCTGCAATGCACTCTACCTAGGCTACCTAGCTGCAACAAAACCATGCCAATGTGTCGCTGACGTCAAAGTGAATGGTACTGCAGTGAAAGCTCTGATAGACACTGGTAGCAATGACAGCTACATTTGTCCTAATCTTGTCAAACAAATGGGATTATCTACCATGCCCAAGCCTTCTGTGGTATATATGGCCTCATCTGAACTACATGCCAAAGTTGAAAAGTCAACAAAGACAGATATTAATATGGATGATAAAGTATACAAGAAAGTGGAAGCATCTATTTTACAAGGACTTTGCTCAGATTTAATCCTTGGTCGAGATTTTTTACAATTACACAAACAAGTCACTTTCTAATTTGGAGGTGAAAAACCTACCTTGAATGTTTGTGCTTTGGCATCATTGTCAATAAACCCCCCTAAACTATTTGCAAATTTAGACTCAACATGCCAACCTATCGCAACAAAATCCAGAAAGTTCAGTGCACCAGACAAACGTTTTATCGACACAGAAGTGCAACTACTTTTGAAAGAAGGTATAATTGAGCCGAGCACCTCACCATGGAGAGCGCAAGTATTGGTCACAACAAATGAGCGTCACAAGAAACGTTTGGTTGTTGACTACTCGCGAATTATTAACCGCTTCACAAATCTTGATGCGTATCCATTACCTAGAATCGAAGAAGTAGTCAACAACGTTTCAAAGTACAAGTTCTTCAGTACTTTGGATTTGAAATCAGCATATCACCAAATCCCAATCAATCAAGAAGACAAGATATACACTGCTTTTGAAACTGCAGGAGAGCTTTACCAATTCTGCCGAATACCTTTTGGTGTGACAAATGGAGTTGCCTGCTTTCAGAGAATCATAAATCAGATTATAAAAGACAATGATTTAAAAGACACTTTTGCTTATTTAGATGATATCACCAAATGCGGAAAAACCAAAGAAGAATATGATTCAAATCTTGATCGTTTCTTAGTAATTGCTAAGAAACTAAACCTTACTATTAATCATGCAAAGAGTACATATGCTACAGAAACAATTAATTTATTGGGTTATTTGATATCTCATGGAGAATTGAAACCAGATCCAGATAGGCTAACCCCGCTAAAAAGTCTGCGGCTGCCATCATCCACTGATGAATTGAAAAGAGCTGTCGGATTGTTTTCATATTATTCACAATGGATCAAGAGCTTCTCAGATCTAATACGGTCTCTAACTCAAAGTCACTCTTTTCCACTATCTGACTGTGCCAAAGAGTATTTTGAAACCTTGAAATCAAAAATCGAAGAAGCTGTACTTCAACCAATTGATGAAACAGCGCCATTTACTGTTGAAACCGATGCATCAGACTTTGCTCTCGGTGCAACACTCAATCAAAACGGCAAACCAGTAGCATTCTTCTCTCGTACACTAACAGATGGTGAGCAGAAACATTCTTCTATTGAGAAAGAAGCATATGCCATTGTAGAGAGTCTTCGAAAATGGAGACATTACTTATGTGCCCGTAACTTTACACTAATCACAGGCCAACAATCGGTCTCATTTATGCTGAACCCCAAACTTGCTGGAAAAATCAAGAATGACAAGATTCAGCAATGGAGAATTGAGCTATCATCATATAAATTCAGCATTATCTACAGACCAGGAACAGAGAATGCACATGCTGATGCCTTATCTCGGATACGAACTACTCTTGGAGCAACTCAAGCACATCAAAGCTTATATGACCTACATGACATGTTATGTCACCCTGGCATCACAAGAATGCTACATTTTGTCAGATCAAGGAATTTACCTTACTCCGTTGCTGATGTCAAGAATGTAACATCATCGTGCACAGTGTGCAATGAGTGCAAGCCACAATACATGAAGCCACCTGACGCCCATCTTATGAAGGCTACTCAACCCTTCGAAAGACTGAATCTGGATTTCAAAGGACCACTTCCTTCTTCATCTACTAACAAATATATACTAACAGTTATTGATGAGTTTTCGAGATTTCCATTTGCCATTCCATGCCATGATGTATCGACGACTACTGTTACCAAACGTTTGCGAGAAGTATTTGCTATGTTTGGTATGCCAATGTATGTACACTCAGATAGAGGTTCATCATTTATGTCTAACGATTTGAAGGTATTTCTAAGAAGTCATGGTATTTCTGCTAGTCGCACTGCACCCTACAACCCACAAGGCAATGGACAATGTGAAAAATATAATGGCATCATATGGAAAGCAGTTTCTCTTGCAATAAAATCGAGAAGTTTATCGACATCTCAATGGGAAGTTGTACTACCTGACGCCCTCCATTCAATAAGATCTCTACTATGTACTTCAACAAATGTCACCCCTCATGAAAGGATGTTTAACCATCATCGTAGGTCAACTACTGGGAATGCTATGCCTACCTGGCTTACTTCTCCTGGTTTTGCAAAATAGATACCTCAAAACATTTTCATAACAAAGAATTTTTCTGGATTTTGAAAAAAGTAGGCCTACCCTTTAATGTTTGAACATCCCCTCGTATACCAAAAGTATGAACTTATCCCTCCAGGACAGTACGCTGCTGTCGCTAGCTATTTTAGTTAGAGCTATCTGTATGTACACTTGTATGTTTGTGCTCCTGCTATATGCTTTTGCTTCCTTGCTTACTTACCGGTACTGATGAGAAACCAAAATATGCAGAGCAAATATGACACACCTGTCCAGACTGTCACACTCATTGAATCTAATCCTAACTATGCACACGTCAGGCTCCCTAATGGGAAAGAAGCTACCGTGTCAGTTAGACATCTGGCACCATATGGCGTAGAGTCAGAACAGCCACTTCGTGAAGCACGTCTGGATGAAAATGTACCACTGGATTCAACTGGAGATTCAAATATTGATTCTATTCAAAATTTACCAAACGTTGATCAACCAATTGTAGCTGAAAACACTGAGGTGGTCAAAGATGTAAATGAACCACGTAGATCTACTAGAATTAGACATGCTCCCAATAAACTAAACATCTAATAATTACAAGGGGAGAATGTTGTGAATTTGTTAATTATGCTAATTATGTTCTTTATGTTTGTAAATGACGCTACTTCATAAACACTCATTCCTTATCCACATGTTGTAAGATGGAGCTATCTTTTTGTTAAATAAAGCCTTATTCAGAGTTTAGTTACTGGCTATTCATTTCAGTTTTTCAATTTATGTTCAATGACAATGCTTATATCTGGTCATATCTTCTTATATAGCTAACTATAACTTGAAAAGAGTCCAGAAAATAACATGATACACTGTTCTTCGTTTTGTATAACCTAAGTAATATGATAGTGTACTTGAAGCTCAGAGAAAAATCATTCATAGTATATTAGTACTTCTGTAGTTCTGTAGGCCTATTGGCAAGCGTCGGCCACAAAATGTAGGCTAAACATAAACATTGAACATTGACAATAAGAATTAAAAAAGAAGGACAAACTTGAACCCAATCAGATAGATAGGCTATAAACATTGGTATTGAACATTAATAACACCTGTTCTTCATAGGTACATCGGTATGAATCTAGTTTCTGTGACATCAACAAATGCTCATCGTCAAACTCAGCTACTTTTCGACGGTAGAAATCCAAGAGTTGTTTTGATGGTCGTAGCTGAGCCAGTCTTTCAGACACTATGGGAATATGTAGGTCATCGTCGTTAGCACTTTCTCCTGAAGAATCCATACTTGAAGTTTTTAGTATCTATTACGAAGAAGCATAATTAACTGCCGGTATTTAAATTTGCTTTGGGATTCAGCTGATAACAATCAGCCTGTCAGCCATGATCAACTTTTCTAACAATCAAAACGTCGCGCCTTTTCGAGTCATCTTCTGATCATTTGTGTATCATCACTAAATTAATAATGGCGAGTTATCTAGACCTGTGCCACAATCCCCTGTACTTCACTTCGCTGCGTATAGGATGAGCGCA
Organism: Haliclystus octoradiatus; assembly: GCA_916610825.1. Classification (NCBI taxonomy): domain Eukaryota; kingdom Metazoa; phylum Cnidaria; class Staurozoa; order Stauromedusae; family Haliclystidae; genus Haliclystus; species Haliclystus octoradiatus. The sequence continues at coordinate 11,825,795 of OU744453.1, forward strand.
GGAACGCAGCGGAATAGTCGGCCTTGTGGTGCTAGACTAATCAATAACTAATCAATAACTTCATGATGGTAATTTGCTATAAAAAACACACAATAGAATTGCAAAAATTATCACAAACAAAAATAAAATATTCTCAATCAAATTATCTATGGCGTCATATTTCCGCCAAAATTCAACGTTCGTCATTTTATGCTTCGTTTCTCATTTTATGCTTTGATTTGTATTCCTTGTTTCTCATTTTATGCATCGTTCCTCATTTTATGCTTCGTTTCTCATTTTATGCTTCGTTTTGTTTTTGTTATCCTGTTTCATTTTATGCTTCGTCTCTTATTTTTTGCTTCATTTCTGATTTTATGCTTCGTTTTGTTTTTGACATCCTGTTTCATTTTATGCTTCGTTTCTGATTCTTCGTCAAGCTTGAGTGGTTTCCCCCTTCGTTCCCCCAGCATGCTGCTCCCTTTTCTGTGCACAACAGACTAGTGATTGTAACAGGAAATGGCTGTCGGAAATGAGGGTCGGGTGGGATGAGACAGAAACAGTTCAGAAAGGCCCACAATGATTCGAATCACTTCATTGTTGACTCATTAGCGATGGAGTTTGGACGTTTTATTTTACTTTGCCATGAATATTCAAAATGGAAAAGAAACATCAAGGCGTGTGGCTGAGCAGCTACTAACCACTTCAAATCAAGCTGAGCTCATTCTATATTTAAAGCAACAATTATGTATGTGTTATGTGTATATAATCGGCGTATATAATGTAATGTCTAAAATTCAGCAAAATCGAATTGCTTGGTTTCCTCTCATTTGAAAAATATACTGTGCCCGTTTTTATACTTTAAATTGTCACTTTGTTATTCGTAGAGTTGGTTTCAGTATTTATTAAATAATTTGCAGTTTATCGTGATTATGTTATAAGACTATGTTTAAATATTTGATTGTTGGTGGATAGTGTTACACATGCCTTTGTCTACATCCTATACATTTACATTTTAATGAAGTGAGTTTCCAATTATTTATGTTAATTATTTTATGATATTGGTATACGTAGTAGATGGTGGTGGTCACGTGGATATTTTAAAATATTTTGAGCAGTTTTATAGTTGATTTTCGGCAATGATGCTTAGCAAGACGGCAACCGCAGCAGGGAATTTGGTGCGCAATACGGCCGACGCTTTCCGTCCATTTGACATTGCTTTTCCAGAAATAATATATACCTATACAACGGAAAATGCAAATCCTAATTAATTTAAAAGATGAGTAACTTATTTATTTTTTTAATTATATATGGTAGATCTGTGGTAAATATACAAAGGTACCAAATGCAAAACGAATTTTGAAAATCGGCAGAAAACTGAATTTAATACAATTAAAGTGGGAATAAACCCCCAGACTATCTTTACATATACAGTAGAACCCGACGTGAAAAAAACAATGGCGTAATTTTTTTTTCGATCTGGAAATTATTTCTTGGTGAAAAATGCCTTCAAAGTGGTGTTTTGGCCCAAATGTCGCTGAGGGAAAAAAAGGGATTGGATCTAGCTTTATGACGACAAAGTCACAAGTCGTGTGGTTTTTCTAATATACTTTAGATCGGATTAATCACGCGATGCTACGTTTGAGACGGCGTAGCTCTGTAACGGCAATCTATTTTTCTCTCCCACAAAACTGAGGTAAGGAAGAACATATAAACTCAAGAGTAGCAAAATTCCAGATGATTTGATGATTTTAAAGTTCACGAATTTGAAGAAAATAAAAATCAGAAAATGTTTCATTCGTAGCGCGCGTTATACAGATTATATTTTGACATCTCATTCTCACACATATTTAACACATATCAAAATATTCTCTGGTGACCACAAAAGCTAGCTAAGTAGAATTTATTGTTGTAAGCATATGTCTGCACTGAAAATGGAGTGTTCTTTTGAGGGTAAAAATCATAATGTATGATGGGAAACGCTATTAAGAACACCATAGCCGTCGGTTTTATAGTCCTCTTTTCACAGAAGCGAAATCTGTCCATCTGATTTCTCGTCTCTGTAGAAAGGTATTTTGTGCAAAGTAACTTCTGCACTGTATTACTGCATCCTATAAGTTACAGATTGTGACGACATGGTGCTAACATGTTCTACTTTCTAGCCGAAGGAATGAATACTAGACTGGTAAAATAATTTTGTGGCGTATGTAGAATAAGGAACGAGACTTCACATTGCAAAACCCTAATTTTGTTAATCATATAACTTTGATAGAGAGGATAATAATTTATGCAATGAAGATATACCGCAAAACCGACAAATGATAGAATCTGCATTACTGTAGTTCTAGTGGCTCTAGTATACGGCTGTAAACTTGAATAAGAACGTCCGAGCCCTCTATCATGTTTGTACTATTTTCCGATATTTTATAGAATTTTATAGTGTAATGTACTGAAGAATTCTCAATGGTTTTTTAAATATTGAATTCTTGGTGTATTAATGATGAACACTTTGTTAGACTATTGAGTATAATATATCTATCTATACAGTCGTATAAACTATACGATTACATGGTTTAAGTTTTACTAGACGAACATCAATTTCAAACTTAAACGTTGAAATGATAGTTGAAAAATGTCTATTTAATAATTTAGTAATACCGATAGTTAAATAAATCCGAAAAAAGTACAATTAATACTTTGCAGTACCAACTCCAGTACAATTAATACTTTGCAGTACCATACTCCAGGAAAAGTCGTCTGTGCATGCCCGTGCAAATCAAATCAGTTTACATTCACATTTAGATCATGAAAAGGATATCTTGTAGAAATGTTTACTCAAGAGCAACTTGCAGATCATAGAGTTAAAAATAGTTAAAACTTATATAGCGTAAGATCAAGCTATTTTGAAGGGTACGTGTCTACTAATTAAGATTTGAGAAGTACTGCGGTCACACAGAATACGTAACTAATATGTGTCACTAGACTAGTCACAAAGGAACAGTCGCACCGCCTGACATCTGTATTAATCCGCAATCTATATCAGATTCATCGCGCTTAATGACGCTACAAGAAATTATTTCGACCGAGCGTTTCAATAGATTTTATTCTGCTCCTGAAATCACAAATTGCATCTTTTTTACGTAATTCGCCAGTTTATATGTTTGTTCATGGCTCAGCCTTGTCAGAAATTTTTTTTGCGTGACTTCTCGGAGCTAGGTCACCTCAAAGATTATGTCGCGTGATCAGCCCACTCTTGAGTCTGTTAGACAAACCGCACGACTTGTGACTTTGTCGTCATAAAGCTAGATCCAATCCCTTTTTTTTCTCAGCGACATTTGGGTCAAAGCACCACTTTGAAGGCGCTTTTCACCAAGAAATAATTTCCAGATCGAAAAAAAAATTACGCCATTGTTTTTTTTCACGTCGGGTTCTACTACATATGTAAAGATAGTCTGGGGGTTTATTCCCACTTTAAAAGAATGCATAAAAAATCATAAAATGTCCTTGAGTTACCCCTGATCTAGCCACGACCTCACTAGTCTACTGTGCACAGGAAAGGGAACAGTATGCTGGGGGAACGGAGGGGGAAACCACTCAAGCTTGACGAAGAATTAGAAACGAAGCATAAAATGAAACAGGATGTCAAAAACAAAACAAAGCATAAAATCAGAAACGAAGCATAAAATAAGAGACGAAGCATAAAATGAAACAGGATGACAAAAACGAAACGAAGCATAAAATAAGAGACGAAGCATAAAATGAAACAGGATGACAAAAACGAAACGATGCATAAAATGAGAAACAAGGAATAAAATGAGAAACAAGGAATAAAAATCAAAGCATAAAATGAGAAACGAAGCATAAAATGACGAACGTTGAATTTTGGCGGAAATATGACGCCATAATTATCAGCGGCAAAACACTTTTTCAACAACAAGATGAAATACATGAAAGACATGAATATTTTAAAGGAACGTTTTGCCGCTGATAATTTGATTGAGAATATTTTATTTTTGTTTGTGATAATTAATCTATTGTATTTGTATCGTATATCCGTTATTAGCATTTGTTTAGAATCATCTCTTCCGTAGTTATTGTTTACCTATTGTTAAAAAGTATAATATATTCCGATAAATATAAATAGATATATAATTATTTCCCTATAAATACTTATGTAAACTTTTTAACTCTCTCTTTTACAATTTGCCTGAAGATGAAATAAGATTATTTCGAAAATTTGCAATTATATTGTGTGTTTTTTATCGCAAATTACCATCATGATATTAATGTCAAGTATGTATTTATTTTTTACTATATAATCAATAACTCTAATCAATAAATCAATAACCTGTAAACCTGAGGGGGGTAACTCATGGGGTAACTTCCATTGCGCTTCGACGGGGTTGTTCAAATGGAACTTTAACAGAATGACCATAAAAAATTTTTCACATAATGAAAAAGATACCCCAAATATATTTTTATGAATAACAGATTCAATCCAAAAAGATGAAAAGAAAATTTTCATGGGCAAATTTGTTTTGCATCATGAAAAACTTGCAAAGATGTCAAAAGGATACCTTAAAAAATTTTTATGACTAATCATCATCATCATCATTTATTCAGAACCTTTAAGGTTATACATAACTTTTTTTCAAAGGACTGATCATACCCGAAACATTTTTTAAGGATTTTGAAAAAGGTACCCTTTAATATTTGAACGTCCCCGTATACCCAAAGTATGGAAGTTATCTCCCCGGGCCTGTAAACAAGGTTATCCAACTTTGGGACCCTTCGTTTGTTGCTGTTGTAGACGTTATATTTATTTGTCAATTTAATTTTGAAATATGGACATCGAACGTGATATGGAAAATTTGGTGTATGATTATGCATTTACCAACTTAACGTGAACAAAAGTTACTATACTGATTTTGTTAAATATTATAATTTCCCTGAGCCTGAGAAAGCCTTCGTATTGTGACAAGAAAGTTCTAGGAGCAAAAGTGTGTTTCACATTTTTTAAAGCTATGGACAACTTGAAAGAGCAGAAATATGTTTTAATCTATGTGTTGAAACAGAGTATGATTATCAGCAAGCGAAAATATTGTGAATAGTGAATGCTAATTCGCCCTCCTTTATATCTCAGCAAATACTTGTGTTAATATGAAACTGTCTAAATTATGTTGTACTGTATACTGAACATTTATTTACCATATTATTGTAATAAATCCGGATATTGGCATATGCACTGGTACTAAACGGAATATGTGACGTACTATTAATAGCAGTATATCTGTGAAGACGACATATAAAGCTTGTAATTATAGATCGATAAAATTAGAAATTTAATTTGATGCCTCAAGAGTGGCATGGATGGTATTGAATCATTTCAGCTATGCAAACAGTTTAAACAGACATGCAAACGCACCCAAAATGGGAATAATAATTCAAGTGCTTTTTATCTTTCAAATGTAGCTAAAAGAAACATCTGAACACTGAAACATCAATTAGTATACCTCTAACATGTAATATACATATATGTGCAAGGGCTAGAATCGTAATGTCAAAGAGTAACATAACTAATAATGAAATTCAAATCAAATCTATTAGCAAATTCATGCTTCATAGTTTATTTGGTCTAATAAGGACGGTCTAAAAATACTACTGCGGGATTACAGTCACTGTACTGAGTTTCAGATGATGCGTACAGGTGCCCATTGAATGAAGAGAGTGAAATTTCCAGTTCTGTAGCTCTATACCAGTTTCTAATTATCAAAATGAAAGCGGAAAGAAAATCAATCATAGTAAGTAAATAGGGCTCTTCAATATTCGCTGACATTGCTATTACCTGACGAGTAATTGATTAGCTGAAGAAATAATCATCATAGAAGTACAGCCTCCTCTGCACGTCTTTCTGAGAAAGTATAAGCTTTCATTCCAAAATCTGTTAAGTGGCATTTTATGATGTTAATGAGGCTGTCTGTATTAACAAAGTAGTCACACGGAATATATATATATATGCATATACGAATCATAAAATTCTTTCTTTCTTATGGAACATTGTATATATACCACTTGAATAGAAGAAATACTTAATTTCATTCTGAAATATTTCAAAATATAATACAATACAATTATTTATTCTCACTATATATTTTGCAGCGTATAATGTATATTATAGCAACATTTTTATTAAAATGAGGATAAGATGGTATCAATTCAGTTGGTTAATATTTACTCAGCTCTTGTCTCTATTTATGTGTTTATTTAGCGTAGGCATATTATCATCCCTATACATTCTGAAAGCACATATATAATTCCTGATTTCAGCTGCAATGTAAATAATTCTGCAGAGTGCTATATAATAACGTTGACGATTGCTATTCAATTATCAACTTTTCTTGTACGCCCAAGACAACTTTTACCTTCAATCAACAGAGGTAATAAAGCTATAATATTTAACAAGGAAGATGGCCTCATTCATGAATTTCATATTACTGTTGATCAGCAGTCTATTTCTAATCCTATTTTCATCAAATGTTGAATCGCTCCGTAAGTATAATATACTTCATAATAAATGAACAGTAAATTATTGGATGCTAATGTTGACTTGTAATCACTCGAGAGGCAGTTCTTCATTCGTATCATATCAAATCATATCTGAGGACCGCAAAATCTCACAAACGTGACAAACAGTTAAGTCACATCATAGATTATGGTCACAAACATTCAAAATAATATGTAGAGTATTGGAAAAATGTTGATCTTGTAATGTAATTGAAATAGATGTTTCATGTAAACGAGACTTCATAACCCTCCGATTCATATTTGTTCTTAATATTTTTGAGTTGACAAATACCAAATCCAATTTCGTCGTTGAATGATCTAATGCAACTGTTTCTTGTGATGTTACCTTGACAGTTGTATCCTGAAGCATGCAGTCCAGTAATAAAGTGTTTATACAGTAATGTATCGAAACGTAAAAATAGCGCTGCAAGCGTACGTAGTAGCTACTTGTAGCAGCTCGTATATTTTAACACATTTTTTTATTTGATATTTTTCTAGCAATTAAACTTAGAGCTTCTGCATGGACAAAGGGTCAGATAAAAGCTGGCATTGAGGTATGAATTGAGTTATCATCATTATAATTATCATTATGCCTCTGATGAATACTGTTGTGAGAATGTATTATATGAAACTTGAGTTATAATCATGCACAGACAACGAACATTGCATATGGATTAAACTTGACCAGAAAATGTTAATCATCGCCGTATAGTATATTCAATATATAAACCTTATCCAAATTCTGAGTGTGTTGGTAATCTCAACACTTTCAGGCTGCAAGTCCTAGGACCCATAATTGGGGATTCGATAATTGTTGGAAGGAAGTGGACCAGTTTCAGAAATCAAAGGGCGGTAAAATTGTACGGGTATGAGAATCGAGTTGACAGAATCAGTTGCCATGAATGTCCCCTTGGATCACATCCAATCGAAATTATTTCAGAGATTCATTTCATGACTGTACAATGAATGGATTACTCTTCAAAGGATATTATGTTTCATCAGTTAGCAGCGGGTTAGCAGTCATAATTATAATGCTGAAAATGCTGATGCTCGAACTATTATGTTACTGATCACGATTAATGATCATGAAGTTAAAAATGATTCAGCATAAAATCCGCATTTTTCCCATACGAACCATCGATTCTCCATGCAAATTACATATGTTAATTGTAGTATATCTAATTTAAATAAGATTTGTTGTTCACATTTTATTTACAGTGTATGATGCGGTTTGAGGCGTGTATGAATAAAGCAACATCCTCTGAAATGACTGAAGAATGTAAAGCGATTTGTACAAATTGCCTTTTGAAAGTAGGAGCTATGGCAACGACCACGCCATCGACTATGAATTAATTTCTTTATCTGATTGACTGAAGATCACATTATTCAACCGCATCATTTATAACTGGTCAGTTTCAAATAAAATATATTTAAAAAATATATATATAATTTATATATGTCTCAACATAATGCTGATATATTTAAACATATAGTTCAAAATCAACCCTGCCGATGGAATGTACATAATTTTCTTATTGTAAATACTTTTCAAATAAAATAATACACTAATAAATCTTCGTGTATTCCATTTCTGATAAACATCATTTCAAGTCTTGCGCAGAAAGTAAATAATTTATTGGGAATGGAGGAGTGTGCTCAACGGTACTCCACATGAACTGTGGCCCAATTTATCAACGGTTGTTTCGTAGATATAATAGCACGAAGTGGACCTAGTGGACCTAATGGACCTTGTGGAGCTATATAGGGTAGGAGGAATGAGAAAATTATTTTACTCAAAGCTGACTTCTCATAACCATTTGCTACTGCAATGCAACAGCAGTACCGTCACTGCAGTAATTATATGAGGCGCATATATGTCAATAAGCATGCATCGCCCTTGTATGGGATAACGTACTTCAGTCACTAAATCATTCTTATTCTAAAGCTATAAATATCATTTGTCTTCATGTGATTGAAATAAAAACATTCTACAGTTTTACCCTTCTATTCTAAGGTGCTGATTTCAGGTCATATCTAATTATTCTTCAATGTATTGAAAATTTCATTATGTTCAAAGAAAGAGGATCAATACTATTGCCACTCAAATATAGAGGTGATAAATGCAGAATATATTTTGAACAAACGAAGTTATTACGTAGAAGTAAATCATTATCTGAACATCAACTATTCAATATGGTTGTTTCCATGACATCTAATTTCTTTGATGACGTAATCATCGTCATAGATTTTGGTTTGATTGGGCTCGATTGTTTCTATTTCGTATATCTGATGATTGCGTTTTCTCTCATCTACTCAGTATAACCATCTTCGACGTGCTGAATAGATAATGTATTGACATATATGTAAGTAAAAAGAGAATACTCAACTCAAATTGAAACTTGTTAAATATTCTGCTTATTTACAGAATATATTTGTCGTTTCTCATACAGAAACAAGCAAGAATTTCCTATAATGTATAATATGTATTATATGCGTTGTTTTGGCTCCAGGAGGGGGGACTCCCATCATTGGCTGTATGGGGACGTGCCATTTTTGAAGGCTGCCTTTTCCAGATTCTTGTGAAATTTTACGGTGTCAATTTATAGATTTTCAAAACTTTTAGAACTTCTCCTTTGTTTTACTCGTAAAAGCATGAAATTTTAGGGTCTTCATTCTCATTTGCTGTGAAATTTTACGGTTTTTCTCTACTTTTGAAAATTGGCACACACCCGTCAAAACATTACCAAAGTACCACCCTCCGGGGTTTTGATTTCAATTTGCTTCTCTACTTTATTGCCAACTTGTGATAGCTAGTTTGACCTGCACAGTATACTCTGAACCATGTCCATGTATGGCATCTACAGTAATTCAATATAGGTTGAGTCTTTCAGCCCTTCTTTCACCATCCTAATAACTGGAAATCTAGGCTAAAACTTTAAGCTGTTTTATACTAAGATTTTGTTTGCCCACTATACATGACATCAGAGTATAACTAACAGATGCGATCCTGAGTAATCTTGAAATATATTTGATATATACGCCTCAGTACAGCTATCATCGAAATGTCATAACTTACAATGTAGACACGTTGACAAGTCCATATATATAGATCTATCATAGAACTTATATGGTTAATACTTTTGTAGAGCAAACAACTTGATATATTAGTAGACCACAGGCACTGATGGAATATCAATGCAAATGCTATTGTTTTTATAGGTATTCGTTTTGAAAGGGAAATTATAAGCTTTATTCATGCCATCCTGTTATTGACTTTGCCTTACAAATTCCTACAGCGTTAAATAAATATCGTCAATAAAAATAAGATTATTATTAGTATATATAATAGAATGCATAGATGTAAAAGCCGTGTAAACAGGATTTGATATTGTGCATCATCCAGAAAATACTGTTTTAAATGTTGCTCATTTGCAGCTCACTGACACTATGGAGCTATTTTCCAAGCCTCGTTCAATTTTGTTATTGATTTGATTTCAAATATTCAATCTGTATTTTAGTGTGCGTCAGAATTGCGTAAACATTTCTAATTGAGTACGGATCAGGGGCACATATATAGGTGGTAATGTATGTTATTTGAAATTCATTCATTTTACATAGTTTAGTTGAAAAGTATGCAAATTAATTTTATAGTGGTGCAGAAGTTTCTCAATCAAAGCGTAAGCATAAATTGTGACAGCATACAGTCATTAATGATTCAAATTCAACCTATACCTTTGCATCCAATATAATATAATTGAATGGAAACCACCCGAAAGGAATAAAAATGTTCTTCCCTTATTCAAAATAGAATTGAATCGAATAAAGCCCGAAATAAAAGAATATGATCGAGCATTATCTATATGTCGGGCTCTGAAAGGCTTTGCCTCATCTTTGTCTCAATTTTATATGTCAGGCTCTATATATATATAGGGACGGCTGTGTAAAATTGTCTCCAAAGGGTCTGTCTCTCAATTAAACATGCACTACATTACTTAAATCACCCTGATCATATGAGAAATGTCTAAGGAACAAATATTATTCAGTATTAATTTTTCTTTTCATGTTGGTACATAATACACAAATCTTACTAACACCAGAGGAAATGACGAATTATATAGTATCTTGAAATTTAACTTGTTGCCCCTGTACTAAAATTACATTTTTTAATCACTGAAAGGGCACCCGAGTCTTTTTAAATGAATAGCATTTTCCCTGTTGGCGATTTCATCAATACACAATTTTCAGCTAGGAGGGAACATACTTGGACACAATTTATGGTGAATGCTCAATTGCTCATCAGTAGACTCAGTGCTCAAATTATATATGTATAATATGATGATAGTTATTTAAGTTGAAACTGACCGACATCAACGATAGTAATAAAAATTTTGAATTGGAAAATTTCAGCTAGTAAGCCGATTTTGTTTTATTCCGCATTTTTGTTTAACTTTCGGGGATGCACGTTTAATATTACTTGCTGTTCCCTTTAGTAACTTTAAAAGTTAAACATGTAATATTGCTTGTTAGCCTGTATATATTGATCGGGCTAAATTATAGTGATATCAGCCCAGATGAGATGTAACCTGCAATCACGGCCGTAACTACCTGCTCCAGTCTGGCATTTCTAATTTTGACCGATAGAATAGTTGTGTTATATGCGCAACTGGAAGATTCAATACTTCAAACTTTCAAACTTGAACAATTTTGCAATTTTATATCTCAAAATCACTATCCGATTTTATCTCAAAATCTTTATCGAGGAGTGTCCCCACGCCTCCAGAATTCACGGCCGTGCCTGCTGTTGCATGTGGGGACGTCATTCCCCAAGAAGTACCTCAATTTGGCTTTTGATAAGAATCTTACTTGATATTGGTAATGAACAGTATGATTAGAATGTCACTGGCATTGTGGTTCATCCGCATCATTAACTGATTGGAAGTAACACGAATGAATCTCATTAAAACAGTCACAATAGGCAATATCCTGTAATTAAAAAATTGTTCTTTAAATCAATGATCACTAAATGATTTACTATCAGTTGTACTGTAACAAGAAAGTGAAGCGTACCTATATACTCATCATTCAATTGATAATTATATCAAATGATTCACATTTACTATTGGTAGACATAGATCACATACGAGAATGGTAAGTAATTAACATAGCATCTTCGTTATTGTATTCCATCCTTTTTCTGTTACCAAGTTAGAGTCATCATAAACTTTAGTATGAATCAGTATCTTCAAATAAAGGTATCAATGTGACATGTTAGCTCTTTCTGTCCTGATGGTTTGATATTCACAAAGCATATCAAATTTATTTCAAACCGGACGCCTATTATTATTATTATTAAGTTGTAATATTCACTATGTATGATATATAGTTATATACGCTACATCTAGTTTTTCAAGTCCTCGTTAGGGGGATACTTGAGGGTGAAACGTAACCAATTTCAATTACCTCAATTGTTTGCTAATTTAAATGAGTCATATTCAAAGTATACATTCTTCATTAAATTTGCAACTCTGTACTCTGCAATGGTTTCCTTTTATATAGTCGATGTCACTTACATAACCTGTTGGCGGGGATTACTATGAAACGCAGTATACAATGCCTAAACGATAATTACATATATATTAACGGCACTGGCTGATGACGTCAAAGGAAGGACATAACTAAAAGAGAGACGGGAATGAGTGGGATGATGTTTGTTAATGCGTAAACGAGGCTAGTCCATCAAAATACTCAAGAGAGCCTTTTTGGAAAAAATTTGCTTAAACATTTTTTATATTTATTATTTCAGACTGCCATGCGGAGGTCGTTCGTTGGTATTACTGCCATTTTATGGTTAATAATGTGGTCGACAATGCAAATTTCAATAATCGCAACTACTGTAAGTATAATCGACAGCAACATAATGATAGAATTTAGTTAAACTAGCAGATTGTTATATATCATAGTCGTAATGATTATAATAATCATTACAGTATCCTCCTAGTGATAGTTGTCTATAGAATAGAGATATTTGTACATTATCAAGACAACTTGTAATGGAGTTGGATACTATATAATATAGCAGCAGACAAGTCACTTCTTTCTGGTCATTAGCCGTCGTCAGTAATTCTCAAGGGACTGACTTAGCGTGCGCTATAATTATATAACCAAGTCAAGATGAGTTAGTCAATGTGGTGAAAAAATCCGCCACATCAAAAAAGAATCTGTGTTATACCAGAGTGCTCAAATTACCGGAGTAGCTGGCAATGCATATCGCAAATAGACATATCCCAAGTTAATAGTGCTCAAAATTGCGCAAGCGCAATTGAGACATACAGTAAAGACATATAGTATACTAGCTATACTATATATGGAACACCATAAATTACAGTCATACATAGCCTACGCGCAGAATCATTTCCTTACTTACAAAAAGAGCTTCAAAAAAGAAAAAACACAGCATCTTTCTGCTGTAAGTCTTCTATTCTATTTTCGTTGAAACGCAATGGAAATTGCGCCCGGGCATCATACCGTGTGCTATACGCAAACGCATATAGCACGTCCTGTAATCTTGGTAGAAAATTCCTCTAGGCTGCCAATAAAGGATGCCATGCAACATCTGTATGGCCCGCATTCCCATTTGTACGCTACACAGTAGTTCCCAGTATTGTACAGTATAACTAATTTGATGTAGTTGAAGATTGGTAAATAAATAACGATGAATTTTATTTTAACATTTTCTTTATTTCAGTGCCCTTTCGGATCAAATTGTATTGATGTCAGCGACTGTGAAATCCCAGGATGTACAGAGAATATGATGTGTGAACTAACGCTTGTAACGCCATATCAAACTATATGTCTATTCGACTCTGGTGGAAATCCTTCATAAATCATTTGTGTTGGATGTTTAACAACACTTATACTATCATCTGCCGATATTCCCTACCTTGGGCACGAAGCAACTATGGATTTCAGCATCGTAATCAAATTAGAAATTCGAAGCTTCACGAAGAAAGATGGGCGAAGACGTTATACGGTCAATACCGTGCATGGATCAATGTTTTAAATGATCTTATTTTAGAATGTAAATATGCAAGTACAGAATATATGTTATTTATCGTTATTATCAGTATAGATTAAAATCTACCTGCAAGGAAAGTATATATAGGACAGCAATAGGGAGTATATGTACATACATATCTAATATAGTGACGATGATGAATCGAACAATACATAATGTAACAGTGCGGGTTACAGTGTCAAATACAGAAGTTCTATTTATGTGAATATAGATAATTTATACAGAGTAATGATTGTATCTGAAAAAGGGCAGGTTATCCCAAACAGATAATAAAAAACGAAATTCTTTGAAAGTTCATTTTACATTTCTTCTAATTCTTGAAATTGATGTGTTATTTCTATTCGATATAGTTACATAGATCGGAATAATATGACGATCAGAACTACTCGGAGTACAAACTGAACGTACTCGACTATAATGTAGATTGTGGATGTGCAATCTCGATTGATTCTTTAAAAATAATTCAGATCAGGGCATGAGGATCAAACATTTATAACACATATCACCTGGCACTATATTACTTTTTAATGGAGCAGTTATTGCTAAAATTGGTTTATCCTAGATATAACAAACAGGCAGTAGCAATTATAAAAGGGAGGCCTGGGTTATATGGACGCACCGAACTCAATTGATTCATTCATTCGAATTAAATCTCATGATAGCGCGCTTCGTATAACATCATTCGGTTCATCAACATTCCTCAAAAAACATTAAATGCGTCAAGCTAGCTCCGCACGTCAAGGCTTGACGTGCGGAGCTCTTCTCCATGAATTAAATTCATCGCCGCGTTATACGAGCGAGCTATCATCGCACCGAACTAAATACATTCGACTCACGGTGCCGTGACTGAGCTCCTATATCAACCTTATATGGCAATAAACCGGGGGATGTGCAAATCATAAATTATTTTAAAGGATGTTTCCATGGCAATACGATAGAAAGAACATCGCTTTTGGGATGTTGTTTATATGATTGAAAGATGGCTGACATTGAAGCTGATGTTTTCCAAAATCATGATTTAAAACATTTTAAAAACGTTTTATTTTAGTCAATCACAATGCATCAGCACTAGAATTGGGGTCGCTTTTATCATAATATGTTATTATAATGAAAATTTGCATTTAATTTGCTCTGAGTACTATGCCTTGATGGAACAAAAACTGTCTCCTATAAAAATGCTTGAAAACCTGTGAGATTAATAGTTCATACAAGTTTCAAACTATAGATAGGCAAAATAGAGCGGAAAAATCGCTGAAAATGAAAAATAATGCAAACAAAACACTCTGGTTTCAAACCATGCGGTATAATTCCAAGAAAACTACTTCCTATCACGTGACATTTTGGCCAGTTTTTAAAGATCGTCGACATTCGGTTCGTCTGTATAACCCCAAATGCGAATTTAATGCAATTCGGTGTCGCACCTAATTCGAATTGAGTTCGGTGCGTCCATATAACCCAGGCCTAATATCTGTGATAGCTTGGATAATAGTAAGATAATAAATCAAGGAAATGTAATGAGAATACGCCACTACAGTGTTTAACCTCATTAATATCACTGTACTGTATTGTGGTGCAGTCACAAATTGAAATAGCAAGCAGGTCAGATACTAACAGGTATGAAGTAGTTGAGTTTGATAGAAAATGGTTCTGAAGAGATATTAACATGATTTTACGCTGTACATGGTTAGAATATTTGTACGATATTAATAACATTAATGATAATATGCAAACCAGTGAAGAGAGTGCTCGATACAGTGACGTAGAGCTATTTTAAAAGAAACAAATACGTCTCAAGTTTTACAGTGACTCTGAGTTTTGAGCTTATGCGCGTGACTAAAATTTGTTTCATTTATAAGTATTCCGTATACCTATAAATGAAACAAAAATAAGTTTGTTGAACCCCTTGAAGCCTTCATAAATTCATTCACAATACTATCTATCATGTATCTATGGGTGATGCAATCACTTTGCACGTGATTTTAAGTGGAACAATGTCTTCCTCAAATGACATTTGTTCCTGTTATAGCCTTTGAGATGGTTTGCATCAATACCTTAACTACGTTGCATACTTCAGCAGATGATTCATCAACAAGTGAATAAAATTCAGCAAGTGAATAAAAGTCATATAATTTATATTATAATAAATAAGGAAGAAAGCCATAACAGGCTAAGGAGAATAGATTTATACCTGACTATAATATGTATACTATATATATACATCTACAATAGTGCAACACATATATATATAATATTGTACCGTTCAACTTTGGATGTGTCTTGCAACCACGATTGCAATGTATATAGTGGTATTACTATATAATGTGTTCTTTTCATTTATTACTTTACTTTAATACCACTTGCATGGCCTCGCTCTTATATCAATAATCCTAGCCCCTCTCTAATCAAACAAGTCTTTTCCAGTCGAGAGGCATCATGCCATTATTGATAACATAATTCTGCTCTGGTTTGGTAGCTTGGTTTCCTCTTGAAATATAGCTTCTTCTTTTCGTAACAAACGATTTCATAGCATTATTGATTGGATTGACCTTGCGTTGGTGGATAGCTAGCTTACTTCTACTTTTATTTACTGCTTGAGATTCTGCTTTAATTTTTTTCTTGCGATCAAGATTCTTTTGTAACTTCTTCTTTGATGAGGATGAAATCTTCTTGTGTTTTGGTTTTGATCTCTTTGCAGATTTGATATTTTCTTGAAATGGATATTTAATTTCTCGAACACTGCCACCCGCTAACTTGCTATGTGCTCTCTGTTTGTAGAGGTTTTCGTACTCTGATGAGGGTAATACAATGTTTGATGGGTAGAAGAACTGATGTGGCTGCAATTGTTGTTGTTGTTGTTGTTGAGAAACTGAAGAAGAATTTTCATTATTCTCAATATTTTCAGAGAGCATATGCGAAACAGTCTCTTGATTATTCTGACTGGCACTGCCTTGATTCCACAACAGCTTTTTTGGTTGGATTGGAGCTGAGTTTGGATCAGAGGATCCATATCTAATCTGCTGTTGAGCTGCCAACTGACCTTTGTTTGCTGATAGCGCAAGTCTAGTACTATTACCTCTGGCTTCAAAATGAGTTGCTTCACTTAGAATATTACCCCACTGTTTATCAGTCCCTTGAGGGGCAGCCATAGGAATAGTTGATGGCGTAATAGTATCGCTAGGATTACTGCTAGTGTTACTGGAACTTATATTGTTATCTTGCAAGGGTAAAGCTTCAGGTGTTTCCATGGTAGCATTATTGCTGTCATTGTTTGAAAGATCATTATTGTTTGTATAACTATTTTCAAAGATGTTGTTGTTGTTGTTGTTGTTGTGATTTTCTATTTCATTGTTGTTATTGTTGCTATTGTTGTTGCTTGTATCATTTTTATTATCATTGCTGTTGGTAACTGTGGTGACTTTTTCATTGTTTTTCATGCTTCCGCTTGAATCTTCCCCTTTTGATTCCTGACTACAATCGAACCTTGCCTGAACATTGTTAGTCTCTTCAGAATTACCTGTCTCATAATTAGGCATGATGTTGCTGCTGCTCGTATTGCTGCTATCACTTGTATTTGTAATACCATTCACTTCAACAGTCTCAATGTCACCATAGCTCTTACTTTGATTGCACGGCCCTGCAGTTTGATTGTTTTCGGCTCCTAGAGTATCCATCGAATTGTTACGTTGTAGTAGATTGCCATCGAGTGCTTGATTATCCAGACTCATATCCATCCAGTACTCTTTTGTTTCATTTTGATTGGAATTTTTTTGTGATATATCCTCTTTGTTTGACTCACCGTTGGCTGTTTCGTTTTCATTTCGATCGTGTGAGGCGTGCGACGAGCCGTCAATGGAATTAATTATGTCACGTGCTATACTATCCATTCGGCCTAAATTCTGATGGTAGTTCCTTTCACTTCTTCCCATGACTGCTTGCTTAAATAGCCTCTGGAGTGGTTTCTTATCGCTGTCTAATTTATTTATCAGTTTATGATTGAGCAAATAGAAAAGGGGCTGTGTTTCTCGTTCAGCGAATTGAAATCCTCTTTCTAGGTTGTTTGATCCTTCATCTACCAATGGCGATTCCTCCTCTTCAATTTCAACTTCTTGCTCGGGGTCAACTTCAGATACTGAAAGTGGGATAACAAACATTTATTAGATGTGGAATTCATGGTGATATTATGAAGATACGAAAGTCTGTTCAGTAAAATACGCACAGGCCTTGTTTCCCCCCTCTGCTTCGGTAAAATAAATACATTTCGAGTAAAGGGGTTGGTCAAATTCGTAATAATCGTACTTTACTTTGGAAGCCTTTGATAATTTAATTCAATGTGCAATATTCAATGGTAGACATTTATCTGATGATACGCACTGAACCCCCAATTATTGGTTCCCGTTGATACAAGATCGATCGATAACTATATATATTCAAGCACGATCAAGGTCTTACAAATGATTGCTTCATGCTCTCTTCTGATTGGTTGATTCGCAGAGGAATGGTGAAATCTTGCATTCTAAAAGAAATCGAAAGAATGCTATACTTATACTGGAATCTCATATTGATGTTTCAAGTTGATAATTTTCACAGTCAATCTATCCGCCACTTATGTGCGGGACTTGGTACGACCAACTTTGCCAAATCCAACTCTAGGTTGTCTGCTGCTATTCATATATATATAAATGTAAACTTCTATGTAGTATGACACAAATACGAGGAAAAATCGCTTTCCGTAACTCAGGCAGAGTTCACCTTTTTATTTGCGATGTTCAGACCTTGCATAAACTTTACTTCTATAAGATGCAGAATGAGTACAGACTCACCTCTGGTGATTGTATTCTTTGTGATACTTTTCGCAATTGGGATATGACCTCATTCTCGAACATTGCCAATTGCATAGGATCAATCATCATTGAAGAAGAGGCTGGTGGTGGACCGTAATAACTAGGATCACTTATCACGACTCTTCTTCGCTCTAAACGACAAATAATTGGATGCAACTTCATAGTTGGTTATCATAGGAGCTAATATTATTGTTCTTGCTGTTATAGTATTGTCTTCTCAAACAATTTTCAAAATAATACTTTTTTATCCAATGATGCAGTTAGCTCAATATTGTTTACAGATTTTAAATCTGTATTAGATAGCATACAAATGTAGTCAAATATTTTGAAATTTCAAGCTCCAATAAAATACGCGTTTGCAATAACACTTTTTTGACGCAATATAATGGATGGTGGAAACCCTATAATATGCAGCGTATCAGTATCTTGTGCACGCCTATATAGAATTCTACCAGGTATGAAGCAACTGTTACTTACCGTATCCACTATCTTCTTCTCCATCCTTGTTGTCCTCGTCACTCTCGTCATCATCTCTTTCATCATCAACTTCATCGTCCTCATCATTTGCAGCAACAAACTTTTTAACTGATTCATCTGATTCATCAACTGAATAATTTTCTATTCCTTCGGGTACTTTTGATCTTTCTTCTATTATCACATTATTCTCATTTCTCTGGAAGTTAGCAGCTGGTCCTGCTGATGGTGCTTCATTCACATTATGTGATCCGACTTTCTGATTTCCACGGGTATGGAGCTTCTGGTTAAGCTTATGGCCATGATTACAGTCATTCCCATTGCAAATATTACTCGTGACAAGAACAGGGGCGACCACATGTTGATCCTGCATTTTATACTGATCAAGTTCAACTTCATTTTGAAGTCCGTGGTTGTTATTACTGAGTTTAAGTATTGGAGGGACACTGCCTGTGTGAATTTGATTGTAATTGGGTTGCTCAACATTAAGGTTGGTTGGTTGTTGTAGGTTTGGATTATGATGATACAGCTCAGGACCCTTGGTTTGTGGTCGTTTGAATGAATTGAGGTAATGATGCAAAACCTCCCTCAAATGAGAATTGAAATGTCTTTGTGGGAGATGGAATAAACGATGAACTAGATTTGTCCATGCTTCTTTTTTTCTGTTGTATTCGTCATTTTCTTTTTTATCATTACTATCTACTACAAACACTGATTCATCGCCCGGGTGCTGTGCTGGGTACTTGCCGGTTGCCAACGGTAAAAAATGTGACATGGCTACGTCTGCGCTGTGGCCTTGTTGCTTTTCAACTGGCGTGGCATCTGGTCTTTCACCTTGAGCGGCAAACTCCTCCATTGTCTGTTCACCACCCTCATTTTGATTGGCATCATCTCCTTGATGGATTGTCACGTGACTAATAGATTGAACACGAGGCTGTGGTTTTGGATTGATATTGTTGCTACCAAAAAATAAACCAGTGAACGGATTTGGACTCATTAATTCATCCCTATCTTCATCAATAACATCAACAACTACTTCAGGTTCTGCTGTTGATTGACTGATGTCATTGTCTCCTTCTTCATCGATCAGATGGAAGGCATGCGTTATTGGGGGTGCAGTATCTCTTCTCTCAATGTTGTTTCCTTTTCCTGAAAACCAGATAATATTAGCAACCATATATTGGATCATTATCTGAGGTTGAAAAGGAGGTATTTCAAGTACAGTAATCGGTTACAATACTGCTAAGTATTACATCATATAATATGTATAGTATTTAATAAAAGGCGTTAAAACTGCACATAGTCATAATTGTTACTAATAATTTCATGCTTACTCAATCATCAGACAAATATATTTGTCTGATGATTGCGTAAGCATGAAACCAGGGTTCGATAAAATGGGGGATTCCGGGACTGAGAATCCCGGAAGGCTAGCACAGATTCAGAAGAAAGAGAAGGAAATAGCTACTGTATATTCAAGGTTTTACAATCTGAAGAAGAAGAAATTCATTTCTTTTCTGTGGGAGGAAATTGAAAAAAGGTGCAGATTTTATCAAATTTTTATGGCAATAAATGGGCAATAACCTCCAAATAAAAACCGGAAGCCATTTGTATCATAAAATCAACCTGAAAAATTTTGGAACTAAAAGTTAGAATCCCGGAAAGAAAAATATTTTATCAGATCCTGCATGAAACTATTGGTAACAATTATGAATGTGTAGTCGTTGACTCCTTTTATTATATTTAGCTCTGTCAAATGACATCGAGCAGTAAGTGTTGCTATTAGATAATAGCTAATATGTATAGTATATATAGAAGGAAATTACAACAAATAATTTTACCATGCATTGAAACAATCATAGTATAGCCAGTTGAACGTTTTTGACTTTTCATATTGAGCATTGAGATTAGTTGGTTGTACTATTGAAGTTTTCTATTCTGATCCAAATTTTAATGCAATTGCAATAAATAATTTCACTTAATGTATTTGATTGGCTGGTTCATGTGTTTGGAAATTCAAGGATAAACATTTTTCAAAAATTCCTTTCGAAATTTTTCGATAAAATGTTGGCTGATGCTCAAAGCTGAAGAAGAATAAGAAACTGAAATGTATTATTGAAGAAATGAAATCAACCCGCAATATAAGCAAACTTGATTATGAAATTTGTTCGGCTATTTGAGAAAAGCGTTACAACAAAGGATAACCGTTTATTCGTCAATCTTCATACTTGTGACTACATAATAGCATTTACATGGAAAATCACGATAACAAGCTGAAAGATATAACAATATATAGTAACCAATCCCATCACATACGCGATACTAACATGATACTATATGACATTTGGTACACGCACAGTTATATACACATTTACATATTCACAATTTTGAAAAACCAACTACAGTATGATAATATACGTATAGCAAACGCAATGATAGTAATAAATAAATAAATTGTGTTGCCTTGTTTTCATATAAACCTTATCGATCTCATTTTTAATGTATAGCTACAGGAATTGACGCATTAGTTGTAGTGATTAACATACTGTGACGTATCAGTCAAATCATATATATAGGTATGAAATGATTTATTATAATGCTAAATATAAGTCATTATTATTCTTATCTTATTTATCAAATATCGGTTACAGATATTAAATTATCATTTGTATTGTCTACATATCTGATATATATAATATTGATTTGTCTATCATCCTGTTGATCATTACTAAAGAATTACTAGACTCTTTTGTGCTAACTCAAATTTAGAATTATCTTCGATATGACATGATGTTTAATTTTCAGCTACCAAATATGGAAACTGCAAATACGGGCATGTTTATATTAATTCAAGGAAAGCTATTTTCTGTACATTCATTGCAAGAAACTCCCTTGTATGGAGAAAAATCATAATTGGCATTGGAAAGAATACCACGATCATGGATATTACTCCCGGCATGCACCATAGTTCACTGTTTCACATACAAACGAGTCATAAGTTACATATCATTTCATTTGCCTTGTATAGATTGCAGCATTAAAAATTGTTTCTTAATTATATTATCTTTTGTCTTCCTGATACGTATTGTTTCATTTACAGTTTTTAAAATTATTCTTTACAGTAGCATATCATTAAGGATTAAAGAAAGTATGCTTATGTAATCTTACTTATATATTGTTTTGTTCTAAATTGGCATAGAAGATTTAATCTTTTCAGATTATCATGTGACTCGAGTACAATATCAATATAAATACAACTTATAGATTAGATAATAGAATAGATTGCCTGATGATCGCCTCGGCGTGAAACCTCAAGTAGCAAACATGACTGTCTGATTCTCTGACTTTTATTATTTAAGCTCTGCTATATTTTGCATTGAGTCCTATGTTTAATCAGTAAGACAACGTTTTACAAATAAATACAACCTTTAAATCATTAGTAATCTGATTGATTTCCAAATCACTTTTTTAAAAAACGTAACATCAGTAATCTGCGAAGACATTCCATGCAATTCGTTGCTCGTTCTCCACCTACATATTTTACTGAGTTTTTTTATCGCATAATTCCCTTATATTATGGAACCAGTTATCGGAAGACATTGTGACATCTTCCTAACCAGAAAATTTTAGTTTAATATTGGGTAAGTTTATTTGAGAAGTTACTGTAAGCACTCTCATTAGGTTACACATCAGTGTAAACTCTATTAATATATAATTTCTCTTTGCTTGCCTGTAATACAATACATCTTATGGTTTATTTTTTTACAGATAAAAAATAAAAAATAAAATGAAATATATGCATGTTAACATGCATCGATTCACTATCAGGCCCTATATCAGATAGTCGCGTACTAAACCTTATTTAACACTTTGCTATTCATGCAGCGCTAAGTGAAAGTTGCTAAATAGAGATCATTCAAGTAAATTCAGGCATTCTGCTCACGATTTCCGTCCGGCATCGTGGTGGCTTAGCATAATTACCTCCATTCAGTTCGTTTGGCAAATTAAGCAATTCTTCTATTGAAATCTGGAACATTGAGAAAACATATGACTCATAGAATGTAAAGAGAAATTACCTGATATCTATAATGGGAATTAATGCAACATCTATATAACACTATCTATAGTCACCTGATCATTAGCATTGTCATTATCAATCGGGACGGCACTCCCAACTGCAGCCAGCAAAATGCATATCAGTAATTCGAATCTCATTTTTATTAAAGTTTCCTAGGTTAACATTTTAAAGTTTCAGGTTTGTAGCTTTAACCGGGAGCTTTGATTCAAGCAGAGAAAATTTTGCAACGATCAAAATAATGAAGTCATATCTGACCTTAGTTTGAACCCCGCTGAGATGGAACTAGGGTTGAATAAGGGCCGATCAAGGCGGAAGAACGTAGGGGGTACTGGTGGCTGTGTCCCAGGGAATGTCTCGCTTTCATTCTGTAATGCAATATGGCGGGAAGTAACGTGTATGGAAATGAAAATCACTAGTGAAATTTATTAAAATCAAATCATTAAATTGCTATTTTTATAATCAAACAAATAGCTAAGATACGATCCAGAAATGGAAATGATAACTTATCAAAGTTTGAAGTTTATTATTTAATATTTGATGTTACATTATTACCACTCTTTCGATGGATGAAACTAGAATTGAAGACGATTGTTTGCCGTCTGATGAAGAAATGGAGGAAGAATTAGATGAAGACGATGATGATTGTCAAGAAACAGATTCTGACGACGAAGATGACGAAGAAATAGCTGATGATAATGATGAAGCTATAAATAAAACTGATGATAATGTTAATAAGGATGATCCAGGACCATCAAAGCCGACAAATGTAGTACCATTAAAAAGAACAAGAAGTGCAATGAAGACAACTGGTAGACCTAGGAAAAAGCGAAAAGGAAAACCAGCGACGAAACGAAAAAATATTAGAAAAATTCTTGACAAGGAGCAATTAAATGAGCAAGCACTTGATGCTCAACAGCAAGAGAGAGAAAGACTCTTAAGATTAGAACAACAAAGAAATGAATTACAGAAATTCTTTGCAGCACAAGTTACACAACGTGTACGTAGTGAATCAAGTGACCAGGAGGTAACAAAAACAGAAGCTGTCACCATAGACACACAAAGAAATACAAATGATGATGCAATTGCTACTTCGTCGTCGGTTGTAGTGGATGTTGATCAATTGAAATTAAAAAAACCAACATATGATATATGTATTTTGGATAGTTCTGATGACAGTGATATAGAAACAATAGAAACAATAGAAAAACCATGTTATATAAATAATAAAATCAAACCATTTATTGATGATGAAGAAATAGAAATTGCGTATTCTGAGGATGGAAAAGTGTTTATCAATATGGATCACTCTAGTAATGAAGAAGATGTTTATTTAACGTCGCTAATATCAAAAGCAGTGAAACCCCATCAGGTGAGTTTCTAGTCTGCACACATATTCCAGGGTCTGCGTATTAAAATATGAATAGCCTACATTTTATTAATTTAGGCTACTAATTCAAGATCCAAGGCAGTTTTACCCTCTGGGTACCAGAAGCACCTGGCTTTGGCCCACAGTTATGAATATGCCCTTTTTCAAAACTTTTGTACAATTTTCCACTTTTGAAAAGAGATTTACAAGTAATAGAATATTTAATATTAAATTATTGAAATACAACTGATACCGGTAATAATAAAAAGGAAGTCAAAATAAGGTTAGAGAAGCATATTTTTAAAAAACTTCTGCCCAGACCCCCATTTCACCCAAGAAATCTCTAGTAACACATCTTAGTCCACTTTATTACAATTTAACTCAATCAAATTAAATTTCATGATTTTCATAAAAAAATACTGTGTTCCATGAAGCGACGCCATATTTATGTTTGCTGTGAAATGAGACAACAATGGTAAAATGGAACAATAGACAGCTTCGTCATGGCAAGGAAAGCCTTGTCAAACATCGGAAACAATTCAACGGAAAGAAAAGATAATTTTAAATAATAAAGAATGTTCAAGTCAAGAAACATAAAATTAACAAATTTTTGTTTCTTACTCGAAACTTTTTTAATTTTGTTAGTCATGTTGTAATTCAGAATTATCTGTTTCAGACAGAGTTTACATTAAAGGGTTTTACATTGAAAGCTGAAAAACACTCGCCCTACGGGCTCTTGTTGTTCTGATGCTTTCTCGTGTCTCCCAACACCCCTCGTGTTTGGATGAGGCGATCCAAACATGGCTGCCGTGTGGTAACCCTTTTATAAATCAATTCTATGTAATAAATATTATAAATTAGTAGTATTCTTTACAAAATATTTGACCACACTGTTAGTACTATCGAAACTGATCAGTTCATTTTCTCCTGAAAAGCGTCAGAAGAATTCAGGAGAATTCGACCAACCAATCACAGCAACAGGAATAACAAAGGTTCGGCAATGAGCCAATAGGAATCACCGCTTTTCCAGTGGCGGCCGTGTGTCTATTGTTTTGCAAAATACGGAATTTCAGATGATCAGATCAGATTTCAGAATAATCAACATTTATAATTTTATCAACGAACATCAACTCTTTCTAAAAACCGTTTATATTTACAAATTGTCTTATTTTGAAGATTGTATATTTATATTTACATTTGATATTTTACAATTGTCGAAGATGGAACCGAAGCCTGAAGCATAATTAAAATTCATTGCTCCTGCTGCAACTGATCCATTTTCGCTCGTCGGTAACCGAACTTGTGTTTCCTTGCTCTTCTTCACTTCTGCTACGAAATGAATTGCTTGCTGTACATCCAACAAGTGAACCAGAGAAAACTGTACTACATTGCCTCAATTGTGTGGTGGATGGTCTGTTGTTGTAATGCTGCAATGTTCAGAGTATTCACACGGGTGGACGAGTTTGATACAAATATCGACCTGAAGGTTTCCAGTTTTGTTTTAGATACTTAAACCAGGTTGAACATTCAGAAATTAATTTCCTCGAATAAATGGTATTTCAATGTCACAATAACATGCCATTGAAAATGTCTACTGCACATTTTGTTTTGTACTTCGTACTTTTCGACTGTGTTTCATTCAGAACGACATACAAATCATTACTTGTACAAGTAGGTAACTTTCGTGTTCCATTATTATCATTATTATTATTATAATTATTACTATCTGAATTTAATTCTTTACCAAAAGGACAATTTTCTTTGTTATGAGCTATTTTGAAACTTTTAGGTAACAAGAAAAAATTGTTAGTTTAATAGTTTGTTTTGATTTTATTGCGTTTATGTTTTAAACCTGGTCCGAATATCCCGCCATTGTTAGCATTGTCTGCACTGTGAGTTCCAACCATGAACATTAGCCAATCAGATTGCTAGAACAACATTCGACGATTTATAATCCTGCTTCTTTTGTAAATTGCATTGCTATTATTACATTTTGAGTTCCATTGTTCTCTATACCAATCAAATTTGGATTGAATCTCTTTTTGCATGATTTTTGTTTTTTTTTAATGTTTTTTGTTTTTCCACTGGTTTCAAAAACATCTGGAATAATAGCTTTTCTCTTAGCCAGTCAGAATCTTGAAATTTTTTCATGTCTATTATTAAACATTAGGCTAAATATCACCGCTTATACGAACCCAAATTGAAAATCCTTTTCACCATTCTTCGTCATTTAACCTCAGCTACCCAAATCTGTGTTAATATTTTTTCGTGTCATGTGTACTTTAATTAAATGAGCCTACTTTTCCAAAAAAAGTAACTACTTAATAATTACAACATATTGTAGTAGAAACTTTCAACTAGAAATAATCGAAATCCGAAGGATGAATCATTGATCAAAAGTAAAAAGGGATGTTTTCTATTTCTGAATATTTTGATCAATTTAAGGTGGCTAAGCTGAATGGCTAATGTTGTGAGGGAGTTTGATTTTTACTGGCAAAAACATCGTTGCTGTGAGGATTATGAATTTTCATCAATCTCATTACCGCTAGTTTGTTTTGAAATTATTCATCTAGTCGAAACTACTGTACTTGCGTGTTGTTCTGGTTGACTCTAATGCGTTGATATTTTCACATTCGAATAATAGAAGTGTCAAATGGCGTGACAAATAAATGCTACTGCATTGATCATGATAGATTGAAGCGTAGGCCTAACACTGCATGGACTAGAGGTCTGCAAATCTGACCTTTACAATCGGCGGTCGGGTTTTTGTTAAATTCGGATTGGATTTATTATTGTCGTATCAGATCGGTTTGATTTCCTTGTTTGTATATGAATCTTCTATGAATCGTCTATTATTAAATGGATAATATTAACAATAGACGCTGAGTATATTTGACATGTATTTTTTAATTAATACCACGATGTTAATAGTACCTAATCAGATCCGAGCAGACCCCAAATATAAACAGTAAAATATTTTATTTCAAAAATCTTTCCTTTTATTCTTTCCTAATCAAAACATCAAAAAAACAATAAACAACTCAAACAAACTTTCAAATCATTTGGGACTTGGCACACTGGTAACAATATCGAAAGTGCCAACATTTTCACAGACTTGATAATGATAGATCTTACTTACTTATGACTTTGAAAAGTAATTAATTTCTCCTAAAAGTACTTCAAAGTAGCAAATATCAAGTATGCAATTAAAACGTTGCTTTTGAACTTTTTGTCATACTTCGATTTTCTATGCAATTTCAACTGTAATTTAACCAGTTGGTAAGTAGTGAAATATGACTTGCAGCTGCACAACTATAGCATCTCTATTGAAACTTGAACTTGCAGTTAACTCTGCAGTCTGAAAGTGACCGTTCGTTATTTGCAAACCAAGTTTTTAAAAAGCCCAAATATTTCTAGCCTGCGCGCAGACCCAAATCTTTCGATGATATGTAGGGTCTGCGTAATATTGACAGAAAGCTTCCGCTGGCGGAAGTTGGAGGGAGTGGCTGGAACGTCATTATACTTTAACTCCTGCTGTTCAGCGTTTGTTCAACTACAGACGGCGTCAGAAACAGCATTTCTGCAAGTACGATGAGAATTAGTCTTTCGAATTTTGTAAAGAAGCATTTTTGTAATCCATTGCCATGGCGCATCAAAAAGATCCAGAGATTAAATCGTTCTATATCTAATAAAATGATTTGTTCTTTCGATATTACCCATGGCAAATTGACTTTTACGACAAACACAAACACAATCCAAATGAATTTCAGTATGTTGAAATCAAGTCTTTATTTGCCGTTGCTGCATGTAAAATAGCATGTCTCTGTCCTCCGTGAAAGGCAAATGAACAAGAAATCGTTTTTGTCAATACACTATGTTCACTTTACTGCAAATATAATTACAAAAAGTCTGAGGTCTCCCTCGCACAAAACTGAAACGAACACAAGCAAGATGATTTTATCGAAGAAGAATGACGTTTTACTATTCGGCTTGCGTGAGCTGCGTGAGCATACTTGAAAAGGAATGCGTCAAACACTTATATTTATCGACCAATCATGTTCTGGTTCTAGTTTTTGAGAACTCACTGGCGATTGGCTGATGAACAATAGACAAACAATAGATTTCTCACATTTTAGCGACTTCCACTAATTCAGTCCAGCGCAAGCTAAAATATTTCATGTTTTTACGAAAATCATGAGAAGCTTGTTATATGTTAGGCAAAACGTTACTCCCTTGCATTAGACCATTAAAGAATATGTTGTAGGTAAAAGCTGGTAGGATACTTTGGAGTGTTCTACTTTCTAGAAAGGTTCAGAAGCCCCTAGAAATAGTCAATAATTCATATAAATACAGAGACTTATAACTGAAGATTATTATTATTACATTAATATCATTATCACATTGGTAATCACCAAATAAACGTGCTTGCCAGTGTAGAATAATTCCTTCGATAATACTATGATGTATTTATCTGTATTATTACTACTATACTTTTCTAATACTTCTAACACTAATACTGTATTTTGTTCTCAGTTAAAGTTTGGATTTATCACTACCATTGGTGCCATGCTTAGCTAACTATTTTGGTTGTTTGTGTGATATATAACACAACATGGTGTTTTTGACAATACTATAGTGGACTTTACACCTCTTGTCTAATTCATCTTGACCTTATTAGTGCCATAACAAAGCCATTTTGTTGTTTTTGGGCAGTAGATCTACTGAGTTGTGACGGATAATCCTTAAAAAAATACTATCGTGTAGCCTAATGTGTTTCATGAATTCTATGAATTTGATCTTTTCCTTTACTAAAATTGTACATTATCCCTAGATGTTGCTCTGTTTTTAAAAATATTCAATTTTTCTTCAAGTAATATTTTTTTGTCATTTCAAATGTCATTAATATCATTTATAGGTTGGTGGTATCAAATTCATGTACGATAATCTTGTTGAGACATTGTCTCATTACCGTAAAGATACTGGTTTTGGATGTATCCTCGCTCATGCCATGGGACTGGGAAAGACGCTGCAGACAATTTCATTCATTGATATATTTTTAAGGTATTTTATTATTTTATTTTTATATCTTATATAATTGACTGACATAAAAGTTGTATTGTTATTTATCAAACACTAGCAATGAGTCATCCGCGTTGTTGTTAATTTAAACAACAGATGTGTTCTTGGAATTTGACAACTTGGAAAATTTGATATCGAAATGAAGGCCAGACAAATAAATAATACAGTTGAACAAGTATAATTTTTTTAGTTATGCGAAACACAACGCAAAATAAAAACAGCAAATCTCGTCCAAACCATGATTGGAATACAGCGATTCAAATGATAATATAACTTAAACATCTAATTGAGGCGAATTAGCTCAGATGGCAGAGCAACCGGACTTCAGATTGGATCATATCTGATCGACTGTGGTTCAAATCCCCCGAAGGTCAACTCAGCCTTGACTTTATCTGAAACATCAAATGAGTTCCGTCTGAGGATGTGGATGGAATGGTCCAGAGGGAATTGCATTGTGAGTAGCTGCGGCGCATCGACAATCGAGACCTATCTGCCATGAAATCTGTTGAAATTGATCTGCAGTGCCGCGGTGGAGATCAACAAAGAGCGTTTAAAATCATTGCTCTAAGCGAAAAAAGCCACTCATCTAAGAAATAGAGGAGTGGTACTGGTGCCTTCGGTAGGGCGACACCGTCTGCATTACTTTATTTATTAAACGTCTAACTTCAAAACCGACTGCTATCTTCGTAGGTAACAGAAATTATTGTCACATGAATACGCCCTTTTTTGTAATTATGTGTTTTAATATTTTGTAAACTTATTTGTTGTATTGTGATCTCCGTTGAGATAGGAGTGGAATATTTATCTATTGGTAGCAGGGTCTGACAAAAGTAGGAATTCTGCAATCCTAGATTCTGGAAGGTTAAAGGGCAGATGCAGAAGAAAATTGATATTTTTAATGATTTAGTGGTCATACATTAACAAAAGAAATTCAGAAGAAAATCTTGAAATGCCTCCAGGATTCCAGGAGGCTCAACCTTTTGTCGGACCCTGATAGGTAGATTTCACCATTTGGCAGGCAAATGCTTTGTCACACTTTTCTCTTGTCTCGCTACACCCTTCTCAAGCACAATCTTATAATAGTGTAAGGCAAAACATACGATATTTAATTAATAAAATGACTGTTTGCTGTTTTTGGTACCATACTTTTTATTTGAACTTCAGTTTTAAATTCTAAATATTGAAAAGCAGTGGTCAGTGAAGGCGTTAAAATTCAACGATTTCAGTGTGAATGACTCAAAAGAGATTTGAAAAGCATTACATCAAACTGTAAGCAGTTGAGCAATAGCGATGCATCACAACGCCAGTATTTCTGTGTTGCACTAGAATAGAAGTCGATTGGCCAATCATTAGAATAAAGGAACTCCACGGGATTTTTTGTGTTTTTTAATATGTCGTAAACATATACAGTATGCTGGTTAATTGCATATATTTCAAAGTAAATGATAACTACAAGAGAGTACTAGGAGGATTATTGCAACGTTTCGAATCTAATTTAAATCATTATGTATATTAGATTTACTTTGGACTACATAACTCACGTAAAATTTATAATATTTCATTTTAGCTTTAAAATGAATTACATTAATATTTCGAAACGTTGCAATAACCCTCCTAGTATTCTCTTGTCGTTATCATTTACTTTGAAATGTTTTACAAGAAGCTTCTTATGAATAATTACATATACAATGAGTTAATGTGTTTAATCCATTTCTAATTCACATAGATATACTCCAGCAAAAAAGGTCTTATGCATTGTTCCTATCAATACACTTCACAATTGGCTAGCAGAATTCAATAGATGGCTACCAGATACATTACAGACACTCAGTTCAACAGCAAAAAACATAGATGAAGAATCATATAGAAAATTCTCAATATTTTTCATGGGTGAAACACATAAGACAAACACAGCAAGAGCGTCTTTGATCGGTAAGCATGTGAAATTTTCATATTGATTTTACAAGATCATATGAAATTGCATTTCCATGTGATGAATATTTGTACATTCATTTGAAAAGAAACTAATTCGGTCTGATTTCTACAAAAAGTGATTTTCTGAATTTTCAAGCACGCTACTGGCATTCGTATTTGTGTGATTGTTGTTGTCCTGTTTAGGAAAACATAACAAATAACAGAAGGGGGTGTTAGGGGTCCGACAAAAGGAGGAATTTGGAATTTTAGATCCCTGAAAGCTAGAACAAATTCAGAAGAATATTAATATTTTTAATGATTTATTGGTCAAACATTAACAAAAAAATTCAGAGGAAAATTTTGAAATGCCTCTATAGGATTCCAGAAGGCAGAACTTTTGGTATGACCCTGGGATGTGGTTTCTCCTTTGAAAATCCATGAGCTTTTGAATAGTTCATCAGCATGAAATGTTACACTTTTTCATGAACAGGTCACGTTGCTACGAATTATTGCTTTGAACACAGCTATGAATTTTTGATTTGGGCGCTTCTGTGAATAATCATGTCGAACATTTAGCTATGAATTATCAATTCAAACACATCTTTGAAGAGTCGAGCGGCATATTTATGAACAAAACATCTCGTAAAGACAAATATTTTGGTTAAGATTATGTCATAAAACAAATAAGGAATAGGCAGTGACAGATTACAGTCTGATAATTGCTGTGAGAAAACTCCAAAGGCTAAAATCACTCATCACAGTGGCTTGTCATTTTCTGATACCTTTCCCGTGTTCTCACTACGCCTCTCTCTGCGCAATCATCATGTTGTAATTCATAGCTTTCTACTCATTATTTGATAAACAGTTCATAATGTATTTATTTAAGAACTCTTTGTAACTTATTTGAAAAGCTTCATTAGAAGTTTTCCGTTTTGCATTCATGAACTTATCTCTCAGAATTGTTGTCAAACTTATTTCATACAGTAGAAACTGTCTATAATGACACCTCTAGGGAAATTTTCAAACGTATGTTATAGGCGATGTGCTGCTATAGCCAATTTTTTATAAGAAGAAATGTACCAAATTGCACCAACAAGATCAGTTAAATTGAGTACAGTATGTTATAAATAGTAATCCATTATAAAATATGATGCTTTAAACGGTTTCTACTGTACCCCACCTTGACAAATATATCTGCTTCTCAAGTAAAAAGTTTGTTGTTGTTGTTTATTTAAAGAACAATGGGATGACGAGGGTGGTGTTCTTTTGATTGGGTATGAGATGTATCGTATGTTATCATTGTATTCACCAACAATGTACAATGCAAAAGCATTTGATAAAGGAAAAAGGAAATCGAAAGCAAAACAAAAGGCAAAATCAGCTGTGATTGATATTGAAGAGGAAGAAAAAGAAATGAAGACAATACTAGGTTGGTATATACAATAACAATTGAGTACATAGGTATCGCTTCAAATTATGATAATCAAATATCAGTACAAACAATATTTAGAATCTACAGTATCCTGAAGAATCTTTAAACAACTGTGACTACTTTAATTTAATCAATAATTGGGTATCATATCAAATGACATCATAGTGTAACTGTCATTTGAAATCTCGCAAGCATTATCATGTAACACCTGTTTAAATGGGTTCAGGCTTTTCTCAAATTAATAGCTTACCAATAATATCACCACTGTAGTCAGTATTGTCAATGTCAACAAAGTTGATATCCTTTCAAAAGTCATTTCATAAATCACATCTGATCAAATGAATTTTAATATAAATTCATGAAGTCTTGAATGGTATACTTTCCTTTAAGGCTACATTGGGTCATCTCTTTCCGATAAATTTTTATTTCGAATTAATGATACATTAATCTCAACTTTCCTCGGATATATTTCTATTTCAGCCATGCAGAAATCCTTATGTGATCCTGGACCCGACCTTGTAGTTTGCGATGAAGGTCATAGGATCAAGAATTTCAAATCTGGCATATCAAAAGCATTAGGAAAGATTGCAACAAGGTTTGAATACTATAAAACGATTTAAATGGTAAAGTAAATAAAAAGGTCTTTTGCAATCTATGATTAATACTTAAAAGCAACATGTATCATTACTTAGTCAAAACCGACTAGGGTACTATTCGATGATCTGCATTCTGATTGGTTGCTCGATTGTTCACTATTTTCCCATAGTGAACGCTGGTATTAGTTCCCTCACAAATTTCAAAAAGTAAATAAGCGATTCGCAAATGTTTTTGAAACACTTTCATACGAGAGTCTTCGAAAAAACGAAACAAGTAACAAAATGTGAGATTAAGTTGTTTAATGGTAGGCTATGCATGCATAATTTTAATCTCATTTAACAATCTTCTTGCAATTTGATCGTCGTTGATACTTTGTTGCAGATTAGTTTGCTAGTGTCAGCTAGAGTTTATAAACAACAAACTGCGAACATTTATATATTTTTAGATACTCAATAGTATACCTTATACAAGTTTGCTACTTCTGTAGAGTATCATTTATGTAGCCAGTATTAATATCCAACTGTTTTGTATTAAAAATTAAATCTGAAACAAGTCGAATTAAAATTCATCCTCCAAATCATGACGCTGCAGTCGTCATGAATGCCTTTGAATGACGGTTATATTTTAATTTTAATTATGCAAGAAGCTAATAAATAGTTGGAATTGATTTCTTTTGATATGTTTTGCTTATACCACTAGTTGGTTTCTACTAAAACATTAGACAACTCGCCCTTTTTGCCTACCGCCCTGAATAGTCACCTCAGAGGACCTTAATGACTATTCAACGGTAGCCAACTCAGGATCGTTGTCTAATTGTTAAATAGTCTCTGCACAATTATATAAAACACAGATGTGTTGGTAACGTGATCTCTCAAAAAATGTTTCTGTATATTAGTAATGTTGTGATATGGTTATCTTTCAGCAGATA
Organism: Haliclystus octoradiatus; assembly: GCA_916610825.1. Taxonomy (NCBI): domain Eukaryota; kingdom Metazoa; phylum Cnidaria; class Staurozoa; order Stauromedusae; family Haliclystidae; genus Haliclystus; species Haliclystus octoradiatus. The sequence goes on from OU744453.1 coordinate 11,860,119, forward strand.
AGTAATGCTCAATGTCATTTTGACAGAGCTGTAAATAATGATAATAAAATGGAGTCAAGGACTACACATTAATTTCTGTTACTTCAAGTTTCTCGCTTTATGTGATCGTCAGACAATTTTAAAATATCTGTATATTTTGACATTTGAATGGTGTTTTAATTCTATCATTTAACGGCATCACATATATTTATCTGCCGTAAAACACACATATGTAAATGTTCTTCTTTATGATTGTATTGTAGAAAGCGCTTAGTTCTTACTGGTTATCCACTTCAAAATAATCTTGTTGAGTATTGGTGTATGGTTGACTTTGTAAGACCTAACTACCTTGGAACGCGTCAAGAATTCTCAAACATGTTTGCTAGACCAATTGTCAATGGCCAATGCTCAGATTCAACAGAACAGGTACTGTACATTGAACCTAGCTGTTACAACTTGGGGTTCAACTTCAGGCTACAGGAACAAAAGTTGTATGCATACTGCTGGCTATACAGTGGCATGTAAAATGTGAGTCAAAAATTAAACATAATAAAATTATGCTACTTCAAGTTTCACACCATAAGGTGATCAGGCATTTTATCTCAATTAGGTATAATAAATTGTTGGTAGTTGAAATAATTCGCCTGATGATCACGTTCTGGTTTGAAACTTGAAGTTACGTAATTCTAGCATGTTTCATTTTTGACTCTCATTCTATAAATGCTCTGATTATTTATGTTATGTTTCAAATATAGCTCACTTTTGCTATACTAGAATTCATGTCATGCATCTAATCCTTAATTTTCAATAGTGATACACATCAATCAATGAAACCGTTGTATGACATAAACACACAAGATGTAGATAATTCGACCACTATAGACAGGTGGTCTTTATATACAGGATATATGGTGATGACCACTATATTTGCAAGTTTGACTGTAGTTTCTACCTGTTCAAACAAACACTTATTTGTGTTCATTGAACTCGATCAAGAATAATCTAAAACTAGAGATTGTGGCAATATGATCATATTGTATACTATTGTTTATTTTGTTGTTGTTTAAATAGCAGTTTTATTATCACATCTCAACAGGATCGACAAGTGATGCGCTATCGTGTGCATGTTCTCTTTGGTTTACTACAGGGATTTGTTCAAAGGTTTGTGTATTTCGTTTGTATTTTCTTGTATTTTCTTGTATTTTATTACAATGTGATTCATTTGATAGAAATAGCAGCTCTTAAATGTAACATATCATTATTATTATTATGAAGCCTACTTCATGATAACAAATTGCTAACTTTTGTGCTGAAATTAAAATGCAAAATGTGAAATTACATTTTTATCTACCAGTAAAAAATGTGATACTGTATTCCAAAAATGTTAGCATCATGCCAAGATAGTACCTAATGTTATACATTTAAATTGATACATCCTTTGCAAAATGTAATCCCCTTGAAAGGCATTAATGCTATACTTATTTGTACAGTGAAACCTGTATATAACAGCCAGCTACGAGAGGTAGATAAATTGACCACTATAGACAGATGGCTTTTATATACAGGTTTGATTCAATAGAAAGTACTAATTTAGACATTGCAAGAGTGACCACTATAGACAGGTGGCCTTTATATACAGGTTTGATTCAATAGAAAGTACTACTTTAGACATTGCAAGAGTGACCACTATAGACAGGTGGCCGCTTTATAGAGGTGACCGTTATAAGAGGTTTGACTGTATATGGCAGGCATAATTTGGCAATGACAGGAGCAACGGAGCTTAAAATTGATGTATATCGCTGACGTATCATGATGTATATCCTTCAACTAAATCACTGTTTTGCATACTATTTAACAATCATGCTACTATACTACTAGAAACCAAAATGCATTTTTTTGCAAAAATTGAATTGTTCAACGTGAATCACGTAAGTTGAAGTTATACAAACACGTCTTAGTTGGAGGTTTCAAATGTCAACATTTAAAAGCCACTATTTTATTGCAATTCTATTTGGTTTGCAATACTTATTTTCTGTTGAAATGTTTATTTCTCACAATTGAGTGATGAAATCACTATGAACCTGGAAGCCGTTAAAAAAGTGAAAATATAACGATGATCCCTGTACCCAAATCATCAAATTCAGCGCATTGAAGTCCTACACTGTAAATGAAAATTATATCTTAACATATAATATTGTGAAACGTTGTCTCTTCTCTGACTGATCAGACATAGGGCTCAATCCAATAAATAAATAGCAGAGCTTAAATGATAATAATAGTCGGAGAATCAGACAGTCATGCTATATGACGGGAACTATGACTGTCCGATTCTCAGATTATTATTACTATCTTAACATATAAAGATTGGATTTAAAATTGGCATGACTTATTCGTCTCAGTTAGGAAACTGCAAATGAATATAATAAAACATTATGCAATCAGTTCATATAAGCTCATTAATGACTTGGAAGATATTTTGTGTTCGATACGCAACTATAAAATGAAGTTTTTAATGACACTATAACGGTTTTGAATTTTTGATTATTCTTAAATTTGATTTATTTTCAATCAATTATAATTCCACAATACTTTCACGGTCTCAAAATAATTTGAATGTTTTTGCAGGGCTATCATAAATTAAGAAAAACAGATCAGGCCGAATTAACATGGTTTTCATTGTTTGTGGCAATTTAACGGTATTTTCACAAAAAATTTACGGTTTCAAGGTTCGTAGTTAGTGATGTAAGAATGGGTAGACCTATGTTTTACAAAAATAACGAGCAAGAATATCTATAACAGTTATGTACACCTTAAAAATAAATTGATTAAAAATATGTTGATAAAGTTATTTGGGTTCTGCTCACAAAATAATAATAATACATCTTTATTTTATGACTCCGATTTCCGTTAATAGGAGAAATCATGATGTCTTAGTATCATCTTTGCCACCAAAAGAAGAAATGGTGATTATGGTTAGAATGTCACCTATTCAGAAGGCACTTTACTGCAAATATGTTGATGTTATTCAAGGCAAAGCCTACGGTGAATCAACTCTTAATCCCATTGTACTTTTCTCATTACTATGCAAGGTAATAGCAAGAAAGGATAGAGTTTTGTTATTTGCGATTTTCAAAGTTATCTTTAGATGTGTCATTCCATCACAGGCATCATAATAGAGTTGACTCATAAAAAATTAAAACTCAAAATTTTTTACCTCAACTTGTTGTATTAAGTGCCTTGATTACACTGCCAAGCTTATTTGGATATATGGATAAGAATCTTTTGAAAAATAAGCATTTGAAGAGGTGAGAATTTCAGATCTTGAAAAACAGAGAATGAAACTAAATTGACGTCATACTGTAAAAATTCCTAAATCATGATGAGTGGGTATGATAATCACTGCAATTATTGAGCATTCGTCCATAACAATAATACAATTTTCAAATATTTTGTTCTTATGAACGAATGCTTGATAGCTGTGATCTTATCGCGCTGACTCGTCATAATAGAATTTTATTGTATGACGTCACTTAACTTTCATTCTCCGTTTTTCAAGATTTGAAATTCTCATTTTTTCAAATGCTCATTTCTCAAAACTACTAAATAACTTAAATTTTTTATCAGTCAACCCTATTTGTAAACTTGGTGTGCTTTTGTGAGGGAAATTAAGCTAGCATTCATCAGACATACAGACAGTATTATAATACATATAATAATTGACGATGTATTCTGTTATCAATATGCTGTAATACAAACAACATATACTTTAATAATCATGTCACTGTTTCTAATTATATCTGTCACAGTATTCAAACTTACATTCATTAATCAATCCAGTGAGCATGTAATCGTAATTGCTCTATCCATGTTGTTGTTTAGATTTGGAATCATCCAGACATTTTATACAATGCAATGATGGCAGAGAAATACGGCAAAAAAATGGTGAGCTGCTACTTTTTCTTAACTTGACAAATCTGAACATGATTAAACAGAAATGACTACCCGTAATATAATTTCATGATGATAGGATCATACAAATCATTTTATATGAACATAACCTCTATGTGTCTACACTTTGTTGATTCAATTTGAAATTTGAAATTGTTTGTTGATAACATTACTGAAATTAAAGGGGTTTGAACATACAGAATCAGAGATATACATTTGTACCAGCATGCAATTTATTCTTTTGATCAATGTTTTGTGTTCTATGATTCATGGTTCAGTACCATAACATACTTCTTAAGAGCTATTTTGCATGTAACTTTATGTTTTTTATGAAACAGAATTTATTTGAAAGTGATGACATGGCTGATTCCCCTTCTGCACCACAACCACAGAATGAGTCTCAATCAAAATTGATGTCATTTCCAGTCTCCGATTGGGTAAGTTGACATCAATTTTACCCTAAATTAAATCACAATGGGTATGCTCACAATGTAACTCTTGATACGTTATCAATATTATCACTTGTAGGCATCAGATGTGTTTAAAAAGAGTAATTTTCGTCCTGGGGACGCTTCCAACAGTGGCAAGATGTCTATTTTTTTACGAATTTTGAATGACACAATTGCAATGGGAGAAAAGCTACTGGTCTTTAGGTTTGTACAATATTTTTTATTTTTAACTATCCAGGTAAAAGTTATTGGAAATCGTCGAACTGCTACTGAATTTCTTTATTTTAAAGAGATACTCCTAGATACAATTTGTGAAATCCATTGAAAAATAGTTCATTATTAATAATAATAATACGCAAACCGTGTCGGTGATCAAATCACCGTTGTTTCATTATTGTTTAACTCCTTTTCCGCAAAGCACTTTCCAAACTTCTTAGACACTTCTGGGTTATCTATAGGCCTTTGGCTATCCGACGTTTTGTTTTTACAGTTTAAAATGCTATAAATTGCTCATAAATTGCGATTAAAATTTCCAAAATCGTGATATTTCAACGGAAGTTATGTGAAAATAAACTGCTTTCTTTGGTGTATCCCGTCATGCCTAGCAACATCACGAATTTTAGAGGACGCTTTATTTTAATGGCTGCCAATATTTTGTAACAGTGTTTCATATTTTGCAAACGTATTCCAATATGCCTAGAAGGAGAAGAGGTCCAACAATACTCAATTTTACATCACAAACAGAAAGACACAAATCTCGGTAAGTCTTTACAACTTAAATGTTTAAATTTATCATGCAAAGTCTGTCGAAGTCACTTTTGCCGTGGTTTTTACCCTGTTGCATGAGGGCTTACAGGACTCTGATGACAATTGTTACTTTTAGTTTTCTTTTAAGTATCATAATCCCAAATAGCCTACTTTGTTATCAAGTCATCGTTGGCAGAAGAGATTACTGTGTCACTGTATCGCCAATAGCTTAATTTGTTATGAACTGCTCTTCGTTGATCGTTGGAAGAAAGGATTTGCTGTGTCACCGTTTTATGTCGGCAGTTCTGTTCTGTTATCCACACTGCTCACACAGAGATTTGACCCATAACAAATAAACAAATTCAGATAATTAGTGTGGTACTTTTTAGTCGTCAAGTAGTTGTAAGTTGTACAAATACAAAATTTGAGTTGTAATTTAGCTGCCTTCTATCGTTTTATCGAAATGTACATTTATAATGTGCCATACATTGACAACGTCCACACATTGTTTACTTTAATCATTATTATATGAGGTAGGTGAATGGTGACCATTATAGACATGTGTCCTCTCTGTGAGAAGTTGGCTAAAGTTAATAAATATTAGAGTTTGGGTCTCTCATTTATGTAATTTACTGTATTATATTTCAGAATCACATGTTGTTATTACCACTCAATGACTCATGCTGAGATTCACTCAACCGATACAGCAGTAATATTTACATAGCAATATCTTTCATTGTGAAAACCAGTTTAATAACTGGTTACCTAACATACTATCCGTATTTATTTCATTTGAACTATGTAACCTAGTCAACATAAAATTTACTTATAGATAACCCATATTTATTTGATTTGAAATATGTAGTACAATTGAGTATCAATTATCTCCTTTTCACTCTACTTTACATGTATGTAGTTATGTACGGATTAATTATCAAAACTGAAATGAATTATCAGTGTTGTTCTGCATTTTTAATTCCTTCTCACGACTGTTTTGTTTTATTGACATTCTCTTTGACAAGATTTACTGCAGGCTACTAAAAGGGAGCAAAGCGACCTCTTTGAGGAAGCCGAAGGCTGACTGGCCCCGAGCGCAGGCCGCAAGCAGAAGGCTTGTAGTACATAAATAAATAGCTTATTCTATTAGGCCTAAATCTTTATTATAAAATGTTAATGATAATAACTATTAATTAATCATGATACCAAATTCTTGCAATACAGCATAATATAAATTTTATTTTGGTTGATTTTTTTTATTTTAACTACATTATTCTGTTTTTTTATGTTTTTAGTCAAAGTTTGTTAACTTTGGACAGTATTGAAGAAGCATTACGTAAAGGCACGTCAGCTGCCTCTAGAATTGGATGGGCTAAAAACACTGATTATTACCGTATGTAAATAACATCAACTTGAGGTTCTCTTAAATATCTGATATTTCTGGAAAGTAATTAATTACCTAAATGTTGAGTTTATGTTCTTGTGAATTTTAAATTGAAAAGTATACTTCAAATTAGACTAAACATTGGCACGATACAATGGAGTCATCAATACGATTAGTCACTCTAAAGGAGTTTCTAAGAAACAGGAATATAAGAATGAACTTCTTTAGAATCGTGAGAAAGAAATTTGTCAAAAATAGACGGTAGTCAGACACTTCAGATCAATATTATTGACATTTCTGTATCAATTTTTACATTAATTTTGTTCATAGATGTAGATAAAATTTAATTTTAGATACAAAAATGAATAATTTGACTGAGATATAATTTTCGTGAAGCATGAAAGGTTTGAGTTGTTATCTTGTATGGATTGTGTAATTTTAGCTTTCAGCGTGATTTAAGAATTATGACCCCTAGGAACTCCCCTCTAAAGTGATCTGATATATCTGTTCTTCAACAAATCATATGATATGAATGTTTTGCGTATTTGAATTTAGAAGAGAGCTGTGTTGAAGTGTGAAATAAATCAATATATTTATTTATTTCTACCAAGTGAATGTTTGAATTATTTATTTGTTTCATAGGTCTTGATGGTTCAACAACTGGATCAGAAAGAGAGAGACTTATCAATCTATTCAACAATCCTGAAAATCTCCAGGCAAAACTTTTTCTCATTTCAACAAAGTAAGCTCCAAATATGTTGTTGATTGCTGCTATACTGTATTACTTTCACTAGCATCTGTTTTATATTGTTTCTCACACCTTATTATTATTTTCATAGGGCTGGTTGCCTTGGTATTAATCTGACTGCTGCTAGCCGTGTTGTGGTGTTCGATGTATCATGGAACCCTTGTTATGACGCACAAGCTATCTGCAGGTATACATTCGTTCATTGATATATACCATTCACAGTTAAAAAGACGTTCATTGCAAATTTGATGAAATTTCTGTACCTGAAATGTCAACTCCCGATAGACTGTCTATAGATGGAACTACAACTCAGACGGTTGTGTACAAGTGCATGCATGATAGTCGTGTACATGCGTATTGTACCTGCAAAAAGTGTTGTTTGTCATCATTATTTTCTAAACTGTACCCTGGTGCCTGTTTGTAAAAATCTCCCACATGATGTAGTCTCACTGAAATCAATGAAACATTTAAAATCAAATTTGAAGTATTCTGTATTTTAATTTGTATGTAATTCAAATTGTGTCTATGTACCTTTAGTTCACTTAAGTGCAATTTGCAAATGCAAGTTGGCACTGTTTTTTTATTTTGTTGGCTTGTTCTACTTAAAGACAATTAGACAATAAAAGTAATTGAGACGGTAACGCCCTACCGAAGGCACCCGTATACTCCTCTATTTCTAGAAGAGTGGCTCCTTTCGCTGAGATCAATGATGTTACGTGCTCTTTATTGATCTCAGCCGCAACATTGCAGATCAATTTCAACAGATTTCATGGTAGATAGGCCTTGATTGTTAATGCGCAACGATGCGCCGCAGCCAGGGTCCGACTAAAGGTTCAGCCTTCTGGAATCCTAGGGGCATTTCAACTTTTTCTTCTGAATTTTCTTGTTGAGGTTTGACCAGAATGGCATTATAAACATCAAATTTCTTCTGAATTTTATCTAACCTTCTGGGATCTAGGATCCCAGGATCCCCAGTTTTGTCGGACCCTGGCCGCAACTACTCACAATGCAATTCTCTCTGGAGTCTGGGCACTTGCATACACAGTAGTAATCAAACTTCATTAATAGCCTCTCTCTGGTGCAATTGAAAAATGGGACATATGAATGAGTGAGAATATGAATGAGTGTTGGGTTTATATGGTCGATGGAAACTGTACATCGATTTTATGTGCGGATATCAGGCAAGGAGGGACATTAAAGATAATGCTCTAGTTTTGAGAAACACACTTGTTCAGGCTGTCACAAAGTGCGGGAACCTAGGAACCTGGCTCTCATAGGCCGCCACAAATTCAGAAGGTTTTCAATTATCGAGATAGTTATCTCATTTGAAATTATGATTTTTGGATTTTATACTTCCCATTTTTTGAATTTCATGTAGTCATGCTTCAAAGTAAGTCAAATTTCAAAAATTTACTAACGTTTCTCCAAGCTATGAAACATCTAATTTCAATGCCAGAATGTTTTCAATCTGACCACGTGGTTTCCGGAAGACCTTTGTGACACCCTTTACCTCTTGTTCCTTGTCTCTACAATCGATGGTTCCAATATCTCAATCTTGATTAAATTGACCTCTGGAGGCTCTTCTTTGCTATGTGTACGACATTGGTCTAATCTAATCAACCACATTTGAAGCCTAAAAGTTATTAAATTTTGTTGAATTTTATTGATTCTTTTATTACAATATAATTATAGAATAATACCCAATATTAAGATGAAGAGAAAGGGTAGAAACACAATGGATATTTTAATCAAAAACCGGACACCCAGCTGATATAATATTTCTGGCTAATGTATTTAATGATGATTATAAATAGCACTTGTATTGATGTTTTGCATTGGACTTTCAAAGTAAGATTGAAGTGAAAAATAGTACTCATAAACTCTGAATATTTTACCCCAATTTATGGCTTAGTGAAATTGCATAATATTTGATTATATATTTGGTTAGAAATTGTAACACCCTTGATGTGTGAATCAAAGTGAATCGATCATTTCAGTTTAATTATCCAACTAAAAATTGTAGTTGACACTACAGATCAATTTCAGAAGATTTCATAACATATTGAAATTACAACTAGCTATGGTCTAACCAAGCCTCACTTAGATTTAGTCATTTAAGTCTAATACACATGTTATAACAATCTACTGTAGTAGCCTAACTTATTCGATGCTGAGCCTGAGTTATCATCATCATCATCATCATTTATTCAGAACTTGAATAAGCTAAAAGCTTTTTTTCGCAAGACTGATTTATAAATATATAGATATGTATATAATAACAATTCAATTTTACAACAATATACTTTACAGGATTAGACATTTGAAGAAAGATTTGATTAACTTAATTATGTTATTCTGTGTAAGTGCTTCCCAAGCAGACGTTTGAAAGTGAACTCCCGTTCGAACTGAATCTGCATGAGTAACATTTTATTTGCTGTTTGGATTTATTTTAGAATCTACAGATACGGCCAGACGAAGCCATGTTTTATCTATCGCCTGGTAGCATCGAATACCATGGAAACAAAAATGTACTACCGGCAGATTAGCAAGATAGGAATTGCAGGTAAATATTATTGTTGTCAAGGACTTGATAAAATAGCATCTATTCCATTACTCATTTTCATGTATTATACTATATCATATTAGTCAGTCTTGACTGTTTGAAATTTCGATGTCTCTTCTTTTTCGCAATAGATCGTGTTGTCGACGAAAGGAATTTATGGGAGAATTTAACAAAGAAAGATATTGGTGTTTTGATGGATCTTGAATGGGTGTGTAAATACTCTAATTTCATATGCACCCATCTATGCAGTAATATTTATTTACTGTTGCATTGTATTAGTATAGTCATGCATTAAAGTTTATTATATGAAATAATCTAACAAAATTTTTTTTCCAGAACCCTAAAACATTTTCAACTTATTTAAAAATATCAACCCTCTTTTGCCAGACCCTAGTTATATATGAATCGTGTTCGGCTCTTTAATCATACCTCCCGGAGTGGCACCAGTTGTCCCCAATAAGAGGGTCATTTTCCTGACAAGGGGACTTGATATCGCTACCCCTTGTGTGTGGGTGACCCCTGTTGCCTCTACTGTATATAAATTGTTTAATGATTTGTTGTAGAATCATGAGCCCACAATGGATTACAGTGATGCAATGACAAGATACTGTGATGGTCTATTAATAACACTGTGTCTTGAATTGAGTCAATGGATAACGAAGGTAGGCTAAAAGCAATATTACTTAGCAGAAGGAATGGAACGATAACAATCAAATGTTGTTGCTATGTACTAGCTAGATACCAACGCCATCGTAAATACAGTGACAATACAACTATACACATGCTGTTTCAATCCTGTCTTTCTACCAAATTAGAATCAAGCTAAATTTTCAACTTTCTAGTTGCAAAATAGAGGAGTTGCAAATTTCTTTCTTGAAATCAAATTAATTATTAAATTAATTGATCACTTTGGTGAGCAAAGTATCATCATTAAGTCAAGTTTGTTTGTTAATCTCTGCTTGATTCTTGAGCAAACAACATCAACATTCATTTAACTTTCGTAAAACCGAGGGTATATTTTGTATCATTAAAGCTGATTTGAATTTTAATAGGGCTATTTCAATAAGGCTGGATTATTAGTCTCTATTACGAGCGATTCTATAATTTTGACTTTTTATATTATTGCTTACTTTAGGATCCATTTAAACATGAATCTCTTCTTGTCAGTGCTGCTAATCAGACACTAACGAATGAAGAAAAGCAAGAAGCACAGAGGAGTAAGTATTTTATAATTGGGGTGGATTTTTTCATCTTGGGATGCCGCTTTTAGGATTAAAGGCAACAGATTAGAATGCTTATCCAAAACTCCCACCAATCTGAGAAATGTCGACTTTTGAAATATTGTGGATGTATCATTAAAGCATTGTAATCTGGTATCAGACCAAGATAGAAATTATGGAAATTATTTTTCTTAACATTGTAACTACTGTATTGGAGTATTAGCTCGAAGGAATTCCTAACATTGATTGTAAAAATATGACAACCCTGTATGGCAGATCGATGGATGAAAGTCATTCTTTTTCGGGATCTAAATTAACATCATTATTTTCATGGTTTTACATTAAGGTTACGAAGAGCAAAAGAGGATGAACGTTCCTGCTCAAAATGCTGGTCTTGGTATATCTAATATTGTAACTGTCAAGAGCACACCGCTCGATGACCCTTATGAAAGGTAAACTAGACGTGATTGGATAATAATTATCTTTGATAGGTGTTTAGGTGGCAGCATTTAATCTTAATGGTGTTTTGTTTTGTTGGTACAGCAAACAAATGCCACATCTACGCCCTATCGTCTCTGTCCGTCCTATGATGGTTGAACCCTCTTTAGCACTACCTTCACTCAATATGCCTGGATCATCAACTGTAACGTCATCACAAGCATACGCAAATTTACTCTCTAGCAACAATATGTCGTCCTTGAATGTACGGAATCCATTCTCTGCATTGTCCCAGTCATCCACATTAGCAAATGGCAATCCTCTAGCTTCAATTGATCCAATGGCATTATTAAGTTTTTTGGCTGCTTCGTCAACTGGATCAGCAAACCTCATCAACCAAGCTGGAGAATTAGAAGCACCTGCACTATTACGAGGCGGCGAATCACAGGCTACTATAGTACTACCTCGTTTGCATGATGGATCTTCTAGCAATCATCATGTACCATTACCTAATAATCATCATGTTTCTCAAAGCGTCACAATAGATGCTAACGGAATGAAGAGAACGGAACAAACGAATCTGTCATATACACCTGTAATTAGTAACACTAAAGAATCTGCTATAACAATTGATGATAGTGACGATGATGGAAACTAGTTGAACCATTGTTTCTGTTCTAGAAATGATATATTTTGTATATATGTAATTAATTGACAAAAAATGTTAGGATTCTGCTTCTAGTTGTATCTAATTTTTATATAAACGGTGCTAAAAATTTTAGATGTATAATACATGTCATTGGTCTATACATATACATGTAAACTTCTGTTTTAAAAGAAATCATTACCATAAATATATTAATTAATATTCTTTATTATTTACATAATACGTGATTTAATACCTTTAAATTTTATCTTCATCTGATGTACCGAGGGCTTCATAAACCCCAGGTGAATGAGCATACGTGAGTTCTCTGTAAGGGTCTTCCCCTTCCTCGCCCTGACCGTTGATCGCACTTGGTTGTTCGTACAGTTCATCTTTGTCTGGTTCCTTGTCGTTTTCATTCAGCGCACTGTACGTACTATTTTCTGATTGTTCGTTATCAAGAACATGATAGATTGGAGCGATTTCATCACTGCCAATTGGAGGGACAGGTGCAGCTCTTCTAGACGGAGGGCTCTTTCCAACCTCACACGCTAAATTACTTGATCTTGCAATTGTGGTTGGATGCGACGACTTGCTACGAGGGGATTCAGGTATCAGCCTTTTGTTTTGCAAGTCAGAACATGATACAGGGCGTGGTGCGATGGGGGGACGGTAACTTTTACTATCAGTTGTATAATCATAAGGTTCCTGCATAGGTGCATAGCGTAGGTCGGGTGAGGCTCTTGGCAAGATTGAAGCCTTGGAAGACGATGATATTGTCCTGCCAGATGTACCTATGTTTGGGCTAAGATCAGCATAAGCGTAAATTGGGACGTTCCCATCTTCAAACGTATCACGGTTAGCGAAACTTCCTTTAGGTGCAGTTGGATTAGCTCTAATATGGAAAAGAATAATACAAATGTTATTAAATACTAAGCATTTTATCGTTCAGGATCGAAGGGCAAGTCATAGTGCCAGCTCTCCTGAAATTCTTCCTTCGCTTATAATCATGGTCCTCGAACAATGATTCCACAATATAACCATAATTGCAGTCGCAGAATCTATTTTAATATTTTAAGCATAAATTTGTGAATGTCGAATTTCTACAGTAGTGAACATTCGATTCACTCCAATTCAACTCAATACTTTCATTTAAGCGTCCGTTGTTTTAGAGTTGGGGTTGAATGATCAATAAAAACAAACAAACAAAAAAACAGCATATATATAATTGTAACAATTTACAAAGATCACATTCACGTGGATAGGAACGAGATTAAATTGTTTGTTGAACATATTTCAAACACTCAATACTCAGTGATCGAACAGAGAACATTTAATGAAATGCAACGTGAAAACGGATATTTTCTTCTATTTAAGTCTCCTCCGCTTTAATATAATCACTCACCTATTGGTATCCGCATGATCAGACTTGCGACGCGTTTTCTTTCTGTAACAGAAAATCGCCACGACAAATAAGACAACTAAAACAGTAATAACTCCAACGATTGAACCAGCGATTAGACCAGCATTGCCTGAATTTGTTTTTCTTGGTGTTGGTATACCCTGTGGATATAATAATTAGATCGCGTTAAGATCAAGATAAAAGGAACAAGATTTCGCATTTGATTGATGTCGTTCACATCCTTCTCAGATGTTCTTAGAAATCGAACTTACGGTTTCGTTTCTACCAGATGGCGGCTGAGTGATGAAGTCTGTAAAGACATAAATAACAATTCGTTCATAGATTCACACCGATCATAAATAATAATTTCTGAATAATGCACTTCATCATTAGATACACGATTTATATCATGTGAGCTGCCTTCTATGTTAACTAATTTCCTTTATAGTTATGGCGAACAGTTGCATTGTTCCCCGAATTGTCCGCCGCGTGAGATTGAAGAGCGCAATTTAGCCCCTCTTCAAAACTATTAGTTCTGCGTATGGTTACAGACCGCGATTCATTTACAAAATAATAGGAATTCACCTATTCTTTCGTGAACGAGTCGCGGTCTGTGACGCAGGCTACAAAACTATGCTCTACACGGTACACCAGCTTTACACTCAAGATTGACCAGCAAGATTGCGCAGCTATATATTTTATGCATAAAATTACCATCGCCTTTCATCATCATTGAAAAACTGTTATACTTCGTTAGTCCAGCGGTGACTTGTTACAGGCATGCTACAGTCTACGGTGGCTGTCATATGAGATGCTTCGTTATTATACTATAAATTAATAAGGTACGTTTTAATTAAAATAAAACAAACCAATCAATGCCCATTTTGAACTTCTAGTATTTGAACAATACAAAATACTTACAGCGCATGATCTCAGTTCTCAGACCATATACACATTATACATTTAATTGAAAACATAGAGATTGTTTATGGAATCAAAACGTAAATATGTATACCCCATCGAAGCGTATATTATTCGAAATATAACTAATTTAATGAATAGACAGGATTGTTCATGTCATGATCATGAATCAACAAAATTCCTTTGATGGTGACATGCAATGAATGACGAGCCACCAGTCTGTGATGGTATGAGCATCATAATTAACATATCACTTATGTTAAATATTAAATCTGTCTCGTGGCAGTTTATCTGTGACTTATACTTATATAAACAGACCAGCTATATATCATGCTTGTGAGTCCTTATATACACGATTAGTGATAGTATAATACTATGTATACTTACTTCCAGCTGTTGTACGGGTAGTTCCTTCTGAGACGGATGATGTTTTGACAACAGTAGTACTTTCAGTTGTAGGTGTAATAGTTGGGGGTAATTCACAACTATCCAAATCAGGGTAGTACATATGATTATGGTTACATAGACATTCACAGCAATCAGCAGAACAGTAACCATTCCTTGAGCTGCAATATTTGGCACGACATAAAGGATGGTTATTATAAAATGTACTAATGGCTGAAACAACAGTACCAGCGACTATCATAATAAATAACACTGAACGGATCATTACGGAAATTTGAAAAACAACTTTACGGCTATGTAATATCTCTCCTCTGTATCTATCTGGTCTCGTGTCACAGTCGCTAACAGTGGATCCAATACTTTTGCCGAATGTCTTTCTCGAATAGAGCAGCAGCACTGTGAATGACGCTTAGCAAAGATCATTGATCAAATCAAAGATTGGATCAAACCTTCAGGACACGGCATTTTCTTTGTTTATTTAACATCTTTGTCTGGTCAAAATGGATAATGACGTCACGAACAGAGTTCAATTGTTAAAGACCAGTACCATGCATTGTTTGAATGGATTGACAGACATGCTTTGGTTCACCTACCCACATTTCGGCATGTAAACAGCAGGAAAATAGTTCATGGTAACTTATGGACATGCGCCGCCACATATATCCTCAATCCATTGCCGAATGTATCATTCCACCCTTGATTCCACCTATTATTTAGTTAAGAGTCTTAAGACGGACCGTTGATCGCCCATAATCCCTGCTTTTGTACTTATGTTAGCCTTTCTACTGTGTTTATTCTGTAGCCTCATATGGTTGCCTTGAATTTGAGTTGAAGCACCTGTTAAAAAGAGATAATCACAATGCCTTCAAAAGTCTAATCACCATGACAACATGTAAACACATCATATATGATGTCACCTGCAAGCTGCTGACTTCACTTCTCTGTCATTTACCATTCGATAATTTTCCAGCCGGACGCCATTCACATAATGACCAGTCAAACATTTGAATTATGTAGTACGTGCAATAAATTGGTCCATTGACAGTGTTCAGTGTT
Organism: Haliclystus octoradiatus; assembly: GCA_916610825.1. Classification (NCBI taxonomy): domain Eukaryota; kingdom Metazoa; phylum Cnidaria; class Staurozoa; order Stauromedusae; family Haliclystidae; genus Haliclystus; species Haliclystus octoradiatus. Next base: position 11,876,022 of record OU744453.1, read on the forward strand.
TAACATTCATTGTATATTATATACCGAAGCGAACAATCAAGTCAGGGTTATTAATCAAACGGGTCGCCGGATACATTATTTCAATTTTCCGCTTCAGTTACTTAAACTTTTACTGGGGAGCTTGTAGTGGGTGTATAACATCATGTGATACATGTCTGTATTACAGTGTAACCCGCTTAAGTGCAAGTCAAAATTGCCAACGATTTTCATTGCATTTATCCGAATTTGCAGTTATCCGAAATTGTTTACCAAGGACTTGACCAGAATATTGTTCAACAGGCTTCAAAACCAGGTTGCAGATAAGCGGGAATTTCACTTATCCGAATTGCACATAAGCGGGTAAAACTGTGTAGCGTATATGGTAGATTGGGAGCAAGGAAGGCAAAGCCTTTTCGTAACTCTTGAGTTTCACGCTAGCTCTGCTCTGTTTAAATTAATAGTGAGCACTTAACGTCATTCACGTGTGTGTGCGTGTGTTTGCACAATTGACCATTATTTCTAGTATAGCATATACATGATACAGGATGGAGATTGCCCTGAATGCTATTGAATATGCTAACAGTATCGCCTGAAAGCGAAGCATAGTTCGAAATCCAAAAATCTACAATTGCAGGACATTGAAATTGTTTTAGCAAAAATTATAATCCTTTAATCCGATCTTGATTTTGAAAGTTATACTGAATAAATGACGATAATGCTTATGCCTTTTCAGGGGCCTTTCCATTATAGTCACTATGATGTAACTGTAAATATTGTCAACATGATTCGATAGTCAGTTTTACACTGACTTTCACTGCTCGCGCTATTTCAATGATGAATAATTTAATATGCAATTCACTTATTAATTGACTGTACAACTGGGCCTATAACTGATACGTATATAGCAGATCTAATCGGCCTATTACAGGCTTGCAGTTGTAAGTTGTGATAACATCCCATAATCCTCTGTAGAGACGTCACATGTAGCTATTCTTAATCATTTACCTTAATTAGTCATCATAATCCACATTAATTAGTCTCTATTCTATATGTGGGTAACATAATACAATGCAGCGTAACAGTGACTGTTTGTAACTAAAAATAGCACATTATCTCATATGCTTTGTGTCTTGTTTAAGCTTATTACAAGTATTATTAATCACGTGACGTTTCTTTCTTTTGCAACAATTACATATTAAAGTAGTCTTTGTTGGGCCCAGTTGCAGGTTGGGGGGCATTAAAAGTACAAATACATTTAGAAATTTTCTTAAATTATTCTTGAATAACTCAAACACTGAAAAGAAAACATAATTCTGAACAACGCACCTACTCCATTGTCCTTTATATATATGCAGAAGCATATAATACGGAATATAATAGTCAGCAAATCAGACAATCATCTTTGCCACTGAAGGCTTTGCTATCTTTGCCTTAGAGTTCCATGCCAAAGGCAACCACCCAAGGGGGTAACTCCAGCTCTTCAGGGACGGGGGGGGGTGCCACTTTGAAAAAAGGTAAAGTACCTAAAAAGTTCCAAAAATTCTGTTGATGCTACCTAAAAAGTTCCAGCAGGTTGATTGATTTTAAGTAAATACACAAGAATGATGCAAAAATTTTTCAAAAATTCTTGAAAAAGTGGAAAAAAAGATACCCAAAAGCTCCAAATTTGAAATCTCATACCCAAAAAGTTTTTTCTCAGCTTGAATATGGACCCCAAAAAAGTGGGCACGTCCTGTATAGCCGTCATAGTGGAGTAGCCCTCCGGGGGCGACCACCAGGCAAACTATATTCAATTTACTATTCGATTGAATAGTTTGCCTGATGATCACCTTGGTGCACTTGATGTGAAACTTAAAGAAGCAAAGATGATTGTCTGACTTTCTGACTATCATATTATGTATTATTTTGCTTTGTACTGTATATCATTGAGCATGTGCAGTCAGTAAGGAAGCTTACAAGTCATATACACCTGCATATACATAAGAATATATAAATCTCCCACAATTTGGCTATATTATATTATATTATCCAATCTCTGGTAATAACTGTAAATAGTACAGCGGCTATTAGCCAGGCATTCAGAAATGATTTGACCACAAATAAATTCGTAAATTAAGCGTGAATTTTGCGGACCTTTTCCCGAAACCCTTGCATGCCTTTCAAGCTGATTAAATTACAATTGGCAATCATTCTGTTTACCCTTCTGCTTACTACCAGCTATTGAAAGTGTAAACAATTCATTACAGCTTCTATAGTATGTTAATTTTATCCTTGGTTTATCTTTAACCATGCTATAACAAATTCCTTATGAATGGCAAGACATGGTTTTCGTCTTTAACCAGTGTTTATTTTCGGTCGCTGCGGTTTCTCAAAATGCCGCCGTCGCGGCATAAATTAAAGTCAAATAGCAAATATCAGCTGCGCGGTGCATACTGGGAAGGTCAATAAGAATGGTTTGTAATGAGAACTAAATTGATATTGCAAAACATCAGATTCTACAACCAACAGTAAAGCATTTTTCAAAATGAGAAACTTCCAAAATTAATTGGTAACGATAAATTCGTTTGGGAGCTGTGGTATCCAATTTTTTATAACTAAAAATTACAATGCAACGAACCACATATAAAGGCTACGTTTTCATAAATGTGATTAGGTAAATTTTCTCCTTACACACGAGTAACTATTTTGATCACATTCCGAACGCAAGACTTATTTCATTGTGAGTAACGGTGCTTGTATTTTCTTGTGCTGAACTATATCACTACTCATATTGAGTACTATTTAAGATTACATGTCATGAGGACATAGAAAATTGGTGTATTTAGTTGAGAATACAGCTATGTCTTCATACAAGAAGTCGGCTGTTCGCCATTGGAGTGAAAGAGTTAACGAAGCTGTAATTTTACGAGGAAGCAATGGCAGTTTCAATTTATGCATTGAGGGAGGATCCGAGTATGGCCAATTTGTCGTGATCGGAGACATTATCAGCGACAAAGTGAACTATAAATTGGGAAACTTATCACCTGGAGAACTTGTTTTGGAAATTAATGGTCGCCATGTTGCTGGATATACGCAAACGGATGCGATTGCGTTGATTAAACAGAGCCAGGAGGCCTTGGAACTCATCAGTGTTTACCCAGGTAAGCCGATGATTGCCGTCTAGTTAGACAACAACGTTCAGCTTTTGGTTCAGAGTCTGTGCTTAAAGTTGAGTTATCGATCGAGTCAATCGTTTACACTTTTACTATTGAACGTCATCATTTGCGATTTCTCTTCGCGTCTGTGTCTTTCATCAAAGCCGTCTTGTTGTCCTTCATACTTTCCCTTACTGCGTCGTTGGCATGTTTTATATTGCCGCCGCTCTAAATTGATTCATAATTATTATAGTCCATTTGTGGGGATATTAGCTTCTACAAGCACATTTTGCTTGTTTTTCACTTACAAAACAAGCTATATATATCGCAGCTACACGATCCTATTAATGAAGTTGTTGTGCATGTAATCTCTCGAAATACTCGATTGATTGAAATGACAAGACTACCCACAGGTCCTGAGATCAGCTGGGTTGTGTGTTTCAAATTGATGATGCGAATAACTCAAAGTCAAGGCGTTTACCTTTGCTTCCTGGGGTCAATGCTATAGATATGACGTTAGTTGTTATTGATGTTATGTTTGACTTCTTGTAGTCGGTTGTTGTATTTCATCTTGAAACTCCTTTAGAGCACAGCTTGGCTCAAACACTAAGATTTACTCATGACAAGCATGCTGCGAGGGTTTTACTTTGTAGTATGATTGTTTGTGGATTTCTATGTTTAAAACGATGAACGATCATGGTTTGGTTTGGTTGTTGTCAATCTCGCTCGCACATGTCCACCAAGCAATCAGTTGCCATAAGTCACATCATTTTAATCCACTGGAAATGATTTGAAATAGTATCCCCGATTGACGATGTGACTCATTTCTTTTTCGACGGCTGTCTTGTCTAAACAATCACTCATATTTTGAAACGATGACTCACTCAGTTCAAACATTGCAATCTTAATGGGATATTTATGATGTTTTAATGAGAACTGTTGATATATTTCAAACTAAAAAAACTACATCTTTAACTTCAAATTTTTATTCCTTGGTTTCAAACTTTGATTGATTGTCATTCGTATAAATAATCATTTTTGATCTGTTCGGATAAAAAAACGATTTATACACAAATAAAGTAGATTTACACTTGATTTCATTCTCAACCACAGGCAACCTGTAGCTGATTGGATATATGAATGGAATGGCTAGCCGACAGATTGTGACCTCATAGAAATGATGACTTCATCGCGCTTATATTTTGATCTCATAGACATCCAATACGTAATTTTCAATCTCTTTAACACTAATACTGTATAAGCCTTCCCCATTCTGTTTTCTCTATTTTTGAAATTACAACTCAGCCTCCTGATCTTATTTCTCATTTTATGTATAATCTTCTGTGAGAGGACAATATATTCCACTCCTTCTTCAGTATCTTTTGAACATTTTAATATCTCGCGATATATATGTACATCATACTGTACAATGGGTAGTCTAGCTAGAAAGCCTGACTGTACAATTTTCTAGAAACAAATAAGTATGGTATCTCGAAGAAAGTAGGCCTAACTGATGATATAGTATGGAATGATTGCTTGATGTATTTTCACTGTTAAGCGTTGATGAATGTATTAGTTAGTTACTGCCAATTGCTTACACATTGTGAAAACAAGATCGGCTTAGAGCTTTAAAAATTGCGTGTTGATAAAGCTACTAGAATTATTGAACATTTTTGATTCAGGATATTTCAAAATTTAATCTGTCTACAGTGTAACCCACTTAAATTCGATTTGAAATTTGAATAAGCGAGACTCCGGTTTATCTTGAATCTTGTTCTGAAAGCTGAAACCCTATATAAACTATTTTTGGTCAAATCCTTAGCCTATTAAGTAAGTTTAGATAAGTGCAATTTCGGATAAATACAATGCCAATAACTGGCAATTTTGACTTGCATCAAGCAGATTACACTGTAAATCATATAAATAAACCTTGCCATCTCTCCATTAGCCTTATATCTTCTCGAAATTTCGCTTATAAATTTTACAGTGCACTTCAACAATTCAGAATGTCAGAACGGCATGTTTCTCTGGACAACTTGAAATTCACATAAAGTGTGCATAAAAATTTCAAAAGTACTTTCCCGCTTCTTGTTTTAGTAAAATTTATTGTGGGGCTCACCAACAATGAATTTATATCTTATTTTACGACCAGAGCCATCTTAATGAACATATGTAACTTGGTTTTCCTCATGCTTATATGGATCCTCAAAATTATGGAAAACAAAAGTATCAGAAACCATAGGTGTATTACTTTATTTACATAACATTATTGAAAAAAAGATAGCTCTAGGTTTATTTAGATAGTTCAAACTATTTGAAACCAATCTATTCAAATCAATCTTCTTATATTTTTTGAGAAAACTATAATAACTATATTACTTCATGGCATAAATGTTGTTGGTGGGAAGAAAACAGGAGGGGGACCTTTCTCAACTATCCCAGAGGGGTTCTGCAATTTGATAATTGATCAATTTACTGTGCATGAAATCCATAGGTGCACACAGCTAGAGAATGTGCACAGGAAATTGGGTGTCATCAGAACTACCTAAATTTTAGTGTCAACCTTGTCAAGCATTGAACTTCAGGGATGGGAGTAACGATTACAAAAGTAACGGCGTTACTTGTCTTGTATTTGTAATCATTACTTTTATGGAATTTCTACTTATAACTAGTTACTTTTTAGGAAAGTAACTTCTAATTGTAACTAATTACATTTTCATTAGAAAATTAGTAATTAACTAATTTCAATTAAAATTTCAATGAACGTGAAATTCAAATGACTTTGTGTGAACACAATTACTTGATTCCCAATTGTGTTTTATAAACTTTTATTTAATTTTACAGAAACTAAAGTAAGTTTGATTTTTTAATACAATCTTTCTTCTAGGTCAGGGAATATCACGTGATCTCAGGAAGTATCTTGGCACGCGTTTCCAAAGGGGTTCTGTTGACCATGAGCTGCAACAAACAATTCGCGACAACCTTTACATGCGAACAGTTCCTTGTAAGTTCAATTCTAATGACTTCCTTCTGTATTTCTAGTTATTTGTATTATTTTGAAGGCGCAATATGGATGTTGATTTAAATGATAATAAACGGGGTAAAACAGACACCATCATCAAACTGTCACAAACTGCAGGTTTCTGGAAGGCCAGCACATATTCACTTTTTTCCTATTTTTACCCAAAACTTATTTTTGGGTTTGAATGGCATTGTCGCATTGATATTCATAATAATAATAATAATAATATAAATAATAATAATAATAATAATAATATATGGCGAAAGAGTCAAAGAATACACAATCTTTACTGTTACTCAAGTTTCACGCTTTTCACAGCGATCTTCAGACAGATTTTTTACTCATTTTTTACTGTCTGAAGATCGCTGTGAAAAGCGTGAAACTTGAGTAACAGTAAAGAACGTGTATTCTTTGACTCTTTCGCCATATATTATTATTATTTACCGCTCTGTCAAATGAAGACATAGAGCCCTATATTATCTGCTATTAGATATACATAAATTTTATTATGTAATAATAATAATAATAATAATCTTGCTAAATGTATTAAAGAGGCGTTAGAAGCAATACCAAGGCAGAAGCCACATATTTTTTTAATATGCTATAATTAATTTGTCTGACGTCCATTTACGTGTTCTCTATAGAAAATTGTTGAATGTAACAACCAATGGATTGTTTTTCTTGTTTTTTTAGGTACAACAAGGCAACCGCGTGATGGGGAGGTTCCTGGTGTTGATTACGAATTTCTTACTGTTGACCAATACTTGGAACTAGAAAAATCAGGGAAATTGCTGGAAAGTGGGTTTTACGAGGGTAACTATTATGGTACACCAAAACCACCAAAGACACCAATGACCCCTGGAACTGGTACAATACGAAAGGTCAAGTAAGTAATTGCATACCGTCTCTTTCTAAATTGCATTGATTTATAATTAATGCACCTAAAATATTGAGAAATATTGAAAAAATGTAGAACATGGAAATTGGTGTTTGCTACTCCTCGTTTCAGGCAAGTATTAAGCAATATAATCTCTGTAGGCCTAATATTTAAGTATATCATATGGCATATCCATGTCAAAAAATAGATATGGCTAGAGTCACTCATCGAGCACAAGTCCTTGTCTTTGTTTATGGACCACGTTTTGACTCATGGCTACATTTTAAACTATAAAAATATCTCAGAAACTGAATGATAGTGCGAAGTGAATATTCTTACAATAACCCAATAATCGAAGGAAATGATGTTTCATAATTTGTTATTTTTTGATGTTTACTGTCTGTCAGGTTTTGATAATTTTAATTTTTTCTACACTTCATTCAAACCTATTAGAAAAAAAGTATCAATGACCAATATGAATGCTGGTACACCAAACGGGCAAGTTGTATCGAATCGTAAACCTGAAGAACCAATAGATATACCACCACTACCAAAGAACTGGCAGGTTGCCCATACAAAAGATGGAGAGTCATATTATGTTGAGTATGTGTCATGTTCTTTTTCTACCTGCTCTTTTTGATTATACTAAGGTCAGTGTCCGACAAAAGGATTAGCCTTCCAGAGTCAGACCTATAAATCAGAAATTTATCAATTTTCTTCTGAATGTGCTCTAGCCTTATAGGTTCTAGGATCCCAGGGACCCCACTCTTGCTGGACTCTGGCTGAGGTTATAGACATATTTAGGGAGATAGAAGAGGTTAGCCTGCGTGCATACTTTACACAATCAAATCTAACTTCATCGCTAGCAAAGTACTAATGTAACAAGGAAGCTAGATTTTGGCTCCATAATGTTTGCATATAGGCTAGGCGGGGCTTTATTAGCTGAAATGAGAGATCTATTTGGCTCCAGATCTGGCAATCTCGATTCAAGTCACAAGATGGTTATATGAACTTCACCTTAAACAATTGTTGTCCTCTAAGTTTATTTACCTAAATTGCGAATTAAATCCAGAAATCAAAAAGTATTTAAAATGTTTGTATTTGTCGCTTCCTTCTAATATAATAAGTAATTATTCATGGTCTCTTTCTCATCAGTCATAGCACTGGACGTACCCAATGGGAAGATCCAAGAAAAAAAGCCAGTGTGATGACGTCATCATCATCGCAAGGAAAACTCACCACCAACTCTCAACAGCCAAAAGATCAACCAGAGGAAGGTGTGTTATTATTATCTTCCTATTCATATTATCACCGTTTTTGATTGAATACAAATAGTGATTTATTTTCATTGTTCATTTTTTTAGATTTGCCTGAAGGCTGGGAGAAAGTTGAGGATTCCAAGTATGGGACCTACTACATTGAGTGAGTAATTGAATAAAACCATATTCTGCCATGAATTACAGTGAAACCTGTATATAACGGCCAACTACAAGAGATAGATAAATTGACCACTATAGACAGGTGGCCTTTATATAGAGGTTTGATTCAATAGAAAATACTATTTTAGACATTGCAAAAATGACCACTATAGACAGGTGGCCACTGTATAGAGGTGACCGTTATAATAGGTTTTACTGTATTAACTATGTTCCAATCCCCATATACTTGTTTCTCAAAACTCTAATATAATTCCTTCTTAAGATATCCGAATTCTCGTAATGTCCTACATTTAGATGATAGATGTAATAGTAAGCAACATCAAGGTTGATAATTTCAGATCAAATCAATAATGCAGAGAAAGTTCAACAGGGTTACCATTTAAAAATAAGCAGAGCTTTCACATTAACCGACTTTCACTTAACTTGGTTTTGTTAATTCAAAATTGGTATTTACCTACACTGCTGTATTCCCTCAATAGCCACGTAAATAGACGCACGCAATATGAACGACCAACGACAGCGACAGGATCTACAATGAAACGTCGTACCAGTCAATCAAGTGTGCATTCAACTAAATCAATTGATAGAGATCAAAGAAAGAAATCCATGGAAAATATTGAGATAAAAGGTGAAACGTTCAGAATTGGTTTGCGCAAAGGTGACAAAGGATTTGGTTTCACAATCGTCGGTGGGGAACGACCTGGTGAATTGCTACAAATCAACAATATTGTACGTGGTGGAACTGCAGACTTAGATGGGCGTTTAAGAACTGGGGATACAATCGTAAGGTTAAATGGCAGAAACGTCACAGCATGGACACATCAGGATATTGTTCGATTCCTTCAAAGCACAAGGGTACTTGCATATTCAACAGAATAAATCAATATTTTAATTAACTATATCAGACAAATCACTTTTGTATATATGTATGTCTTCTACTTTAATTTCCAGCTGGGTGATTTGGTTGAGGTTGATATTGTCCGTGGTTACTCGTTACCTTTTGACCCTCAAGACCCTACTGTTAAGAAGGTGGGCACCAACGTGTTTGTAAAGAGCTCCTCATCAATTGGTGAGGGTGGTATTCATCATGCACAGTCGAGTCAAAGTTTATCAAGTAATGCATCTGTTGGCAAGAAAAATAACAGAGAATATGATGTAGATGAAGATGGATACCAAGAAATAGGACGTAAGCTAATGAGTTGTACGTAATTCACAGTCAAACTTTAAGAACTATGTGGTTACTGATCTAGCATGTTGTTTCTGTTATTTCAGATGGCCCCGCCCGCAATAAAGCTAGCACGCCGACTCCTAGTCGAACTTCTTCCCGTGCCGGCCCACCCGAATTGTACAAAGTTACCATAACAAAGGGCAACCGTGGATTCGGTTTCACAATTGCTGACAGCTCCTATGGCCAGCGTGTAAAGGAGATAATTGATCGCGAGCGTTGTCATGGTTTTCAATACGGCGATCTTTTACTGCAAATTAACAATACTAAAGTGCAACATCTAGATCATACCGAAGTTGTGGATATGCTAAAGTTTTGTCCACGTGATGTTGAAACATTCTTCATTGTTCAAAGAGGAGGTGAGGGAATTAAAAGTATATACTGGCCTAGACTTAACTTAACACTGTCAATCAATGTTTCAAATGTTTTTTAGATAGAATATAAATACCAAATTCACCATGTTTATGTCATTTTGCTTCATCACAGGTACCCTCACACCCGTCAAACCAGTTCCAGCTCCGCCTGTTCGCCGTGAATCAACGTCACGATCAAATGACCAACCAATCCGACCTCAATCCACTCCTCTTGCTAATGAATATGTTGCAAGACAAGGCAATAGACCTGATCGCCTTGAAAACGATCGAGGAATCGCTACATCAGGCGAAACGACTGAAAACAAATCAACGCATTATCACGAGGAGAGAGATGTTAACAGAACATTTCAACGGGATACAAATCTGAGAAGGTGCGTTTATCTTTTTCATAACAGTAAATTGAATAAGAGACAAAGACGAAGCAAAATCCTTATTTAATTGCGATCTTTAGACGGTAATACACTCGTAGTATCGAGTATTAGTACATGTATTACCGTCTGAAGATCGCAATTAGACGCGTGGAACTCTGAAATACGGAAAAAGGCTTTTGCATCATCTTTATCTCTTATTCTATAATTCTTTGTTTTACCCAGCATTGAGCACTTTCATATACAGATGTGCATCTCAGTTTAAACTCAATATAGTTAACTTTTTTAATTTATTATTATAATAGTCAAAAATAAGCAAATTTTCCGCGTCATAATTTCGAAATCATAAATCATAATTGTCTGCTTTTACTTTATAAAGATCTGCTTCTAGTGTTGCTTCGCCTGAAACTGCAGCAGCCAACTCAGACTTCGTTATGACGTTGAAGCGTGGAGAAGGAGGATTTGGTTTTCGTATCACAGGGGGACTAGAAGAACAAACTCAGGTCAGTTCATAATTGATATTATCGTATGCTTATACGCTAGTATAAGTATATGCCGGTCTGTGCAATGTCATGCCTCGAATTTTGACTTGTGTTTATTGTGAGTCATTGTAACTGGCAATATCAATCTATTCCATGTTTCTATGTTGGTTCTACTTAGGTTGCTATCGATACAATCGTTCCAAACGGCGAGGCTGATCGTGACGGCAGACTTCTAACTGGTGATCTCATTTTGGCTATTGATGGTATCAATGTTGTTGGTGCCAGTCATCGTAGAGTCATTTCATTAATGGGTAATGGGGCACTCAACGGACAAGTCACTTTGAGAGTACGACGGAGATCTGAAGAATCTCCTAACGCAAATCGTAAGAAGCTTACATTCCCGTCATAATCAAACCGTGTTGCGGGCGATTTGAGAAATAGTTGTGATGATGATAACGTTATGCTTTTTAATTAGATCCTTCTATTCAAAATGGTCGACGTTCTGCTCCGCCTTCAGCCACTTATACTACATCGACAAATACAACACATTTAAGCAATGGCTACCAAAGTGATGTACCTCAAAATCTAAGACAAAATCGAATAGCTACGAACGGCCGCGCCAAATCACTGACAAATGGCGTGGTGATGTCTGAAGTCGTCACTTCTACGATTCAGCCACAACCTCAGCCTCGACCTCGACCTAAATCACTCACTGATGGCCTTTCTGATTCGACGAATGGCTGGGGAGATGATGCCGGTAGAATGGAGACGAGAGAGGATGAAACTGTGCTTCGCCAGTCATCTGGTAGGATATTCAAGAGCACACCAGACGTAACCAAGATTGTTAGAGCATCAGAAACTACTGCTGTGGTGGCACAAAGAGTCGAACGACCTATCGCAAAACACGCGCCTCCGCCGATTGCACCAAAACCTAAACCTTTTAGTAAACCTTCCGGCGCCAAGGAGATTGTTTTACGGCGAAATGAGAATGAAGGATTTGGCTTTGTAATTATGTCGTCTGTTAGTAAAGTTGGATCCATTATCGGTATGCTATTTCTAGTCTCAGTTAGTAATGTTTAAGCACGTGTAAGTGTTTGATACTGATGATCTCTATTTTCATTCATCTTAGGGCGAATTATACCTGGTAGTCCTGCTGATCGATGTGGTGAACTTAAAGTTGAAGATCGATTACTTGCTGTCAACGGACGAAGTGTCGCTGATATGCCTCATGCTGACATCGTTGCATCTGTCAAGCATTCTGGAATGGCTGTGACGTTAAAACTAGAGCGTACACGTAAGTTTAATTAATCAATCTATTAACTCATTGCTTATTATGACTCTGTTTATATACGTGGTCTAATTTAGTCTATATTTGAACCCGCAGCAATCGACCAAGCGGTTCCTAGAGCACAATCTGTAAGGCTTCCGTATTTTCTTCTCGTTTTGAATATTGAAATCATATGCTCTTTTCTCATCTAACAGTTTGCATTTGTTTGACTGACGTACTAATAGGTTCCTGCTACGCAACTAAATGCGTATCGGCAAAGCGATACCGAGGTTGACCAGGAAATGCAGCGAAGAGAGGCTGTGCAACGCCACAGAGATGATTTCCGACGGCAGCAACAGGTGAGACGGAGTTCTGGCCTGAGTTCTATTCGTGAACATTGAATTAATAAAATTTGTTGGTATTTTTTAGTTTGAACTTATTTAATCCCTCTATTATTTTTAGGAAATTTTGCAAAAGCAGCAAGATGAAATGCGCCGACTCGAAGATGCCAGGCGTCGAGGTGTTCGTGACCGTGAATTGAATCAACCTCCTCGTCCAAAATCGGCTCCAATCAACAACCGCGAAAATGATAATCAGCACGGTAGCTATCAGAGTGATGCAGAATCAGTAAGATGGAATGGTAGTCTTGCTAGCGCACGAGAAAATACGACATCAAGCAGCTACAACCATCGGCAACAACAGTTTCAACGTGTGACTGTACAATCGCAAGCGAATGATTCATCAACCGCTGACAGAAGGCACATGATCACATCCTCGTCAACGCCGTCATTACGTGAGGAACGCAAACCTCTTGTAGCTGTACGTAAAATCAACCCTGGCGATGTTGCCAATATTGTTTTACCCCGTGGTGAGAAAGGTTTTGGTTTTAGTATTCGTGGTGGTGAGGCGCTGCCTCTTTTCGTCTTACGAATCGCTGAAGGCGGCACCGCTGCAATCGATGGCCGATTGAGGGTAATTAGCAGCGACTACCCCTATATGAAATTGTCAAGACTTTATGTGGCTGGCTCGAATTCATTGTTTCGGTGTGTTTTCAGGTTGGCGATGAAATTTTGCAAATCAACGGTAAAAGTACAGAATCATTGTCGCATGCAGACGCCGTAGGAATGATCCGTCTATGTACTGACCGTGTTAACATTGTTATTAAACGACCATTTAAGCCGCCTGGTAAGTACAAACAATCATTCAATAACAATAAATCATATAGGTCCATTGTCATTTATATATATGTCTTTATTTGATAAAAAGATACACGTATAGAAGGATTTGTGTACACTTACACTTGAGATTAATAAAAAATTTTGAATGTACGTATAACTTTTTCGAAATTTAGCCTACATTTAAAGTGGATAAGGTTTTAGACGTTACAAGGCCTTGTGGAAGTGCATTCCAATGGCAAATAACGCGATTGAAATAAATTCTATGTGTCATATCTGGAAATCATCATCATGGAAACAGACCTTCTTAATGAATCTCTGCTTACATTTTCAATAATTTGTATATCTTTTTTCAAACACATGCTCCAAAATCGAGCGTACATAAACAACAAGCGCCTACATCAGACGAGAGAGATCGTTACAGCTTAACGTGTTTAGGATTCAATTTGTTACACAATAGGCTTTACTAGTGATAACCTTTATACAACGAGAAGAAAACTTTAAATCAGGAGTAACTTTTAACTATAATGACCTATAGTTGTATACATTTTTCTGCTCTCACATTTCTCTTTTAAGCGTCTCATACAATATAAGTCTGTTTTGTTTTTATATAGGTGAAGAGCAAATGCCAAATGGTCAACCTAGAACCAGCTCCCGAGGGGACGATTATTTCACGATCCCAAGATCAGGATCAACCAGGTCAATGGAAAGACCTAAATCTGTTAATTACTGAGATATCGAATGGAAAAATACTTGATCTACTCCTTAGGGTCAATCGACTTGGTGTAGAGGGACTAACAAGCATACGTCCGTTACAAATTACACCCCCAACATTTTAAGTTGACTTGATCAACAATCTTGATTCACCTGCGCTCCATTTTCACATCATTTCGGTTTTTAAAAATAACATATTATTATTCATTATATTTAGTAATACAATATTATATATTTCGCTGGGTTTCTAAATACTTACATAATTTTAGATGGTTTTATGTTGTGCCCGAATTTTAGCCTAATGTTTTCTAGTTAATTCCCAATTGTTTTATGTACTATTTTTCGTTCTGTGGTATTGGTACGTACTTTCATCGATGTTTGTTGACATGCACATTTCAAAACCGGTTTCTAGAGGTGTATGAGTCACATACAGTGTATATTATATAACAATCATAAATTTGACACCTCAATAAAACGGTGCTCTATATATATCTGTGTTTCAATTTTCTGTATCAGCTACTTTCAATCCGAAGCCCGCCTTACAATCTATGTAAATTTTGTTCATGTATCAGATCGCGCATGCTCTCTATATTTCTGTAAGCGTTACGTTTCCCTATTTAAGCAAATATGAGGTAGTCTTCGTGAAGATTCGTTGTAATAGCATAAACCAGAAGGGTTAATTTCCTGCGAAACGAGCAATTTTTCTCCCGAGTCTGGGCGATCCTTTTCGACTTCCGATTCAATATTTTATATTTTCGATTCCCTGTTCTGTCGATGGAATGTGTCAGCGGTTAAAGGAACAGGGAGCAGATGTAAACAATCGTGTTCGTTGAAACGTTTGCATTGTTCTCTATGACTTTTATCTCTGTGAGCTGAAAAGCATCCACGTTTTGTGAATCAGAACCGCGTTTCAACGAATCACAAAGTTTGGCACGCATCTTCGCATGGCAGACAAGTGAAAACTTCACTGCCGACTTCAGTTGCTACTAATGTTTGATGTGGTTGGTAAGTAGTAAGACACACAAATTATGCGTACGGACCACGCAATTGATGAATGGTACATAACAATAAAATCGAAAACTGAAGTTGAGGCTAGATAATAATATTAATCGCTTTGAGGAATGAAACAAACGTAAATATAACTAATCAATGCTCAAAACTATAATCGTAATCAACTGTAACATGGCTACCTTGCGTCGTAGACTGATTTGGTGCGACGCAATTAGCGCACAGTCCCTGGATTCTGGAACCCGTATGATAACATTTAATTAACAGTTGCACTTTGCACATAGAATATAAATATATCTTTCAATAAAACAAGCAACATTTTTGTAGTGCAATAACAGCACTCGTCATTGGACTACCATATCACAGCTATGCAGAGCGCACGCAAGTGTTAGAATGTTGGCAAAAGAAAGATTTAGGAAATTGCTAGTTGGAGAAACGGCCGCTCCTTGGAGGAAGAGGAAAACACTTCGGTTCTGGACCAATAGAAACTACACTCAACGATTTTAAACAATACAAATTTGCACCTTAAACATATCAAAGCAATGATTAAACACTTTGTTAAGGAAAGGGGGGTATTTTGGCAAAAGTAGAGTTTTAACCTTTTTATGTTCATTTTCGATTAATTTGCACTTTCGTGTCGATGATAGCAACACAAATGAGATTTATTCTGCGCGTGCGCAAAATTGTAAAGCACATACTGCTGACCAACGTCTTCAGTTATCTTGGCTCAACTTAAATTCAACCAGATGTGAGTTTTGAAAACATTTTGGTTATAGCCAATGGCAATGATTATGGTTATATGGTTGCGAATTAGGGGCAATTGGCAATCTTTTTTCTAAGATCTCACGAATTAATCGTCAGACTAGAATAGTGGACTTATTGTTCAACAAATTATCATCATTATTTTCTTGCATGATTAATCAGGGTGTTTTTTTAACCAGCTTTCTGCTTGCACAATTTTATAATTCTGCTTAATTCCCGGCTTAGTAATTGGCATCAAAGTTGTGTGAGTATCATAGTCAGTATGGACGTTTTATATTCGCAATAACTGTTTGTTAATTTTGTAAAAAACATTTAGAAATATAAATTTATATTCAAATGAAATTTTATTACTCATCCTTTGAAGATGTTATAGTTTATTTATTTATTATTAATAAAACAAACAATATACATCATACGATTATAATTATGATTTTCATGATTTCGTAATTTGCAATTAAAATACTATACGTTGCCCTATATCACAATCTTGATGTTTGCTATATTGATGTGTTTGTTTTCCCTGTCGATAGCACTGTACAGGATATCATTCCAAATTTAAGGCTAGACCTTCTCTTGATTGGCGATTATGCAGGTGAAAGAGATGGCTGATCTAGAACTTATCAGGTACATTCATGATTTAGGTGACCTTCAACATGCCTTCAGTGTCAGTGATATCATGATGCCAGAGATATGAACAGAATATTATATTCATCAAATTTATTTTGTTCAAGTTCTCCTTTACCAGCTAGTCAATTTTCACTGCGATTATTACAACAGCGAGGTTTGGGATCGGAACTGGCTCTGCATCTGCTCAACCGTTGTCCATGGCAATGTTTCGGAAAAGCCTCAAGCTGATAGTAGTAGTCAAAATGATCAGTCTGATAAACAGACTGTTGAAACAAAAGCTGCCTAAGTTTCCTTGATAAAGTTTTCTTGATGCTACTGTAGTGATCCACTGATCCGCCATCTTCAAATGAAGTGGTGCGCAAATTAATGTATATGATAATATACTAGTCATCAATTCTGGGTCTAATATCTTCAATATGATAGACGACCCAACCCGTATCGTTGTTATCTAATGTTTGATTTCGATATTTCATGAATGTATAGAAACGATTGTTATAGAAGAACGAAATACGAGATTTAGAAGTTGACAACTAATATTGTTATGATGGACTTTCTCTTGTTGTTTATTTCTGAAAGTTTGCGGCTTGCGATTCGCTGATCAGCTACGGCGTGAAAACTTGATCAAAAGTATCTGCGTAGCCTCTTACGTATTTTCGATCAACGTATGTATTTCTGGTATACCAGACCGAGGCTAATTTGATATCACCTGATATCACAGCTGTAACAACATAATATATTGTAATCTATACTATGAAATCCAGTACAACTTTATTTTGTTTCTAAAGATCATATTTTATGTAAATACAAAGCTTTAAAATAGCATCGATTTCCGTTTAATTTTATCTTGAAATCGAGATTTTAATTGGTGTTCGAAATACGAAATGCACTATGGGATGTTTTTGTTCAACAAGAGACCGGATTCCGTATTGGCGTTCTGTTTACCCAATGCTCTTTGCATGAATGTCTTTGTATGGTCTCTGGTGTGAGTTGATATACTTTTATTAATGCTAATCACTGGCCTTCTGGTTACATACCAGCGGAAACTGTAGTTGGAAAACGTCGCCACCAGGTTGTTTGAAGTTTTTGGTTTTATTCAATTTGAGCTAAATCCCATTTAATATTTATTTTATAATTCTCTCACTCAAGAATTATTTGACGTGTTTTTGTAACCACTCAAAACAGTTATTTGTTGTTTATGTTTTTTTTCCAATGCTAGTTGCATTTTATTGTTTTCTATGTTCCCAAGAATTTGTTTTATCTTTTTTAACCAGGTCGATCTAACCAACGTCGTCGTCGAATCAAAAGAAGCGAGGATTTTGTCGCGGTTTTAAAAGATTGACATTCAGATCTTTTCTTTTCCATTTCAATTCGGTTGAAGAACTCCCTCGAAAGAATCAGTCATCTTAAAAAAGAATGGTAATGATAGCGATTGCGTATTCGCGTGTGACTACATAGTAAATGTTGTATTCATTTTGTAAATGAAAACATGATCACCTGCATCATGATGTGCTGCTGAAATTCACTAAATGCTGATAAGTAGAGTGGATTCAATATTATAGAAATCAATATTAATCAGTTTATGACTGAAAGTATTCATCCGTTCACGTGAGCAGTCGAGAAATTATTTTAAACTGTTTCTCTGTCTTTGGGATGAACTAAACTGAAATCAACAAAGCTACATTTGCGGACGCCATTTTGTTCTTGAAAACTGAAATTTTGTCAAATTGGCAAACAAAAGCCTCAACATTGTTTTTTCAGTCAAATTAATGTATCTTGGTAACAAATGATGTTCTCAATTCTTTTCGCTATTAAAATAATTAATTAATGAAATATAGTTCAAACTTAATAATTTAAATTTTAGAGAATAGAACCAATGGTTTGAAGTTATGGTTTGAAAGTCTGAAACCGAAGGCGATATTGTGTACCTTCCGCTGATTTTATAAGTTGTAAGTGGTAACCGTAAAAGTGTAGTTTCAAGGACTATATTGTAATACGAATTACATGAAACAACGTAGGAGTATGCTCATTCCAATTTCGTATTACAAACATTTAAGTGTTATTTTTCTAATAATCATCACTGCCATTTCATTGGGAACTTCGTCTTTCGCTTTGCGGCTTTCGTGCCCGCCATGGAATTTGCACAACAAAAGACTTAGCAAGTAATAGGAATGTTGCCATAGCAACGCTTTGTGCTATTGTTTACGTCAACGTTCGAGAAAACCGTGATACTCAGCCCACGTTATATTTTATGAAATGGCGCATGTCCCCTAACATGTTTGCAATACCCCGGAATTTTTTTACTGGCTTTGGCTGAAGATCTTACATTTGGAACATTACCACAGAACTTGTAATGGGTCAACCATTTGCCCAACCATTGGTTATACATCGATCTCTGACATTGGACTGACGCCTCAATGCATGTATCCGCTATCAACTTGTTCTAGACATTGGAACTAAATATACATGAGTGATCTGACATATCTATCGGAACTATCTAAATTGAAGTATGAATCAGTCAATAAAAAGAAATAACTGTGCTCTCTGTCAAATGCAGACATTGAACTGTTTTATCCCGGGTTTTATTTGCTACCGTATAATCATATGATTATATAAATATATCACAAATGGGTATTTCTCTCTACAGTCGAACTTGTGTAATATTCCCCCACTGGTACAGATGAAAAGCGGGACATAGCGAGGTGGGATATTAAGCGAGATAGGATTATGAGAGTTTGTATGGAGAATGGAAAATAGAAATCAGTTTTATGTGGGGATATTAAAAGAGGGCATATTAACCGAGTTCGACTGTATTATGCTCTACCTTTTTACTGATTTCCTTGCGTTATAGTACCGTATTATCTTTCCTTATCTCATGCGTGCCTCAGGGACCCAGCTGACGGGGCAGCTGGTAATAGAAAGGGACTATAGTAGTAGTATAGACAGTCACATTATAGGAATGTGCCGTCCCTCTTACGCCTTACATATTTGCTACACAATAGTAAAAGGCACTGCAACTGATACAGAATCATAATTTACTTTTCTTTAATTGTATAAACGATTTAATTGATATCACGAGGAATTATGAGCTAGGAAAGTTATAAGAAAACAATAATAAGTATTATTAAATATAGAAAGGTTGACTCAAAGATTACGAGTTTAGTGCGTTATATTACTCTGAGTTCGCGTAAGACACTCTTCAGACGGTTGATTCATTTAAACCGTCTGAAGAGCGTCTTACGCGAAACTCAGAGTAACAGACTAAACTCATTCTTTTTTAATTTGTTAAACTAATAGTTCTAAATATTTCTATTTTATTTTAGTCACATTAGAACAGTAGTATATATAGTTGTAATTTTAATGTTTATCGGATATAGCGTAATTGTTAAAACAGGCGTTGTATGCGCCTATCCGTAGCAATATACCGATACTATAGAGCTAAACAACAACAAGAGCTAGGAAACACAAACGTAATTTTTATAATAAGTATTAATAGTAATAGTATATAGACAGTCACGTTATAGGAATGTGCCGTCCCTCATTCGCCTAACATAGTTGCTACACGAAGAACGCCACAAATCACGGTCAGACCATAGCAGACATATAACTGAAAAAGAAACTTGTAAATGAGACAATAATTTACGATACAAAACATTATGAAAAGGTGCTACTTGCCCATAGCCCCGTAAATAGCCCCGTTAAAGCATCTCCTTCGGTTGCCAGCGTCTTTGATCTATAAGATCGTAAGACATCTGATTTATAATGATATTCTGATGAAAATATGAATTTTAATTACAGTAACGACCATAAAATGGATGAACTGCTCATCTTTTCTTTTCTTCCTCTTGTGCTGTTTCACCAAGCTTGATTACTTTGGTAATCTATTCAGATTAAAATTGTAGGATAATCGATTATCACACAAAAATGCTGTGCTATATTTTGTTGATTGAATAACCAAAAAGTGAACATCTCCTTGTTTTATCTTATTGCTCACTGTTGGGCTTCAAAGTTTCTAGTTTATAATAGCTGTGAAACTATAGCCTAGCTGGTCCAAATGAAGTTGTCTCTATTACTTGCTCTAATTTCCTTGAAAATTGAAGACCTCATTGACTGTTTGTTTTCAATTGTAGCAAATATTTTAAAAGATGCCTTCAAAAAGAAGCATATCACAGAAGAGCAGCGAGAAGGCTGCGAACAAACCAACGTCCTTGATAACCGATGGTAAATTTCAAGTTTATATCTTCTTTTAGGCGAACATAACTATTTATAATGCTGTTATTTATTTTAATAAATAAGTAATAAACAATGATAAATAACTATGATAAATATGAATAAATATGTTTTGCATACTCTTCTAGTTCTAAGTTCATTCAAACCATGTTCTAACATATCATGTAATGGAACGTAAATCTGCAATTTGATTGGTTGGTCCTTGTGTTTGGAAATTTTAGGATAAACATATTTCAAAAATTCCCGGAAAAATTGGCGATAAAATTTTGTCAGAGGCTCCATGCTGAAGAATAATGTAGGAAACTACTATTACAACGCATAATTAAAGAAATAATACCAAGATGGGATTGATATAGAAACATATTACAAGAGTTTCTTAACTCGTGTCTTCCAACATTCGTCGTGTAGTAAATGTGAATGAATACACACACGGCAACTGTGTGATAACCCTTATTCCAAACGCAAATATCAAATTTGTGGTACAGAGTCCCAGACGGAAGAATGGTTTGAATTGTAATGTTATGTATAGGCCTGATTATATCTATTGTTGATCATCAGTAATCCCGATTACCCTACCAGGAAATTGAAATATTCGATTTGATTTGTTAATTATTTATAGATAATGAAGTCAGCGTTACCGAGGAGTATTTCGATTGGTCAGCCTATTTAAAAAAAACATCATCTTCTGTTGCTCCTAACCATTTCTTTACGCACGTAAGTGGATTTTCATGTCAATCAATATTTGTTGATTCACTAACTTTGGTTTATCTTTTATTCCTCTATTTTCGATGTATATTTCTCTAAGGTGATTGCTGATCAAGATGCTGGATTTGATGCTGGTATGAAGCTCGAGGTGCCGAATAACTCAGTCCCTGGCACCTACTGGGTGGCTCGTGTCGTTGTACGATGTGGTCATCTACTTTTGTTACGCTATGAAGGATATCAAGAGAACAGCAAGGCGGATTTCTGGTGTAGTTCTTATTCAACGTCACTGCATCCTGTCGGCTGGTGTTCTAAAACTGGTCATGCTTTACGTCCCCCCGTTGGTATGTAATCAAAACTTGCTCGACACATGATGACATAATTAATTAAGACCACTCGAAACGCACAATCTACTTCTCAGTTTCACATAATATACTGTTGTTGACTAGATTTCAAAGACAAAAGTATCGATTGGTTTGGTTATCTCATTCGTAATTTAACTGGATCAAGAACTGCTGCTGGGTGTTTATTTGGCAGGGTAAGAGTCAATCAATGCAATACTCTCTATTGAAGATGTGGTTTCCTCATTTATGATGGTGAACTTTGTATTGCATAGGAGCCATGTTTGATCAACCGTCTTCGCCCTGGGATGTACGTTGAAATCACAGATATTCAAGACCCTTATCGTTACTGGGTGGCAAGCATCTGTGCATTGTATTCTGGTAGAATATGTTTCCAGTATGTTGGTACGAGTGACATTACCTTTGATGTATGGCTGTATTACACATCTAGTCGTGTTCATCCACCTGGGTGGGGAACAGCTAACGACTGTAGGATGCTTCCACCAAAAAGTGAGGATGGCAATCATATGTATATTGCTGAGCGTTCGTTTCTACTTTACGGGAAGGGGTTATTGGTAAATTGATAAGGCTATGGAGTGCAGGGTATAATAAATCAGGGCTTATGTGTTCAGATATAATGCTTCCAAACACTGACATTTACAGTAAAATATCCCGGGTTGTAACTTCCTTTGTGCTTCAACGGGGTTGTTCAAATGGAACTCTGGCAGAATGACCATAAAAGTGTTTCACATAATATAAAAGATACCCCAAAATATCTTTTTATGATTGACAGATTCTACCAAAAAAAATGAAAAAGAAAAATTTCATGGGAAAAACTTGTTTTGCAAAATGAAAAGATTGCAAAGGCGTCAAAAAGTATACCTCAAAACGTTTTCATGACAAAGCATACCCTAACTTTTTTTGCTGGATCTTGAAAAAGGTACCCTTAAATAGCAAAAATATGGAAGTTATCCCCCGGCAAAATATGCAAATATGTATATAAAATCTACCCAATTATTACCCTTAAGAATATAATTGCTAATACCTATGTGTCATCTTTGACTATAATCATTGACGATCTCTACACTTGAAAATATTTCCCTGCTGTTTTTGTTATTGCTTTCCTTTAGCTTCTCCAGACTCCAGTTATCTTTATGCAAAGGGTTAATGGTTGTACACAATAATGGATTGTGATTCATTATTTAAATTTATACTGATGGGCAAATGTCTTACTATACTTTGATATATCTAGATTGAAAATGTATGTCAATACTGTACATTATAATAATTATTTATCTGCTATAAATCTTATATCGTTCTTGATTTCTAGGTCTGCTACAGCGTTATTCAAAAGACGATCTATTTTTGGCATTGGATAATGTCGTACACAATTCAACAGACTTTCAGATCTTGCAAACATGTTTTAAGGTGAATGTAACACATTATTCACGCACTATTCAGTCAATTATTCATGCTGTACGGCGGTATATAGCATCTCTGAATCATTTGGAGGCATATCACATACGGTGTCGTTTGTGACTATATACGTATCCAAAGCAATTGGGTATAGTGACGTTCTTATTAAAACAATATTCTAACTATACGTCCAAGGAAACATTGTTTCTAATTCCCTTTTAATAGCCTAAATTTGATGACTTGGTTGTTCTATATCTATAGGCCACACAGATTTCAAAGATCAGACGATTGATCGGGAAATTCGGTTTTACAGATTAGTCAGCTTGTTTTTACAGATCGGTAATAGGTCTATATAATATTATGAAGTATGATGTTGGTGGTTATTGTTTTATTATTTCATTTTTACATTGCTTTGTCCTTCATACAGCCCCTTCCTGTTTCCACGATGCCTCGATGTAAAAATTGCCGATATTTCATCGACAGTTTCACCCTCTATCACATATAGTCGCCACTTTGATTTCACCTATACCAATGTATAGTTACAAGCGCCGCTGCTAATGATTGCTTCTCCTCCAATGACTAAGTCAAATGACTATTAAATCTACAGGCGTACCTTTTTTGCATACAGTGTATACTGAATCTGATTCTGGATTCCCTATAGGGTTCTGCTGGTCCAATCAAACATCATCAATTTAAGCGTGGAATGAAACTGGAAGCACGCCATCCTAATGATCCTACTGTCATTGGTGCTGCAACTGTAAGCCGCGTGTTTGATGAGTTCTATTTCCTTGTGCAAATTGACAATCTTTTACGTTGGCCTGGTGACGATGCAGACTCCTTTGTTTGCCATGGTAACTCAAATGGAATTTATCCGATTGGATGGTGCCAACAATTTGGACTTCGACTGCTATCTCCTACAGGTAGGCTATTATATAGTAAAAGACAATTTCTGCTATGTACCATGAGTTAATCTGAGTTCATTATCTGATCTGTTGGTATCTGTCTGTTCTTATTGCATGGTCTTTATCTTTTGTTTCTATTCAAGGCTTTAACGGTAACTTTACGTGGGATAGCTACTTAAAGTACACGAAATGTCAATCTGCTCCAGAATACATTTTCCCAAACAAGGTGACTACTCAATTCCGGAATTAATTGTTATTCCTGTTTCTGTCAGTCTAATTTGTTTCTGTTACTCAAATTTATTGTGCTTTTAACTATTGCAGAGTATTGCTGATCATGGTTTTGAATTGGGTATGAAACTAGAATGCGTTGATCAAGAAAACCTCGCTAACATATGCGTTGGTACCGTATCTCAAATCGTTGGTAACACTCTCTGGTTATCTTTTGATGGTGAAAGCCGCAGTGAACAGATATACGATGCCAAATCAACTGATCTCTTTCCGACGGGATGGTGTGCTGCTTCTGGACATGAGCTGCAGTGGCCAAGACCGAATAGTAATGATTCATAAGTTTCCCATTCTGATTGATTTTCACTGGGTTGTGTTGTTGATATTATTTTGAAATGTTTTATATTTTTGTTTTTGCTTTCAGCCATCGCACAAAAGAACAGAATCTCTCGCCTCAGGTGTGTTTCATTCATGCAATCTCAACATTAGAATGAACGCCATCCCTACACCTCTATGCAGGACCCAGCATACGAAATATGCCGGAGAAAGACTGATTGGCGCTACATTTGAACTTGTTGCAAATATTACCGCTTTTCTAGAAACTTCACCATTCAGCATTCATTAGAATTTTGGTGATAAAATTTTATTTTTACTAAGCCTATAATGCTGTGCCATTTCGAATTAAGCTAAATTAGTTTACAAATGAATGGATTGAAACCTATATTGTTCCTTGTCCATGCTAATCTAATGTGTTTTACATCCGGGGAGGTAAAATGTTTCCGAGGGGTATTTTATTTTCATACATCGGCTATACGAATGATTATAGATTTTACGAAAAACATGGCATTTTAAAGTATTCCTCTGCAATCTCCTAATATCCGAAATATATACACTTTAATGTTGTTGATATACTCATGTAAAGTACCCGTAATCTACTTGTTCTATTGTATTGTTATAGGGCAACGTCTGAACGGAGATCTCGTCTTGTTCATCTCCGCAAAGGTCACGACCAAAGGACATCTCCCAAAAAGACTACTATTTTGGGCGTTCCTGACCCACGGACGAGAACAACAAGAGACAGCAGTACCAACAGTCGATTGAAACCAAAACGAGCACTGCGTTACATTAAAGGAGGCCGTCGGTTCAAACGTCGACAGGCACACAATACGAATGATAACAGTGACAATTATACTGATCCCAGTACATCAGTGTTCTGCATTGCCCGCTTGGCAATCGACTTGAATACCGAAGAAAATATCCGCGTTGCATTCCATTTGGATGATGATGTAATACCGGTTGATGAGAATGTAACAACGACAACATCCACGAATGTGTTAGATCAAGTAATAACACCAAATAAAACGATCGAGCGTCCATCAGATGCTCAAATTAAGAGATTATCATGTTTGGGATTACGACCGAAACACTTCAACGAAGAAGATGTTCCGATTACACATGAAGCTGAAGGACAGACCGACATTGAAAAGCGCAGTGCAAGAAAACGCAAATTATCAAGTATTGTAGCAGGTCTGAAATTATCAAGCGATCAAGTTAAGAAACTAAAACTAATCGATCACGATATGAAACGGAAACACTCATCATTGACTAATTCAGTGAATGAAAAAAGACATGGACTAACATCTGAATCTTCATTGGTTGGTTCTGAAGCTAACGGAGCAGCAAATGTCCCTATTCGTGGCTCACAAGTAGCTGCACCGTCGGTCCCATCCAATGTACCCAGAACTAAAAGTACAATGAGGCTTGCACATCAGTTACCCACTGTTCACCCTATTAATACTATTTCGAATCCTCCAAAAACTGTTATCACAGGTGATAATAAAGACGGACCACGTAATGCATTACAACAGTTACCAAAAGAAGCGAATGGTCATTATCAAGTGATCGGCAATATCGTAACCAAAGATGGGTCACACAAACTTATTTTAAAATACACACAGTCAACATTGGACAATGCCGCTGTGTATCAACAATTATTACCTCGAACCAAAGCGAACTGTGTAATTCAATTTGGCCATGGTCCTCGACCTATTCAACCAAAACCCATCTCCAAGATCGATCAAACTGTGTCTTCTGCTAGTGTTAGTCTTAAACGTCATCGAATGCTTAATAGCGAGAATAAGGAATGTCGTGTCTGTTCATCACAAGAAAAGAAGAAAGATAGAAAAAACTGGTGTAAATCGTTTGAAGAAATGTTGAAAGGTTTACCACGATATCCAAACAAATGGAGCAAGCAGCAAGTGGCTAGGTTCATTCAAGGAGCACGGCTCAATAAATACGCGAGAATGTTTGTGGAACAGGTACGTAGAGTATTAGAAGTTGACATCGTATTCAGGGTTCTCGGGAGTGAACTGATTATTGACTTTTAAATTTTGTTATGTTCGCCAAATTTATTGTTGAGTTATTTCCTTCATTGTTTCAAGTGTACCGGGTTTTACTCCCTGATCGCATCGACTATACTTGTACACTTGCGTGTGTGTTTGACTCGCTGGCCGTTAGCGATGCGATACTAGCAAAATTAGTTTTATACCTTTGCTTTAAAGACTAAAGTATCTATGCTAGCTGGACAATGACGAGATATAAACGATTGACATAAGGTGAATATTTAGTAAATGCTATAATATGAAAATCTGAAACTCCATCAAGTTTAGTCTTTAATGACTTTATACTGCTATTCTATCTTTGAGCATAGTTTTGAGAGAGTAATTATCATGAAAGCAGAGGCAATAGATAGAATTATTTTGTAAATAATGATGTTTCAGGGTGTTGTCTGAGATTGAAGTCAAGTGAAATATTTCAGTTTGATTATGGGAAGACTAAGAATGCAAACCCAATGCAGATGAGAACATTATTCATATTATTCATGCTGTATAATAGTGCAGTTATATACAAAACTGTCTGATTTTGTAATAAAACGTAAATAAGATTATTTGTAAAGAAATGTAATGAAGATACTAATAATAGGAACTTTTTGGTTTACGAGTTTATATAAATTTGAACATTTGAAGGAATAAACATCTGCACATATAGCAACGTCACATTTTGCATTATAGCTTGCGTACTACACGGGTAGCAACCAAATATGTGGTTGAGAACGACGAGTGGATTTTGCTCGGCTAGAGAAACCCTGATACATGGCAATACCAGATTACTTTGGTATAGCGTAAAGTATTACCTAGCCGATACGAAAATCACTACGCTAGGATGGATATCCGGTATAGTGGAATCCCCCAGTCTAAGTAATCGAAATTAGGACCCATAGAATACATCGACATCATGGGGGATAATTGCATCCGTAAAAGTATTTGAAAATAGCTCACTATACCGTGGTTTCCACAGGATCTATATTCATGTGGAGCGTTAGAATGCTTTTATCAAGGTTGATGGAAACTTTGTGACTCTACATCATTTGTACTGATTAATAATGTGATGTAATGTTGTTATTTATTCACCAGGACATCGATGGTCATTCCCTTATGTTACTTACATTTCATGAACTACACTCGGTTTTAAAGATTCCAGTTGCCTTTGCTTCTGCTTTATTCGATTACATCAATTTATTAAAACGAAGAGTGAGTCCAACGTCATGAAGGGAACATTGCTAAATTGTTATTGTTTCATATTATTATATTAATTATTACTAACTTATAATGTATTTAGATAAAGAGTGATTTAGATTGTGTTGATGTTAAAACATTTATTGTTTTTGAAAGTTCGTTTCATATATCAATACCATTGACTCGATTCACTTCTGCCCCAATTGTGATGTTGTTTTAGAATTACATCTCTGGACACAGAGATTTTTTCGCGATTGTATCCTCGATTTTTATATCTTCATCCGATCTGTGTCAGAAAAAGTTCGAATTTCTGGGTACAGTCGGATAAAATTTGTCAAATAACATCCATGTCTCTATTATTCCATACACGTATACGCGATATATAGCATTGTCAGGAGACAGGTATAAAGGCAGGAATCTAGGTCAAGATCGGCAATGTAAATTCGAACATCTGAATCTACCGATCTTCAGTTGGTCTTCAGAGTCTGCAGACTAGAATTATCCTTCTGACAAGAATTATCAGAGTATTAGATTTATTGATTTAAAGGGAATTGCATAGTGAGTAGCTGCGGTGCATCGTTGCACATTGGCCAATCGAGACCTATCTGCCATGAAATCTGATGAAATTGATGTGCAGTGTCGCGGCTAAGATGACCGTCTACATTATTGTGACTTCGTGACTACGTGACTTCTCAAACTGATTTTATAAAGAGGGTACTGTTATCGATGTACAAATAATTACAATACAGTATGCATGTTATGCCAATGCGGATAACTTATAAAAGCATCGTCATGGGATTATTCTTAATCATGTAGATATTGTGAACAAGTAGAACAACACAAATAAACTCTTTTCATGATTTATATCCGTACAGTAGTAGCCTACAAAGATTATATTGTAATTTATACTACATCCAATATCTTCAATGTATTCGCGTTCTCAGTACCACAGCTTGAGTAAACACCTATCTAAATACCAGCAAACTACTGATGAACAAATAATATACAAGCAAACTACTTAGGAACCAAGGTATATCATGAGAAACTGTCAGGGCCGTACCTAATATGGGAGTATTGGGGGCGTGACACCCCCTGGTGACTTGGACAGTCAGTAAATCTGCCTGGAATTGTCTCCAGTCGGCAGAAGAGAGAGAAGAAATGACAAAGGAGTATAATGATGTTCATTTTGTAAGAGTAGAAATAAGAGAGTTTTTTTAATTCTCGTATTCCGATGTATTGCTCAACACCCCCCTCAAGAATTTTCTCTGGACTGCCCAGGAAACTATATTTTGAGGATCAGAATTCCAGATCATGCGAGACTTGACTATGAAATGCGTGACGGTGACCCCCTTCTTTCTCCGTGGTCAATTTAGAAAAAATCAACATGGAGGACGAAGGTGGAGAGCACCTAGACATAGAAAAGACGCCTTTTCTAGCAAATGAACAGGGTATCTCAGATCAAAACAAACTTCTCAATATCTCTCCTAATTGCAAAAGAAAGCATGAGAATGTTTACACGTACTTTCTCACAGCCATAGCTGCCCTTGGTGGGTTTTTATTTGGCTATGACACTGGCGTTATCTCTGGAGCAATGCTTGCTCTCAAGAACAACGCTGCCATGTCTCCACTCACCGAATTATGGCAAGAAGTGATAGTAAGCATAACAATATTTGGTGCTATTATTGGTTCAGTAACTGGTGGAACTCTAAGTGATAGATACGGCCGTAAAATAATCTTAATTATGAGCTCTATTGTGTTTACTGTTGGTGCATTCGTAATGGCTGCTGCATCAAGCAAGTGGATGCTTCTAATTGGTAGACTTATCGTTGGTGTAGGGATAGGTAGGTCCTTCTACTAAGTGAAAAGATCAGTGCTAACTTGAAGATTAACTATCCATTTTTTACGGATTTGAATGTGCTTTATTTTGAAATAGGCCTACTTCAACTTCTTTTTATTATTATTTTCTTTTATGGATATTATTCCCCTTCAAATCGACGGTAATGGGGGGGGCACGGTCTGAAATCCTGGGGGTGTGGAGGAGGGGTACGACAGCCTACAGCCGGTCAGTACAGATTTTGAGAAAAATCTCCGACGAATTTGAGACACGAGACAGGATTCAATTTTAGAATTTTGTGCATGCAAAATATTGTACAATTATGACAGGCATTGCAGTACTGAAGCTACCAAATACATACCACACCCGATTTGTTGGACAAAGCTACAAATATCCCTTGATCAGAAATATATCTTGACAGACTGTCCATGAAATTGTACTGTCTAATAAAGATGCAAGTTGAAAACAATGAAAAAACATTGCATTGTGGTTGTAATGTAATGTGGACGGTGTCGCCCTACCGAAGGCACCCGTACCATTCCTCTATTTCTAGAGGAGTGGCTCTTTTCGCTAAGAGCAATGATGTTAAACGCTCCTTAGATCTCAGCCGCGACACTGCAGATCAATTTCAACAGATTTCATGGCAGATAGGCCTTGATTGTCAATGCGCAACGATGCGCCGCAGCTACTCACAATGCAATTCCTTTTGAACCATTCCATCCGCCATCCTTAGATGGTACTCATTTGATGTTTCAGATAAAGTCAAGGCTGAGTTGACCTCAGGGGGATTTGAACCACAGTCGATCAGATATGACACGATCTGAAGTTCGGTTGCTCTGCCAACTGAGCTAATCACCCCATTGTGGTTGGAAGCTACAGATAAAAAGATACGTTTTGTTGCAATGATATATGATGTGCCATAGGGGACAAAAGCCGTTGAGAATTAATTTGATAGTAAAGATTTTCTTTAATCTTTAAATCACATGATGAGAAAATAATAAAAAGGTTTGAATCGATATTGGATAATTTGAGTCAAGAATAAAAGATCACACAATAAGAAAATAGTGAAGGGGATTGAGAATGAATTTGATGGTTAGATTTGTCTGATTCGAGAATATAAAATTGAATGGTAATTCATCCTCTTAGTGCAATATTTTCATCTTTTTTAGGATATGCATCATCGACCGTTCCTGTATATATTGCAGAGGCATCTCCTGCTGCTCTACGTGGTACACTTGTCACAATCAACGGTGTTCTAATTACATTTGGTCAGTTTGTTGCCAGTGTGATTGATGGTATTTTTGCATACGATCCAAAACATGGATGGAGGTATAGTTTATTCATAATTGTCAATTGATAATGTGTTGTAAGTTGTCTTACTGATTGAATATAAATTGGATTGGATTGTCTTACTAACTAAATAATATATAAAATATGTAGTCAAAAATCAGACAATCATGTTTGCTACTCAGAGTTTCACGCCAAGGCGATCATCAATCGATTAAGATTAATTCAATCGATTGAATAGATTAATTGTCAATTGAGTTATTTATGATTTGAATAATTTACATCATTAATGTGACGAAGTCGCAGTTGGCATTGAGCTAACAAATGGGTCATAAACGTCTGTTTGAACAGGCCTCTTAACTCTCACAATTTTATTGTGAGACACACAATTTCAAGAGCAATCTACGCTCTCACATTAACTCCTTTCTCAATAAAGCTATAACTTGAGCTATGACTTTGAAGAATGTTTGAGGTTCAAGTTACAATGAAACCATCATATTTCCAATATTACTAGGTTGGGATTTATCCTAATGCCCAAGCCATCACAGGCAATTGGAATTGTAAATTTTCTTTTTTGACAAAATTATGATCAGGGTTCAACAAAAGAAGGGTGGACTCTGGGATTCGGATCGCGGAAAGGTACAGCTAATTAGAAGAAAGTTGATATCAATAATTTCAAATTTCTAACCCAAACTTCAACTAAAAAGTAGAAAGAAATAAACGGAAAAATTTTGTAGGATTCTACAAGGCTAAGCCTTACGTCATATAGGCCTACTGACCACTTATTCTTCGCCACTTGTTCTTGCTATCTATATGTAAACTATGAGTTTTGCAATGAATATCTTAACAGATTATGCTTTTCCAACAAAGGATTGAGTTGATTTTAATGGAATTTTCCCCTTACTTTTGTTAATTTTTAATTCTAACCGTCACAGAGCAATTCCTATTGAGCACTATATGATGTAGGAAGTAATTTATAGATTTCAAATTGAATCCCCCATCCAAATGAAAGCATACAAATGAAAGCAATCAGCAATCTATCACATATTGTTAATTTCTACAATAAACTAATGTTTGAATGAATTTTGATGACTGTGAATGGTCTTCTTAGGTTTATGCTTGGACTGGCAGCAGTTCCATCCTTATTGATGCTTGGTGGAATGCTGTTTTTACCTGAGAGTCCACGGTGGTTGATGAAAAAAGGTAACACATCTAACCCAGCATGAGTCGTATTACAAATTGAAGATATTGTTCTCAAATACTAAAATATTGTGCCTACATTATAAAGTACTTAGCTGTTGTTAATAGTTTACAACTAGCGTTGTTCTGGCCGAAATGAGGACTTTATAATGTTGAGTACATGCCATTGGTTCTATTTGTCAATTAGCTAAAAGACTAATAGACTATATTGAATACAATCAAGATTAATTTATTAGGATTGGGTTCATAAATTTGATAAACTCGCAATGCTTTCCAGCAACACACTAACTTATAAATTACAAAACAACCATATAAGAAAATGCTACCCAGCCCTGCAGTATACGAAATAACATCAATGTCAATAGTTGAAGCTTGGATAAATACAAAGAATATAACAAATTCGTAGACTAACATTCATTTCTGTAGCTCTTTGAATGCAGATGTGAAATTTCAAACTAATTAAATAAATGTATAGAATCTTTGAATGACTGACATGAATAGTAATTTGAATCATCTCCACTAATGAAATGCTTATAAGCCTTATATCTGGACCCTTTATATCTCAATTATATTTAATTTACTATCCAATTCTGTTGAGGATGTTTCCCTTGCAATAGAGTTTTTTTTACTGATGTTAACCATAGGCTATGTTGATAGTTCAAGAGCAGTTTTACAAAGGCTTAGAGGTCAAGATGATGTCACTGATGAATTTGAAGAGATGGTCAATGGATGCAAAGCTGAATCTCAACAAAATAGTAAGTTCAAGACTTACATTACTCTATTATATACATTACATCTGAGCATCATCATCATTGTCATTATTCATAAAAAACTAATACAGTCAAACTGTTATAACGGTCACCTCTATACAGCGGCCACCTGTCCATAGTGGTCACTCTTGCAATGCCTAAAATAGTATTTTTTCTATTGAATCAAACCTGTATGGCCACCTGTCTATAGTGGTCAATATATCTACCTCTCGTAGCTGGCTGTTATATACAGGTTTCATTGCTCATATAAAAGTTTTTCACATCTTTATCAAACATGCATAACATTGCTTCAACAAATTTATTTTGAATAAAGTGAACTATATAGTATCACTAAGAAAACTTAGTGACAATGACAATTCCACATCTTACACATGTATAAGCTGGACTATTAAATATTGAAAGTACCCAGATTCAAAAATAGTGCCTTTAGCAAAGTCTGAACTCTTGTTGGGATGACAAGAGAGCTTACAATGGAAAATAGCCTGGCCTGGACTTCTCAAAAACATATGGTAGCTTCTTTCTGAAGAAAAAGAACCAGTTCCCCTCTCCATTATAACCTGACCATATGTTTTGAGATATCTTTTATAGATAAGGCTGATACTGAGTATGAGATTTGTTGTTTAGAATGAATTACTGTCTGTTGGCAGCTACAAAGATTTCCTACCCGAAGCAGTTCGTCAGAAGTTTGAGGCTATAGTAGAGGATATGTGTAATACCCCTGCTACTGAAGCTGCAAACATTTATATGCTATTGAAAAGTTGATACATTCCCGATGACTGAAATTACACTCTACAGCTTGTACCCGATTAGTGCAGCTATAAATTGACCCAAATATAAGTTGACCTCTAATTTTTAGATCAAGATCAAAAAGTTTAAAGTTCAATTATAAGTCAACCCAGAATTACAGTCAAAATTAGTAAGATAAACAAAGACACAAGCAAACAAATCATCACAGTATAGTAAATTTTTGAATAAATCAAGCAATAACATTTTTTGAAACATCAATTTGTACCAAAGTTACCTGGTTATAAAATTATAGATTATATAGATTATTAATAATAGATTAAATTGTCAACTCAATGAAGATATCTTCTGAGCTTTTCAAGCCTTTTTCTAGGCATTACATCAGCAACTGCGGGGATAACACAGATCGTTTGAGCAGTAATGTGTATCGACGTTGTGAGGCTTATTTTAGACAAAGTCTTATTGGGGATGTGTTACTTAAATTTTGTATTGTGTGTGTGTTTTTTTTAAGGCCATGATATATCAACTATTAAATTGGCTTGGTCTACTTATTACACAAGGCGTGCTTTCGTAGTTGGGGCTGGGCTACAAGCAATTCAACAATTGTCAGGAATCAATACAGTGATGTAAGTTTCTACAAACAGTCGATTTATAGTTGTTGGACTAAATCATAGGATCAAGCTCTCTTGCCAGCAATGAGGATTTATATTATTTATTTTTATCAAATGTCATTTTCTGAATGATGATAATAATGGAGAATATTCTGAAGCTCCTCGGCGTCATGATTGACAATGAACTTACTTTGAAAGGTTTTGTTGCACTGAGAGGTCAAGCAGCTTTCGCCAAATCTGGAGCATTGTCTAAAGTCAAAAATGTGTTACCCTTGCACAAAAAGGCAGTAATGTACAAGACACTTACCATGCTTCATTTTGACTACTTCAGTACTCTTCTTGCAACTGTCGGTAAGGGTCTGCAAAAAAGACTTTATAGATGTGTTAAAACGACTATTCGCCAAGTCACAGGAAAAACTCAACCAAAACAGGAGTTTGACAAAATAGGCATCCAGTTTTACTCTAGACACATCGGAATCTTGTGTCCTTTGACAAGATAACTGAAAATGTTCAAAATGGTAAAGCAACAGCTAACGTCAGCCAATTATTCAAAAATTGTGAAGGTAAAACAAGGGCATCTAGCAGAGGTGATTTTAAAATCCAAAAGTACAACAAAAGGAAAGGAAGATCATCCTCCATACGTCCGGCCTGTGCACTGCATAATGATGGTATAAATCCAACGCAGACGTTATATTACTGGAAATAAACCTGCACCTGCTAAATTTCCATCACGTACTGATTTGACAAAGATAGCTGAACAATACTTATTTTAAATGTTTATCAGTGGACAGATATTAATTTTCAATGTTTTAAGCTGTAAACATCACATCTATGTATCTGTATATAAATATTTTTAGCATGCATGTTTAAACCAATTTTAATTATTTTTTCTAGCAAATTTTACTTGAAACTAAGCTTTACTAATTATCGATTTTAATTTTAAACTCGCCATTCTGTAGAACGTGCCCATACAGTAGTGGCAACTTCATGGTTTCTAGACTATGTACTTGAATGATAACTAAACTTTCCGTACTCTGGACACTTGTTTGCTTGTTTTTTGAAATTCTGAAATTTGTTCTAATTTAGAAAGGGTTACCACACACTTGCAAATGTCTGTATTAAAGGGACAGCTATGTTTGGGTTCTCTGATACCAACACGCGGGGATGTTGGAAGACACATCAAAGCATCAGAAAAACAAGAGCCCGTAGGGCGAGTGTTTTCAGCTTTCGAGTGTATCCCAACATCCCAAGTGTTGGTATCAGAGAACCCAAATACAAGGCTGCCGTGCAGTAACCCTTTTGTGAAATAAAACATATTTTTACTATTTTTAAACGAATTCAACATAAAAATATTTGACTGATTAGATCAATTTTCTTCAATAAATCTTCACGTCTTTGTCATATTTTGCCTTTCTTTGAATCACAGATCTCATTTGTTGGGGCTTTTTTTTTGTCTCGGAAAAGCCACTATGACCAAAGAAAATGATGAGAAAAAAAAGAAGGCCTTTAATTATATTATTCTGAAATGATTATATATCATCGGACGATGCTAAAGTTATTCCAATTTGTGTTTTGTTTTAATCTATCATAATGTCCAGGTTGTTTTGGCTTGCATGATCCAACCACATGAGATAGCCAATCAAATCATTAGAGTAGTATTCGGAAATCTTTTGAGTTTTACAATCATATTTACTACACTTGGGAAAGTTGGAAGACAGTTAGGAAGTATTGAAAGCACTCGCCTCCGGCTTAAGATTTCAATACTTCACTTGTTTCTTCCATCATTCCTTGTGTGGTTAACATCGTTAGTGTTACCCTGTGGAATTACGGTTACTCTACCAGAACTGATGGGAAAAGACGTATCACTCTATCAAATTAATAAGAATGGTTTGACTGCAGTTCAAAGTTCATGAACTGGTTAATATACGTTAAATTGCCCAATTTTCGTGTAATTTTTCATAAACTGTCCATGAACTGTTGGTCAAAATGATTGGATCATTTAACGTTCATGAACTGTTCATGAACTTCTGATGAAATGTTTTTTCAGGAGTAGCAACTTTTTTAAGCTGTGATTGCATGTCTTTGATCGGCTTGACATGTTAATGTCACAAATTTGCATAATCATAAAACTACAAAATCCCATTATGTGACACAAGGTTGCATCTGTTTGGCCTCCCTCGATTTGAGAAATACAAGATTAATTTTTTAAGAAGTTTCTCCAGCCGTGTGCGGAGACTCCTAGTTTCAAAGATCAGACATTGAGTAGAGGCTCCTGTCTAATTTGTACCATTGATTTGACATATTATGATGGCCTCTTTTTAATCTATTTCAGGTATTACAGTGCCACAATTATCTCTTTTGCTGGTGTCAGAGATTTCAGAACCGCAATCTGGTTAGCTGCAGTTGTTGCATTTGCTAATTTCTTTTTCTCTCTTGTTGCAATGTCTTGTGCAGATCGCCTTGGGCGCCGTAAACTGATAATAATAAGCCTTGCTGGTGTCATGGTAGCATTACTTATTCTTGGATCAACATTTCTACTAGCCAAACATGCATCACCACTGGCAATTCAAGACCATTCCGCATCTAATCAATGTTCATTATATGACTCATGTTATAACTGTATTGAAGATACTAACTGTTTATTTTGCTCAATCACAAACCAATCAACCAGTGCAACAGATGGGGTTTGTGTATCGGATGGTCCCTTACCTAATGTCAAGACAGATTGCTTTATGGCCTTTCATAATAATACTTCTAAACAATCCCTGCTTCCATCAACTGTATGTCCATCATCTGCGCCATGGCTTGCTGTCAGTGCACTATTTGTATATTTAGCGTTTTTCTCGTCTGGCCTTGGTCCTATTGTTTGGACTGTCAATTCTGAGATATACCCACTTTGGGCACGTAGTACCGGCATGGCTGTCTCAACTGGTACCAACTGGACATTCAATCTTCTCATATCTATTACTTTCCTTCATTTAATGACTATCCTTACAAGGGCTGGTGCCTTTTTCTTATATGCCAGTTTCTCTTTTATAGGGCTTGTGTTTGCTATTCTTCTTCTACCAGAAACAAAAGGATGCACATTGGAAGATGTCGAATCTCTTTTCAAAGGACCTTTAATTGTCAGCAAACGAACACGTACATATTCACCTGTATTGTGATTTTAACATAGATATATTTTTCAATTTATAATAATTTAATTATAGTGAGTGTAAACTCAGATACATATATAATGTAAAGTGCCCAATTTTGGGTAAAACAGAGCATTATATAATAAGAGACATAGATGACGCAAAGCCTTTTGCCGTACGTGAATAGACGGGAAAAGGCTTTGCGTCATCTTTGTCTCTTACTATAATTTTCAATTTATAAACATTTTACAACTATACAATCTCACCTTAATTATTATTTATATTTGAAAGTATTTTTTCGTATAATAATATATGCTCAGTTGATATTGCTTAAACTTGTTAATATTGCTTATGTGGAACTGGAATCTAGCTATGCCATGGCAATCTTCGATTATTCATTCATTCAATCACGCATTGCAGCTCTTGGCTTGAAAAGAGCCACTCCTAGAAATAGAAATAGAAGAATGATATGGTTGCCCTCTGTTGGATAATATTAATAGGTTAAGAAGGTTACATATTCCCTACATTATTTGAAAGAGAAAAACTTCATGTATTTCTGTTTCAAGATATTATTTAGAATGCGTTGTTACAGGGACAAGTAGCTAATAGCAGCACTGTCAAGTCAACTCGAGCCATTGATATCCCAATTTTATTGCTTACCAGGAGCAACTTATGTTTACAGTACAAAGATAACTTATTTTTTTGAACCGGTCATGTATTCATTGTTTGCCTACCGGGGCCTTGTTTTAAGGTTTGGCAATTACAACCATAGTGAGGCTACTAACAAAGTAATCAGTTGACGACAATATGGCGACAACTTCGGCAACGAAAATCGTCGGATTGGAGATAATTAGAAATTGTATTCATCATTATCCTGTTTGTTAAAAGTTTAAAAACCATTTTTCAGGTAAATTACAATAATATTTATGATGCTGCTTGCTTTGCTAATGTGTTGATAAAATTATGTCATACGAAATTCTGAATTCTCGGAAGAAATAACGCAAACATATATATGAAACATGACCTGAGTTTTCCCGCCACTGTCCTGTCCCGCTTTTGTTAGCGACTTTTGCTGCAATCCCCATCATCTCCAGACCATTTCCACACAATCTAGCGAATGTTTTAGAATGAAGTCGTATCGAAAAAAATGCTTATAGCCATTAATAGCCAAATAATATCTCATGTAATATCACCACTCATGTGATATTCACTGGATCTTACTTGCTGAAACAGTAGATAGCACTGCAGGTAGGTTCCAGTCTGCAGAGGCAACAGAAACTGATAGTCAGTATTGCTTTCATGGGATGATTTGCTATTGTCAAACTCATCTAAAATAGTAAGTAAGTTTGCCTTACCATTGATCAGATTTTAGTGAAAAGTGCCATATTGCTTGCTTCCAATCCAACTTGCTTAGAGGAATCCTTGTATGTAGCTGATTTTTCGAAGATTGGTCGCGCTACAAATAGTCAAAACCTGGGATATTTCTATAGTCTTCAACTAATTGTTGGCGTGCGTTGGCGTATTTTAATGTTGATTTTGACTGGCTCAAGTCCCCTTTTCTTTTTGCTGCCTCATTTTCATGATTGGATAGCGGCAATCCATAAAGATCAGCATAATACAGAAGTGAGACTTGAGTATGTCAAATGTTGACGTGGAGTGATGTAGGATTGGAAAAATATATCTGGTTTATAAGTTTGTTACAAACTTCCAAGTACCTAGTCTGCAAATCATGGTAATCCTGACGAGATCTCAGGGGTGGCACCACCGAAATAAGTAGGGAGCAGAAACTGATCAAATCTGACTCCAGGGATGCCAAAATGCATCATTTCAGCAAAAAATTATGAAGAAAATAACAAAAAATCAGTTTTTAACTGCAGATTTTTGATTTTACAGCAAATGGTAAAACATTCATTAGGGTGAGCATTTCTTGTGAAATGCGAACATTTTAAATATAACTTAAGCAAAATATTTAAACTAGAACTTCAGATTGGATCATATCTGATCCACTGTAGGCCTAGTTCAAATCCCCAAAGATCAACTCAGCCTTGACTTTATCTAAACATCAAATGAGTACCATCTTGTTATGGTAAATGAAATGGACCAGAGGGAATTGCATTGTGAATATTAGAGCCTTCGGCGCATTGTTGCGCGTTGACAATTGTTGAAATCTGTTGAAATTGATCTGCAGTGTTGCTGCTGAAAATCAGTACAGATTGCTTATAATCATTGCTCGTAGCTAAAATTACTACTTCTCTGGAAATAGAGGAGTGGTACAAGTGCCTTCGGTAAGGTGTTACTTTCTCAACTTCTAATATCCATTACATAGTATTAGGATAATTATTTATTACATTCTGTTATATTTAGTGTTGCTGTAAAGACTTCATTATTGAAATATATTGATTAATGGATACCGCATTAAAAGAGTGTGAGAAGGTATGCAATTCACAAACATGGTCAATTTCAAACCATGACAAGTGTTTTAAAGGCATAAAATTGTCTGGCTGCCTTTGCGCTTAGCCTTTGAATATGATGCGCAATACATTCTACTTGTGGCTTGAGAAATGGCACTCATTTTTCAGCTTTGAGCCCGCAAGGCCTGACGGACAATTTTGTGCCTTTCAATTTGCTCCTGATTTTTTATTATAGAATAGTCAATTAGTGATGCAGTTGTAAAACCCAGAGTCATCTATTTACAAGGGTTGGGACACACTCTCATGTGCCGCTATCGTCTGCTATTGGACAAATGCCAATCACATGATTTTTTAGACGCCATTCGTGTCCTTTCAGCACCAGGGTTCTTGTTCTTTCGGAACTAGGTTTTCTGTTTTAAGCAAAACGCGTGAAAAAATACAACTTTTATGAGTGAAAACAAACATGGGCTATTAAATTACTAATTGTTGTGTTAAAAGGCGCAATAGTCATCGAAATAAAAGTATTGTTTACTATTTCAACTGGGGACTAGAACTAGATTAAAGGAGTCTTTGACTGCAAAGAATAAGCGTAAGAGCGTAAGAGATGTATTCCACACTCAAAAACTCCTTTCCATTTAGCAATTCCAATAGCATTGATCTGATTTACTCTCGAGCAACATGCTGATGAGATCGATAACATAGTATACATTGAAGTAGATTTTTATGCTAATTTTGAGAGTCCAGCAAATAAATATAGAGAAAGACAACTAATAAATGGTTATATTACTCTTGTTAAACGATCGCAAACCATTTCATATAGTTCCAAAATGGCTGAAAAAAAAACACCAACATTCTCCTGCGCATGCGCACTGTTAAAAATGTGCTCGGGTCCAGGCCAAAAAGACAAAAATGGCATGAGAGTCCTAACTCTTGTAAATAGATGGCTCTGGTAAAACCCACTTCAAGTTGCTATCCAGTTATATTAAATTCCCACATATCTGCAATCTGATCATTAAACTTAAACCCATTTAATATTCATGATCATCATTATCATTTATTCAGAATGCACAACTTGTTTAACTGTCAAATCTTCATTGAATTATTTCTGCAAGTTCAGATAATTAAATTTGATTCAGATTTAAATAGGCTATCATATATATCTCAATTCTTTATAATTGTTTAGATCATGTTGGCTCAAATTTAATACCGGTAATCAACATATTTATAATTACTGTAATAAGTTTCGGCTTTAATACTTATAAATTATAGCGTTTAATTCGCTCGATTAGGGCGTTATGAGCGGCAGCAAGATCTATTGTATTTTGATCAACAATAGATTCAGTGCCGGATTAATATTATCAGTGGCCTTAGGCGATTGATTAATATGGGGCCTAAAAATTTTTTTCCGGAAATTTGGTGAAAATAACATAATTATACTGTTTGTTGGTCTCCCTCTTTATTCTGCTTTTATATGAGCAATGACAATCACTCTCTTAGGAATATAA
The DNA here is from genome assembly GCA_916610825.1 of Haliclystus octoradiatus. Taxonomy (NCBI): domain Eukaryota; kingdom Metazoa; phylum Cnidaria; class Staurozoa; order Stauromedusae; family Haliclystidae; genus Haliclystus; species Haliclystus octoradiatus. The sequence goes on from OU744453.1 coordinate 11,917,359, forward strand.
CTTTTTTAGTATAAATACAGTATCACTGTAATTGAATGTATGGAATAAATGTCCTTCCCATTCTAAAGTCAACTTACTTGTTGTATCAGTTTATTTGAGCCGCTGCGATCGGTCGTTGCCATGGCAACACGATCTTTTTGGGATCATTTTTTCACAACAGGAAATTACAAGTCATCATGTGTGGTTAATAACAATGTGTTATTATTGTCAATGATTGTTTTCCTTGAATAGCAAGTGTAATTTGATCTCGAAATAGCAATGCTGTCACCAAAATTATGAGACAGGAAGGAAATTCAAAATCGTTATGACAATTAAATCTTGACCTTTGTAAACAATTTGATCAATTTCTGTAAGAATGTATGTGACCAATGGCTTGTAGATAAAACTGAATTACACTTGTATTTACTGTAGTTTAAAATATGAGAATTTCATAAGAGACCACAAAAATACCGTTTTTTCAATTTTTTTTTTTTATAATTTCCGGAGGCCTATTATTATCTGTGGCCTAAGGCGGCCGCCTAAACCGCCTATGGGTTAATCCGGCACTGAATAGATTGTAAAAGACTGATATTGTGTATAGTAGGAGAACAATCACGTAATTGTTTTTTAGCAAGTTTCAATTCATATCTTACCTGTTTGATCATTGCGTCACTGTCCCAAGAGACGTGTCACTATTGTCTTTTCTTCCGCGGCAAAGCGGTCTCGGCTGCTTTGATGATGGCTGAGGAAAGAATGGAGAAATAACCTTTTGTGGGCTGTCCAACAAGAGAATTCTCAATAGTTCTATAGAAGATTTCAACCAATCGTATGGGCGTTCTGACTATCAAATAGTTATTGGAAAGTTAACAAAATTATTCACCATGATATTCTGAACCAATTAGAATCAAAAAATATTTTAAAATGTGCACCGGAACTAGCTTCAGGCCCTTTCATTTCTATCTAAGTTTTAACAATAAGATCCTGGGACTAGACCTAATTCACTTTCACTTTTTTTTATTCTAAGTGGTTCAGAATATCATTGTGAATAATTCTAGACTATTTCCGATATTGACCTGATTATTGGTTAAGTTTCCGTAATTATAAGTTGACATTTTCTATGGGACTATACTGCTACACAGACTGTCTGGAATGAGAAAGTTCCTCCAATCAGCGGATTTCCTTCTCTTCTATTGATATCAAAACAAAGAAAACACCATTCTAGCAATAGTTTCAATGTTTTTTCAAGAAGTTTACAGGGTTTTGTTTTCTTTTCGCTGACTTCTCATTCATGGATTGTAGAGGATGCAGTTTGAACCTAGTTTTGTTTTTGATATGGCGATTTGGCGATTTGGCTTCATAACTATAAACCAACCAGATTGACCAATGCGATTTAGCTATAATTTACTCAATTTTGTAATATTACTATGTAAGCCTTTGTAGATCATTTTTTATTTATGTTTACTGTATATTACATTCTGAATATGACATATAAGCTATTCCGAAACATCAATTAATTTCATTAATTTCTTTTTTATTGCCAACTGTTATCACCAAATTCAGGGAGGATTAGCTCAGATGGCAGAGTAACCAAACTGAAAGTCGGATCAAGTCTGATTGACTTTGGTTCAAATCCTCCAGAGGTCAACTCAGCCTTGACTTTATCTAAAACATCAAATGAGTACCATCTTCTGAAGGCGGCTGGAATGGTCCAGAGGGAATTGCATTATGAAGAGATGCGGCGTACCACTGCACATTGACAATCAAGGCCTACCTGCCATGAAATCTGTTAAAATTGATCAGCATTGTTGCGGCTGAGATCAATATATAGTGTTAACATCATTGATCTCAGTGGAAAGAGCCACTCCTTTAGATTTAGAGAAGTGGTACGGATGCCTTTGGTAGGACAATACCGTCCAAATTACATTCATTACTTATCACAAAGTATTTATTGCTTTGAAATTTCTCAGAAGTTGCATCAACACCGTCAAAGTTTGGAAGAACAGTTACATATCACAAATGAAACTATCAAGTGCATACAAAAGGTAAACTTATTCCTTGTCAGTTGATAATTTATTTTATTTGTGAATAAGTGAACATATCAGAAACACTGTTTTTCCCAATTTTATTATCAATTCTAATTATCATACTTCTTCATATACATATAGTGAACATGAACATCTATGAGCATGCATACAGTACAACCAAACCTGTATACAACGATCAGCTATATGATCTAAAGAAATGGGTCACTATGGGTCAGCATTAGTTCATCATAGTTAACATCAGGGCATATTCTAGTATTTCGTTAACCACATTGCTCTTATTGTAAATGTATGCGTATAACAATCAATGATGAACTTTAAATTGTTCAGAAGCAGAATTAAGTTAAATTAAAATGAGCAATTATTTTACAAGGATTCTGAATTGACATCATTGAATTGATTTGTAGACCTATAGCCTCCGCAGCAACCATTGTGCGACGGTCATTGACGAACAAGGTTATAAATTACTAACTGAACACAACCGGGTTGCAGGACGCTATTCATCTTAATTAGTTTTTAACGAAAAAGGAAAGAAATGAAATACATAATCAAACTGCATTCCCAACAGATATGCACAATATTAAACAACACTAAATAATAGTATCATTATAGCACATATTTTAAATCATTAAAAAACTAAACTCAAAACAGAACTATTAAAAAGTTAATTCAACTATTTTCTGTTTCTCACAGGCACGTGATTCTCTTGTTAGCAGAAATCATGAACTTATCCCTATCACACAGATTAAACAACTCGTTGACAATGCCCTGGATTTTCAAAATGATGATAATGGTACCTCAAGGTCTGAAACAGATCTTCCAGCTGGTGACTGTGCACCAACTCCCCCTTCAAGTAATGATGATGCAACAACTGGGACACCTTCAACAGCTGATAATGAAGTATCACTGGATGTTGATATTGATCCAGCAGCAACAACTGAAAGGCAATCAACATCACCAAATGAAGATAATATCACCGAGGAAGCAGACACTGGTGGGTTTGTCATGATATTTATCATAATTAGTTGACTGTGAAAGATGACAGCAGCAAATTAAACTCATCCACTGATGAGCTCTGGCCTAGGTGCTTGGTTGGTGGGATATCTATTATATACTTTATGCTCTATATATTTTATGCTTTCAACATGCTTTTATGCTCTATTGCTCTGTATGCTTTCATGCTTTTGTAATGCTTTTATGCTCTATCAGCTTTTATGCTCTATATGCTTTTATGCTCTATATGCTTTCTATATGCTTTTATGATTTCTATATGCTTTTATGCTGCTATTGCTACTGGCGAACCTGTCACACTCCATATATGGATCCCTGTCCAACCAAGCACCTGTCACACTGATAACCAGTGGAATTAACTATCATTAATCAACTTACCAACACTTACCCATATGTGGACAAAAGAACTTACCAACCTGAAAACCTAAAACATTGCAAGGGAAAGGGAGGGTGGGGGAAATCGAGTTATGTGAATAATATATATAATAAAAAATTTAAGAATAATAATAACAGTAAAAATTGCTCTGCCAAAATACTTGCACACAAAAAGCTCAATCAAACTTTTGCTACCGCTAACAACGCTTTCCTCTAAAGGAGTGACTAACCCAAAACAAGGTGTGCCTAAAGTAGCACATTGTTTCATCCTTCTTACCCAGGCTCTTCCATCTGTGCTGCTTACCTTATTTGGTATAAAATAGCTTCCCACGCTGTTATCTAAACTTTGTTACTTACGTCCGTAATCTAACGGATGTGAACTAACTCCCACCTACGAAATGAAAGCTAGCCCCACTAGAAAGGAGGGGGTTTCATGCAATGGCAAACAACAGTGTCTGAGTCTAATTCAGCCTAAAATTGTAATTAAATTAAAATTGTAACCACCATTTAAACTCATCCACTGATGAGCTCTGGCCTAGGTGCTTGGTTGGTGGGATATCTATTATATACTTTATGCTCTATATATTTTATGCTTTCAACATGCTTTTATGCTCTATTGCTCTGTATGCTTTCATGCTTTTGTAATGCTTTTATGCTCTATCAGCTTTTATGCTCTATATGCTTTTATGCTCTATATGCTTTTATGCTCTATATGCTTTTATGCTCTATATGCTTTCTATATGCTTTTATGCTGCTATTGCTACTGGCGAACCTGTCACACTCCAAACTATCTCCAAAGTGCTTGGAGAGGAGGGACAGGAAGCCTGGACATCCCACCAAACAAGACCAAGCACCCAGACTATAGTAAATTAACATACCAAATACAACGAGTTAAAAATATTATAAGAATAAAAATTTTAATTAATTAATTAAAAATCAATAATAACATTAACTAAATCTTACCTAACTTAATAAATGAGAGATTCCGGCAAGCGAATGAGATGGAGTCCTGGTGTATAACGTATAAGCGTCGCTAGACCAACGGCCCAATGCCTTTATGATATAAGCTGGAACACCCTTGCGGCCTGCTACAGTGGCTGCTCCGATGCGGAAACTATGAGTATTAAAGTTCCCAGCAACTCTCGCTTGACTTAAGACTTTCTGGAGTCAAGCAGCAAGATAAGTTCTAGACAATGGTTGACCAGATTCCAACAGAAAGAGCGGGCCAGGAGTATTGCCTCGTTTGTTAAGATAGGTGGACATAGCATGGACTACGCATAGAGGACCATTACCACGGCCAATATAAATACGGCAACCATTGCGAAAAGGATCTGTTTTACTTGATTTTATCCAAACTCGCAAACACGTAGGAGAGGATAAATTATCAAAAGCCAAATCATTTGCTTGCAGATGAACCATTGGATCGAAAGAGGCTAAAATTGGAACAGTAAATTCCGAGCAGCGAAGAAAACCAAAATATGCCAAAGTGCAAGCTGCCCACATCATTATATCGTCATAGCGGGTGAACTGTAACAAATTGTAGATTTTCAGTAATACGCTGTCTGTAATAGGAAGGCGTCTATTATTTGACGGTCTGCTACATCGTTTGATTCCTCTAAGAACTTTAGCCAATCGAAGACAATTTGCAAGAGGATCTGATTAACCTTGATCAATATGCAAAGAGCGGACTGCTGCCAGATAAACCTTGACTGATTTATGCTGCATAGATTGTGCCAACGTTGAGGCAAACCAACACAATGTATTTTCATCAGCTGGGCAACAATTATCAACTCCCAACTCCCTTGAAAATTCAATAAATTTGCGTTGTGCCGAACCATAAGTACGACGTGTTGAAGGAGCCAAACTTTCAGTCATATACATATTAGATTGTGATCGTAAAATGTTCACATCAAGGCTGCCAGTGTTCGCAATGGGATAGGTGCTGGATAAGCTTGAGCAAATGGCGCCACGTGCCGGAATTCCTGCCAACGAAAACGAGAGAGTGAATCAGCAATTGTGTTTGAAGATCCTTGAATATGTACAGAAGTAAAAGAAAAACTGTACTGAGCTGCTGTTAGCAAGAGAGAGCACATCAATCGCATGATTTCAGGATTTTTTGAAGGACGTTTATTGAGCACCAGAACTACTGCCTCATTATCCGAATGAAAAAGGACATGTTTTTTAAACCACGAATTCCCCCACAAATGAGCAGCAAGAACAATAGGAAATAGCTCTTTATATGCGATCCCATGATGCATTTGGGTTGCAGTCCATTGACCATTGAACCATTGTCGATTCCACATAGCTGCATAGCCAATAGAGCCTGAAGCGTCAGAGAAAACATGAACATCATTGATTACAGGCTTTCCAGAAAACAACCAAAAGGATACACCATTCCATGCACTAAGAAATTCATGCCACCAGCACAAATCCAAAAAGAATTCCCTAGACAAGCGAATCGGATGGTTTGGTTTGCGAAAACAGCATAGAAGATCCAGCATGCGACGGATAAATGCTCTTCCAGGCCAAACAACCTTTGCTGCATGGTGAAGATGACCAATTAATGATTCAAGGTCATGACGGTTGCACCAATATTTTTGCATCCATAAAGCAACTAAATCCTTTAAAGAACGTAGCTTTTCTGACGGCAAGCGAGCAATCTGACGAGTTGAATCCAGTTCAATGCCTAAAACTGTCATCACAGATGCTGGACCAAGACATTTTTTAGGATGAAGTGGAAGACCCAACTGTTGACATACTTTCATAGCACATTGCAAATGATTGCCACATTCATCTGAATTAGCAGGGCCTGACATAATAAAATCGTCTAAGTAATGTACCAGATTGTTTAGACCATAATTATTGATCAAGATCCACTCAACCGCATCAGCAATGGAATTGAAGATGAATGGGGCAGAACGTAACCTAAAAGGCAAAACCAAGTCAACATAATATTGTCCACGCCATTTCATGCCAAGAAGAAAGCGATCCAGAGGATGAACTGGGACATTACGGTATGCTGCTTCAACATCAAACTTAGCTATGAGAGCACCAACCCCCAATGCAGTTATCATTGCCACAATCTGATCCAACTGGATATAATGCAAATTGAAAGCCTCAGGATCAATCCCATCATTCACACTATGCCCACGAGGGGACGATAGGTCAACGATAAGACGCCACTTGCCTGGCTGGCCGCGTTTCGGAATTACGCCAAAACTACTAAGGTGAAGATTTGGCAACGGTGATATGACAAATGGTCCAGCTACTCGCCCCAAACGGACTTCATTAGCAATATACTCATCAATAACCGAAGGATTAGATGACGAAGATAGCTTGTTCTGCTTAGATGACTTTAATGGTTGATGGTCTTGGAACCCTAAGCGAAAACCATGTGTAATACCATGTATAATATAACTGACAAAAGCCTGATCCGGATGGGAGGATAATTGAGAAGCAAACGCCTCAGCTCGCAACGGTGATACTTGCGAAACCGATGGCAGACCAAACAAAGCTGAAATAGATGCATCAAGTAATGCATTAGAAGAAAGAAAAATAAATAATAATAATAATAATAATAATAATAATAATAATAATAATAATAATAATAATAATAATAATAATAATAATAATAATAATAATAATAATAATAATAATAATAATAAAAATTTTGTAGTAAAAGACAACACAATTAATTTCATATTTTTATTCGTAACCTTCCGGCTTTGCACTGAAGCCATTATTGAGCTAATAAATAAATAAATAAAATAAATAAATAAATAAATAAATAAATTCATTTTCGATCGCAATTTGCCAAACTCATTTATCTTACTATTTGTTTATTTTTTTGTGTATTTTTGGTTGATATTTGATAAAAGCTTTTGAACTGTAAATTAATCGAAAATGCCATTAGATAATATTTTTAATTGCTATTAATCGTCACATTAATGAGACTAACCGGACAAACGAAATTGCTAAAAATATATTACAGCTTTTCCTGTTTGTGAATATTAGCGACTGCACAAAAAACAAAAACTCGCTGATAAACAAGCAAACCTCATTAACGGAATTCATAAGCTTTTTAAATGAGCAATATTACCGGAACTCGAAAATTATTAACAAAACAAATTAATGGAGGGAATACGCAATACAAGACATAAGTAGACAAAGCCAAATAATGAATATTCAAATAGTTATTAATTAAAGTCATTAAACACAGTACACGCAAAGCAAGAATATTGGCATAAGCTACAGTTAAATATCGCTATCCGATCAAGATAGTTATACACAATAATAAAAAGATTAAACATTGAAAGATTGTATAAGCACCCCTTAAAAATAATTAACAATAGTTGTAAAATTATGCATAAAGGAATGTTGAGTTGCTAACGCCGAATCGGTTGCTGATTACCAGACATATCTGCGTCCGCCAAACGTTTTCTGTTATTTGTGACGCTTGACATGCGAGCTGCTTGAGGCTGATCACACTTACTAATTCGATGTGGACCGGAACAACAAAGACATTTATGAGCATAGCGACAATTAGGAAGCCAGGACGAACATGAATTATAGTTCCAAGACGTGCATATCACGGCGCTATTTTGAGACCCAACAGGCTCTTGTTGGCGTGACGAGCCCCGAACTGGAGTCCAACGCGACGTTGCACCAGCAGTATGAAAACTGTAAAGTTGCGTGTTGATGGAGGACCAATCTCGAAGAAGATATGCTGCGGCATTCTCACGAAATGCCCTATCGTAGTGAAGCCAAGCCGAACCATTAAAATGTCTGTATGTCCGTATTATTAACATTTTGTAAAGTGAGAGGTCATGCCAGCGATGAGGACAATAAGCGGTGAGCACCATGACGTAGATTGTAAACGCTTCTAGCCATGATACAATGTCCGTAACTAAAGTACGTTGGCGTCGAACAGGAGGATGAAAGACCAGTCTGCCATCAAGTAGAAATTCTGCTTCACTTTCAGTTTGATGACCATTACCCGTAGCAATCAAATCTCCTTGCTCTATAAATTTCCCACTGACAATGTGCCCGACCAGTTTAGCGGCAACAGGTTGACAGCCAGGACCCAAAACATACGGCGGATAAGATGACTCCACGAGAGACGATGGGGTGGCAGTATGAACAGGCATTGACACCGTAACAGGCGTGGAAACAGGATGATTGAAAGCAGACGTCGATAGTAATGCTGGGGCAACCGAGACAGCGTTAGCAGACGAAGTTAAAGTGAATTCATTTATAAATGAGGGTACAGACGGGACAGACCACATACCTTCTGCTTCGTGCGTTGGAGCACTTACGTTGGCTGCTTGTACCGACTCCGATTGGTTAGCTGATGAAGATGGACATGTTGCTGTAACAGTTGCTGCTGATGATGATGACGGTTGATTAGCTGTAGATATCGCTTGCGATGACTTTGCCAATATAGCTTCTGTGACATCTTTAACTAATTGCTGCATATCAGCAGCTGATAACGTCGTTTGATGACCTTCATTTTGAACGGCCGAAGAGACCATGGACGCATCCATACTGTTGCGAGTTGGTCGAGGCATGATTGAACGATGTTTTAAATAGGTAATGATATAATAAATGTAATAGGAAATCGAGTTATGTGAATAATATATATAATAAAAAATTTAAGAATAATAATAACAGTAAAAATTGCTCTGCCAAAATACTTGCACACAAAAAGCTCAATCAAACTTTTGCTACCGCTAACAACGCTTTCCTCTAAAGGAGTGACTAACCCAAAACAAGATGTGCCTAAAGTAGCACATTGTTTCATCCTTCTTACCCAGGCTCTTCCATCTGTGCTGCTTACCTTATTTGGTATAAAATAGCTTCCCACGCTGTTATCTAAACTTTGTTACTTACGTCCGTAATCTAACGGATGTGAACTAACTCCCACCTACGAAATGAAAGCTAGCCCCACTAGAAAGGAGGGGGTTTCATGCAATGGCAAACAACAGTGTCTGAGTCTAATTCAGCCTAAAATTGTAATTAAATTAAAATTGTAACCACCATTAAAAATTCCTGTTTGATTTGTCGTTGAGCGATACAGTGAAACCTTTTATAACAGCCAGCAATGAGAGGTAGATAAATTATCCATTATATGCAGGTGGACTTTATATACAGGATGGAGGATTCAATAGAAAATGCTGTTTTAGACATATCAAGAGTGACCACTCTGGGCAGGTGCCAGATGCCTGCCGTACAGAAGTGACGACCATTATACGAGGTTTGACCGTATCATCCAATGTTTTGGAGTGTAGTACTACAAAGGCAGATTACTCACACACAAACGTTAGGCCTACAACAGCGGTAACACATGTTTGGTCATTAGACCACTAAAATGAATGTTTTTGTTCCATTGACTCTATGTTCTGTTTTGAATTTCCCAAATATTGTTGTACAATTTTGAAACCCAAATTTATCAGGCGATATTCATCATCATGATCATCAAATATGAAAACCCTTATTTGACAATACCTTTTTGTATTTCAGAAGTTTTAAGAATTTATTCAAATTTATTTTGTTAACTACCTGCAACCTGCTGGTATACTGTGAAGCCTTTTAAAACTATCATCACATCTAAATTGACGACTACAAAAGGTGTCCTAGATTCCAGAATACTATAGCAGTTTCTGAAGAAAATGTATACATTGTTGACAGGGTCCGACAAAAGTATAAATCCTGCAATCCTAGATTCTGTCAGAAGGAAATTGATTGATATTTTGATGATTTATTGGTCAAACATCAACAGAAATCCAGAAGAAAATGTTGAAATGCCTCTAGAATTCCTGAAGGTTGAACCTTTTGTCGGATCCTGATTGTTGATTTACAAGCCAAATTCCAACACAAAAATTAGAAGAAAATGCTGCGATGCTCTAGGATTCTAAAAGACTAACCCTTTTAATTAACATTCTCAGTAAAAGACTAGCCCTGAATTCCAGGAATAATATTTACAGTAGTTGTTTTGAGCTTTTATTTGCAGTACAGATTGCGCCTGATGGAATTTGTATCAGTAATGATCATTTGTCAGCATGCTTTTAGGAAAACGAGCCACTCCTCTAGCAATAGAATATTACACCTTTAGTCAGACCTGTACAATACTTACTTATGGGTTGGCTATCTTAAGTAGATTTGATTCATTTGTTACTACTAGTAGATGTTTCACTTCCCTTTATAGATTTGATCATTGGTTCAAGCATTGATGTCAAGGTTATTGGATCACTTTTAAAGACAAATGGCATGTTCTATTGCTCTCCACTTGACAGTTGTAAAAGAGACAGAGAGTTGCCAACACTCTCTGATAAGATCAAGTATGAAAATATGTTTAATTCTTTATATAAAATGTATCAAAGCCTGGGTGACGAATCCCAAGGCAGCTGGAACTAAATCATTGGATATTTCTGCTGTAAAATTAATACCACTAAGTAGTACTGATAGCTGTAGGCTACAGTAGATGATTACAATGCTTCAATATGCTGCCACAGCCTGCTTTCCAGCGGTTTAAAAGCAGAAGACAGCGTAAGACATGCGTATGGAATGAACAGCAACTACATTTTAACATGGAGCGTAGAAGGATTATTTAAATATGCGCTATTTAAAATCATCATTCAACCATGTTGTAAAATTATGCTTCTTGTGAAAAATACGAATAGCACTGACAAAATTGAATCTGGAATTTCCAAATACCGGTATAATACTGAGACCTACACACTGCCACTGAACTACCGATGACTCAACGGTAGCAATTTTGAATATTTTTATAACTGACAATATTCAAGTGAAAGAAGATCAACTTTGTTAAGATGTTCGGTCCATTGTTTAGATTTCTTAAACTTAATATAAGGACTTACATGTTACATGTCCTTATAAAGAGTGTAGCAATTACTCAATTAATTTTGATATTGTTGCTATATTGTTTGATTGATATTGCTTCCTGTAATTTGAAACTTTGACCACGGATGGCCAGTACTGACCCTGCACTCTTTTCTAGTATTTACATAATTCAGTCAATTGTTTCCTCGACACTTTGTGTTTCTTTGTTGCTTTTCCTACGAATATTACTGATATTACATACATGTAATCCAATGTAATACTGAGTAACTTCATCAATCACTACTGATACTATCTCAACCTGCTTAATATCACTTATTTCTCAAAACAGGTTACTATGAAATTCACTATTTATCCCTGGTTGATATCCCAGCCCAAATATTATCACTACTTGTGACTGTGACAGGACACTGCTGTCATACTGTATTGACATATATTTTTTTTGATCCCAGGAAACGATGTGCACAAGATGCTTCTCTACTAATGTGCAACATAAATGAAGAAGAACAGATGTATGCGCAATTTTGCCGTGCCAAGTCAATGTATTTGCGTTGTGTCATTGAAAAAAAACTTCCTGATTTAAAGGTACAGAATTTACACGTTTTATTTAGGGTTATGGTGCTTAGCTTCAATCCACTTGTCAGAGTAAGAAAGGTCGAGAACAAATAACACTGCTCAATCACCAATCAATAATATATTGTTACATTGATATTGCAGTACTACTACTAGACTAGAAATTCTAGAACAAAATTTGTCACCATTTTTGAACTACAGTTTTGATTGCACATTCAAATTTCAATTGAATTGATTTGAAAATTTTTAAAATTCATTTGGAAAAGGTGTTGTGTTATCCCTGACGTTCTTTGTGGGTAAATTGAATAAATTTGGTGTTCCACTGACTTAGCAATGTGGTGGCTATATCTTAATCTTTATGGTGACAGATATGGGCATACATGGGCATACCTGGTTACATATCTTCCAATATCTATTGTGGTCAGCAGCATCCCATCAACCAAGAACGAAATGCCAAAAATATATATAGGAAGTAATGTAATAAATGCTATGTGAGGAAGACAGTGATTTACCGTTACTATTTCTTTGCTGTTGTCTATCTTTAATGGGATGTGGCTAATGTAAATATATATAATCAATCCTTTCTTCAATTTTTAATAAATAATATTCACTCTGTTTGTTCACAGTGTCAGATCCGCCATGTTGACTTTGGCACCATCGATACGGTAGCAATAAGTGCACTGAATAAATTGCCATCTGAATTTGAATATGATCCACCTCATTTTGTAAGTTTGAAGTCTAGATTTCCTATGCAATGTAAACCTAATATGATTGGTTATAGGGACATATGATTGTTTGCTTTATTCCTAAAATATTTACATATAGAATTGACACAAAGATGAGGCAATAAAGGGCTACCACATACTTGTCATGTTTGTATTCATATTTACTGAAGGAGAAAGTGTTGGGAGACACGAGTGAAGCGCTAAAAAATCACGAGCTCTGAGCGAGTGATTTTTAGCTTCCCGAGTGTCTCCCAACATTTTTGAGTTTAGTAAATATGAATACAAACATTTGCAAGCATGTGGTAACCCTTTTCTAAAATAAAACAAATGTCGGAATCTCATTCGACGGCGAATTTTCAATTCATGAATTCACAATTTAAAATTCAATTTCAATTCATAAACCAAGCAAAGAGAATCCCACAACAAGATAGATATTGTCGAATAAAGAAAGACAGATACAAGAACATCTGTAATATAAGTGGTACAACAGTTCTTTAGCAAATTAATGCAGTTATTATTATTTAAATTTTAGGTTTACCTTGAAACAGCGACGTAGCCTATAATTGTCTTTCAATCTGTGTTTTTATTTTGCATGTTACACAACCAATAACTCATTCACCACGCTTTTCAATAAATATAAACATCTTGAGCTAAATGTCGTTTTGTAAATCATAGCCATTATTGAGATATTTATTGGATTGTTATCAAAAAGTTATAAATTCTGTATTTTATCACAGATCAAGCTTTTTGAAGCTTGTGGTTTTTCCTGGTTTTCGGAGCCATGTTTTACCCTAGAATCTCATGCACGCTCTTTCGACCAATCAGATCGCAGAAAACCTTTGTGATAATTTAGAAAAGCCTTTTCCGTTACTCTGTCTTAACAAACATTGAGCACTCTCACATACATGTGTCATACATATTATTATTATATTGAAATGATTTTTGTTCTCATAATTAATATTTAATTTCTTGAATTTCTTTATTAAATTCCAGAAGAAGTTTGGTTGATTAAAACAGCAACTAACAGAAGTTACACTTTATAATCTTTACACTTTTTCAATTTTGCATTTTTTGTATTTAACTTGATCATTATGTGCGCAGTCTTTCATGTCCAAAATGTTGCCTTTATGTTTTGTTCAAATGCTAAATATTGCCACTAACTCATGAATAACCTCTTCAAAAACTTAGTTCATGAAAATAGTGTAAAGTTTATCAATTTAAGTTCATAAACACAGTTCATGAACGCATTTATGAAGTTTTCGGTTGGCTGTTCATGGAGATTTCCGATAGTTCATTATAGTGGGGCATTATTGAGACTTCATAAACTTTGAAAAGGAACACAAACAAACTTATGAACACAATTCATCAACTTTCATGAAAAGTCCACAATTTTACCTTTTGAAAAAGTTTGTGAACTTCATGATTAGGTACTACACCTTTTCCAGGTGGATTTTTGAAGTCCGTTCAAAAAATTGCATGGAATCAATTTTGAAACTTTGAAATCCACATGGAAGTTGTTAAAATTTATTTGGAAACTGTTGAAATGATTTCTAAACATTTGAAATCCATTTAGAAGCTTTGGAAATTCATTTGAAGACATTGGAGATTCACTTGGAAACTTTTTAATTCCACCTGGAGAAAGTGTAGTATGATACAACTTGCAAACAACTTTCATGTCAATTTTTCAATTCATTTTGTTTGTTGCCTTATAAATGTAATGTAAGTTTGGGTCTGGCCAAACGGTGAATGTCTACGTCTGAGCCTGACCAAACGGTGTGCATCCAGGTCCGTGTTCAGGACACCTCAAATACATAACAGCATGTATTCTTGAGGATTATCCCTATCATCGTAAAATGGAAATGTTTATCTCACATTATTTTCAAATGTTTTTCCTACTAAATTTTAAAGGGTGTTTTCTTTTCTGATTTTCTACTGCAGTATCTGATTTCCGGGGCCAGTGGTCACATAATCCTCCAATTATTAAATTATTGTGTGTAACGTTTGTTAAAATCCTCACCCTTTGGTGGGGTTTTGGGATTGGTGCTTTTGGACATACTCCCCCAAAAGGTCTGGATTTTAACCTCAAATACATGATATATAGTTACAATTAAAATCCTCACCCTTTGGTGGGGTTTTGGGATTGGCGCTTGGTTGGTGGGAGCAGGCCTGGGTGGGAGTTACTCGTTCATTTGTTAGGCAGCTAAACTTGTGCTAACCTGTCTCCACCAAAGTTGGACTCCAAGGTGCTTGGAGAAGAGATACAGGTTCTTATCTGTAGCTCCCACCAAATTATGCCCAAGCAGCAAGCACAAACATTAAACTGACTTTCTGGACAAGATATCAAGCTATGCCAGAACACGGTTAAGGTTGAAAGTGATGCTGGTGAAGTTCTGGTATATAGCAGATACGCTTGGCTATTCCACCGTCCTAGAGCTTTGATGACATGGTCTGGAATGCCATTACGACCAGCCACTGTTGCGGCCCCAATTCTGAAACTGTGCATTGAGAAATTTCCAGTAATTTTGGACTCAACAAAGATATAGCGCTACCAAGTGGACAGACGAAGACGATACAAGGTATCGTCACATTTATAAGGGAAAGGGCTCCACTCTTTTCACCACGCTTGTACAGATAAGCAGTCATAGCTGCAACAGCACACAGTCTTGATGATGCAAGGCCATGACCTGAGGAATCCAAAGTATGCTAGCGTGCATGCAACCCAAAACATTGTGGTGATCACATGTAAAATTCAATGACCGATGAATAATTGCCATGAGCAAGTCTGTAATGGGCAGACGAGGTATAGTGCTGCTAAGGTGTGTCTTTTTGATTCCTTGACAAAGTTGATGGAGACGTGCACAATTTTTTAGTGGGTCCGCGAAACCTTGCTCTAGATGTAATGCTTTTACAGCCGATAAGTAAACCTTGATTGAAGGTAGCTTGAGTGAATCAGACAAATGAGTCACAAACAAGCATAACATTGACTCGGTTGTAGGACAAGGAGATGAATAGCCATGCTGAGTTGAGAACACCAGAAAACGATTTTGGCAGATGAATAAGTATGTCTGGTGGAGGGTGCTAGGCTGGTGCATATAAGTTGCTGACATCTCGCTTGCAGTTGATTTATACCAGGTCCATCTACAACCGGTTTGTCTAACAGTGTTCGATAGTCTTTGACAGAGGATGCCAATTTGAAGAATGCCTGCCAATGAAAGCGAGATAATGCATCAGCAATCCCGTTGTTGATGCCAGCAATATGCTGTGAAGAGAAAGAAAAATTCTGTTGTGCGGCCACAAATAGTAATTTTCTTATTAGTCGCATGATTACAGGAACCTTAGAAGTCTGACAATTGAGAATGTGAACAACTGCTTCGTTGTCGCATCGAAAATTTACATGCCTAGCATCCAGTCTGAACCCCAAATGTGAGCTGCAACTACAATGGAAAACAGTTCCTTATACGCAATTGATTGCTCTGCTTGATATTTGCCCCAGCTCCCATTAAACTAATTTCGTTGGTAGTATGCACCATAACCCACCGAACCAAATCTTGCTTAAACTCACAATTCAGTTGTACCGGATGAGAGTTTGATCTAAAGGAGCACAGCAAATTCAACATATGGCGTATAAAGGTGCGACCAGGCCACACTACTTTAGCTGCATAGTGTAAATGACCAATAAGAGATTCCAATTCGTTGCGGCTACATCGCCGTTTGGAAACTCAAGACTCAATCAGAGATTGAAGGTTGACCAGTTTGTCTGCTGGGAGACAAGCAGTCTGAGTTAGAGAGTCTAGCTCAATGCCTAGTACAACCATCAACGTAGAATGTCCTTCACATTTTTTGGAATTGAGTGGTAGGCCCAATTCCCTGCATACCTCTTGTGCTAAATACCATTGGCGAGCACATTGATCTGAATCAGGATAGAAGCCATTCGACTGCTTCAGCCACTGAGTTGAAGATAAATGGTACCGATCTCAACCCAAATGGTAGGGTCAAGCCTACAAAGTAATTGCCTCGCCACTTCATACCTAGTAATGCCCGGTCTGTCGGGTGAACCGGAATATTCCGGTAAGCAGCTTCAACATCAAATTTTGCCATCAGCACTCCAACTCCAAGGCTTCCTATCATTGAAAGAATCTGATCTAACTGTACATAATGCAAACTAAATTCAGACTTATCGATGCCATCGTTGACGCTAGAGCCACAGGGGGCTGACAAATCTACTATGATTCACCATTTTCCCGGTTGGTTCTTCTTAGGAATAACGCCAAAGCTACTGACTTGAAGTCCATCGATAGAAGGATTGTCGAACGGACCAGCAACTCTTCCTAAGTGTACTTCATTATCCAGATAGTTATCAATCACTGAAGAATATTTGTGGGCTGATGCATACGCAGCATAGGGTTAAAACCCAATCTTAAGCCTTCTCTGATTCCACTTATAACGTAAGAAGCAAACTAGGTCTGGGTCTGGCCAAAGGGCAAATATGTAAGTTTGAGTCTGGCCAAATGGTGAATGTCTACGTCTGAGCCTGGCCAAACGGTGAATATCTAAGTCTGGGCCTGGCCAAACGGTGTTCATCCAGGTCTGTGTTCAGACACCTCTGATACATAACAGCATGCATTCTTGAGGATTATCTCTATCATCATAAAATGGAAATTTTCATCTCATATTATTTTCAAATGTTTTTCCTACTAATTTTTAAAAGGTGTTTTCTTTTCTGATTTTCTACTACAGTAGCTGATTTCCGGGGCCTCATAATCCTCCATTTATTAAATTATTGTGTGTAACGTTTGATAGTAAATGTCTAATTTATTTGTTTATTTCAACTTACAGTCCCTGAAATGCTGCCTGTTTAGCGATATGCCAGCAGTACCATATGAGGTATGTTAACCAAAGTCTAATACATATATATATATTTTTGATCAGCACTTCTGAATTTGCGCTTCCCTTCTAGACTCAAGGATTCCCATTCATACCGCCCCCTTGAAAAAAATTGTCAAGTTCATAAACTGTTCAAGAACAATTAAACTTGGTAATGGACTGGAATCATTTGGCCTTGGTAGGCTACTTGGTTAGCGGAAGTTCCCAGAAAGCTTCAGATAGCGAAACCGTATGTAAATCTGTGAACGAACATGTCCCTACCAAGCCAAGCACCGTCACACTGATAGTCAGTGGAGAAACCAAATAATGAATTTTAATGTTAGATCACATCTTTTACAATAAATCAAAAAATAATCTGGGTACCCCATGTTTTCCATCATCACCTTTGATGTATACTTTTACATCAGTGACATAGTTCAAAAACAATTCAACAGATGGATTTGTTTGAAAAATGTAAATGTTGATTACTTATAACATATAGGGGAATCCCCCCACAAATTTGCCGATGACTGTTCCAAAGCTACGGTGGCCCACAACTGTCATGGCACATTAAAAAATAAAACGCTGCAACATGTTGAAAACGTAAAAAAACATTCTTGACATTAAAAATCAAGCTGTCACACATTGTTTAAAAAATATAAAATAGACACGCAACATCTTTAACAACGTAAAATCGTGCAACACACCTTTGATTATTAAAATAAATGCGTTAAACATCATTCGAAAAACAAAAATCACCCTTCGATGTGAAATATTGATGTCACGATTTTTTATTTAGTTAAGTGTGTGCGACCTGTTTTTTTTTAACAAAGTTTGCCGTGGCATTTGACAAAATCCACGGCAAACTATTATAATCATTATCATCATCATTTAATCTGGAATTCATTTTCACAGGACTCATGAATATTTGATTACAGCAAATAAGTCGCGACCGTGATTATCAATGTATTATTACTTTATATTATTTTACGTACAGATAATAAAATATATGTCGTTTCATGTTAAAAAGTACCTCATTTTCAAGCTTTTAACAAATCAATGTTTATCTTAGTATGTTATACTCAGACATGTACCGTAGTGATTAAAAAATGTAGATGAGAAAATATGAAGTCTATATTTAGTAACAGCCTATAGGTTGACCTAAGTGTTTTAACCACTTTTCAGATTTTGAAAAAAGTTGGTTTTTCATTTTCTCGAATTTATGTCTCTCACACTTAAACAAGCGATACAATTCACTATTTAACATAGTATGTTATACTCAGACATATATCGTAGTGATTTAAAAAGACTAGATGAGAAAATATAAAGTCTATATCTAGTAAGAGCCATCTAGGTTGACCTTAGTGTGATTTCACCACTTTTAAAAATACTGTTAATTATACTTTAGCAATTCGTCTGCAGATTTTCTACCCGTCATCAAGGATGTTATCGCCACGATGAATTTAAAACCTAACGCGACACCAAAATTTTGCCAAGCACGGCCTATGAAGTGCCAGGCCATTCAAAACTCGATGTGTAATAATTTGTACTTACTTGTGAAATCGCGGCACTTGTTGTGAAATCATGTTACTTTTTTGTGAATTTGTGTTACTTCTACCAGAGATCGACATACTTCTGCATGCGGCAGACGTCCAGCAATATTGGACCACGCAAGATTTTGAGTTTCTGGTGAATCCGCATTATCCGGGCTTTAATACCAAATTTCCGTATATCGTTGCAATGCTTTTTCAAACAGTATATGTAATATTATATAGATATGAAATACCGATGTAAATAAAATTAAAATAAAAAATATATTTATATATAATTATGACATTATTTCTAATAGCAAACAATCCGGCTCGATGTCATTTGACACTGAGCTAAATATAATAAGAGGAGTCGAAGACTACACATTCATAATTATAACATATTAAATCATGAGAAAAATTACCATCATATAAAACAAAAGGCATACAATAGGCAAAAAACGTTTTGCGCTTACATATAGTATATAAAGATTACTTCATATGTAGCGCGTGCGTACGGATTTTATTCACGAGTTGTGACGTATCAGAAAATGAACAAGCAAGGCTCTGCGAGCATAAAGATAGTATGTTTGAAAATAGGCATAAAGATAACGATGATACAACTTTGCAACTTTTTCAGGAAGTGAGTTCCAGATATGAATTGAACGTAAGAAACAAATATTTTGAAACTGTTGTACTGTTATATTGCGGATATATTGATATATATATTTATATATATATTAGATATTATCTAATAGCAAAAAATAGTGCTCGATATCATTTGACAGAGCTAAATATAATAAAAGGAGTCAAAGACTACACATTCATAATTGTTACTAATAGTTTCATGCTTACGCAATCATCAGACAAATAAACTAAATAGATTAGTTTAGATTGGTTTAGATTTAGAACAATTTTACGAACCACAGAAATTTGTCTAGAAACAGCATGGAGATCAAAAAAGGATACATGCCAGCCAGGCTCAGCAATAGGGCTAGATTACCTGTTAATTTAGGGAGTTGGTTACCATGCAGCAATTCGTCCGATTTTCGAATGCAAGTGCATACGATCTGCTATAGATCCCTCGCCACATGAACTCATCCAAATGACCTGGTAACATTATACACATAGCCCTAGTTACATGTACCTTTCATGTTTGCTGTTTTGCGCTCAGCATTTTTCCAAAAGCACTACAAATTATTTGTATTACATCCTGTGATCGGATCTACCATATCGAGATAGTGGTTTGCAGTGTCGGGGGTAACACATTTAAATTGTTAATTTGGTTGTAATCTCGCAATTGGTTTGTAAGCTCGAATGTATTTTGGTACCTGGAGCAATGTTTGCCAGTATATCTCTACCAGCAACACCTACAGTTTGAAGTAGTAAGCATGATATGTTAGATGGCTCTAAGTATGTGTCATAACAAGTTGTGTGCACCAAGTACAAATAATTTTTCTTACAATTCCAATTGTAGACTCACTAAAAAGGGCAGTTAAAAAGTTACGATATTAATTAGAGGATTAAAATAAAAACATAAATAATCTGCTTTAGAATTCACACTTTTTTAAAAAAAAAACTATTTTTTTTTAAATCTCTATATACTCCCTTAAATCAACTTGAAAGGCTGTATCTGATATAAAAAAATAAATATATTTCATAAAATCTTTTTAATTTAATTTGATAACAATCCAAGATTTATATCTAGTCATATCTAATGATATTCACTCGTTCGAATTTGAGAGACCTACAAGTTGGAGAAAGAGAAAAACCGGATGTTACTAAATATAGACTTTATATTTTTTCATCTAGTATTTTTAAGTCTTTTCGATACTTGTCTGATTAGGACATACTAAGATAAATAGTGAATTGTATCGCTTGTTTAAGTGTGACAGACATTTAAAGTTAAGAAAGTGAAAAACAGGCTTTTTTAAAAATCTAAAAAGTGGTGAAATCACACTGAGGTCAACCTAGATGGCTGTTACTAAATATAGACTTTATATTTTCTCATCTACATTTTTTAATCACTACGGTACATGTCTGAGTATAACATACTAAGTTAAATAGTGAATTGTATAGCTCGAATTTAGTGTGAGAGACAATATAGTTGAGTGAGGGAAAAACCGGCTTTTGTCAAAATCTGAAAAGTGATGAAATCACACTTAGGTCAACTTATAGGCTGTTACTAGATATAGACTTCATATTTTCTCATCTACATTTTTTAATCACTACGATACATGTCTGAGTATAACATACTAAGTTAAATAGTGAATTGTATAGCTCGAATTTAGTGTGAGAGACGATTAAGTTGAATGAGGGAAAAACCCGCTTTTTTCAAAATCTGAAAAGTAGTGGAATCACACTTTAGGTTTATATTTTTTTCATCTAGTCTTTTCAATTCACTACGATGCATGTCTGAGTATAACATACTAAGATAAACATTGATTTGTTAAAAGCTTGAAAATGAGGTACTTTTTAACATGAAACGACATATATTTTATTATCTGTACGTAAAATAATATAAAATAATAATACATTGATAATCACGGTCGCGACTTATTTGCTGTAATCAAATATTCACGAGTTCTGTGAAAATGAATTCCAGATTAAATGATGATGATAATGATTATAATAGTTTGCCGTGGATTTTGTCAAATGCCACGGCAAACTTTTTAAAAAAAAAACAGGTCGCACACACTTGACTAAATAAAAAATTGTGACATCAATCTTTCACATCGAAGGGTGATTTTCGTTTTTCGAATGATGTTTAACGCATTTATTTTAATAATCAAAGGTGTGTTGCACGATTTTACGTTGTTAAAGATGTTACGTGTCTATTTTATATTTTTTAAACAATGTGTGACAGATTGATTTTTAATATCAAGAATGTTTTTTTACGTTTTCAACATGTTGCAGCGTTTTATTTTTTAATGTGCCGTGACAGTTGTGGGCCACCGTACAAAGCTCCTTAAAACGACATTCCTTTTTGAATAAGATTGTAGGCCTACTTTAATATGATTCAAATTCCCATTTTTATTCTAAAATACTTCAGAACATAACAAGGAACTGCTACGAAATAATCTTGCAATCTGATTAGTTACCCCCAATAACGCCATTTCCCCATAGCCGAGCTTGACCCCGTTGATTTCAAGAAATTTATGAAAATACCAAATAACCGGTAATTATTTAAACATGGCATTATTAGACTAGCACGTAATAAAAAGCAAATACAGTGAATATTTGTGGAGTCATATACAATTTTATTAAAGGGCCTATACATCGAAATTTTCACCCCATTTTTTTATTTATTAAATGTAAAGTTTAAGTTTCACAAAGTTATAAAATGCAAACAAATTGACGAGATTGCGCTTTAAATCATATTTAATTAGTCTTGAAGTTGTAGTATTTGTGAGACATTTGTATATATGAATATTTGTAGAGTCATGTACAATTTCATTGAATTACTGTTTTATGCAGTTTCTCAGTTGTTCAAAATAAATCAAATGGCTTGCAGAAGAAATATCCCAGCCAGTAAACAAACATGTTCAAAGCGTATCGAAATATTTTGCACAAATTGACTATTCAAAAACAATTTGCCTAACTTTTACTGAGTAGATAATTGTAGAAACATAACATAACATAATTTGCTTCTTAATACATCTCCTTGTGCTTTGATGTCCAATTTTCGCAAGATCCTAGCTATAGGTATAAAAGCTAAATTTCTGACGTAGAAAGAAAAGCTCTCAATGAACTACCAAAACCAGAGCATAAACAAAATCAACCGCTAAGATTTCAAATAATTAAAACATTTCTCCAAATGATAGTTAGCAACATTCTAAAAAGTTATCATTCAATAATCTGCTCTTTTAAATCGCATGCAACGAGTAATAAATAGGCAATTTGCAAACATTTAGTCAATAAATCTTTCTTAGTTTCATTTCTTTCTTCGCTTTCAATGCTTTTTGCAATATTCTTCAAATTATAGGTAAAACACCTTTCCTTTCCTTTTCCCAGTCAGCTTTCTATAATAAATAACACTCGCAAGAAAATAAAAAAATACTTTTTAAAGACAAGAATTCATGATTACATAAGAAAACGAATGTCAATCATCCATTCTTTTAATTTCAAGAAGAGAAATATCAATTTCTCGATATGAAATTTTTCCTCGTAGCTTTGAATTATTAAAAAATTCAAATCAAAGGATACAGTTCTCAACTCAGCTTTCTTCGTGTGACATCATGAAAATAGGAGAGTTACATACTTGATCATGGATTGTAAGATCAACAAATGCTCTGAAAAAGCGTAACAAACAGTCACAAATCGGGGTTGGTTATGTTCTAAACCAAATAGTTCATACTTTCCGTGAACTATGCTCTGATAGCACCACAAGCGGCACGTAAGGAGAAAATGAGAAGGCATAAGAAAATTACAAGCTACCTCAGCGAGTAATTTTCGCCTTTGAATTTTTTCCTGGAGTTTTCTCCTAGTTCACGGAAAGTATGAACAATTTGTTTAATTTTATATAAGTTTTCTTTTTCACAATGATATCGTTTATCTTATGTATGATAATTTTGAACTTTGTACATGTACATATTCCTTCAATTTAGTCTGATTTCAAGATGTAAATCGCGTAAAGCCCTAGGTAAACGACGGCAACTTTTGCGCAACAAATCTGTTTTTGTCTGGCGTGTGTTTTTCATGTTCTGAAGCAGTCTTTTCAGGAGCGGCTAAACAGACCCGACTTTCTCAAGACTTTTCTATCACAACTCGGACTAAGCTTAAAAGGAAGAAATTTCTAACGAAATGGTTCGATACCAAGAATCCTTGGAAAGACTTGGAAAATGTTTGATGGCCATCAAACACAATGCGACAAATAAAATACACGATGCAACACGTCAGACAAAATCAAAATAGTGGCTAAACGACAAGGATTTTCGAAGGATTTAAAAGTCGCGCAAATGTTGCCGTCGTTTGCCCAGGGCTTGAGATGAATGGCATCAGGGTCGAACAAAAGGTCCAGTCTTATGGAATCCTAAAGCATTTCAACATTTTCTTATGAATTTGTTGCTGACGTTTGCCAATACATCATTAAAGATATGAAGTTGCTCTAACCTTCTGGAATCTAGTATTTCAGGATTTCTGTCTGACCCTGTGTTGCAAAATTGATATTTAAATTATTTTTGTAGGCCAATTGGTGTTTCAAGGATTTAACCAACGAGAAAGATCTTCTTCTCACTGTTACTGATATACTTGAAAAAGATAGCGGGAAAGTGTATGTGGTTGATTTAGAAACTAACGATGACCCGAGGATACTTATCAATAAAGAAGTCTCTGTTCATGGTATGTATGTGTATTCCTTAAGGTGTGCGAATCTGTTCTGATCGGATTCGGATTAACCTTCACCTTTCGGATCAGATCAGAAAGACATAATTATTGCGAATATTTTTTTATTTTTCTGCTGTTATTCACTGTTTTTAATGCCTGTTGTCACTTGATTACTTAATTAAGTTAAATCACGCTATAGTCATTCTGATGAGGAATGAAAGAACTTTTGTAAAAATTTTGAGGGTGCATAGAAATCTAAGTAAAACAAGCAACGCTAAAGATTACGAACCCCCTTTATTTGGATTTGATTGCCGAATTAGAAACATTTCGCTTTATATTAGATATTTTATATATAACGTTTTGTCATATATTACCTAAACTATTTTTATCTTTAAAAAATGTTATTGTCTTTCTGACGTAGATCTCAAAACTCACAAATCTATTAAATAGCCTCAGTTACCCAGTGGAGGCCTGTACTTGTTCAAATAGTAAAGTATTGATTGAAATAATTTTGTATTATAAACATACTGTAGTACCAATTGTTCACAATTTCTCAAATTAAGTTTATGTTAGCGATCTAAAGTTCTAGGTCAAACTCAATCCAATCTCTGAAACTATATTGTGTCAGTGTTACTAATTGTAACTTACTAATTATCTTGATTTTTTTATCTTTTCAGCTTTCAAAAAAGTTGATCCAAATGTGAGTAATACTTGGCTCTCAAACATTATGTAATACTGTAGATGATATTTGAGCAGAAGCGTTTATAAACAATTAAACATTTTAACAATAATGAAGTGCTAAACTCTACTTTGCATACCTTTGCTATCATTTGAATATAGAAATCCTTAAAAACCTTCTGAAACAAATGTGGGAATATATAATGAAGTCTCAGAGTTTGATAGTTGCATAATGATGTGAAAAGGAATTATTATATTTGTATCATTATTATCACATTTGTTTGATGATTTTCTATTTCTTTTTTCTTCTATATAACTTTGATCAGGACCAGCCAATTCAATTGAAGGCAGAACTCCAAGACATAGTTGTAAATGAAGAAGCACCTGTCAAACAGACCACTAATGAATCATATGATGAAGAGACAGCCGTTTTACATTTACCAGTGATTAAAAAATCAACATTATCATGGGCAGAACAATGCGAATCTAGTGACAGTGAGCCTGCTACGCAAGGCAGTAGTAGTGAAAGGATAGAATGCTCAGGGGCCACAAGTGTTGCCGATTCATCAGATCCATTTGAATCTAAGCAAGATAGCCGTTCACCTACGCCGCCATTTGAAAGCAAAGGAGTTATAATAGCAAAGAAGCCATCTACAGGCAGTATTGACGAATGGGACGAAGATGAGAGTAGTAATTTTCAATACCAGAACCAATCAGGATCAAGTAGCGATTCTAATTTATCAAGCAAACGTAAATCAAAGGTTAAAATTTCTAAAGCCACTGGTACATGCAACAATGGGGATGTTTGTGGTGGAATTATTCCTGCTCTAGCATGGACTGACGAACAGCTTCAACAAATTGATGATTCACAATTTTACAATGCTGATGCAAGATATTTTGTTATTGTGAAAATGAGTTTATTTCGCATAGAAGACAGTATTGCAACATCAAAATTGATGTTAACTCAGGATACAACAGAGAAACTAAAGCGTGTCTGTAACCAATCGTCATCACCTATTTTTGTATTTGTAATTGGTTGCAGTAGAGAGAGAAAAATGCATACTTTTAGAGGCCTTGCACAAATAATTTCAGCTGTACAACCTCAATTAGATACTAGAAGGGATGGCTCATTCCGAACTTTAAATTTTGTGAAAGTGTGTTACATCTGCACTGCATCTCTTAATAAGCCTTGGATAGAACGGTATAGAAATGGTGAAGAAGTAGCTCTTGGTGAAGCACGCCGCATCATGGCGGATGTTAAGTATGAGATACGTAATGGAAGATCGAATGAAACAGTGAATGCTGTAAGTTATTAATCATTTGACATTTGATAATTAGACAGGTATTATTTGCTGTTACTTAGATGAGGTGACTAAACACAGTTTCAAATTATTCAGTTTTTTTAATGACATCATTGAGCAGGCTTTGACAGAACCTGAGAGCTTGGGAACTTAATTTACTGAAGGCTGTAACAAATTCCAATTACTAAGAAATCCAGAACAAAAATTATCTGAAAATATCCCTTGGACTCATTCCGAAGATCTAGCCTTTTGCTCCGAGGCTAGCATACCGGTATATCGATGTTTGGTAGCAAAGAAAAACACTGCATAATTAAATTGATCCCATTTGAAAAACATTATTTATTTGATATTTTACAAACAGGAAATTCAAATATGAAAAATTATTATTTGAGACTTTAGCCAAATTGGCAAAGAAAGCATATTATTAAATCCCTCACAATAGTAGCATCTACATCTACATATTTTTGCCCTGTGTCATTTGGTGGTGAGCGGCAACAATATTTAAGTATGAGCGCCCTTTGAATCATGAATCATAGGAAACATGGATCGAACTACCATCGCAATAAATCAGAGGATGGTAAGAATAGCACATGCATAATGATTACACATCAATCATAGGAAGCAGCGATTGGTGACAAACGGGTGCACCGGGTGGGTTATTCAAAATTTATCAACTTATAACAAATTAACCTGTAGGCAAGTGAAATTTGAACTTTTCAAAAATGTCTAATTTGCGAATTTAAATCCCAAATTAAATGAAACACCATCTAATTACCTTTTAGTAATATACCTAGAAATCTTTCATCAAAACTATTGTCAGTTGTGATTATTTAGAAAATCTGAAGTTTTTTTGTCTGCGTCATCAAAGACATAATTTTACGTTACCATTGTCTACAAATTTAGAACTCCGTATTCATTGGCTTGTTTGATTTGACAGCTCTATCAATCAATGGTTTTACACTTTCATTATTTTCACTTTTCAGAGTGCGGTTTTACCACTCAACTGTCTTCAGTGCCGCACTGAATTAACTCAAAATTGAGCAGAATCAATTTGAAACTAAATTTGAACAAACATGTGCTGCCCTTAGTCAATCATAATAATGTAGTTTCTGCAGGTAGACCTATATTATCAAGCCCAAAATAGCTAGTAAGAGTATATAGAGTATTTAACGAGCAAACAGATCAATACAAGACTGTATAGAATTGCATATTGTGAATTTTATTTGATTAAATGTAAATTAGGTAAATGTTGACTTATCAAATTAAATTCAATGATGTAATGGTCATTGTTTTGCTCTGTATCCTCAGCTGTATACTGTGTATTATGGCACATCTGACAGTCAGACTCGCTTCTTGCCTCAATTTTACTGCAGTAGTTTGCCATAGCAGATAGATCAACTAAGTTAGTGAAATAGTAATTAGTTATGAATCAAAATTTAGCTGGACTTTAGCTTATACATTGCCCAAACAACGAAAGTAGTGCGCTTACAATATTCAATGTTCTAGTGTTTTTATTGCTTTCATTTCAGGAACGTAAAGAACAATCCTTACATTATGAATCTACTCATTCACAGAAAATCGACCATGCTCATCCAAGCTCAAATCCTGTGGCTATACTAAAACGAGGGGACACTAGTTGGGCTGCAACTGAAATTAAATCTCTTTCATTACCACACATTTATGATCCATCAACACGTTTTATCCAAGTTATCACCAATGCTCTGAAATTTTGTTTAGTTTTGAAACACAATAGCTATAGGATTCATTACAAGTCACAAGCAATGTTTCGAAAGTTTATGAAAACTCAACCTATTGATAAAGATGTTGTTGGAATATTTTATTTAAATGATAGGGATCGTTTTCCGCTATGCGGGGTAGGTCTCATTAGTCCAAAGCTTATTGACACTCCTGTGCCACAAGACAAAAATTTTCAAAAAGACAAAACTGGCCACGGTTTTGACAAAACTGTCCCAAGTTTTTATGTAAAATTCTTGAGTACTGCAGTATCGTACCAAAATCTACTCCACCTAGAAGACGGCAGTGAAATAACAAATCAAGAAGGACAGCACATTATCAAAACTATTATTGGTGAACTTGGCAAAGGTACTGCAAAAAATTCGGTTGACATAATTCCAATATATAATAAAGATTATAATAAAGATCAAGGTAGTAAGGTACGTTAGCTTGTTCATTTTTCTCGGAATCCATTTCATTGTGCTTGACTGACCAATCAATGTTATGACCTAAGATCCACTATATACAATTGAAGGGCTACCAGACATTTGCTACTCCACGTCAAATTATTGCACAAGGGATGTTGGAAGGCATGAATGAAGTGTTGTAATAAATGAGCAGCAGCCAAGTTTATTAGATCTTCCCTGGTGTCTCCCAAAACATCCCAAATGTAAGAATTTTCAATGGAGCTTGGGAAAACATGTGCATGAACACTTTCCTATTTTCTAAAATAAAAAATAAACCTACATAATATCATGTCCAAATTTGAAATTTCATTTGTTTGCCATTTTATTTGTTTTAATATTTTATTTGGGCATAATTAGGGTTAATTAGGAACAATTGTTCAATTTTGGGTTGTGCCCCAATCTATACTTCTTGCATGCTCAATCGACCAATTAACTTTCTATGAATTAATTTTGAGTGAAAGCATGCACCTTAAAATTATTGTGTTTGTAACACTTTATGAGTGTCTCCCAACTATTCAGGTACATTTTATAGGGACATTAATTAAAACCATTGAATTGAAATTGAATTGAAATTGAAATTGTTAATGCAAACTGTGAGTAACTTTCCCGGAATATAAACAAATTTGGTTCTGAAATTTGTTTTGTTTTAGAAAGGGGTTACCACACACTTGAAAATGTTTGTATTTAGATCTACTGCACTCCGAAAAGTTGGTAGACTCTCAGGGTATGAGTACAAACATGGCAAGTGTGTGTCTTTGATGCTTTAACAGTGCTAAGTAATATTTATAATTTACCTTCATAAACTTGACAAATGCTAATCATTCTCAACCAGGGTCCGAAAAAATATTTCACCTTCCTGAATTCTAAGTTTCTCCTAAAATTTTCTTCTGAATATTTTCCCACAGCGTACCTAAAGAAACGAATTAAAAAGAAAATTTAATTTTTGCAACATAAACAATCCTCGAAATAGACATAAATACAGAATTACCATTTCATTGTTCATTTCCAATTCCGGAGTCAGTAAAATCTAATTTACATCACAACAAAATACTGGAATCTGGCTTCGGAATCGCAAAAGTTTTTTCAATGTCAAAATGTCTATTAAAATCCTGCCAAATTTATTTTAAAAAATTACAAACTTCTGATCCCTAGTTTTCTTGTACACTGGTTTCAACTTACGCAGTATCGCCATCATAAAACGGAGATCTAGTTTCCTTTTTCCATACAAACTCATACTCCTACATCACCAGATATCCCACTTTTTACCTTCACCAAATGGATGTATTAAACAATTTGACTATATTTAATTGGTTTTCCAGAAAGCACAAAGGATATTCAAAGTTTGCAAGCAAGTTGCTTGCGTAAGAAGTGTTAGGCTATATCCGTTTTGTAATTACGTAAATTATCAAGTTGCATTAATATATAATATTACACTGTTATGTCTCTGTCCTTCGTCCTGTCAACAAGCGAATCAATCGTTGACAATATTATGTCTTCACCGAATTTTATTTTTGTCTTGGTGTCTGCCTAATGTTTAACTATATAATTATCTCCACTTGAATAACTGGCACACAATACTGTTTTATTGTTATGTAGAACGTCTGTGATTTTCTATTGCATATTATTATGTAACAGACTAACAGTTGTGTTTGAATTTTAGAGAAAGACAAGCAACGAAGGCAAACCACATCCCAGTAACCAATTGAACTCAGACACCACGCATCCACCTCAAAGGGGAAATGCAGGAGATGGTCGCAGTCACAAAAATATAAGTAAAAAGCATCACTTGAGCAATGCATCCCTCCCTCAACACTCACCAACTGTATATAACAATGCTCAGATACCGAATAGCCTACCAGTATGGTCATCAATTTCTGCTGCAAGCGAAGAAGATATTAGTCATGACATTGAAGGTGAACGAGACCTTGCTTGTGAATATGAAGTTTTTGGTTTGGATGATGACTTTAATGATAATTAAGTCTATACAGGTATTCCATATTATTTTTGGGAAAAATATTTTTATATGAGATGATGCTGCTGTTAATGTTCAAAGAATTGTTATTCATTACCTGTTTAATACATGTTGTATTTGTCTATGTTTATCAATTTCTTCTATTTTAAACATTTCTATAAGCATTCCCTGGTAAATCTGAATATCTGTTTGATCATTATCTAATATTTTATCATGTAAAGCCATATTCATTGTTTTTGGAGTATGTTTCTTCTCTCCAAATGTTGTGATAAACTCTGTCTGACATGAAACTGAATTAGTGGTGATAGACGTTGTTTGTATGCCTACATCTGATTGGATGACTTCTTTCACAGGGTTTGTTTGCATTGTGAAATTGCTCATCTGTGTTCCCACATTTGATTGGATGATTGATTTCACAGGATTAGTTTGCATTGTAGGGTTGATTTCTTTGTCTTGCAAGGCACTTGGTGTTTCCATACATTGTAGCCATTCTTCAGGGTTTATACAATTGTGAGATGGAGTAGATGTCCATATCTTAGCAGGGCTAGTTTTCATTATTGATTGGACAGTGTATTCAACTTTTATTGTTTCAGTCTTGGTAGATATATTATTCATCTCACACTTTTGTTCTCTTGCTTTTCTATGGTTTATTTGCATTGATCCGTCACTCTGTGAATAAACAAGACATGCAAGTTGTATCAATCTCTATTGATAGTCTAAATAACTGAATTGTTGATATAAATCTGTTACGGTTCAAACTCAACTGATTTATCACACTTCAATGAGCACAGTCATTTCAATGGCAGATGGGAGCTAATAATTGGGTGAATTTCATTGTTTAGATACTATTTTGAATGTCTTGAGAATCAACACCAACTCGGTGCTTCTGTCATCATTGGCCAGCCTTGACCTGCAAGGTCTTCCTGAGAAATGAGTACCGGTAACTATTATTAGAAAATTGGACTTCCTCAGTACATATACAATTTTATTTACTAAAAATCGCATCAATTATGAAATAGTTCAGTATTCAGCTATTTCTGTTCGTAATAAGTATCACAATTAGACCATACTCTTAAAGTTATCTCTCCCCTCTTTTCATCTATATTCAACTTGAAACAAATCGGAGCCCATTCTAGTAGAAGTTTGAGGAGCCATGAACCTTTTAACTTCAGGTTAGCCTTATGTCTAGATCTACACATACCACACTTGGCTCTTGATGGTGTATTGTTTCTATCTCTTGTTGATTAGAATCTTCCTCTGTTGCAGATGAAATTGTGCCATCTAATTCATCTGTGTGATAAAAACAGATCTGAATGGATTCAGTTTGTTTATAAGGTGTGTGTATGTAAAGAGTATGTGGTATATCCAATATTTTACCCAGAAGGTGGCCAACCTTTTCAACTGGTATATCAAATGTCTGGAAATCATCTTGATCTCAATCAGTATTTAATTTAGAGCCAATTACATACCAAAAATTACAAAAACATTTGCACCGGAACTACCCCTGCAAAATACAGTTCATGAACGTTAATGGGCCCTAATTGTTATGAACTATTCATGAACTCATGAACTTTGTGTCACAGGGGTATAAGACCGAAGCCCTCTTGTCATGATTTAGTAGGTCATCTTGAATCACAAACATGTAAATTATTTTCTGATCTGGTACCTTTGTACATTAACTAGAGAAGTCTATTGCAAGCTTTTTGGTTACAGTGAAAAGTAAATAATTTATTGGAACAAATGATCTCATATACAGGAAAGTTTACCATCAATTTGCAATTTCAAAGTTGAATAACTTCTTTATATTTAAGGGCCTGGGATTAGGCTCCAGTGCCCAATTTCCATGATTTCTGGCTAGGAATTGACTCATTTACTCTAATTTTTGAAAATATTTGAAAAAATGGTAAAATATTTGACAACTATTCTGTTTGTGATGTGATAGTGTGCATCATATGTTGCATGATGTAGCTGAATGGTTAACTGATAATGAAATGAATAAACAAAGTCACTCATGAGATACAGAATATTACCTTCAGAAAATTCACTTTCCCACTCAAGTTGACTTCCGTTCAATCCTTGCTCTATGTCTAGCATCTAGATTTATAAACGCAATTTAAGTTAGAGAACATAAGTAAATCAAGATATCAAGATTTTATTTATAAGATGGTTTTACAATTGTTTGGATTGCTTTTTCGAGCAATATTCATCTTGACGATACTATTTATCAGTCAAGTGAAGGTTCCATAGGTGTAGATTGTTTGGCTTTAATTAATGAAATAAATCGAATACAGTGTTAAACGGGTGCTACGTGCGCCTATCTGTGATTTTGATTCCAAATAAAGCACAACAACAACAACAACTCATTTTGTTCTTCAAGAAATCAGTCATTATCTTTTTCATCATTAATATATGCATTGTTGATTGTTCTAAAATTATTTTACTGCAAACTGTCTGGTATACATACATCTTACCTCTCTCACTTGTTCTTGAACATCACTAGTGAGTTTGTGATTGGAATTAACTGCCAGCAAACTGTTGTCAACAACCTTTAATCACAACACAAATAAATGCAATCAATGACAGGTCCTATATTATCTACTGAACTTTTCCTTCTATCAAGGCAAAAAGATAGGATTTCGATCAGTTACATATCATACCGTAATATTTAATTGCTAATGCTTTTGTTCACTCAAAAAGCCTTTCCTCAATCATTGAGCTACAAACTTGCAAATGGTCCTTCAACATCAACCAATTGTTCAGCGTGATTAGATCACAAAGAACCCAAATATTTCATTTCTTAGCAAACTTGCATTAGTTTTCAAAATTATAGTCTTCTTAGGGCATCACTTCGCTTGCCAAGGCCACAGTTCAGCGAGAACATTTTTCGACGTTTTATGTAATGACCTTATTAATTGTGATCTTAATGGTGTTGTACATAATCGTAAAGTTTTTAAATCTATTAAATCTATGTGTGTACATGTAATTAAATGTAAAAGGAATGGGGTGTTTAATTGAACAAAACCGTCTACAAATATATCACTTCACTTCACAGAGTGATCTACAGGCTATATGACTGCCTTATTTGTACTGAGATATTACAAGAAACATCTTATTCACTTTCTTGCTGTGTGTAAAGTAAAGCAACTTTCAAAGTTGGTTCCTCTTGTATTAATATTTCTTTCGTCGTTGTAGCAAATTATCTCTTACCATTGATGGAGAAATTAATTATAATTCATGAACTGTTCACAAGCTTATGAAAAGTTTTGTGGAAAGTTCTGCTTTATTCACTTTTAACTCCTATCATTTTAGGAATCATTGCAGCAGGAAATCATCACATCTGTAATTCACTCACTGTTATAAAGTAACTTGATTTAATTGCTGCAAGACAGCAATTTCTATAATGTATACTTACGTCAAAATGGGGGAACTGATTTTGCATTTCTTTCGATTGACGATGCCCATTGTTTGCATCCTGATTGTACGCGTCATAACAGAGTCTGTCTTGCATATTAACCATCCTATGCTTGTCAATAATTTCACTATGGGATTGATGTATCTTATCATTATGTGATATTTGTCTCGATTCCCAAATGAAATCTGACTGTAAGTAAGGTTTATTTGACCAAGTCATCTTTTGATCTGTCTTAAGCCTTGTGTCATACAACGCATCCCATTCTGTTTTTTTGGATTTGTCACTATTTACAATTGTTGGATTGAGTGTTTGTTTAGGGTGGTATTGACGAGACAGCATATTACCATCTGTCTGAGAACCGTAAACCATGTTGTGGGACATATCATTAGGTTGCTGCTGCCTGCGATATACGACGGTTATATCTGGGGTTTCTTCTAACGCAGGTTTCAATGTCTTGTACTTCTGTTCTACTCTTGCAGAAGAATCTTGACTTGCAGTAGACAGATCAAGACTCGACTCTTCATTACATGGAGACATTTGTAACGACCTGAATTGGAAACCATCATCTCGTGAAATTGGTTTGTTTATGTCAACAAATTTAGGGTTTTTATCGGTCTGTCCAGTTTTGAAACCTCAAACGAAAATGGATCATGTAACAATTAGTAGTATGGAAATATTCTGTACTTACTCAACATATAGAATGAGAGTCAAAAATGGATAGTTGAAATAAATCGCCTGATGATCACCTTCTGGTGTGAAACTGAAAGTAGCGGAAATCTATAATGTTCCATTTTTGACTCTCATTCTATATAAATGCTCTGATTAATTTTATTGAGCACTATACCAAGAACTGGTGTGGAACAATAAGGAGAGTGGTAAACTTTTTTATTAAAAGATTCATGTGCAGGTTTCCGTCCTTCATCGTAAAAGTACTTGTTGGAGACACAAGTGAAATGTAATTAATGAAGAGGCCGCTGCAGGCGAGTTTATTCTAGCTTCCTAAGTGTCTCACAAAATTCCGAGTAGGAGGAGCAGAAGCACATAGGACTAACAGCTAAACACAGACTAAAGGTTATCTGAGTATGCCAAAATCATCAAGCATTTGTACAGAGAATAACTTTTATACATGCATGTCCACTGTCCAGTCCACTACTCTCTATTAAGTTTTGATATTAGCACTGTAACTGTCTTTGCGGAATGGTTGATTTAGACATATTTTTGTTGGCTATGAACAGTTCATGAATAGTCATGGACTGTAACCCGCTTCCCGATCCTGAACAATTCTAGGCAATTTTACGTTTATGCACTTATTTTTCACACAGGCGGCCGGCTCTGGGCCTATAGAGGTGTTTCAATAACATTGCTCTATTGGCCACTACAAGCCAATAATCTGTAGAGAGAGGAGCTTTATAGGATACTGATAGCATGATTGTAAATCTGTAATGAGTGGTACTCGTCAACATATCAGAACTTGAACAGTTTGCAAAATGTGTTTGTTTTCATTGAAAATTCTCAACTGTTAAAATTGTTTGGACTTTAAATTTATATAATCAAATATCAGGTTATTACATTTGCAGACTGCAATAATGATTTAGGATTAGTTTTCTTCAAAATTTTCAAACAATCATATCCAAAATGTTTTTCCTAACAGCATGACTCCTTGAACATTAAAACTTATATTGAATTCACCAATGGTATACGACATGGTACTTAGACCTGATATAGGCACACCTATAAGGATTTAAGTACTTACTTAGTCAATGTCAATATTTTCAGCATTCCTCACCCTTGCACTGAGTTGTTCGCTTCGGATTAACCCGCTTTTGCATTCACACCTTAGTTGCCCAATTGTTCATACAATCAGGAAGAAATGTTCATGAACTGTTCATGAAAGTTTATGAAATGTTCATTCACTCATAATTGTTTTCGCATGGGGAATTTATTATTTAACTCACTTTTTTCACTGATTTTTTCTCATTAGCGTTGTCAAGGTTATGCTATATTTTAAAATCGCCTCAAATGATGCGTTAAAATACCAAATCAAAATGTTAAATATTTTTGCTAACAGCCCCGTCCTTTGGACACAGCTGTAGACTACCATTTCCCCTCAACTGAGTTATGTACTTTATGAAGGCCCTTTTTACAGCATTATTTGACTACAGACCATACCACATCTCTTATCGTATGCTTTTACTATAGTATTATACGTAACAAGATCCAGGCTAACTCCTTGTGAAGGTTTCTCAACATTTGTTCCATGTGACTGTAATGGAGTGCATCTTTCAAACTTTTTATTTGACCTTTTTTTCTCAAAGAATTCCCTTTGAATCTTTTTGTCGCTCTTCACCTTGAGACGACTTCTGTAATAAGCAACATCACATGAACACAGTAAACCGACCAATTCCATAGTCCTAACCAATATTCAAGCTTGATTATTACATAATTTAATGAGACCATATTTAATGTTTCCACAAATTATCTCATGGCACAGCACATAAACTTCAAGTCTGTTCCCCTCCAGAAAAAAATGTTGAATTCATGAACTGTTCATGAACACCTTTTAACTAGTTCATGAACATTAAATGGCCAACTGTTCATAGACCTTTTCAAGAACATTTCATAAAAATTGGATCGTTTAACGTGAAATGTTTTGAATGAACAACAAATGAATAACATATCTATTTCTTGTGACTCATGTTACTCACTGAACCACTAGGTATCACCATAGAATACTATGCAGCCGTCTTACACGTTTCGTATCCTACAGTAGAAGTATAATATAGGATGTGGATGTTTACTGACTCGTTTTTATCGATAATCTAATTGATGCCTTGGGATTCAGGAGAATATTCTACTTTGATTCAACTCGTTTATTCTGCGAAAACCTACAGATTCCTCTAAATTATAGAGAGTCGTTGGAAGATATGAATTATGTATGCATATCGCACAACGATCAATGGTCTACTGGAATGACTCTGAGCTCCATTGCGCAATCAGGGAGTGGCTCCAGGATTTCACTGTCAGGGGGAGTGTCTAGAAATATTTTGAAACAAATTTATCAAGTGCCAAATAGTTTTCTATAACAATCAAACATTTCTTTCCCGAAGAGAGGGATGTGTATTGTGTATCTTTGATAGTTACATGCTATCTGCGAGTTCAATCTGCACCTTGCATCAGACTATTCCTCCTTTTGAGTGCAGAAACAGAAGACTCTTATACAAGTACAGTAGGAGAGTTTTTGGCACCATGGATGGTATCCAACCACGTTCAAAGAGAAAAGTTGTCAATACGCTTATATTTTCTATATAGCGACATTTTAATCTTACTGTATTTTACTTTTCATTATCCCGTGTAGTACTTTAGTGGTATTACGCAATTACGAAATTATATTGTTATGATTATGCCTTGGCAAATATTATGCTGTAACAAATAGCAGTATATTGATGTCATTAATGTACTACTGTATTGTAATGTATTCTTACCTTACACCTCCAACCCAATTCATATCTTTTTACTCGGGAAATGACTGCAGCCATGAGCCATGTACTTATCGAAATGTTATGTAATTAATTTACAATTATCGACGAAAGGTACCTAAACAATTCCTAAACAACATACTTTATCTACTATCTATGCAAACCTAAACCATGGCTCAAATTTCCCGCCATTACAATCATAACATTGCATCACTCTAGCGACGTTATCAGTCACATGATCCTGAGATTTCCGATTTTGTAAAGAGGTTTACAACAAGATGGCGGTGTTGGTGGACCAAAGTTGGGGGCTGGATAGGTTTGATGACGGAACTACAAGTAAGTTAAATTGATTTGTATTGCTTGTTGATTAACTTTTTGCAACTTATTCTTTTAGCAGTACAATTTTGCTAAACAAATTGTTTTATCCCTGCATCTCAAGATTTCCCAACAACAAGAAAAGAAGAGGAGAATCCCCAGACCTCAACATAGCCTGCTGCCTAAGCAAGAAAAACTTAGACAGGCGCAATCTCGCATGCCTAGGTTACTTAGCAAAAAATTTATTTATGTTTTACATGATTACATTGTTCATTTTGATTCTAACAGTCCTGTACATAACCGTAGACCTATTGTTATCCTATTGTAAATAGGCAGGCCTATATTAATTTTGCTTTGAATGTGTCACGAGTCCACGCTGGCGCAGAGGGTTTGCATTGTTTCGATATGGAGAACGTTTTGAAAACAAAGAAGCCAAACTAAAGTATTCTTCTGTGATTCGTGAAAAGCTCTTTTATAACAGCTTGTGAAACGTGATTTGGGCGATTTTGAAAACATGATGTGTGATGCATTGCAGACACCCCATTTACCATCCTCGATTAGCACTGGGACCAAGTTATAAACAAGGAAACAGTGCTTTATGTAGAATTGTAGTTAATTATCCTCCTTAATTTTTTGAAGAAATTCTTCATTCCACCCACACACGTCTGCATTCAATGGAAAATTTTCTCCGCCAGTATTTTATATCCCTAATTTTTTTGCCAAAATTATATGATGTCAATAGAAAATCCATAGATTTTATCAAACCACGGTACAAATATCAACCAACAAATCACCTAGCGAAAAAATATGCCAATTTTGCAAGAGATCTCTGCACGGGAAGTGGTTGGAATGCAGTCTGGCACCTACATAATGTTGAAAAGAAGAAGTCATCTTTGCAAATCACTGATTTTTCTGTTGATTGTTCATTCCATCTGGAAGGAGAATTCTCTGCTATAACCAAGCTGTGCAAACTGTGTGGCGTCACTATCTTTTAACACTTGAGAATGAGCACTTTTGATAGCGTATTACCCTCTTTGGACCAATGTTACGGACTCCCTAATAATGATTTTCTTTGCTGCCACCTGGCACCTAGAAACTAGCCTGTGTGTCACATACCAAAACATTTCTGAAGCGTTTTCTAAATGTTTTGGTCTGTGACACAGGCTACCTGGAAACGCGTTGACACTCTTTGCATTGGATTTAATAATAACAAGCCTTCGGCTTGCGGCCTGCGCCCCGTGCCTGGTCGCTTCCCTCCGGTAAGATTTATCCCCGGATTGCTTCGCAATCAGTCAACGGAGTCGGTTAATGGGTTCACAGTAAATATTTGCACATTCTACAAAATACCTGAAAATTAAGTACCCGGACGCATTAAAATTGTAATAAAACTGTGAAACTTTGGAATTTGAAAAAGTATCACAACGGCTCCATCAGATTAAAGATACAAAAATGAAGAGGAATATTTGCAACATTTATAGAATTAAACCCTTAGGCCTACACCACTCCAACAGATGAAAGCATCGTCATTTCAAAGGACCCAAATGTTATTCTTATTTCTTAATTCTTATATGGTTTTATCTCCCACTGGTATCATTTTTAAATGGTCTGTTTCAATGATAATTTAAAGATTATTGTTATTTTAATTGAATTCCAACCGGATAATAAGAGGATTGAATTTTGATAAGATAAACGTCGTCAACTTTAGACATTTTCGAACATTTTTTGCGGTCCCTTGAATGCACTTATCACGAATATCGTTAATGTCCAGCTATTTCCCCATGCTAGGGGCAGCTCCTTTGTTGTTCAAAATGTTCCAGTTCACTGAGTTCGAGAGCTGCCTCAGAAGAAGCAGTGAACTATTTCCAAATGTTTTTTTTTCCTATTTCGTTTTAAAATCTCTTTTTCCGATTATAATATGAAGATTTAAATAAAAGAAAAGGCACGAACAATAAATATAGAACTCAATCTTACTGGATATGTTTGTTCTCATCGAATTCCAAAAGTATTATAAGAGGATTGATAAGTTAAAGTTTGTCGACTTCAAACTTTTTCGTATTTTTATTGCAACGCAGCTATTTTCACTTCGAAATGACATGTGTTTTGTTTTAATCGCAATTTATGAGCTATTTATCTCATTTTAAACTGTAAAAACAAAACATCAGGTTTTTGAAGTCCTACAGATATCCCAGAAGCGTATTAGAAGTTTGGAAAGTGCGCCACAAAGAAGGAGTTTGAGAATAATGAAACAATGGTGATTTGGTCACCAACACAATTTGCGTATTAATATTGTTATTAATAATACTGCATTTATATAGCTAGGCTATACTGTATTACTTAAATACTCCAATAGCGCCTTACAATTTTAAGGGATTAAGATGATCAAAAATTATAATATATATCTAACCAATTTTAACTATTTTTCCAAATTGTTAAATTTTAACTAGTTTCATGAATTGTTTCTATCAGGGTTTTAAACTCAACAAGATATTGACAGCTAGGTATTTTGAGTGTGAGGTTATTCCATAGTTCAGGTGCGATGTGAGAGAATGCTTGATTTCCATAGGTTTTCAAGTTAAATTGAGGCTGCACAAGAATCTTTTTTAAAAGTTTAGGAACTAACTAGGATAAATTTGTTGATGTTGATTGAATAATTTGATTTGGTTGACTGGGGTTTGGTTCCTTGTTTATGCACACATGGTTATCATTATGTAATTAGCGTAACTGATACATGTAATTATAATTATAATTGCAGAACTTGTTGGTGAAATTCAATTGAAAAAATTTGGTCATTTTCTTGATGATTATGCATCTCAGTTAAAAGCTATTGAAGATGCACTC
This sequence comes from Haliclystus octoradiatus, assembly GCA_916610825.1. Classification (NCBI taxonomy): domain Eukaryota; kingdom Metazoa; phylum Cnidaria; class Staurozoa; order Stauromedusae; family Haliclystidae; genus Haliclystus; species Haliclystus octoradiatus. The sequence goes on from OU744453.1 coordinate 11,957,831, forward strand.
GATGATTCTATGGGCAATGTTTGGGATTTCACCCTAGATCCAATTTCATTACAGGTTAGTGTTGGGACTCAATAATACACAAGAAGTATAAACTGTAATCATTCATTAATTTAATTCCATACATACAACTATAAAGATTGACTTGCATTACGGTTACAAAACTATTTATAAATATAGAAGAGAGGCACCTTTACATGAAAGAGAGTGTCAATCTGCTGATAGATGTCCCATTGTATGTTAGTTGAAAGTGATTAGATAAATCAGACATTGATGAGAGTCATTATTTCATTTGTGTCATACTGATGGCATTTGACATCTATCAATTTAACAAAGTGGATACAACCAATGAATTCAATTAATAGATGCCTTATTCAACCAGAATAGGATGCAATGAATTAGCTGTTTGTTCATGCTTATAGACTCCTGCCACGTATAATAAGGGAACAAAAATGGAATGAGGAACAGGTGAATGCTCCCTCCTTTCCTAGATATTGATGGCAATGTTCGCCACCATGTTCAAAACACAACATTGCATAAAAATGCCAACAAACCGTTTGATTACTGCATTGCGGCTTTGTTTGGTGATTTTTTCAATGAGTTTCATTGGTCTGCGAGCAACCAAAATGCCATAAAAGAATTCTGTTTGATAATGGGATTAATGTATACCAAACTGCAGCATTTGGCATTTCGTCCCTCATTGTTGTGCATCATATTGCTAAGGCAGCTTTGGGTAGTTAACTACTGGGCGATTCCATCGTGTCTGACTGATACATCGGAAGATATTTTCGAATAGGGCATCAAGATCCACGCAAAGTTTAATCAATTATTATTTCTTACAAATAAAGAGTGGCAAAAAGAATCCCACAAAGTAAAAATATCCACAATAATTCAAAATATAAATAAATTACAGCAAGTTGAAGGTCCGTGTCTGACTGACACGGACGCTCGCCATTTTGCCAATTGGAGATGAACATTTGTAGATTTCTGCGAAGTGTTGGCATAAAGAAGAATAAAATCACACTCATCATGTTCTTAAGATATTATACTTCACATATATTATTCATTTTATTAAATACTGTCAAAATTTCCAAGGCAATAAACAAATGTTTCTCGTGTCTGACTGACAAGATTTCGTGTCTGACTAACCTCTCCGAAGCAGTTTGTGTCTGACTGACATAACTTGACATAAAACACATTTAATACACTTTTATGAAAACTTTTATATATTCCTTCCAAATCTATAATCATCATGTAATGTAAATTGGTTGTTCTTCTTGTTCAAAATGTAACACACATACAGATAATATTCTAAACAACAAGGCCAAATGAACTGCCATTCCCATTTCGCATGCGATAAAATAGTCAACACGCATGACTAAATATTAACGACAGCGACATCAAATTACCACGTGGTGTGAAGTGTCCAAAACAACGGGTAGGCGGTCACACGGCTTCTTTGATTATATGATCATTACGGCATTAGCTTTGAGATGCCGACTGTTGCGCTTAGGTCGAAACTGTCCGTATGAATATTTTCTGTCAGTCAGACACGCAGATTTAAAGGATGACGTTGAAGAAAAGAGCAATATTTCCCGCCAAATATGCAAATGAGCTATTTCTACTTTGCATACGAAAGGATTTAGCGATCAAGTGTAACGCTGTGGAGTAAACAAAACATTTAGGACTTTTTCGTGTCTGACTGACAGCGGCCCGAAGTGATGGAAACATTTATATAATTTCAAGGTAAAATACGTTCATTATTCTTTATTTTTACTACTTAATAATACAAAACAAGTGAATTCATATCGATTGATGTAATTTTTGTGAGAAAATCTTGAAAAGAAAAACGCGAAATTTCAAGTTTTAGTTTGTTGTTGTTTTCATAAATTCACTAGCGTCTAACTCGACGCTCTCTCTAAAACATTAATTTTATTTACATCGAAGTCTATAATCTCAATCAAACATATATATAATGATGGTAAAAGTATTTATTTTAAAGAAAAAGATTGATTTTTGTCTGAATTCCCTGCTTAATTTTTGACGCTTCTAAAATTTTTGGTTTCACTTCTGATGGAATCGCCCTACTATGGTTGCTAGGTATCCGGTCATATCGTCCAGTCGTTACATCGTCCATATTCTTTGTTTACAATAACGTCCAGTTGCAAAAAACGTTGGTTCTTCATTTCTAGCTGGATGTAATTAATTAATTATTAAACCCTTTATCTCGAATCCTTAACATCACAATAAATTTGGCCTAGGTGCTTGGTTGGTGGGAGGTTGGCAGCAAAATACAATAGCTAGTTGAGCAATAGCAGACCTGACACCACCAAGCAAGCTCCAGTCACACTGCTAAGTCAGTGGAATTCCTAGTTATACTTACCTTTATCAACCAACAAAGGGATGGGTAGGGAGGGGAAAGTAAACAATGAACAGCGTAAACTATCAGCAGCACATAAATCAACCGCTTCAACAAATACAATAGCAACAGCATAACAATTGTGTTCATATACAAACTTGACATCATTGTTTAGATGAAAGGCTTTTACATAACAGATCATAGGCATACATGCAGTACAGATCAAACGAGCCATTCAATAAGCATAAACCCTCATCAACTTTTCTCAACCATTCAGCGGTGCGTTGAAGCAAAGAAAGAACAGTATCACCCTGAGCCGCACCGATAATTAGCTTAATCTAGGGTCCTAGGAATAAGGAACTGACAGGGTCATGCTGTTACATGTGCTCAATTCAACACTAAGGCAGATTGGTGTCTATAAGAAGACTTTGTGCCATTTAACAGGAGAGCTTGCAGCGGGATTCAAAGATAGTGTTTAACCTCAGTAAAATTTCATTTAACTACAAAAAAATTATATTATTAAATTGCTTACTCGTGTAGGTGATTGCATCAAATCAGATATTAATCATTAAACCCTTTATCTCGAATCCTTAACATCACAATAAATTTGGCCTAGGTGCTTGGTTGGTGGGAGGTTGGCAGCAAAATACAATAGCTAGTTGAGCAATAGCAGACCTGACACCACCAACCAAGCTCCAGTCACACTGCTAAGTCAGTGGAATTCCTAGTTATACTTACCTTTATCAACCAACAAAGGGATGGGTAGGGAGGGGAAAGTAAACAATGAACAGCGTAAAATATCAGCAGCACATAAATCAACCGCTTCAACAAATACAATAGCAACAGCATAACAATTGTGTTCATATACAAACTTGACATCATTGTTTAGATGAAAGGCTTTTACATAACAGATCATAGGCATACATGCAGTACAGATCAAACGAGCCATTCAATAAGCATAAACCCTCATCAACTTTTCTCAACCATTCAGCGGTGCGTTGAAGCAAAGAAAGAACAGTATCGCCCTGAGCCGCACCGATAATTAGCTTAATATAGGGTCCTAGGAATAAGGAACTGACAGGGTCATGCTGTTACATGTGCTCAATTCAACACTAAGGCAGATTGGTGTCTATAAGAAGACTTTGTGCCATTTAATAGGAGAGCTTGCAGCGGGATTCAAAGATAGTGTTTAACCTCAGTAAAATTTCATTTAACTACAATTAAACCCTTTATCTCGAATCCTTAACATCACAATAAATTTGGCCTAGGTGCTTGGTTGGTGGGAGGTTGGCAGCAAAATACAATAGCTAGTTGAGCAATAGCAGACCTGACACCACCAAACCTTACCTCCAAAGTGCTTGGAGGAGGGTCAGGGATGACTGAACCTCCCACCAAACATACCCAAGCACCGGTTGAATATTTGAATCAGATAAACAAGGATTGATGAAAACAGAAACATGCATAAACGCACCGTGAGAAGTGCATATTAGTTCTGATGGTACATAATAAATCAGGGTTGATTTTCAGGGCAGTAGACTAAGAAAACGTTCTACAGCTTTTTTTTTTTTTTTTTTTTTTTATAATGTTGAAATCAGCAAGCAACAACAAAATCATCAGAAAATTGATACCTAGCTCTGATGCAAATCAATTGCAGATCTCAGAAATTATATTCCATTAGCAATTGAAGTGGTTCCTCTCATAATGCGAATCTTTCGTAGTGATTCATTCCATCACAACCAATTGCAAACTAATAATTTTTAATATAGGTTTTTCCATGTACAAAAGGGTGATGCTAATTAGGCTACAGTATTTAACACTTAACGCAGGGTCTAACTCAATTGTATCATTAAGGTGTGAAAATTTACCTCAAATCTGCAGACACCTTTGTTCTTGTGGATTAATTGTCAAGTGAAAAGTTTTAGGGAATTTTTGGCCCTATTTATGATTTCTGCTTTAGGCCCAAAATAATAGATCCGGCCGTGATAGCAACATCAGCAACAACAACATCAATGATAGCGGCATGGCCCAAAGCATTAGCATAGCAACATCAACAACAACAACATCAATGATAACGGCATGGCCCAAAGGCATTAGCACAACAGCATCAATGATAGCAGCACGGCCCAAAGCATTAGCATAGCAACATCAGCAACAACAACATCAATAATAGCGGCAAGGCCCAAAGCATTAGCATAGCAACATCAACAACAACCACATCATTGATAGCGGCATGTCCCAAAAGCATTAGCATAGCAACCACAACAACATCAATGATAGCAGCACGGCCCAAAGCATTAGCATAGCAACATCAGCAACAACAACATCAATAATAGCGGCAAGGCCCAAAGCATTAGCATAGCAACATCAACAACAACCACATCATTGATAGCGGCATGTCCCAAAAGCATTAGCATAGCAACAACGACAACATCAATGATAGCAGCACGGCCCAAAGCATTAGCATAGCAACATCAGCAACAACAACATCAATAATAGCGGCAAGGCCCAAAGCATTAGCATAGCAACATCAACAACAACCACATCATTGATAGTGGCATGTCTCAAAAGCATTAGCATAGCAACAACAACAACATCCATGATAGCAGCACGGCCCAAAGCATTAGCATAGCAACATCAGCAACAACAACATCCATAATAGCGGCAAGGCCCAAAGCATTAGCATAGCAACATCAACAACAACCACATCATTGATAGCGGCCTGTCCCAAAAGCATTAGCATAGCAATAACAACAACATCAATGATAGCAGCACGGCCCAAAGCATTAGCATAGCAACATCAGCAACAACAACATCAATACTAGCGGCATGGCCCAAAATATAACATAGCAACAACACAACACCAATGATAGCGGCACGGCCCAAACACAATAGCATAGAATAGCATAGCAACAACAACATCAATGATAGCGGCATGGCCCAAAACAAAAGCATTGGCATAGCAACAACAACGACAGCACAAATGATGGGGGCATGGCCTAAACCATTAGGATAGCATAGCAATAACATTGGGGGTATACCCGAGGAGCCATTCGTGATCCGGCCAGAGCATCGGATCACAGACAATTTTCAAAATATCCGTATCAGCTTAAATTTTTTTTTTTTTTTTTTTTTATAATTGAGTTATTTCCTCTTGATTCTTTTTAGATCATCTCACTTTTCGAGTAATAACTAAGACTGTTTCAAGGTGCACTGAAAAGTTGAAAAACTCTTCCCTGCTGTCATCACAGCGATTAAATTCTGTTGTTCACTTGCTTAAGCTTCTGTTTCTTTTTTGGCTGATCTTTGATTGCTAAATTATGAGTCAAGACAAGTGCTTACATAATAAACAAATATATAGAGTTTTTGAAAATGGTTAAGCACAAATCAAAAATCTGTAACTGTTTTCTTCTTGAATATCATAACGAATTATGTGAGGCAAAAGCAGGAATTTTTTTTTTTTTTTTTTTTTTTTTTTAGCTGGTCTTTCAAAGCAAATTACAAAGGCCAAAAAGCTCATATATTCTGTTCACATACAGTAATAAACAGGAAATTTGATGTATCCGTCTTTTATGTCAACTGAACCCATGCGCATTAATAATTAAATCCAATAATCTAAATACTAATATTGCTGATAAAATGTTTTTACCAAAGCAAACGTTAAGAAACAAACTGTCGGGAAATTGTTTGTTAGACCTCTGCCACATGCCCCTGTAGCTTTTAGTGAACGAAGTGATGCGCTTCTTACAAAAATCGAAAAGGCCAATTAAAGCTTAGCATATGCGACCTCAATTAGGTGGTGATTGGCCAAATTTCTAGCTTGTAAAATTATTTGTAATGTCTTTATGAATTCAAACGCGTTAAAAATTGTTTTGCACACCACGGGCACATCGTTACACATGTAAATTACACTTGTGTGTCTCAAATAGTATATTATATCTGTTTTATAAAATAGATAGCACATCATTCCATTCGCTGAAATTTTACAAGGCACATCTGTAGAGTAGTGATATAGTGGGCCTTGTGGAGCTAGGCGAATTAGTTGAGCTATGTTTGAAGATATTCTAAAAGCAGGTTTGGTTTGAAAATGAGGCAGAATTTGAAGATGGCTGTGACTGAGGGGAAACCTCCAATTGTTCTTGGTTCTTACATTTTAAAAGGCAACGGAATCAAATCTTATTCTGATCAAGCTTGATAAATGCCTTTCTTTAAAACTGAAAAGTTGTTTGCGATAGAGTGCTTCAAAGCTGGTATCAAAACACTGCAAATGCTTCGTTAAAGACTTCTTCAAATCAAAAGTCAATCAAACAGTTATTTGAGAAAATATCTGGTAAAACCTGCTGATCCAACCACTGCTCCAGCCTTCCGGTACCATGGACCATGGCATTGTGTTTAGATAGGCTGGGAATAAGCAAACTCTTTTACCCACATGATTATGACAGACATTCAGCATACATGCTAACAGAACTCTTGGGAAAGTCGTCCCATTCTATCAATTATATGAGGGTTTAAATGCCAAACTAGTAACTTTGTCCTGCTGTGATTTCATGTCTCGATTGGCTTGACAGGTCACTGTCTTCTTACAACTTGGTATGCTTATGTGATCGGCCTCTCATTGTTTTAGAAATACCTGAAAAGTTTTAGTAATTAGTATCTTTAGCATGGAGTCGTGACTCTCTTCATTTCATCTAGCAGAACATTGTACAGAGGCTTTCTGTCTGATCTAGGGACTCTAGCAGCAGGAATTAAGCCTTGATATCAGTATAAACATCATCATCAGGATAAATAGACATGTTATGCTTCATGATCAGCAGCATATTTGAGAGCAGGACAGACAGTCGAAGACATATTTTTCGAAACTTACAGAATTTAAAATTTTTTAGCAAATTAGAAGAATTATTACAAGCTTTCTGAATAATTAATTTTGAATGATAATATGCAGCCCATTCTGAAACAAGTTTGTTTAAATTGAAAGGCCTTAGTTCCTAGTCAATTTGAATGAATTCTACTAACACACCTGACTAGCGCATGGATATTTGTAGAAAACTGTCTCCAATTTCACTAAACCCATTCTCAACTTTTATTACCGGAAGTGTGCTTGTCTAAATGGTCCCTAGCATAATTTCAACTTTTTAACAGCGGTCATCACAGTGTGAAAATGCAACAAAATAACAAGAGCCGCTCATATTTGCCTTTGGTTTACTTTAAAAACAACTTTTTCCTGCAGTGGACCTTTGTTTACAAGTAGTAATTAATTCATGCATGAAACTCGCGTGTTTATGGAAAATTAATTAGAAGGCCTATGACCTTTCAACAAAATAGCATTGAAATGGCGCGACAAAAAATGATAGTAGACGATCAAGTACTCGACAGTGTGCAATCATGACAAAATCACCAAAACAGCATTGCGCCTTCTCCACATAATGGGCTGGCTATGAAACCCATAAATAAGGTTGCCGTAGCTTTAGCGGTTTGGATAAAGCTACGGAAGTTTACCGAGCATGCGCACTTGATTAAAATTGACCCTTCATCAAATTAATTCTATTATCATTAATTGATTGACTATATACAATCTCTTTCGAAGTTTTTGAGAAGAGAATGTTTTGAACATGGATACACACATTGATTCTAATTATTAGTATATATAAAAACTATTATCACAACAGTTTTGGTATGATTATATTATAACTTGGTATTATTATTATCTGGAGTTTGACTTGAAAATAGAATCCATTTTTGTGATGAACTTTCAAAACAGAGGAACAAAGAACTTCCTGCCGTAGATTTATCCACTCCGTTAAAAATAACTTTAAATTTTCCTTGAATCTCCTAAACATACTAAACAACGTGCATGTTATCGCCTGATAAACGCGAATGTTTACGCTTGTGAAATCAGTTAGTAGCAAATCGATGGGATTGAGCCAAACGTACATAAATCACAAAAGTGTATCACAGCGGAGTAGTTTTAAGCGAAAACAGTTCCTGCACTTCCTTTGTTTACAAGTAGTCAATAATTCATGCATGAATCTCGCGTGTTTATGGAAAATTAATCGAAGGCGTGACCTATGACCTTTCTACAAAATAGCTTTGAAATGGCGCGACAAAAATGATAGTCGACAGTGTGCAATCCATGACAAACATCGCCAAAAATAGCATTGCGCCTTTTTCACACAATGGGCTGGCAGCATGGGGTAAAACCGGCATAATACTTTTGTGATTGCAAAATGGTGAATAATTAAGAATGATTGAATGATTGTGCAAAACCTACTTCGAATCGCAAACAATCAAAACCAGCGCAACAATCAAATAAATCAGTTTTGAAACGCAGTTAAAACTAAACATCGTTTACGTAAATTTTGTCACCGTCATTCATCCCAACAAAGCAAGCTTGCGACAGTCGAGTTGGAATATCTTGTTTACTTTATTTGACTTCATTGATGCATTTTCAATCATGTGCCTTTGAGTAAAATCTCTTGGAAACTATATATAAACTAATATATATAAGTGAATTGGCCAAACAGTTTACAGGTTACAAAAAAACAGTCAGGTCTGTGGCAGCAAACACCCTCTCTGGCCGTGAATTTTGCAATAGCGTGACCAGGCCACAGCACAACGAATGCCGATCGAGAGCATAATATCTTACAGGCAGCAGAACAAATGTTATTTAAAGGCGCTAATAATCCATAGCGGATCATGTTAAAATTTATCTAGACCACAAGGGCATTATAAAAAATAAACAATGAACAATGAACAGCGAACAATGTAAAATGCAAAAGTAAAGCGAAAGTAAACAATGAACGGCGTAAAATATCAGCAGCACATAAATCAACCGCTTCAACAAATACAATAGCAACAGCATAACAATTGTGTTCATATACAAACTTGACATCATTGTTTAGATGAAAGGCTTTTACATAACAGATCATAGGCATACATGCAGTACAGATCAAACGAGCCATTCAATAAGCATAAACCCTCATCAACTTTTCTCAACCATTCAGCGGTGCGTTGAAGCAAAGAAAGAACAGTATCGCCCTGAGCCGCACCGATAATTAGCTTAATCTAGGGTCCTAGGAATAAGGAACTGACAGGGTCATGCTGTTACATGTGCTCAATTCAACACTAAGGCAGATTGGTGTCTATAAGAAGACTTTGTGCCATTTAATAGGAGAGCTTGCAGCGGGATTCAAAGATAGTGTTTAACCTCAGTAAAATTTCATTTAACTACAATAAGAATTATAACTTTACTAAAAATGCGTTGGAAGTCAATCGCGTGAAAATTCGAAAACAAGTCAATGAGATTGCAACGCTAAATCGACCAATGTATTACAAATTAACTTAAACCAATTTTAATAGAAGAGATTTCACAAGACCTAGTATTAAACAGACGGTTTGTACATCATTTACTTATTGTTAAACCCTTTATCTCAAATCCTTAACATCACAATAATTTGGCCTAGGTGCTTGGTTGGTGGGAGATTGGCAGCAAAACACAATAGCTAGTTGACCAATAGCAGACCTGACACCACCAACCAAGCTCCAGTCACACTGCTAAGTCAGTGGAATTCCTAGTTATACTTACCTTTGTCAACCAACAAGGGATGAGAAGGGAGGGGGAAAAGTAAATAATAAACAGCGTAAAATATCAGCAGCAAATAAATTAACCACATCAACAAATAACAATAGCAACAGCATTAAAATTGTGTCAATATACAAACTAGACATCATTTGTTGAGATGAATGGCTTTGACATAACAGATCATAGGATAAATACAGTCAGAGATCAAACAAACCACTCAACAAGCATAAACTCCTCATTAACTTTCCTAAACCATTCAGCGGCGCGTTGAAGCAACGAAAGAACGATATAGTCCCGAACTGCACTGATAAGTGGCTTAATCTAGGGTCGTAGGAAGTAGGAACTAACAGGGTCATGCTGTTACATGTGCCCAACTCAGCACCAAGGCAGATTGCTTGTCTACAAGTAAACTTTGTGCCAGTTAACAGAAGGGCTAAGCAACGGGATTCGAAGATAGTGTTTAACCTCAGTAAAATTTCATTTAACTACAATTAATTTACCAAACTTTAATTGGTCTTCAATGCCCTTCATTGGAATGAACGCGTAAAATTTCGAAAATTGACAAAAAAACATTATTGCCGTTGAGAATTATTCATGTTTTAAACCCTTTATCTCGAATCCTCAACATCACAATAACTTGGCCTAGGTGCTTGGTTGATGGGAGGTTGGCAGCAAAACACAATAGCTAGTTGACCAATAGCAGACCTGACACCACCAAACCTTACCCTCCAAGGTGCTTGGAGGAGGGTCAGGGATGACTGGACCTCCCACCAAACATACCCAAGCACCGATTGAATATTTGAAACAGAAAAACAAAGATTGATGAAAACAAAAACAGTGCATATTTGAATCTGCTGGTACATTAATAACCAGGGTTGATTTTCAGGGCGGTATACTAAGAGAGTCTGCTTTGGCGTACATCTTTTCATTTTGTCGAGTATTGAAATTTGCAAGCAACAACAAAAGCATTGGAAAAGTGATACCCAGCGCTGATGCAAATCGCTTGCGGATCTCGGAAATATGCAATTATCAAAAGGAGGCTGTTTCTCCCACAGCAACAATGATCAGAATGTCAACTTTCCTAACAATATATAAACTTTTGGTTCAAAATATGAAGTTTTGGTTGATCGTGTCAGATCTGCATACATGGTTGAGAAATGTGCATGTAGAAAAATAGCTTAGATGGCCAATGAGTGTCTGACAAGAAAAAATTGTATGTGAATATGACACTTGAATAACGAATATCACTAATCATTTATTACTGAAATCAAATGTATAGCATATATTGTAATGTGCCAGGTGTCATGTAGACATGCTATTAAAATATTAAAATTGTCTCAGTAGGAATCTTGTAAATAACTGAACTTTATTTGAAGTTTATATATTGCTACTATAAGTGTTATGTTTAAAATATTTATGAAAATTTATAACTATTTTCAAATAGTGTGGTGACAAATTATTTAAATTTAAAAGAAATAATTCCAAGAAAACATACTACAACAATTATAACTAGGCCTAATATAATAAGGAGATAGTATGAACCACTTTGAAGTTGGTGAGTATATAATGTGCTTTAAAATGTATATTTTTTAATCATTTATCCATAAACGAAACACTGGTGGCTGTTTATTAATTCATTACTTTGGATTGTCTTCCTTCAATAACACCAGATTTACGGATGAAATGCCAGTAACTGCTTGTCTTGCACTCACACCGTCAATACGTAAGCATGGTACTCTTGACTATTGGTTCACAGCGTGACACAATCTGTCCGTTAAGGGCAATATGAATCTCTTGTCTTGCTCTGACTTCTGCTGTGTTACGGTGTTTATTCATTCTGTATTCATAAGCAGAAACATGCAATTCAATGACAGATTCAACTGACATGGAAACTGCTGCAACGGACATAACATATAAAACCAATTCCATCCCACAGTAAAGTTCACTAGACAAATCTAAAAGATAATCAGAAGATCAAAGCTGGTAAGATCTTCAAATTCTCCAGATGTTTTCTTTGCAGCTGCAACATTTTCCAATTGCTTACAGAGGTTTTTAAACATAAATACATTCTCTTCATCAGATAAAGAACCTATAATCGGCACAATCTTTTTTGCTAAGCCAGAAGAAATAAATTTATTTGCTAGCGTTTTCAGGTCAAGCCCGCCCCTCAATGTCTTTATCAGTTCAAAGGCTTCTTTATCAAAGACATGTGTTTTCAATTCCAAACATAACTTTCCTGCTAATTTTGACAACCTTAATAAAATAGGCTTGATGCTGATATTGTCTGCTTCTATCGGAATGCTATGCCTAAAACTTCTTCCAGATTCTGCTTGGCAATCTACTACAGGTATTCCCCTGTATTTTCCAGTGCTTTGCAATTGTGTTGCAATTGGGTTACAAATGAGGCAGAATAGTCCCTTCGCAGCTGCTTATACATTTTAGCACAATGGTTAGCAAATTTAGTTTCACTATAAAACACAGGAAGGGCGCAGGATATTTCCTCTGTAAAGTCTTTATCATTTTCCAATCTCTCTGCCACATCAAAAAAAGGTTCACGTTCTTTCCCCCAGTTTATTGCTTTGAATAAAAAGGAGATATCTTCTGTAATCTTGACCAGCCATTTGTAGCTGTCATTCTTGCGTAATGATGCATCTCTTGTACCTGCAATATGCATAGGGTCCCAATCAGAGAATATTCCCTCTTTGCAATTGAAATGCTTGTCTACTAATGACGGAACAGATAGATGGTGGTACTATCCGTCATAAAATCCATCTTGGTGCTGCTCATCTTTGATGCCAAATAATTGCATTGCATTCACTAGGTGGCTTGTAATTGCAGCTCCAGTGTGCTGTTTGACAACATGGACATCCAGGAATATAGCCTGAATTGTTTGAGCAGCACCAAGAATAACAGTAGTAAATGCAACAAACTGTTCTGTGTTTGGATGTTGTTTTATTGGCTACTACTTTACCAACAGGTAAATGACCAGTTTGTAGGTGCCTTGTGTTGAGAAAAGTTTTAACCCTTGCTTCCACCTCCTGCGCTAAATATGGTAGAGATTTTTATGGGCATTTTTCAGACTATACTGAAATCGTCTAGCAAATCAAACGTATTCACAAATGAGGCGATAAATTTTACGTACCTTGATTGGCCATGCTCAAAGGTGCCACGGTAATGTTTGGTGCTTGTGCAATATTAACATGGTACAAACTTCCACTGGTAGTTTGTGATATAGCTGCTTCTACCACATCTTTGAGAAATTGTTGGCGTTGTTGCTTGTAGACAATCGATGTACCACCAAGCAGAACATCATTAATCAAAGACTACTGCCGAAGGAACTTGAGCAGAAGGGGTAAATGATGATACGGCCATGTTACTTGAGACCACAGGCATGATATTAGCAGCCTCCTGGCTCGCTCTTACATGTACGACAAGGCATTATAAATATTAGAATTTAATATACAAATATATAAATAATGAGTAATATAGCTCTCAATTTAAAACTAAGAGTGATGTGACTATCGTAATAGTAATTGCTAAAAACTTGTAGCAAAACTGAAAATTTGTGAAACACTCACGATAACTTACTAGTGAGCTAAGTGCAAAACTGATTTCAACACCCTATCTGGATCACAAGACTTACCCTATTCCACAGATAAGAGATTGGCCATGCATCCCACGATGCTTCTATAATTGACAGTCCCCAAGACAAATATGTTTTCTTACAAACACATGTTTTCTTTAGATTCTCTATATATTTTGTGCTGTTGATATTTCTCCAGGAGGCTTTTTGATTCCATTTGTGGATACCAGCTAATTTAAATTAATGACTCTGGCATTTGTCATTGTATATGTTGTTATGAGCAAAAAATCAGTTTTGCTTGAATTTGGACATGAAAAAAGTAGCAATGGTTTGAGGAGCTAACTGAAACTTTATTTTGTGAACCATTCAAAGTTGATAAAATGTGATTCTATAATTTTCAAAGCTCATAATCTCCGTTTCATTGAGCATTTTGGGAGTCATGTAGCCGCAACAAAGTATTGTTTCTACTACTTTGTTTTGTAATCTCTGGAGGCGAGTTCGATGTTCTTGTTTGGAGCCCCCCCCCCCCCATACAGCAGCACAAAATAATCAAAATGAGGGAGGATAATGCTTTTAAACAAAAGTTTTCTGGAAATTAGAGTTAACATTTTGATACATATCTCAGTAATATCTCATATCTACAAGCAAATGTCGTCAAAAACCAGTAACATAAAGCCATAAATTAATGAACTGAGCAAAATTGTACTTTTTGTACAAAATGACAACACAACTTTGTTAGCTCTGCCTTTCAGTTTATTTACTTCAGCCTTTTACAACTGAATGGACTTCACTTGAGAATGACGGAAGTTAATCATCCGAAACGTTGTGCTAACATAGTTGTGTTGTCATTTGTACAACAATCATCAATAATAAGTTTCTTATAAAGATTGACTTGTAGTTAATATCCAGGCATGAGGAATTTCCTCTGATCAATGGAATTCCTTTTTTCTCCTTCCTATCAGCTCCAAGTCAAGGAAAACACTAATCTAGCTATTGTTTTGATAGGGTTTCAAGTGTAGTTCTCCCTTTTGGCTGAACTTTATTATCATGCATGAATATCATAACCTCAAATTACTAGAACGCTTTTTATGCTAAAAATATAATCATGCAACTGCGAATCCTTCACTGGCAATTTCAAACCGATGTCCATTGCTTTAAAAAATCCCTTTTCGCTACTTTAGCAATTTGGCAAATAGTAAACATGCTGATGATATTGGCAGACTGTTTTTCTCGTCATCACTCAAAAGGTGATTTTGATTTTTGAAGTGAATCCACTTAAAGGAATCTCCGACCAGCCAGTACAAAACTTCAATAAACGCTGGATCCTTGAATTGCCAAGTAGTTCTTTAGTTTCTTCCAAATCCACAAACTTACCGTACCACTCTGCAGCCTGGCATTCAGAGAAATGATTCGGTTCAATGACTAAACACAGTTGCTTAAATTTCTTGTGTTATATCAATGAAAGGGTGAGCCTCCTCCAATCCAACTAAGCAGGCAGATTCTTTTGATACATTTTGTGGCCACGTTTTAAAAAGTTTTTGATCTGCAAGTTGAAAAGAGGAAAGTGCTCCAACCCTAATCCAAACCGTCTTGTGAGTTGCTCGCCTATTTTATCACATGCCGCACAAACGATCAACTGCATATTAATATCTATAGCACCCCGTCTTTCTAAAGTCGGAGGCTCTGCTGTCATTATGCTTGACTTAATAGCTGTAATTGATTTTTGGAAATTGTCCAAACAAGTATAAATAAGGTTAACATCCCTATTTCCCTTCTCTGTAAAGCAGCATAAGTAATATCATTTTGCATAAATATTTGATAAAAACCTTTTTATTAATAGATTCAGTTGGGTTCATCTGGTATTTTTTCTAAAGCTTCTATTATGGATGATCGAGCTTCAAATGAAGAATTAATGCACCTGTTTTTAGAATTCCACCATTGTTTGAGAGCCACTAGGTAATTTCCGATTTTCAATTTCTCCTAGTAGGTCCATTTTCTTGGATGAACCCCAAAAAGGATGAGAATGCAGGACGTTAGCAGAGAATATTCTCAACCTAGAATGAGTAGTAGAGCAGACGTTTTGAAGAATCAGATTCAGCTGATGTGCATAACAATGAACAAAATGTGCGTAGGGATAATTTCAACAAACAATACATTGGACACCTCCATGTTCGCCACTCATTGCGTTCACTTGTACCGTCATACTTTTGAGTAATTAACTGCTCCTTTGTTGCAGCACTTTAATTACAGATAATCTGACAATGATTAATAAATTTTTACTTATTAAATTTGAGATAAATGACAGCGATAAAAGAGACATAATTGGCAATATTTCGTTATAATTCATATTAACATCGTCAGGCAAGAGAGTGATAAAGGAAATTGACAAAATATATATAGTGAATCTAAATACAGCGTAAAATTATAACAAAAGAGTGCTAATAATTATACAAAGAGCCGTGATTTCACAGAGTCTAATTGTGTGTTGAGTGTATGCTTGATCTGCCGAATCGCAAGCATTTCATGAATAAGGCAATCAAAGCGATTTTTGCATTTTTTAATTACTCTGAAATTTTTATGGCAATCGCGGATAGTGATACCATGAGAATGTCGAAGATGCGATCCAATAGCTGTCTATTGTTTTCAATGTGACTTGTGTGATGCAAGTTATGTTGGCTTCACATCTACATCAACGCATTGACGGACATAGCGGATCAGCTATTGGATCGCATCTTCGACAATCTCATGGTATCACTGTCCGCGATTGCCATAAAAATTTCAGAGTAATTAAAAATGCAAAAATCGCTTTGATTGCCTTATTCATGAAATGCTTGCGATTCGGCAGATCAAGCCTACACTCAACACACAATTAGACTCTGTGAAATCACGGCTCTTTGTATAATTATTAGCACTCTTTTGTTATAATTTTACGCTGTATTTAGATTCACTATATATATTTTGTAAATTTCCTTTATCACTCTCTTGCCTGACGATGTTATTGTGAAGATAACGAAATATTGCCAATCATGTCTCTTTTATCGCTGTCATTTATCTCAAATCTGAAAATGAAGTTGGAAATTGTATACACATGTGTACCCACCATTCACTCACTGGGCTCACTCCTTGTTATCTTGCTTTAATCCTTGCTTGTCGCAGACCATCTTAGTCAACAAACATATTTGAAGCTTCTTCGTCATGTTCTTCAGCCAATGGTTCGTCCTCCTATGGTCTACTTTTTGTTTTAATTTCTAGAATAATATTTTCTGAATCATCACTGCTATCGCTGTTGCTTGATATACTAGAGTTTTCACCAGTGCTTGAAGAGATTGTTCTATAATCCCAATACACATGTTGGCTAAGTTTTTTTGGTGTTCTTTGTCACGCTGTGGTCAACGATTCTTGCGCTTTCAAACCTTGTGACGTCACACAACAGTTCTGTTTGTCTCGCAAATACTACAACTTCAAGACTGATAAAATATGATAGCGCAATATAAACAATCTTTTTTCATTCTTTAACTTTGTGAAACATAAACTTTACATTTATTAAATAGAAACATGGAGTGAAATTGTGATGCATAGGCCCTTTAAGTTTTTTCTATTAAATTTGCCAATCCAATTGCTGAGTGGTCATTAACTATTTGAAAGCCACATAATCGTTCAGCAATTGAACCATCCTCACGGAAATATCTGAGAACAGTACATTTTGACATGAAACACTTATGTCTGTTGTAGCTACAACATAATTGACCTCAAAAATCTCTCTATCTACCTCTTCTAAATATGTGAAGTACATACAGTCTAGTGAGTCATTTTGAATAGTCTTTCATGTTTCCTCAAATACATGATTGGATACTGCATTGGATTCCAGGTGACTTTTTGAAGCACTGCCAATAGTTGCGCATAAATTAATAATACCCAAATATGTGCCAGGATTGAAAGAATCTTTTTTTCCATTATGCCCAGGAAGGGTCTTGATGGTCAAGGATGTTGCTATGGAAAAATTGATAGAATAGCAATCCACTTAACAACAAAGGCAGCTAAGAGCCTAGCACAACCACGATCAGACTGATCATACTGAAATTTACAATCAAGCAATCGTGCAATCACACATCTCGTATTTGAAATGCTACTAATATCATTGTATTTTTGGCAGAGATTCTGTTGAGGATAAACAGATTTCTTAGGGGTCGAGGTACACCTCAAGTCAAATTCTTAAATGAAATACTTTGTCATATAAGCACAGCTGGCTGCTGTTGAGCAATTTCTAAAAATCAATATCTTGTATTATAAATGCGAGAATTGAGAACATACAATAATGATCAAAGTATCAAAGTTATAAAACAAGAATTCACCTGGTGTAAATTAACTTCATTTTGATTCAGTGATACGTTTGAATCCTGAATACTAGCACTCCCTGAACATTCTTTCATTCTCCAATATTCTTAAATTAAATTAGCTACAAATTAAGAGTCAATCAGAGGCACTGTTTTTTGGTCTTCCGCTTTGCAACTTTTCCACAATTCATATGCTACTGGTCGAAAGTGAACTGTCTTTCATGGTTCAAATTTCTTTGCGTGTCCAGATCCTTCACGAGATCCACCTTTCTTGCTTCTATAACTTCTTAAACCAGTTGATAAAAACTTGACACAGAGGATTCCAGCCTGGTTTTACCAGCACAACTCACTATAATTAAATATATAATTAATAAATAAATACTAATAACCAGTGGTGTTTTCTGGATTTTATTAGTGGGGGAACGGTGATTGATTTCAAATTTCTTGTAAGGGGTCGAAGGCCCCTTCCCTCTAGGGGGATCAGGGGGCATGCCCCCCTGGAAAAATTTTCGATTTTAGGCTGTCTTAGAGGCTCTGTAGTGCATTCTATCAATTAAGAAAGTGATAACAGGGACAGTAATGTTACCACAAATAGATCATCGAATAGACATAAATAGGTAAAACAGAATATATAATAATATTTAGTGTTATGATGTTGGTGTAAGTGTGTAAGTGTAAATGGATACAAAAATTATAGATAGATTATCAAAAGCTCTAATTACTGTCTTTAATACATAACGTGTTATAGTAAGTTCCACACAATTTGTTGAGGTGCATCTCCGTCATTTTGTTCGTCTAACTTTGCTTTTTTTACTCTAGGATCATCCGCTGATCGATGATTAGATCGCAGCCATTTTGCAGCATACTCATTTGGCTGCCATAAAGATAGAGGGGGGCCGTGTAATTTGATAAACATAAGATTAGATATTCTATTTATTAATAATCTATTTCTAATGTCCGTACAAATTATGTTCATCTGGCTAAAACCCCTTTCGCATTCTGCAGATGATACTGCTATAACTTCACAAGCATTTATTAATTTTTGAAGATTTGGTGGTGCATTTCTTCCCTGGCAATCAACAAAATCATGGAATTCTGGAACAACCAAACTACTATTGAGGGAAAATCGATCACACAGTGATCTTATTTCTCTAGTTCCAAAGTCTTCGACATCAGTAGGCCAGTAGACCGGATATAGTACAGAAAACTCCTTCAGTAAATGTTCATACAAATCATGTGTTCTAGTTTTACCAGATGCACATGTTGCAAAAAGGCGATCGTTTAAGCTGGTAACTAGAGCGTCAATAGAAGAATCAGCATTAATCCCGACATGGCAGGGATTCGATATCAGCGGAACTGTATTCAGGAAACCTTTCTCAATGTAATCGTATGCCATTAATGATTTTGTGCCGGTTTTAGTTTTTAGAGCCTTTATACTTTGAATTGTCCGCTTTATGCATCTATCTGCTTTGACAATGTTCATGTCACGATGTTGCATGCCTTCTGAAAGTTCTTTCAACTCATATAAAACGTCCCCCATCAGGGCCAAATCAGTCAAAAACTCTGGCGACTGAATTCTTGTACATAAGCCAGAGAATTCGGCAGCATTACTCCCCGAGGATGATCTAAGTTTAAAATGTTTGTATAGTGCTTCATAATTCTGCCATACTGCAAATACTACTGTACGGTAGCTACTTGCCACCCATCTCGTACTAAGAAGCCTTCCTATTTTCAAAATTTCTGCTTCCAAGTCACCAGCAGCTTCTTGAAGTTCTCTCTTGTTTTTGGGAGACTGACTATATAATGAATACAACTTATTGATAAAAATCTTAAAGTGGTTAATTCCATTAATATTTTTTATAGCGTCATTGACAGCAAGTTCTAGTCTGTGGTTTACACAATGCCACGTGATAATAGTAGGAAAATCCTTCTCTAATAAAGTTCGAATTCCAGATTTTTTACCAGTGAGCACACTGGCACCATCTGAAGTAAATCCGCGTAAATGATTTTTCAAATAGTCAATATCAAACCCATATTTTTTTAAACAAAGAAGCAGGGCTTTATAAATGTCACAGGCTGCTTCACCATTATCAAGTTCAACAAGTTCAAGGAATAAAAATTGGGGTTCATTTCCATTGACCAGCTGTGCTTTGATGTAGATAATCAATGTAGATTTATCTGATGTTGTAGTAGATTCATCTATTAGCACCGATATCATTCCATCTGCTGTCCTAATTGCCTTGCAGACCCTTGCTCGCATCTCTTCGGCTATATGGTCAATTATAGAGGTGGCAGAATGTCTCGAGTGCAGGCAAATACCCATGTCCAATCCATTCTGTTCTTGTAACTTAATTATATCACTCATGTCGTTTAATGGCCTGTCATGCTTTGCTATGTAATAACTACTGCGAAATACTCTAAGGGTTGATTCAACATCTTTTTTGTTCATTTTGTTTATATGACCAGGCATTATATCCAAGCCAGATTTCATGATAATTTCTTCCGCTTTTAAATGAGCATCAGAGTGGAGATGTTTAAAAATCTTTTTACGTAAAGAAGTAAGATGTGCTTCGCGAGAATTACCACTTTGAGTAACAGTTCCTTCTTTCCATTCTTTACTCAAATACAGACCTTGCGTTTTGTAAATTGCCAAGTCTTTGACCCTCGAACAAGAGCTACAACCCAATTGACCATCCTTCGCTATCAGCCACGGATATGAATTTTGTTTTTCTTTCCACATTTCTACTGTCCATGCGTTGGGCTGATGGGCGACACTCAATGTATGGCTTGGCCCAGGTGTAGGTGTAGTACTATCGGTTATGCTAGCTTCGTCATCACTTGTTAAACCCAAATCGCTTGTACCTGTATTAAAATCCGATGGTTCTTCTTGACTATAATTAACAGGACTATCCTCTACAGAGGTACGTTTTGTGAAAAACCCGCTTAGTTTTGATTGTTTAGACATTACAATTTAAATATTGCAATCTCATACAGCGTAACTTACTTTGCTTTAAACAGTTCACAAGGAATGGCACAGGCAGCGTAAAAAATACTAACTACTTTGATTGTTTGAAACATGATAAGACACAAAGGGCTACCAGTCTACACAAAAAATCAATATTGCTCATCATTTAATTAATAGGATAGAGTCATTAATTCATTTCCTCAAATTACAAAACTATTATATTTTACAAATCTCAATTCAAATTATAATATAGTGAAACTCCCCCTTATAAATATTAAATATTTAACGTTGTATTTCTTGATTTCGAAATTATTATATTGTTTAAATTCAAACTATAATATTCAATTAAGTTTAACAATATTTCTCGGAACAGTTAAGCAAACACAGACAAATAAACACATTAAACTTCAATTTAACTATAAATAGTGAGGGAACGGCGTTCCCCCGGAAAAAGTAGTGGGGGAACGCCGTTCCCCCGCGTTCCCCCACCAAAACATCACTGCTAATAACTAAATAAATAAATAGATACAATATACAACTGCAAGGGTCGAAAGGGTAACAAAAAAATATAACAAAATATATATAAAAAAAACAATGAATAAAGTAGTAAACCAAACACCAAAATGAGACAAATACAATAAAACCAATCAGAGAACAGTAAATAATGTGAATGTACAATTAGAACTAATTGTACTATGCCTTGGGAGAAATTTATAAACATGTTTTAATATAGCTAAAATATTTATTAATTTTTTCAAAATAGTTTGTTGAATGTGGTTTCAAAATTAAGATGGTTATCAATTGATATGCCCAAATATTTTATTGATTGATTAGTGATTGATTGGCATGCACACAAAGATTAAAACAATAGGTTAATAATGTTGCACTCACCCAGACTATCAAATTATTAAAGATAGCCTATACTGTGCTTTATAGATAATGTAGGCTTCTTAGTTTGTTGAAGAATGTTCCAACAAAATTAAAGGGGACATAATCGTCCTAGTATATAACATTTTGCGGGAAACTCAATCCATTTATCATCATCATAAATTTATTCAGTAAAGCTTATCCAACTTCTCGATATTGACCTTGTATTTCCTAAGATTGTTGTCATATCTCTGAAAAAAGTAGAATTTAATCTAAATGATTGCAAGGTCAAAAGACAAATTAAAAAAGTCAAAACAATATTGCCGTAGGATCGGAATTATTAAATGTTGAAACATGCTACATCTGATTCTATTGTTGTCAGCTCAGATTATTCCATTCAAAAATCTATTAGCTAATCAGTAATTTTTTCATTTAACTAATCCAATATGATTTGGATTTATGTATGCAGGAATTTGATTCGCTAGTCATAAATACTGTAGGCCTGTGTGACACATCTGCTTGATGTGATAGATGATATATCCTATTTGACTTTTGACAGAGAAATAAACGTAACTAAACATTTCATACTTTAATAATATATATATCATCACAAACAAAGATTAAGTGAAACGGTAGGCTATTGGTTTTTATATGCAACCTTTTGCTGTATGCTTCAGTCGCTTTGGCCCCAGGGTCCTAGGCTGCCTATAAAAAAATATTGTTTCATTGTTTTGTTCTTAGTTTGATAGCCAATTGATGTGTTAAATATTTATTTTCATCTATTTCATTGTCAGAAGTCAAGCAGGCTACTTATCAGAAGCTATAACTATAGGCCTACAATGGGTACAGTATTTCTACTTTCAACTCAGATTCCTCCACACATAAATGATATCTTGATAGCTTGATAATTTATTCCATCACCTATTTATTATAATATGGATATACATTGATAAAACAGTTAACAGTGTGAAGCAGGACTGTGTGATACTAAGCATATGAGATTATACGATAAACAATTGTAAATGGAAGATCAATTGCTTGATAGATTGAGTAACATTAATTCTTCAATGTAAACGTCAAGTAATAAAGTATCAAATATGTTTAAGGCATTGTAGTTTGTAGATTGGTAGATGTTGAACACTTTGTTTAGCCTGCTGAGTTGCGCTTAAATTTTCAATGTCAAAGTTCCCATACCAATTGCAAAATTTGTACAAAGTAAGTACAATCATACTAAGAAATACAATGAAAATTACATCTTTGGTAAATGTTAAATGGCTATAGCAGTTTTGATAAATTTGTATATTTAATAGTATTGTATGGAGTACACAAAAGTATAAGTAATGATAATTATATGTAATTAAAAATAATGATGTGTAAATTACTTGTTCTTCATGAAATGTCTCAACATCTCAAATGGAGAAGCTCTGAAATTGTTCCCTGTTACAATTTCTCCGATACAGAGCAAAAGTTTCTTTCGCGTTTGTGTGAGCTCTTTCCACAATATTTGTTGTGCTGTAAGAAGAAAGCGTCCAATTATGATTATATTTAGATATTTTTCATTTTTAGCGATTTATTTGTGATTTAATTCATTCAACTTCTTCAAAAATGATGTTTTAAATATTCTCAAAGACACATATCCCATCCATGCTTCCATTGTCAGCTCTTGACGTCTGCTATTTGCGAACTTCTAAAGTCTTGGTGGATTTCAGTCTTTCTCAGTCTTTCTAAAAAACGTTTTTCCAGTCTATTCTCAACACCTGTATTATCATGTCTGTCACATAGAGTATTAAGACTGTTCCTTGCACATATTGAGACGTAATAGCCAAATGTCTATGCTCTGGATCGTTTTCTTGTATTTCACCTTGTAAAGCATACAGCTACGTACTGTGACTTTTGATCTGTTTTCGTGTCAATGTTGAAGATGATCTTTCTGACACGTTTGAGATGGTCCATGCCTTTGTTGCTTCTCTGGTTGTTGAAAGACTCATTCTCATTAGAAAAGACAATCACAAATAGTCAACTATGAATGTCAATATATTTTACAAATTCAATTGTTATTAATTAGTTGATAATATTTGAATGTTATAATTTTCATTTTATGTGTATTTTTACATTGGAATCTTATGCAGATGATTTTATCTCTTTTCAGGTTTTACCATATGAGAGATCGACTCTATTGGAGCTTATCAAGACAGACAACAAGGTAAATATGGTTGCTAGATGTGTCAGTATTTAATAACATTTTTAATTACCTTGTGGTACATCTCAACGCAAAAATGTGATGCTGCATTCTATAATGCCAATTGAAAGCTGTTTACATTTTGATTAGGGGTGATTAGCTCAGTTGGCAGAGCAACCGAACTTCAGATTGTATCATATCTGATCGACTGTGGTTCAAATCCCCCTCAGGTCAACTCAGCCTTGACTTTATCTGAAACATCAAAGGAGTACCATCTAAGGATGGTGGATGGAATGGTTCAGAAGGAATTGCATTGTGAGTAGCTGCGGCGCATCGTTGCGCATTGACAATCAAGGCCTATCTGCCATGAAATCTGTTGAAATTGATCTGCAGTGTCGCGGCTGAGATCTAAGGAACGTTTAACATCATTGCTCTTAGCGAAAAGAGCCACTTCTCTAGAAATAGAGGAATGGTACGGGTGCCTTCGGTAGGGCGACACTGTCCACATTACTTTACTTACTACATTTTGATTGAATGCTTCGAAAATGGCTTTTTAAATTACAATCAATGCTTTTGAAAGAACCCGATGCTCAATATTTGAATTAAAATCTTAATCTTAAAAGTTTCATACACAAAGTTACCTAAAGCAGCAAACAGCAATGTTATAAATCAAATATTGCATAGATTGCCCTGCATTATTTTCAATTATGTATAGCAAATTGTGAAAATTTTGATAAGAGATAAATTATTAATTTGTAAACTATGTATTGGGTTATAGAGAATTTAATTAAAGACGTTACTCAATTGGATTTCTTCTAATTGTAAACAACATTAAACAATAGATAGACATGAATTAAAATTACTGTAGAATTAAATCTATGAAGTTATAGTGTTAAACCAAGTATTCTCTTGCATGTTTCCATCATTCATATAATAGATAAATCAATTTTTTTTTGTATTTTTTTTTACCTTAAAAGTTGTCGTCTTGTCTACACTTCTTGAAAGGCATTGGTGCTTGGATGGTGGTCTCTGTTTGTTTTGACTCGTAATTGATAGGACCTAATCTGTCACCGCCACCAAACAAGCACCAGTCACACTGCTAAGCCAGTGGAAATTCCAAGATACTTACCACCTCAAGTCTCTTTTAAATGTGGGAGGCACGAAAAATAATGTCCCGTCTCTGTGGCTCAAATGTAACCATGTCATGTATTAACGAATACGGAATTTTAGTAGGCCGCTCGTTGCCCAAAAAATAGCGTTACTCCGATGTTCGCAAAACCGATCAAATGAATGTGAACTTCTTCCCCTTGCACCATCTCTACAGCCTTATTCAATCACACCTTGTCATCTGACAAATCACGAGGTCTAAACCAGTCTCGATCGGTCAGTATCTTAATTTAGCAATCCGTATATCGTAACTACTCAGTTGATGCAAAGTCTATTTGCAGACAATCCTTAAACATTAATCTCAGTTGAATATTCAGTTACCTGTATAATAGAAAAACGCAATACTTACCATAAATCTTTCACATTTTGAATATTTGTCTCTTCTTTGTCTGTTTGTTTTTATTATTATTATATTATTATTAAATTGTTAAGTATACACAATTCAGCAAACAGACACACATTTTTATTCACATATATTTAATAGTAGCTCTGAATTTCTAATTAAGCTTACATTTATATTTACATTTATTGCTGTTCATTCATATTATTGTTATGTTTCCATTGAGTGTAATGATTGTAACATGTTACACTATTTCAGGTTTTCAATAAAGTCATTACTGTTTTGGCTTCTCTGTGCTCTGAAATGGCTGAATTAAAGCATGAGGTAGGCATACTTATTATAAAAATATGTAATTTAAATCACCGACTTGACGATATTGAACATCGTCATCATCATTTATTCAGAAACCTTCAAACTACATACAACTTTTTTTCAAAGGATTGATTAATTGCAATAATAACATATAAGGTATATTGGACAGGAAACAGACATTTATGTAGGGTTTAGTAACAGATCAATAAATAACTTATCAGTGGAGTAAATAATCTTCAGAATGTAAATGCTTCTGAAGGAGACATTTGAAAGTAGGCCTTCTCTGGACTTCCTTCATTGTAGATTGTGCCACTTGTGCGCAACACACTGAATTGACGGTGTTGATCATCTTCTTGTCATTCGTTGTTTTGAGGGCTGTTGCTGTCCTGATGTTTGATACTCATTGCTCATCAACATTCATGGAGTCTCTATTATCTATAATCATATGAATTCTCCTCTCAAGTTTTATTGAGATGAAGTGTTTTATCTTGATTTATGATTAAATCAACAGGCTGAGACAAAATATTTTGCACCACTTCTGTTATACGAAGAAGGATGTAAGTGTGTTAATGGAATATTTATATCATATGTATCATCCATACTCATTATATAATGTGCCAATTCCAGGACAACCAATATATTAGAGGTAAACAAGAGCATTTACGTGATGTCCTTGTCAATAGTCATTTGCAAGCCAACACAGTTTCCCTGTTTCATTTTCATTTTGAATTTAATTAAGGCGGGTTGCAGATAAATGTGGGCAAATTTTTGAATAAAGAGAGAAAAATACTTTCATGGCCATATTTCAGTAATCTCAAGGAAACTCTTTAGTCAGCAAGCCATGTCACTTGTACCTAGACTGTTTACTTTTCCCTTTGCAATACCTCAAACAGAGCCATTATTACAGATGCTTGAAATAATTGTTTGATATTTTTATAGTGCAAGAAGCAAATCTTGAAGAAGGGCAATCACAGATCCGTATGGGCAGAATGTTAGCTGTGCTGCAGGTATATCAACTAAACCAAAAGTATTAATTAGATAATCTTGCTCTAGGAAATATTTTTATGTGGCTGTTACTCAAACTCAACAATATTGTTTTATACATTTTCATACATGCTTTGTAAATATTATTTTGGAAATTTTTCTTGTACATTATTACTACTGTATTTACCATACAATACTTACGATTATCTTATTTAATATGTTACCCCTGTGAAAAGACTGCACAGTTCATGAACAGTTTATGAACATTTTTGTGTAGGCTCATGAACAGTTCATGAACTGTTCATGAACTTATGGGTAATTTCACCTTCATAAACTCATGAATTGTTTTCATAGGGGATATGATTAATCAACATTATATCATTTGTCATTGTACTTTGGAAACATCCAAATACAGTTTATGCGCACCATTTTGATTTTTTAGGATATTGCCAACTTCATTCAGAGGTCATATGAAGTCGTTGCCCACGTTGTACGACAAATGACGTCATTATATTCCAGGTACTGGTAAACTAATAATTATGTGATTCACTTTTAAATATTTATACCTATTCGTGTACCTGTTAATTTCATTATGCATTTTATTATGCATTTTATTTATTATTTATATACTTTTTACATGTAGGGCTTATATATATTGACCACTATAAACAGGCGACCTTTATATACAGGGGCAATCCAATATAATGATGCTTTTCATATATTACTGAAATGGCAACTGTAGAAAAGTAGCTGATATTAAGCAATTAACACGCAGTTCCCTATGAGCTATTGATATTTGGCGCACAAAAGGGAAAACAAAAGGGCATCAGAAAATCACGAGCCGCCACGGCAAATGATATTCGCCTTCGAGTTTTATCCTCTCGTGCGGCGAATATTAATAGCTCATAGGAAACTGTGCTCCAATTGCTTTGCATTATAACTAGCACAACTTTTGCAAGCACTTACATGACGTTCTTGTTCATGAAGTGTTTTTGAAAACTCCTGATCAAATTGGAAATTCTCATTCGTGATATTAACTTTGAATTGTTAGATCAATTGTGTTTTCGAACCTACTTTTCTAAAGCGTCAAACTCTAAACCAATCAGATTTGTCAAATCATTTTCGTTATAATCTATATCTATAAACTTCAAAGTCTGTGTGTGTGTATGCGTGCTGTCGCGACCATGGATTTGTTTATATATTTCGAAAAACATATCATTAGAATCAATCTCATCCCGCGAGTTTAATGACGTTTTAGTTTTTTTATATTCCATTCTCTATTTCCTGCATCGAAAGAAAACTTCTCTTTATTTTGTAATCCAACTTTGCGTGACAACAACAAAGCAATTTGTCCTTCTCAATTTCACATGCATCATTGACCATTCTCTATTGTTCACACAATTATTCTATTGTTCTATTTATGAAATCTGTCAATCAAATTCTAAATCTAAGTAATGGAGACTTGCAATCTTGAAAATGAATGGATCATCCCAGCAGCACGGGGCACTCATTGCTAGTACAAATAAAGATGGCTGGTACATGTAGATGACTGTATATACTTACTTTTCATATCATAGAAATGGATACCAGCATTTGGATGTCATTCACTGTCAAGAGTATTTTGTCAAATGGCTATGAAATCCTGACATAATATTTTACAATGGTCGTATTGTTGTGTTGCAGCCTATTTGTAAATGGACAACTTTTTTTACATTTCAAGTAGAATATTTACACAATTGTTTCATGTATTAAAAATTTCATCAAACCAAAATCAAACCATATTCCTATATTATTAAATTTTACCTAACAATTGTATTGATGCTCTTTTTGTCTCGTCATAGGGAAGGACCAAAAGTTATTGAAATATCAGACGTTCATATGGTTGTAAGTCAAGCACTCAAACAGATCTCCTTCCGAAAAGCAGTTTATGAACTTGTAATTTTCTTTTCCATTCAAAAGTTGCCAAATAACAGCTGTCTTCAAGTTGCCTTGTGCAAATTCACAGGATATCGAGATGAAGAAAGCACTTGAAAACATAAACCTACAGGGTAGATATTTTGCTCTACGACTCTACAAGTGCTTTCCCTTCCTTCTTTTCCTTATCATTAATTTCAGGATAATAATGTGAATTAATAGTGAATAAATAAGTACATAATCACTAGTATAACATGAAAATAATGGAAAATAATATTTTTGTCTCTTTTACATTTCTCCACTCATTCTTTAAGTACAGTAATCAAGTTGTTCTCATTCACCTGTGAGCTGTGGAATGTTTGAAAAGTCAATTATTAATTTTTCATAAACCTTTAATGAACTTATTGAACCAGGTTTTGAAAGGGTTTTACCAAAAAAGGTTTGCTTTTTGGTAAACAGTTGCAATATCACTTTAAACATCAGTTATAGATCAAAACGGGCAAATTGTAGTGAGATTTGTCCCAAGATCCAAGTTAGATTTCAGACTTTGAATGGAATATGTATCTTTAAAATTTATTATATTGTTGAGTAAATTTAGAATTAGAAGATTTTTAATCAATTTGATTGAATGCTGTACCTGTCAGATATGCTAGCTCTGTTTTGTTATGTTTTATGTTAGACTGTCAGATATGCTAGCTCTGTTTTGTTATGTTTTATGTTAGACTGTCAGATATGCTAGCTCTGTTTTGTTATGTTTTATGTTAGACTGTCAGATATGCTAGCTCTGTTTTGTTATGTTTTATGTTAGACTGTCTTCGAGCACTTGGGTGATTTGCTCACAACACTGATCACTTTAGATGAGATAATTTATAATAGCGTAACGTTAAAACTGCATTGGAAACATTACAAAAGGTCAGTTGTTCCACATGAATCTAGCCTGCTCACGTTATCAATTATTACTTCATGTTTAAGCATTGTATATAATAAACAATGTAATCCCCTCAAGTGCAATTCGGATAAGTAAATTTTCCCACTTAACTTCAACCTCAATCTGAAACCTAATATATACTATCTCCTGGTCAAATCCTTGATAATCAATTCCTGGATAGGCGGAAATTCAGATAAATGCAACAGAAATCGTTATCAATTTTGACTTGCAGGGTTACCCTGTATTTATATACCGGTCTATCCAATATGAGGACTGAGAAGCACTACATTGGTACATGCTTGCTGTATCTTTTTAAGCTTCTTTCTCACTTACAAACAATACCCGGCTTTCAGAGATGGAGCATCTACTTAGATACTTTAACTAAGGGGATATTATGTGGATCAGGCTATCTATTACATCATGGTTCTAAGTGCATCTATTAATTTTTGAGCTGTCATAGCTCCATATTGCCAATAGTTAAAAGTTAATTGATTGTTATCTCCATGGTATATACCTCTGCATCAGGAAAATTTGTTGACTTTATTTTTACTCTTTTTAAGGATGTTGAAGGCTGTTCATCCAAACGCGTCCCGATTTGGTGTTGATGAAGCTAAACTGAGACCATTTGAGAAGCTATTACTTGGTCTTGAAGGACAAGTATTGGATGGCTATATTTTTACTGTGAGTCATCAGTATTAAATTGTATACATGTGTCCCCAAAGGCGATGTATACACTTTAAGCATCAAATGGCAACATATTTTCTTTGTGGGATTATATAGTTGCAAGAAATAACAATCTTATCAGTAATTCTCAAATAACAGATTGTCAATAGACCAATAATGACTTTCGTTAGTTGAGAACTAAACAATGATGTTAAAGACTAAAACAAAATCTAATCTTTTTCACACTTTGATGTTCCGTTCTCTGTCACAATATCCTGCATTCAAGTATATATAATAGACTGTACTACACTTCAAAATAAATCAGTTTTATGTGAGGATATTAAACAAGGTGGGAAATTAAGAAGAGGATATTATGCAAGTTTGGCTGACTGTATCTAATTGAACTATGATTTGAATTTTGATTTGTATTGTCTCTTGTTTTCATTTTTAGAATTGTGTCCGGCAACATTTTGATACTCGATCTATTAATGTGACGAGGAATCCACTTCTTGCTGAAGAGATGGCTGTTTGTATCAAAACTCTTTTTCATAAACTAGAATCACGTCTGGGTAAGTTACAGTACATCAATTTGAATGACAGGCTTACATCTAAACAAAAAAATGTTCCACATGACTGTCTATGATACTAAACCAAGGGATACGCATGCAATAATTGCTTACAATGGCAAGCACAAATATATCTATATAAATTTTATATTTTTAAGTTTTAATATATAATTTTTTTTTTTTTTTGATACTGTCTGATGATCGCATAAAGCGTGAAACTTAAAGTCACATAAATGAATGTGTAGTCTTTGACTCCATTTTATTATCAGTATAAATATATATGTATATATATAAGGTTAAACAAATATGAATGTGATAATTAGGAGACACTAACTAAATTTGCATGTTAATGCTTCTCAAGGGAACATTTGAAACTTTTCTGGAAACCCCTTCATATAGACAACAGATCGTTCCAATAGGTGGCAGTATGAGAAGGAATGTATGTAATGAAGGTTTAATGTATATTTAGTTAATAATTCAATGCCAGGTATAACACATAAAATGTGTGAAAGCTGGTATACTTCGATTGACTAGAGCCTGGCTCTCAAATGCCATGATGGAAATAGTTTGAAAAATTGCAAACCATTAAAACACGCAAGCGAAACAAGAAACAGAGAGATAGTATCTTGAGCATCTAGTACGGACTCAATTTAATTACCCAGATGAATATGATACAACATATAAACCAGTACAGTGTAATAGTGTACAGTGTAGGAAGTGCAATCCCACTTGAGCAATCTACAGCTTGGCTTTGAAACTTTGCGGTAATTGTTTGCTAAGAAACGTTAGATAATTGCAAATTTGGATAAATGCTATGAAGCCAGTTAACGTGGTTGATTTGCATCTAAGCCGGTTGCAATGATCTTAGTTCTTCAAATGATCATTATTTATTCCAGGTGAGATCAATGAAGTAGATCAAAGAATCAAATTTGTTGGTTTGCTCGGTCTTTTCATTCTTCACTTCAATATCTATCGAACGCTTGACAAGAAATTTTTAAAACAAATATGGGATGTGTACAAAAAGGTACAATTGGTTGTTTGATAACATTTTTTTTTTTAATATATACTGTATATATTAATTTCACCATCAAACTCAGTCAGACACAATGCCAATTCTCAGATCAGATTATTCTCATGTTACCTTTTATTCATAATCAAATCCCTAAATTTGTCAATTGAGATAATTTGCTGACAATTTTTGAAGAGATGTATGTACTAAATACATACTATCATACATACTGTTGGTAATTAAACAGATTTTTTAATTGTTGCTTTTGTAGTTGCCTGCTGTTTACCTTGCCGGCAATGTCTTGTTGTTCCCAAATGAATTCCTACTAAAGAAGATTCCTCAATTGGAGAAATTAATTGACAAAAAACAAATGGATGCTGTCTCAGTCAATCGACTCCAGTATCTTACAACTTGCAACCAGTCGTTATCCAAGTAAGTAGCTATACTAATGTAGACACATCATTGAAGGGATGTAGCTCTTGTTCTATATTAATCTACTACACTGCATTTTTATGTTTTCCGGGATCCCATTTGAATGAGACAGAACTGTTCCAAGTAAACAGACTTCATGGGCCTAGCCAGGGACATCGTTTTATCTTTACAAACACACCAAGTAGATAGCCTTTAATCTCAAGCACCATCCATTTGCAGTACACTTTACACCCAACATTTTCCATTTCAGTTAAAAGTCAACCTATCACAAATTAAAAATGATAAATATTTCAACCATTTGTATTGTTTAGCTTTCCCATAACAATATCTACACGGTAAGACTTTGATAAAAACAACTATCGAAATCATATCTGACAAACATTTCAAAATAAGCAAGATGCAATTAGATTTCTCTGTAGCTATTTTATTCTGTTTTACTTAGCATGAATCAGTTGATGTCTGATATACCAAACTGTGTTATTTAACAGGGAAGCAAGAAGTTATTACCTTCAAGTAAATGCATGGCTGATTGAGATGGAATCAGCACTAGAAAGGAAAAGTCAGTTGGCTGAGGTGTTGAATAAGAAAGTTTTACTTTTTATTCAGGTATATAATAATAATAATAATAAATAGACTTTCACGTTAAAATTTTGCTACGCACAGTTATCCTTTCGAGTATGTGTCCATGTTTTCTCATCATAATCAAAGCGTTACTTAACTGTCTTCTATATTGCTAATTTTGTCTGATTTATTGGATGATACTTTATATTCTAAACTATAACGTCATAATCCTGCAATTTGCTTGGTTGGTTCGTATGTTTGGAAGCTCTAGGATAATCATTTTTCAAAATTTGCCATCAAAGTTTGTTCATAAAGTTTTAGCTGATGCTCAAAGTTGAAGAAGAATGGGGAACTGCAATGTATCATTGAAGAAATAAAATCAACAAAGCTGTCTGTATTTAAGAATGACTAACGTTTTGAAGTTTTAGTTTGATCCCCAAGGACATTTTATCAAGTAAAAACATTGAATTTAAATTGAATTTCAAATGATCAAATCAAGACTTTGAACGACCTCCCGCAACAACAAACTTGAGTCTAAAATTTGTTTTATTTTAGAAAAGGGTTACCACACACTTGCCAATGTTTGTATTCATGTTCACTACACTCGGAAAAGTTGGATGACATTCAGGAAGTGTTGTAACACTCACCTTGTGTAATATATATGAATACAAACACGGCAAGTGTGTGGCTGCCTTTTTAATACCTTTCAATTGCCAAAGTACACAGTTCAACTGATGAATTCATATGAATAGGAAGAGGCCTGACGATGTGCCTTTTTACGAGTAATTGACTGAGGTCTTTTGCATGACTTTACATATGTCAGTTATTTATTAAAATTTCCTGACTTACGTCAGATATAATGACTTATAATATTCAATCATATGTTTTTCTGTATTCAGGGGATCCTGTATGCTTACAACATCAGTCACATGATAAGAACCATCATGAATTTACATGTATCATTATCTAAGCCAATGACCAAATCAGCAGTCATTGCGTTCTGCAGACTTATTGAGTTATTAAAAGTAAGCTAACTCATTCATCTTCTAGAATACTCCAGCTTGTACCGTTCTTTAAAATACTCTGCTATAATATTCTGAACTATGTGTAGGCTATTGAATGTACGTTTCATCGCCGGAGTATGTTAATTGCTGAAAGTGTCAATCACATTATACAACATCTGTCATTCTCTGCTTTGTCAATTATTGAAACTGCCAAGGTAAATTTGAATCCTCTTGCTTCATTATTATATGAATGATTGCTGTGATGTGCCTTACAATTCTGACATTCTATTTTTCAGAAACGCATCTCCCAAGACAAAAAATTCACTGATCGTCGCTTGGTAATTAAGATTTTATTTGATAAATTTTTTCTCCACCCAAGATCACACAAGCAGGGATAAAATTTTGCATAAAATGTCTGCATGATGAACCCAATAATAGCATGGTTTATTATTTGAAACTTGTGTCTTTAACAATTTCCCGATCAACTTATTCAAGGTTGTGATCAGCTTCAATAATGCATTTTATAACAGTACTATTATATACTCCGAGGGCACAAGGGAAGACAAGTCACATAATTGCTGGTTACTTTCCATAAACAAATACACTCTTCCTCCTCCTCCTCATCATCATCATCATCATCATCTTCATCATCTTCATCATTTGATTATACTTAATATGCAAGTTTTAGGCTTTTTACATTACAAATGGCACACTTGTGATGATTGCGACGATTTGACTATACTTATTTTCCATTTTCACAGGACATTTTGGCTGCATTCATGTTAGCTGAAAATGCTCTGAATGGAACAGGTATTTGAACATACTTAAGTAATCTCAATGAGGAATATTAACTGGTCAACATGTCACTCTTGTTGTTTGTTGCAAATATGATTTTCTCTACCTACTTTATGCTTTTCTTTTACAGGAACAAAAGAGCGTCGCTTAATAGCTAACCTAGCATTGCACGTTGCAAGTCAATCGGTGAGATACAGACATGTTTTGGGACATTTGTTGTTAGTGTTCTTCTTGATGTACATTATTGATCTCTTCATATTTCTGTACGATAGAAATCTTTACGAGATGAAGAAAACAACAATCTGAGTAACATTTTCAAAAAACTTGATGTTATACTAGAACTTCAAAGTCACATTCGTACTGCATGTGACTGCAGTTTCTTGTATTGGCATAGGGTAAGTCCTGACTAATCAACTGAATGGGTTGTGTATACCAATGATACTATTGTTTCTAATATATGTGTATGTAATGTGATGTTGTAGTCATTTTCAATACCTAGAAGTACACAGCACACGACCAAATGATGATATGTATAAGAAATAATTCTTCTAAATGCTTCTAGATTCTATATCTGCCCTTCAGATCTCGAAATGATAAATGAGTTGATCCACAATATCTGTCGTCATTACGTCATGCTATTTTTTGGTTTAGCAATTTATGCCATGTTTGCCAGAAACAATGTCTTACAAAAGATGTAGCTTACCTGAATCCTAGAACATTTCAAACTTTTTCCTCTTCTGAGTTTTTGTTGTTGAGGTTTGACCTATAAATCAGAACAATATGCACTGCAGGATTCCCCATGTTGTGAAAAAGTATAAGAGAATTTTGTATCAAAGGAACATTGTCTATTTTTCTTGATTAAACATGGGCATGTTAATCGCAGAACTCAGTAGGCAAATTATTTGATTTGTGCTAATCTATTTGTCCTTTGAAAAAAAGTTTGTATAACTTAAAGGTTCTGAATAAATGATGATGATGATGATGATGATGATATTTGTGACCACCTAATAGATTAGTATTGATTGCTTTGAATTTCTTCTGTGAGTTAAACCCTTTATCTCGAATCCTTAACATCACAATAATTTGGCCTAGGTGCTTGATTGGTGGGAAGTTGGCAGCAAATACAATAGCTAGTTGAGCAATAGCAGACCTGACACCACCAACCAAGCTGCAGTCACACTGCTAAGTCAATGAAATTCCTAGTTAGACTTATCTTTGTCAACCAACAAGGGATGATAAGGGAGGGGAAAAAGTAAATAGTGAACAGCGTAAAATGTCAGCAGCACATAAATCAACCACATCAGCAAATAACAATAGGAACAACATTACAATTGTGTTCATATACAAACTTGACATCATTTGTTTAGATGAATGGCTTTGACATAACAGATCATAGCATACATACAGTCACAGATCAAACAAGCCACTCGATAAGCATAAACTCCTCATTGACTCTCCTAAACCATTCAGCGGCGCGTTGAAGCAAAGAAAGAACGGTATAGTCCTGGACTGCACTGACAACTGGCTTAATCTAAGGTCCAAGGAAGTAAGAACTGACAGGGTCATGCTGTTATATGTGCCCAACTCAGCACCAAGGCAGACCGGCCGTCTACAAGTAGACTTTGTGCCATTTAACAGGGAGCTTACAGCGGTATTCAAAGATAGCGTTCAACCTGAGTAAAATTTTATTTAACTACGAAAAAATTGAAATATTTAATTCATATTTTTTTCCAGGTGATTCTCCCTGTCTATTTGAGTGATCTGTTTGATACAGCATGCGATACACACCGTCTTCACGTAAGTATCATATCATGCAGTGAAACGTAGTGAAACCTGTATATAACAGCCAGCTAGGAGAAGTAGATGAATTGACTGCTATATGCAGGTGACCTTTATATACAGAGTTGATTCAATAGAAAATAATATTTTAGACATAGCAATGGTGACTGTTATAACATGTTTGACTGTAATTAGTATACTGTAGTACATTCAACTTACTCTGGACATCTATAAATTCATATCTCCTTGTATGTGTTATAATTGACATTTGTCCTGTGTATAGTATATGTTTGCTGCCTTGAGAGACTGTGTACCACAGTTAGCACGTGCCAAACATGAAGACTCTGCTGCAACAACATCAGATGCATTTGACAAAGAAATAAACACGGTTATGAAAGAGGTAAAAAATCTCAATACACTCATCATTTAAGTTGCAATATATGCTGTGTATATGATACATATATTATCATTCTCTGCCTATTTATTTTAGTCTGTACTGGAGCCTTTGTGTCGTGATATTGAGACAGATTTACGTCTATGTACTCATACTCATTTGCAAATAGATGACAGAAACCCTCTCAAGGTATCTTAACTCAGATTCATGCTTATCCATTTGACCTACCAATGGTGTGCTGAACATTTGTAATTGTTTGATCACCAGATTGGACGGAAGAACATCAGCAGCTTCTTGAAGATCAAGCCTGTCCGCTTCTTTGATCGGTACTTTGATATCAAAGGTAAGCTAACAAGAATATCTGATCCTTAAAAAAAGTTATTAGGAAACATAAGGTGGGACATTGTACAGTATTTTTGAGCATTATTACAATCACATTATGTGGATATCAAGCTGCCAAGAGAAAAATACTAACTGGTATCCCTAAAAACTAATAAGTAAATTAATTAATCAATAAAAATTCCTGATGACAACCGATAATGCCATGGACTTGTGCACAGTCTATACCATCAATATTATTACCTTTGTTCACATTTTTTGCGTTTTTCTCCTTCAGAATATGTAACTCATTACTTGGATAAAACATTTTACAACCTTACAACAGTTGCATTACATGACTGGAAAACGTACAATGAAATGCGTAACCTTGCTATTCAGAAATACGGTCTTAACATGACTGAAGTGCATTTACCTAGTCAAACCCTGGAACAGGTTAGTTTCACAATGTCTGTTGCCAATAAATGTCTGTCCACAACTTACTCTATAATTTTGTGTAATTATTCACCAATTCATTTTATTGTGTAGGGACTTGATGTGTTGGAAATCATGCGAAACATCCATGTATTCGTTGGAAAATATGCGTACAATCTTAACAACCAGGTATATAATGAACTTGAATCTCCTGACTGAGTGACATGATAAATATATCATGAAGTAATTGACTTGCACCAGCACTCTTTGTAGAAATACTGCCTAATTTTGGAAAATTAAATTATGTCCTTCTAGCTGAGACTTTTTAGGCTTTACCCAATATTTTTAATCAAAGTTCAAATTGAAGAGTTTAAAATTTTGTCTTATGTCTACTGTTACCTTTGTCTTTTAGGTTTTTTGTTTTGAAGGAAGTACAGTACATTTTTTTCCGTATTTAGATTTTTGTTGAACGTGCCTCAAACAATAAACATCTCAACACAATTAACATCAAACACATTGCCAATTCAATTCGCACACATGGCGCTGGCATAATGAACACAACTGTAAATTTCACTTATCAATTTCTGCGCAAAAAGTTCTTTATTTTCTCTCAATTTCTCTACGATGAACACATCAAAGCAAGACTGATCAAGGTGTGTATTAAGTAATACAATGCTGATTGTCATTGGTAACTGAAGTCATTGTTATGTGCAGGGTTAAATAATGTTTCAACAGAACCAATCCTACACTATTGAAGTGCTGCTAGTGAAATATAAATCGGCGATGTAGCGCCAGTGATCGGCTTTCTATATAAATTCAAAACAGTGGTGTGATAGCACTACCAATCAAGCAGCATAGCATAAAAATTCAAATTATGATATAAGATTTAGCCCCAATGAACTCTGAAAATAGCTTATGGGTGTTACATGGCACCACAGCTCATTTAGGACTCATGATAAACATGGTATTCACCATTAAGGGATTTCCATGAGCATTTTATGAGGCCCATTAAAAATTCACAAGTATTTACAAGGAGGTCAGATGATCTGTTAAAAAAACTATGAAAATAACTGATTTGGCAGACTTATTAAATAGATATGTTAATGTGTAAAAGAATTGACCAACTCTAGTTCCTCTTTTGATATAATTATGTAATTGTTGTCTGTATTTTTATGCAGGATGGAAAATATTTTAAAGAAATCAAAGCTGACACGGACCAAAAGGTAGGCCTCTTTGGCTAATAAAATGTATAATTGATTTAACTTAATGACTGGTGATTGCTATATGTTTCATGTAGTATCCTTATGAACGAGCTGAGAAATTCAACAAAGGGATAAGAAAACTGGGTGTGAATGAAGGAGGACAGAGTTACCTTGATCAATTCCGCTTGCTTGTTACTCAAATTGGTATGATTATTATCGCAATTATAATTTCTATAACTATATAATAAGTATGAATGTATGAGGCAAAACATCAATAAAAGTGCTCAATGCTAAGTGCAGAGCGATATAGATAAGTTGACTCCACACAAAGATGAGGCAAAAGCCTGATGATGATCGCATAATAAATGCCTGAAACTCCAAGTAACGGAAAAGGAATTTGCCTCATCTTTGTGTGAATTATATATTATGTTCTGTCTTAACAAACATTGAGCATTCTCACATACATGTGTTCACCTCATGTTATACTATATTATAATTTATATATTTATAAACTTTTTTGGTTAATGCTTTTCTGCTCTAACATCAGGCAATGCAATGGGCTACATCCGAATGATCCGTTCTGGAGGATTACATTGCGTCAGCAATGCTGTCAGGTAAGAGCATTCAAATTTATTATTTACTTTGTTTTGATTTATCGTTTTACCCTCACAAACCGGGTAAGCTAGTAACTTTATTCACCAGAGTGTTGGGTTAGTTAGTGATGGTCTTTGGGACATGTCTGAGTTTAATGACCAGATTCCCTTCTGATGATAACTGATAATGACAGGGATTGAACTCAAGACCCTGTAGGCCTAGGCTGAATGCCCTCACCAACACACTATTTTCCCTGACCAACTTCACGTATTGTGTTATACTGTTTAAGGGTTTTCAAAGAGAAACAAAATAATTGTATTGAATCATCCAACCTGAGAACAACGGATCTTCCCAACTCCGAAAGAGGCTGATCGATAAATGGAGGAATGTGTTTTTTGTTTATTGAAGTTTACTATATATTGATTGTTCACAGGTTTATTCCTGATCTTGAAGACATAGTCTGTTTTGAAGAACTTGTCACGGAGGCTACACTGTCTAATGAATCAAAAGAGGCTGCTAGGTAGGTTAAATAGTTGACTTGCAAGAAATTAAGCACATGCTCATTACCTTGAAGTTAAACTCCTCACCCTTTGGTGGGGTTTTGGGATTGGTGCTTGGTTGGTGGGAGTTACCACATTATTTACACTGATAATCAGTGGAAAATTACAACTACCCTGTTGAAATAAAAGTTAATCTGTAACTACTTAAAGTAAACTTGAAAAACCTATTGACTTATGGTGAGGGTGGGCTGGGAAGCATTAGCAATGCGACTATTACAAGTAAGTCAAGGCATAACTGCAGAATTATTTCAATTGATTAATTGACAATATCGATTTTGTTTGTTCGTGTCTTACTTACTAGCACATGCAAGAATAATTACGCCCTACTATGTCACAAGACTTACCCTATACCATGGACAAGAGATTGGCCATACAATGCCAGCTTTTGTACAAGGCAATTCCCGTGCATGCATTCCTTGGGGTATCTAACGCCACGCCTCCAAGCAATGCAACAGCAAACTAGAAAAACTGTATGGGCCGTACTGCGGACCCCAAATGGCCTGGTGTGTCAATAGTTTCTAGTTTGTTATTGAAGGTGTTTTCTCATTGACTTTAGCATGAAAATGATGATGTAAGTAAAGACACTCAAATCTGAAGCCAGAAAGTATTTTTGGCTGTGTACCTAATTGATAGTCATTTTGAAAATTGCACTGCCCCAGAGCCAAAACAAAGAAGTTTGTTTCCCATTTTTACTACACATTTTGTCTTTTTTGGATCACATAAAATGGCAACTTTAAATGCTTGTGAATAGCATTATTCACATTGCACCCAGAAACACAGAGAGTAATAACAGTCATATATTATGTCAAATGCTAAATAATTTCAATCAACATGGATTAATCATAAATCTTATAGTTATATTCACTCCTTGACTCATTGCGTTTTTGTTTGCCAGAGGCAATCAACCTATCCCATCATTCAGTACTTGAGTAGCAGAAAAAAATTGTAATTATAGCTCATTTAAAAAGTGTATTCAACATTTGATCCCTATGTATTCCAGATTGACAAACATATAAAAGGTGGGTAGTAACTACTGTAAGCATATGTCTGATCAGAAACAAATTTAAAATTTAAAAACAGCATGCACTCCTACATTATATTAACAAATAAAACGAAATTTGAAAATTTGTTGAATTGTCGATTCTGATGCGAACCGTCACATACACCAAACTCTGTGTTTGAAAAAAATGTTTTATCAGACGTATCATCCTTTTGTAAATTGAATTATATGTCAAAAGGTTGTCAAACAACTTTACACACTTGTAGTCACAGAACATAATTATTTTCCTTTACTTTATTTCCTTTCGAAATCACAAAACGATACTTTTCCCATCAGCTTATTTAAACACGTTTATACAGTTTCCAAACACACAAATCAGCCAATGAGATTCCCGGGATCTGACACCATATGTTATAATTCCATATAAAATGCAATAGTACTATATTCATAACATTGATTTATGTTTTATTCTCAGAATCGTTGACACATCTATCAGCAATTTGACTACAAATTTTGCAGAGGGCACTGAATACTTCAAGGTGTGATATAATTGATAGATATAATTTATTTTGAATTTTTAACTAATGATTGTAACTCAGTAGTATAACATATGTCTTGTTGTTATTTTCTAGATGCTTGTTGATGTTTTTGCACCAGAATTTAGAGAGTCAAAGAATAAACATTTGAAAAACTTCTTTATGATTCTGCCACCTTTGGTGAGATTTTATTTCCTTCTCTAATCCTTTATTTTATGTACTCAATCTTGTATTGGAGCATCTTCAATCCTATCTGTTCATTAATCATATAGTGTAATGAGCATATTCTTCATTTGTGAATACGGATCATATTGTACATGTAATCAAATTTGTAAATACTGAAAAACTTTGTGTTCTATCCCATGGAATTATATTTTAATTGCTAGTAATGAAGTAATTGAGACAGTATCGCTGTACCACTCTTCTGTTTCTATAGGAATGGCTCTTTTCGCTTGGAGTAATGATGGTAAATGCTCTCTACTGATCTCAGCCGTGACACTGCAGATCATTTTCAATAAATTTCGTCAGATAGGCCCTGAGTATCAAGCATAATAATACGCCGCAGCTACTCATAATGCAATTCCCTCTGGGCCATTCCATCAGCCACAAGAAGATGGTACACATTTGATATGTCAGATAATGTCAAGTCTGAGCTACAGCAAACAATTGTTTGCTTTTTGCATGTCTCACAGTACCACAAATGATGATACAGTGTTGCCTTGCTCATATCAATAAATCCTATATCACATTTATTTTATCAATTCAGACAATCAATTTTGTTGAGCATTCGATGGGTTGCAAAGAAAAGATGAACAAAAAGAATAAAATTGGTGCTGGTTTTACAGATGATGGATTTGTGATGGGCGTTGCTTACATTTTAAAACTGTTAGATCAGTACCATGATTTTGATTCACTTCATTGGTTTCAATCTGTCAATGAAAAATATGCCAATGATAAAGTGAGTGGTAAAGTAGAATTACTTGTTTCCAGCCAGTTGACATGCACCACACCTATTCAACATCGAGTATGTTTTCTGTAGTACTGTACTTTAATATGTATGAAATGAAAATGGCACTATCTACCAAGTGCTTGTCACAAACATTTTCCTATTTGGATAAAACTGCACCACATCACTTCTCAATAATTGTATGCAATGCTATGTATCGAATACCTTGAATGTAAACCATATCATGTCTTCAAATCTGTTACTATTTGTCATGATACTTTTAGCTCTTTTAATTATCCCATGACTGGAACCTAAGGCATTGTTTCTATTACATCACCTGTGAATTAAGTTTGGTAAATTCTGATTTATTATAATTATTTTAATTCATTCTAATAATTTGCTTTAGGCTGAAACAATGGCAAAAGCTAAAGGAGGCAAGGATGAAAAGTTACAACAAACAATGAACCTCACTTTAAAACGACTCAATGACTACAGACGAGTAAGACATGTCATATTTTATTCAGTTATTCCTATGTATGATTGGTAATTAGCTTATTTAGTGTTTAATTTGGTTCTTTTTTAAATTTAGGAATTTGAATTGCTTTGGTTCTCGATGAGCAGTGCTAGAATATTCTTCCGAGCTGATGCTGCAACATCCGAGAAGGCAGCTGAAGAGAAAGCCAAAACAGGTAAGTCTCTAGATAGAACTACATCGCTCTTTAAGGTGATTACTTTGAATGGCTTATACAATCATTGTTGCGTTGATTGCAACAGTATACAGTAATCATTAATCATGTAATAGCTAGCTTAATTTTTTATAATTGTAATATTTCATGAAAAAGATGGATGCAAGTGGAGAATAAAGTTGTTTGAGACTCAATTTATATGCCAGTCAAATTTCATTTTATTTTTCGACAAATGTATCAATGCAAAAATTGATTAGTATAATAATTTATAAAACCATTTGAGTT
The DNA here is from genome assembly GCA_916610825.1 of Haliclystus octoradiatus. Classification (NCBI taxonomy): domain Eukaryota; kingdom Metazoa; phylum Cnidaria; class Staurozoa; order Stauromedusae; family Haliclystidae; genus Haliclystus; species Haliclystus octoradiatus. The sequence goes on from OU744453.1 coordinate 12,001,098, forward strand.
CAATCCATTCATAATAATTTACTTTTATAATATTTTATAAGAAGACTGGTGATAGAATAGACGTGATTTTGCGATGTTTCGATTAGATTCGCTTGTTTTGATTAGATTAATGACAAATGAACTATGTTGCCTTGGGTTAGAATTTACATTAATTGCCTGTTTATTTACCAGACGCTATGTTCAATTACTTGGATTTAATTTTCCTTGCAGATGTTGATCCTGTTTCCACTGGGCCACCTGCTGATGACACTTCTAATGAAACGCATGCATGACATGTGATAGGTGTGTATTGTACCATTGTGCAGTTGTGGTTGTATTTGAATAAATACTGGTGTCATACTCTACCTTTACATTGGCTCACCTGACCCCTGTGAAAACAATTCATGAGTCCATGAACAGTTCATGATCATATTCTTGTGGTTCATGAACAGTTCATGATCATTCATGAGCAGTTCATGATCATATTCTTGCGGTTCATGAACAGTTCATGACCATATTCTTGGGGTTCATGAACAGTTCATGATCATATTCTTGTGGTTCATGAACAGGTCATACGCAGTTCATGGACCGGTCCATGATTGTGAAACTGCCCAAATGTTCATTTCCCATCGCAACAGAAAACTTGTTAAGCATAATAATCCCCTCTGATAAAAAGTACAATAATTTAAACTATTAGAAATGTATTTGTAACATCTGGATCCCTATGGAATTAATTAATTCCAGAGTTTTTTTATATTAACTAAACCTGACGGACTGCTTCAAAGATTCTGCATCTTCTGTTCAATTTATACAATGGTATTTGTTGTTTTTAGATTAAAATCTTCTGAACAAAAGACCTATCAACATGGTATTGTTTTTGGTGATTGATCAAACATTATAGAAATCTAAAATTTATAATTATGTATAGTTACTACACGAATAAGGGAAATGATTTGTAATTTTTTTTAAGATGATAATCAATGAATGATTATTTCTATTTTATATTCAAAATAATGAATTTATAATATTACACGATAATTTCATTTATTGAACTATTTTTAACGAAGTTGAAGAGCACACAGTTCTTGCTTTCTTATTAGATTTTGATTGGTTGTTTATCCACAAACTGAATAGCCTAGTAAACTTTTTATTACCAGTGTAGATGGTTAATTGATTAGTATTCAAAATGTTTGCGTTTTTTGATCGAATGTAGCTGTACTGAGATCAATCGATAGTGTTTCTGCTAGCAATGGACCAGAGATGCTCCTTGGGTGAAGGTTCAAATCATTAATCACTGATTTAAGGATGTAATATTGTGTGGATTGAATTTGAGTGAACCTGACTGTTTTTGTTTGTGATATAATCTCAAGTTTACAAAACACTGTTCATTTATTCGCAAATATACTGACCTCTTTGACTGTATGTAGTGGAACAATTATAAATGCTTAGCTTTAATATTGGGACTATACTGATGTTTTTGATTCATAGGTTAACAGCTGTCTGCCTTGAAAATTTATATAATTCTGTAAGGTTGTTTTGATTATATCAACTATTGATTAATGTAATTAATGTATATTTGAACATTAATTATAAGAAAAGAAAATAATGTTACAATTTGATATTTACAAAACGTTAATGTCCATCAGTTGAAATATATCATGCTCTTGAATCAATACTTGATTTAGTCATTTCTAATTCTGGACTAAAAGTATCAAATGCTCTGGCTGGTGCAGATACTACATCCCTTCTGTTGCTAAATCCATTATCATCTGAGAGTCTGTCGGTTGAAAGTCCAATCAAAGATATTGGAGCCCTACAGAAAATGTAGATACCATTAAATGTTAACATCATTCAGTATGTAGAAGTTGACTGGGGGGCCTGTGTGAAATGCGTTTGATGAAATAAATTAAATGTGTATCATCATGAACAGTTCAAGTTTCAACATGTTTCATTTGCCTTTGCTTTATAATTCTTATAACAGTAGATGTAAATGTAATGCTAGAATGCCATTTTATGAAGTGTTCATGTACATTTGAACATGTGGATTTGTAATGTTATGTGGGCCGTTAGCAGCTGATTATATTTGGTTTTAGAAAGTTGTCAAGAAATTTCACAACCCATAACCTCATTCCAGGTTGGGATTTGCAGAACAATTTGATGAGAAAATTAAAAGGTCATCATCAAATTTGCTTAAAGATCATCCAGTGTATGCAATATGAGCACTGCAAATATACAATGCTCCTGCAACGCAAAGTGACATACCTTATAGGGGACAGCTGTTCTTCAGATGATGTTTGCCTGCCTGATGTCAGTTGCTGCAAGTGACGAAATCTACGTTCACACGATGCCTTTTCCTGATCAAATTAAATTTAAAATGGTTGAATTTGTGTGTGATAGAATTAGTCTATAACAACCCTGTGAACTCCTGGACTGTTTTCAAAGGGGAATAAGTCACCAAACAGGTACATAGGATGTTATGTATATTAGATTCTTGTAACAATGTAGCTAGCAACCAACAGTGAAAGGATGCATAAAGGGATATGATTACAGGGTCTCTGTTTAGGTGGAAGCCTGTGGACACTTATGGAAAGTCAATGAAAAACAGGTCATTAAGCCTGCCTGAACTGTTTAGATGTTCATGAACAGTTCATAGATTTCCGTAAAGTTCATGAACTCAACAAATTTTGTTGCAAAGTAGATGTTTAGATGCCACATAGGGCAGACATGAAGAGATTTAACACACACACATCAAGATATATGTGATTACAAACGAAAGCATCACAGTAAACAAAGAAAATACAGTATGACAAACAAACGATAAAAACAATCCACTACATCAGATCAAACAACAAATAAAGCTAAACTTACAACTGGCGAAGGTGAAAATGTTCCAATGATGCTTCTTTCACGCTGAAGATTGTTTGGTGATTTCTCATCGTAGAATGTCGCACTGCTTGCATTGAATAGACTGAAAACGGATGCATTAGATGATAGAGATACCTTAGCATGAGAGCCATTGAATTGACTTGAAGAAGATACATCATCAACCAATCCCATGAAGTCACTGATGATCATACGGAGTTGGTTGTAAGCGATATCTGGTTCATCTGAAAATTAACACATTGAAGTTGAATGACGTTTTGAATGTGGCTAAAACAGGATGCATTCTAGATGTCAAAAGACTTCCCTATGAAATCAGTTAATAAAAAGCTTACGGATAAGAAGGCATTTAATATTCACAAACTTGTTAGACACTCATAAGACGTTTCCGCTTGGCTATGAAGGCATGCTAGATTTAAAACTAAACTATTGACAATAATTGTTCTTTGAGTTTCAAAAATAGAATTTCTCCATCAACTTAATGAAATCTTTCTTAAATCAACAAAGCACAATATAAAAAACTATGTACAGTATAAACAAAATTGTTTATACATGTCATGGGATAGTATGAGGAATTATATTAAAGTGCTGCTACCTTCTCGGATACCAAAATTGGCTGAAGCTATGAGATAAAGAATCTTGAAGGCCAAAAGTGTTTATCAACAGTTTATAATTGCTCATAAAGTGTATGTATTGTTTATGAACCATTAACGAACAGTTCATGCTGTTTATGCGTCACGTTAGTTTTCATAGACTGCTTGGAATTTAAACAGTAATATTTATTCCTATTAGATACGAAAACAAAGAAAACTTTAATGGCTTTCAATGGCTCTCATGCTAAGGTATCTCTATCATCTAATGCATCCGTTTTCAGTCTATTCAATGCAAGCAGTGCGACATTCTACGATGAGAAATCACCAAACAATCTTCAGCGTGAAAGAAGCATCATTGCAACATTTAACAATTTACCTTCGCATATGACACAGTCAAAATAGCCGGGACTATCTCTGTTCATATTCTCATAAAGTGAAACACGTTGCTGTGCTTGTTGGATCTGATTCTCTGTTAATGACCTCCGTTCACGCAGACGCTCCAAATGACCCTTTGAAGAAAGATATAAGGAAGATTTAATGATGATCAAACGATGCATGGAATTATTGAAACAGATAAACATTTGTACTTGCTCACATTAGCAGTACTTGGCAAAACCAGAACGTAACGAGGTGTGTAGTGCTTCTTTTTCATTTCCATAACACCCTATTGTATTGAAAATGGTATGATGTAATATTAACAAATTTGAAACAGAATATTCCTACATATTCAAATTGATAGAAATGCATAATTTATGGCTTCCCTTCCCCTACGAAAGGATTAGTTGAGTTCAGTCAAGCTTTTCATGAACTTTACAAACCCTCATGAACTTTTCATGAATACCTTATAAACAGTCCATGAAAATAAAATGACCCTGTTTTTATGAATTTTTTTTCTGCACTGTATTTATAGGGTTTTCGTTCTATAATTCGTTTCATATTATATCAATTCAAGGTACAATACTTTGAGCATTGGCACTTACCTCCAATTCCATATGAGTAACACAGGTCATGTGATCTTCAGCTATGTTTTCTATTGTATTTCGACTGAGTGCATACATGAAGCCATTCATCTGACATGTTTCAATATATTTGCCCTGGTAGAAAGATTGTAGAAAGATACAATGATCAGTTGGAATTTCAATATGGAAGGCACTGCCTCACAGCGCAATACTCAAAATCAATGGACTCTAAGAATTTCATCGTCTCACATGCATATATCATAGAGTCTTGAAATTCAGCTACTGACTAGCTTGTGAAAAAATCCATGAGTCAATGAACAGTCACAAAGAGTTCATGAACACTTCATGCACTGGTTCATGAACTGGTTCATGAATGTGAAATTGCCTGAAAGTTCATGAACAGTTTATGGACTTTTGGGCAATTTCACAGTTCATGAACTCATGAACCTTTTTTGCAAGGGTGATGCCTTGAGCTAAAGTAGAATAAAAGTAGAGCCACAAATGACTCATTTCGTGGTTTGTTGAATTTTAAGAAACGGTTCATCATCATTCAAGAACAAACAAAATTTTTTTAAACTGGACTATTATCTCTGTAATGATGATGAGAAATCTGAATGCGGTTTGTATAATAAATGAGAGAGCAGCTATAAAATTATAAATTGTCAATGTTGATGTCAGAACTTCTTTTAGGAAACATTACCTGGTTCTTTTCAGTTTCAAATTGATCTTTACTGATGAAGTAATAATCCTTCCCATCCATCTCAGCACTATATGGATCACCCATGCACTCCCGTAGCCCTCTGGTTGTATGTGAAATGCTAAAAGGAGATAAGACAATGACAATAGGCCTATAATTAAAATAGCAATTAGTTTAGGTCCAGTACTGGACCTTGTGTGATAAAACCTTGAGATTGCTAAATAGCAAAAATAAATAATAATTTCGAGACAAGAGATAATCTGTATTATTTTGCCCGTGAGACCTGCACAAGTCGTGGACAGACTACAAAAATTTTTTTTACAAACAAACTCTACTATTAGTATAGAGATACTGTAATAAGGTGGTGAATATGATTTATAAAGTCATTGGTTTTGCTTACCCTTCTTGGAATACATCTGCAAATTCAGTACATAATCTCCGCACCAGGGATCGTTTGCCTGAACCAATTGGTCCGGTTAGAATCAAGAATGGATATGGTGTTGAAAGACTAGGAAGTGTACTAATGAGAAAGAGAAAATGAAAATTGAAAAGGAGCAATTGATACCAAATATCGTTGTTTTACAATAGTGCAAAACAAGAAACAGAGGATTCCGCGGTCACTCAAAGATCCTATTCCATGAATACAATAATAGCCTCAGGCCCGGATAGAGGGGGGTCTCGTATGTCAATTGACAAACGTTCCCTTCCCCTTAATGACGTAGTCATGACGTAATCTGGTTTTCTGCATATCTTGATATATTATGAACCATGTCTATGAAGTAGGGCCTTTTTAATTGAACTAACATTGCAAACGCCATCGCTCCCGACACTTGTTCGATTGAACAGCTTGCATCAATCAAATGATCTCACTCCACTGTGATTGGGTAATGATCAGGGGCATTAACAATTGACCTACTTTGATAACAATTGACATGATTTCTGTTTGGCGCCTGATTGGTTAGAGATGGAAATTTTGATTCTCTTCGATAACAATTGACAAACTTTGTAACAATCGTGACATAGAAGATGTCAAACTGCAGATCGAGGCAAGTATTTGATTGGAAGAAACTCAAGCCTGTCCTTGCTTTATGCAATATGATTGGTTCTAAAACAATTGACAAACTACTTCAATCTTGGGCATATTTGACAGAGAAATAATCTGCATGTATGCTCGTTAAAGAAATTCAAAAACAACAAGCAGTAAACTTGACACACGGTTATTTGTTGATGTGCAGTCATGAGCCATGACTGCTGTTTTGATCACTTACTCACTTAGTATACAGTAGGTCTATATTCAAACATTTGAGCTATAATCAGAGCTTTGATACCTGGTGGAGGATTATCATAGAAGGAAGTCAGACGGCGAGCGTTATTATATCTGCAGTTTTGGCCAAATCGTAAATTCGATTCAAGTTTTCATTTTTCCCATGTATGTCCTCCAGAATATGGAATCATCACTGTGACTGTTAACTTTGTGGAACAAAATAATTGTAATGTCGCTATTCATTTACATTATTGGTTTGATTACAAGTTTATCACAGCTCAATTGTTTACTAATCAACACTTTTTTCTCTGGATCCATGTGCCTAATTATGAACTGATATTCAGATTTAGCAAACTGGGTAATCATTAATGGAGATAGAGATGTTGGCTTCTTTCCTAGATTATGAGCCTACTGTATCAATACGAGATGAATATGATCACTGTTCAAATGATCTCACGTACGTTTATTTTGATTTATTGGATTGTGGAGAACCGTAGAACTGATTCCAGCGGCGATTAGCTACGATTAGTAGTCAAAGATCAGAAAGAACATCAGTGCTTTCTGTTGATAATTTAATTTAACTAGCTAAATATATGATTCAGTTTATATTTTATCATTATGCTTTCAAATGTGATTGAACAACGTACATAACGTATATTTACACTTTCGCCAAGATAGATTTCAGTCTGCACGCAGGCTAATATTGCCTTGATTGGTAATTTAATGCAACAGTATCAAATTTAGAAATAGAAACAATTAAATATTCCCATTTTATTAAACAAAATAAATGATTAAGGGAGTTGTTGGTGCCGTGGGACTGTTAATTGACTATTTACTTCCTCTTCAAGGACCGTTGCAGTAGGGGTTTGTCCCCTAATATGGCCGTGCAATTTGATTACGTCGTTTTGACAGGAGTATTCAAAATCCTGTATCCGGGCCTGAATAGCCTATACAATTTGGTTACAATATAACTATTTGAAAGCGATTGCAGACCTGCTGCTAGGAGTTCAAAGACACCCTGAATATGAACATGAACCAATTTACTTTGAAATAGTGTCCGAACTCAAATACATTTCATGGACAGTTCATGAACAGTCTATGAATATTTCATGACTCCTTTCATCAACACAAAAAGTTAATGTAAAATCAATTGAATATTTATGGACACACCTTCTAATCAATTGTTGATAAAATAATTTGTGAAAAGTTGGCCATTTGAAATTCAGAACATATATATTTTGCCTATCAATATTCATTGGATTTATCCCCATTTTCTCTAACTAGAATTCTCAACAAACATCAACAGTAAATAGATCTCTGTGAGTCTCTAAGCCTCATTCAAAACAAAAGGGAAATTTACTCAAGTAAGTTACACGTTACTGACGTTAGTTTAAAAAAATTCTAGGATTCCAACAGGCTAAATCTTTTGTAAGAAAGCCCCTGTGAAAATTGAACCTCCTGAACTGTCCATGAAAAAATCAATGAAAATTGGTCCATTTAATGTCCATGGAATATATTCACAAGGAATTAACAGCATGTATTGCTGAATGATACAGGGTCCCAGAAACTCTGTTGGATTATGATTCAGATTGCGTTTGCAGCCCCCATTCATATTTTTATGTAAGGTTATTGACAAACCTGTTCAACAGTTTGATTGGTTGTTGATATGATTGCAATAAACTCATGGCATGATTACGAGCAGCAATCAAACCATTTGATGGGTTAAGAAGGTTCTGAGATGCAACCTAAATCAAACCAAAAATGTTTATTAAAACAATGAAAATAATCCAATTAATGATTATAACTTGCAAATGTCAATTTTAATAAAATAGTCCCGGCGAAAAACAGTTTAGGAGTTCATGAACAGTTCATAAACAGTTTATGAACGTTAAACGCGGCCCAGATTATCCTGAACTGTTCATGAACAGTTCACAAACAGTTCGTGAAATCAAGGCCATTTAACGTTCATGTACTTTTCATGAACTGTTCATCAACTCATGAACTGTTTTTGCAGGGAAAATGTTATCATTACTGGGATAGTAAAAGAAATTGAATAATAATAGACAGATCATGTATTGTCAGAGTCGAAATATTTGGCAATGAAATAGGTATTCTGGAACCGATAAGACTTAACAATCCAAGTATTGTTTAAAAGGAGAGAGAATTACCTGTGATTGTTATTTATAAGTATTCTGTTTACAAGGAGAGTAATGCTTTAATGATTATTAGATGAGGAGAGTTTAATGATATATACTAAACACGTTTTGTTTTACAAGTGATTTATTATCCAAGGTCATGTAGAACGTGGCACATACCTTTTCATGTGGCATTACATCTTTGGCATCAAGTGATACTAGCCGTGGCAAATGATGAAGAAGTGACAATCGATAATCCGGCATTGACTGAAAAGATTAAATGCAGGTTTCACATTACATTGAACGTTGATTGATTGAAAAAACATTAATAATTAGCTTTGTTGATTCAACTTTTATATATTGTCTTTTCTTTTTTTTGTATTGAAACCTTAATTCCTAACCTCTGCCAAAACCTCAGTTGGGTTCATGAACTGTCCATGACCTGTTTTTCATAGACATTTTAATGAACTGTTCGTGAATAAATAGGACCATTCAACGTTCATGATATGTTTTTACAGTAAAGGAAATTTTCATCTCATTAACATTTTCAATGCTTCGTAAATGATATATACCTAATAATAATATGAATAATTAGTTCAATGTGCACTCAAGTGTTCTTCTCAGCTTACTACTTGGTAGTTGATAACTCTGGTGTGGTCTATATGATTTTTTAAGTGGTCACTTGTTTCTCCATTTATCAAATTGATCTCAACATAGTAGCTGCTATGCCAAAGCATTGTTCTCATGTAATGAGCAATATTGATGCAGCTTAAATAGCAATAAAATAAGTTTTCTACTTGCATTCTGCTCTAATACTGTTAGGTTAACTGTGGATGGAATGATACTTCACATGTAATATAACTGATTCATACCTGGATAGGGTTATGTTGAAAATCTACATCTCGCAATAGCCTTAGATCCCGAATGTATCGCACTTCAGAAATATCAATAATCTGTAATATGAATGCAGTTTGAAATCTAAGTCTTACAGTATGTGAGGAATAAAAAATAAATTATTTATACAATACAATAATTATATCAAACCTCATTTGTGACTAATAAAATAGTATGAAGACTGCAACAGCATTGTAATCCTCTTAATGATCGGATTTGATTGCCTGATAAGTTCAAGTTCTAGAAGGAAAATATTAATTACCACTGTGTCATTCATAAAGTATGAGCTTAACCATGTGAAAAACAGTTCAGGAGTTTATGAACAGTTCATGGACGTTAAATGGCCTCAAATTTTCATGAGCTGTTCATGAACTGTTCATGAACTGTTCATGAGCTGTTTATGAACTGTTTGCAAGTGTTCATGAACAGTTCATGAAAATTGGGGCCATTTAACGTTCATGAACTGTTTTCGCAGGGGCAAGATTGAAGTATATTATTATGTATTAATTATATTTTCTATTTAATTTTAAAGAGAAAACATTGACAGGCGGTCGCTACCGCTTAATTTTGAACAACGCTTAGCGTAATTTAACAATCAATGTCAGTTGTGGCTTTCGCATGGCTTCAAATTTCAAGTTCAGCATGGTTTAACAGTACGAACGACAACCCCAATGTAGACACACACGTGACTGTAAGCACGTAGAGGCCACCGGTCATGTTAGCCTCTTTAAGATACTGCTTACATCTATAAAGAAATGTCCCAATACATAAAATGTTATAATAGCTGAATCTGTTTGTTATAATCCAAAACGTCAACAAGAATTGAGTCTCATCAATTATTTCCTACATACATACAGTACCTGTAAAGATATAAGTGTTGTTAATCCGTCAATTTTCTTTATACAATTTGAGCTCTAAAAGGCAAAGCAAGGCACACATTTAATTTTAACAAACATCCGGTTCATTGTGACAAAACAAACTATCATACTGCCATGTCTACTTCTGTAAAAGCAGATCAGAAACGTTAAATGGCCCAACTTTCATGAACAGTTCATGAATATATTCATGATAATTAGGATATTTAACGCTCATGAACAGCTAACGAATTAAATTTTTTGCCTATCATTTATAGGTTCTCTGAATGCAGATTAGAAATGTGGATTGATTTTTTCAGTCAAGATTGAGATCTGCGCAAAATTAGAGTCAGTGTTTAAGGAATACAGTCAATTTTTCTTTAATATTACCCGGCTGGTACGTTAATTAAGACTAGAAAGTGGAAACTAGAAATTTTAAATGGAGATGAATCAAGGTGAGGCAATAAAGAGGGGATATCCCTGTGAAAAAATGAAAATATGTGCAATTTCATGTTTATGAATGTCTGATTGACAGAAAACGTAAAAACTTTTACAGAATATTTTAAAACAAGGTCTATTTTATGCTTTCTTGTAAACGAGTGTTACTGGTGTGGGAATATATCGTTTTGAGCGATATCCATTCAGCTGATCACACTCTAGCTGTATGGTAGAACATATATATGTAGGCCTAATTGAAATATAACTAGAGGAGTTGTTCACAAACTTCATCGTGAAATTTCATGAACTTAACAAACAGTTCATGAACTGGTTGATAAACATGAATTTCCCACATTTTCGTGAACACTTCATGAGTAATTCATAAACAGGTAATGAATTTGTTCATGAGGGCACATCTGATTTACGGGAAATGGAAAGTTGTGCACAGCTGAATGAACAAAATTCAAACTTTTTTTCCAAAGTAGCTAATATAGGAAAATTTCAATTTGACTTGATGAGGTCTGACCCAATGCTTATTATCTGCACTATCTGTATAATATTATAATACAATTTAAAAAAAATAGAATTCAATTTGTAAAGAGTGTGTTTTGCAGTGTGTCTGAAGCCTTTCATGTGAAAGACAGATTGTGAATGTTGAATGGTTCAAATTGTATGAACTGTTTATGAATAGTTGTGGATGATTCATGAATGTTCAGTTTCGTATTCTTACCAAATCTAAATGTGTGATTCTTAAATGACCAAGGTTTGTGATGGAGAATATTTGGTTTTTTGACAGAGACAAATGACGCAATGATTGACATTTTTCAATGCCTGATATATCAGTAATTTGATTACCTAAAAATGAAGCAGAAGCACTAATGAGTAACAGAGTACATAAAAAATCTAATGAAGGTGTAAATAATAAAATTCAATCTTACCATCAAGCAAAACCGTGACAAGTGATTGGTACTGTGTTAAATCAGGAATAGAATGTATAAGGTTGTGCGATAAATCAAGGTGCTAAAAAGAAAGAAAAATATTCAAATCAATCACTTTGAATGCATCACATCATATACAAAAGGTCTGTCATTGGAAGTGTAAAAATAATAATAACCAAAATAGGAATAGTAATAGAAAACTCAATTTAATGTATATTCAATCCTTCTTTATACATAACGTACTGTTAATCAATAAAATATATAAACTTGATACATAATATCTTTTTAACAACTTCTAAATAAACTCAATAATATAAATGTCAACTACCAAACTCTGTAATTGTAATCGCTTCTTCTTAAATCAAACTCTAAAACATACTGATGAAAACTATCACTTACAAACCAAATCCACCACACCCAAAAATGTCTCCTAACAATAAACAGGAACTAACGCCTAATCCAAACATCACTACTTAATAACAATTCAAAATTACATATTAAGTATGCGATGTTACCCTTAGCGAAATTGGAAGAAGTCCAACTTGTTGTATTGCATTGTGGGATGCATTCAAATGTGTCAAGTGCAGTAGATGCTCAATTTCATTCAAATCTATAAAAAAAAAATCATTAGGCTACTTCATGATTTTATTATATACACTGCAGCAATAAGTATGTATGCTAGTAGACCGAGCGTCACAGAATTAAAACGTCAGGTTTCTCCGGGCAACTTGAAATTCACATAAAAATGTACATAAAAATATGCTGAACAAATACCTATTTCTTGTTTAATTAAATTCTATTGAGAACCCTTCAAAATTCCAATTTATATTTCATGATTCACGGTCAAAGCCTTCTTATTGTTTTGAGAAAATGCTGCATGTGAGCTTCATAGTCTTTGATTCTTTTGTTCTCCCATGATTCTGCGAATCCATAGTGTAGTGCCTCGCATACATGTAGCCTCGAATCAGTGTAAATAAATAGATATCCAACCTATTGTATTTAGAGTAGTGTTGTAGAGGTCAGTGATTGGAAAAGATCAATTATATTATACTGTGTGGTGATTGTTGTTAGTTACTTAAGTACGTGTCTTTATATTATTGTTTGAGCTGCAGGACTCAACACTGGCGCAGTTGATGGGATCATTCGAAAGTTAACAACGTTCAAATTAAGTTTCCTACATGATGGTTGATCACGAAGATGACCATGACGCAGTTCAAAGGAGAGGAGTGTCTTTTCGTGGCAGACTTCCTACAGAATTTGATCCCATCGTTTCAAATGCGTACGACCGATTTCAAAAATGGAAATCATCATTAAGTAACTACATGTTAGCAACTGACTTATCGCTGTGTAGCGAGGAGAAAAAGCTTGCAATTTTATACAATATTGCCGGTGAAGATTTCCGACAATTCGCTAAGAAGAATTGTAATTTTACCGAAACTCATCCTGAGACGATGACAAACGTGTTAACAGACGTAGAAACAGTACTGAAGCCGCAAAGAAGAAATCTTCAATATAGATGTAAATTACTAGACCTAAAAAAAAAATCTGACCAGCCCATAAATGAATTTGTACAAGATTTACGCGCTGCCTACGACAAAACTGGGTATACCGACACATTATTAACTGGAGAGTTACTACTTCGAGATTTACTTATCCGTGGTATTAATAACGACGAAGCAAAACGCTTGGTAAAGGACATTGATACGCTGACGATTAACAATTGTATCAAATTAGTGTCCACTTTTGAAACTGTACAATTTACGAATTACTGTAAAAAAACTACACTGTTTGAGCTGCGGGACTCAACACCATAGAAGCATGACGAAAACACAAAATGTATGAATTAAGAAGACTCTGATCGTGAAATCATAAATTCATCTCTGGTGAGCTCCGCAATAAAATTTGACTAAAACATGAAACGGGAAAGTATTTACTGTATTTTGATGAACATTTTATGTGAATTTCAAGTTGCCCGGAGAAACCTGCCGTTATAGTTCTGTGGCGCTCGGTCTATAGGATCTGTAGCATTATATGAAATAGCTCAAGAGAGAAACTATAATGTTTATAACAGAAGCGAAATAATTGAATCTCAAGTGAATTCTAACAACAATCAACATGATATGTTTTACAGAAAGCAAATCAATATTATTACAACGTTACAAGTTATATAATAGCACAGGGTCAACAATTGTATGCTGAAAAATCAAAAAAGTGTGTGATCATAATCATTATTTTTCTACAAATTACGAGTTGACAAGGGCATACCACATGTCACAAAAGCATGACATAATGCATATTGTACCTGTTAAGCAGTTGTTAGCAAGTGATACCGTTTGTAGATTGGTGAGTTTCTTCAGAAAGAGTGTCTTGTGTAATTCCAATCCCTGGGAAAGAAACATGTAAATGTAATGCTCATTAAATGTTTAAAAAGTGTTCACAAATAGTTCATGAATTTGTCCAAAACAAGCTGCAAATCAAATTTTTACAGTACGTAAAAAGTCTTGAGAATACTACACTTTTTCTAAATCAATTTCATATTTTTCTAAGCGATCTTACGAATGCTTTCCCTGACATTTTTGTTGGAAAAGAGAGGGTTCTTCTAAATATAAAGGATTGCCCCTGCGAAAAAATTTGTTGAGCTAATGAACTGTTCATTGTTTATTAAACCTTGCTGGAATGTTCACAAACTGTTCATGAAGCCCTAAACAGTTCATGAACAAATCATCATCATGAACAGTTAAATGTCCTTTTTATGGATTTTCGTGAACAATTCATGAAAATTGGACCATTTTAAAAACAAGTCTCATATGGCGTGCTTTCAGAAGGGTAGTAGGCCCTATTGTATTTGCAATTCAAATGATTAAATATACCTCAAATGTAGGTAGAATGCTACACTGTACCAATTATCAGAAATGTCCATACCTCATTCATACAATAATAAACTAAATTTTCTTCACAAGCCTACTATAAAAACATGCCACTTTCTTGAAGCCTTATCAAATAATTATAATAAAACCAGCTTGTTTATCACTGATTAACTGAAACCTACCTGTGCTTTCAAAGTGAGATAAACTTGAGTAATTCCATCAGCTGATCTGCCAAGTTTTGATAGACAATTTGATAGCCAAGGGTATTCAACCTATAATGAGATTTAAATGTTTGTCATTTGATCAGCATAATCCATCAAATTACAACAAAGAGTGATATGTAGGTTTGATTTCAACGTAATGTCAAACCCAAAGTAGTGTGGTAATTGTCCAGACTGTAGAGTTTGCTGTTTGCGGCTAAGGATTTTAGCCGCAGAACAAGAGTTTCATTAGCAATCTGGACATTTTCTGGTTCCAAATTTGGTATTGTATTGACAATTTTCTATATGTTATCAATTAAATCCAGCCACACAACTTCCGAAAAGTAAGAAAAACTGCACGTCCAGCCACACTATCATATGATTTTAAATAGCTGCACAAATTACATACTCTGCAGTCTGGGATATATCTGACAAAAATCGCTGCTGAATTTCCGTAATTTGGTGTAGGTGTAGACAGGAATCTGTGATTTTTTTGTAATTTTTGTAATTTTCTATTTTAAGTGTTGGTGTATTTGTGAATGTTTGCTTTCAAGACGATGTTGGTGTGGCGTATAACTCGTGAAATAAACGTATCTTATAATGCCTGGTGTTCAAAACACAAGGATTCCACTAAAGCCCTAGGCCCACCCCAGACTGGAAAGTTGCTGTTTGCGGCCAACATCTTGGCCGCGCAATTTCATAATTTCATCCGTATTTTAAAATAAAATATTTATATGATTATTGATTACTTAGATGTTATATCTAAAATGTGTCTACATATGTGATCCACCCGCCCAAAATTGCACCAGAATTTGGCTTTCATCCGCACATTTCTCGAGAAAAATTATGACCTGGGCCGCGCAGAATGCATTCTTTCCAATCTTGGGCCTACCACCACCACCATCCAGATTGGAAAGTTTGCTGTTTGCCGGCAAGATCTTGGCCATGCAATCATTTCCGCAGCTGAAATTTCAGCCGCACATTTCATAACATGGCATTACATGGCATTGCACCTATCTATACTCAAGAGCTTTTGCATCCATACTCACCAACTCGGACATTACGATCAGCAGATAAGAAGCTTCTTGCTCAGCCAAAGTTCAATCTGAAATCGTATGGCAATAGAGCATTCTCTAACGTGGCACCTGAGTTATGGAATAATTTAACCCTGGAAATTCGGGGCTGCCAATCACTTTCTGAATTCAAAAACAGCATAAAAACAGTCCTCTTCAAGGAAGCCTGTTTAATTATCAAGTCAATACCCTTTGACAAACATGTCTTTTACTTTAACTTTAATTCTAATTTTTAATTTTTTCAACTGATTTGTACATAAAATATATAAACATAGATAAATATAAATAAAAATAGACATCTTATTGTGAAGCGCCATTGGATTATACAATACTAAGAAATGGCGCTATAAAAATATATCATTATTATTATTATTATTATTATTATTATTATTATTATTATTATTATTATTATTATTATTATTATTATTATTATTATTATTATTATTATTATTATTATTATTATTATTATTATTATTATTATTATTATTATTATTATTATTATTATTATTATTATTTATAAGAAAATGACATAATTTCCATGATTATTTGGATGTTATATCTAAAATTTGCTTACATATGTGATCCACCGCGCAAAAATACACCAGAATTTGGCTTTCAGCCGCACATTCTCCGAGAAAAAATACAACCTTGGCCGCGCATAATGCTTTCTTTCCAATATGGAGTCTGGACCACCAGTCCACCATCACCAATCTTCTATTATGAATCACGATTTCGTTCATCAGTACTGCATAATTTGCAATTTATGGTGAGGAAGTAAAACTAAACTAATAACACTTCTTGATAACAAACTTATGTAGCCTAATTTTAAATTCTGACAGTAATTCTAAAAGTATTGGGGAGGGGGGTAATTCTTGTACTGTACCTTTATTTTGGTCTCGTCTTCATCATCCCCAAAACCACCAGGCAATAGTTCAAAATGTTCAATTTCATGCTTAGACTTAATCTCATTATCACCCTCAGATTCCAAAGGAGAAATGCATTCTACATCAATTACAATTTCTGGTTCATTCTCAGAACAACTCAGAGTTGATGCTGGAGAATCAGCCATTTTGCCTGAAAGCGTCATTCATCTCACCGTGGCAACGAATCATAACGGTCACAGATATAAATGAAGGGGAATGAAGAATCTTGCATAAAGCCGCGATATCGCGATATGAACAAACGCGGTCCAGTCACAGCACAGTCCATCTATGTAATAAATGGCATGCATTTTCCTATGAAAGAGCACGCTTGTGCATAATTGCGCATCATGATTTACTAATAAATATCCAAAAATAAGTGCAATCTAGATAAATTCCATCCAAATTGACCACAATCGTAGCACACAACAATCCAGACAACAATCGCAAGACGAAGATTTACATTACCGTGATCAATCTTCTGTCTCCATTTGGTGTTGATCAACAAGAGACACGACGAGGCTGAAATTATTCATTTCATTCATTTTCCATCTTTTCTCTAATTAGTCTCTTTTCTTATAGTTTTATAAATTTATTGTATTTGATTCATTCACAATGAGTCCTATAATTGCTATAGTTATGGTATTTATAGCATGCTGTGCGAATATGTTCTTCCTGGAGGAGATAGTCAAGTAAGTCAATCTAATAACATGTAGATGTAATATTATCATGATTCCTCTCGAAAGATTAGAAGATTGGCCCAGAGAACCTTGCTGTGCTATAGCTCATATCATAATAAATAACATGATAATAATAATAATAATAATAATAATAATAATAATAATAATAATAATAATAATAATAATAATAATAATAATAATAATAATAATAATAATAATAATAATAATAATAATAATAATAATAATAATAATAATAATAATAATAATAATAATAATAATAATAATAATAATAATAATGTACCTTATTTAAAATAAACTCGTATCCTACTGCAATGATAAAAAAGATACTATATACAGTTACCTATTGGCAGAGCTTCTAACCCTCCCGATCCACAGATTATAACGACCAGATACGGCACTGAAAGTCGAATTCATTGTATTTTCGAATTCAATTGTTCTCGGACGCCATTATGTATGTTGCCCCTCGATGACCTGGCTGCAGTTACGCGCTAAAATCGCAATGGAAAAACACGATAGATTTGCACCTATTTTAAAGGCAAATTACATGTTTCTTTTGCGCCCAATTTTCATGCTAAAGGAAAATATATCTTCTATTTCGAGATGATCGTTTGATAATGGTATATTGTGTACTGGAAGACAATATTTTATTGACTTATGAAAGTTGAACAAAATCATTGATTTTACTGAAGAGAAAAATTGAATATAAATTATGAATACAAGCAGTTTTTGAAATTTCGAGAAATAAAAATAGAAAAATATTCTGAAGACCATGTGAAGGATGTAAGTTTACTCAAGAATAATTGCAAAGGCAAGATTTAAAAAGCTTTGGTATTTTCATGTTTTTTAACATTGTTTGTGATTGGTTGATTGCTGGTCACGTGACGTAAATTAAATCAAGTATTTCCCTCCGAGAGCGGAAAATAAGTTGTTATTTCCTGTTGATGGTAGCAACAAAATTTTTCATTGCAACTATGACAAGTCAACAAAGTACACAACGATTTTCCAATCTTCCATTCCTTGAAAATAAAGACTTGTGTATTACAAACAATGCAACAAATTTTGCATTTAGCACTTTCACAGCGTTTGTAGAGGAAATGTAATGTAGAAAACTCTCATAGTCCTAATACAGTATTCAAGAAGGGTAGTACAACCAGAAAGAAGTTGTTGATAGTCTTTTAAAAATAACTACCTCTTTCTGCACTACTGCTCCCTGGTTTACCGAAGCAAACGTAGCAATAAACATTGCATTTTGCAGTACTGTAATATGAATAATTCAATCAAATTATTACTATTGGCGGTGAACTGTAAAATTGTCTACCGGTAGTTAAAAACCATGAAAATACTAACACACTTGATGTATGACTGCCTCGGGAGATAGTGGGTTTTATTCCTCCTCAGCGCCATACATTACGTTGTATAGTATGTTGCCAAGAAAATATCAAATACAAAAATTATCGTAAGACATATTAAACAGTTGAATCACGTAGATTAAAATTTGATCCCATTCGGTGGTAGTAATTGAGACAGTATCGACCTACATCTGCAGGCGCTTGTACCACTGTTCTATATCTAGACGAGTGGCTCTTATCACCAAGAGCAATGATTGTGATAAATACTCTTGACTGATCTTTGCCACGACACTGAAGATCAATTTCAACAGATTTCATAGCAGATAAGCCTCCGTTGTTAAGGCGCACTGGTAGGCTAATCTGCAGCTCTTCATAAGGCAATTGTTATACAACACTTTCCAGCAGCCTCATTTACTGTAACTTTTAACTGGTCTCATCTCAAAAGAATAGTACTTTCAACAGTTTTGTAATATATTTATGGCGATAGATGCAATGTCCTAGCTGCCGGGAAAGCTGTGCTGGACCAAAAGATAATCTATCTTTTGCTCACGCCCGTGTAAATAGTTGACATGGCTACTGCAATAGGGATAATTCAAATGGGAGTGACTCATAGAAAATTAATATTAAAAATTATTTCCTTAACTTGTTGTACTAAAGACGGAGAATGAAAGTTGAGTGACCTGCTGACGTCATACTGTAGAAATTCCTATCACAACAAATGAGCACGATATGATCAAGATATCTATCGTCCATAACAACAACACAATGTTCGAATATTCCGTTCCTATGAACAAATGCTCAGTTAGCTGTCTTGATCTTATTGCGCTCATTTGTTGTGATATGAATTTCTACGGTATGACATCACTTAATTAACTTTCATTCTCTGTTTTGCAAGATTTGAAATTCTCACTTTTTCAAATGCACGTTTCTCAAAAAATACTTATGTCTTTATTGAAAAAACTTGGTAAAGTAATTAAGGCACTTAGTACAACAAGTTAATGTTGGAAATTTGAGTTTTAATTTTTTATGAGTCAACCCTATTAAATCATAAATAGTTTTAGAATTAACAGAATTCATAGCACTGTAACTTTGATCGACTGGTTGAATTACATATACAACAGAATCTATATATGTTTGTTTTAATCATTTTATTCTGTGTTTGATTATGGAAGACTCTGAACATCCAACCTACTCTAGTAACTAGTCAAAGCTTTCTGAAAATTATATATTTATGTAACAATTTTCCATAGTACTTTTATTTTGATCGTTTGTAATGATGTTGGATAATTACTTCTTGGTTATCACCCTACCCAGTAGCCGATGCTATGTGCCCACCAATTCTGATTTTGTGATACCAAACCAGGGTTTGCTTTTTAGTTTTACGCAATTTTTAGAGCATGGCTTGCTATGGCAACTAACGTCCGCAAACCTCTCAAATAAAGTAGAAAGAAAGAAGAGTGTTTCAAACCTCTAGCATTTTCGTTTTAAGTTCTTTTATATAGTTGAACTTATCAAGATGATGCATAGAATCGTTATTAGCTTGCTCGATGAACAGGACTGCCCATCACCATTGTATCTTGAACGAATGTGAATGTGAAAGAATAAACACAATACATGACGCAAAAGACACACTGATCATTATCTCTAAATTTCTCAGGGTCCAGCTGCCGGAACATTATCCACTTTGTATAATTATACCTGTATCTGTGTGTATTTCTCTGTCTGAACATGACTTTGTAAATGCCTATTGGATATTTTGAATATCTTCTCCATCAAATACATTGAAAGACATTGTGTAAATATTTCTAGGCTCTATGTTAATTTTATTTGATCGTAACATGTTATAAAATTATTTGAAAATGCTTAAATGACCCGTATAATCTTTTTTAGGTTTGATCCTGCTGCTGGGAATCTTGTAACATTCACTCAATTTGTATTTATCTCCATGGAAGGAATGATTTTTGTGGTTGATCTTGGTAGAAAAAAATCATCAATACCAATGAGGTATACATGTCTATGTAGGCTGTACATTGTGCAGAAAGAGTTGGAATAGATATAGTCTGTGAGCATGTCCGATAAAACATTTTTCCTTCCGGGAATCTTATTTTGCTTCCCAAAATTTTCCAGGTGACCAAATCATGTAAATGTTTTGCAAGGCTTTTCTTTCAAGAGTTATTGTCCCTTTATCATCATAAAATATGATAAATTTGCGCCTTTTAACTTTACTTCCACATTAAAGAAACAAAATTTTTTTCTTTTGCTTATAAAACTTGAAGACAATTATTTCTCCCCGTCCTTCTGAATATGTGCTAACCTTACAGGACTCTCAGTCCCAGAATCCCATTTTATCGAACCCTAGCTGTGAGTGCTACAAGGCAAACAAATATGTATGCATTCAAGGTTTTTTCGAGTATTTTTGTCGGCATGACTGCAGGCATTTGAAAAACAGGACCTGCTTTTGTCATCGATGTTTTTCTCAGAGGACTAGTTGCTAGCACGAAAGGATCTTCTGCAATACTGTTGTCAGAAAGAGAAAACTTGCCCATTTGAGGTCTGTCAATTATCCATAGGAACTTAGGAAGTCTTTGATACAATTGTATTTCTTCAATGTTAAACTTCTTCTTCAGTATTTGTGTTTTAATGCTTGTGTTTGAATTCTTCCCAGGCATTATTTTATTATGGTTCTCGTCTTCTTCTCTGTACAAATTAGTAATAACTATGCTTTCAATTTCAATATCTCTATTACATTACACATGATATATAGATCGGTGAGTTCAACCCAAAAAATAATTTATAAAGTAAAAGTTATTCGGAACAGTGCTTACTTCTCAATGATCATAGATCAATGTTGAATGACTGTGAATTCAAAATGCAGAAGTAAAGTGTTGGTTAAAATTATTACAAAATTGCTTTCTTGACGGTGGCGTATTTACCATTATTTCAGTCAAATCAGTTGTTATTAATTATCATAAACTTAGACTTAGCCTACATAGCTTACCTCTGTGTGAAGTGTAAAAAACAAAGCTCTTTTGGAGTTTCAATTCAAGCCATGTGTTTCTTATGATTTCATGCATGACCATTCAGCCAATCAGATTGAATAATTCCTTTGATATGTTATAAAATAGCTTTCTGTGAATATTCAAGCATGTTAGTATTAATTGGAGTGTTTTTATAAGAGATAGAATTAAAGCCACAATTAGATGATTACTTGAAACAGCAACTAAATTTAGAACGGCAAAATATTTAAATCGAGGGACAATTTATTTTTTATTTGCAACAAAACTGTTTATTGGCAACAGCAAAACAATATGTGATTAACCAATATATCTCCGCAGATAATAAAACGTTTCACCGCAAGCAATGAAAATCGCAACTAAAAAGACAAAAGCTGCAGCAAATTTGTTTGACATTTAGAGAAGGTTTTAGTTAGTTTCCGATTCGCACAAGAAAATTAGCAGTTGTACAGTATGTTTTTAAATTGTTGACTTTAAGCTTTTTTAATTTGTAACCCCCGGTTTATTGCCATATAAAGGCAATTACGGAGACAGTCACGGCTCTGTGATAAAGCTGCATTTGATTCGGTTCGCATTCAGCTCGCTTGTATAACGCAAGAGGCGCTTAATGTATTAGGTTCGCTGTTAGCTGTTAGCACGCTTGGACTATGCGAACTTAATACACTGGCGAGTTCAACTGCGTTATACGGAACGCACTAAAAGCGAACTTTATTCGGATGAATGAAATAATTGAAATGTATTAGGTTCGGTTCGCTCGTATAACCCATGCCACTCTTGAATTGATCAAGTTTTGGCTTGTGATAAACGTTATTTGTTGTTTTATTCTACTATTCAGCTAGATATATTCATTAGGTAGGCATGCTAATTTTTAAACAAGGTTTAACCTAAACTATGCACCTTTTTAACAATTGGATTGGGTCTGTGAAACAAAGTATTGTTTCCAATCAATTAGTCTTACTATTCAAAATCACGATATCATACTCAAATGAGGGCTTGTGTGAATTTGAATATTGCTTGTTTACAAAAAGATGCTGCATTCTTGGTGCTACTTCATTGAGATCTTGTGTACTCTTCTTAAAGAATCAGAGCATATTATGTTGTTTTTAAATTTTATTTCAAGCTATATCTCCTCTTTTCAGGGATCATTACTTGCAAATCTTATCCTTGGAGTTATCATTCTCAAGAAAAGGTGATTTTTAATGATTGCAGCGACAAATCATTATATTGAATTTCAAAATTTCAAATATTGTTCCAATCCTTTTATAAATTGGTTCTTAAAATCCAAGTCTATACTGTAGCTCTAAAGTATGAGTATTTACGTAGCTACTAATATTATAATTTGTTTAATGTACAGAATGTTCCTGTCTATGTTCCATTAACCCCAAATAAACCCTAAAATGTAACCACCTGCCTTCCATGGTCGTTTAAATAGGCGTTTCCTGCTGAAAATGTGTTCTCCATCAAAGTTTACAAGTATTAAAGTCTGAGTAATCGTAACATTGAGTGAGGCATTTTTTCAAATGGATTTAAAACTTCAAAAATGGCTAGCAGATCTATATAGCTGTATCTTACCCTGAGAAAAACATTTCAGGAGTGCATGAACAGTTCATGAACGTTAAATGGCCCCAATTTTCACGAACTGTTCATGAAGTGTTTATGAACTCCTGAACTGTTTTTTGCGGAGGTAATCTTTATCTCATTGAATTGCCTCGCACACATAATTCTAAACTATAATTTGTATGAAGTTCTGATTGTTATGTTCAAAATATTCCTATTCGATTGGTGGAACGCTATGGTCATACTGTTACCTTGCGGTTACTAAACTATAATAACCAATCAATTCATCGTTTCAGCATTGTTAATAGGCCTACTAGAAATTATGAACCACCAGCTATATGCAAGTCAAGATTGCCTTTTTGTACTTAAGCGTGGGCATGGTAGTAAAACATAAATAAACACCAGTGTGTCTATTGAAATAAAATGCACATGTTGAATCTGTATAGGATCTTTTTATTTTCCTATAATCAACCTTTCTGTGTCATTGTTTACATATTTTGTATTACTAACTTATTGTAGTTATTCACTGTCAAAATACCTTGGAGTTATGATGATCACACTGGGTATAGTGATATGTACTTTAAAGAGTGCTTCTACAGTGGTATGCTTCCTTGAAGTCTATTTCGTTAGATCCATTTTTCAAACAATGAATCGTATTTACTGTGTTCTAACTTTCATTATCATCATCATCATTTATTTAGTACATGATAATCTTTGAGTTTTTCTCGCAGGACTGTACATAGCAATCCAAATATACTAACAGATTAATAACAGAAAAAAGGAATTATTTA
The DNA here is from genome assembly GCA_916610825.1 of Haliclystus octoradiatus. Classification (NCBI taxonomy): domain Eukaryota; kingdom Metazoa; phylum Cnidaria; class Staurozoa; order Stauromedusae; family Haliclystidae; genus Haliclystus; species Haliclystus octoradiatus. The sequence goes on from OU744453.1 coordinate 12,025,201, forward strand.
CAGGGGGAATATCATAATAAGTGAGAATTTAATCAAATGTGTTTTTGATATGAATTTAATTCTTGAGGAGACACTTAAACCTGTCTGTCACTAAGTACTGTAACAACTTTCATACCAGACATAAGACCATTCCACTTACAAGCACTAGCAAGCAGCGTGTTTGAATTAATGTGGTTGGCTTGGCTCAATTGTGGAGCATACGTCTTTGATCTCTCGATGTGACCTGACGATATGAATGGCATCTGACGTTGATGAGCAATAGTAGAGGAACGGGAAACTTTTCCAAGTTTAGCAATTGACAGTCATGGGCCAATGTGTTTCTCAAGCATGCCGAAGCAATCTCCTGTGAAAAAATCCTTGATTTCATGAACAGTTTATAAACCTCATAAACAGTTCATTCACATTTCATGAACTCTTTATTAACAGTTCATGAACTTTTGGACAATTTCACGTTCATGAGATGATGAACTTTTTTCGCAGGGGGTGGCATCATAAGCTGAATCAAGACAAGACAATAGAGTGGTTGAGAGAACGTGTCGGACCAAGTTTATTATACATTCTGATCTGCAAATCTGCTAGAAAAATAGCAAACTGGGTCAGACCTGACATTTCTACAATAGTGATTGCATCCAAGACAATTAACTATTTTAAATCGCTTATATCTAACCTGGGCTAATTTGTTTGATTCAATTTGGATTATGGTTTTTATATTACCATTTCCACAATTCAACTCTGTTCATCTGCATTAAATTTCGATTTGCAGAGTAGCAAAGAATCTGTTGACGGTGGCTATTCTGAATTAATCTGGTGGCTATTAGGTAATTATAAATACATCAACAATTTATAAACTATCAGGTGTTTCCTTTCTGCTTGAAATTAAATAATTTTGAAGCCCAATACTAAACAGCAAAGAATTTTGAGAATATCAACAAAAAAATGAACAACTATCAGAACTGCTAATGCAAACCTATTAATCAGTGCCTACAGAGATTCTCAATCATGCAATAAAAAAAAAATAAGGCTTTTTCCAATGATTTCTTTATAAGTTGATATTTCTCTTGTCGCAAATACAATTCATATGCGTTTTTGCCTTAGCTATCATGTTTGTAAGATATATTCTAATTGACTATGTCTCCTATCAATTTTATTAGTGGATTTCTGGTGATAAACATTCAAATGACCAATGATCACGTGCAATCAAGCTTTCTAATTGATGCACACCCAGTAGACCAAAATAAGTTGTTCTGTTAGGAAAGAAGGGTGTTCACAAATGGATGAAGGCTAAAGATGAAATAGCATATGGCTTTATGTATCCTTAGCAAGTAAAGTTCTGAAAATGCTATATATTTGACCAGGATCTCAAAAAATGCTCAGCCTTCTGCATTCCTAGAGGCAATTTAATATTTTCTTCTGGATTGTCTTATTGAGGTTTGACCAATAAATGATAAAAATATCTAATGTCTTCTGAATTTGCTCTTGCCATCCGGAAGCTAGGCGTGCATGATTCCTTCTTTTGTCTGACTCTGTAAATGACAAGTGAAAATGTCCACAATTCAAAATAAAATTGAAAACTATAGATATCCCCCTTCATTCAACTTATACAACATAGTAGGCTTAAGCCTTGTAAAATTGTCAACAGCAGTTCAGATTCACGTGTTCAACTGTTCAATTTCATTTTCAGCCTGAATTTGAATGACTTAAGATACACACTTTATCTGGGTGATAGATAACAGGCAATGTCCCTGTGAAAAATTTCACTGAGTTCATGAACTTTTCATGAATGTTAAATGGCCTTCTTTGAGTGAGCGTTTTCATAAACTATTCATGAACTCTTCATTAATTGTTCATGAATTGCTTGGCTATATAACGTTATCAACTACTTCCACAGGGGTGGTGTCTATGATCAATACAATTGCCTGCCAAATTTTGGTGCGCTGATGTAGTACTATGTTGGGGCTGCATCTGTTGCACAATTACAATTATCTTGTTTTTGTTTCAAAATAGGAATTTGTTGCTTGTCATTTGCACTATTTATGTCAGGACGATTAGGAATTTTTCAGGTGAGATCATTATCTAACACTGCCATGTTTAAGATAACATCTTCTTGACTGTTCAGTTTGTTATTGTTAGTGTCTGACAAAAGGTTTAGCCTTCCTGAATTCTAGAACATATTCTTCTGAAGTTATTGCTATTGAAGTTTGGCCTATAAATCATAAAAAATATCAGTTTTCTTCTGAACTTTCTCTTTTGTTCTGCAATCTGGGATTGCATGATTCAAACTTTTGTTGCTAGACCCTGCAGCTGCCCTGCTAACAATGTCAGTTCTATGGTTCTAATAAATGTATTGATCGACCATTAAAATGTGAATTTATTTTCTATTGACCAAAAGTTAATTAATAATTATTGATATTTTTAACAGTTCACAATACTTTTTTCAGATTATTCAAGGTGAAAAGGAAAATATGATGTACAGTAATAAAATATTATATTGACACAGTATGTTAAATGTTAAGTTGATGGTTCTCAATGATACATTCAAAACTGACAGTGATTGTAAAATTGATTGCCGTTGAAGGTTTGCTATAGGCCTAGAATAACTATAACTTTTCTTGCATCTAATTGAGTCTAAATAACCAGGAATATAATGGAGCATATTTATGCTTATGATTATCAGTCCAAAAATGGTCCCTGCTTTATATTTCGTATGCAATCCATGATTTTGTTTTTAGGAAGAAATTGCAAGGCAGTATGGTAAACATCCAAGGGAGACAATGTTTTACTGCGTGAGTAAGATATTTTAATCCAGTTTTAGATGCCAGTTTACTCGGGAACGTTTTCTTCAAATGTTAGCCCGATTTATTATGATTTCATTACTGAAAGCACTTTCAAGTTTTTGGTTCGATCTCATAATCGTGTGCATGTTTTTGTTTTGTTTTCTTACCTCATATACTCATTATCTCTCCCTTTTGCAAACTGTTTTATTTAAGTCCATCATAATCAGCTATCAGTATTCCAAGCATATCACGTATGTTGGCATATCTGCTGCTTATTATATCTAATTGTATTATTTAGCCTACTTATCACTGTGATACACTTATTCTAACAATCCGGTTGTATATATATTGGCTTCATTTTAGCTTAAGGGAAAATGGGCTTCATTTTTAAATTCAAAACCAAATGAGAATGAAAATTGGATTGGTTTATCTTTTTGTTATTGGTGTTATATGATATATTATAAAACGATACCACAGTCACTCATCATTCAAACTGGATCAAGTAATACCAGTTGAAGTTAGTTTCCCTTTAAAATCCTGTGATGTATTATCTCATAATTTATTTTTACGGAGACCACACAATACCTTACATTTGCCGTTGAGCAATACCCCTGCAAAAACAGTTTAGGAGTTCATGACCAGTTCATGAACATGAATTGGCCCCAAATTTTCATGAACTGTTCATGAACCTTCACGGAAAGTTCATGAACAGTTTATGAAATTTTGGGACCAGTTATCGTTCATGAACTGTTCATGAAACGTTCATGAACTCCTGACCTGTTTTTCGCAGGGGTAGTGGCCTCATTTGAAAAATATTCTTGGGGTTATCTGTTACCATCTTTCAACTTATTTCCTGTTTATTTTATTGCAGCATGCCTTACCTCTTCCAACATTTATTTTCCTTTATAATGATATCTCAACACACTTTATGAAGTTCTATAACTCAGGTGAGATTCTATCGGTTTAGATATTTTGTTTTTACTATTTTTCAATTCAGAAGCGGGAGTGAAAGCTCAATGTTGGAGCAGAAGACAGTTGCCAAGCACAATTGTAAAGGCTTTTGATCATAGTTAGTTTTACTAGCCTGACTTTATTCTCGTACATATAAAGTTTATAATTCACCAGTATTTTTGTGATTGAATTATTTAAACTTTCTTAACATTTTCTGATCAGTATTCAAGTATCAAATAGCCATAGAAATTAATTGTATAATACGGTTGAATCATCTAGTGGATAAGAAACAATTTAATTTAAATGATCCTGTTCACAAGTATCAAATAAAAGCAAAAATATGCACTACCAATATCAAAATGATGAAAATGCTATGAAGGTGTCGTGAATACACCATGAAAACATCCATATTCACGAAATTATAATGTGAAAATGTCTTGAAATTTCACGCTTTTTCATGGCTTTGGTGTCAGTAGTGATACTCGATCTGAAGATTCATGAGAAAACTGAAACACAACAAACAAAATTCCAAACTTAGAAAAGTACTCAAAATATAAAAATGTTTTTATACGAATTTATAAAACTATTTTATTCTTTGTGCGAAAATTTATACGTTCTATGATGCTCAATCAACTAATCACTATTGGGAAGGGATGTTTCGATCATTTCCTGAGATTTTATATAGTCAAATACATGTAATTCGGTCATCACCATAAAGATAGCACAAGAAGTGTCTCCCAATACAGTAACGAGGGACTGCTTTTATATTTTACATGGATCTATAAAGATTCACGCTTATGTCTTCTGTTACTGTGATTGTCTATCTTGACTACGTACAACGTAGTTTTAGTAGCCCTTAAAATTGTACATTCAGTACGATACCACAAGGCTTTGAAATGTACGCGTGCTAGAGAGGGGCTTGTCATATTCATCTCATATCAATAATGTTATATTTATAACCTCGTCATTCTCATTAGATCTTTATCGAAAAGAATTCGTCATTATTTAAAACGTAGGGTCATTATTTGAAAACAGTATATTGAGCACAATTCAACACTTACACAGTTACAAAAATAACATTTTGTTTTTGCGAGGCATTGCTGTTTACATGTTTATATTTTTTTTTTATTTTTTTTTTAGATCCCGTTACCTTACCCTTAGTTGAATATCAAATGCCAAGTATGTTACTCATACTATTACTCAATATGCTAACACAGTATCTTTTTCAATTTTATAATATAAGTGCCGTATCAGTATTTACAATTGTTGAATAGTATCATATATATAAGAATAACAGTTCATGAAAAAGGACCAATAAAACATTTGGTAACAGCATCAACTGCTTTATTTTTACACTCTCAATGCAATGATTGTAAATTGTCTTACATCGTAACTATCTGGAGTTTTTGGATCCAAGAGACAGGGGAGCTGCATCCTTCTGATGTTATCCTGATCTATGATATGATTGTGTTGGATACATGGTTGGATACACGTGAATTACCTCGCAGAAAATCTCTGTTCTGCAAAACCAAGTATTTGTATATTTGTGCAATACTGCTTAGGATTGTGATATATGCAACGTAGAGGCACTCAAAGCTATACGATATTTCATAACAACACAATTATCTGATAATCCGTTGTAAGCCAGTGGTAGTGGATAACTTCCATTGCGATTCGAAGTGGTTGTTCAAATAGAACTTCTGCATAATGTCCCTATAAAAAAGAGTTTCAGTTTCAGATCGTGTAAAAGATACCCCAAATATTTTTACGAATGACATATTACCTTAAAATAATTTGAACAAAAAAAATTGCGGAGAAAATGAAAATGTCATGACTAAAAAAGGTTGAAAAAGTATTTGAACGTCCCCGCCTTATGCCAAAAGTATGGAACTAGCACCCCCCCCCCCGGAATTGAATTGTAGATAGCATTCCCCTCGTATATAGGCCTCTATGCGGATTACTAAATATCTTGTGATTATAGCTTATAAATACTGTTAGCTGCTTGTGTCATTTATTCCTTAACTCTACTATTAATTCAGATATGTTTGTATTAGAAGTGTTTATGTCTTGACAACAGAATACTCCTCATTGATAGTAACACTGGTTGTAACATTGCGTAAATTTGTTAGTTTGGTCATATCCATCTTTTATTTCCAAAATCCATTTACAATCTATCATTGGTTTGGTACTGCTCTTGTCTTTGGTGGAACATTAATCTTTATGGATGTATTTAATACTATTAAACAATCACGCAAACCAAAAGAAGAATAGATATATTTTATTAACTGAGACATATTAATATACCTTCTGAAGAGCGAAGATTCTCCGTCTATTATATCGTCATAGATAGTTTCATGTATTTTCATGACTATTATTTATTTCTCCTATAATAAAGCATTGAGCCTTACTCATTAAGACAAATATACTATTACATACACATAAATAAATTATATTTATTTCCAAAGTATTAGATATGTTTTTCAATTATAAATGAATATGGAATACGCAATAGATCACTTTGATCTCGTTTTAATGAGATACATTTTTCAAGACGTTTAAAATTGATAATTGAGTCGTATGGTTCTCGACGATGCCCGTTCTTGAACATTGAAGCATTAAAATGGTATGTGAATCTATTTATTATATAATAATGATATTGCATTTTACAGTCAATCAATGACTGAGACGCACCCCCGTAAGTACAAGTTTGTTAGCGAGGGATCGAACCCCGACCACTGAGCTACAGTGCACTTTTTACGCCAATTTATGATTTTCTAGATATTTGAAATAAGTGCAAGAAATTTCGTTGCTGTAAGCATGCTGTAAGCAATAGAACTCGTTGCTTTAGACCAGACCGTGTAGTAAAATTTTAATATCAGGAAATTATAAATTCATTTTTGATACCTAAAAATTTAGATCAAAGCGGTTGAAATAAAGTGAAAATAAATGACTGATTCTCAAACTTTTTGAATTCTAAATTTCTATCCACATATTTCCAAGATATAGTGTTACTGTTAATTTATGCAACCTCGATATAGCTCATAAAGCTTGTGCACTTTGCAATAAAAAAAATGTTTTTTTCTAGTGATTTAATTTTTCCTCCAATGAATAGCCAATGGAATTGTCTAGATGGAATTGCGTTATAAAGAGCTGCGGAGGTGTTTATACCGCTGCACCTCTTTAGTCGATATCATCTGCACGTGAAATCTGTATACGTTCACAAGGCAGAGTTGAGCAAGTGAGATCAGTAAGGTGCTTGCACGATTATATCGAGTTTCTACGACCAAAATAATAGCCTGTCTAAGCATCACATCCATTGAAACGATTTCACACTCTAATCACCCCCACCCCCCACATGAGTGAGACGTGATTTTAATATTTTTCAGAAAATTTCGAGTGGCCCGGAAAGTGACAATAGAGGGACTACAGAAAAATACGCAAGATGATTTCTAAATGATGCGTATACGAGCATTGCGATTGCAATGTAATGTAGCAGTGACATTTATGTTAGAAGTCAGCTCCTAGTTGTTGACGTTTCATTCGGCGACTTCAAGATTTCGAGCTATCGAGGTTGCATAAATGAACAGTAAAACTATATCTTGGAAATATGTGGATAGAAATCTAGAACTCAAAAAGTTAGAGAATCAGTCATTTATTTTCATTTTATTACAACCGCTTTGGTCTAAATATTTAGGTATAAAAAAAAAGATTTCTACAATGCCAATTTAATGATCTCGTCAGTGGCTGTCAATTAATGGCCGTATGACGTAGAACAGTAGACAGTAATTGCAATCAAAAATATGTTCAATGAATTGATCTTTTCTGGTGTATACTGTATAATTATGACAAATTCCAACAAAATTTCAGAAGAAAAGTTGAACATTTTGTAGGATTCGTGGAGACCGCTATAGCTTTATTTTGGAAGGAATATTTATAAACCTTTTGTCGGACACCGTGATTATACACGAATCACGAATAGACAATGGCATATACAGTCACGTCTATATAAGTCAGCAATATTTACGTAATCCTCATTACATACCATAAATTTATTCTGCAGTGGAAGATACGAATAGAAAAAATTACAATGATGTAGTGCAATAGTAACCCAGTACACATCTATCTTAAATAAATTGCAGGGAATGCTCTCACGCTTCCAACCAAAACAGCACTGTATGTAAAAAATGTCAGCTATTTTACTTAATCGTTTGTGATAAACCCAAGTTAATCAACCACAGCTCAATCACAAATAAAAGTTCATAATAGCATTTATTATCATTGCTAAATTAGTAGCATTTTTATTCAAACTATATAGTCTATTTGCAGTCAAATTTATCCTTGCAAAAAACAGTTCGTGAGTTCATGAACAGTTCATGAACTTTAAATGACGCAATAATTTCCATCAACAGTTCATGAATAGTTTGTGTAAAATTGTACATGAAATGAATTAGGCCATTTAACGATTATTAACTAGTTCATGAACAGTTCATGAACTCTTGAATTGATTTTCGCAGGGTTATCTTATAAATAATATTATATGATATGATGTGATATATATACTTGTCAAATTGAAGCAAAAACAAGCAAATAGGATAAATCTAGGTTATACATGAATTTCATGTATGTACAGCCTTATTAATTTCTAAGAATTTAGAAATCTATATAGAAGTCTATATATTGCTTAATCTACATTTTGAAATAATTGAAATACAATAATGCTAATCACTACCTCAGCGGGTAAGTAATTCCATACTGGTATGACAATCAATGGCATCATAGTCAATAGAAAGAGAAATTATTGACCGCCTGACCCCTGTATTCTTCTGAATTTTATAACAGAATATTTTCATGTACACGTCACCCGGGGGGTAACTTCCATACTTTTGATATACGGGACGCTCACTAGCACTGGAGGATAACTTTTAAAAATTCAGAAAAAATCTTATGTTATGCATTCTTATTATTTTTCATGTCAAGGTATGCATTTTAGCTTTGCGCAAATTTTTCTTATTTAATAATTTTTCATAATATTTGAGAGTAAAGTGTATTTTTCAAAAATAATTTTTTTTTCATGATCTTAAACATTTTTATGGTCATATAGCTATACTTGAACAACCCCGTGGAAGTGCCCCCCAAGGATGTTAATGGAAGTTACCCCCAGGATGCATCAAAAAAACACTTCTCCGTCAAAACATCACCGTCTGTAATCTGTCTGTATACATACGTATTAATATAATTGTACTTTCTTTTTTATTCCATCTATTCATACCCATTCATAAATTATACGGTACGATTGCGGTAGTCTCAGAACAAATTCATCTAATCAGATGTTTCGATCCGCGACTCTTGCGTGTTTTGTACGCAGTAATACGCCACGCTCACCAGAAGATCATGTGAAAGAGGCACGCGTCGCGACATTTCTAAAATTGCTTTGTTTTTGATTTGGGGTTATTTGGCTTGGCAATTTGAAGCCAGCAAACATGGCGCGTAACGCAGAATTTCTTGTTGATGTTGTGAATAAGACCAGTCTTGGTCTTGGAATCGCCATGGGATATCATCTCAATGTATTTGATGTCCTTGTCAAATCTAAAACACCCAAGACATCGCAACAGATCGCAGATGAATGTGACTGCAAAGAAAGGTAGGAAATCGTTTATGATGAAGACTTCTGAGGACTCGAGGAGTACTATTTATATATCAGTAACTTAGTTTAATATTTGACTAGGCCTATTACAGTGCTGTTTCTCATTTTTGCTTATGAAGCGCATGTGATGATACAACGCGCAATCATAAAGTTATTAATTCAACATATTTTCTATTTTGAAATGCAGAATCTGATTTGTGATATCGTCCTGCTTTACATATGGAAATGCGGGACGCAAGCAGCGGAACGGATTAACCTGCCGGTTTCAATGAAAAACACACAATAGAAAATACCGGTGGTTCCCTATCGTTTTCATCATGGCTTTTCTCTGATTGATTCCTTTGAGTTTTGTTTGAGAAAAATAAAATAAAAAACTTCAATATCAATGTTTTATTTTTTTGTAACCCATGTGTTGTCATTGTTCACAGAAATGTTTGAAATATTTCCATCCACTTGCATTTCTCAAAATACATTGAATTAGCTTGAATTCTGAACCAGCTAAGGCTAGGGTTATATAGACCAAGGTATGACAGACAAACCGAACTAAATAGATTCATTTATTTGAATTAAGCGTTAACACATGGAGCTGCTCTTTCTCGTGTTTGTGTCATACGAACGCTTTACAGAAGAACAGATTAATAGGAATGTTCAGATTTTTTTTTTTTATTGTGATGAAAAACTGCGATGGTCAAAAATTACAAGTCTTGTTTTGATGTAGTTGCTGCATGGTGATTTCTTTGTTCCAAGAAGATTGCAATCGAATTTGAAATGGAGGACCATTCCATATGTTAGGCCTACTAATAATAATTACTTTCAATCGTTCCAGCGTTGTTCACCTGTTGGCTCGCAAGTGATTAATAGAATGAGAATTTTATCAAATTATAAGATGTTGTTTGAAAACACAATGCGAAGGGGGTTAAAAAATTGAATGAATAAATATATATTTCAATCATAAATATATGAAAATACAAATATGACTGGAGTGACCCTTATAAGCAACAAGTGCTTGTTTATTGGGGGGGGGGATATATTTTCATCATTATTTATTACATATTTAGAGTCTGTCGCAATTAATGTTACATATTATAGTTATTTATATTAGTATTTTAACATAAAAAAATAAAAAGAGGGGTGTCATTTTGAAAAAGATGGACCACATAATTTCTCTGGAATAAAAAGAGCTGAGACGAAACATCCAAAATTTGAAAATTTTGCCTACAATTAGTTGTTGTTACAAAATATAAGAAATATGAATTCATTATAAATTTTCCAAAATGGACCAAAATCAGGTCTTGACCATATATCAGAAATAGTGAGTGTTCGGTTTAAGTTAGTAATTAGTAACTAATTTGACTGGCACCAAGTCCAGTTACTTTATTTTACAGATGTGACGAAATTTGATGGTTGGTAAGCGTCACACTTACCAGCACATATCAAACAAACCATAGCCGTAAGTGAGAATTGGAGGAAGTCATATAATTAATTTAATAAAATAAAATAATTGAATTAGATTAAACTAAGTAATTAAATTAATTTGGAGACTGAGTGGAGTTTTTAGTTGCTCGTGGACTGCTTTGTGTTTTATCTGAAAAATAAATTGCTTTCAATCATATTATATCAGATACATTAGAGAATGGCTTGGATTGATGGTAGTTGGGAAGATTATAACCATGGATAAAGATGAATCAACATATATTATGCCGTATGCCATGAGGGAATATTTTACCATTGAACATAAAGAGAGTATGCTGATTGCATTTGAGTTTATGGCAATGGGTGCTAATGTCATGAGTGATTTGGAAGATTGTTTCAAATTGGATGGACCAAGGGGTTTACCATACTCAAAGTAAGTGAAATATTTAACGAGCTATTGTGTGTTAAAATAAAGTTATATTTCTAATTCCAAGTTAGTTGATTTCTTAAATTCATAGCCTAAGCTATGGCCAGACATATTAATAGACACTTCATCTAACTTTCACCGGATATGCCTGTTCGATAGGATTGTCCAATATGAATGAACACATTTCTAGACCTTATGAACCGTTCATGAACAATAAATGGCCTTCCTTTCATAATCCTTCTCATTAAACGTTCATGAAAATTGAGCCATTTAGGGCCATTTAACCTTGATGAACTGTTTTCACAAGAGTTGTATGATTATTATCCAATTAATGCATATACTTACATGTTGAGCTACTCAAGGAATATGGTGAAGACCTTTTTTAGATACTATTGATAGATGCTGTCTAGGTTTCAGTTGAGTTTCTTACTGACATTGTATGTTTGTTTATTATTTGATCATGTGTTTTGAAACTTGTTGAAGTCAATTTGGATATTTGATAATATTTTATCTGCTCTTAATGCTTAATTGGGTATTGGTTGGCGTTTTCCATGAAGGAGAGTCATGCCATTTCAACTAAATACTAGTTTCATGATATTTTGCACAACTTATATTTAAATCTTATGCACACACTGCTGCAAGAACTCCTGAGAAACTTTCATAGGATGCCAGGTAAATTGGGCACTATTAAATTTAATTGTTCATTTAATTGTTCTAGCAAACTTGGTCTTACATTCCAAAGAACAGAATGAGATAAATTTTGTTATCTATCAAACATACATTCATATTTACACCCAATATCATATTGACTTAAGAACTATGACTAGATCCATCCATACTTCCTTTACCCAAACTGAAAATGGCTTCCGCTGGGATGAACTACTAATTCCACAACAAATTTCAAATTGATAATGATATATTGTCAATGTATGTGATGCACGATTGGAGAAATACCAGGATACCAATTCGAACTGAACTGAAATCTTGATGAATGGGGTACCAAATATTTTTAATTCTAATAAGGTGCTCTCAGTAGTTTTATAATGGAATGAGCAATGAACTCAGCCCAATGTCAACTCATTTTTCATTTTATCTGATCATGAGTTAGTACCAACTTTGTTATGGTTCTTCATTGATAATTACCTTGACAATATAATGTCTATATAGTATCCTGGCTTGCATCAGTGATAAGTGTTCCTTACCGCTGTAAAGGCAGCCCACTTTAAAGAGCCCACATTACAATACATTAATTTACCTATGATATTTGCTTTTTGGTCAGACTATAGACTGGCATTAAATGTAAATTAATATCTAAATTAATTAACTACAGCTAGTAAGCTACCTCTATATAATGGTCACCTGTCTAATAGTGGTCAAATTATCTAGACTTTAGTTGCACATGGCTGTTATATACATTTGTTTCACTGCATTCTATACATGGGTCTGCCACATAAAATCTGTCCTGTTTTGATTTTCACCTGCTGAATATTGACATCAAGCAATGAGATGTACAAGGTTGTTGTTATTGCATATTCTAATAGTATCTGACCCTTTGAACAGCCAATTTTTACCTACTGATTAATGTTGCCTAGGGTGCCTACACCAGCAGTACCTTTTATTCTAATATGCATGCCTGACTCAAATAGGCATAATTAGATGGCGTAATAGGCGTAATTAGATGAGAGAGAGATGACAGAGATGCTTACTTGATTCAAATGCGAATCTAGTTTCAATGATAGTGACATGACCAGTGGTTTGTTACTATGTCAGTCAACTGATCAATATATTATTATAAATTTATAATTAGTCTATAATTGAGTATTGGCTACCAAATGCAATATCTGTAATTTTAACTTGAATTTGAAATACATTGGGTTACAGCTAGTCGACTACAGTGCTATGCCCCTATCTAGGCCTATAGTTGCCACAATATAATTAAAATAATGTATAGCATTGTAAATAATGCACTTTGTTTTTCTTGTCAGATTCCCTAGATTCTGTAAATATATTGAGCTCTCTCATAACAATGCCCTGTCTGCGGTTGGTTGCCTTGACGATATTATTCGACTAACACCCGGATTTGCCTCTGATTTGGAGTCTGGAAGAAGTTTAATTGAACTAGGTGGTAACACTGGCCATTTGGTACAGAAAATAGCACAAATGTTCCCAAAGAGCACTTTTGTTGGTTCTGACATTTCAGCTGATGCAATCCTATGTGCCAGTGAACGGAGTAATGCAATTGGCATACCAAATTTAAGTTATCAGGTACTTGATGCTGCTAAAATGCTATCAATCGCTGACAGTGCATACGACTATGTGATTGTATTTGAAGTGATTCATGATCTTGCATATCCTGAAGAAGCACTCCGCGAAATCAATCGAATCCTTAAACCGGGTGGAAGGTTTATTATGTGTGATATGTATGCGCATACGTCTCAAGCGGATAACATTGATCTAGAATTAGCACCACTTAATCAATTCTCGAGTCTAGTGTATTGTATGCCTGTCTCTTTGAATGCTGAAGGCGGGAAAGGCCTCGGAGCACACTGGGGAATCGAGGCTCAAGATAGTTATGTTAGTGCTGCAGGATTTACGAATATCAAAGTTTGTCAGTTAAACAATGTCAATTCTTTACTTGTTTGTAATAAACCTAATTAGCTCCAGCACAAATATAAATTATAATAGTTGCGATAATATCATCACTAACTATAAAAAGATAAACAAACAAAACATAAAGTATAATACAGTATTATATCACTAACTATTCTGATAATTATATTTATTCAAACTATAATCTATTTTCAAGTCAACCTTTTGTAAATCTTAAAGAGGAAATTTTTAATTGATAAATAAAATGATAACAACTTTAATCAATCATAGTTGTACAATGTGTAGAATAGATGCGTTCCTTATAGGATAGTGAATGTTATGCTATAGCTCATCTAAAATCCCAAGCTACAATGATGCAATGAGATAAAAAAAAGCTCTTTTGTTGACAAATTACACTTGTTTATTGAATTTTTTTCATGTTACATTTCTCAATTTATCTTGCTTTGATTCATCATTCCCACGGTCCAACAAAAGTGGGAATCATGTGATGCTACATCCGGGAAGGTTAGAAGTATTCAGAAAAAAATTGATATTATTCTGATTTAAAGGTCAAACCTCAACAAAAAATCCATAGGAAAATAAGTTAAAATGTTCTAGGATGCCACTAAGGTTAAATTTTTGACAGACACTGTTATAGCTAATGTTAGACAATATTAAGTTGATGAAACGTTGATGACACTTTTGAACTGTCCATGGACTCCTTTTAAATAGTTCATGAACAATTCATTAATAGTTCATTTGGACATTAAAGTTCATGAATTGTTGTAATTTTCTGATTCATGTATGCCTAAAAAGTAATGTAGACGGTGTTGCCCTACCGAAGGCACCCGTACCACTCCTCTATTTCTAGATCAATTGCTTTTTTCGCTGAGAGCAATGATTTTAAACGCTCTTTGTTGATCTCAGCCGCGACACTGCAGATCAATTTCAACAAATTTCATGGCAGATTGGTCTTGATTGTCAATGCGCAACGATGCGCCGCAGCTACTCACAATGCAATTCCCTCTGGACCATTCCATTCGCCATCTTCAGATGGTACTCATTTGATGTTTCAGATAAAGTCAAGGCTGAGTTGACCTTAGGGGGGATTTGAACCACGGTCGATCAGATATGATCTGAAGTTCGGTTGCTCTGCCATCTGAGCTAATCCTCCTGTATGCCTAACCTCAACAAAATGAATAGAAAAAGTTGGAAATGTTTCAGGTTTCTGGAAGGCAAACGTTTTCGTCAGAATTGGGTCAATGTAAGTTAGATGTTAAGTTCATCAGTTACATGGCGGTATGAGTAAAACACCAAACTGCAAACTCTTGCAAACTTACCAACCAGGCCCAAAATATGGAAATGCGACACTTGCCCATACAAAGTTGAAGAGCCCGACGGATTCATTTATCAAGTCTTTCATGAAGACAGGTATATTTAATGATATCGACAGTACAGGATATTGCAATAATGGAAATGAGGTAAAACTATAGCTTTAAAAGTTTTGAGATGACATTATTTGGTAAAAAGTTCTTTATTTTTGCAATTTGCAGTGGCTACTGATTCAGAAATTACTTTTTTGCAAATCGAATTTACAAAATCGGTATATTTCAGATTGTTGTCAGGTACCACTCCAAGCAGTTTCATGTTTGAAGACGTTTTTATGAAAGATCTATTTATTTTCAACATTGGTTGTCCTCTACCAAGAATATTCGAACCGGTCTTTTCGCTGTTTAAAGTTAGGTCATTATTGAAAGCCATTTGCAAAGGTTCTCTTTAATTTCATAGCTCAGTTCATCATCATTGGAGTGGTAATGGTAGATAGTGGTGTCATCTGCGTACTGGCGAATGGATGAATGAGACATACTGAGATGCAAGCAATTTTCAAACATGTTGACAAGGGTTGGTCCTAGTTTGCTGCCTTGAGGAACTCCACTTGGAGCCGACCTCCAACTTGATAAAGATCCATTTATTTTTACCTGTTGTCTTCTGCCAACCCATGTAGATAGCTTTTCAGAAGTGCTGTTGATGATTTAGAGAAACCATAAATAGGTAGCTTGCGTATAAGTAGCCCATGATGAACAACGTCGAAGGCTTTGCTGAGATCGAAGGCAGCAACTGCAACGGTTTCATTCTCATCTAGGGCTTTGCGCCAGTCTTTTGTTATCTTGACAAGAGCGGTGCTGCATGAGTTGTTTTTCAGGAATCCTGATAATGTGTCTGACCATAGGCGATTTGTATCCATGTATGTATTCATTTGCATGTCCAGTAAGCGTCCAAAAACCTGTTGTCTCTAGACTTAATAAGAAGAGTGATGGGTCGATAGTTTGATATCATCAAAGGATCGTTGCGTTTGAATAACGGTGATACGAGTCTGTCTTTCCAGTGGATAGGATATATGCTATGTTTGATAGCCAGATTAAACGCCTTACCAAGTGGCACAGCTAAAACGTATTGACCGAGCCTTAATATATAGAGGTTTCTTTGCCTTCAAATGATGCAAAACTGAAGAAATATCATCTGGTGTGACCTCGTTAAAGGAACAAATTTATGTGGGCTCTTAAGTGGGCTTCCGGTGCAAGGGTGATTAAAGGGTTACCACACACTTGCCATGTTTGTATTCGAAAAAGTCAGGAGACACTCAGGAAGCTAAAAATCACTCGCTCGGAGCTCGTGGTTTTTTAGCGCTTCACTCGTGTCTCCCATCATTTTCTCGATTAGTAAATATGAATACAAACATTTGCAAGCGTGTGGTAACCCTTTTCTAAAATAAAACAAACGTCGGGATCTCATTCGAGGGCAGATTCTCAATTCACGAATTCACAATTTAAAATTCAATTTCAATTCATAAACCAAGCAAAGGAAATCCCACAACAAGATATATATTGTTGAATAAAGAAAGACACATCCAAGAACTTCTGTAATATAAATTGTACATAGTTCTCTAGAAATTGATGTACTATTTGTTATCTAAATTTAAGGTTTACCTTGAAACAGCGTAGCCTCTAATTGTTTTTCATTCTGTGTTTTTATTTTGCATGCTGCACGACGAACAACTCATTTACCTCGCTTTTCAATAAATATAAACATCTTGAGCTAAATGTCGTTTTGTAAATCGTAGCCATAATTGATGTATTTGTTGGATTGTTATCGGAAAGTTATAATATCTGTATTTTATCACAGATCAAACTCTTGAAGCTAGCGGTTTTTCCGGTTTTCGGAGTCATGTTATATCCTAGGATTTCATGCACGCTCTTTCGACCAATCAGATCGCAGAAAACCTTCGTGATATTTTAGAATAAAGGGTTACCACATACTTGCCATGTTTGTATTCATATTTACTAAACGAGAATATGCTGGGAGACACGAGTGAAGCGCTAAAAAATCACGAGCTCCGAGCGAGTGATTTTTAGCTTCCCGAGTGCCTCCCAACATTTTCGAGTTTAGTAAATATGAATACAAACATTTGCAAGCATGTGGTAACCTTTTTCTAAAATAAAACAAATGTCGGAATCTCATTCGACGGCGAATTTTCAATTCATGAATTCACAACAAGATAGATTTTGTCGAATAAAGAAAGACATATACAAGAACGTCTGTAATATAAGTGGTACAATAGTTCTTTAGCAAATTAATGCAGTAATTGTTATTTAAATTTTAGGTTTACCTTGAAACAGCGTAGCCTATAATTGTCTTTCATTCTGTGTTTTTATTTTGCATGTTACATGACCAATAACTCATTTACCACGCTTTTCGATAAATAAAAACATCTTGAGCTAAATGTCGTTTTGTAAATCGTAGCCATTATTGAGATATTTATTGGATTGCTATCAAAAAGTTATAAATTCTATAATTTATCACAGATCAAAAACTTTTTGAAGCTTGCGGTTTTTCCCGGTTTTCGGAGCCATGTTTTACCCTAGGATTTCATGCACGCTCTTTCGACCAATCAGATCGCAGAAAACCTTCGTGATATTTTAGAAGAACACTTGATGAACACTACTGATGCCAGTCACGATACTATACAGATTTTGGTCAATGTAATGATGATCAGTCAATGAGGAACCATAACGAAGTTAATACATTACCAGATGAAATGAAGGCTGAGTTGACATTGGGCTGAGTTTATTGCTCATTCCATTGTAAAACTATTGAAAGGACATTGAATTAACTCCGCAGCTAAAAAGTCGCTCCAACGCAGCCAAATGGATCTTTTCGCAGCAAATTGTCCTACACCTGCATCTTTAATAAATCGCAGCTAAAATGTAAATACGCTGCAGCTGGTTAGATCATTTCCGCAGAAAATTGTCTCGTTGCCACATCTTTGAAAAATCGCAACTAAAAAGTGATATCGCCGCAGCTATCTTTCCGCAACAAATCGTCTGCATGTTTGTTAAATAATCGCATCTAACTGGATCTCTGACAAAGATTAATACTTTCACCATTTAATCAAGGAATTTATTAACACCGAATTGTTAAGACAAAACTAGTCTATACGTAAATAAACCGAACCAGGCTTGATGGCTATTAAATACCAGTAATAAGTTGGGATAATCCAAATCACACCCGGAAATCACGATAGCAATTGTATAATAAATAGTAATAATGTATTATGATAGTAAAATATAGGAGCGAGATCAACTCCTTTAAACATATAATTTAGATCTCATTGTTATTTCCGATTAACATTATCAAATCAAATCATAAAGGATTGGGTACTAATCTTCTAAACCAATCATTGGCAGATAGCTAATATTGTCATAACATATCCCCCCATTACATAAAGCGACGTCCCTGGAGCAATAGTTAAAATAGATATAAAAGTTAGGTATTATAAATTGTAAAAACTTATATAAATGTATTGTAAAAAATTGTATTGTATGATTTAAAATTAAAACCTACAATAAATTATGTAAAATATCTGCAATAATTAAATACAGTTCAATTTGATTAATTCACATGAACGTTGCTATTACAATGACGATCAGCATGAAATTGTTCCATTAATTGTCAATAGATATCATAGAACTAGCTGCTTCCCATGTTGCGTCATCCTCACTATAACCTTCCCAATGAATCAAATGGCTATGACCACGCCCTCTTTCTTTACAAGATAATATTCTTGCTATTGGGAAATATCTTAGGGAGGTTTAGATTTAGTACCGGTACCGGTTCAAGTTCATGTTTAGTCAACAAGAAGACTGGGTTATACCTGTACTCGTTCTTTCAAAACAAGACGTTTAGATTCAATAACATAAAACATCCGTTTCTGTTTTCCAGGTAAAAACAAAATTTCTGACAATTTGTTGAGCCTGTTGAGGATTCATTTTGATTTTATGTATAAATTTTATAGCGACAATAAAATTTCATTCAAAAAAGCTAAAGTAAAACCAAAACAAAGCAAAACAACGAAATCAAAACATGTACTCCGTGGTTCATGTTTCGCGCCGAAAGGCGTTCCGAAACGAGGAGGTCAGTACAGGTTTCAGAGCATAGGGGCTTCCCCAATGCGCAGAAGTGATGCGCAACGAGAAAGCTGTACTCGTAGCTGTACCTGTACTAAATCTAAACCTCCCTATTGCGTACATCTACGGTAGGTCTGGGTAGAATAGTTGGTGATTGTTCAATGTCTGTTTTACTAATAGTACTAAAACAATCATCATTGTCAACATTTTCATTGTTATGATTATTTTGGGTATAAATCACTCTTACTGGCTTCGCTAGAATTTTATAGCAAAATCAATATATTGGAATTTTAATTGACTGATACACCCATACCATTACATTATGAATTACACTTACGTAGCCAAGCAGCACCGTCTTCCTTGGCATCTTCGTAGAAACCGTCAACGCGCATGCGTAATTCCGTCTCACCTTTAAATTTTAAGGGCGCTGACAACTTCACTCTGGAAACAACTTCGCCACTAATCGAACGATTAATAATTTCAGTTTTGGTAGTATAGTATGTAGCTTTCGCTCTATCTTTTACTCATCTTGTACAATCACAGTCATTTGCATGCGATGATGACGAACCGTTCGAAATGTTACTGATATTGTCTATATTTTCAAATGGATCACATCTCTTAGTTGTCGATGTTTTATCCAATAAATTTAAATTATCAACGTTGCTATGGCAATTGTCTTCATGTTTGATATTTTTTGTTGAATCAAATGCCATTCTATTAGGCATAGCCGTTAATATCAGTTTGCTTAAGGACGCTTCCACCGACTCCGTTTGAATTCTTATACTTTATCGACAATCTCACTAGTCACTACGTCCATTTTCCTGTTTATTCTGTAAAATTAAAAAGCGCTCATTTATGCTGTCAGCGTTCTTTTTGATGGTTTCCAATAAATTCATCTCAAGGAAAATATAGGAGCGAGATCAACTCCTTTAAACATATAGTTTAGATCTCATTGTTATTTCCGATTAACATTCTCTATATCAAATCATAAAAGATTGCGTACTAATCTTCTATATCAATCATTGACTGATAGCTAATATTGTCATAACAAAATTTTGGAAACAACAATTATACCATCTGATATTAGATTAAATAGCAAGGTACTGTTGTGCATTTGAGAAACAGGATTAAGTTTGCTCATTACTTAGCTTTATCATCATCATCTCAAATCAATGCAAAGAGAGGCCATCGTTATGGTTTAGCCTCATAGTCATGTAACTACAGCATCTTCTATCCTTTTATTTATTTACTTTATTATTAATACTGTATGACTAAGTGATTATTTCTTTGTGGTTTAATTGCAACATATAGTTCATACTTGGTCTCTAAGATGACCAAGGCGTTTTATCAACCGTCTAGAAGGAGTGTGAACTCCATGCTGTGATGATGTTCTTGATCTACAGTACCTTGATTTACAGGACCATCTAGCTCTTCAGATGATGTGTAATCATCACTTTCCTTATCAAATTCTGTTTGACTTTTATCTACTTGCAGATGTCTTCTGCTTCGGCGAATGGAACCTTTGGCAGTTTGACTGTGTAGCTGCGTGGGGCCACTTGCTTTTCGATGGTTCCCTGATTGTACTTTACAAGACCAAATGATGCGTGCGATTGAACTAGCACTTTTGTTCAACTTTTGAGTGTAGGGAGTGGTGCTGCAATTTTGTCATATATGTGCTTGCTTGTTTGCTCATTTCCTCTTTCTTTGATTTGACTCCTGATCCGTCCATTGTGTCTGTTTTCATATTTAGTGAAGGGACGAGGCCTCTGGCTTTTCTACCTTGGAGGCGTTGCATAGTCCAATACCTGCAGTTGGGGTGTTGCGCCATTCAAGTAAAGCAGCGAATGGATCTGATGAGCATTTTCTACCTTGGAGGCGTTGCATAGTCCAATACCTGCAGTTGGGGTGTTGCGCCATTCAAGTAAAGCAGCGAATGGATCTGATGAGCACTTCAATAACGTCTTTGCAATTTTGACAGCTGACTCTGCTTTTCTATTTGACTGTGGGTACGCTGGTGATGATCTTGAATGCTCAATTCTATTATCTTTGGAATATATTTTGAATTTGCGTGATGTGAATTGGGAACCTCCGTCACTTTGAATTTTCTTAGGGACTCCACATCTTGCAAATGTTTCTTTAGCAGCGTTTACGGTAGCCAATGCAGAATAGTTGGACAATTTGCAGATTTCAATGTAGTCACTGTAGTAGTCCATCACCAGTAGATACGGTTGTCGACCAATGTGGCATCAAAACCAAGAAGACAATTCTGGGGTCTTTGAATATAATACCCTCATTGACTGTAAGTTCATCTCTATAAGTCCAGAAAGTCTTGAGATTATCTGATAGGGTTTGTTTGATGTCAGTCCAGCCGCGAGTAATTGTTTGTGTGAGGTTCAATAGTTGTTCATGTTCAGCAGTGAATGATTTGATCTCTTCTATGACCGCGTCCCTTATGCTGACATATTCACATGGGTTTAGATTGGCAGCTTCAACAGCACATACATCTGCATGCGTCAATGTCTCTTCAACGATTCCACTGACTGGTGATCATGAAAGGGTGTCTGCAATAAGTTGGTCTTTGCCGGGTGTTATGAGGGTAAAATGATTGAGAGCGATAAAATAACATCCACTCTCGTAGAGATTTCAAAACGGAGTCAAATGTAATTAATAAAATAAAGGGCAATACACAGGGGAAAGGGGAAGTCGATATTAGTCTAATTATGGTAATACGCATTAGCATAACATACCCCCACTGTTAAAAAAGCACCGCCCCGGTGTTTAACGTCTACATTAATATTATATGAAGGTAAATTAACTGATAATTGCACAATAAAGATAATAAAAATAATGTAGAATAAATGTAAAAAAGGAATAGATAAATAATTAATAGATAAAAATTATGGTTCAAATATTAGAGTTGGTATTTTCTTCGTAGTCTTTGGTGTTACCGGTATGCCAATGTTTCTTTAAGTTACGAGAGTCACGTTATAGGTCGGGGGTACAAAAACGACTTTCTCTGAAGAATTGTATTTATTATATTTGAATGTTGTAATTCTTTTTTGCTAGGTTTATGTAGATGTGTGTTAATCAAATAAATACTACTTGTTGTATTAAGCTCATGGCAACTTGAAGTTGTATTTTGTTGTAATCTTTCTTTGGTGAATGAAACAATCGTACCATCCGATTGCTTATTTGTTAATAATTTGTTCAAACATTTGTCTGAAATGGGACTAATTTGTAATTCGACATTACTTAAATCTTCATTACTTTTAATTGATAATACGTTATTTTTAATATCATGGTTTTCATTAACGTTATTAACATCGTTGTCGACTGCTATAGCGGAAGGCGTAGTTTCCCTTCTCCACTGAAAACAGCAAGGTTTAGTGCAGCGAATATATACACAATTGTATTCGCTTGCCATTTTACGTGCCAGTATTTTAATAGGGTAAGGCAAAGTTATTTCGAAATCTTTTACGTTCGAAGGACGCATTAGCATAACACGGGCTTATACTTGACCATCAGACTGTATCGCTGTAGAGCCATGATCATTCTTTGTAACCGTTAGGGGCCATTAGTAAAGACTCGTTGAGAATCGATTCTAGGGGCTTGTGGTCGGTTTGGACTAGAATATCATTTTACTGCAAATTTATTGGTCGAATTTTGAGCAAGCAAAGGCAACGGCCATACATTCTAATTCAATAGGTGCGTATCGTGTTTCAGCAGGAGTGAGGGATCTTGATGCAAACGATACTGGTCTTCCATCTTGTAGCAAAACCGCACCGAGACCGGAAATGCTAGCATCGCATTGAATGGAGAGTTCTTTTTTTACATCAAAGTATTGGAGCAGGCAGTCTTGGCTAATACTGTAATAGCTACGATTTGAGTGAAGGCATTCTGCTCAGCACTGCCAAAAATAATTCCTGATTCGGTTTTTTCTCTATCAAACATCGCAATGGTGCACTGATTTTGCTGAGGTTATATAAAAACTTCCCAATGCAATTGACCAGGCCCAGGAACCGTCGCATCGATGTGTTGTCTGAGAGTTCGGCCATATCCATAATAGTGCGAACTTTCTCTGGGTCGGGTCGAATTCCATCTTTTCTAATATGATGACCAATGTATCGTAGTTCAGTCAATCCCAAGACAGAGTTTAGAAGCAGTTCAATGCATTTTGGTTTGGTCATTTCCAGCAGTTTCGTTAGGTTTAGATCATGATCATGGTCTTTTCGTGCATCGTCCATTGTGTCTCCACAGCCACATACCAAAATGTAATCAGCGACAACCTGGATGCCTTCTAAGTCACGCAGAAGATCAGCAAGGCGACGTTGAAATTCTTCAGGTGCAGAGCAAATCCCGAATGTCATTCGCATCCAACGATATTTTCCATCAGGTGTCCAAAATGTTGTCAGATAGCTGCTTGATTCACTCGATTTTACATGTAGAAACCCATCTTCTGCATGAGGAGAGAAATTTTTTTTTGCATTACTGAGATTTGATAGTACGTCATCAATTGTTTGCATTTCATAGTGGTTTATTTTAATAACTTTGTTTAGATCTTTCGGATTCTATGTGATATTCTCCTGGGAAACTTCCTACTTCAGTGAAAACCTCGTTGTATTTCTTTAATAGTTCTTCTTTTTCTATGTGCGTAGTCTTTGAGTCAGTATTGCTTGCTCCCATTACATTCACACATTCGCCGACTCTTATTAACCCAAGTGTTGTACACATCTCCAAAAACAATAGTCTTGTCCGTCCAAGATCCACAACTTCAAATGTGATCGTGTCTGGTATTGTTTTCACAATTGTGTGGCTTTCAGTGTTCCTTTTGAGATAGCTTTGCTGCCATTATACATAGTAAGAATCGTGCTGCTCTTTTTAAGCTTTGGTCTGACAAGCTTATCATGGTCTTTTAGGCATAGCAAATTCACAGCTGCTCCAGAGTTGTACTTTACTGGTAGGGGCACCTTGATTTCACCGTCAAGTGTAATGTGCAATTTTACAGTTTGCTCTTTACCATTATTTTTAACCTGGATAATGTTTCTATTTTGATCATCGCTGCTGTCGTCAAGATATTAAACTGTCTGTGTTGACCGGCATGCAGCGGCATTATAATTGATTCTTTTGCATTCTTCACAGTACTTTCCATATGCAGGACAAGCTCGTGCTGTATGAGTGCCAGTGCAGAATTTGCAGTTAGTAATGGTCTTGACTTGCTTCATTTTAAGCTTCTGGTACTTTTCTGCTATTAAACTAATAGCATGAACCTCTTCTGGCAATTTGGTCATATCCGCCTTGGTATCTTCATCTCGGCAACACATCTTCACAGCTTTTTCCAGTGTCAGCATTTCTGCCTCGAACAATTTTCTTCGGGTCTTGTCATCTTCAAGGCCCATAGCCAAGGCTTGAAGAACCAGTTCATCTTTCATAAGATCCAATTGGCAACGTTGTGCTTGCTTTTGCAGTTCCGTTAAGTACTTATCAATAGTGCAGTCTTCTTGTTTCATTGTGAGGACCTTGTGGCGGGTCATGAAGATATTCACACGAGGTGCACAGAAATGATCAAATTTCATCATTACTATTTTCATATATGTCGATCGTTACCTTTTGCTCCAATGAATCTTAGCAATATTGCAACCCGAACTGCAGATGGTGCATCTGTTTTCTCCACAGCAGTTAAGGATTGGGTAAGTTCCCTCTTGAAAGCTTTTCACTCATCCGGCAAAGATGAACCAGAAAGTGGATTTGGAACCAAAAATTCTATTTCTCGCAGCGCCATGTTTTAAATTGTTCTATAATCTCAATATATATATAAAGTGTTTAATAAAGGACTAAGGATTGCGAAGATATAACAGGATTAAGTTTGTTCATTACTATAGCTTTTTCATCATAACCTCAAATCAATGCAAAGAGAGGCCGTCCTTATGGTTTAGCCTCATTATTCTATGAGGTAAACCATAGTAAAATATCTACATATTGAGTAGAATTGTACGTGGAATCTGCTAAATGGCATTTTGAAAATCCATTTCGAATATTAAAGCCTTTAATGGTTCATGTATACTGTAAGAAAATGTATAGTGGAAGGCAAAAATCCCGCAAAAATCTACCACTATTAAATCACAGTTGAAGCCAGAACGCACAGTGAACTGATTTCCGTGAGTTGAAATAATTATGTGAACTATCTATCTATGATGAATTTATTATTAGCCGCGGTAATGGTCCAAATAGATGCGGTAAATGGTTCTATCAGATGCGATAGAATAACTTAATAGCTGCAATAAATTAGATGCGGTAAACATACTATTCAGATGCTGAAAAACTGAATAGGTAGGACTAATTAGATGATGTAAAATATCTTTTCAACAGCGGAGATTTATCTGAATAGTTGCGACTGATTAGATGCGGTAAAGGGACTTTTTAGCTGCTGACACAATTATATCTCATTGGTCAAATGCATGTAGCATTGTAAATAATGTACTTTGTTTTTCTTGTCAGATTTCCTAGATTTAATAAATATACTGAGCTCTCTCATAACACTGCCCTGTCTGCGGTTGGTTGCCTTGACGATATTATTCGACTGACACCAGGATTTGCCTCTGATTTGGAATCTGGGAGAAGTTTAATTGAGCTAGGTGGTAACACTGGCCATTTGGTACAGAAAATAGCACAAATGTTCCCAAAGAGCACTTTTGTTGGTTCTGACATTTCAGCTGATGCAATCCAATGTGCCAGTGAACGGAGTAATGCAATCGGCATACCAAATTTAAGTTATCTGGTACTTGATGCTGCTAAAATGCTATCTATCGCTGATAGTGCATACGACAATGTGATTGTATTTGACGTGATTCATGATCTTGCATATCCTGAAGAAGCACTCTGCGAAATCAATCGAATCCTTAAACCTGGTGGAAGGTTTATTATGTGTGATGTGTATGCGCATTCGTCTCCAGTGGATAACATTGAACTAGAACTAGCATCACCTAATCTATTCTCAAGCCTAGTGTATTGTATGCCTGTCTCTTTGAATGCTGAAGGCGGGAAAGGCCTCGGATCACACTGGGGAATCGAGGCTCAAGAAAGTTATGTCAGTGCTGCAGGATTTACAAATATCAAAGTTTGTCGGTTAAACATACTCAATTCTTTACTTGTTTGTAATAAACCTAATTAGCTTCCAGCACAAATATAAATTATGTAGTTGCCATAATATCATCACTAACTATTCTGATAATTATATTTATTCAAACTATAATCTATTTTCAAGTCAACCTTTTGTAAATCTTAAAGAGGAAGTTTTTAATTGCTAAATAAGTTTATGGAAACTAATCAATCATAGGTGTACAAAATGTGTAAGGGTTCTGTATCTTTCTAGATTGTGGTTTGTTTGGGAAAACTGATTTTTTCTTTAAAGAATAGTGAATGTTATGCTATAGCTCATCTAAAATCCCAAGCTGCAATGATGCACTGGGATAAAAAGGCCCTTTTGTTGACAAATCACTCTTGTTTATTTTTTATTTTTTCATATTACATTTCTCAATTATCAATTGATCTTGCTTTGATTCATCATTCCCAAGGTCCAACAATAGTGGGAATCATGTAATGCTATATCCGGGAAGGTTAGAAGGATTCAGAAAAAATTGATATTATTCTGATTTAAAGGTCAAACCTCAACAAAAAATCCATAGGAAAATAAGTTAAAATGTTCTAGGATGCCACTAAGGTTAAATTTTTGACAGACACTGTTATTGCTAATGTTAGACAATATTAAGTTGATGAACCGTTTATGACATTTTTGAACTGTCCATAGACTCCTTATAAATAGTCCATGAACAATTCATGAATAGATTTTTTGGACATTTAAAGTTCATGAATTGTTGTGGCTTTCTGATTCATATGCCTAACCTCGACAAAAATGAATAGAAAAAGTTGGAAATGTTTCAGGATTCAGGATGGCAAACGTTTTCGTCAGAACTGGGTCAAAGTAAGTTAGATGTGGAGTTCATTAGTTACATGGCCTTCTTTTCATGACCCTTTTCATGAAACGCTCATCAAAAAGCTAGGCCATTTAGGGCCATTTAACGTTGATTGTTTTCACAAGAGTGGTATGATCCACTTAATACACGTGCTTACATATTGAGGTACTCAAGGAATATGACAAAGACCTTTCAGTTTCTTACTGACATTGTATGTTTACTTATTATTTGATCATGTGTTTTGAAACTTGTTGAAGTCAATTTGGATAGATAATAATATTTTATCTGCTCCTAATTGGGTATTGGTTTGCGTTTGCCATGAAGGAAAGTCATACCAGTTCAACTAAATATTTATTTCATGATGTTTTACACAACTGATATTTAAATATTATGCACTGCTGCAAGAACTCCTGATAAACTTTCATAGGATGCCAGGTACGATGCTTAACTAGCTCGTTTTTGGGTCAGAATAAAGTTAGGTTTCAAATGAATAAAAGAATAACAGTTACAAGATGATCTGGATCGCATATGGAGTGGGCTGAGATAAATCAATTGACTATGGCTAATTGGCTATACATAAATGCAAAGTATTACATTTAGAATTAAATAATGACAAAAACAAATACTCTATGAACAACGTTGCATTAGAATCTGTATCAGAAATTAGAGACCTGGGAATTTTCATCACTCCTACGCATGTTGATTTTAAATTGCATATTTTATCTGTTGTGAGAAGAGCTGGAATTCGGGTAAAAATTATTCATCGTGTTTTCCGCACCCGAGATTGTTCCTTTCAAAAACAGATGTTTGTTACTTTTGTACGTCCTGTTCTTGAGTATAGTTCGCAAGTTTGGTTACCATCACGAAAAAAGACATCGATACAATAGAAGGAATTCAAAGAAAATTCACAAAGTGAATGATTTACTATATTGATCCTCAGTTAGAGCTAACATACAATCGACGTCTTGTTAATATAGACCTAGATAGCGTGGAGAAAAGAAGATTGGTTGCTGATCTGATTTTATATTTTAAAATAGTTAATGAATTTGTTGAAGGTGGTAATGAACTTATATATATATATATATATATATATATATATATATATATATATATATATATATATATAATAATAATAATAATGTTGATTTAGTAAATAAATAAATTTATTTATTAAGAGCAAAACATCAATATAGTGCTCAATACCGGTAAGCAGAGCTGTATAGATATAAAATAAGAAAAGAGTTCAGATATCTTTTCTTATTTTATATCTATATATATATATATATATATATATATATATATACTCATACGGCAAAAACTGTAAATATTTTTAAAATTAAGCTAAATTCTGAAGACTTAACACATTATCTCAAATACACTTAATTAATTTTCAATTCTATATCTATAACCTATTATTCATTTTATATATAATTTGTAATCATTGTAAGCTCTGCTGTATAGCATTGAGCCCTATGTTCAATCGGTAAGACAGCAAAGACAACATAAGTACCTTGATATTACTAATTTGTAATCATAAATTTGAATACCATTTTCTGCATGTTAACCAACATGTTGTTTTGCGGAAATAAAATTAATTCATTCAAATGAACCCTTTTGCTTGGTACAAGCAAAAATGAATTATAAGTTTCATTGAATTAAAAACTAGGAACGAATTTGCATGATGGTGCATGCACATAAGCTGTGGATTCAGACCTATCATTGCAAAACACAGCCCTATTTACCAAATGGTACTACTACATTTAATTGTTCAACTTAATTGTACTAGCAAACATGGTCTTACACTCCGAAGAACAGAACGAGATAAATTTTCTTATCTATCAAGCATACATTCATATTTACACCCAATATCATATTGACTTGAGAACTATGACTAGATCCATCCATACTTCCTTTACCCAAACTGAAAATGGCTTCCGCTGGGATGAAATACTAATTCCACAACAAATTTCAAATAGATAATGATATATTGTCCATGTAATATGTGATGCATGATTGGAGAAATACCAGTATTCCAATTCGAATTGAACTGAAATTTTACTAAATATGGTACCAAAGATTTTAAAATTTAAGGTACTTTTAGTATGTCATTAGAGATATAATTATGCCCACAGCTAAAAAGTCCTTTTACAGCATCTAATCATTCGCAGCTATTCGGCTTAATCTCCGCAGCTACAAATATATTTTACAGGATCTAATTATTCTTAATCGAAACCGACTAGGGTACTATTCGATGATCTGCATTCTGATTGGTTGCTCAATCGTTCACTATTTTCTCATGGTGAACGCTGCCAAGTTCTCTCGCAAATTCCAAAACGTAAACAAGCGATTCGCAAATGTTTTTGAATCAAAATTTTATACGAATTACGAGAGTAAATTATAATTTCCATCCCCGAGAAAACAAAACAAGTAACAAGTTGTTCAATGGTAAGCTATGCATATAAAACTTCATCTTATTTAACAATCTTCTCGCAAAAACTTTATTGCAGATATAAATTAGTCCGCTAGTCCGCTAAAGTTTATAAACAACAAACTTTTATATTACAAACTGCAAACATTTAAGTATTTTTAGATACTCAATAGCTACCTTCTCAAGTTTGCTAGTTTGTGGGGCTGTATTTGTAGCCAGTATTAATATCCAACGGTTTTGTTTTAAAAGTTAAATCTGAATCAAATCAAATTAAAATTCATCCTCTAAATCACGACGCTGCAGTCGTCATGGATGCCTTTGATTGACGTTGTATTTAAAATTAATTATGCAGAAAGCGAATAAATAGTTTGAATTTAATTTTGATATGTTTTGCTTGTACCACTAGTTGGTTTCCACTAAAACAATTAGACAGCTTCAACTGTGATTGACATTTTAGCTGCGATTTATTAAAGATGCGGCTGTGAGACAATTTGCTGCGAAAATTACCCATCTAGATAACTTGACCACTATTAGACAGGTGACCATTATATAGAGGTAACTTACTAGCTGTAGTTAATTATTTTAGATATTAATTTACGCTTAAGGCCAGTCTATAGTCTGACCAAAAAGAAAACCATATAGGTAACAACATAGGTGAGTTGACATTGGGCTGAGTGTATTGCTCATTCCATTGTAAAACTACTAAAAGTGCCAAACGACATGGAATTTACTCCGTTGCTAAAATGACTCTCCACCGCACAGCTAAATAGATCATTTTCGCAGCAAATTGTCTCATTGCCATTTCTTTGAAAAATCGCAGCTGAAAAGTCAAATAATAAAATTAAATGCGGTAAACATACTATTTTGATTCTGAAAAAGATATGAGCCCCCAAAGTTGCGTGTCCCAACTCTTATAAATAGATGGCATTGGTCCTATAAATACCTTTGAGTTTCATCTTACTTCGTATCCTTTATATAATTTGTGAGACTCTTTCGATGTGAAAGAGATTTAGCTGAATAGTTGCGACTGAGTAGCTGCGGTAAAGGGACTTTTTAGCTGCGGTCATAATTATATCTTATTGGGAAAATGCATATAGCATTGTAAATAGTGTACTTTGTTTTTCTTGTCAGATTTCCTAGATTTAATAAATATACTGAGCTCTCTCCTAACACTGCCCTGTCTGCGGTTGGTTGCCTTGACGATATTATTCGACTGACACCAGGATTTGCCTCTGATTTGGAGTATGGGAGAAGTTTAATTGAGCTAGGTGGTAACACTGGCCATTTGGTACAGAAAATAGCACAAATGTTCCCAAAGAGCACTTTTGTTGGTTCTGACATTTCAGCTGATGCAATCCAATGTGCCAGTGAACGGAGTAATGCAATTGGCATACCAAATTTAAGTTATCAGGTACTTGATGCTGCTAAAATGCTATCAATCGCTGATAGTGCATACGACATTATTTTCCCTTTGAAATTTCTTTAAAATGCAACAACCATTATTCTTGTTTGAATTGGTAAAAATGGATCAATAAAATTGGGACTTATAAATAGCCTCCTGTCAATGTGATCCTGCATCTGAAATGTATCCAAAGAGAGGCTATACATTCACTGGGTCAATATTTTTGTAATGAATAGTTGAAGTGACATCATAGTTTGTATTATCTACTTTTAATTAAAGGCTATGATTGTTTCATGATAAACTGTACAATCGCGATCTACTTACTTAACTGGATAACTTTGTTACTATCACAATACATTTACACAACATTTATTAATACATTCCATCAACCGTCCGTATAAATGATAATTATTTGATATATCTATTATTCTAACATCGTATGTTCTACAAAATCTTTATTACTGTCTATATTTATTCTCGATTCACAAAAGGTAATAATGTTAGCAACATAACCATGCGATAGAGCGTACTTCTATTATGCGCGTACGAGATCTCAATTCGTTTATGTTTTAATTTACATTGCGTATGAGTATTTAAATATACAATGTATAAATGATTATGTGTGTTTATCTGCCGCGCCATCTATTTCTGTATTGCTGTTGCCGATATCTAGGTCTGTATCGAGGTTGATATCTTGGTCTGAATCTTGGTCTATATCTAGATCTGAATGCCGGTCGTCTAAATCCTGGTCTGAACCCTGCCCTATATCTGCCTCTAAAGCCAGGCCTATATCGATTGTTCCACGAAGCTGGTCTTGGCATAGGTCTTATCCTAGCTGGTCTAGGAGATGTAACCTTTGGTGGTTTCCTCTGTTTAAATCCACCCATATTATCAACATCACTGACAACATCTTTATCGTCTGTTCTGACTTTTGGTACGTTAAATCCCAGTCGCTTTCCAGCCCCTGTTAATTTTGTTTTTGCGTCATTGTCATTAACTTCGTTGTCATCGTTGTCATCTTCCATCTTGTGAACGGCTACTTGTTCTTTTTGTGGAGTTTTGAACAAATCAAACGCAGCTTGTGGTGTCTTTGATCCTTTCTGGATGGGCATGTCTTTTATAGCTTTAACAGATGAAACTATTGATCAAAACAAAGGAACACAATTTTATTTGCCTGCTAAGATGTTACTGTTGTTGCTTCATCTGTCAATTTGTCAATAGTCTGTGTTTGAGAAAGTCCGTAACCGTTTTGCTAATTCAATGTTTTGCAGAAGATTGCTCCTGTGTCCTATATAGGGTAAAACATGTCTCCGAAAACCGGGAACTGCAATGCTTCAAATAGTTTTTCCAATATGAAAATACAGTGGTATATCTTCGTCTCGTCCCTTATCCAAACAATGCTGAATCATATACGATTAAATCTGTCTCGTATATTCATTAGTAACAATTATTATAGTACCACGATCGTCACAAATGCATTCAACGTATACCATGAATGACATATATATACATTACACTTACTTGACAAGAATGCTCTGATTTGCTCTGCACCGTTTGATTTTGGATCATCGTATAAGACTTTGACGCATCCAGGCTGTGATTCAATACACACTACTTCAGGCGATGAATATTGTAGACCAGGTAATTTCTGTGTGCTAGTGTAGAATGATCTTCTTTGTCTTTTCGTTTTCTTTTGCCAATCCGCCCAGATCTTATCAATGTAAGTATGGTGAAGAAAGAATTCAGGGGCGTAGGCAGACTCATGGGAATTCATAGTTCCACCTGCAGAAATAACCCATGAAATATTTTATGGGGACAGACGAGTATATCGGGGAATAATATTCATCTATCTGTCATCTACGCATTGTTTGCAATTTTGTACATTATGACACAGCTAAATAATTGTAACAACGGTTTCGCTTGCTGATTCAAGGTATTTGTACTATGAGATGTGATTTGGTCATTCTCATTAATTGCTGCCGTCTAGTACATGGATTCGTAACCATTTTCAGTACAGTAATTTAAATTCAAATCAAGCCTCAATTGTAACTCGCATTTATTGTCCGATTTATTGCTTGATGTAGAATCTTATATCGTCTAAAATTCCATTCTCATTCATAATATTTTTGTATCTGTGTCATCAGTCTAAACATATGTCAATAGACTGTATTATTCTATTAGTCATGGTGTAAATAAATACTATGCATACGTACCTATGAACGAATGCACTGTATTATGTAATGTACTTCTAATACCAAGTTCAAAACGATGAAAATCTTGCGTATTTACGACTCTCTGTACTTCAGCTTCTGTCTTCATTGCACTTCTTGAGAACTGTCTCGTTAAACATTTTCCACCTGGCTGCTTCCAGCCTTGGCTAGTACCAAATACTCCTTGTGATATACATCTACCGTTCTCAGATGAACCTATTCCATGCGGTGCTGTTGTCCACAGATGCCGAGAACTCCAAGGATCACGTGACCATAAACTCCACGCCCAATAAGATATAGTCACTTTACAATCAATTTCTTGCAAAACATTTTCTAGATCAAGAATGAACCCACGATGCCATGGCAAAAAGACATCTTTATTGTGAATCCCCCTTGAGAATAACGTTGCGTGTTTCCCAGTCAGTGCTTCATACTTTGCCTTGTACGGTTGTTCTGTGCCCATCTTTTTATACGTAGCAATGTAATATGTACGCTCAGGGATTGACATATCTAAGATCTCTCTCCTGACACGGAAACATGCTGACATTTGCCCCGCTACACACAAGCATCTTCTGTTGCATTCATCTGTGACTACTTGACCCTCTTTGCTGCATCTTGTGTAAGGAACTGAAATAGAAGATATTTAGATGCCTTGTAATACAGATTCGAAATATCAACATTTTAAATCACCAAACATTTACCAACAATGCATCATCTCTCCGCGATTAGTGACCAATTTACTCTGTCCATGAAATGCTGAACAACAACTTACCAGTAGTTTGCTTTGCCTCAGCTAGAGTTGGCAGTGCTTGATTTGTCTCGTACAGACCTTTTTGAGAGAATGTACTTGCAATCTGTTTCAATGCGTTGCTATCCACTGCTTTGTTGACTTTCACTATATACAGCTCGGCTCTTGCTTCGTTCTTGAGTCTTCCAAAGCTACCTTGCATATTTGATGCTCCAACGGAGTATCCGTCACTAAGTAACAACACAATGTTCTTTGCTCCTGGACGTGATCCCTGGTTCGTTTGTGTAAATGCGGATCTAGCTTGTTCCAGGCCCTTCTCAAGATCAGGATCAGCATTTTCATATCTTTAAGAAATGTCAACAATTTGATCAGCATGGCGCATGCATTTTATTGTGATGTAATAGATGGTATTGGTGTGGAAGCAATGTAGTCATTCATTATACACAAGAAAGACATTAACAACAGTTCATATATGCGTGAGTGGAGGTTTTCTTAGTCTCAATGAACATTAGTAATGAGCAAAATCAAACAATATATAGCGAGTATCCCGTAATTATAGATTACAGAAACCTGCTAGAGAAAATTCTGAAAATGGTTAATATTATTTAAGTTTTCTAGCAATGAGTCACCCGTGTGCTGGGTAATTGCCACAGGACATATCTGATCGGCTGTGGTTCAATGTTCAGTCCCCCCGAAAGTCAACTCAGCCTTCCTTTTATCTGAAACATCGAATGAGTATCATCTTGTGATGGCGGACGGAATGGTCCATAATATCCATAAGGTCTATAATATCTGCCATGAAATCTTTTGAACATGATCTGCAGTGTCGCGACTGAGATCAATCAAGAGCATTTACAATCATTGCTCTTGAAGAAAAGAGCAATTCCTCTAGATATAGAAGAGTGGTATACGGCGCCATCGTTAGGGTGATGCCGTCTTAATCAGAGCCATCTATTTACAAGAGTTGGGACACTCTTTTCATTAGCCTGCTCGCAGACTCACTGTCAAAATGTAAATTTGGTAAACAGTCCACAGTGAGTCTGCGAGCAGGCTATCTTTTCCTGTGCCGCTCTCAACTTCAATTGGACCGATGCCAGTCACGCTATTTAACGGGCTATTTTCGTTCCGTCAAACCCAGGCTCACGAAATTTGAACAAACCGTGCGAAAATAATATCATGAATTCAAGAAAATTTTTGTTCAAATAGCAGACAAAAAGTAAACCTCGTTTTTAATGGAACGAAAACGGCGATTTTCGAGCCCCAAAAGTTGCGTGTCCCAACTCTTATAAATAGATGGCTCTGGTCTTATAGTTTCATCTTACTTCATATCCTTTATATAATTTGTGAGACTCTTTCGATTTGTACATCCATCCAAACGAGTGTTGACAACAGATGAAGTCGAACAACGAATAAGCGCCACTTTAGTTGTGCCATGAGATATACTAAAGTAAGATAATGTCTTTTGCAAGAATGATTTTATCTGAACAAATGATGTAACGTCTGTTTTTCTAGAAACATCGATTATAATTGCCATATCTATCTTTGGAATGGTGCGATCTGAAAATAACACACACAAGATCATTTGGTAACCCCATGTATTCTGCATAGCTTGCATGCAGACCTTATAGAATCAAAATTTACTTCTTCGTTTTTTTTTTCTAAGCAGACTTTATTTATTGAAAAATCAAACTTTGAGTAAGTGAAAGCAATATAGTAAGCCAATAAACCCTCAACCAAATTTTTTAAATTTTACAACACAAACACAACAAAGTAATATCGAATTTGTCCTCTGTGACCTCTGTATCATCCAAAGTTGGGAAATCTCGTATTGATAAACAAAATTAACTACATTGTGTTACCTCTTTGCTGCTGTCCTATTGTTAAAAACTCGTCTGCGTATTTTGGACTGTCAGAGCTTTGGTCTCCCGTAGCCATTTCTTGAGAAGCTGAAGCATAAAATAATCACATAAATCAACATTCGAGTAAACAGTGTACTAATTATGTAACAAGGTAAATTTAACACTAATTGTGATCTAAATTTTGGTACCAAATTAGTTGGACATTTCAAAAATAGAGGGGGTGGCGTCAAGCTGCCCTCGTTTGGTATTGCTAATTATAACAGCGTTATTTTTGCGTGATCAAAATTGTTTGACCACTGAGCATTTGTGAGCCTATTGTGTTCTGAATTTTGATACCAAACAAATGCCAAATTTTGAGTGGGGTCAGCTTGACAGACGTCATAAAAGAATATTGAGTAAGAGTTGAAATATTTTATATATTATTTACCGAAAGTCTGTCTGATGATCACAATGTGAAGCATGAGGCTTGACTATTATATCAAGAAAGTATTAATAAATACACATATACTGAGTAATTTAAATCGAATATTGAATATTTAGTATTGATAATAATTTGTATTATTATATATAAATGTATCTGGGATTGGTTTCTTTTCTTTATCGAACGTATCTTATAATTGCAACCCGGTTTAAGAAAGCTGAAGAATCATGAAATAATTTAATTGAAATAAAGTATACATTTGAAGAATCCTATAAACGTTAACAAAGCGTTAGCGATTTGATGTTACTTAATTGGTTGCCACTTAAAATCGACACTGTAACAAAATCTATAAAGACTTTTTACGAGAGATCGTACGTAAATGGATCCAAATTATTATCATCATTGGAAATGTTTAATAAACTAATTTGTTAATGATAACTGAATAACAATTTTGAAACTTGAGGCTTTGTTGGATATAACATATCAGAGGGCCTTCGATGGTTATATGTACTGTTTACGTGGATTTCAATAAAATATTTTAATTAAATTTGATTTTTTAAATTAACTTCCAATTAATTATCACTCACCTGCACAGACATACTCAATCAATCTAAAACTGAAAATAACTAATACTAAATTCATTGTTCTATTTTATTAGTATAACATTTCTATAATTATTAGGCAATTAGTTAAATTTAAATTTAGAAAATAGATAAATCTTCGTTTGCCTGGTTTGTTTGATCAGATAAAATATCGACTTGACGCTGTTTCATTTTTTTTCTATGGTCATAGGTTATGAAGTCACGATAATAACCTGTCATTAATCTATTGCTGTTTCGCCCTACTAACACAACACACCACATGTTAATTACTATTTACTGAATGACCTCCTTTGGGAAAGTCTTCAAATCGATTGAAAATAATAATAATACATGTAGACGAAGGTAGCCCAGTGAAGTTTTTATTTTTAAGCTAGAAGTTAATGCAATTACCTAATTTTCGCAAATCGAAAATATTTTTTCGCGGAGTGTTAGAATTTACAATTCAATCAAATCGTACAATTTAATTTTCTAAAGAATAACAAATAGTATGTTCGGTTAACACAGGTATATTGGTCTCAACACATCATAGAAGGTGCCCGTTGTCCGCGTTAGACAGTGTCCGTGTTACGCAGTGGCATTCCTATTGAATTTCGCAACAGAAGACCTGAAGGTGTCCGGATTAGCATGTTCAACTGTATATCCCTCATCCGTAAATCCCAATGAATTAGTCACATTCGATATATTTTGTTTCAATTTCAAAATTTTCCTATTACCTGCATTTTATAGTTGGAGAAAACTGAACAACGGAAGAATATTTGATTTTATATCAAATAAGAACTCAAAAAATCCATCTTGAAATTTCATAATGAATTTGATTAATAGTTCCTGATATGGCATAGTGTCAAAGTCATGACAAACCTTATCAAGGAATTTTCAATCCAGATTGTACGTTTGATGTTCAGTTTTAGTATTCTTAATCTGTAAGAGTTGATAGATATTATCCTTCCCATCACTGTAAAAAGAAATGGGCTCTGGAGAAACCTGCCAATAATAATTCAAACCTAAAAAAAAGAATTTAAAGGGGATACCACTCCCGGGGTACCATCTTGAGGGGCAACCGTAAACACCTGCAGACCATGCACGGTATGACGATAGAAGAATCATTTTAGGTATGTTCTATTTCATTTCCTAGCAATGTAAAATATTTCAAATATCACAAATTGTAGCAAAAACATTTTTGCCGTGTAAAGATACTGTTATTGACAATACAGTTATACGGAGGATTATTTAGCAAAGTTTGACTGCAAAATTTGTTGTGAATTCATTTATTCACCGGTGGCGATAGAATACCGAGATTACCAGAACCGTTATTGCTGGATTCTACTGTGGTAACTGTATATTCTAATGTACATCTGTTGCACAACCCCTGTATAACTATCTCTAAGGCCCCGGTTTAATTAAATGAACGCAACCGCCCAGCAATATTGAGAAATGTTGAGTAACTTATCAGGTTCATAGCCACTATGGTAAAAGTGCGACATCAGCAGTAAAAGTGCTCTACATTCGTTGAGCTGCTGTTGTGCACTTGTGGAGTCAATGTTACATTTACTCTTACTCGACAATTATGTTGAGCATATGGGGGGACTCAATGAACGCAGCATTGCTCGACATCAGCTTAACATTCTTGACAACTTGTTGAGAAATGTTGGGTGAAATGATCAAACAAATGCAAAACTTGCTCAAAATTTGCTAAACGTTCATTTAGCCGTGGCTAAGAAGTTGGAATTGACCAGTGAGCAAGGGAACTTCCAAATAGTGATGAAATATGATCATAATTTCATTTCACGCATTTTTAAGAAAGAAAAACAGGATAACCATTCGGAGACCTAGATGTTTTTATTAAAAGGCGTGTATAAAGATTCAAAGAAGCTGTTGAATTAATTAATTCGAGATAAATTATTGATTATATTGTGTTGAGAAGGTTAACATCGCATAATAGGGCATAAATTAAATTCAAGTAGGTAAATGATCATGTCAATTAGTTATTCACTATATTAGCATTCGATGAAAGCTGTTACTCTCACATTTTACTTGCATTAGAATGACTGTAGACTAATCGAAACGCTCAACATATCTTATCACTTATTAGGATGGAGTTCAATTAAGGTAGTATTTTACTTAAACAGCAAAATAATTAGTGATTCCGCATAATTATCAAACACAAAGATGATGTGTGCTGATCACATAAAAAGAAACCCCCTTTACATAGTTTGCAATATTTTTCAATATAAAGTCTATATATGGATATATCTATATCTGTAATGCGTGTGAATGTATCTAAATAAATTTCTTATAAATAGTTTGTTTATGTTCAAGGTGTCCTTTCGATCATCTCTGAAAGTATGGTACAAACGGGATGAAGTTGTCAGGTAGACCCACACTAATGTCAATTTCATCATTCCAGTCTATATCTTGAAGAGAAGGTGGAATGGAGAAACCTAATTTCTCATCTTCAGAATCAAATGGTAGTCCAGCTGAGGAACTGACAACATTTCCTTCGTTTTCTTTTTCATTTTTTCTCGCTTGAATTTGTTCGTCTGGTGATACTTTGAATAAATCGAATGCTTCCTGTGGTATTGGATCAATCTTTTTTCGTGGCATTTCTTTTAATGCTTTGTCAGACATCGCTACGAATAGTATATAAAAGGTTTATTTTTACAATGAGAGCAACTTGACATTACAATTGGAAATTATTTGTCAAGCTTCGAGTTTTTCCCTGACTACGCATTCGTTGTTCTGATTGGATATGTGCAAACAATTGAATGTTTTTCTTAATTCAGCTTGAAATTAAGGCACTTAGAGTTGCATAACCTATCAAATAGCAAACGCCTATTCTAGTAAGTAATTCATTTTCATTATTTTTCCAACCTTGCAAGCCCAAAGCAAGGTTGCGTATCGAATTTTACCCTAAGAAGGATTGATATTGGGCTGTCAGTGTACTGTCACACACGGACACGTGTCTGGGGATAATTCTCCTTGTAATTGTACCTTTTGCCATGGAGTTGCAATTGGGTAGTAGAATGATGTTTTATTTAATTTTCACCTGATAAGAAGACCTTTGCTTTTTTGGCTTTATTTGAATTTGGTTCATCATACTGTACTTTGACACAACCAGGCTGATCAGCAAGGTCTATAAATTCACATCTAGCATACGAACTACCATCCATGTCACCATCTACTGATGGAAAAAAGACGTCTCTATTTTCTGGTTTCAAGGCTTGCCAATCTTTCCATAATTTATCAATGTAACAATGATGAAGGAAAAATTCAGGTGCGTAAGCTGACGATACTGTGCTCATTGTACCACCTAGAAAGAAATGCATAAAAGATTAGTACAAATAACATCTCAGCGGGACAAAAAGGTATAGATGATCATCTACCATACCTATAGCGACGTGTACCCTGTCATGAAGATCCGTGCGCAGACTCAATTCAAAACTTTCAAAATTTGCTCGATTCAAAGTCAATTGTACATAAGCAGCATCTGGCATATTTGCTTGTGGATTCATTGTTCGTCTTAGGCATTGCCGGTCTGGTGTACTCCATCCTTGGGTTTGACTGAATTGTCCGTCAGGTACACAACTACCCTGTCCTCCTGTTCCACCCAAGCCATGTGGTGTTGAGCTCCAAATATGACTTGTATTCCATGGATCATGTGCCCATAAACTCCAATCCCAATATGGGACAGTAGTTGTACAATCAAGTTCTCTCAGGAGATTTTCTAGTTCTAAGATGTAATAGCGATGCCATGGAAGGAACTGCGATTTGGTGTGAATTCCATTATCTGGATCTGAGCGAAATAGCAGACTGTGCTGCCTTGTCAACTCGTCATAACGTGTCTTGTAAGGCATTTTCGTTGTGAGTGTCTTATACGTAGCCAGATATAGCGTCCTTTCATCTTCACCCATTGATACAAACTCTTTTCTTATGCGATAACATTGTTTCAATTTGCCATCGACACAAACACAGCGCTTGTTACATTCATCGTATATAACTTGCCCAGGTTTATCACACAATGTGAATTTAACTAGAATGGGAAGTAAAACAACGCGGTAATCATTTGCAAACATTTAGTGGAACTTAGTAGATTGACGTGATTGTTATCAAGCTATCGTAAGCTTTTGATTTTTCAAACCAAGATGGAATATTCGCTTAAACAGAAAACAGTACAAAATTGATATCACATCTCAAGCCAATTACTATTTCTAAGAGTATGACGCATTGATATGCAAAACAACATGTAAATACAAAGCTGAGCACTCATACCTACTGCTCCCGTTCCCTTGGCCAACTCTCTTAATGCAAGTGGTTGATCCATTTCATAAAGATAATTTTCAGTTGGTGTACTGGCTATCATTTTCAAATGTGGAGTGTCTTTCAACTTATTTATTTTTACAACAAATACAACTGCCTTTAAATTATTTTTTAGGTCATTAATGGCTTCACTTGGTTCATTTGGATTTCCAGAACAGCCATCTGTTATTACAAGTACAACTTTCTTCGCGATCTGACGACCATTTTTGTTTGATTTCGTAAACATTGGTTCTAATTCTGATAATGCATCTTCAAATAATGAAGTAGATTTTGCATAGCTAAATAATTAATAATGAAAAATCAATAAGAATGATTATAAATTTATCATTTGATTGTCATTTGATACATAGTCGGGTATTCACGACCGTAGCTAGGTGCTTCTGCCCGGGAGGAGAGCATGCGGGGTTTTTTCTAATATTTCTCGAAGAAATGTGCATCTTGCTGGGGAAAAAGGCGTGACATTTGCATATTTGGAAGCTTCAGTACTGTAATACCCCCTCAAAATTACCTGGAATATGGGTCTGACATATATATTGGAGGTATCAGTACCGTAGCACACTACCCCCAGGATTTATGGTCGTGTATGTATTAAAGTGAAAGTTAAGAATTCACTCAAAATATTGCTTATTATATGTCAGAAATGTTCAACAATCCTCAACTCACTTAATTGTCCTTATCTCCTTGATGACACATTCTC
The DNA here is from genome assembly GCA_916610825.1 of Haliclystus octoradiatus. NCBI lineage: Eukaryota > Metazoa > Cnidaria > Staurozoa > Stauromedusae > Haliclystidae > Haliclystus > Haliclystus octoradiatus. The sequence goes on from OU744453.1 coordinate 12,067,115, forward strand.
TGTTAGTACATTTTTTAAAAGTAAGTTTTACCATTCCTGCTGCTGAGTACCTCACCAAACCAACTCGCGTAGAACTGGGAGATATACTGAAGTATGACAAGATTTTTTCTGCAAAATTTCGAGCTTCAAGAAATCCACCAGGATCAAGCGTCCTTGCGAAGTCAAAAACGATAGCCAGATCTATTTTGGGAATACTTTTATCTGCGAGAAAATGAATCATATTAATATTCTTATATAAGTGTACTAGTCTAGCCATTTGAGCTACAATTAACACCATCCGTTCCAGTTAGAAAGTATGTTTACCAAATGCAAAGTGAGACTTTGCATGTCTAGATCTTCGTTGATTGCACATCTTCTTTTGATATGCATATTAGTTCAAACTATACATGTATTGCTTACCTGGTTGTGCTTTCCCCAACGCAAAGAAGTTCTGTTCAAAACTTGCGCCCAACTGTGTCGATCCACCAGCTTCAGGTTCCTCTCCGTCTGTGTCACCATCCGTTTCCTCATCAGTTCCATCATCAGTTCCTCCGTCAGTTTCACCATCAGCATCCGGTGTACCTCCATTGGGATCCGTTTCAGCAGGATTCCCTCCTGTATTCGGATCTGTTCCTCCGTTTGTTCCCGTGCCACCAGGGTTTCCCCCAGCATTCGGATCTGTTCCTCCGTTTGTTCCCGTGCCCCCAGGGTTTCCCCCAGTATTCGGATCAGTTCCTCCGTTTGTTCCCGTGCCGCCAGGGTTTCCCCCAGCATTTGGATCAGTTCCTCCATTTGTTCCTGTACCACCTGGACTCCCTCCACTGTTTGGATCAGTTCCCCCATTGGGTCCTGAACCACCAGGATTTCCTCCAGTATTGGGATACGTGCCTCCCGTTGATCCTGTGCCACCAGAATTTCCACCAGTGCTGGGATTGCTTCCACCATTTCCGTAACTTCCTCCCCCGCCTGCAGCCGGCGGTGTGTATCCATATCCTTTCAGAATTAATTAAATAAATATGAGAACATGTGGTACACGCCGATTACTGTATTTGAGCAAATGAATCACAATGGAGCAAGCTGTCAGAATACGTATTAATAGCAAACAGCAGCTATGGAATGATCGACAGAAAATATTTATTTTTAACATTGTCTAAAATGTTTAGTTTATTGTGACAGACAGACAGGTTTTAGTTTGCACCTATCGAATAAGATTACTATTTAAATAAAAATTATTCAAATCATTTTTATAAATTTAACCTTGAAATAATACGTATAAATAATTTTTAAATAGCTTTGGAAATTAAGAGTTGCAATCCATTTCTTTAAATATTTTATAACATGATGTAGCAAATTAATAAATAGCAACAAAAGAGAACATATACCGCCTGGAATTCCACAAACAAAATTAACTGGACACATGATCCCAATGAGTAATAACAATTTCAACCACATCCTGCCAACTTCTTCTTTTGTTGTTATATTTTGAAATCTTCTTTGGGGTTTTTACTACAGCAGAAGGATCGTCGTCTTTATAACTGCTGGTGGATAGGACCTATGAACCATTGTTTACAATACTTTTTGATCTCTTTTTGAAAGTTTCGTACACTTGAAAGGTGCTCTATTCATTCAACGATCAATGGTTGATCTTATTTTAATCCGCTTCAAAGTTAACAATAATAATGTCTCTTTGTTTCAACGCAATTATGTCAATTGATGCACGAATTGAATGCTAAACAATTGATTGCTTTATTTGGTAATCATGTTTTGAATCACCGCATTAATCAAAATTGTATTAGGGACATTACAGGATAAATTTCAAAATTTAGAATAAGATAAGACCTCTTATAAATGTTGCAGGACAGTGGGCAACCGCACAAATCCATATTACTCGCTGTTTTGATCTAGTAAAATAGCGTATCAAATGAAAAAGGAAAGGAAAAGCTTTCAGTTTATCGGTTTCCAGCGTTTTATGATATTGACCTTGTGCATCGTCAATTTTTTGGAGGATCGTTTCAAATTCGAAAATTTATGATTGCCACGTGATATCTTGTCAATAGAAAAGTCACAGGGCTTGAGCTCTACAGCTTGTGCCTCTATTCCTGTTTTCGAATTCTATTCGTACAGCTCTCATTCCTCATTTCTCTGCCTTTTCTCCAAAAAATAATCGAGGTTTTTTCTACTTGCTATAATTCTCACGCGCAGGTATACGATGTTCTCTATAGTTATAATCAATTCACAGTACCATGGAGTCAATATAACCATATCTATGCAATATCTGATTTATATAAATTAAGCCGTTGACCTCTGGATTTAGTTATTGACTGATTTATGGTCATTTATCTTTAAGCGTGACCAGGGAGGCCGGAACAGTAGGGGCGTGATTAGAAGGAAAGGAAATAGCACTTGCCGAAATTAGTTGGTATCTCTTCGGTTTGCGGGATCTAGCTGGGCAGAGTGGCTCCAAAATACTCAAAATTCGTTGGGTGAATCAATGGATTCCATAGGGATTTGTAATGTGAAGATATAACCAGAACAATTGTATAAATTATGTATTCCAAAGAGGGAAGAAACAAAATAATAATGAACCAAAGTTATTCGTGAAGACATCAAATGTTGTAATGATGTAAAAATCATAATTATCATAATTATTAAAGATTTTACGAGCAGTCCATCATCAGACAGATAAGAAGAATAGACAATAAATTAATAGAAATAAAGTCAAAGTCAAGGAGTTTATTTCTATACTGCTCTGGGTATCCGCATCGAGTACTTCATTGATGCTTTGCCACCAATAAAGTTATTACAATGATTAATATGAGTTTAACACATAAAGTTGTATACGCATAAAGTTATCCCGGAAAGTTAAGATATATTCGCTCTTATTAAGGTGATTCTACACTTTGCTAAGAATTTGGAATTTCAACAGAAGTAGCATTCAGGTCATCACTAAAAGCTGGTAATTTAAATCCTACAATTTTCTCGACAGAGTTCAGATTTAACAGTGATGATGATGATGATGATAATGGAATAAGAGTGCCACGTGTTTCGGTTTCCAATCTTCGCACTTCTTCTCTTTCTTGTTGGGGAACTTTGAATAGATCAAGGGCACCTTCAGATACTCTGGGGAACTCAATTCTCTTCAGTGTTGACATACTCTTCGTTGATAGGACTGGAAGTGAGATATCAAATGTATAATATCGGAAAAGTTTGAGAGGAAAGATTAGAATTCGTATTGATAAAAAGTGAGCAATAACGAAAGAGCAAATTAACGTTTCGACAGGCTCAGGTCATCTTCATCTTTAAATAGTACAGATTCAATGTAATCCGGCTTTTTTACCACCGCTTGAATAATACTATATATGTAAGGCCGATTAGGGTTATTACCTTGTGTCTGTTTTATTGCCTTTTGTTAGTACCATATACCATTTTACACTGTAACTTGGCACATAATTTAATCAATTTTGTAATTTTACTGTTTAATCCCTTGTATATCATTTTCTATTTTTCTTTCTTGAAATTATATTTTGAATATGATGGATAACCAGTCGAAACGTCAATTAACTTGCTTTTTTTATTGCTCACTTTTATTACTGTACTGTGAAAATAGAAACAACAACAAACCTTAAACTCATCCTAGGGTGATGCGGGGGATGATGGCAATTTTTCGCGAATAATTGTAATTAATTTTTATTTATGGAAAAATTATTTAGCGGATTGCCTTGCGGGTGTCTTCGTTCTCATTTTTAAGCCAATTTTTCAGTATTGTGCTTTTGAGATTGGTCGTCTCATCACAGCAATTCGACTTGAGATCAATTTTTTATTTTGACTTAAATTTATGGTTCGATTTCGGATAATAGATTTTTGAATTTCCACTTTATAGGCAGAAATTTCCCTTTGGGATTTCATAAAGCTGTAAATATATTACATATATTTATTATTATTATTATCTGCCTGTTATTTTTGGAGTCAAATGACCTGTAAATATATTACAAATATCCTAAGATTTTTCTTGGATCACTTCAATCATCAAACTAGTGGACTGAATTATCACTAGGATACGATGAATTACTTTGGTGCCTTGTTATATGTGTGGAAGCTATATAGAGAAGCAGGATACCAATATTCAAGCAATTGGGTACAACTTCAATTCAATTATTTAATTAATGCATCAATTCAAATATACTTACCACTGAGCATAATGTCAATATTGTTTGCATTGTTCACAGTCGCATGTTCATAGGTGACGTGTACACATCCTGGCTGTTTGTAATAATCAAGGAAATCTGCCCTTGCGTAGGTTGTACCACTCATTCTACCTTTGATACGCGCGAAGTAAGAATTCTGGAACCTGGGCCATTTCTTTTGCCAATCTGTATAGATTTTATCAATGAATGAATGATGAAGGAAGAATTCTGGTGCCGAAGCAGATGCGCTGGATGCCATTGTTCCTCCTGAGAAAGAGAATGTCAGTCCAAATATTGAAAACTAAACCCTGTCCCTAAATACAATGTCTGAATATCTCTGGATTATTATAATACATGGACAATTTTCGAAGGTCGGGAAATGCACCATGGTAAATTAATAAGTTACGTATATCAAATTATACAGGCTTTCAACTCTATAAAAATGCAGCAGCAAAGGTTGGCCAATAAAAAATGTTGCACTCATGGTTGTTCAAGTTAAATTAAAATATCATGATCATTTATGCGATGAATCTTCGTTGATCTTTTATCGTCAATAGTTCAAATTGCGAAAACACAATGGCGGAATTTTCTGCATTGATCACAAGGCGACCACATCACGTGATCGAGTTTTCGTGAGTGAAATTGACAGTTGTTGATAAAATTGATAATTTAGGAGAGAAAAGGGTTCAAGCACGGTTTTGCCATGCGCAATCGCAAATTCCTGCACTCGAGATTTTGCCCGACATTTGGGAAGCTAGAATAAACTCGCCTGTGGCTCGTTTATTCATTCATTCCTCTTCACTCATGACTCCCAATATCACTTGTGCAGAAATTTTGGGATGAAGCATGGCAACTCATGCATAAACCCTTAAATTAATGATTAAGAAGCAGGATTAATCTCTCATATTATGCTATAAGAAGGCATGACATAAAGACTTAGTTGTTCTTTCCCCGAGGCTCCTGGCGATACAGTACTAGATATGCCTTATCTTTGTATAACTTGCAGCAAGATGATGTTCAGTATTGTAATCATGATAATTATATAATGTGTAGGACACAAAAAAAAGTACTCATACCAATGGAATTATGCATTTGATTGTGTAAATTTACTCTCAAAAGTTGCTCAAATTCTGCAAAATTTTGAAATTTGAGTATCCGTTGAACCAAAAGCTTGTCAGGTACTGCTCCAGAAAAGTTTCGCCTCAAGCATTGACCATTGTATAATTCCCATTGATGTTTGCTGAATTGCCCTGATGAAACGCATAAGTCTCTGCCAAATGCACTACCCAGACCATGATCTTCATTACTCCATATGTGGCTTTTGTTCCACGGATCATGTGACCACGAAGACCAATCCCAATAAGGGAGTGTGACTCTACAATCAACGCCACGCAACAAATTTTCAAGCTCAAGAATATACCACCGATGCCAAACGAGAAACTGTGACTTAGTATGGATACCGGTTGTCCTCCATCCAACAGCAAATAATTCATAATGTAACTGTACCAAATCAGTATATTTACTCTTGTGCGGCTCAACAGTTGTCATGGTCTTATACGCATTTAGATAATGCTTTCTAAAACCGGTTTTCATCGACAGGAACTCCCAACGGATACGCTCGCAATTTTCTAATCTTCCATTTATGCACGTGCATCGTCTGTGACATTCATCCCACACTACTTTACCAGGATTTTGACAGTCTGTGTATCTTTCTGCAACATAATCAAATTATGGTTATTTGAACATTTGCATCATACATACATCATACAGAGGAATGTGAGTACGTAATTTATATGCATTTCAAAGTGAAGGATGACGAAAATATAATACTCGGAGGCTACATATTAATAATCCAAAACGTTGCAATAACCATACGAGTATTCTATTACTGGTATAAAATTTTAAGAAATTTTTTTCAGAGAAACTTCAAATAAACAAATCAATTTTTATAGATAAATAATTATAGTTATCAAGGTTTTTGTTTCATGTTTTGAAATTAATTTTTGGTTGTTGAATGAAATCAATGAAGTTCTGCCGAATGAAGTATAATTTGAATTATATGGTTTGCTGTAATATGATTATGATTGCAATATACTATTTGTTATTGTTGAATACCTTTCAGTGTCTCACCTTGATCAATCTCGATTTCTTTTTACTGTATTCACTTATCTTATTTTAGAAGGGTAATCCAATAGATATTGATCGATATATAGGTAGATGTATAATATTGTAAAACGCTGTCTTACTGATTGAACACAGGGCTCAATGCAATATATAGCAAAGCTTTAAGAAATAACAATAGTAATAATAATCAGAGAATCAGACAGCTAGATTTCTACTTGAAGTTTCACGCCGAGGCGATCATCAGTTAGCCTGCGCAATCATCAAAAAAGATTTGGATATGCGCGCAAGCTTTTCATCAGGCAATTTCTTCAATTTAGTTTGAATAAATTGCCTGATGATCGCCTCGGCATGAAACTTCAAGCTGCAAATGTGACTGCCTTATTCTTGGACTAATATTCTCTGACTCTGGAATGGCTTTGCGTTTGACTTCGACATCAAACTGCCGACCCATCGACGGGCTCATCGATTCTTTTCAAATTTTGAAACAAAAATTTCTTTATGATCAGTATCTGTACAGTAAAGAATTGTAAAATGTGCATCCTCCTTGGTTCTACCTAACTTCACTTTTAATTAATTTATATTATTTCTTCGTTTTATAATTACAGTATTATAATTCTTTTTTCAAATTTCCTTTATTTTAAGTTTGTATTGATATTTTATTTTAGATTAAATTACAATATACTATATTTTATTGTTAATCACAATCTTAAGTGTAAATTATACGGGTCTAACAACTAAGCAAGTAGATTGCTTACGGAATTTCCCTGATTTTATGAAAGTATTTTAAAATTTACACATTTACTTATACAGTAACAGTTTTTTCATATAGTCAAATAAATACATATATGCATTATTATTTAGGTTGATGTATATATGTATTCAAGACATTTAAATGGACATAGTTTTACATATATTTTCGTATTTAAGTTTTGAAAGAAGGCAAACTCCAATATATTTAAACCTGCACCGCAGCAATCAATATTGGATACATACTTTCCGGGGGTTACTTCGATACTTTTTGTACGGGGTGTGCCATTTCGAAAAATTGCAGGTTTGGCTGGAAACCATTATACCCTAATATTGTAAAAAAATGTATTATTTCCTGGCATTTTGCATGAAAAGTGCCATTTCGGCGCCTCACAGCAGAGGGCATTACAGCGGGACAATTTCTGGCTTCACAGCGGGAAACCGGAAATTTCACAGCAGACTTCTGAAATTGAAAACTTGATACCTCAAAATTGCCAGCATGGTGCCAAAATATTACCCCCCAAAAATGACACATCCCCATAGAGTGCCTATATGGAAGTACACCCGGGATTAACTGTACGTTTCGATGCATGCCTCTGCGGCAGCGCTACTAATATATGCAGGATATAGCCACACTTGCCTCACCTTTGCCTGTATTTTTCCCTGTGAGACCCCGGAGGAGGTTTGCCGCACCAATTCGATAGTAATTCCAGCTATCTGGAGCACTTGTTATGGCTTTCAACTCTTCATTTGATTTCTCTGAATTAACATCAAGCACAACCAGCCTGACTTTATATAAACGGCGAAGATCAACAGCCACTTCCTCAGGATCGTTTCCACTTTTCCAGTTTCCATCGGACACAATAATGGCGACGTTCTTACTATCCTTTCTTTTGATATTCTTAAACATTTGTTGTGCATGAGTTAGAGCGCTTTTCATATCTGAAGGTGAACTATCATACCTATAAGAGAACGTACGTGAGTAAAATAAGTGAATATAAATATTGTTTTTTTAAAATGATTTTCACTTCAGAACAGCTACATCAAGATGGTTTAGGCTATTTCGTGTTGCTATCAGTTTTGAAACTGGAATTATATGTAAATATTAATAACGTTTAATGGAAAAACGTGGCTTATAATTAAGAAACATCAATAAATGACAGCAAATGTTTATGTTTATGTTTACTCGTTGATGCATTTTAATCGGCATCTTATTGATAATCTAATAGCATATAATATCTTACTTGACGGTCTTGATAATCTTTATCATACACTCTCTGTTAGTACAGCGTTCGAAATCGAATGGAACAGTGACTGTGCTGGATGCACACATCAAAGCAACCCTTACAGAGCTTGGCGCCACGCTGAAATGATGCAGCAAGTTTTCAGCAAACATTCGTGCCTCAAGAAATGCTGATATGCCGATTGTCTCTGACACATCCAAGATGATTAGAAGATCGATTTTGGGTAGCTTATTCCCTGTAGATATACAATAAAGTAACCGTTATCACTTGATTATTTGGGGTTTCTTTTAAAAACACTAATGATCAATAACAAACTATGATGGATTGCAAAGAAGATTGATCGTGAACCATTGTTAGTTAAATATTCTCCTGTTTATACGGTAAACTCAAAAAAAGGAAGCAATTATTAAGGACTTACTCTAATATTAAGTATTATTGGATATGAAGTTTTATTGAGTTATCATTTGACAGCGAATTTGTTTTGGTCTTGAACATTTTGATTATCACGCAACTCGCATGCAAGCACGTTGAGGTTCAATATATTCAGTCATTGATATTCAAACTATCTGAGTTTAATTGAAGCTACGATCCTAATTGTCATAATAACATAAAGCTAGCATTTACCCTCAGATATATGTTTTCCTAGTTTTAAGATTCGTTTAGCAAAGCGAGATACCAAAGGCGATGGTTCAACTACATCTTGATCTGTAAAATTATCCTCAGAGCCATCAGTCGTGTCAGCGTTGTGTTCTTCATCAATTGTAGAGCCTGTAAGATGCAGTTAGAATAGATAATAAACATTTCGTACTTCAAGCCCGACTTTAAGTAGCTCAAATATTGTGATTGCGATAAACCCCCGATAAACCATCTTCCAAAGACTTCACGTATGATATTTTCTCTTTAGAAGGATATTTCTTCGTTTATTGTATCGAAAAAAAGTAATACGAGCTGTTTAAAACATCCACAAGATATAATTACCAAATAATCATGATAAGGAGCGGCTCATGATTATATGATGCCCTTCTCATGCTCTCAATACGCTCGATCTGTGCTATTATAAGGCTGTATTTATTCATATAGGCCCTGCGCTATTCATTATTGTTTTGTGACATAGCTGTAGCCATCTTACATCTGCGTTTTCCCACTGACACTACCGACACCAAAGCTATGAAAATGCCAACCTCGATTTTTTTAAGCAATGAAAATGTTTGAAAACCATGAAAACATCCATATTCACGATATTAAAATGTGAAAATGCCATGAAAACGCAATTAAATTTCACGATTTTTTCATGTTTTTTTTTCAGTAGCGTGAGATACTCTTATTGCCATATTAGAAAACATACCACTTGATTGAAGGAGCTGCTGTTGAATCGAGAATTCATAATCACAATTTTTGAATCAGCAAAACGTTGATTGGTCGCCTACGACATTTTTATCTGGAAAAACTATATCCCGCGCTGCTCAGTTTCAGGAATGCCGTTTGACAGTTGTAATGCAAATATACAAGGCTTTATATATACAAGGTATAAAGAACAATAAACCTTTATTTTCTCTCTACGGATTCACCTTTTATACCTTACATCTTTTATACTTTAATTGATCATCGTAAAATTGAAGTATTTCTTTCACGATTAAGGAGATGGGATAATATGAAAGCTTTGATTGGGATTTTCCGTCCATTTTTTTATCTGCTGTAACTTTATAAAATCATTAACCCAAATCCGTATACCAATATCCCGAGATTAAGATATGTAAAACCCCGGTCAGATAAAGCCCACACTTTGCTAACACTTTCACGACATTGATGTGTTGACAATGCTGGCATAATTGCTAGCTGCAATCACTGAGGAAAATTCCCATCAAATGAAATTCCTGGCAAAGTGTTGGCTTCACTTCTGGATGCTCTGGGTTTAAGCTAGAACATTCTTATTAATTTTTGTAATTTGGATTGCGTTATAGCTAAATCAGTATTTACATATTTATCTATTTTTTCATTTAATTTACTTTAACTTTTTTGAAAGTCTCTGGAATTCTTATGGAATAAACAGACACGTTTTGCCTATAAGACGATCTTACCGATCAAACAGATTTATTTATCAGAATTATCTAAATATGATATAAACTAATTAAATACCCAGCATGTCATTTGAGTTTCTCACCTTGAAGAAGAACGATCGCCAAAAAAAGAAGGATTAGTAGCTGCATACACATTTTGATGGTCATCTTGATAATATCATTAAAACTTTTTATGTTTTCCGTTCTCTTTACAATGATGCAGGAGTCCAATTACATTTGAGCGTTGTGCTTACAAACAATCTTGTTGATTTTTTGATCTTCATTTTCATGGTGACAAAACTATAGAAGAAGACAGGCAGGTGAGAAGACTGTAGACAGGTCAGAAGACTATAGACTTTTCCAAGTGTACAATATGAACGTGGCCAATGAAAAGTTCCATCGTATTTTTTAAAATATGTAATAGCAGGAAACTGGGTTCTAGTGGCGCATTTCCCCTAATGATTCTGATCGGCGTATCTAAATTCTGATATCTGATTTCAGGCATTCATTTCACTTCAGGCATATGCACGCTTTCTGTATCCCAATTTGAAACATCTTGAAACTTATTACTAATGTAGCAATGCTAGGGAACAGACAAACTGTATGTAATATTGGAACAACCCTAACCATGTATTACCATGTATTACCCTAACAAACTTCCATAACAAAGACTTTGTGTTTACCAGGAAATAGTTGAATGACTTGAGTCAGGGAAAGAAGGGAGTGTTGCCGGATTCTGAAATTCCAACATTGAAGAGTTTACAGAGTCGATATGATAGAAAGCAAATATTACGAGTAAGAGGGATCAGATGTATTTGATGAGTAGGAATTCCCTTCAATACACGTATGGCTCGTCAGCGATAATGGTGGACCTCTCTTTGATGAGACGACATTATAATGTGGATATAAACATGAACGTGCATATGAACATGGATAACGTGTAGGTCGTCAAGGTGGGACAGGTTAGCATGGACATTGCATCGAATTCTAGCCAATTACTTGGGCAATTTTGCAGAAGTTTGGATGCCCTCTAGGCCAATTTGTTGTAATATTCTATTTAATTTGAAAACAGTCCTTTTGATACAATCTCCACAGATTTCTATAAATGATCTAAGAGACAACATGACTTAATAGCTAAATATGCAATCATACTCTTCTTATACTCTGATTCAAAAATTGGATATGTGCAATGTGCAGTTTGCACCAGGATGTAACACTATGATTTATACAATATGTAACGGATCACAAAATATATGTTCTTCATATATTATCAATGTTTATAGCGCGATTTGATCGCTATCTCAGTTTGACCACGTCCATTCCGACCTTCCTGTCTTCACTGTTTGATTGCCACGGAATGTCATTGATGGCGTATCAGAAGACCAACTGAAACTGGATGTACTCTCAAAGAAACCATTCTGTAAGTTTGGTAAATTAAATCCAATTGTTTTTTCAACGCCATTCAGATGAAGCCTTGAAGCAGATGATGATGAGATCATTTTGCCACGAATCTGTGATTCCAGACGTCTCGTTTCTGTTCGTTCTACTTTTGAAACTTGAAATAAATCAAAAGCTTTTTCTGAGACTAATGGAAATTCAACTCTCTCCATAGTTGATAAACTTTTTACTGAAGAAGCTGAAATTAAACGGATATTGATTTATAATCGCCGCACTCATTATTCACAAGTTCATTAATACATCTTTGTTTCACCCCTTATTTAATGAATATCAAGTACAGTTATTAGAATTAGCATATCATATCCACACAGGGGACTGGTTTGGAAAATATGCTGGGAAACAATATCTCTGTCTCATTCACGAAAGATTAATTCCTTATCGTTATTGTTCATCAGATTGTTGTGTCTCGTCTGAATTTTGATGATGTTGAATATATTTTATTTGGTAGATTTATAAAAGTATAGAAAAAACGGTTTAAAACACAACATTATCAATTCATTCATTCAATATGTCCCATTCCATGTATTACTCTATTAAACGTCAATTACGTCAAAGTCTTTAGCTAGTTAATACAACTCCCATCGCAAACTGTCATTATATGTTATGAACCAATGTTACATAAATTACTGTATAATTGATGCACTAGCAGTAATTATAAAGTGGATTTGTTGAAGATTTCATCACCGCCTACTCAAAATCTTCAATCAACTCGACAAGTTAGTAGTTTGCATCATTGTAAACATGGAATTGATTAATTACCTTTCAACAATGCATCGATATTTCTTGCGTTGTTCACTGTTGCTGATTCATAATGGACTTTCACACAACCAGGCTGTCTATCTAGATCGATGATGTCACTTCTTGAGTAGCTTGATCTACTCATTCGACCTCTGATGGATGGGAAGAATGCATTCTTGTTTGCTGGGGCCTTCTTTTGCCAATCAGACCATATTTTATCGATGTACGAATGATGTAGAAAGAATTCTGGAGAATATGCAGCACCTGGAGAGTTCATTGTACCGCCTGAAGTATAGTAAATAAAATACTAATGAAATGGATCGTCATAAGGAGATGCAACCATATTAACCGTCAAGCCTTACCTATTGCAACATGCATTTGGTCGTGGAGTGCAGTCCTTAGATATAGCTCAAAGCTATGAAAATCCCGCCAACCAATCGTTCGTTGAACTGTGAGCTGGTCAGGAACATCACCAGTGAATTTTCTTCGTAAGCAACTACCAGTTGGCAGAGACCATTGACTTCTCTTAAATCTACCAGATGTAACACAGTCGTCTGGTCCTGTTTCTCCCCCCAGCCCATGATCTTCATTGCTCCAGATGTGTAGCTTATTCCATGGATCATGAGACCAAAGACTCCATGCCCAATACGGAACTGTAACTGTACAATCGACTTGTCTCAACAAATTTTCTAGCTCAAGTATGTACCATCGATGCCAAGCAAGAAACTGAGACTTAGTATGAATACCGTTTGCTTGGGAGCCAACACTAAATAAATCGTAATGTTTCTTCACTAATGCATCGTACATACTTTTGTATGGATTTTCTGTTGTCATGATTTTGTAAGCACGGAGATAATGAGATCGATAATCTTTTGTCATGGAGAGGAACTCCCATCTGATGCGATAGCAATTCTTCAATCTCCCATTAACGCATGTACATCTTCTGTGGCACTCGTCCCAAACAACTCTTCCTTGCTGTCGACACTCTGTGTATCTTGCTAAAAGAACAGGAGTATATAAAGCATATCTTAATTTATAAGAAACACAATGTTGATTTAAAATTTTCATAAGTAGATTAATCAGAATTACTTATGTGAAGTGGAAGGCCACGTATTTTGAAACGTGTAATCGTGTGTGTATTTGATGTGTTTTGCACGGTTGTCGTAGCATGTCTATTCGTCAGACACATATAGCGGACGTAGAAAAATTAAATCAGTCACATAAGACTATTGGAGCTTACCGACACCCGTGGTTTCTCCTGTTAGGCTCCGTAGTATGTTTGCAGTTCCAATTTGATAATAATTTCGACCATTAGGTGCACTTGCGATGGATTTCAATTGTTTGTTTGTCCATTTTGGATTGATGCCAATTACAATCATTCTTACTCCATATTTTTTTTTTAGTTTTTCAGATGGCTTGCTTGGCATGCTTCCACGTTTCCAATTCCCATTTGATATGAGGAGAATAATTTTTTGACTATGCTTACGTGACCCGTATGTTGAGCGTGATTGCTCCTCGAAAAGTCTCTGTGAGCGCCCAAGAGCGTCTTGCATATCAGAGGGAGAATTTTCATACCTATGTATGGAAATCAGAAGATGACAATGAAACTGCCAACATTATGACACGAAAGCTTGAAAGAAAACAATGGTTTTCCTGATTAATGATTACAATATTGTAATTAAGAGTTTTCTCGATTGAAATTCAGATTTTTCTCGATAAAGATAGATTTTCTTACCGGACAGTCCGTATTAATTTGATCATGCATTCCCTGTTAGTACAACGCTGAAAATCAAATGGCAATGTAACTCTGGACGATGCACACATCAGAGCAACCCTCACAGAACTTGGTGCCACGCTGAAATGATGTAGAAGATTTTCAACAAACACCTTTGCCTCCAAGAATGCTGATACACCAATCGTCTGTGAGGCATCCAAAATAATCAGAAGATCGATTTTAGGCAGGGGGCTACCTGTAATGAATGGAAAATATACAAAAAATTGGGATTTATTGGATTTTGACGACAACATTTGTTTTCAAATTTAATGGCATGCTTTCGTTTATTGCTTAATCCAACATTAGAAAACATCCGCCAATGATACCCCCCATCATATATCTAATACAGTGTAATAACAGCAGATTCAACGCCTGGGGAAGTTGGAGATTTCAATACATTGGCTGTGCGGGGAGGTGAGTGTTGTGCCATTTCCAAGGGACACCTTTTCCAGATTCTTGTTAAACTGTAAGGTGTACCGGGATTCAACGGTTCTTGTACCTGGCAATGACGGAGCTCTGTTATCTCTGCAAGATTATAATGATTGAAATAATGTACCACAGAATTTCTATATTCATCAATTAAGTGAATGAAGGTGAATGATAAAACTGACAGCCCAACATCCTCGAGTCTACAGTTTATATTTAAAAGGAAATATAATCTAAATGACATGGAGTTTGGTTTGGATTATATTTCTTCAAAAAAAAATGAGTTGAGTTGTGACAAACTGTGATGCCCAAACATGAAGAAGAATTCCCAAATGCTATTACCGTTGTTGTTTATATGTCTGAATTATTATAACATTTGCATTAATGTCATTATTATTAGAGCACGTCAAACAATTCAATTTGATTTATATACATACGTTTGTCATGGCTTTTGCCTAACTTTAAGAAATGTGTTGCGAAGAGAGACGCTGGTGTCTTTTGTCTTTCAAGCCATCGTTTGGCATCACGTGGCTCGTCTTCTGCATACACTAGAAATAGATTTGTTATTCATTTTAAATCGGCCTATCAGTTGGAACATCCTAGAATGTAACTATTTAACTTTCTATTTCACCACAATTTGGGTAAACTAGTAGCATTTCTAACCGGGATGGCTAATTTATAGTTGGTTGGCGAGTGTGATTTTAATGGGTGAATGCTCTTCCTGACGTCCATCTGCAACAATTACATGGAGGGGAATGCCCTTTAGAGGGGTTCGAGTATTTCATATTTCATATTTCATATTTCATTCAAGTTTTTACGGAAAATCAACAAATATTTTAAACTTTGACGGTATATATTCCAAAAATAAGAAAACGTTGCCAAAAATCAAATTCAAATTTGACAATATTCGATCTCAGTCTATCATGAAAATCATCAAATGTTTCATATCTCATTCGACTGTTGAACCAATATATTTCATGTTTCAAACACCCATATATCCAAAGTCGTGTGCAGTTTATCTAACTTTTTGCACGGTTGATTCTATCTCCGAAACAATGAGCATAATAGGAAATGTAATATTCAATTATCATTAAACAATGACCATAATATTTAATATTCAGTTACTGTAGTATCATTATATAAGTCTCACATAAATGTATTAAGATCTTATTTCTTCTACATTATCAAGATATTATAATTAGAACTAGTTATAATTATAATTAGTTTTATTAGTTCTAATTATAATATCTTTATATTAATAACGTGTCCTTGTCGATTAATGATAAATCTGTTCCACAGCGGTGAATACCACGCCAGCAAATTGAGCAAACACGAAGATTATACATATACTGTACGAGATTAACTAAATACTACTTCATTTGAATTTCTTACCTTGATACAGAACACATGCTAATAGTATTATATTTAGAAAAATGATTTTCATATTTTGTAAGTAATACTATATAAGATCATCGAACTTCATTAATACATTTATTTGATATAACTTTGCCTGAGAAATAAAGCGATTATAATTTGTTTGTTATATAGAATATTCGTTGTGATTTGGTTACCATTTGATCTTAGTACACCAAGGTTACATAGAGATCAAATCAAAGTGAAGTTTGATCACAGTGCTACTTTGACCTTTGGCATGGAAGAGAGGAACAGCTATAGATAATACCTTTTACATCTGCGGACCAGTCTACGGATCAAAAATCAACGTGTCATTGAAATAGGAACTGGACGCTTTAGCTTTGGGATACTGTAATGCATGTTTTTGCTAAATATATTTGTTGCAGCAGAGACATTACAGTGTGTTTCCATTGAGACCCTGGATCGAGGCAATCCACTCCGTTACCCTTTCAAGTGATGAGATTTATCACAAAAGTTCTCCATTATAGTGAACAAAAAGTGCATATTTCAGAAAATACGACAAAATTATCGCGGTAACGTTTACAAGGTTTAATCAACAGTTTTAATCAGTCAGTGCCTTTAAATTTATTTTGTTATACCCTTACAATTACGTACTTTGAATTATACGATCAAAGTGAGACAATTCAAGCCAAGAGCCTATTAAAGAGTCTAGTGCATAGATAAATTTTTATTTAATTGATAACCCATTAAAATATGACGTGAGGATTGACTTCATATATTCAGTAAAATGGCTTAAAATCTCCATTTGGGACGGTATTATTGTTACAATTGAAATGAGAGTTTATGCGATGGATATCAGCTGATGGATTGAAGGTGAATGTGTTCTCAAAAAACCCTTTTTAAGAAAAGGAAACTGAAACCCATGAGTCTTTTTATCGCTGTTTGAAATTCAGTTTTGATGAAGATGCCGATGAGATCACGATGCCACGGATATGTGCCTCAAGACGTCTTGCGTCTTTGCGTTCTTTTTGGGGGAATTTAAATAAATTAAGTCCTCTTGGTAAATTTTTGGGAACCCAATTCTCTCAAGCATCGATAAGGTTTTAGCCGAAGAGGCTGAAAAATAAACGAAATGTAAATGTGTAATATATAATAGCGTATACGATCTCCATAACACAGAAAGTATCTAGACTGTTGGCTGAGTATGCTTTTATTGACTCCATATAAAATGATAGCAGCTATAACATTAACATGGACATCACTATAAACGCCTAGCTATATATAAATGTCATTCTATGGCATGAGTATATCCTTCGATAATGTAGCTGATAGTGTCTACTACCTGTAAAAGAGTGCAAATCAACAATGTGATAAACGTTCAAGCGGGTTTAATAAGTTGCTCTTAAGAATTTGTCTTTTGCATATATCATGCAGTATATTAGATATCATCTAATAGCAAAAGATAGTGCTCGATGTCATTTGACAGAGCTAAATATAATAGGAGTCAAAGACCACACATTCATAATTGTTACTAATAGTTTCATGCTTACGTAATCATCAAGACAAATAAACTAAAAAATTTAGTATATATATTTCTCATGTCTAAAATATTGAATTTTAAATATCTACATTCAGATCAAGCGCATATTCTCCTAGTTTCATAATTTAATTTCCGGTTCTATGAACGTTTGCCTCTGATTTTGCCAATATTTGGGATGTTTTTACAGTACTTAAGTTGTTTGAAAAATTTTAAAATTATTATTTCCTAATCCTCAGAAATGGAATTTTAAAAATGTAATTTGTTACAAATTTTAAAAAAATCCTCTTGACCAATCAATTTCAGAAACAACACTTGAAATTTTATAAATTTCCTATATATACAAAGTGTTAGATTAAGTTGGGCTTTCCACACACCACTCCAATCTTATGATTATTGGATGGGGCATTGATTCAAGTGTTTCCTCTATAGTATAGCTTTCAAACAGATAGTTGTCTGGGAGTCAGACCTGCTATTGTATAATTTCGTTTGGAATTTGAATGCAGTAATTTTTTTTTGCATTTCCGGAAATTCTGAAGAGAATTGATTATTGGAAATTTTGCAGAATGTTTAATTATTCTAAATCAAATTTTCCACATCGAAGAATATGATTAAAATAGAAGTGTGAAGACAGTGGTATTGCGTTATATTTTGTATCAATGTATAGTAGTGTAAAGTAGATCATTGTATTAATCACTGTATAGACATTAGAGGACTATTTTTACTGTACATCAAAATCAATCTATGTTATTATTATGCTACATATAACTAAACAGATAATTTATTTAAGGGTTGTTTGTATATAGAATAGCCATATATCTTTTAGTTCAGCCTGACATTCTTTGATTGAGTACAAGTTGTCTGCTTGTGTCTTCCTCAACTGGGAAACTTTCCACGTGGAAACCAAGAATAGAATCAATCCCACTTAGAACGATGTCATTCTTAACACTACCATGTATGATCTTTTCACATTTTTTAGCCTGTTTTCTTTCTTTCCTACTAACTTTGAAGAGTTGGAATGATTCCTCCGTGATTGATGTAAATCTGAGTCTTGGGAGAATTGATAGATCTTTCAATGTGTATGCTATAAAAAAGAAAGACAAACAAAATTTTACCAAGAAATCTTAATTCAAGTAGAATTAGTATTGACATACACAATGCAACTCATTCAATGCAAAATTTTGATGTACCCGTTTAGCACCATAGTGGAACAGATTAGCAGAAGACATCGTTTCGTCAACACCAGTGTTCTCTTTAAAACGTAAATTGAGTCAGTTTGATTTATCCATGTTTTGTAAAATTTCCAAATAGATTTACATTCAAACGTTTTAATTTAACTATTGTAAAATATCTTACACAAGCTGTTTCGGTACTTTTATATATACTGATATCATCCTATCTTAAGTAAATTTTCTTTAACTTTCTTTTAACTTGGTTTTAGGCTGTATGTTAGTGACACACGTATATATAGTGGTCTATATGTATCCTTTATTTGCCTGTCAAATGGGAACATATTTGGCTAATTGTATCATATCAAAAAGTACTGGAGAATGGCATGGCTGAAACTGGAATATAGGTGGATCATGTTCGTAATTTCCAACTTTCTTTAACAAGGAGGTGTACATATAAAATTGTTGTATATAACATGTTTTCAAATTTTCACATATAGTTCTATTTTGAGTTACGATTTTCCTGTATTAAATGACGAAGAAATAAGTTATATTAACATTTAATAATAAAATTGACCCGATTCTCAATATTTGCTTACCATCCAGAACTGTAGAAACACTTTTTGCTTGGTTGATTTTTGGATCTTCATAGCAAATTCTGATATTTCCAGGCTGATCCCACAAGTCCATCACCTCACAACGTTGCAGTGGAAGTCCATTCATTGTTCCATCAATTGTTGGGAAATATGCACGTTTGTTTTCATCACTCTTCTCTTGCCAATCAGACCAGATCTTGTCTATGTACCCATGATGAAGAGCAAATTCAGGGGAGAATGAGGCAGATTCCGAACACATAGTACCACCTATACAACAAATTCACAGAAATTAAAATATTGTCAGAACTGAAGTCAGGAATTAAATAAAATCATTGCAATTAGCATTTGATAAATAGAGATTAATTCATGTGGGGAGCGCGTCATATGGATTTTATTCACGAGTGTGGCGTATCATATAACGTACAAGCGAGGCTCTGCGAGCGAATGATTTTTATGGAAATTAGAGATTTTTGACTGCTACAATTTATGTTTTATGATTCGTCACACTCGATAATAAAATCCGTACGACGCGTTTTCCATGAATTTATCTCTGTATATTATTGTAAGTAGTTTTACTCACCAATCAAACAGTTAACGGAAGCGTGAAGATTATTCCTAAGCTCTTTCTCGAAATCTGTAAACTTTTCTAGGCTCATGACAGTTGCAACAGCGACGGCATCAGGGGGTTGACCCGTAAAATTTCTTGTCAAACAAAAGTTATCCGGTAAGAGCCATCCACCTTGCCCCCAACTAAACTGACCAGTTTCAACACAAGATCCATTTCCGCCAAGTCCGTCATCAGTTCCTTTCCATAGACCATTAATATTCCAAGGATCATGTGACCAAAAACTCCATGCCCAATATGGTACTGTAATGCGACAGTCGATTTCCCGTAACAGATTTTCAAGCCTAAGTATATACCATCTATGCCAAGGAAGAAATTGACTTCTCTTATATATGCCATTGCTGAATTGTTTCTTATGTAATGTTGCAAGTTGTACGTATTTCGTTTTGTATGGTTCTTGAGTTGTAAGCATCTTAAAAGCACTTACGTATCTTGCTCTATCTTCGACACTCATCGACGTTATTTCCTGTCTTTCACGGCAGCATTCTGATAGTTTACCGTCGATGCAAGAGCATTTTCTATCGCATTCATCATAGACCGTACCACCAGGAACTCTGCACTGATTGTATTTCACTACACACAAAAAATTGATTAATTAATAATGATACATTAGCACTGAATGTACAGCATATTTATGACCCGGATGGGGGTGGGGTAACTTCCATTGCTCTTCGACGGGGTTGTTCAAATAGAACTTTGGGAGGATGACCATAAAAATGTTTCAGATGATTAAAGACTACCCCAATTATTTTTTTTTGAAAAGGATATATAACCCTAAAAAAATTAGATTAAAAAATGTGTAAAAACAAATTAATTGTGAAGTAAACTTTACAACTCAAAATTTTTTTCTGATAAAGTATACCCTAATGTTTTTCTTCTGAATTTTGTAAAAGGCACCCTCTACAATTTGAACGTCAACGTACACCAAAGTATGGAAGTTACCCCCCCCCCCGGATTTATGATCTAACTATGTCTTGTAATTTCTGTTCAATCTATTAGTTTGCGGTCATTTACCTACGGCCTTGGTAGCCTAGTCCATGATCTTAAAGGCCTATCCCCCGAAGAATTGAGGTTACCTCTTTAAACTTGTCTGCGTGAAATTTACCAAAGTATCTTTGTATGATTATTTAAATTCTCCTTATAACTTACGTGACTCATCTGCGTTGCTCAAAATCTTCCTTAGATCTGGTTCTTCTCTGACAGTGTAAAGATGACCTTCAACTGAAGAAGCAATTTGCTTTAATTCTGGTTTATTTTGCCTTCTACTAACACCAATGACATATATCTCTACATCTAGTTCATCTTTCAACTCCTTGGCTGCCTTTGACGGAGCAGCTCCTTTATCCCATTCACCATCAGAAAGCAACAAAAGTATTCTTTCACTGTTCATTCTTGCACCACTTTCTTTACTTTCGTATAACTTTGCAGCTGTTTGGAAGGCCTTCTCAAGGTTAGAACCATCTGAGTCATAACTATGAATAAAGATATACAGAAATGAAAACTAGGGTTAAAGTGTAAGATGTCAAGCATGGAAATGTGACCCAACATAGACTGGATTGCCCAGGGGTAACTTCCATACCTTTCATATTCGGGGACGTTCAAATATTAGAGGGAACCTTTTTACAAAATTCAATACAATTTTATGGGTATTCTTCACCAGAGGATTTGTTAAGCTATAAATTGTGTTTCAACCAAGTTTTAACCTATAATGCAATGTTTTTCTCTAGCAACATTTCATTTTTTTGCTTTAAATTATTATTTTCTCTCATTTATTTGGGGTACTATATATATGTAATTTAATCAAAAATATTTGGAATGATCATTTTTATGATATATCTGATATATATATTAATTGCTCTCAGTGAAAAGAGGAATAGAAATTGTTAGGAATAGAGGAGTGGTTCTGGTGCCTTCTGTAGGGTGATACCGTCTAAGTTACTACTTACTCCAAAACTTCTATTTGAGCAACCCCATCAAGGCGCAATAGAAGTTACCCCTGGGACGGATTGTCGTGTAAGCTTAGTGCTGCGAGATCTTTAAGAAATAGTGCTGTAAATAACATCATCAAGCGCTAAATATATATAGCCTACTCCTAGATAAAAGATGCTACTCACACAATTCCATCCAGTATTTCAAGAGGACACTCTCTATTTGTACATTTATTGAAGTCAAGAACTGTTGTGACGTCAGTGGATGATTTAATGACTGCCATCCTTGTAGAGGATGGAGATATGCTGAAAAAGTTGAGTAACCCTTTGACGAATTTAACAGATTCAAGAAATGGAATCAAACCAAATGATTCGGATGCATCAATAACAAAAGTTAAATCGATCTTTGGTAGTGGTTCACCTGCAATTTAACAGATGAAAGACATCTATGAGATGGGGGGAGTGAAGTTCAACACTGCTGTACGTCCAGAAAAGGTCTATCGAGAATACATATCTGAGACATAAGAGGACACGAATAAAATTATATGGTTTAACAAGGCCGCGAATTACAGGACTGCCGAAGAAGGCGTTGCGCGCTTACGGGGAATCTTTGTTAAGAATTAAGAGTATTATCTCCCTATAACTATACGACTTGCTATTACTCTTTTGACAATATATGGTCAATTATCTTAAATGAGTAAAAATATGACAAGCATTTCCAGGCTTTTTTCATAGCACTGTTATACATATAGTATGGAAATATTTTTCAAGTAGGTTGGGAACTTTGTTGGCAATTGTTCCGTTTATGACCCTCTATATCTATATAGTTGCCCTGAGGACTGAGGTATGCACATATATTGCAGTTATTTCTTTCCATCAATTAAGTTCCCCGTCATTACCTTGCTTGCGCTGTCCCCTGTCAATAAAATTTGATTCAAATCGATCAGCCAAATCATCGATTTGTTCAGCTTCCTTCTTCTTGCTGTATTTTGCATCACCTGTGCCAAATATATATAAAGTTTCACGTTATTCAACGATCACCAGACAGAATACATAATCTGATGTATATTATGAAGATTATGAAGATTAAGATTATGTATATAAAGATTATGTATTCTGTCTGATGATCGTTGAATAACGTGAAACGGTGAAACTTCAAGTAACAGTAAAAATGGTGTGTCTTCCTTGACTCTATTATTATTATTATTATTATTATTATTATTATTATTATTATTATTATTATTATTATTATTATTATTATTATTATTATTATTATTATTATTATTATTATTATTATTATTATTATTATTATTATTATTATTATTATTATTATTATTATTATTATTATTATTATTATTATTATTATTATTATTATTATTATTATTATTATTATTATTATTATTATTATTATTATTATTATTATTATTATTATTATTATTATTATTATTATTATTATTATTATTATTATTATTATTATTATTATTATTATTATTATTATTATTATTATTATTATTATTATTATTATTATTATTATTATTATTATTATTATTATTATTATTATTATTATTATTATTATTATTATTATTATTATTATTATTATTATTATTATTATTATTATTATTATTATTATTATTATTATTATTATTATTATTATTATTATTATTATTATTATTATTATTATTATTATTATTATTATTATTATTATTATTATTATTATTATTATTATTATTATTATTATTATTATTATTATTATTATTATTATTATTATTATTATTATTATTATTATTATTATTATTATTATTATTATTATTATTATTATTATTTTTATTATTATTATTATTATTATTTTTTTTTTTTTTCATGTGATGAATTTTTTCACCACATTTATGACTCATCTTGACTTAGGTGTATACTGAAGTCAGTTCCTTGTACGCTCACTGGCAGTACTGATGAAGGCTAATGGCCAGAAACATGTACTTGTCTGCTGCTATTATTATTATTATATATATATATCATTCAAGCTAATTAACAAAACATTATTGATAATAAACGCAAAAAATCAGACATTCATATTTGCTAATTAATATTTTCACTCATTTGACGATCATTCAGGTAATTTAATCTATAGTATAGACTGTCGTATAAAGCCCTGCATTTGTGACATCGAGGCAGTATCAAAGCAGCAAAGGCAACATACTGTACTTTCTAAATTCACATTATAACATCACCATGGAAAGTCAATGGCTGAGAAGGAGTGTAAAAATCAATGTTTGACTATTATTAAGCAATTGGCGCACCAGTTTTCTATGGGCTATTGATATTTGGCGCACGAGAGGCACATAAGGAGAAAACGAAAAGGCATTAGATTATCACGAGCCGCCGCGGTGAGTGCATTTCGCCTTCGAGTTTTCTCCTGAAGTGACTGGAGTGCTTCAAATATCAATAGCTCATAGGAAACTGTGCACAAAATGCTTTGTATTATAGCTAACACAACTTTTTCAACAATTTACATGAATTTCTTGATTTATAAAATGTTTTTGAAAACTCCTGATCAAATTGGAAATTCTTATTCTTGATATCAAGTTCGAATTGTAAGATCGATTGTGTTTTCGAACCTAGTTTTGCTATGATGATATGGCATCAAATTATAAACCAATCAGATTGATCGAATCATTTTCTTTATAATACAATGTTAAATATTTGTCAGCTAAAATAGTGTCTGATATGAAGTGCAGTATATTCATCATGGTGCAATCATATAATTACATTGTAGATTCAATGAACATAATTGCATTCAACGGTTTCAATTATATGAATAAACAATGATCACTTGACTGTTTCTTCCTTGTTCAGATGTTCATCTATCGATCCCTTTATCAAAATAGATCCAGATTGAGCTCTACGCCATGAATTATCTTGAATCAATGTCTCTGTAGAATCAAGAACCTTATCTTGAGGATGTAACTGGCAACACAATCTATATATATTGTTTTAAGATCATGAAATATTTCGAACAAATATTCAAAAAATTTACTTACTTATCGAAATAATTAAGAAAACAAATAAGATTGTTTCCAATATAATTGTAATTCTTCCTTCCATTTTTAATTAAATGATGACATCGAACAACATCGACTTTTCTACGTTTAATAAATTGTATTGATTATTTCAATAATTGCAAGACAAACCCTCCCACCAACCAGAAATCAACAAATCTTGTAAACATCGTTGACCTTGATACCCATATAGGTCAACCATTGAATAATTGATATCGCATGAGAAAACGCAGACAAAGTCTAAATTTAAGGGCCTTTAAGTGTTTAATAATTCACATCGATTGACCAGACAATACATTGTGATCATTAATCTCAAGATCTGTTATGATAGTCTGATCAGTCTTCAGTCTTTAACAGGACTTGTTTTGCTATAAAATCTCAGTCAATAGAAAGTTTTGACCGACTACCATTTATTATATATATGTGATTATATGTGTTAAATAAAACGAGCCAAAAAGAGGCATACGAGAATTATCATTATGCCTGGAGGGCTTCCAAGTTCCAAGTCACATGACTATCATTGAGGCTCTGCAGAGTGTCCTCTGAAATTTGATATTTGTCCTCTGTCCTCTGGTATTTGGGAACAGGGGAGATCGACTCAGTCTCTTTTGAAACAAGCGGGGGCAAGGGAGATTCAGGGCCTCATCTTTAGGATATCAGGATATATTCATGACAGTTAAGACCATATTAAGGCGATATTCGTGATCATACATGCAATGGTAGGACAGGGACAGGGAGGACTCGCGGAAAATATATTTAAGACTGTTTCTATTTTATAAATCGAATATCAAACGCTTGCCTTGGCTTATTGCGAAACACTCTAGAAAGTTTTTATTACTTGCAATTAATATGAGATTTATAATGAAATCCCATGAAAGTTGATTTCCTATGTATCATATCTATCAATATGTTTTAACACAGTTTCCTATTCTTCTTCGACTTTGAGCATCTGACACAATTTATCCACATATTTCGACGAGAATTAAAAAAAAAATGCCTACCCTTGAATTCCCGATGAACACATGGACCAACCAATAATATGAAGCGGATTCGGGGTCATAATTCCGACCGTTCGTGCCGTCGTTGGATTTCCGCGTCGTCGTTGAATTTCATTCCATGTTTCTATTCCGTCGTCATCTGCGCTGCCATCTGCGCATCAATTTGAAAACATCACAAAGAATAAATTTCAGGTCTCTTCAGGTCAAATTTTAAATTGCTTTAGTTTAACGGGATAATTTCTGGAAATACAATGATTATTTAGTTTTATAAGACTTATAAGAGGTCTGGATTGTAAAATATTCAAGCTTATATGGATATGAAAAACGATGGCATTAATGTTTGCAGTTTATTATTGAAAAACATATAATTATTATCGGAACATGTGATTGAAGGTTGACAGACAGACTCAGAAAAAGCAAAATCAAAATCCATGAAATATAGAAGCAGCAGATGCATATTCAAAATATTGGACATTTTGTAGTCTTGCAGTAGTGGGACTCTTTTTCATTCTGATCAATGACATCAATCATATTGTCCTAGATTCTTAGATTTTCCGAAGAAAAGTATTCGAGACAACGTCTAAAAACAACATACAAGTACTTCACATGGTGTTAGGGTGCATCGGTGTTATCAGTATTTCATGGATTTTGATGTTGCATTTTCTGAGTCTGCCTCCAGTTACATTTTACTACATAATAGCTATAATAATAATAGCTATAAATCTTTCTCAAATAATGACATAAATGATATTAATAAATTAATAAACTGCAAACACTTCCATTGTTTTTCCGTCATATAAGCGTGAGTATTCCACAATCCAGACCTCCTCTGATAGAATTTATAACAACTATTTGAAAACGAACAATTAAGTAAGCAATGAATGCTAAGCCTGAATCTGACAGTAATTAAAATCCAGTGTAGATAATATCAAACATAAATCGAAAACCTTCCTCTTGGTAATAAAACACCTTGGTCAAAAGTGAGAGACAATTTGATAGTTGCGCAGATGGCGACGCAAACGGCAGCGCAGACGGAAGTGCAGACGACGGAATGAAGTTCAACAGCGAAGCAAGATCCAACGACGACTCCGCGGCTCAGAATATTGACCCCGATTCCGCGCGAAATTAATTGCGCAGATGGCAGCGCAGATGACGACGACATGGAAACACGGAATGAAATTCAACGACGACACGGAAATCCAACGACGGCACGAACGTTTGGAATTATGACCCCGATTCCGCTTCATACAATAAAATTGCAGGATTACATTCGATTACGACGCACGTCGTATTCAATAATAAAGAATCCGACAGATCCTTAGCTTGCGCGCAGACCCAAATCTATTTTTTATGATTAGTAGGTAACAGCAGAGCCATCTGTTAAAAATTTTAAATAGATGGCTCTGGGCATAGAGGTATAAGTACTTATACTTCTATGGCTCTGGGTAACAACAGATCCTGCAATTTGATGGTAAACGGAAAATTCAACTCGCGTCAGCTCTATTTAGTATCCAGTCTACTTTTTCAATAGTACGAGCGCGGTTACGTTTCCACGTAATGTTGCTTTTGCGTCTATCGTCAACTTAATCGCATTCAGTAATGGCGTTTGTCTCGTAGTTTAGTAACTGCAAGCGTGCTGCAACATATAAGCTTTCACGATTGCCTTGACTTCATTGCTCATCAAAATTATAAGGGGAATATGTAGGATAACATATTTTGCGAGGCAAGCGCAATAATGTATGCATCCAGAGCGATGAAGTTAGCTGTTATTATTACAGCGGGATTCAGATGAATTGAGATGATTGGATAGAGGACTGTATAGTGAAATTGTGAACTATCCCGTGTAATAGAATGACTGTCAATTTACTTGTCTGGTATAGGTTTGAATCAACATAAATAACTGTACTTACAGAAACTTCAGTGAGACATGAAATACACCACTTTATGAATGTTCCGATGATATATTTCGTTGTATGATAAATAATTATAACAATAATTATAAAGATGATAATGTATCTGTCTTATACAGAGTACATTGTGAACATTCATAAAGTGGTGTATTTCATGTCTCACTGAAGTTTCTGTAAGTACAGTTATTTATGTTGATTCAAACCTATACCAGACAAGTAAATTGACAGTCATTCTATTACACGGGATAGTTCACAATTTCACTATACAGTCCTCTATCCAATCATCTCAATTCATCTGAATCCCGCTGTAATATTGGTCCTTCGTTAACCGGAGTAGCATTCTCAATTTACTATGTCTGAATTCGATACTGATCCAATTGCCACATCATCCGAAGATGCAAACACAGATCAATTAGAAGTTGATAGTACAGATACAGTAGCACAGACAGATCATTCCATTAGACCCAGAATAGATGCCATCAATTACAAGCGAAGTAGAGGTGGGAAACTAGCCCATTTCACGAAAACGGCAACATTAGCCAAATCAATTTTGGAACAAAATCCAAACACACGTCTACTGAAGTCATACAGAATAAAGCTTCAGACCATCTTTCATGAAGTTGTTACCGCCAATGAAATTGTTTTGTCACAAGCCAAGACAGAGCAAGAATTAGCAGAGAGTTATGAGTGGTTATCGAACATTGAACTCAAGTACGAAATAATTATCTGTGAAATAGATGATTATTTAGAAGAACACACCATAGCCAATCAATCACAAGTTAAGTTAGAAGGACAACAACAAACCTCATTAGAAGAAGACCTTTTATTAAGGACACAACAAGAACATACCACACCTCAAGTTAGCCCTGTAAGAAAATTAGACTCACAATTAATTAACAATCAAGAAAACAAAAATATTGCGCGAGAAAAATCGAGCCTTGCCATAGACGCGTGGATTGATAAACTCACGGCAAGTGAAGTAAGCGCAAATTTTACTGAAAATTCAGATGCACAATGGGGTGACACGCTTGTTTCATTGACGCTAAAATTAAAAGATTTTAATGGCGACGCATTTGAATATCAAGATTTTGTCAATTCGTTCAAACACCAAGTACACGATAGAAAAACACTTTCACCAGACACAAAAATGACGCATTTACTAAACCATTTAAAAGGCCCAGTAAAACTAGCGGTCGATGGTTTACCACACAACAGTGATGGCTATGTCGAAGCCTTACAAATAATAAAAGAAATGTTTGGGAACAGAGTTTTAATATCAAGAGCATACATAAACAGAGTTACAAAAGGAAATATAATTTCAAACGATGCAGAGGAAATTAGAGAATTTTATTATCATTTAAATTCATGTTCATCAGCATTAAAACAATTGGACTATTATTCTGATATTAATTCACAGCCGTCGTTAATTGCTATTGCTGAACGTTTACCTAAAAGCATTCAATTTCGTTGGAAAAGAAAAATCGTCGATATTAGAGCAGACAAAAAAGAGCCAGACGTCTTACAATTATTAAAATTTATTAAAAAAGAAATGTTAGCCGCTACAGACGCTGTTTGGGGAAATTTGGGAATTACAGACAACAAATGTCAATCAATTCAAAATTCATTCAAAACAAACAATGCTAAGAAAATCGTAATCAACACAACAAATACAAGCTACAATCAAAATACAAAACAATGTTGCTTTGTTTGTAAAGACAATCACAATATTTGGAATTGCACAGATTTCCAAAATAAGTCGATAGAACAACGCCGTAAGACTATTGCAGATTCCTCGTTATGTTTCAACTGTTTCAGAAAAGGACACATTGCAAGTACATGCAACTCAAAATATAAATGCAAAACATGCAACAGTTCACATCATACACTTTTACATTATGAAAAACCAACATCATCAGTTCCTATTTCGGACGTTACAGAACACCAGCAACAACAAAATGAAAGCGCCTCTGCGTCATCTGCGGTTGTTACAACAACTAGTTCTTACAACGAAACTTACGAAAGTAATTTATATTTACAAGTATTACCTGTTAGACTACATGGTCCGAAAGGCGCATTAGAAACATTAGCATTACTTGATACAGGAAGTCAAGCAACCTTAGTAAATAAAAGCCTAGCTGATAAGATAGGATTGGAAGGAACTCAAGAAAAACTAGACATTATGACAGTATCGGGCAGAAATAACATACAAGCAAACAAAGTTAAATTAGAAATTAGCAATCCAGAGGAGCTACTAAAGTTCGAAATAGGTGAAGCCTGGTCCGTAGAAAATTTATGTTTACCTCCAATGCCTATTCCTTCTAATAAAGAATTATCAAACTATGCCCATCTCAAAGATATACATATACCTATTATACACAATATTAAGGAAATTGGTTTATTGATCGGAGCCAACGAACCTGATTTATTAATCCCATTAGAATGCCGTAAGGGAAAAAGTAAAGAACCTTATGCGCTTAAGACCCCATTAGGATGGACATTATTTGGGGGGCACAAATCACAAGCTGGTACATCAATATATACAACAATGCATTCCCAATCTACCTCGGAAAAAAGTCAATCTACAAATACCGATGCAGAAAAAACGATTCAAGATAACACGCAAAATGCTATTATTAAAACTAAATCTAACAACAAACATTGCAAAGCTGAATCACTTTGGAATAAGTTACATAATGTAGATTCAAAAGATGAACAGATTTCCAAAGCTCATACCAAGGACATAATTAATATTAATTATCATGCAAACAAACTAAAACGATTAACATATTATGATTTATTTGTTTTACCGGTTACCACAAATGACAATAAAACTAGGGGTATTCAACACAAAAGATGTCTACCAACTACTCCGCAAGTCAAGAAGAAGATCACAACTCATCCTGAAGTGAATATCTTGTCCGTGGTCACTGGCCTTCAGTCCTGTTCACAACGTACCAACCTGGAGATGTCGTCCGTCAACCAACAACCAAACATTGACAATCATTGTTCAAACGTACCATGCCAAAGATGGTCATGTCCAATCGCTCAATCCAAAACAAAACCATAGTTCACTATTACTCGTCCTACAGTTAAGCTCTGCCTATTAGAGGCTCATCAGTGACAACTTACACTCGTCGTCACGGGGGGACTATGTTAACTTCGTCCTCGTGCAATTTATTAGCATTCTTTATTATACTAACTTTATTATTATACACAACCATGCAGACATATTATGTTTTTATTATAATCATTAGTTAAATTTATATTCACATTTACATTCAAATATTGCCAACATAGCTAACTTAATTACAACATAAAAATATTGGTAGAGTAATATTTACAATAGAACACGTTTTGTATACACGCGCAAAACCACATTAACATTATACCTTAGGCATATAACTTTTATATAAATATATTTATTTTTATACTACTAATCAATGTTCACAATGTACTCTGTATAAGACAGATACATTATCATCTTTATAATTATTGTTATAATTATTTATCATACAACGAAATATATCATCGGAACATTCATAAAGTGGTGTATTTCATGTCTCACTGAAGTTTCTGTAAGTACAGTTATTTATGTTGATTCAAACCTATACCAGACAAGTAAATTGACAGTCATTCTATTACACGGGATAGTTCACAATTTCACTATACAGTCCTCTATCCAATCATCTCAATTCATCTGAATCCCGCTGTAATAGTTATTTTGATATGTTTTTTATGAAGCTGATACAAGTTGAATTGAGGCTGACACGAGTTGATAGTATAGAAATATAAAAAAGAACAGAAGTAGTTTGTTGTTTATGCTTACGATATACCAAGAAAACCCATCAAAGTCCAACAGCATCATTTTATATCAGTTTGGATCATTTATGCCCTATAAGAAAGCATCCAGAGCGATGAAATTGGCTGTTATTTTGATATGTTTTTATGAAGCTGATAAAAGTTGAATTAAGGCTGACACGAGTTGAGTCATTTTGAATAAACATGCCGAAGAATTGCAGAACAAAAATCCCCCAAAAAATTCGCGAAAAGTTTAGATGATGTTCCTTTACTGTTCAGTAATAATAATAACCGTAATAATATCTTCACATATAACGTAAATTATGAAAAAATTGAATTGTTTCTTCCATTCTCAATCAAAGTCTTGACTTTTAAATCAAACGTCCCACGCATAGAAATCTAAGTTTTTTGGCGGGAAATATGATTCAAATCACACGTGTCGTCAGATCAAAGAGATCAATCCTTTTATTGTTCGTTTTAACATGGATCACGGATTTTGATTAATAATTTGAAATGGATCAATCAAGTAATAGCATCAGTTGAAAAATTGGAAGAAGATGAAGTCAGTACTCTGGAATTGGAGCGTAATCCCATCATAATAGAATCTGGTCAAATAGAACAAACCAGTATTAAACCTCAAGCATGGGAATCTCTGTCTTCAAGACAAGATACCAAGTCAAGCAGGACAGCGATAGACCTAGATGCAGCTGAAAACTTTATCAGGCATTTCAGCTTGGCAACAACAACAACTTTTGTAGTGTGGAATACTGCTAGAAGGGTTTTGGAAAAACAGGTATGACAATTAAACAACTGTAAAAATGCAAACAACAAAACTACTTTGGGAATGTCTTGTTACTTGTGAGAAATCATCTCAATTAAGGAATTTCTTACATCTCAGAACTATCTGATGTGAAAATTCATATTATGTAGAACAATGACGTATTGTATATAGCTTTGAATCGGAAGGTGTATGTCTGCCAGCATGGGAAATCACAGCCCAAACCAAAAGTTTGCAAAGTAAGCAGTCAGTCATACACAGATCCATCTCTGCAGCATACAAATTAAATATGAAATACAGTAGTAAGAAGACTACTTGCAAGGGATGAATCTCAAAAAGTTTTTTGTATTTTCCCAATTTTGCCACCTCTGTACAGCAACCACCTGTCTATTGCAGCCATGACAATGCTGTACCCATGTACCATGTGACTTGATGTACTCATTGAATTATCCTTTAAAAGTGTGTTGTCTAAACAGGAAATGTCAAGGACCCTTCGTAAGATTTATTCTAATAACATACTTGTAATGGTAATTCCTGCTACCATGGAATCCATAAACAGCTAGTTAATCAATATATTGAGCTAAAGGAACACTTTCGTCATTCTTTTAAAAGTGGAAATAATGGAATGGCCTCTCTATTAACGGGACTTGGGGAATTTTTTATGAGAACAGCCCTTGAAAAAATCCTGAAATGGGCAAACGGCCCCTGAAAAAATTGGGAAACAAAACAACAACAAAATCTAAAAATGATGTCAATTTTCTGAAGGGCAACAAAGAATTGTAACTTTGCAAACTATGACCTCCAAACATTTATAACTGTACCATAGAATTTCATTTCAAATATTATATCTAGCTAATATTTCAAATACAAGTGAATATGAACAAAAAATATATATTAGTCGAATGATAATTTGTAGCAAGTGATGCATTTGAAACATGACACACTCCATTTAATAATGATCAAATATAAGCAGCAAATATTATACAGTCAATAATCTTATAATCAATAGTTGTATATCATAAACTTAGAACAGACCCAACTAATGACATACATAATAATCTAGAATACACCATAGCGACATCTGGAGGCTACGCAGTTGACTTCTCCTGAAATTTGAAAATTTGCAACATTAATCTATCCACGCTAACCAAGAATAATTTACATAAAAAATTGCCCCAACAAGGATGTCGAGAGTGGATAAATAGAATAAGTAGAAACAACAGATAGCCTCCAGGGGTCATTTGAAAATGTACTGCTGCTTACAGGGAGGGCCAAATTTTGCCAGAAAGCTTGAATATAACACTATGTTCACAATGAAACAAGCAATTGTCATTTGCAGATGTGAAGACCTGAATCTGAAGCTTTCCAGCGAGGTGTAAATTTGCTCAACTGCATTACAGGTATCAGAAATCCATTCAACATGAATCGCATACATGTATTATCGATGCATGAAAGGAAGGTACTACATTATCAAGTTGAATTTGTAACAATCTCTCACAGGATTAACCATTTGGTCTGTTATGTTTCTTGTGGCATGTGTGACGTGTGATGTGTAGAATGTACAGATCATTAACTTAGTCATGTCTTTTTTGATAGCTAATTGAAATGGATGATGGTCGCCTCAATGACAACATTTTTAATGCATGCTAAAAGATGCTGCAAGATTGATACCAATCTGATAATGGCTTCCAAGACTTACTTTTGCAAAGAAAAATCCTTTAAACCAAAAAAAATTGGGCAACAGCAACAACTGGCCTGGAAGGAAAGTCAATAATAAAACTTAACGATACATTTCATGAAAAAATCCAGCGCTCTCTCTATAAATTCCGTCAGAACTTTTGAAAGAACTTGAAGTATGATTACAACCAAAATATGATGTTGTTCAATATCTAATGAAAAGTCTGATGATCTGATCTCATGTAGCGGGAAACAATAGGTTGCAGGAGTCAAGTTTAAACGTTTTGAGGGTGTATTTAAAAGCATAAATGATGAATTAGGCCTACTTCTTCTTGCATTTGGTTTTATGTGAAATATCATAGCCTTCCGGTAATTGCTCTTATAAATAAGAAATGTGAATTTTCTGCTGGGGTTTGGCTTATGAATCATAAAAAATATCAATTTTTATCCGCTTCTGGATGTAAATAGTGTAGGATGTAAATTCAATGTGAAATAACCAGCGGTCATCAATAAACCAGATTGCAGAGAAGGTGATTGCACCCCTGAGAAGAAAGAGTGTTCCCTGGAAATGTTTTGGGGCAACAGAATACTAACGTTTCACTAATAATTTGCAGACGATTGCTGGTGATATTTCGTTATTGGAGATTTCGGAAATTACATCACAAGCGTACAGTTGCGGGTACAAGGTGGAGGGGTACCAATCATCACAGTAGGCCTACAGATGTATCTTTAAATCGTCCCTGAAAAGGTTTGGCACTGGAGGCACACTAAGAGTAACAGAAGCTCTACAATCTATCTCAATCAATTTTAATCAGCAATTTTAAAGAATCTGTTGCCTTGCTTGCTCAAACCACAACAACAAAAGCAAAGACTAGTGAGAAGAGGGGGAATCTTTGCAAGTAGCCTGGCGTACATGAAAGGTAGGTGGGTTATTTGAAAGTGTACTGCTGAATACAGGGAGGGTCCAGTCTGACTCTGACTCTCTGAGTACTTCATGGATGGCCCTTAAACGTGTGATACTGTGTTATATTAAATTGGTTTTACTATTATATTTACGTAGTTTCCGAGAGTATTTCAGCAAAGTCCGAGGCAGTTATGTGTCTGTTAATGACTTTTTAAGAAGCAAAATTGATCTTAAGCTCAAATGTCTCTGCTCTTTGGAAAAATAATTAATTCAAACTTGAAGGCTCTGGATAAATGATGATGTATCATGTTCTTACGATGATGTTTTCTTAATAAAGCTTGTGAATTTCGCCTAACCCTTAGAAAATTATAATAGGCCTATGCTTGTTGTGTGAAGTGATGTGTGCGACCATAAAATCACACAAACATCTTCGCAATATTACCCACATACAAATTAACTAACTAACTGACTCAAAGGTATTGCTTATTTTGCTATTGAGGCAAAATGGGGAATTAGAATATGAAGAAATCAACGCCAATAACGAATCTCAACTCGCGCTAGGCTCATGTCAACTCGTGTCAGTTCGAATTCAGACAAACTCACTTGAATATTTTCACTTATCCATCTCATCTCAGTTAAATATATCTTCTTCATAAAAATAAATACTTTGTTGCATATGAAGCTGTACTGATTCCATCATTTCAAACAATTTTACATTGTGTTTCCAACAACTTCACTCTTACAAAATCTGGAAACTGCAAAGTTTAAACCGCCATCGCCATCATTAAAAGCTCAATATGAAGTTATGAACGTCAACTAAAACGCCAAGTAGCTTTACGCAGAAAACGCAGCCGCGTCGATGGCATTGAAAAAGTAGACTGGATACTAAATAGAGCTGACGCGAGTTGAATTTTCCGTTTACCCAATTTGATGGATTTAATTTTATACGAGGCTGTTGCAACAGGGGATTCGCAGCCTCGCTCATTGCATATCTAATTTAGCCTCATTCCATCACGGCCCTCATTTTATATTTTTAGTAAAGGTAGCACGATTAAAGATATTATTTCTTTACTATATCGTTTAATTAAAAGCGAAGAAACCAAAGTACATGGTTTTGATAATCAATGTTCATATTTTATTTCCATGTTTCAAAACGAAATGTGAATAGAATACTGCGTTAAGATTCATTTCATCATGCCGAAAGGAAAGTTCCCTTTTGGTCGTACTATCGAGTTTCTGTCTTCTGGCCGTGTCACAACAACCAAGTCTTTGCGAACGATGCTGGTGAATTATGCTACGCGTGACCAGCAAACAAAGGGATTGAGGTAAGTTTATCAGTCTAAACAAAAGTCGAATGGTGGTTTTAAACTTTTCGCCAGCAGAACCAGCAGTGAACCAACTCGAATAACTTTGTGAAGGGACAGTCTCAGACTGTAGGGCCGTAGCCTAGGCCAGGACGCGATTTGACAAACAGATAGAAGTTGTGACCACCTGCGCGCGCATATGCCGTAACATATCCAAAGCGGTCAATTTGCTCTAATTGTGCGGCCAAAGCCTAACACGTAAGTTATCTTTACAAAATGGCGATCAGAAGCAGACGTTAAACCATGGTTAAACGAAACCTATGACTTATATTATTAAATTACACTTTATATTTCTTTAATGAAAATTGAACACTTGATTACACTTCACAATAAAAAATTTACGATTAAATGGATTCAGAAAACTTTTATTATCAAGTCAAATAGTCGACGGCATAAATCTTAATTCCTGAATGTCATGGCCTATTATTTGATTATTCTATGGTTCTAGACACACTGTAGTCGAGAATCTATATCGCTAAATAGATAAGCACATAATAAACTATGACTTATCTAAGTTTAAAACTGTTGACGGTATTTGATAATGCTTCAACGAACAGCAGCTCGATATTTATTCTGCAAAAACACGACAGTCGAGTTAAACAAAGTCTAGAAACCTTCTATACGTTGGCAATGAAAACTGTCTGGTTCTTTTAAAAGCGCGCACTAATTTATCTAAAACTGGTTGCACATTTAAAATAAATAAAAAACTACCATGATTCTAAGTTTGACTATAATTGCTTGACTCTTTTATACCAAAGTTATTTACTTTGCAAAATACGAAGTATACTATACTCTTTCCGCTTTGTTGACAAAGTCTCAAAGCCATTTTTACTTTTTGAATTATGAGGTCTCTCAAATCAAAGCAAGGTAATGCCGATGGCCGATGACTACATATCACTCAACGTGTATCACATGCATACACATGTATCGACGTAAATTGATAAAATTTCATGAAAAAGTATCAAGTTTAATATGTTTAGATATATAACCATCCAAGTTGCCAAAGTTTTTATTGGGGGAGGGGGTGTCAAAATGTAGGTCTTTCACTTGTTTCAACTTGTAGGTCTCTCCAAATAAATTGAGACATGCAGATGACTAGATATCATTAGGTAGTACTCTTGGACATGTATCAAAATCAATTCAAAATATTTCTTGAAAATCAACCAACTCTCAAATATATAACAAGCGTAAGAGCGCAGTCTAAAAGAATTTTCTTATTTTTCTGAGCCAGTGTACCCAGAGCGTTATCATAAGTAGTAATATTACTCTTTGCATCTGATATGCTTACATCATGACTTTGAGATTTTAATATTCATTTTCATCTCTAATTCTTTTTTATATATGCCAAGAGCTTCGCTCTCTCATGGTCAATTAATATAAGATTATCTACAGGAGGCATATTTTCATTTAAAATTTGTATAGTTAATCATACTGTTTCGAGCTCAGTTTGTAATTGATTTGCAGTCTATTGAGCAATATACATAAAATAATTATTGGTATTATTACATATAATGAGATTGGTATTATTGGTATTATTACATGTAATGATATTGACTAATTAAATGCAAACAATTTCTCCTGCCATCGACTCTCCGCTTAATAATATCTTTGATCTGTTGCATGCTAAACGCAAGACTGTCACTGCCATGAATGTCGTATATGCTCTCAGATATAATCTAACACAGTCTAAAAGAATTTTCTTATTTTTTTGAGCCAGTGTACCCAGAGCGTTATCATAAGTAGTAATATTTCTCTTTGCATCTGATATGCTTACATCATGACTTTGAGATTTTAATATTCATTTTCATCTCTAATTCTTTTTTATATATGCCAAGAGCTTCGCTCTCTCATGGTCAATTAATATAAGATTATCTACAGGAGGCATATTTTCATTTAAAATTTGTATAGTTAATCATACTGTTTCGAGCTCAGTTTGTAATTAATTTGCAGTCTATTGAGCAATATACATATAATAATTATTGGTATTATTACATATAATGAGATTGGTATTATTGGTATTATTACATATAATGATATTGACTAATTAAATGCAAACAGTTTTTCCTGCCATCGATTCTCCGATTAATAATATCTTTGATCTGTTGCATGCTAAACGCAAGACTGTCACTGCCGTGAATGTCGTATATGCTCTCAAATATATAACAAGCGTAGGAGCGCAGTCTAAATCAATTTTCTTATTTTTCTGAGCCAGTGTACCCAGAGCGTTATCATAAGTAGTAATATTACTCTTTGCATCTGATATGCTTACATCATGACTTTGAGATTTTATTATTCATTTTCATCTTTAAGTCCTTTTTATATATGCCAAGAGTTTAGCTCTCTCATGGTCAATTAATATAACATTATCTACAGGAGGCATCTTTTCATTTAAATTTGTATAGGAAATCATACTGTTTCGAGCTCAGTTTGTAATTAATTTGCAGTCTATTGAGCAATATACATATAATAATTATTGGTATTATTACATATAATGAGATTGGTATTATTGGTATTATTACATATAATGATATGGACTAATTAAATGCAAACAGTTTTTCCTGCCATCGATTCTCCGATTAATAATATCTTTGATCTGTTGCATGCTAAACGCAAGACTGTCACTGCCATGAATGTCGTATATGCTCTCAAATATATAACAGGCGTAGGAGCGCAGTCTAAAAGAATTTTCTTATTTTTCTGAGCCAGTGTACTCAGAGCGTTATCATAAGTAGTAATATTACTCTTTGCATCTGATATGCTTACATCATGACTTTGAGATTTTATTATTCATTTTCATCTTTAAGTCCTTTTTATATATGCCAAGAGTTTGGCTCTCTCATGGTCAATTAATATAACATTATCTACAGGAGGCATCTTTTCATTTAAATTTGTATAGGAAATCATACTGTTTCGAGTTCAGTTTGTAATTAATTTGCAGTCTATTGAGCAATATACATATAATAATTATTGGTATTATTACATATAATGAGATTGGTATTATTGGTATTATTACATGTAATGATATTGACTAATTAAATGCAAACAATTTCTCCTGCCATCGACTCTCCGCTTAATAATATCTTTGATCTGTTGCATGCTAAACGCAAGACTGTCACTGCCATGAATGTCGTATATGCTCTCAGATATAATCTAACACAGTCTAAAAGAATTTTCTTATTTTTTTGAGCCAGTGTACCCAGAGCGTTATCATAAGTAGTAATATTTCTCTTTGCATCTGATATGCTTACATCATGACTTTGAGATTTTAATATTCATTTTCATCTCTAATTCTTTTTTATATATGCCAAGAGCTTCGCTCTCTCATGGTCAATTAATATAAGATTATCTACAGGAGGCATATTTTCATTTAAAATTTGTATAGTTAATCATACTGTTTCGAGCTCAGTTTGTAATTAATTTGCAGTCTATTGAGCAATATACATATAATAATTATTGGTATTATTACATATAATGAGATTGGTATTATTGGTATTATTACATATAATGATATTGACTAATTAAATGCAAACAGTTTTTCCTGCCATCGATTCTCCGATTAATAATATCTTTGATCTGTTGCATGCTAAACGCAAGACTGTCACTGCCGTGAATGTCGTATATGCTCTCAAATATATAACAAGCGTAGGAGCGCAGTCTAAATCAATTTTCTTATTTTTCTGAGCCAGTGTACCCAGAGCGTTATCATAAGTAGTAATATTACTCTTTGCATCTGATATGCTTACATCATGACTTTGAGATTTTATTATTCATTTTCATCTTTAAGTCCTTTTTATATATGCCAAGAGTTTAGCTCTCTCATGGTCAATTAATATAACATTATCTACAGGAGGCATCTTTTCATTTAAATTTGTATAGGAAATCATACTGTTTCGAGCTCAGTTTGTAATTAATTTGCAGTCTATTGAGCAATATACATATAATAATTATTGGTATTATTACATATAATGAGATTGGTATTATTGGTATTATTACATATAATGATATGGACTAATTAAATGCAAACAGTTTTTCCTGCCATCGATTCTCCGATTAATAATATCTTTGATCTGTTGCATGCTAAACGCAAGACTGTCACTGCCATGAATGTCGTATATGCTCTCAAATATATAACAGGCGTAGGAGCGCAGTCTAAAAGAATTTTCTTATTTTT
Organism: Haliclystus octoradiatus; assembly: GCA_916610825.1. Classification (NCBI taxonomy): domain Eukaryota; kingdom Metazoa; phylum Cnidaria; class Staurozoa; order Stauromedusae; family Haliclystidae; genus Haliclystus; species Haliclystus octoradiatus. The sequence continues at coordinate 12,107,731 of OU744453.1, forward strand.
CTGAGCCAGTGTACTCAGAGCGTTATCATAAGTAGTAATATTACTCTTTGCATCTGATATGCTTACATCATGACTTTGAGATTTTATTATTCATTTTCATCTTTAAGTCCTTTTTATATATGCCAAGAGTTTGGCTCTCTCATGGTCAATTAATATAACATTATCTACAGGAGGCATCTTTTCATTTAAATTTGTATAGGAAATCATACTGTTTCGAGTTCAGTTTGTAATTAATTTGCAGTCTATTGAGCAATATACATATAATAATTATTGGTATTATTACATATAATGAGATTGGTATTATTGGTATTATTACATGTAATGATATTGACTAATTAAATGCAAACAATTTCTCCTGCCATCGACTCTCCGCTTAATAATATCTTTGATCTGTTGCATGCTAAACGCAAGACTGTCACTGCCATGAATGTCGTATATGCTCTCAAATATAATCTAACACAGTCTAAAAGAATTTTCTTATTTTTCTGAGCCAGTATACCCAGAGCGTTATCATAAGTAGTAATATTTCTCTTTGCATCTGATATGCTTACATCATGACTTTGAGATTTTAATATTCATTTTCATCTCTAATTCTTTTTTATATATGCCAAGAGCTTCGCTCTCTCATGGTCAATTAATATAAGATTATCTACAGGAGGCATATTTTCATTTAAAATTTGTATAGTTAATCATACTGTTTCGAGCTCAGTTTGTAATTAATTTGCAGTCTATTGAGCAATATACATATAATAATTATTGGTATTATTACATATAATGAGATTGGTATTATTGGTATTATTACATATAATGATATTGACTAATTAAATGCAAACAGTTTTTCCTGCCATCGATTCTCCGATTAATAATATCTTTGATCTGTTGCATGCTAAACGCAAGACTGTCACTGCCGTGAATGTCGTATATGCTCTCAAATATATAACAAGCGTAGGAGCGCAGTCTAAATCAATTTTCTTATTTTTCTGAGCCAGTGTACCCAGAGCGTTATCATAAGTAGTAATATTACTCTTTGCATCTGATATGCTTACATCATGACTTTGAGATTTTATTATTCATTTTCATCTTTAAGTCCTTTTTATATATGCCAAGAGTTTAGCTCTCTCATGGTCAATTAATATAACATTATCTACAGGAGGCATCTTTTCATTTAAATTTGTATAGGAAATCATACTGTTTCGAGCTCAGTTTGTAATTAATTTTCAGTCTATTGAGCAATATACATATAATAATTATTGGTATTATTACATATAATGAGATTGGTATTATTGGTATTATTACATATAATGATATTGACTAATTAAATGCAAACAGTTTTTCCTGCCATCGATTCTCCGATTAATAATATCTTTGATCTGTTGCATGCTAAACGCAAGACTGTCACTGCCATGAATGTCGTATATGCTCTCAAATATATAACAAGCGTAGGAGCGCAGTCTAAAAGAATTTTCTTATTTTTCTGAGCCAGTGTACTCAGAGCGTTATCATGAGTAGTAATATTACTCTTTGCATCTGATATGCTTACATCATGACTTTGAGATTTTATTATTCATTTTCATCTTTAAGTCCTTTTTATATATGCCAAGAGTTTGGCTCTCTCATGGTCAATTAATATAACATTATCTACAGGAGGCATCTTTTCATTTAAATTTGTATAGGAAATCATACTGTTTCGAGTTCAGTTTGTAATTAATTTGCAGTCTATTGAGCAATATACATATAATAATTATTGGTCTTATTGCATATAATGAGATTGGTATTATTGGTATTATTACATGTAATGATATTGACTAATTAAATGCAAACAATTTCTCCTGCCATCGGCTCTCCGATTAATAATATCTTTGATCTGTTGCATGCTAAACGCAAGACTGTCACTGCCATGAATGTCGTATATGCTCTCAAATATATAACAAGCGTAGGAGCGCAGTCTAAAAGAATTTTCTTATTTTTCTGAGCCAGTGTACCCAGAGCGTTATCATAAGTAGTAATATTACTCTTTGCATCTGATATGCTTACATCATGACTTTGAGATTTTATTATTCATTTTCATCTTTAAGTCTTTTTTATATATGCCAAGAGTTTAGCTCTCTCATGGTCAATTTATATAACATTATCTACAGGAGGCATATTTTCATTTAAATTTGTATAGGAAATCATACTGTTTCGAGTTCAGTTTGTAATTAATTTGCAGTCTATTGAGCAATATACATATAATAATTATTGGTATTATTACATATAATGAGATTGGTATTATTGGTATTATTACATGTAATGATATTGACTAATTAAATGCAAACAATTTCTCCTGCCGTCGACTCTCCGATTAATAATATCTTTGATCTGTTGCATGCTAAACGCAAGACTGTCACTGCCATGAATGTCGTATATGCTCTCAAATATATAACAAACGTAGGAGCGCAGTCTAAAAGAATTTTCTTATTTTTCTGAGCCAGTGTACCCAGAGCGTTATCATAAGTAGTAATATTTCTATTTGCATCTGATATGCTTACATCATGACTTTGAGATTTTATTATTCATTTTCATCTTTCAGTCTTTTTTATATATGCCAAGAACTTAGCTCTCTCATGGTCAATTAATATAACATTATCTACAGGAGGCATATTTTCATTTAAATTTGTATAGGAAATCAAACTGTTTCGAGCTCAGTTTGTAATTAATTTGCAGTCTATTGAGCAATATGCATATAATAATTATTGGTCTTATTACATATAATGAGATTGGTATTATTGTTATTATTGCATATAATGATATTGACTAATTAAATGCAAACAGTTTTTCCTGCCATGGTTTCTCCGATTAATAATATCTTTGATCTGTTGCATGCTAAACGCAAGACTGTCACTGCCATGAATGTCGTATATGCTCTCAAATATATAACAAACGTAGGAGCGCAGTCTAAATTAATTGTCTTAGTTTTCTGAGCCAGTGTACCCAGAGCGTTATCATAAGTAGTAATATTTATCTTTGCATCTGATATGCTTACATCATGACTTTGAGATTTTATTATTCATTTTCATCTTTATGTCTTTTTTATATATGCCAAGAGTTTAGCTCTCTCATGGTCAATTAATATAACATTATCCACAGGTGGCATATTTTCATTTAAATTTGTATAGGTAATCATACTGTTTCGAGTTCAGTTTGTAATTGATTTGCAGTCTATTGAGCAATATACATATAATAATTATTGGTATTATTACATATAATGAGATTGGTATGATTGGTATTATTACATGTAATGATATTGACTAATTAAATGCAAACAATTTCTCCTGCCATGGATTCTCCGATTAATAATATCTTTGATCTGTTGCATGTTAAACGCAAGACTGTCACTGCCCTGAATGTCGTATATGCTCTCAAATATAATCTAACTCAGTCTAAAATAATTTTCTTATTTTTCTGAGCCAGTGTACCCAGAGCGTTATCATAAGTAGTAATATTTCTCTTTGCATCTGATATGCTTACATCATGACTTTTAGATTTTAATATTCATTTTCATCTCTAATTCTTTTTTATATATGCCAAGAGCTTCGCTCTCTCATGGTCAATTAATATAAGATTATCTACAGGAGGCATCTTTTCATTTAAATTTGTATAGGAAATCATACTGTTTCGAGTTCAGTTTGTAATTAATTTGCAGTCTATTGAGCAATATACATATAATAATTATTGGTATTATTACATATAATGAGATTGGTATGATTGTTATTATTACATGTAATGATATTGACTAATTAAATGCAAACAGTTTCTCCTGCCATCGACTCTCCGATTAATAATATCTTTGATCTGTTGCATGCTAAACGCAAGACTGTCACTGCCATGGATGTCGTATATGCTCTCAAATATAATCTAACGCAGTCTAAAAGAATTTCTTATTTTTCTGAGCCAGTGTACCCAGAGCGTTATCATAAGTAGTAATATTTCTCTTTGCATCTGATATGCTTACATCATGACTTTGAGATTTTATTATTCATTTTCATCTTCAAGTCTTTTTTATATATGCCAAGAGTTTAGCTCTCTCATGGTCAATTAATATAACATTATCTACAGGAGGCATATTTTCATTTAAATTTGTATGGGAAATCATACTATTTCGAGTTCAGTTTGTAATTAATTTGCAGTCTATTGAGCAATATACATATAATAATTATTGGTCTTATTGCATATAATGAGATTGGTATTATTGGTATTATTACATGTAATGATGTTGACTAATTAGATGCAAACAGTTTTTCCTGCCATCGATTCTCCAATTAATAATATCTTTGATCTGTTGCATGCTAAACGCAAGACTGTCACTGCCATGAATGTCGTATATGCTCTCAAATATATAACAAGCGTAGGAGCGCAGTCTAAAAGAATTTTCTTATTTTTCTGAGCCAGTGTACCCAGAGCGTTATCATAAGTAGTAATATTACTCTTTGCATCTGATATGCTTACATCATGACTTTGAGATTTTATTATTCATTTTTATCTTTAAGTCTTTTTTATATATGCCAAGAGTTTAGCTCTCTCATGGTCAATTAATATAACATTATCTACAGGAGGCATATTTTCATTTAAATTTGTATAGGAAATCATACTGTTTCGAGCTCAGTTTGTAATTAATTTGCAGTCTACTGAGCAATATACATATAATAATTATTGGTATTATTACATATAATGAGATTGGTATTATTGGTATTATTACATATAATGATATTGACTAATTAAATGCAAACAGTTTTTCCTGCCATCGATTCTCCGATTAATAATATCTTTGATCTGTTGCATGCTAAACGCAAGACTGTCACTGCCATGAAAGTCGTATATACTCTCAAATATATAACAAGCGTAAGAGCGCAGTCTAAAAGAATTTTCTTATTTTTCTGAGCCAGTGTACTCAGAGCATTATCATAAGTAGTAATATTACTCTTTGCATCTGATATGCTTACATCATGACTTTGAGATTTTATTATTCATTTTTATCTTTAAGTCTTTTTTATATATGCCAAGAGTTTAGCTCTCTCATGGTCAATTAATATAACATTATCTACAGGAGGCATATTTTCATTTAAATTTGTATAGGAAATCATACTATTTCGAGTTCAGTTTGTAATTAATTTGCAGTCTATTGAGCAATATACATATAATAATTATTGGTCTTATTGCATATAATGAGATTGGTATTATTGGTATTATTACATGTAATGATGTTGACTAATTAAATGCAAACAGTTTTTCCTGCCATCGATTCTCCAATTAATAATATCTTTGATCTGTTGCATGCTAAACGCAAGACTGTCACTGCCATGAATGTCGTATATGCTCTGAAATATATAACAAACGTAGGAGCGCAGTCTAAATTAATTGTCTTAGTTTTCTGAGCCAGTGTACCCAGAGCGTTATCATAAGTAGTAATATTTCTCTTTGCATCTGATATGCTTACATCATGACTTTGAGATTTTATTATTCATTTTCATCTTTAAGTCTTTTTTATATATGCCAAGAGTTTAGCTCTCTCATGGTCAATTAATATAACATTATCTACAGGAGGCATATTTTCATTTAAATTTGTATAGGAAATCATACTGTTTCGAGTTCAGTTTGTAATTAATTTGCAGTCTATTGAGCAATATACATATAATAATTATTGGTATTATTACATATAATGAGATTGGTATTATTGGTATTATTACATATAATGATATTGACTAATTAAATGCAAACAGTTTCTCCTGCCATCGACTCTCCGATTAATAATATCTTTGATCTGTTGCATGCTAAACGCAAGACTGTCACTGCCATGGATGTCGTATATGCTCTCAAATATAATCTAACGCAGTCTAAAAGAATTTTCTTATTTTTCTGAGCCAGTGTACCCAGAGCGTTATCATAAGTAGTAATATTTCTCTTTGCATCTGATATGCTTACATCATGACTTTGAGATTTTATTATTCATTTTCATCTTCAAGTCTTTTTTATATATGCCAAGAGTTTAGCTCTCTAATGGTCAATTAATATAACATTATCTACAGGAGGCATATTTTCATTTAAATTTGTATGGGAAATCATACTATTTCGAGTTCAGTTTGTAATTAATTTGCAGTCTATTGAGCAATATACATATAATAATTATTGGTCTTATTGCATATAATGAGATTGGTATTATTGGTATTATTACATGTAATGATGTTGACTAATTAAATGCAAACAGTTTTTCCTGCCATCGATTCTCCAATTAATAATATCTTTGATCTGTTGCATGCTAAACGCAAGACTGTCACTGCCATGAATGTCGTATATGCTCTCAAATATATAACAAGCGTAGGAGCGCAGTCTAAAAGAATTTTCTTATTTTTCTGAGCCAGTGTACCCAGAGCGTTATCATAAGTAGTAATATTACTTTTTGCATCTGATATGCTTACATCATGACTTTGAGATTTTATTATTCATTTTTATCTTTAAGTCTTTTTTATATATGCCAAGAGTTTAGCTCTCTCATGGTCAATTAATATAACATTATCTACAGGAGGCATATTTTCATTTAAATTTGTATAGGAAATCATACTGTTTCGAGCTCAGTTTGTAATTAATTTGCAGTCTATTGAGCAATATACATATGATAATTATTGGTATTATTACATATAATGAGATTGGTATTATTGGTATTATTACATATAATGATATTGACTAATTAAATGCAAACAGTTTTTCCTGCCATCGATTCTCCGATTAATAATATCTTTGATCTGTTGCATGCTAAACGCAAGACTGTCACTGCCATGAAAGTCGTATATACTCTCAAATATAATCTAACACAGTCTAAAAGAATTTTCTTATTTTTCTGAGCCAGTGTACCCAGAGCGTTATCATAAGTAGTAATATTTCTCTTTGCATCTGATATGCTTACATCATGACTTTTAGATTTTAATATTCATTTTCATCTCTAATTCTTTTTTATATATGCCAAGAGCTTCGCTCTCTCATGGTCAATTAATATAAGATTATCTACAGGAGGCATCTTTTCATTTAAATTTGTATAGGAAATCATACTGTTTCGAGTTCAGTTTGTAATTAATTTGCAGTCTATTGAGCAATATACATATAATAATTATTGGTATTATTACATATAATGAGATTGGTATGATTGTTATTATTACATGTAATGATATTGACTAATTAAATGCAAACAGTTTCTCCTGCCATCGACTCTCCGATTAATAATATCTTTGATCTGTTGCATGCTAAACGCAAGACTGTCACTGCCATGGATGTCGTATATGCTCTCAAATATAATCTAACGCAGTCTAAAAGAATTTTCTTATTTTTCTGAGCCAGTGTACCCAGAGCGTTTTCATAAGTAGTAATATTACTCTTTGCATCTGATATGCTTACATCATGACTTTGAGATTTTATTATTCATTTTCATCTTTAAGTCCTTTTTATATATGCCAAGAGTTTAGCTCTCTCATGGTCAATTAATATAACATTATCTACACGAGGCATCTTTTCATTTAAATTTGTATAGGAAATCATACTGTTTCGAGCTCAGTTTGTAATTAATTTGCAGTCTATTGAGCAATATACATATAATAATTATTGGTATTATTACATATAATGAGATTGGTATTATTGGTATTATTACATATAATGATATTGACTAATTAAATGCAAACAGTTTTTCCTGCCATGGTTTCTCCGATTAATAATATCTTTGATCTGTTGCATGCTAAACGCAAGACTGTCACTGCCGTGAATGTCGTATATGCTATCAAATGTATAACAAGCGTAGGAGCGCAGTCTAAAAGAATTTTCTTATTTTTCTGAGCCAGTGTACCCAGAGCGTTATCATAAGTAGTAATATTACTCTTTGCATCTGATATGCTTACATCATGACTTTGAGATTTTATTATTCATTTTCATCTTTAAGTCCTTTTTATATATGCCAAGAGTTTAGCTCTCTCATGGTCAATTAATATAACATTATCTACAGGAGGCATCTTTTCATTTAAATTTGTATAGGTAATCATACTGTTTCGAGCTCAGTTTGTAATTAATTTGCAGTCTATTGAGCAATATACATATAATAATTATTGGTCTTATTGCATATAGTGAGATTGGTATTATTGGTATTATTACATGTAATGATATTGACTAATTAAATGCAAACAATTTCTCCTGCCATCGACTCTCCGATTAATAATATTTTTGATCTGTTGCATGCTAAACGCAAGACTGTCACTGCCCTGAATGTCGTATAGGCTCTCAAATATAATCTAACGCAGTCTAAAAGAATTTTCTTATTTTTTTGAGCCAGTGTACCCAGAGCGTTATCATAAGTAGTAATATTACTCTTTGCATCTGATATGCTTACATCATGACTTTGAGATTTTATTATTCATTTTCATCTTTAAGTCCTTTTTATATATGCCAAGAGTTTAGCTCTCTCATGGTCAATTAATATAACATTATCTACAGGAGGCATCTTTTCATTTAAATTTGTATAGGAAATCATACTGTTTCGAGCTCAGTTTGTAATTAATTTGCAGTCTATTGAGCAATATACATATAATAATTATTGGTCTTATTGCATATAGTGAGATTGGTATTATTGGTATTATTACATGTAATGATATTGACTAATTAAATGCAAACAATTTCTCCTGCCATCGACTCTCCGATTAATAATATCTTTGATCTGTTGCATGCTAAACGCAAGACTGTCACTGCCCTGAATGTCGTATATGCTCTCAAATATAATCTAACGCAGTCTAAAAGAATTTTCTTATTTTTTTGAGCCAGTGTACCCAGAGCGTTATCATAAGTAGTAATATTTCTCTTTGCATCTGATATGCTTACATCATGACTTTGAGATTTTAATATTCATTTTCATCTCTAAGTCTTTTTTAAATATGCCAAGAGTTTAGCTCTCTCATGGTCAATTAATATAACATTATCTACAGGAGGCATATTTTCATTTAAATTTGTATAGGAAATCATACTGTTTCGAGTTCAGTTTGTAATGAATTTGCAGTCTATTGAGCAATATACATATAATAATTATTGGTCTTATTGCATATAATGAGATTGGTATTATTGGTATTATTACATGTAATGATATTGACTAATTAAATGCAAACAATTTCTCCTGCCATCGGCTCTCCGATTAATAATATCTTTGATCTGTTGCATGCTAAACGCAAGACTGTCACTGCCATGAATGTCGTATATGCTCTCAAATATATAACAAGCGTAGGAGCGCAGTCTAAAAGAATTTTCTTATTTTTCTGAGCCAGTGTACCCAGAGCGTTATCATAAGTAGTAATATTACTCTTTGCATCTGATATGCTTACATCATGACTTTGAGATTTTATTATTCATTTTCATCTTTAAGTCTTTTTTATATATGCCAAGAGTTTAGCTCTCTCATGGTCAATTTATATAACATTATCTACAGGAGGCATATTTTCATTTAAATTTGTATAGGAAATCATACTGTTTCGAGTTCAGTTTGTAATTAATTTGCAGTCTATTGAGCAATATACATATAATAATTATTGGTATTATTACATATAATGAGATTGGTATTATTGGTATTATTACATGTAATGATATTGACTAATTAAATGCAAACAATTTCTCCTGCCGTCGACTCTCCGATTAATAATATCTTTGATCTGTTGCATGCTAAACGCAAGACTGTCACTGCCATGAATGTCGTATATGCTCTCAAATATATAACAAACGTAGGAGCGCAGTCTAAAAGAATTTTCTTATTTTTCTGAGCCAGTGTACCCAGAGCGTTATCATAAGTAGTAATATTTCTATTTGCATCTGATATGCTTACATCATGACTTTGAGATTTTATTATTCATTTTCATCTTTAAGTCTTTTTTATATATGCCAAGAACTTAGCTCTCTCATGGTCAATTAATATAACATTATCTACAGGAGGCATATTTTCATTTAAATTTGTATAGGAAATCAAACTGTTTCGAGCTCAGTTTGTAATTAATTTGCAGTCTATTGAGCAATATGCATATAATAATTATTGGTCTTATTACATATAATGAGATTGGTATTATTGTTATTATTGCATATAATGATATTGACTAATTAAATGCAAACAGTTTTTCCTGCCATGGTTTCTCCGATTAATAATATCTTTGATCTGTTGCATGCTAAACGCAAGACTGTCACTGCCATGAATATCGTATATGCTCTCAAATATATAACAAACGTAGGAGCGCAGTCTAAATTAATTGTCTTAGTTTTCTGAGCCAGTGTACCCAGAGCGTTATCATAAGTAGTAATATTTATCTTTGCATCTGATATGCTTACATCATGACTTTGAGATTTTATTATTCATTTTCATCTTTATGTCTTTTTTATATATGCCAAGAGTTTAGCTCTCTCATGGTCAATTAATATAACATTATCCACAGGTGGCATATTTTCATTTAAATTTGTATAGGTAATCATACTGTTTCGAGTTCAGTTTGTAATTGATTTGCAGTCTATTGAGCAATATACATATAATAATTATTGGTATTATTACATATAATGAGATTGGTATGATTGGTATTATTACATGTAATGATATTGACTAATTAAATGCAAACAATTTCTCCTGCCATGGATTCTCCGATTAATAATATCTTTGATCTGTTGCATGTTAAACGCAAGACTGTCACTGCCCTGAATGTCGTATATGCTCTCAAATATAATCTAACTCAGTCTAAAAGAATTTTCTTATTTTTCTGAGCCAGTGTACCCAGAGCGTTATCATAAGTAGTAATATTTCTCTTTGCATCTGATATGCTTACATCATGACTTTTAGATTTTAATATTCATTTTCATCTCTAATTCTTTTTTATATATGCCAAGAGTTTCGCTCTCTCATGGTCAATTAATATAAGATTATCTACAGGAGGCATCTTTTCATTTAAATTTGTATAGGAAATCATACTGTTTCGAGTTCAGTTTGTAATTAATTTGCAGTCTATTGAGCAATATACATATAATAATTATTGGTATTATTACATATAATGAGATTGGTATGATTGTTATTATTACATGTAATGATATTGACTAATTAAATGCAAACAGTTTCTCCTGCCATCGACTCTCCGATTAATAATATCTTTGATCTGTTGCATGCTAAACGCAAGACTGTCACTGCCATGGATGTCGTATATGCTCTCAAATATAATCTAACGCAGTCTAAAAGAATTTTCTTATTTTTCTGAGCCAGTGTACCCAGAGCGTTATCATAAGTAGTAATATTTCTCTTTGCATCTGATATGCTTACATCATGACTTTGAGATTTTATTATTCATTTTCATCTTTAAGTCTTTTTTATATATGCCAAGAGTTTAGCTCTCTCATGGTCAATTAATATAACATTATCTACAGGAGGCATATTTTCATTTAAATTTGTATGGGAAATCATACTATTTCGAGTTCAGTTTGTAATTAATTTGCAGTCTATTGAGCAATATACATATAATAATTATTGGTCTTATTGCATATAATGAGATTGGTATTATTGGTATTATTACATGTAATGATGTTGACTAATTAAATGCAAACAGTTTTTCCTGCCATCGATTCTCCAATTAATAATATCTTTGATCTGTTGCATGCTAAACGCAAGACTGTCACCGCCATGAATGTCGTATATGCTCTCAAATATATAACAAGCGTAGGAGCGCAGTCTAAAAGAATTTTCTTATTTTTCTGAGCCAGTGTACCCAGAGCGTTATCATAAGTAGTAATATTACTCTTTGCATCTGATATGCTTACATCATGACTTTGAGATTTTATTATTCATTTTTATCTTTAAGTCTTTTTTATATATGCCAAGAGTTTAGCTCTCTCATGGTCAATTAATATAATATTATCTACAGGAGGCATATTTTCATTTAAATTTGTATAGGAAATCATACTGTTTCGAGCTCAGTTTGTAATTAATTTGCAGTCTATTGAGCAATATACATATGATAATTATTGGTATTATTACATATAATGAGATTGGTATTATTGGTATTATTACATATAATGATATTGACTAATTAAATGCAAACAGTTTTTCCTGCCATCGATTCTCCGATTAATAATATCTTTGATCTGTTGCATGCTAAATGCAAGACTGTCACTGCCATGAAAGTCGTATATACTCTCAAATATATAACAAGCGTAAGAGCGCAGTCTAAAAGAATTTTTTTATTTTTCTGAGCCAGTTTACCCAGAGCGTTATCATAAGTAGTAATATTAATCTTTGCATCTGATATGCTTACATCATGACTTTGAGATTTTATTATTCATTTTCATCTTCAAGTCTTTTTTATATATGCCAAGAGTTTAGCTCTCTGATGGTCAATTAATATAACATTATCTACAGGAGGCATATTTTCATTTAAAATTTGTAAAGTTAATCATACTGTTTCGAGCTCAGTTTGTAATTAATTTGCAGTCTATTGAGCAATATACATATAATAATTATTAGTATTATTACATATAATGAGATTGGTATTATTGGTATTATTACATATAATGATATTGACTAATTAAATGCAAACAGTTTTTCCTGCCATCGATTCTCCGATTAATAATATCTTTGATCTGTTGCATGCTAATTGCAAGACTGTCACTGCCATGAATGTCGTATATGCTCTCAAATATAATCTAACACAGTCTAAAAGAATTTTCTTATTTCTCTGAGCCAGTGTACCCAGAGCGTTATCATAAGTAGTAATATTACTCTTTGCATCTGATATGCTTACATCATGACTTTGAGATTTTATTATTCATTTTCATCTTTAAGTCTTTTTTATATATGCCAAGAGTTTAGCTCTCTCATGGTCAATTAATATAACATTATCTACAGGAGGCATATTTTCATTTAAAATTTGTATAGTTAATCATACTGTTTCGAGCTCAGTTTGTAATTAATTTGCAGTCTATTGAGCAATATACATATAATAATTATTGGTATTATTACATATAATGAGATTGGTATTATTGGTATTATTACATATAATGATATTGACTAATTAAATGCAAACAGTTTTTCCTGCCATCGATTCTCCGATTAATAATATCTTTGATCTGTTGCATGCTAAACGCAAGACTGTCACTGCCATGAAAGTCGTATAGGCTCTCAAATATAATCTAACGCAGTCTAAAAGAATTTTCTTATTTTTTTGAGCCAGTGTACCCAGAGCGTTATCATAAGTAGTAATATTACTCTTTGCATCTGATATGCTTACATCATGACTTTGAGATTTTATTATTCATTTTCATCTTTAAGTCCTTTTTATATATGCCAAGAGTTTAGCTCTCTCATGGTCAATTAATATAACATTATCTACAGGAGGCATCTTTTCATTTAAATTTGTATAGGAAATCATACTGTTTCGAGCTCAGTTTGTAATTAATTTGCAGTCTATTGAGCAATATACATATAATAATTATTGGTCTTATTGCATATAGTGAGATTGGTATTATTGGTATTATTACATGTAATGATATTGACTAATTAAATGCAAACAATTTCTCCTGCCATCGACTCTCCGATTAATAATATCTTTGATCTGTTGCATGCTAAACGCAAGACTGTCACTGCCCTGAATGTCGTATATGCTCTCAAATATAATCTAACGCAGTCTAAAAGAATTTTCTTATTTTTTTGAGCCAGTGTACCCAGAGCGTTATCATAAGTAGTAATATTTCTCTTTGCATCTGATATGCTTACATCATGACTTTGAGATTTTAATATTCATTTTCATCTCTAAGTCTTTTTTAAATATGCCAAGAGTTTAGCTCTCTCATGGTCAATTAATATAACATTATCTACAGGAGGCATATTTTCATTTAAATTTGTATAGGAAATCATACTGTTTCGAGTTCAGTTTGTAATGAATTTGCAGTCTATTGAGCAATATACATATAATAATTATTGGTCTTATTGCATATAATGAGATTGGTATTATTGGTATTATTACATGTAATGATATTGACTAATTAAATGCAAACAATTTCTCCTGCCATCGGCTCTCCGATTAATAATATCTTTGATCTGTTGCATGCTAAACGCAAGACTGTCACTGCCATGAATGTCGTATATGCTCTCAAATATATAACAAGCGTAGGAGCGCAGTCTAAAAGAATTTTCTTATTTTTCTGAGCCAGTGTACCCAGAGCGTTATCATAAGTAGTAATATTACTCTTTGCATCTGATATGCTTACATCATGACTTTGAGATTTTATTATTCATTTTCATCTTTAAGTCTTTTTTATATATGCCAAGAGTTTAGCTCTCTCATGGTCAATTTATATAACATTATCTACAGGAGGCATATTTTCATTTAAATTTGTATAGGAAATCATACTGTTTCGAGTTCAGTTTGTAATTAATTTGCAGTCTATTGAGCAATATACATATAATAATTATTGGTATTATTACATATAATGAGATTGGTATTATTGGTATTATTACATGTAATGATATTGACTAATTAAATGCAAACAATTTCTCCTGCCGTCGACTCTCCGATTAATAATATCTTTGATCTGTTGCATGCTAAACGCAAGACTGTCACTGCCATGAATGTCGTATATGCTCTCAAATATATAACAAACGTAGGAGCGCAGTCTAAAAGAATTTTCTTATTTTTCTGAGCCAGTGTACCCAGAGCGTTATCATAAGTAGTAATATTTCTATTTGCATCTGATATGCTTACATCATGACTTTGAGATTTTATTATTCATTTTCATCTTTAAGTCTTTTTTATATATGCCAAGAACTTAGCTCTCTCATGGTCAATTAATATAACATTATCTACAGGAGGCATATTTTCATTTAAATTTGTATAGGAAATCAAACTGTTTCGAGCTCAGTTTGTAATTAATTTGCAGTCTATTGAGCAATATGCATATAATAATTATTGGTCTTATTACATATAATGAGATTGGTATTATTGTTATTATTGCATATAATGATATTGACTAATTAAATGCAAACAGTTTTTCCTGCCATGGTTTCTCCGATTAATAATATCTTTGATCTGTTGCATGCTAAACGCAAGACTGTCACTGCCATGAATATCGTATATGCTCTCAAATATATAACAAACGTAGGAGCGCAGTCTAAATTAATTGTCTTAGTTTTCTGAGCCAGTGTACCCAGAGCGTTATCATAAGTAGTAATATTTATCTTTGCATCTGATATGCTTACATCATGACTTTGAGATTTTATTATTCATTTTCATCTTTATGTCTTTTTTATATATGCCAAGAGTTTAGCTCTCTCATGGTCAATTAATATAACATTATCCACAGGTGGCATATTTTCATTTAAATTTGTATAGGTAATCATACTGTTTCGAGTTCAGTTTGTAATTGATTTGCAGTCTATTGAGCAATATACATATAATAATTATTGGTATTATTACATATAATGAGATTGGTATGATTGGTATTATTACATGTAATGATATTGACTAATTAAATGCAAACAATTTCTCCTGCCATGGATTCTCCGATTAATAATATCTTTGATCTGTTGCATGTTAAACGCAAGACTGTCACTGCCCTGAATGTCGTATATGCTCTCAAATATAATCTAACTCAGTCTAAAAGAATTTTCTTATTTTTCTGAGCCAGTGTACCCAGAGCGTTATCATAAGTAGTAATATTTCTCTTTGCATCTGATATGCTTACATCATGACTTTTAGATTTTAATATTCATTTTCATCTCTAATTCTTTTTTATATATGCCAAGAGTTTCGCTCTCTCATGGTCAATTAATATAAGATTATCTACAGGAGGCATCTTTTCATTTAAATTTGTATAGGAAATCATACTGTTTCGAGTTCAGTTTGTAATTAATTTGCAGTCTATTGAGCAATATACATATAATAATTATTGGTATTATTACATATAATGAGATTGGTATGATTGTTATTATTACATGTAATGATATTGACTAATTAAATGCAAACAGTTTCTCCTGCCATCGACTCTCCGATTAATAATATCTTTGATCTGTTGCATGCTAAACGCAAGACTGTCACTGCCATGGATGTCGTATATGCTCTCAAATATAATCTAACGCAGTCTAAAAGAATTTTCTTATTTTTCTGAGCCAGTGTACCCAGAGCGTTATCATAAGTAGTAATATTTCTCTTTGCATCTGATATGCTTACATCATGACTTTGAGATTTTATTATTCATTTTCATCTTTAAGTCTTTTTTATATATGCCAAGAGTTTAGCTCTCTCATGGTCAATTAATATAACATTATCTACAGGAGGCATATTTTCATTTAAATTTGTATGGGAAATCATACTATTTCGAGTTCAGTTTGTAATTAATTTGCAGTCTATTGAGCAATATACATATAATAATTATTGGTCTTATTGCATATAATGAGATTGGTATTATTGGTATTATTACATGTAATGATGTTGACTAATTAAATGCAAACAGTTTTTCCTGCCATCGATTCTCCAATTAATAATATCTTTGATCTGTTGCATGCTAAACGCAAGACTGTCACCGCCATGAATGTCGTATATGCTCTCAAATATATAACAAGCGTAGGAGCGCAGTCTAAAAGAATTTTCTTATTTTTCTGAGCCAGTGTACCCAGAGCGTTATCATAAGTAGTAATATTACTCTTTGCATCTGATATGCTTACATCATGACTTTGAGATTTTATTATTCATTTTTATCTTTAAGTCTTTTTTATATATGCCAAGAGTTTAGCTCTCTCATGGTCAATTAATATAATATTATCTACAGGAGGCATATTTTCATTTAAATTTGTATAGGAAATCATACTGTTTCGAGCTCAGTTTGTAATTAATTTGCAGTCTATTGAGCAATATACATATGATAATTATTGGTATTATTACATATAATGAGATTGGTATTATTGGTATTATTACATATAATGATATTGACTAATTAAATGCAAACAGTTTTTCCTGCCATCGATTCTCCGATTAATAATATCTTTGATCTGTTGCATGCTAAATGCAAGACTGTCACTGCCATGAAAGTCGTATATACTCTCAAATATATAACAAGCGTAAGAGCGCAGTCTAAAAGAATTTTTTTATTTTTCTGAGCCAGTTTACCCAGAGCGTTATCATAAGTAGTAATATTAATCTTTGCATCTGATATGCTTACATCATGACTTTGAGATTTTATTATTCATTTTCATCTTCAAGTCTTTTTTATATATGCCAAGAGTTTAGCTCTCTGATGGTCAATTAATATAACATTATCTACAGGAGGCATATTTTCATTTAAAATTTGTAAAGTTAATCATACTGTTTCGAGCTCAGTTTGTAATTAATTTGCAGTCTATTGAGCAATATACATATAATAATTATTAGTATTATTACATATAATGAGATTGGTATTATTGGTATTATTACATATAATGATATTGACTAATTAAATGCAAACAGTTTTTCCTGCCATCGATTCTCCGATTAATAATATCTTTGATCTGTTGCATGCTAATTGCAAGACTGTCACTGCCATGAATGTCGTATATGCTCTCAAATATAATCTAACACAGTCTAAAAGAATTTTCTTATTTCTCTGAGCCAGTGTACCCAGAGCGTTATCATAAGTAGTAATATTACTCTTTGCATCTGATATGCTTACATCATGACTTTGAGATTTTATTATTCATTTTCATCTTTAAGTCTTTTTTATATATGCCAAGAGTTTAGCTCTCTCATGGTCAATTAATATAACATTATCTACAGGAGGCATATTTTCATTTAAAATTTGTATAGTTAATCATACTGTTTCGAGCTCAGTTTGTAATTAATTTGCAGTCTATTGAGCAATATACATATAATAATTATTGGTATTATTACATATAATGAGATTGGTATTATTGGTATTATTACATATAATGATATTGACTAATTAAATGCAAACAGTTTTTCCTGCCATCGATTCTCCGATTAATAATATCTTTGATCTGTTGCATGCTAAACGCAAGACTGTCACTGCCATGAAAGTCGTATATACTCTCAAATATATAACAAGCGTAAGAGCGCAGTCTAAAAGAATTTTCTTATTTTTCTGAGCCAGTGTACCCAGAGCGTTATCATAAGTAGTAATATTAATCTTTGCATCTGATATGCTTACATCATGACTTTGAGATTTTATTATTCATTTTCATCTTCAAGTCTTTTTTATATATGCCAAGAGTTTAGCTCTCTCATGGTCAATTAATATAACATTATCTACACGAGGCATCTTTTCATTTAAATTTGTATAGGAAATCATACTGTTTCGAGCTCAGTTTGTAATTAATTTGCAGTCTATTGAGCAATATACATATAATAATTATTGGTATTATTACATATAATGAGATTGGTATTATTGGTATTATTACATATAATGATATTGACTAATTAAATGCAAACAGTTTTTCCTGCCATGGTTTCTCCGATTAATAATATCTTTGATCTGTTGCATGCTAAACGCAAGACTGTCACTGCCATGAATGTCGTATATGCTCTCAAATATATAACAAACGTAGGAGCGCAGTCTAAATTAATTGTCTTAGTTTTCTGAGCCAGTGTACCCAGAGCGTTATCATAAGTAGTAATATTTATCTTTGCATCTGATATGCTTACATCATGACTTTGAGATTTTATTATTCATTTTCATCTTTATGTCTTTTTTATATATGCCAAGAGTTTAGCTCTCTCATGGTCAATTAATATAACATTATCCACAGGTGGCATATTTTCATTTAAATTTGTATAGTTAATCATACTGTTTCGAGCTCAGTTTGTAATTAATTTGCAGTCTATTGAGCAATATACATATAATAATTATTGGTATTATTACATATAATGAGATTGGTATTATTGGTATTATTACATATAATGATATTGACTAATTAAATGCAAACAGTTTTTCCTGCCATCGATTCTCCGATTAATAATGTCTTTGATCTGTTGCATGCTAAACGCAAGACTGTCACTGCCGTGAATGTCGTATATGCTATCAAATATATAACAAGCGTAGGAGCGCAGTCTAAAAGAATTTTCTTATTTTTCTGAGCCAGTGTACCCAGAGCGTTATCATAAGTAGTAATATTACTCTTTGCATCTGATATGCTTACATCATGACTTTGAGATTTTATTATTCATTTTCATCTTCAAGTCCTTTTTATATATGCCAAGAGTTTAGCTCTCTCATGGTCAATTAATATAACATTATCTACAGGAGGCATCTTTTCATTTAAATTTGTATAGGTAATCATACTGTTTCGAGCTCAGTTTGTAATTAATTTGCAGTCTATTGAGCAATATACATATAATAATTATTGGTCTTATTGCATATAGTGAGATTGGTATTATTGGTATTATTACATGTAATGATATTGACTAATTAAATGCAAACAATTTCTCCTGCCATCGACTCTCTGATTAATAATATTTTTGATCTGTTGCATGCTAAACGCAAGACTGTCACTGCCCTGAATGTCGTATAGGCTCTCAAATATAATCTAACGCAGTCTAAAAGAATTTTCTTATTTTTTTGAGCCAGTGTACCCAGAGCGTTATCATAAGTAGTAATATTACTCTTTGCATCTGATATGCTTACATCATGACTTTGAGATTTTATTATTCATTTTCATCTTTAAGTCCTTTTTATATATGCCAAGAGTTTAGCTCTCTCATGGTCAATTAATATAACATTATCTACAGGAGGCATCTTTTCATTTAAATTTGTATAGGAAATCATACTGTTTCGAGCTCAGTTTGTAATTAATTTGCAGTCTATTGAGCAATATACATATAATAATTATTGGTCTTATTGCATATAGTGAGATTGGTATTATTGGTATTATTACATGTAATGATATTGACTAATTAAATGCAAACAATTTCTCCTGCCATCGACTCTCCGATTAATAATATCTTTGATCTGTTGCATGCTAAACGCAAGACTGTCACTGCCCTGAATGTCGTATATGCTCTCAAATATAATCTAACGCAGTCTAAAAGAATTTTCTTATTTTTTTGAGCCAGTGTACCCAGAGCGTTATCATAAGTAGTAATATTTCTCTTTGCATCTGATATGCTTACATCATGACTTTGAGATTTTAATATTCATTTTCATCTCTAAGTCTTTTTTAAATATGCCAAGAGTTTAGCTCTCTCATGGTCAATTAATATAACATTATCTACAGGAGGCATATTTTCATTTAAATTTGTATAGGAAATCATACTGTTTCGAGTTCAGTTTGTAATGAATTTGCAGTCTATTGAGCAATATACATATAATAATTATTGGTCTTATTGCATATAATGAGATTGGTATTATTGGTATTATTACATGTAATGATATTGACTAATTAAATGCAAACAATTTCTCCTGCCATCGGCTCTCCGATTAATAATATCTTTGATCTGTTGCATGCTAAACGCAAGACTGTCACTGCCATGAATGTCGTATATGCTCTCAAATATATAACAAGCGTAGGAGCGCAGTCTAAAAGAATTTTCTTATTTTTCTGAGCCAGTGTACCCAGAGCGTTATCATAAGTAGTAATATTACTCTTTGCATCTGATATGCTTACATCATGACTTTGAGATTTTATTATTCATTTTCATCTTCAAGTCTTTTTTATATATGCCAAGAGTTTAGCTCTCTCATGGTCAATTTATATAACATTATCTACAGGAGGCATATTTTCATTTAAATTTGTATAGGAAATCATACTGTTTCGAGCTCAGTTTGTAATTAATTTGCAGTCTATTGAGCAATATACATATGATAATTATTGGTATTATTACATATAATGAGATTGGTATTATTGGTATTATTACATATAATGATATTGACTAATTAAATGCAAACAGTTTTTCCTGCCATCGATTCTCCGATTAATAATATCTTTGATCTGTTGCATGCTAAACGCAAGACTGTCACTGCCATGAAAGTCGTATATACTCTCAAATATATAACAAGCGTAAGAGCGCAGTCTAAAAGAATTTTTTTATTTTTCTGAGCCAGTTTACCCAGAGCGTTATCATAAGTAGTAATATTAATCTTTGCATCTGATATGCTTACATCATTTTTTTTTTTTTTTTTTTTTGGATTTATCATTTATCCACAAACCGGGTAAGCTTTCAGCTTTTTTTCACCGGGGTGGTTGGTTAAATTGGTTAGTATTTTGAAGCTTGTGTGCGTTTATAGCCGGATGCCCTTCCTGACGCCAAACCTATAGTGCTCCGGCCAGGGATTGAACCTGAGACCCTGCGGGCCGTGGTCCAACGCTCTAACCACTACACCAAGGCCGCACACTTTGAGATTTTATTATTCATTTTCATCTTCAAGTCTTTTTTATATATGCCAAGAGTTTAGCTCTCTGATGGTCAATTAATATAACATTATCTACAGGAGGCATATTTTCATTTAAAATTTGTATAGTTAATCATACTGTTTCGAGCTCAGTTTGTAATTAATTTGTAGTCTATTGAGCAATATACATATAATAATTATTAGTATTATTACATATAATGAGATTGGTATTATTGGTATTATTACATATAATGATATTGACTAATTAAATGCAAACAGTTTTTCCTGCCATCGATTCTCCGATTAATAATATCTTTGATCTGTTGCATGCTAATTGCAAGACTGTCACTGCCATGAATGTCGTATATGCTCTCAAATATAATCTAACACAGTCTAAAAGAATTTTCTTATTTCTCTGAGCCAGTGTACCCAGAGCGTTATCATAAGTAGTAATATTACTCTTTGCATCTGATATGCTTACATCATGACTTTGAGATTTTATTATTCATTTTCATCTTTAAGTCTTTTTTATATATGCCAAGAGTTTAGCTCTCTCATGGTCAATTAATATAACATTATCTACAGGAGGCATATTTTCATTTAAATTTGTATAGGAAATCATACTGTTTCGAGCTCAGTTTGTAATTAATTTGCAGTCTATTGAGCAATATACATATAATAATTATTGGTATTATTACATATAATGAGATTGGTATTATTGGTATTATTACATATAATGATATTGACTAATTAAATGCAAACAGTTTTTCCTGCCATCGATTCTCCGATTAATAATATCTTTGATCTGTTGCATGCTAAACGCAAGACTGTCACTGCCATGAAAGTCGTATATACTCTCAAATATATAACAAGCGTAAGAGCGCAGTCTAAAAGAATTTTCTTATTTTTCTGAGCCAGTGTACCCAGAGCGTTATCATAAGTAGTAATATTAATCTTTGCATCTGATATGCTTACATCATGACTTTGAGATTTTATTATTCATTTTCATCTTCAAGTCTTTTTTATATATGCCAAGAGTTTAGCTCTCTCATGGTCAATTAATATAACATTATCTACACGAGGCATCTTTTCATTTAAATTTGTATAGGAAATCATACTGTTTCGAGCTCAGTTTGTAATTAATTTGCAGTCTATTGAGCAATATACATATAATAATTATTGGTATTATTACATATAATGAGATTGGTATTATTGGTATTATTACATATAATGATATTGACTAATTAAATGCAAACAGTTTTTCCTGCCATGGTTTCTCCGATTAATAATATCTTTGATCTGTTGCATGCTAAACGCAAGACTGTCACTGCCATGAATGTCGTATATGCTCTCAAATATATAACAAACGTAGGAGCGCAGTCTAAATTAATTGTCTTAGTTTTCTGAGCCAGTGTACCCAGAGCGTTATCATAAGTAGTAATATTTATCTTTGCATCTGATATGCTTACATCATGACTTTGAGATTTTATTATTCATTTTCATCTTTATGTCTTTTTTATATATGCCAAGAGTTTAGCTCTCTCATGGTCAATTAATATAACATTATCCACAGGTGGCATATTTTCATTTAAATTTGTATAGTTAATCATACTGTTTCGAGCTCAGTTTGTAATTAATTTGCAGTCTATTGAGCAATATACATATAATAATTATTGGTATTATTACATATAATGAGATTGGTATTATTGGTATTATTACATTTAAACTCCTCACCCTTTGGTGGGGTTTTGGGATTGGTGCTTGGTTGGTGGGAGTTACTCATTCGTTCGTTAGGCAGCTAAGCTCGTGCTAACCTGTTTCCCCCACTCGAACCAAGCACCGTCACACTGATAATCAGTGGAAAAATTACAACTACCCTGTTGAAATAAAAGTTAATCTGTAGCTACTTAAAGTAAACTTGACAAACATGACCTATTGACTTATGGTGAGGGTGGGCTGGGAAGCATTAGCATCGCGACTATTACGTGAAAGTCGAGGCATAACTAAATAATAATTTCAATTGATTATCGTTCGTTCGTGTCTTACTTACTAGCAGGCTAGCACATGCAAGAATGATTACGCCCTACTATGTCACAAGACTTACCCTATGCCATGGACAAGAGATTGGCCATACAATGCCAGCTTTCGTACGAGGCAATTCCCGTGCATGCATTCCTTGCGGTATCTAACGCCACGCCTCCAAGCAATGCAACAGCAAACTAGAAAAACTGTGTGGGCCGTACTGCGGACCCCAAAAGGCCTGGTGTTTAACTTCTACTAAATGATATGTAGTAACATTTAAACTCCTCACCCTTTGGTGGGGTTTTGGGATTGGTGCTTGGTTGGTGGGAGTTACTCATTCGTTCGTTAGGCAGCTAAGCTCGTGCTAACCTGTTTCCCCCAACATTGTCTCCAGTGTGCTTGGAGAGGAGGTACAGGTTCCTCGTCTGTAACTCCCACCCCATCATGTCCAAGCACCTAACAGCAGCAATTTCTTAAGAACCCAATCTATGATAGGACTTGGGAGAAGCTTGACAGCGATGCTGGAGACGTCCTTGTATACAGCTGGTAAGCTTGGCTACGCCAGCGGCCCATTGCCTTGATGGCATGATCTGGAATCCCATTACGAGCCGCCACTGTTGCAGCCCCAATTCGAAAGCTATGGGTTGAGAAATATCCAGGAATTTGATTATCCACTAATATGGAGCGCAGCCAGTTGGACAGGTAGTTACGAGACAAGGGATGACCAGATGAAAGAAGGAAAAGAGGTCCAGATTTATCACCTCGCTTGTGAAGGTAAGCTGACATTGCTGAAATAGCACAGATACTGGATGAGCCAAGGCCGATATGAATGTAGCAACCTTGTCTAAACTGATCCGTCTTTGATGCCTTGATCCGAATCCGCATGCAAGTTGGTGTTGACTGTGAATCAAATGATAGATCAGCAGGCTGTAAATGAATTGCAGGGTCAAAACTTAGCAAATTTGTTACTGTGTATTCTGATGACCGAAGAAATCCAAAATAGGCCAACGTACAGGCCGCCCAAAACATAATGTGGTCGTCCTGGAGCAGATTTAATGACTGATGAATAATTTTCATAATTGAGTCCGTTATTGGTACCCGAGGATTTGTTTTGTTGATCTGAGATCGTTTGATTCCTTGACATAGTCTATGTAGGCGAGGACAATGTAGTAGTGGGTCTGCAAAACCTTGCTCAATATGAAGCGCTCTGACAGCCGATAAATATACCTTGATTGAAGGGAGCTTTAGTGAGTCTGTAAGATGTGTCACGAACGAACATAGCATTGATTCATTGGCTGGACATGGAGTCGCATGACCCAGGTGCGCTGAGAATGCTATGAACCGATGTTGGGCTGAGGCGTAGGTGCGTCTAGTTGAAGGGGCCAAACTGTTTGCCATGAAAAGTTGATACTTTCTTTCCAGATGATTCAAGCCAACTTCATCAATAATTGGTTGTCGAGCTGCATTGGATGGTTCTTGGCTGTGGGTGCCCTGTTGTAAAATGCCTGCCAATGAAAACGAGACAAGGCATCAGCAATCCCGTTGTTGACTCCAGCAATGTGCTGTGAAGAGAAAGAAAAGTTCAATTTGGCTGCAACAAATAATAAGTTTCTTACAAGACGCATAATTATTGGAACCTTGGACGTCCTGCAATTAAGAATATGAACCACTGCTATATTATCGCAACGAAACAGGACTTGGCTGCGTGTCCAGTCTGAGCCCCATGTGTGTGCTGCCACTACAATGGGGAAAAGTTCTTTATAAGCGATTGATTGCTTTGCTTGATAAGGAGTCCAGTGACCATTAAACCAGTTTCCTTGGTAGTAGGCCCCATACCCAGCCTGACCTGAAGCATCAGAAAACATTTCAAACTTAGAGTCAGTAGGCATTCCTGGAAATAACCAAAAACTGACTCCATTCCATTGATGAAGAAAGTCACGCCACCAGAACAGATCCTGTCGAAATTCCTGATTCAGTCGAATTGGATGGCGTCTTGATCGAAAACAGCTGAGTAAATCTAGCATCCGACGTATAAATGTGCGGCCTGGCCACACTACCTTAGCGGCGTGGTGTAGATGACCTATTAAAGACTCCAATTGGTTACGATTGCATCCTTGCTTAAGAACCCAAGATTGAATCAAGGAGTGAAGGTTGGCCAGTTTGTCTGCTGGGAGACGAGCGGTCTGAGTTGCCGAGTCCAATTCAATTCCCAAAACCAGCATAGACGTGGACGGACCTTCACATTTTTTAGGGTTCAGTGGTAAGCCCAATTCCTTGCAAACTTCTTGGGCTAGAGACCATTGGCGAAGACATATATCTGATTTGGCTGGTCCTGCCATGACAAAGTCGTCCAGGTAATGTACAATATTTGACACATGAAAGTGGTAGGAAAGAATCCATTCAACTGCTTCGGCAACCGAATTGAATATGAATGGTGCAGATCTCAGCCCAAATGGAAGAGTCAAGTCCATGAAGTAGTTGTTTCGCCATTTCATACCTAACAAAAACCGATCGTCTGGATGAACCGGAATGTTCCTGTAAGCCGATTCAACATCGAACTTAGCCATCAAGGCCCCAACACCGAGATCTTTCACCATTGATATGATTTGATCTAGCTGGACATAATTAAAATTGAAGTCCAGCTTGTTGATGCCATCATTTACACTTAAACCTGTAGGTGCTGATAAATCCACAATAAGACGCCATTTTCCGGGTTGGTTCTTCTTAGGTATAACACCGAAGCTACTGACTTGAATTCCTTCAACCGGTGGATTGCGAAAAGGACCAGCCACTCTTCCTAATTGTACTTCGTTACTCAAGTAAGCGTCAATTACTGAAGAATACTTCTGGGCTGACTGATTGTTCTTTTTGGCTGGTTTCAGACTCTGCCGATGATTGAAACCAAGTTTGAAGCCTGCTTGGATACCATTCACAACATAATTGGTAAAATGAGGATTAGGATGATAGGCCAAATAATAGGCAAAGCGATCCGCTTTCAGAGGAGTTATTGAGGAAATCGGCGGCAAAATGCAGCAGGCTAGAAAAAATAAATAAAGTCATGAAAGGTTAATAGCAGTCCTTCTAATGTCGTCTGTGCCATTGAAGGTAATAGGCAAACTTGGAAAAATGAAAAAAAAAAAAAAAATAATAATAATAAAAAAAAAAAAAAAAAAAAAAATAAATAAATAAATAATAAAAAACAAAAAAATAAAAGAAAATAAATTAATTAAAAATAAATTAAAAATAAATAAAACTTGGAAGATCATCATAAAATAAAAGTAATAATGAAAAAAAAAAATAAATAAAAATTAAAGTAAATTACTAACTATAATAATGATAAGAACCATGAGATGAACATTTGACAAAGGAAGTAAAAAAAAAATCATACGGAAACCGACACGGAATCCGATATGAAACCGGTGACGGTTTTCGGTACCAATCCGGTTTTCTTGACAGACAAAAACCTTTATCGGCGGTACTTGTATTTGTTAAATTTTTCACACAATCTCGATGCATCAACACTACAGAAACAAAGGAGAGTTGTCTCAACCAATCGGAATCTTGAAAAGCTTTGAGGAACCAATCAGATGGAGCTACAACTATTGCTGAAAAATTCTTAGTTTGCGTTATCAAATCTACTAATATCGTTCGAGTTATCGCAATTATTGATTATCAAATAAGCCTCTCGACCATACAATTCGTTGGATTGCCTTAAATTTTCACTCACACATCTACCGAGTTATTTGTCTTCGTGGTGAAGATGAAAGTCAGGTATTCTAGTAACATTTAATTTGTCCGTGACATTGTGCCTTGTTGGACGAAAATAGACGACTTGCTCAAACGTAACCTTCGTTTGGTCTACCTTGTCGGACGAACTGGGATTATATTGCCTTATAAAAAAGACCATCGTACGGAAATGTATTAATGCCTAAACTCGATCGCATGTCGTCGATATAAATATCAAGAAAGCCTCAGTACATCTAATACGCTCTAGAACCAGTCAACTTGAGTCTTGTTAACTAACAGAGCGTATAGCTGCGAAACTGTGCTGACAGACCACCTCTATATATTTTTGTATAGGAGGAACTGGAAATAAATAAAAAAGAATTTCCTATTGACTGGCCTTTTACTATAAACAGCAAGATCCTGAATTGGACAGACGAAAGTGGTGGCTTTTCGAAGGGCTCTTAACGTTAATGGTAAAAGCAACTTACGAATCAAAGTTCAAACAAACAGACGAAAATTAAAAATAAAATTAAATTAAAAATAAAAACTGAACTGTATCGATTGCAAGTAAAACATTCCAACAGTAAAGAAAAACAAAAAAACAATGGTAATAATGACAAGAAAAACAAAGTGAGCTACACAATAATTACAGAATAGGACTGTGAACACAGTGAATATAAATTTAGCTAACAATTGATGGTTTGCTGAATCATCACGTCCAATAGCAGAATTATTAAAACAAAAAATATTAAAGTAACATGTCAACGAGTTAACGCCGTTGCCACTGCCTGCCGTCAGAGGCCTTGACTGGAGGTATCGTAGCTGGGGCGATGAACTGCTTTGACTCTCGAGGACAGTCCATACTGCGATGCCCTTCTGAGCAGGTAGAACAAATGTGGCTCCATCGGCAAATTGCATAACGCGAGGAACATCTTCCTTCGTTCCATGAAGGACAAACTCGTGGGCCATTGGGGGTACCTCGTGCCTCTCTACTGATTTTTTCCTGTTGGTTCCGATCCAGTCGAGGACGGACAGCTGCTCCAGCCGTATGGTAAGTGTAAAGTTGGTTGTTGATCAGTGACCAATCAAATAACCGACTAGCGTAGGCATGTTGTCGAAAGGCTGTGTCATACGACAAACATGCCCAGCCACTGAATTGTCGAAAGAGTTTAATAATAACCAGTTTGTACGACGACAAGTCTTTCCAGCGTTCAGGGCAGTGAGTAGTCATAATAGACGTATAAATCGTGAACGCCTCTATCCATCCTACGATATCGTCGATCTTACGACGGTTTGATTTGGGCTTGGCAATCAAAACCGCTAGACCATCCATGATCAACTGAGGTTCAGCTTCGACATCCACCACTGAGGGAGACAACAGTTCTGCCAGGTCTACGAAACGACCACTGACAATTTGACCTACCAATTTTGAAGGAATAGGGGCGTACCCAGGTCCTATGATACACGGTGCAAACACTAGCGACGATGTTGGCAATGGACTGCTGGTGGTGGCCGTATTCTCCTGTTGATTGATGACCGAAGTACCCGATAAAAAGGCAGAGGCAGCTGCAACGGCATCACCATTGGGACGCGGAGAGGAGAAAGTATTTACAAATGGTGGCAAAGATATAGGTTCTGACATACCTTGATCCATGTTTACGTTCACTGTAGGTACGGTACCAGCTGAAGAAGCGCTTACCGACGTTGATGTTGGAGGTCTTGATGCTGCCACGACCGCCTGTGCCACATCATTCACAAAATTCTGACGTTGTTGAGCATCTCCAAAGAAAGTTGTAAAAGACGGTGATTGAACAGGAGACTGCAGCGTAGAAGCCGCAGGAATAACATAAGGTGCAGAAGCATTAGCATCGCGACTATTACGTGAAAGTCGAGGCATAACTAAATAATAATTTCAATTGATTATCGTTCGTTCGTGTCTTACTTACTAGCAGGCTAGCACATGCAAGAATGATTACGCCCTACTATGTCACAAGACTTACCCTATGCCATGGACAAGAGATTGGCCATACAATGCCAGCTTTCGTACGAGGCAATTCCCGTGCATGCATTCCTTGCGGTATCTAACGCCACGCCTCCAAGCAATGCAACAGCAAACTAGAAAAACTGTGTGGTATTATTGGTATTATTACATATAATGATATTGACTAATTAAATGCAAACAGTTTTTCCTGCCATCGATTCTCCGATTAATAATGTCTTTGATCTGTTGCATGCTAAACGCAAGACTGTCACTGCCGTGAATGTCGTATATGCTATCAAATATATAACAAGCGTAGGAGCGCAGTCTAAAAGAATTTTCTTATTTTTCTGAGCCAGTGTACCCAGAGCGTTATCATAAGTAGTAATATTACTCTTTGCATCTGATATGCTTACATCATGACTTTGAGATTTTATTATTCATTTTCATCTTTAAGTCCTTTTTATATATGCCAAGAGTTTAGCTCTCTCATGGTCAATTAATATAACATTATCTACAGGAGGCATCTTTTCATTTAAATTTGTATAGGTAATCATACTGTTTCGAGCTCAGTTTGTAATTAATTTGCAGTCTATTGAGCAATATACATATAATAATTATTGGTCTTATTGCATATAGTGAGATTGGTATTATTGGTATTATTACATGTAATGATATTGACTAATTAAATGCAAACAATTTCTCCTGCCATCGACTCTCCGATTAATAATATTTTTGATCTGTTGCATGCTAAACGCAAGACTGTCACTGCCCTGAATGTCGTATAGGCTCTCAAATATAATCTAACGCAGTCTAAAAGAATTTTCTTATTTTTTTGAGCCAGTGTACCCAGAGCGTTATCATAAGTAGTAATATTACTCTTTGCATCTGATATGCTTACATCATGACTTTGAGATTTTATTATTCATTTTCATCTTTAAGTCCTTTTTATATATGCCAAGAGTTTAGCTCTCTCATGGTCAATTAATATAACATTATCTACAGGAGGCATCTTTTCATTTAAATTTGTATAGGAAATCATACTGTTTCGAGCTCAGTTTGTAATTAATTTGCAGTCTATTGAGCAATATACATATAATAATTATTGGTCTTATTGCATATAGTGAGATTGGTATTATTGGTATTATTACATGTAATGATATTGACTAATTAAATGCAAACAATTTCTCCTGCCATCGACTCTCCGATTAATAATATCTTTGATCTGTTGCATGCTAAACGCAAGACTGTCACTGCCCTGAATGTCGTATATGCTCTCAAATATAATCTAACGCAGTCTAAAAGAATTTTCTTATTTTTTTGAGCCAGTGTACCCAGAGCGTTATCATAAGTAGTAATATTTCTCTTTGCATCTGATATGCTTACATCATGACTTTGAGATTTTAATATTCATTTTCATCTCTAAGTCTTTTTTAAATATGCCAAGAGTTTAGCTCTCTCATGGTCAATTAATATAACATTATCTACAGGAGGCATATTTTCATTTAAATTTGTATAGGAAATCATACTGTTTCGAGTTCAGTTTGTAATGAATTTGCAGTCTATTGAGCAATATACATATAATAATTATTGGTATTATTGGTATTATTACATGTAATGATATTGACTAATTAAATGCAAACAATTTCTCCTGCCATCGGCTCTCCGATTAATAATATCTTTGATCTGTTGCATGCTAAACGCAAGACTGTCACTGCCATGAATGTCGTATATGCTCTCAAATATATAACAAGCGTAGGAGCGCAGTCTAAAAGAATTTTCTTATTTTTCTGAGCCAGTGTACCCAGAGCGTTATCATAAGTAGTAATATTACTCTTTGCATCTGATATGCTTACATCATGACTTTGAGATTTTATTATTCATTTTCATCTTTAAGTCTTTTTTATATATGCCAAGAGTTTAGCTCTCTCATGGTCAATTTATATAACATTATCTACAGGAGGCATATTTTCATTTAAATTTGTATAGGAAATCATACTGTTTCGAGTTCAGTTTGTAATTAATTTGCAGTCTATTGAGCAATATACATATAATAATTATTGGTATTATTACATATAATGAGATTGGTATTATTGGTATTATTACATGTAATGATATTGACTAATTAAATGCAAACAATTTCTCCTGCCGTCGACTCTCCGATTAATAATATCTTTGATCTGTTGCATGCTAAACGCAAGACTGTCACTGCCATGAATGTCGTATATGCTCTCAAATATATAACAAACGTAGGAGCGCAGTCTAAAAGAATTTTCTTATTTTTCTGAGCCAGTGTACCCAGAGCGTTATCATAAGTAGTAATATTTCTCTTTGCATCTGATATGCTTACATCATGACTTTGAGATTTTATTATTCATTTTCATCTTTAAGTCTTTTTTATATATGCCAAGAACTTAGCTCTCTCATGGTCAATTAATATAACATTATCTACAGGAGGCATATTTTCATTTAAATTTGTATAGGAAATCAAACTGTTTCGAGCTCAGTTTGTAATTAATTTGCAGTCTATTGAGCAATATGCATATAATAATTATTGGTCTTATTACATATAATGAGATTGGTATTATTGTTATTAATGCATATAATGATATTGACTAATTAAATGCAAACAGTTTTTCCTGCCATGGTTTCTCCGATTAATAATATCTTTGATCTGTTGCATGCTAAACGCAAGACTGTCACTGCCATGAATGTCGTATATGCTCTCAAATATATAACAAACGTAGGAGCGCAGTCTAAATTAATTGTCTTAGTTTTCTGAGCCAGTGTACCCAGAGCGTTATCATAAGTAGTAATATTTATCTTTGCATCTGATATGCTTACATCATGACTTTGAGATTTTATTATTCATTTTCATCTTTATGTCTTTTTTATATATGCCAAGAGTTTAGCTCTCTCATGGTCAATTAATATAACATTATCCACAGGTGGCATATTTTCATTTAAATTTGTATAGGTAATCATACTGTTTCGAGTTCAGTTTGTAATTGATTTGCAGTCTATTGAGCAATATACATATAATAATTATTGGTATTATTACATATAATGAGATTGGTATGATTGGTATTATTACATGTAATGATATTGACTAATTAAATGCAAACAATTTCTCCTGCCATCGACTCTCCGATTAATAATATCTTTGATCTGTTGCATGCTAAACGCAAGACTGTCACTGCCCTGAATGTCGTATATGCTCTCAAATATAATCTAACGCAGTCTAAAAGAATTTTCTTATTTTTTTGAGCCAGTGTACCCAGAGCGTTATCATAAGTAGTAATATTTCTCTTTGCATCTGATATGCTTACATCATGACTTTGAGATTTTAATATTCATTTTCATCTCTAAGTCTTTTTTAAATATGCCAAGAGTTTAGCTCTCTCATGGTCAATTAATATAACATTATCTACAGGAGGCATATTTTCATTTAAATTTGTATAGGAAATCATACTGTTTCGAGTTCAGTTTGTAATGAATTTGCAGTCTATTGAGCAATATACATATAATAATTATTGGTCTTATTGCATATAATGAGATTGGTATTATTGGTATTATTACATGTAATGATATTGACTAATTAAATGCAAACAATTTCTCCTGCCATCGGCTCTCCGATTAATAATATCTTTGATCTGTTGCATGCTAAACGCAAGACTGTCACTGCCATGAATGTCGTATATGCTCTCAAATATATAACAAGCGTAGGAGCGCAGTCTAAAAGAATTTTCTTATTTTTCTGAGCCAGTGCACCCAGAGCGTTATCATAAGTAGTAATATTACTCTTTGCATCTGATATGCTTACATCATGACTTTGAGATTTTATTATTCATTTTCATCTTTATGTCTTTTTTATATATGCCAAGAGTTTAGCTCTCTCATGGTCAATTAATATAACATTATCCACAGGTGGCATATTTTCATTTAAATTTGTATAGGTAATCATACTGTTTCGAGTTCAGTTTGTAATTGATTTGCAGTCTATTGAGCAATATACATATAATAATTATTGGTATTATTACATATAATGAGATTGGTATGATTGGTATTATTACATGTAATGATATTGACTAATTAAATGCAAACAATTTCTCCTGCCATCGACTCTCCGATTAATAATATCTTTGATCTGTTGCATGCTAAACGCAAGACTGTCACTGCCCTGAATGTCGTATATGCTCTCAAATATAATCTAACGCAGTCTAAAAGAATTTTCTTATTTTTTTGAGCCAGTGTACCCAGAGCGTTATCATAAGTAGTAATATTTCTCTTTGCATCTGATATGCTTACATCATGACTTTGAGATTTTAATATTCATTTTCATCTCTAAGTCTTTTTTAAATATGCCAAGAGTTTAGCTCTCTCATGGTCAATTAATATAACATTATCTACAGGAGGCATATTTTCATTTAAATTTGTATAGGAAATCATACTGTTTCGAGTTCAGTTTGTAATGAATTTGCAGTCTATTGAGCAATATACATATAATAATTATTGGTCTTATTGCATATAATGAGATTGGTATTATTGGTATTATTACATGTAATGATATTGACTAATTAAATGCAAACAATTTCTCCTGCCATCGGCTCTCCGATTAATAATATCTTTGATCTGTTGCATGCTAAACGCAAGACTGTCACTGCCATGAATGTCGTATATGCTCTCAAATATATAACAAGCGTAGGAGCGCAGTCTAAAAGAATTTTCTTATTTTTCTGAGCCAGTGTACCCAGAGCGTTATCATAAGTAGTAATATTACTCTTTGCATCTGATATGCTTACATCATGACTTTGAGATTTTATTATTCATTTTCATCTTCAAGTCTTTTTTATATATGCCAAGAGTTTAGCTCTCTCATGGTCAATTAATATAACATTATCCACAGGTGGCATATTTTCATTTAAATTTGTATAGGTAATCATACTGTTTCGAGTTCAGTTTGTAATTGATTTGCAGTCTATTGAGCAATATACATATAATAATTATTGGTCTTATTACATATAATGAGATTGGTATTATTGTTATTAATGCATATAATGATATTGACTAATTAAATGCAAACAGTTTTTCCTGCCATGGTTTCTCCGATTAATAATATCTTTGATCTGTTGCATGCTAAACGCAAGACTGTCACTGCCATGAATGTCGTATATGCTCTCAAATATATAACAAACGTAGGAGCGCAGTCTAAATTAATTGTCTTAGTTTTCTGAGCCAGTGTACCCAGAGCGTTATCATAAGTAGTAATATTTATCTTTGCATCTGATATGCTTACATCATGACTTTGAGATTTTATTATTCATTTTCATCTTTATGTCTTTTTTATATATGCCAAGAGTTTAGCTCTCTCATGGTCAATTAATATAACATTATCCACAGGTGGCATATTTTCATTTAAATTTGTATAGGTAATCATACTGTTTCGAGTTCAGTTTGTAATTGATTTGCAGTCTATTGAGCAATATACATATAATAATTATTGGTATTATTACATATAATGAGATTGGTATGATTGGTATTATTACATGTAATGATATTGACTAATTAAATGCAAACAATTTCTCCTGCCATCGACTCTCCGATTAATAATATCTTTGATCTGTTGCATGCTAAACGCAAGACTGTCACTGCCCTGAATGTCGTATATGCTCTCAAATATAATCTAACGCAGTCTAAAAGAATTTTCTTATTTTTTTGAGCCAGTGTACCCAGAGCGTTATCATAAGTAGTAATATTTCTCTTTGCATCTGATATGCTTACATCATGACTTTGAGATTTTAATATTCATTTTCATCTCTAAGTCTTTTTTAAATATGCCAAGAGTTTAGCTCTCTCATGGTCAATTAATATAACATTATCTACAGGAGGCATATTTTCATTTAAATTTGTATAGGAAATCATACTGTTTCGAGTTCAGTTTGTAATGAATTTGCAGTCTATTGAGCAATATACATATAATAATTATTGGTCTTATTGCATATAATGAGATTGGTATTATTGGTATTATTACATGTAATGATATTGACTAATTAAATGCAAACAATTTCTCCTGCCATCGGCTCTCCGATTAATAATATCTTTGATCTGTTGCATGCTAAACGCAAGACTGTCACTGCCATGAATGTCGTATATGCTCTCAAATATATAACAAGCGTAGGAGCGCAGTCTAAAAGAATTTTCTTATTTTTCTGAGCCAGTGTACCCAGAGCGTTATCATAAGTAGTAATATTACTCTTTGCATCTGATATGCTTACATCATGACTTTGAGATTTTATTATTCATTTTCATCTTCAAGTCTTTTTTATATATGCCAAGAGTTTAGCTCTCTCATGGTCAATTTATATAACATTATCTACAGGAGGCATATTTTCATTTAAATTTGTATAGGAAATCATACTGTTTCGAGCTCAGTTTGTAATTAATTTGCAGTCTATTGAGCAATATACATATGATAATTATTGGTATTATTACATATAATGAGATTGGTATTATTGGTATTATTACATATAATGATATTGACTAATTAAATGCAAACAGTTTTTCCTGCCATCGATTCTCCGATTAATAATATCTTTGATCTGTTGCATGCTAAACGCAAGACTGTCACTGCCATGAAAGTCGTATATACTCTCAAATATATAACAAGCGTAAGAGCGCAGTCTAAAAGAATTTTTTTATTTTTCTGAGCCAGTTTACCCAGAGCGTTATCATAAGTAGTAATATTAATCTTTGCATCTGATATGCTTACATCATGACTTTGAGATTTTATTATTCATTTTCATCTTCAAGTCTTTTTTATATATGCCAAGAGTTTAGCTCTCTGATGGTCAATTAATATAACATTATCTACAGGAGGCATATTTTCATTTAAAATTTGTATAGTTAATCATACTGTTTCGAGCTCAGTTTGTAATTAATTTGCAGTCTATTGAGCAATATACATATAATAATTATTGGTATTATTACATATAATGAGATTGGTATTATTGGTATTATTACATATAATGATATTGACTAATTAAATGCAAACAGTTTTTCCTGCCATCGATTCTCCGATTAATAATATCTTTGATCTGTTGCATGCTAATTGCAAGACTGTCACTGCCATGAATGTCGTATATGCTCTCAAATATAATCTAACACAGTCTAAAAGAATTTTCTTATTTCTCTGAGCCAGTGTACCCAGAGCGTTATCATAAGTAGTAATATTACTCTTTGCATCTGATATGCTTACATCATGACTTTGAGATTTTATTATTCATTTTCATCTTTAAGTCTTTTTTATATATGCCAAGAGTTTAGCTCTCTCATGGTCAATTAATATAACATTATCTACAGGAGGCATATTTTCATTTAAATTTGTATAGGAAATCATACTGTTTCGAGCTCAGTTTGTAATTAATTTGCAGTCTATTGAGCAATATACATATAATAATTATTGGTATTATTACATATAATGAGATTGGTATTATTGGTATTATTACATATAATGATATTGACTAATTAAATGCAAACAGTTTTTCCTGCCATCGATTCTCCGATTAATAATATCTTTGATCTGTTGCATGCTAAACGCAAGACTGTCACTGCCATGAAAGTCGTATATACTCTCAAATATATAACAAGCGTAAGAGCGCAGTCTAAAAGAATTTTCTTATTTTTCTGAGCCAGTGTACCCAGAGCGTTATCATAAGTAGTAATATTAATCTTTGCATCTGATATGCTTACATCATGACTTTGAGATTTTATTATTCATTTTCATCTTCAAGTCTTTTTTATATATGCCAAGAGTTTAGCTCTCTCATGGTCAATTAATATAACATTATCTACACGAGGCATCTTTTCATTTAAATTTGTATAGGAAATCATACTGTTTCGAGCTCAGTTTGTAATTAATTTGCAGTCTATTGAGCAATATACATATAATAATTATTGGTATTATTACATATAATGAGATTGGTATTATTGGTATTATTACATATAATGATATTGACTAATTAAATGCAAACAGTTTTTCCTGCCATCGATTCTCCGATTAATAATGTCTTTGATCTGTTGCATGCTAAACGCAAGACTGTCACTGCCGTGAATGTCGTATATGCTATCAAATATATAACAAGCGTAGGAGCGCAGTCTAAAAGAATTTTCTTATTTTTCTGAGCCAGTGTACCCAGAGCGTTATCATAAGTAGTAATATTACTCTTTGCATCTGATATGCTTACATCATGACTTTGAGATTTTATTATTCATTTTCATCTTTAAGTCCTTTTTATATATGCCAAGAGTTTAGCTCTCTCATGGTCAATTAATATAACATTATCTACAGGAGGCATCTTTTCATTTAAATTTGTATAGGTAATCATACTGTTTCGAGCTCAGTTTGTAATTAATTTGCAGTCTATTGAGCAATATACATATAATAATTATTGGTCTTATTGCATATAGTGAGATTGGTATTATTGGTATTATTACATGTAATGATATTGACTAATTAAATGCAAACAATTTCTCCTGCCATCGACTCTCCGATTAATAATATTTTTGATCTGTTGCATGCTAAACGCAAGACTGTCACTGCCCTGAATGTCGTATAGGCTCTCAAATATAATCTAACGCAGTCTAAAAGAATTTTCTTATTTTTTTGAGCCAGTGTACCCAGAGCGTTATCATAAGTAGTAATATTACTCTTTGCATCTGATATACTTACATCATGACTTTGAGATTTTATTATTCATTTTCATCTTTAAGTCCTTTTTATATATGCCAAGAGTTTAGCTCTCTCATGGTCAATTAATATAACATTATCTACAGGAGGCATCTTTTCATTTAAATTTGTATAGGAAATCATACTGTTTCGAGCTCAGTTTGTAATTAATTTGCAGTCTATTGAGCAATATACATATAATAATTATTGGTCTTATTGCATATAGTGAGATTGGTATTATTGGTATTATTACATGTAATGATATTGACTAATTAAATGCAAACAATTTCTCCTGCCATCGACTCTCCGATTAATAATATCTTTGATCTGTTGCATGCTAAACGCAAGACTGTCACTGCCCTGAATGTCGTATATGCTCTCAAATATAATCTAACGCAGTCTAAAAGAATTTTCTTATTTTTTTGAGCCAGTGTACCCAGAGCGTTATCATAAGTAGTAATATTTCTCTTTGCATCTGATATGCTTACATCATGACTTTGAGATTTTAATATTCATTTTCATCTCTAAGTCTTTTTTAAATATGCCAAGAGTTTAGCTCTCTCATGGTCAATTAATATAACATTATCTACAGGAGGCATATTTTCATTTAAATTTGTATAGGAAATCATACTGTTTCGAGTTCAGTTTGTAATGAATTTGCAGTCTATTGAGCAATATACATATAATAATTATTGGTCTTATTGCATATAATGAGATTGGTATTATTGGTATTATTACATGTAATGATATTGACTAATTAAATGCAAACAATTTCTCCTGCCATCGGCTCTCCGATTAATAATATCTTTGATCTGTTGCATGCTAAACGCAAGACTGTCACTGCCATGAATGT
This sequence comes from Haliclystus octoradiatus, assembly GCA_916610825.1. Taxonomy (NCBI): domain Eukaryota; kingdom Metazoa; phylum Cnidaria; class Staurozoa; order Stauromedusae; family Haliclystidae; genus Haliclystus; species Haliclystus octoradiatus. Next base: position 12,146,416 of record OU744453.1, read on the forward strand.
CGTATATGCTCTCAAATATATAACAAGCGTAGGAGCGCAGTCTAAAAGAATTTTCTTATTTTTCTGAGCCAGTTTACCCAGAGCGTTATCATAAGTAGTAATATTACTCTTTGCATCTGATATGCTTACATCATGACTTTGAGATTTTATTATTCATTTTCATCTTTAAGTCTTTTTTATATATGCCAAGAGTTTAGCTCTCTCATGGTCAATTTATATAACATTATCTACAGGAGGCATATTTTCATTTAAATTTGTATAGGAAATCATACTGTTTCGAGTTCAGTTTGTAATTAATTTGCAGTCTATTGAGCAATATACATATAATAATTATTGGTATTATTACATATAATGAGATTGGTATTATTGGTATTATTACATGTAATGATATTGACTAATTAAATGCAAACAATTTCTCCTGCCGTCGACTCTCCGATTAATAATATCTTTGATCTGTTGCATGCTAAACGCAAGACTGTCACTGCCATGAATGTCGTATATGCTCTCAAATATATAACAAACGTAGGAGCGCAGTCTAAAAGAATTTTCTTATTTTTCTGAGCCAGTGTACCCAGAGCGTTATCATAAGTAGTAATATTTCTCTTTGCATCTGATATGCTTACATCATGACTTTGAGATTTTATTATTCATTTTCATCTTTAAGTCTTTTTTATATATGCCAAGAACTTAGCTCTCTCATGGTCAATTAATATAACATTATCTACAGGAGGCATATTTTCATTTAAATTTGTATAGGAAATCAAACTGTTTCGAGCTCAGTTTGTAATTAATTTGCAGTCTATTGAGCAATATGCATATAATAATTATTGGTCTTATTACATATAATGAGATTGGTATTATTGTTATTAATGCATATAATGATATTGACTAATTAAATGCAAACAGTTTTTCCTGCCATGGTTTCTCCGATTAATAATATCTTTGATCTGTTGCATGCTAAACGCAAGACTGTCACTGCCATGAATGTCGTATATGCTCTCAAATATATAACAAACGTAGGAGCGCAGTCTAAATTAATTGTCTTAGTTTTCTGAGCCAGTGTACCCAGAGCGTTATCATAAGTAGTAATATTTATCTTTGCATCTGATATGCTTACATCATGACTTTGAGATTTTATTATTCATTTTCATCTTTATGTCTTTTTTATATATGCCAAGAGTTTAGCTCTCTCATGGTCAATTAATATAACATTATCCACAGGTGGCATATTTTCATTTAAATTTGTATAGGTAATCATACTGTTTCGAGTTCAGTTTGTAGTTGATTTGCAGTCTATTGAGCAATATACATATAATAATTATTGGTATTATTACATATAATGAGATTGGTATGATTGGTATTATTACATGTAATGATATTGACTAATTAAATGCAAACAATTTCTCCTGCCATGGATTCTCCGATTAATAATATCTTTGATCTGTTGCATGTTAAACGCAAGACTGTCACTGCCCTGAATGTCGTATATGCTCTCAAATATAATCTAACTCAGTCTAAAAGAATTTTCTTATTTTTCTGAGCCAGTGTACCCAGAGCGTTATCATAAGTAGTAATATTTCTCTTTGCATCTGATATGCTTACATCATGACTTTTAGATTTTAATATTCATTTTCATCTCTAATTCTTTTTTATATATGCCAAGAGCTTCGCTCTCTCATGGTCAATTAATATAACATTATCTACAGGAGGCATCTTTTCATTTAAATTTGTATAGGAAATCATACTGTTTCGAGTTCAGTTTGTAATTAATTTGCAGTCTATTGAGCAATATACATATAATAATTATTGGTCTTATTGCATATAGTGAGATTGGTATTATTGGTATTATTACATGTAATGATATTGACTAATTAAATGCAAACAATTTCTCCTGCCATCGACTCTCCGATTAATAATATCTTTGATCTGTTGCATGCTAAACGCAAGACTGTCACTGCCCTGAATGTCGTATATGCTCTCAAATATAATCTAACGCAGTCTAAAAGAATTTTCTTATTTTTTTGAGCCAGTGTACCCAGAGCGTTATCATAAGTAGTAATATTTCTCTTTGCATCTGATATGCTTACATCATGACTTTGAGATTTTAATATTCATTTTCATCTCTAAGTCTTTTTTAAATATGCCAAGAGTTTAGCTCTCTCATGGTCAATTAATATAACATTATCTACAGGAGGCATATTTTCATTTAAATTTGTATAGGAAATCATACTGTTTCGAGTTCAGTTTGTAATGAATTTGCAGTCTATTGAGCAATATACATATAATAATTATTGGTCTTATTGCATATAATGAGATTGGTATTATTGGTATTATTACATGTAATGATATTGACTAATTAAATGCAAACAATTTCTCCTGCCATCGGCTCTCCGATTAATAATATCTTTGATCTGTTGCATGCTAAACGCAAGACTGTCACTGCCATGAATGTCGTATATGCTCTCAAATATATAACAAGCGTAGGAGCGCAGTCTAAAAGAATTTTCTTATTTTTCTGAGCCAGTGTACCCAGAGCGTTATCATAAGTAGTAATATTACTCTTTGCATCTGATATGCTTACATCATGACTTTGAGATTTTATTATTCATTTTCATCTTTAAGTCTTTTTTATATATGCCAAGAGTTTAGCTCTCTCATGGTCAATTAATATAACATTATCTGCAGGAGGCATATTTTCATTTAAATTTGTATGGGAAATCATACTATTTCGAGTTCAGTTTGTAATTAATTTGCAGTCTATTGAGCAATATACATATAATAATTATTGGTATTATTACATATAATGAGATTGGTATGATTGTTATTATTACATGTAATGATATTGACTAATTAAATGCAAACAGTTTCTCCTGCCATCGACTCTCCGATTAATAATATCTTTGATCTGTTGCATGCTAAACGCAAGACTGTCACTGCCATGGATGTCGTATATGCTCTCAAATATAATCTAACGCAGTCTAAAAGAATTTTCTTATTTTTCTGAGCCAGTGTACCCAGTGCGTTATCATAAGTAGTAATATTTCTCTTTGCATCTGATATGCTTACATCATGACTTTGAGATTTTATTATTCATTTTCATCTTTAAGTCTTTTTTATATATGCCAAGAGTTTAGCTCTCTCATGGTCAATTAATATAACATTATCTACAGGAGGCATATTTTCATTTAAATTTGTATGGGAAATCATACTATTTCGAGTTTAGTTTGTAATTAATTTGCAGTCTATTGAGCAATATACATATAATAATTATTGGTCTTATTGCATATAATGAGATTGGTATTATTGGTATTATTACATGTAATGATGTTGACTAATTAAATGCAAACAGTTTTTCCTGCCATCGATTCTCCAATTAATAATATCTTTGATCTGTTGCATGCTAAACGCAAGACTGTCACCGCCATGAATGTCGTATATGCTCTCAAATATATAACAAGCGTAGGAGCGCAGTCTAAAAGAATTTTCTTATTTTTCTGAGCCAGTGTACCCAGAGCGTTATCATAAGTAGTAATATTACTCTTTGCATCTGATATGCTTACATCATGACTTTGAGATTTTATTATTCATTTTTATCTTTAAGTCTTTTTTATATATGCCAAGAGTTTAGCTCTCTCATGGTCAATTAATATAATATTATCTACAGGAGGCATATTTTCATTTAAATTTGTATAGGAAATCATACTGTTTCGAGCTCAGTTTGTAATTAATTTGCAGTCTATTGAGCAATATACATATGATAATTATTGGTATTATTACATATAATGAGATCGGTATTATTGGTATTATTACATATAATGATATTGACTAATTAAATGCAAACAGTTTTTCCTGCCATCGATTCTCCGATTAATAATATCTTTGATCTGTTGCATGCTAAACGCAAGACTGTCACTGCCATGAATGTCGTATATGCTCTCAAATATATAACAAGCGTAGGAGCGCAGTCTAAAAGAATTTTCTTATTTTTCTGAGCCAGTGTACCCAGAGCGTTATCATAAGTAGTAATATTACTCTTTGCATCTGATATGCTTACATCATGACTTTGAGATTTTATTATTCATTTTCATCTTTAAGTCTTTTTTATATATGCCAAGAGTTTAGCTCTCTCATGGTCAATTTATATAACATTATCTACAGGAGGCATATTTTCATTTAAATTTGTATAGGAAATCATACTGTTTCGAGTTCAGTTTGTAATTAATTTGCAGTCTATTGAGCAATATACCTATAATAATTATTGGTATTATTACATATAATGAGATTGGTATTATTGGTATTATTACATGTAATGATATTGACTAATTAAATGCAAACAATTTCTCCTGCCGTCGACTCTCCGATTAATAATATCTTTGATCTGTTGCATGCTAAACGCAAGACTGTCACTGCCATGAATGTCTTATATGCTCTCAAATATATAACAAACGTAGGAGCGCAGTCTAAAAGAATTTTCTTATTTTTCTGAGCCAGTGTACCCAGAGCGTTATCATAAGTAGTAATATTTCTCTTTGCATCTGATATGCTTACATCATGACTTTGAGATTTTATTATTCATTTTCATCTTTAAGTCTTTTTTATATATGCCAAGAACTTAGCTCTCTCATGGTCAATTAATATAACATTATCTACAGGAGGCATATTTTCATTTAAATTTGTATGGGAAATCAAACTGTTTCGAGCTCAGTTTGTAATTAATTTGCAGTCTATTGAGCAATATGCATATAATAATTATTGGTCTTATTACATATAATGAGATTGGTATTATTGTTATTAATGCATATAATGATATTGACTAATTAAATGCAAACAGTTTTTCCTGCCATGGTTTCTCCGATTAATAATATCTTTGATCTGTTGCATGCTAAACGCAAGACTGTCACTGCCATGAATGTCGTATATGCTCTCAAATATATAACAAACGTAGGAGCGCAGTCTAAATTAATTGTCTTAGTTTTCTGAGCCAGTGTACCTAGAGCGTTATCATAAGTAGTAATATTTATCTTTGCATCTGATATGCTTACATCATGACTTTGAGATTTTATTATTCATTTTCATCTTTATGTCTTTTTTATATATGCCAAGAGTTTAGCTCTCTCATGGTCAATTAATATAACATTATCCACAGGTGGCATATTTTCATTTAAATTTGTATAGGTAATCATACTGTTTCGAGTTCAGTTTGTAATTGATTTGCAGTCTATTGAGCAATATACATATAATAATTATTGGTATTATTACATATAATGAGATTGGTATGATTGGTATTATTACATGTAATGATATTGACTAATTAAATGCAAACAATTTCTCCTGCCATGGATTCTCCGATTAATAATATCTTTGATCTGTTGCATGTTAAACGCAAGACTGTCACTGCCCTGAATGTCGTATATGCTCTCAAATATAATCTAACTCAGTCTAAAAGAATTTTCTTATTTTTCTGAGCCAGTGTACCCAGAGCGTTATCATAAGTAGTAATATTTCTCTTTGCATCTGATATGCTTACATCATGACTTTTAGATTTTAATATTCATTTTCATCTCTAATTCTTTTTTATATATGCCAAGAGCTTCGCTCTCTCATGGTCAATTAATATAACATTATCTACAGGAGGCATCTTTTCATTTAAATTTGTATAGGAAATCATACTGTTTCGAGTTCAGTTTGTAATTAATTTGCAGTCTATTGAGCAATATACATATAATAATTATTGGTCTTATTGCATATAGTGAGATTGGTATTATTGGTATTATTACATGTAATGATATTGACTAATTAAATGCAAACAATTTCTCCTGCCATCGACTCTCCGATTAATAATATCTTTGATCTGTTGCATGCTAAACGCAAGACTGTCACTGCCCTGAATGTCGTATATGCTCTCAAATATAATCTAACGCAGTCTAAAAGAATTTTCTTATTTTTTTGAGCCAGTGTACCCAGAGCGTTATCATAAGTAGTAATATTTCTCTTTGCATCTGATATGCTTACATCATGACTTTGAGATTTTAATATTCATTTTCATCTCTAAGTCTTTTTTAAATATGCCAAGAGTTTAGCTCTCTCATGGTCAATTAATATAACATTATCTACAGGAGGCATATTTTCATTTAAATTTGTATAGGAAATCATACTGTTTCGAGTTCAGTTTGTAATGAATTTGCAGTCTATTGAGCAATATACATATAATAATTATTGGTCTTATTGCATATAATGAGATTGGTATTATTGGTATTATTACATGTAATGATATTGACTAATTAAATGCAAACAATTTCTCCTGCCATCGGCTCTCCGATTAATAATATCTTTGATCTGTTGCATGCTAAACGCAAGACTGTCACTGCCATGAATGTCGTATATGCTCTCAAATATATAACAAGCGTAGGAGCGCAGTCTAAAAGAATTTTCTTATTTTTCTGAGCCAGTGTACCCAGAGCGTTATCATAAGTAGTAATATTACTCTTTGCATCTGATATGCTTACATCATGACTTTGAGATTTTATTATTCATTTTTATCTTTAAGTCTTTTTTATATATGCCAAGAGTTTAGCTCTCTCATGGTCAATTAATATAATATTATCTACAGGAGGCATATTTTCATTTAAATTTGTATAGGAAATCATACTGTTTCGAGCTCAGTTTGTAATTAATTTGCAGTCTATTGAGCAATATACATATGATAATTATTGGTATTATTACATATAATGAGATCGGTATTATTGGTATTATTACATATAATGATATTGACTAATTAAATGCAAACAGTTTTTCCTGCCATCGATTCTCCGATTAATAATATCTTTGATCTGTTGCATGCTAAACGCAAGACTGTCACTGCCATGAATGTCGTATATGCTCTCAAATATATAACAAGCGTAGGAGCGCAGTCTAAAAGAATTTTCTTATTTTTCTGAGCCAGTGTACCCAGAGCGTTATCATAAGTAGTAATATTACTCTTTGCATCTGATATGCTTACATCATGACTTTGAGATTTTATTATTCATTTTCATCTTTAAGTCTTTTTTATATATGCCAAGAGTTTAGCTCTCTCATGGTCAATTTATATAACATTATCTACAGGAGGCATATTTTCATTTAAATTTGTATAGGAAATCATACTGTTTCGAGTTCAGTTTGTAATTAATTTGCAGTCTATTGAGCAATATACCTATAATAATTATTGGTATTATTACATATAATGAGATTGGTATTATTGGTATTATTACATGTAATGATATTGACTAATTAAATGCAAACAATTTCTCCTGCCGTCGACTCTCCGATTAATAATATCTTTGATCTGTTGCATGCTAAACGCAAGACTGTCACTGCCATGAATGTCTTATATGCTCTCAAATATATAACAAACGTAGGAGCGCAGTCTAAAAGAATTTTCTTATTTTTCTGAGCCAGTGTACCCAGAGCGTTATCATAAGTAGTAATATTTCTCTTTGCATCTGATATGCTTACATCATGACTTTGAGATTTTATTATTCATTTTCATCTTTAAGTCTTTTTTATATATGCCAAGAACTTAGCTCTCTCATGGTCAATTAATATAACATTATCTACAGGAGGCATATTTTCATTTAAATTTGTATGGGAAATCAAACTGTTTCGAGCTCAGTTTGTAATTAATTTGCAGTCTATTGAGCAATATGCATATAATAATTATTGGTCTTATTACATATAATGAGATTGGTATTATTGTTATTAATGCATATAATGATATTGACTAATTAAATGCAAACAGTTTTTCCTGCCATGGTTTCTCCGATTAATAATATCTTTGATCTGTTGCATGCTAAACGCAAGACTGTCACTGCCATGAATGTCGTATATGCTCTCAAATATATAACAAACGTAGGAGCGCAGTCTAAATTAATTGTCTTAGTTTTCTGAGCCAGTGTACCTAGAGCGTTATCATAAGTAGTAATATTTATCTTTGCATCTGATATGCTTACATCATGACTTTGAGATTTTATTATTCATTTTCATCTTTATGTCTTTTTTATATATGCCAAGAGTTTAGCTCTCTCATGGTCAATTAATATAACATTATCCACAGGTGGCATATTTTCATTTAAATTTGTATAGGTAATCATACTGTTTCGAGTTCAGTTTGTAATTGATTTGCAGTCTATTGAGCAATATACATATAATAATTATTGGTATTATTACATATAATGAGATTGGTATGATTGGTATTATTACATGTAATGATATTGACTAATTAAATGCAAACAATTTCTCCTGCCATGGATTCTCCGATTAATAATATCTTTGATCTGTTGCATGTTAAACGCAAGACTGTCACTGCCCTGAATGTCGTATATGCTCTCAAATATAATCTAACTCAGTCTAAAAGAATTTTCTTATTTTTCTGAGCCAGTGTACCCAGAGCGTTATCATAAGTAGTAATATTTCTCTTTGCATCTGATATGCTTACATCATGACTTTTAGATTTTAATATTCATTTTCATCTCTAATTCTTTTTTATATATGCCAAGAGCTTCGCTCTCTCATGGTCAATTAATATAACATTATCTACAGGAGGCATCTTTTCATTTAAATTTGTATAGGAAATCATACTGTTTCGAGTTCAGTTTGTAATTAATTTGCAGTCTATTGAGCAATATACATATAATAATTATTGGTCTTATTGCATATAGTGAGATTGGTATTATTGGTATTATTACATGTAATGATATTGACTAATTAAATGCAAACAATTTCTCCTGCCATCGACTCTCCGATTAATAATATCTTTGATCTGTTGCATGCTAAACGCAAGACTGTCACTGCCCTGAATGTCGTATATGCTCTCAAATATAATCTAACGCAGTCTAAAAGAATTTTCTTATTTTTTTGAGCCAGTGTACCCAGAGCGTTATCATAAGTAGTAATATTTCTCTTTGCATCTGATATGCTTACATCATGACTTTGAGATTTTAATATTCATTTTCATCTCTAAGTCTTTTTTAAATATGCCAAGAGTTTAGCTCTCTCATGGTCAATTAATATAACATTATCTACAGGAGGCATATTTTCATTTAAATTTGTATAGGAAATCATACTGTTTCGAGTTCAGTTTGTAATGAATTTGCAGTCTATTGAGCAATATACATATAATAATTATTGGTCTTATTGCATATAATGAGATTGGTATTATTGGTATTATTACATGTAATGATATTGACTAATTAAATGCAAACAATTTCTCCTGCCATCGGCTCTCCGATTAATAATATCTTTGATCTGTTGCATGCTAAACGCAAGACTGTCACTGCCATGAATGTCGTATATGCTCTCAAATATATAACAAGCGTAGGAGCGCAGTCTAAAAGAATTTTCTTATTTTTCTGAGCCAGTGTACCCAGAGCGTTATCATAAGTAGTAATATTACTCTTTGCATCTGATATGCTTACATCATGACTTTGAGATTTTATTATTCATTTTCATCTTTAAGTCTTTTTTATATATGCCAAGAGTTTAGCTCTCTCATGGTCAATTAATATAACATTATCTGCAGGAGGCATATTTTCATTTAAATTTGTATGGGAAATCATACTATTTCGAGTTCAGTTTGTAATTAATTTGCAGTCTATTGAGCAATATACATATAATAATTATTGGTATTATTACATATAATGAGATTGGTATGATTGTTATTATTACATGTAATGATATTGACTAATTAAATGCAAACAGTTTCTCCTGCCATCGACTCTCCGATTAATAATATCTTTGATCTGTTGCATGCTAAACGCAAGACTGTCACTGCCATGGATGTCGTATATGCTCTCAAATATAATCTAACGCAGTCTAAAAGAATTTTCTTATTTTTCTGAGCCAGTGTACCCAGAGCGTTATCATAAGTAGTAATATTTCTCTTTGCATCTGATATGCTTACATCATGACTTTGAGATTTTATTATTCATTTTCATCTTTAAGTCTTTTTTATATATGCCAAGAGTTTAGCTCTCTCATGGTCAATTAATATAACATTATCTACAGGAGGCATATTTTCATTTAAATTTGTATGGGAAATCATACTATTTCGAGTTTAGTTTGTAATTAATTTGCAGTCTATTGAGCAATATACATATAATAATTATTGGTCTTATTGCATATAATGAGATTGGTATTATTGGTATTATTACATGTAATGATGTTGACTAATTAAATGCAAACAGTTTTTCCTGCCATCGATTCTCCAATTAATAATATCTTTGATCTGTTGCATGCTAAACGCAAGACTGTCACCGCCATGAATGTCGTATATGCTCTCAAATATATAACAAGCGTAGGAGCGCAGTCTAAAAGAATTTTCTTATTTTTCTGAGCCAGTGTACCCAGAGCGTTATCATAAGTAGTAATATTACTCTTTGCATCTGATATGCTTACATCATGACTTTGAGATTTTATTATTCATTTTTATCTTTAAGTCTTTTTTATATATGCCAAGAGTTTAGCTCTCTCATGGTCAATTAATATAATATTATCTACAGGAGGCATATTTTCATTTAAATTTGTATAGGAAATCATACTGTTTCGAGCTCAGTTTGTAATTAATTTGCAGTCTATTGAGCAATATACATATGATAATTATTGGTATTATTACATATAATGAGATCGGTATTATTGGTATTATTACATATAATGATATTGACTAATTAAATGCAAACAGTTTTTCCTGCCATCGATTCTCCGATTAATAATATCTTTGATCTGTTGCATGCTAAACGCAAGACTGTCACTGCCATGAAAGTCGTATATACTCTCAAATATATAACAAGCGTAAGAGCGCAGTCTAAAAGAATTTTTTTATTTTTCTGAGCCAGTTTACCCAGAGCGTTATCATAAGTAGTAATATTAATCTTTGCATCTGATATGCTTACATCATGACTTTGAGATTTTATTATTCATTTTCATCTTCAAGTCTTTTTTATATATGCCAAGAGTTTAGCTCTCTGATGGTCAATTAATATAACATTATCTACAGGAGGCATATTTTCATTTAAAATTTGTATAGTTAATCATACTGTTTCGAGCTCAGTTTGTAATTAATTTGCAGTCTATTGAGCAATATACATATAATAATTATTAGTATTATTACATATAATGAGATTGGTATTATTGGTATTATTACATATAATGATATTGACTAATTAAATGCAAACAGTTTTTCCTGCCATCGATTCTCCAATTAATAATATCTTTGATCTGTTGCATGCTAATTGCAAGACTGTCACTGCCATGAATGTCGTATATGCTCTCAAATATAATCTAACACAGTCTAAAAGAATTTTCTTATTTCTCTGAGCCAGTGTACCCAGAGCGTTATCATAAGTAGTAATATTACTCTTTGCATCTGATATGCTTACATCATGACTTTGAGATTTTATTATTCATTTTCATCTTTAAGTCTTTTTTATATATGCCAAGAGTTTAGCTCTCTCATGGTCAATTAATATAACATTATCTACAGGAGGCATATTTTCATTTAAATTTGTATAGGAAATCATACTGTTTCGAGCTCAGTTTGTAATTAATTTGCAGTCTATTGAGCAATATACATATAATAATTATTGGTATTATTACATATAATGAGATTGGTATTATTGGTATTATTACATATAATGATATTGACTAATTAAATGCAAACAGTTTTTCCTGCCATCGATTCTCCGATTAATAATATCTTTGATCTGTTGCATGCTAAACGCAAGACTGTCACTGCCATGAAAGTCGTATATACTCTCAAATATATAACAAGCGTAAGAGCGCAGTCTAAAAGAATTTTCTTATTTTTCTGAGCCAGTGTACCCAGAGCGTTATCATAAGTAGTAATATTAATCTTTGCATCTGATATGCTTACATCATGACTTTGAGATTTTATTATTCATTTTCATCTTCAAGTCTTTTTTATATATGCCAAGAGTTTAGCTCTCTAATGTTCAATTAATATAACATTATCTACAGGAGGCATATTTTCATTTAAATTTGTATGGGAAATCATACTATTTTGAGTTCAGTTTGTAATTAATTTGCAGTCTATTGAGCAATATACATATAATAATTATTGGTCTTATTGCATATAATGAGATTGGTATTATTGGTATTATTACATGTAATGATTTTGACTAATTAAATGCAAACAGTTTTTCCTGCCATCGATTCTCCAATTAATAATATCTTTGATCTGTTGCATGCTAAACGCAAGACTGTCACTGCCATGAATGTCGTATATGCTCTGAAATATATAACAAACGTAGGAGCGCAGTCTAAATTAATTGTCTTAGTTTTCTGAGCCAGTGTACCCAGAGCGTTATCATAAGTAGTAATATTTCTCTTTGCATCTGATATGCTTACATCATGACTTTGAGATTTTATTATTCATTTTCATCTTTAAGTCTTTTTTATATATGCCAAGAGTTTAGCTCTCTCATGGTCAATTAATATAACATTATCTACAAGAGGCATATTTTCATTTAAATTTGTATAGGAAATCATACTGTTTCGAGTTCAGTTTGTAATTAATTTGCAGTCTATTGAGCAATATACATATAATAATTATTGGTATTATTACATATAATGAGATTGGTATTATTGGTATTATTACATATAATGATATTGACTAATTAAATGCAAACAGTTTCTCCTGCCATCGACTCTCCGATTAATAATATCTTTGATCTGTTGCATGCTAAACGCAAGACTGTCACTGCCATGGATGTCGTATATGCTCTCAAATATAATCTAACGCAGTCTAAAAGAATTTTCTTATTTTTCTGAGCCAGTGTACCCAGAGCGTTATCATAAGTAGTAATATTAATCTTTGCATCTGATATGCTTACATCATGACTTTGAGATTTTATTATTCATTTTCATCTTCAAGTCTTTTTTATATATGCCAAGAGTTTAGCTCTCTAATGGTCAATTAATATAACATTATCTACAGGAGGCATATTTTCATTTAAAATTTGTATAGTTAATCATACTGTTTCGAGCTCAGTTTGTAATTAATTTGCAGTCTATTGAGCAATATACATATAATAATTATTGGTATTATTACATATAATGAGATTGGTATTATTGGTATTATTACATATAATGATATTGACTAATTAGATGCAAACAGTTTTTCCTGCCATCGATTCTCCGATTGATAATATTGTAACGAACCACGATTTCGTATATAAAATAGTTATTGAGACGAAATAAGAAGACAACCGTTTCGAGTGTAAATCACGTTCAAATCAATCTATTTCATCATTCTAAGTACATGCTAAAAAGGGGATCCCATTACGCAACAATTATACACTTAATAAGACGTCATTCTCTACATTATCTCCTCTTCTAAAATTAGGAAGCAGAATATTTAAAAAACAACAATCAATACAGTTTACGTCATACAATTTATCAGCAATCTCTAAATTTATATTTGTTGCACAATTAATTAAATTAACTGCTGGTACATCTTTTGGTGGCTTGAACCAGGTTGGCGAGTTTTGACCTTCATATGGGCGTAGTCAGTCATGGTGAACAACTTTTGGTTTGGTCTTTTTCTTCCGTTGAATCCTAAATACCACGTCTGTAACCTTCTTTGTGAGAGTGACCACCTTGGTAGCCTTCCTCCTTTTCAGTTTCCCTTTGACGGTAAACACCCCCTCCCGATCCTCGATATCATTACAACCCGCCACATCCTTTTGTAGCGACTTGCCCGCCTCTATCTCCTGAGCCGAGCGTTCCCTCCCGTCTGCTATGTCGTAAGTACGACCCTTAAAGACGGTTTTGAAGCTAATGTCGCCAGCGACGCCACCTTCTTCTCGCGGAACACTTATCTTCACCTCCCCGGTCCTGACACCTTCGGTGCATGGCCTCAACCCTACACGTACTTCTTGATCAGCGGTTCCTCTTCGATAACTGACGAGATCCCACCCCCAAGTTCTTCACACACCTCGTCCACTATCACGAGCTTAACCATCGGTTCCAAGCCCAGCCTTTGAAGGGAGGTCATGCCGTCCGCCTGGTTCGCGTTCGACATACCCCCAAAGACTTTCCTCGTATCAAGACAATCCTCTTCGAAAAGTAAGCTCATCTTGTTCTTCGGTGGCGTAAGCTCACCAGTAAGCTCACCAGTCACTTCGGTGGCGCGGGTTCGAATCCCGCTTCTATCACCAGTTGTAACGAACCACGATTTCGTATATAAAATAGTTATCTAGACGAAATAAGAAGACAACCGTTTCGAGTGTAAATCACGTTCAGATCAATCTATTTCATCATTCTAAGTACATGCTAAAAAGGGGATCCCATTACGCAACAATTATACACTTAATAAGACGTCATACCCTACAATATCTTTGATCTGTTGCATGCTAAACGCAAGACTGTCACTGCCATGAATGTCGTATATGCTCTCAAATATATAACAAGCGTAAGAGCGCAGTCTAAAAGAATTTTCTTATTTTTCTGAGCCAGTGTACCCAGAGCGTTATCATAAGTAGTAATATTACTCTTTGCATCTGATATGCTTACATCATGACTTTGAGATTTTAATATTCATTTTCACCTCTAATTCTTTTTTATATATGCCAAGAGCTTCGCTCTCTCATGGTCAATTAATGTAATATTATCTACAGGAGGCATATTTTCATTTAAAATTTGTATAGTTATTCATACTGTTTCGAGCTCAGTTTGTAATTAATTTGCAGTCTATTGAGCAATATACATATAATAATTATTGGTATTATTACATATAATGGGATTGGTATTTGTAAGATACGAAGACAATAGACGAATAAACACCCGAATAGGTATATCCTGTTGATCTGAATCATGTATTTAATATTACGTACATACGACCTTCTACACTGGTCGTCACTAACACTCTGATTTAAAACTGCGCAATCATTTAGTTATAAATAACCTTACGCATGCGCATACGATAGATACATTACATCTCCCCTTCAAGTTAAACGACTAAACATAACATGAATACTTATTATTAGGGAGGTTAACTTTAACAAATTACTGATATGTGATTATGATATACTTATGATTATAACGATGTTACTGAAACGATAAATCGATAATAGTATCATTTGCGTCCGTAATAGTCAGGTGGACGTCTTGAACGGGTTGGGTATCGCGGAGTATCGTCGGACTGCACTTGATCACTCACGTCTGGTTCTGCTATGTCGTCGGAACTAGTATCAGGGGCAACATGCAGGAATACACGGTTACGCCACTTGAGTTTACCGGACGGCAGACGAATGCGATAATCACGATCATTCTTTGACACTACAATACCATCTTCTATCCAGCGTTTACTTTGCGGATGTTGAAGTAGCACATGAGAGCCAACAGGAATAGATTTTAGAACTTTACTACCTTTGTTGTAATTCTTTGTGGTAGCTTCTTTGTTGCGGAGTAGCTTACTGTCAATCTCTTTGGCTGACGTTTGCCATGAACGGGAGAATGAAGTGTAGTGTGCGGGCACTAAAGAACGAAGGGGATGACCATACACCCATTCCGAGGGGGAACGCCCTTCTGATCTAGGAGTGTTGCGGTATTCTAGTAGACCTTGCAGAAAACTCTCCGACTTAATATCTCCATTATCACACTTGGCAAGCAGATGTTTTAACGCTTTAACAGCTGCTTCAGCGTGACCGTTGCTCTGGGGATGGTATGGCGAAGACGGGGACCAATTGACACCCCATCTGGTGAGAAAGTTGGTGAACAGTTCAGATTTAAATTGTGGACCACCGTCCGAACGAAAACGAGATGGTACACCGGTTTTGGAAAAGTGTGATTTAAGAACTGAAATGACTTGAGACGAAGACGGATCGGAATTCCATTCTGAAATGAACGGAAAGCCGGATAAACGGTCGACGTAGACCAAATAGTATTTCTGGTTGAGTTGGAACAAATCAGCTGAAACTGACTCAAAGATCCGTGATGGAAGTTTATCAGAAATTAAAGGTTCTTTCTGATTACTGGGTCTGTAATGTTGACATGGTGAACAGGCTTCAATGGAGGATACAATGTCATTGTTAATACCTGGCCAATATACAGTTTGACGCGCACGACGTTTTGTTTTAACAATGCCCTGATGTGAGGCGTGTAATCGTGCAATTACAGATTGACGAGCTTTCGATGGAATGACAATTCGACGACCATACAACACAAGGCCGTCGATGGTTGACAATTCTGGCCAAATTTTCTTATAGGCCAATACATATGGTTGGTTTGCTGAATTACCTGCGAAATTGTTTTCAACACAGGTTATGAGTGATTGATAATCTGCATCATTTCGTGCAACATTTTGTAGATCCGTAATGATTGGATCCGGCAACGGTTGTCGAACATTAGATTGTTTAGAATCGTTTAGAGTAGCGGCAGCTTCATCGTCAGTGTTCTCTGCGGTGATATTACATGCAGCAACTTTTAACGTAAACGACATACAAGCTAACGATGTATCATTTTCAATTTCATCATCGAGAGACGGATCATTGACCGGTGCCCGTGATAATGCATCCGGTATAATATGCGCGCTACCTTTTGTCCAAACCACCTGAAATTGATAGTTTGACAACTTATTTTTATACGATTGTAACTTGTGATTTTCAACGGCATCTAAAGTGTAATTGTTAAAAATTGGCAATAAAGGTTTGTGATCGACTAAAACGGTATACGTTGGTAAACCAGCGAGATAAATGTGGCATTTTTTTGTGGCCCAAACGATGGCCAGCGCTTCTAGTTCGATAATGGCATATCGGTTTTCACATGGTTGAAGAAAGCGCGATCCACACTGGATTAGTTTCCATTCGTTTTGCTGTTTTTGCATTAAAGCGTATCCAAGACCTTTTGTCTTGGAAGCGTCCGTTTGTAAAACTGTTTCTGCAGTAGGGTCGAACAGAGACAAAATCGGCGGTGACGTCATGGCTTCTTTTAATGAATTGAAGGCCATTTCGTGCGTGTTTAGCCATAGAAATTCATTTTTGACTGATAATAAATCTCGTAGTGGTGCAGCGGTGCTGCTGATAGACGGTGTAAACATTCCTAGCTGATTGACAAGTCCTAGGAATGACCTTAACTCGGTGCGATTTGTAGGCGAAGGAAAATTTGAAATCGCTTCGACTTTTCTTGGGTCGGCTGAATAGCCTCCTGGTTTTATGACGTAACCAACGAAATCGACTGTTTTCTGCGCAAATTTACATTTTTCAGCATTTAACGTAATGCCATGTCGAACAAATCGTTCTAATACTGTACAAGTTCGATCAACTAAAGTTTTGTATGAATCACCGTCAATAAGTGTATCATCAACGACTTTGTTAACGTTTGAAATGCCTTCAAGGGCTTGATCACATCTTAAATTGTAACTATCACCGGATGATATAAAACCCATCGGGGCACGCAAAAATTTAAATCTACCCCAAGGAGTGATAAATGTTGTTAATTTTTGTGCATCTTCATCAAGTGGAAGTTGCCAATAACCACACTTTGCATCAAATAAAGTGAAATACTTGGAATGCAAATCAATGTTTTTCACTGCATCAGCTGGCGTTGTAGCAGGGTGCAATGTGCGTTTTACTTGCTTATTTAATTTGGTTAAGTCTACGCATAATCTTACGCCACCGTTAGGTTTACCTACAACTACTAACGGATGACACCATTCGACAGGGGTGTCACCAACTGGTGTTATAACGCCCATCTTTTGTAGACGGTCTATTTCAGATTTAGCCTTGTCACGATAAACGAAAGGTATTTGACGTGCAGTATGAACTGCAAATGGCTTGTGGTCTTCGATTAACTCAATTTTCATTGCGTCGCCGACACCTGACATGGGCGGCAAAACGTCATCGGTATCGCAAAATACTTGAGAATAAATCTGTTTTAGTTTTTTAAAATCATCCTCTCTTTGTTGTTGAGTAGGATTTGACGACAAAGAATCAATCCACTGTTTACGAGCGGTTTCATTAAAAACAGATTTAGGTGGTGATGAAGACTTGTTGACATTAACTACATTCTGAGGATTCGTGTTAATGACACTTGATAAGTGCCTCTCAGATAATGTGGTTGGAAAGTCTACATGTACAATTTTAAGTTGTTTACACACATCTAAAGACAGATAAAGACCGGTCACATCATAACATATAACGACTGTAGTATTTACGCTATTACCATTTAAATCGAAAGTTAATTTGATTGTCCCGGCCTGAACTAAAGCGCGATTATCGACGCCAACGTAATTATGTGGACTGAACGGAGCCAACGTGCTATCGAATTTGCCTATTGATTTCAGAAAGTCAAGACCTGCAACGGTTCCTTGAGCACCTGTGTCGCAGACAGCAGGGAAACGACCTAACAGTTTATTGTCTTCCCTAACATCGACATCAATTGTCGGTAATTTGCCACCATTGGAAGCTTGCATCGATTTAATAACTGATGTGCTCACGGTTTTGGTTTTCTCTAAGGACTTTAAACGTTTACGGCAAACTTTTGAGTAATGCCCTTTGAGGCCACAGTGGTCACATGTCACGTTTGCGGCAGGGCAGACTGATGTAAAATGCTTAACATAGCCGCACTTAGAACAAGGGCTTACTGAATTACTTGACTTGGAAGCAGAGTTACTGTCGTCATGCTTCGTTTTCTGTTGACGTTTATTATGATTTTTCTTAGCTTTGGTAGATTGTACATTACCAATTGTGCTATGTGTGGCGTGGGCTTGTTGACCTAGGGTACTAACAGTGGAAGAAGCGGCTTCTTCGGTTTGTAAAAATTTGAGAGTGTCCTCTAGGTTTAGCGGGGGAGATTTTGCGATAACTTTGCGTTTTAAATTTTCATCCCTTAAACCTAGTACTAGAACAGCGGTCCGCAGTGCTTCTGGAGTCACTGCATCTACATTAGCATAGTCACTTTTCTCCATTAAATACGTGTAATATTGATCAATTAACTGGTTTGAGCCTTGAGTGACTGTGAGAAAGCTTTGCCAGTCGAGGTTAGAGTTGCGCTTAGATCTTAAGTGATCGGTTATCTTTTTCAGTATTAACTTAAGGGAGTCCGTCGTTGAACGTTCGATTTTGATGACGCGGCGTACCATGTTCAGAAATGCTGGGGAACACAGACCCCAAAAGGTAGCAATTTGCCTATCGTGAGGCTGGGCGTCTAAATCAATAATCGCGATATAATTCAAAAATACCTCCTGCCAATCCAGGAACTGCTTTAGGTTGATGTCTGCATCTAATGTTGGTGGTGTCTTTATGACAGGTCGGGCAGAGGTCTGAACGTTGACTTGCTGAGACGTGCTTTCTCGGTTTTCTGGATCAGTGGTGCTTGTGACTACGGTTTTCGGCACAACGGCCGTAACGGCACGCACTTGTCTCTCGAGGTCATAAAAACTGTTTTCTAATTCAACCAATTGTGGCTCTTCCGGGTCTTCTGCTCCATCTTTGATGGGTTCTTGTACCAACACGGCCAAATGTGACGCCACATAGCGTTCCAGCGCATCGTGAGCGCGTTTCGTTGTGATCGTCAAATTTTCCCTATCACTTTCAGTTCGTTCTGCTACTTCTGTACTGGTGAAACTGGTGAGGGATGCCACCAGACGATCTAAGGCTCTTGTCAAATGTCCTTTAAGGCCTGATCGACTGTTTTTCAATAATTTAACATCAGCCATCGTGACGCAATAAAATTAAACTCTTTGAATAACGTAAAATATTACTGTCCAAATAACAGGATCAACTGCGCCATGTAAGATACGAAGACAATAGACGAATAAACACGTGAATAGGTATATCCTGTTGATCTGAATCATGTATTTAATATTACGTACATACGACCTTCTACACTGGTCGTCACTAACACTCTGATTTAAAACTGCGCAATCATTTAGTTATAAATAACCTTACGCATGCGCATACGATAGATACATTACAGTATTATTGGTATTATTACATGTAATGATATTGACTAATTAAATGCAAACAATTTCTCCTGCCATCGACTCTCCGCTTAATAATATCTTTGATCTGTTGCATGCTAAACGCAAGACTGTCACTGCCATGAATGTCGTATATGCTCTGAAATATAATCTAACACAGTCTAAAAGAATTTTCTTATTTTTCTGAGCCAGTGTACCCAGAGCGTTATCATAAGTAGTAATATTTCTCTTTGCATCTGATATGCTTACATCATGACTTTGAGATTTTAATATTCATTTTCATCTCTAATTCTTTTTTATATATGCCAAGAGCTTCGCTCTCTCATGGTCAATTAATATAAGATTATCTAAAGGAGGCATATTTTCATTTAAAATTTGTATAGTTAATCATACTGTTTCGAGCTCAGTTTGTAATTAATTTGCAGTCTATTGAGCAATATACATATAATAATTATTGGTATTATTACATATAATGAGATTGGTATTATTGGTATTATTACATATAATGATATTGACTAATTAAATGCAAACAGTTTTTCCTGCCATTGATTCTCCGATTAATAATATCTTTGATCTGTTGCATGCTAAACGCAAGACTGTCACTGCCGTGAATGTCGTATATGCTCTCAAATATATAACAAGCGTAGGAGCGCAGTCTAAAAGAATTTTCTTATTTTTCTGAGCCAGTGTACCCAGAGCGTTATCATAAGTAGTAATATTACTCTTTGCATCTGATATGCTTACATCATGACTTTGAGATTTTATTATTCATTTTCATCTTTAAGTCCTTTTTATATATGCCAAGAGTTTAGCTCTCTCATGGTCAATTAATATAACATTATCTACACGAGGCATCTTTTCATTTAAATTTGTATAGGAAATCATACTGTTTCGAGCTCAGTTTGTAATTAATTTGCAGTCTATTGAGCAATATACATATAATAATTATTGGTCTTATTGCATATAGTGAGATTGGTATTATTGGTATTATTACATGTAATGATATTGACTAATTAAATGCAAACAATTTCTCCTGCCATCGACTCTCCGATTAATAATATCTTTGATCTGTTGCATGCTAAACGCAAGACTGTCACTGCCCTGAATGTCGTATATGCTCTCAAATATAATCTAACGCAGTCTAAAAGAATTTTCTTATTTTTTTGAGCCAGTGTACCCAGAGCGTTATCATAAGTAGTAATATTTCTCTTTGCATCTGATATGCTTACATCATGACTTTGAGATTTTAATATTCATTTTCATCTCTAAGTCTTTTTTAAATATGACAAGAGTTTAGCTCTCTCATGGTCAATTAATATAACATTATCTACAGGAGGCATATTTTCATTTAAATTTGTATAGGAAATCATACTGTTTTGAGTTCAGTTTGTAATTAATTTGCAGTCTATTGAGCAATATACATATAATAATTATTGGTATTATTACATATAATGAGATTGGTATTATTGGTATTATTACATATAATGATATTGACTAATTAAATGCAAACAGTTTTTCCTGCCATCGATTCTCCGATTAATAATGTCTTTGATCTGTTGCATGCTAAACGCAAGACTGTCACTGCCCTGAATGTCGTATATGCTCTCAAATATAATCTAACGCAGTCTAAAAGAATTTTCTTATTTTTTTGAGCCAGTGTACCCAGAGCGTTATCATAAGTAGTAATATTACTCTTTGCATCTGATATGCTTACATCATGACTTTGAGATTTTATTATTCATTTTCATCTTTAAGTCCTTTTTATATATGCCAAGAGTTTAGCTCTCTCATGGTCAATTAATATAACATTATCTACAGGAGGCATCTTTTCATTTAAATTTGTATAGGAAATCATACTGTTTCGAGCTCAGTTTGTAATTAATTTGCAGTCTATTGAGCAATATACATATAATAATTATTGGTCTTATTGCATATAGTGAGATTGGTATTATTGGTATTATTACATGTAATGATATTGACTAATTAAATGCAAACAATTTCTCCTGCCATCGACTCTCCGATTAATAATATCTTTGATCTGTTGCATGCTAAACGCAAGACTGTCACTGCCCTGAATGTCGTATATGCTCTCAAATATAATCTAACGCAGTCTAAAAGAATTTTCTTATTTTTTTGAGCCAGTGTACCCAGAGCGTTATCATAAGTAGTAATATTTCTCTTTGCATCTGATATGCTTACATCATGACTTTGAGATTTTAATATTCATTTTCATCTCTAAGTCTTTTTTAAATATGACAAGAGTTTAGCTCTCTCATGGTCAATTAATATAACATTATCTACAGGAGGCATATTTTCATTTAAATTTGTATAGGAAATCATACTGTTTTGAGTTCAGTTTGTAATTAATTTGCAGTCTATTGAGCAATATACATATAATAATTATTGGTATTATTACATATAATGAGATTGGTATTATTGGTATTATTACATATAATGATATTGACTAATTAAATGCAAACAGTTTTTCCTGCCATCGATTCTCCGATTAATAATGTCTTTGATCTGTTGCATGCTAAACGCAAGACTGTCACTGCCGTGAATGTCGTATATGCTATCAAATATATAACAAGCGTAGGAGCGCAGTCTAAAAGAATTTTCTTATTTTTCTGAGCCAGTGTACCCAGAGCGTTATCATAAGTAGTAATATTACTCTTTGCATCTGATATGCTTACATCATGACTTTGAGATTTTATTATTCATTTTCATCTTTAAGTCCTTTTTATATATGCCAAGAGTTTAGCTCTCTCATGGTCAATTAATATAACATTATCTACAGGAGGCATCTTTTCATTTAAATTTGTATAGGAAATCATACTGTTTCGAGCTCAGTTTGTAATTAATTTGCAGTCTATTGAGCAATATACATATAATAATTATTGGTCTTATTGCATATAGTGAGATTGGTATTATTGGTATTATTACATGTAATGATATTGACTAATTAAATGCAAACAATTTCTCCTGCCATCGACTCTCCGATTAATAATATCTTTGATCTGTTGCATGCTAAACGCAAGACTGTCACTGCCCTGAATGTTGTATATGCTCTCAAATATAATCTAACGCAGTCTAAAAGAATTTTCTTATTTTTTTGAGCCAGTGTACCCAGAGCGTTATCATAAGTAGTAATATTACTCTTTGCATCTGATATGCTTACATCATGACTTTGAGATTTTATTATTCATTTTCATCTTTAAGTCCTTTTTATATATGCCAAGAGTTTAGCTCTCTCATGGTCAATTAATATAACATTATCTACAGGAGGCATCTTTTCATTTAAATTTGTATAGGAAATCATACTGTTTCGAGCTCAGTTTGTAATTAATTTGCAGTCTATTGAGCAATATACATATAATAATTATTGGTCTTATTGCATATAGTGAGATTGGTATTATTGGTATTATTACATGTAATGATATTGACTAATTAAATGCAAACAATTTCTCCTGCCATCGACTCTCCGATTAATAATATCTTTGATCTGTTGCATGCTAAACGCAAGACTGTCACTGCCCTGAATGTCGTATATGCTCTCAAATATAATCTAACGCAGTCTAAAAGAATTTTCTTATTTTTTTGAGCCAGTGTACCCAGAGCGTTATCATAAGTAGTAATATTTCTCTTTGCATCTGATATGCTTACATCATGACTTTGAGATTTTAATATTCATTTTCATCTCTAAGTCTTTTTTAAATATGACAAGAGTTTAGCTCTCTCATGGTCAATTAATATAACATTATCTACAGGAGGCATATTTTCATTTAAATTTGTATAGGAAATCATACTGTTTTGAGTTCAGTTTGTAATTAATTTGCAGTCTATTGAGCAATATACATATAATAATTATTGGTCTTATTGCATATAATGAGATTGGTATTATTGGTATTATTACATGTAATGATATTGACTAATTAAATGCAAACAATTTCTCCTGCCATCGGCTCTCCGATTAATAATATCTTTGATCTGTTGCATGCTAAACGCAAGACTGTCACTGCCATGAATGTCGTATATGCTCTCAAATATATAACAAACGTAGGAGCGCAGTCTAAAAGAATTTTCTTATTTTTCTGAGCCAGTGTACCCAGAGCGTTATCATAAGTAGTAATATTTCTCTTTGCATCTGATATGCTTACATCATGACTTTGAGATTTTATTATTCATTTTCATCTTTAAGTCTTTTTTATATATGCCAAGAACTTAGCTCTCTCATGGTCAATTAATATAACATTATCTACAGGAGGCATATTTTCATTTAAATTTGTATAGGAAATCAAACTGTTTCGAGCTCAGTTTGTAATTAATTTGCAGTCTATTGAGCAATATGCATATAATAATTATTGGTCTTATTACATATAATGAGATTGGTATTATTGTTATTATTGCATATAATGATATTGACTAATTAAATGCAAACAGTTTTTCTGCCATGGTTTCTCCGATTAATAATATCTTTGATCTGTTGCATGCTAAACGCAAGACTGTCACTGCCATGAATGTCGTATATGCTCTCAAATATATAACAAACGTAGGAGCGCAGTCTAAATTAATTGTCTTAGTTTTCTGAGCCAGTGTACCCAGAGCGTTATCATAAGTAGTAATATTTATCTTTGCATCTGATATGCTTACATCATGACTTTGAGATTTTATTATTCATTTTCATCTTTATGTCTTTTTTATATATGCCAAGAGTTTAGCTCTCTCATGGTCAATTAATATAACATTATCCACAGGTGGCATATTTTCATTTAAATTTGTATAGGTAATCATACTGTTTCGAGTTCAGTTTGTAATTGATTTGCAGTCTATTGAGCAATATACATATAATAATTATTGGTATTATTACATATAATGAGATTGGTATGATTGGTATTATTACATGTAATGATATTGACTAATTAAATGCAAACAATTTCTCCTGCCATGGATTCTCCGATTAATAATATCTTTGATCTGTTGCATGCTAAACGCAGGACTGTCACTGCCATGGATGTCGTATACGCTCTCAAATATATAACAAACGTAGGAGCGCAGTCTAAAAGAATTGTCATAGTTTTTTGATGCCTCTTTTGCAATTATCTCCAGTGTACCCGGAGCGATATCATAAGTAGTAATATTTATCTTTGCATCTGATATGCTTACATCATGACTTTGAGATTTTATTATTTGTTTTCATCTTTAAGTCTTTTTTATATATGCCAAGAGCTTAGCTCTCTCATGGTCAATTAATATAACATTATCTACAGGAGGCATATTTTCATTTAAATTTGTATAGGGAATCATACTGTTTCGAGTTCAGTTTGTAATTAATTTGCAGTCTATTGAGCAATATACATATAATAATTATTGGTCTTATTACATATAATGAGATTGGTATTATTGGTATTATTACATATAATGATATTGACTAATTAAATGCAAACAATTTTTTCTGCCATAGACACTCCGATTAGTATTATCTTTGATCTGTTGCATGTTAATCGCAAGACTGTCACTGCCATGGATGTCGTATACGCTCTCAAATATATAACAAACTCACAAATGCTAACATTTTTATGTTTAGAAAAATTGTTAATTCTAATGAAATTATTGATATTACTGTATATCACAATTTTATTGTCATATAACGCTTTATCTCGAATTCTTAACATCACAATAATTTGGCGTAGGTGCTTGGTTGGTGGGAGGTTTGCAGCAAAATACAATAGCTAATTGAGTAATAGCAGACCTGACACCACTAACCATTCTCCACTCACACTGCTAAGTCAGTGAAATTCCTAGTTATACTTACCTTTATCAACCAACAAAGGGATGGGTAGGGAGGGGAAAGTAAACAATGAACAGCGTAAAATATCAGCATCACATAATTCAGCTGCGTCAACAAATACAATAGCAACAACATAAAAATTGTGTTCATGTATAAACTTGACATCATTTACTTAGATTCAAATCTATTCATTTTTTCTTTAGCATTTTCTTGAAGACTTCTTTGATTTTTATCGGAGGAGCGCAGTCTAAAAGAATTTTCATAGTTTTCTGATGCTTCTTTTGCAATCATCTCCAGTGTACCCGAAGCGTTATCATAAGTAGTATTATTTCTCTTTGCATCTGATATGCTTACATCATGACTTTGAGATTTTATCATTCATTTTCATCTTTAAGTCTTTTTTATATATGCCAAGAGCTTAGCTCTCTCATGGTCAATTAATATAACATTATCTACAGGAGGCATATTTTCATTTAAATTTGTATAGGGAATCATACTGTTTCGAGTTCAGTTTGTAATTAATTTGCAGTCTATTGAGCAATATACATATAATAATTATTGGTCTTATTACATATAATGAGATTGGTATTATTGGTATTATTACATATAATGATATTGACTAATTAAATGCAAACAATTTTTTCTGCCATAGACACTCCGATTAGTATTATCTTTGATCTGTTGCATGTTAATCGCAAGACTGTCACTGCCATGGATGTCGTATACGCTCTCAAATATATAACAAACTCACAAATGCTAACATTTTTATGTTTAGAAAAATTGTTAATTCTAATGAAATTATTGATATTACTGTATATCACAATTTTATTGTCATATAACGCTTTATCTCGAATTCTTAACATCACAATAATTTGGCGTAGGTGCTTGGTTGGTGGGAGGTTTGCAGCAAAATACAATAGCTAATTGAGTAATAGCAGACCTGACACCACTAACCATTCTCCACTCACACTGCTAAGTCAGTGAAATTCCTAGTTATACTTACCTTTATCAACCAACAAAGGGATGGGTAGGGAGGGGAAAGTAAACAATGAACAGCGTAAAATATCAGCATCACATAATTCAGCTGCGTCAACAAATACAATAGCAACAACATAAAAATTGTGTTCATGTATAAACTTGACATCATTTACTTAGATTCAAATTTATTCATTTTTTCTTTAGCATTTTCTTGAAGACTTCTTTGATTTTTATCGGAGGAGCGCAGTCTAAAAGAATTTTCATAGTTTTCTGATGCTTCTTTTGCAATCATCTCCAGTGTACCCGAAGCGTTATCATAAGTAGTATTATTTCTCTTTGCATCTGATATGCTTACATCATGACTTTGAGATTTTATCATTCATTTTCATCTTTATGTCTTTTGTATATATGCCAAGAGCTTAGCTCTCTCGTGGTCAATTAATATAAGATTATCTACAGGAGGCATATTTTCATTTAAAATTTGTATAGTTAATCATACTGTTTCGAGCTCAGTTTGTAATAAATTTGCAGTCTATTGAGCAATATACATATAATAATTATTGGTCTTATTGCATATAATGAGATTGGTATTATTGGTATTATTACATATAATGATATTGACTAATTAAATGCAAACAGTTTTTCCTGCCATCGATTCTCCGATTGATAATATCTTTGATCTGTTGCATGCTAAACGCAAGACTGTCACTGCCATGAATGTCGTATATGCTCTCAAATATATAACAAACGTAGGAGCGCAGTCTAAAAGAATTTTCTTATTTTTCTGAGCCAGTGTACCCAGAGCGTTATCATAAGTAGTAATATTTCTCTTTGCATCTGATATGCTTACATCATGACTTTGAGATTTTATTATTCATTTTCATCTTTAAGTCTTTTTTATATATGCCAAGAACTTAGCTCTCTCATGGTCAATTAATATAACATTATCTACAGGAGGCATATTTTCATTTAAATTTGTGTAGGAAATCAAACTGTTTCGAGCTCAGTTTGTAATTAATTTGCAGTCTATTGAGCAATATGCATATAATAATTATTGGTCTTATTACATATAATGAGATTGGTATTATTGTTATTATTGCATATAATGATATTGACTAATTAAATGCAAACAGTTTTTCCTGCCATGGTTTCTCCGATTAATAATATCTTTGATCTGTTGCATGCTAAACGCAAGACTGTCACTGCCATGAATGTCGTATATGCTCTCAAATATATAACAAACGTAGGAGCGCAGTCTAAATTAATTGTCTTAGTTTTCTGAGCCAGTGTACCCAGAGCGTTATCATAAGTAGTAATATTTATCTTTGCATCTGATATGCTTACATCATGACTTTGAGATTTTATTATTCATTTTCATCTTTATGTCTTTTTTATATATGCCAAGAGTTTAGCTCTCTCGTGGTCAATTAATATAAGATTATCTACAGGAGGCATATTTTCATTTAAAATTTGTATAGTTAATCATACTGTTTCGAGCTCAGTTTGTAATAAATTTGCAGTCTATTGAGCAATATACATATAATAATTATTGGTCTTATTGCATATAATGAGATTGGTATTATTGGTATTATTACATATAATGATATTGACTAATTAAATGCAAACAGTTTTTCCTGCCATCGATTCTCCGATTAATAATATCTTTGATCTGTTGCATGCTAAACGCAAGACTGTCACTGCCTTGGATGTCGTATACGCCCTCAAATATACAACAAACACGTAAATGCTAACATAAACATTTTCGGATTTACAAAAATTGTCAATTCCAATGAAATGATATATTACCGTATATCACAATTTCATTGTCGAAAACTTTCACGTAGGATTCTTTGGAAACAGATTTGTTCAAATTTCCTATCATGGTTAATTTCTTGTTACTATTATACTATTATATAACATATGATTAATTTTGTTAAAAATATTAATGACTCTAGAGCTTCACTACCAATTGACGACATTTATTTTTTTTAATCTTCTTGTGAAGTTTGTTTAGGTTCCGGACCAACGATATGTTTGGGAAACGTTGATTTGGATTGCCTGTAACATTAACAATATTCAATTCTATGCATTCTGACATATAAATTAAATTTGCGTCATGTAGCTGCTTCCTTACAGTCATTGTAGTTACCAAGATCATTGTGTTGTAGATCTTTGACTAACTCTTGTGGAATTTGGCCAATTAGTATCTGGTAGATGCACCAATCAAATAACTCTCAAGATGTAACAAGTAATTCAATCAAAATATGATAGGTTATCGATCGCGTGCAAACGCATGCTCAAATTTTAATAGATTACCCTGTACTATGAAATTGATCTGAAGGGATTATATGACTTAATTTGTTATTCAGTTGAAGCAAGTGTAGACATTGTTTTTTTGCTGCAATGGATAAATTACCAGTTGATAGAACGAAAGGTAGACAGGTAATATCAATTGTAAAACTCAAGAGATTTTCGAATGCTGTTCTAGTAATTTGATTTGCTAACTCCCGTGTTTGGATCACGCAAGCCAAAACAACTTATAGATAAAAACAAAACACCCAATATTTCTAAATAATTGTAAATACAAAATTTGAATAACTTTAGCATGATGATATATAATTATTTCATAATACTATAATTAAAGAGATTCTTCTTCTTCGCTTCATTTTGTTTGGTCATATAGTGGCTATTCCGAGACAAAACTGCCCCACGAAACCGGCAAAAGCTTGTAAAAACAGCAGAAATGAGAAACGAGACAGATCAAAATCATATCGTTCGAAAGAATCTAAAGTGGTTCGAAAGTGTAACTCTGGATCTGTGATTCGGAGAAAGGCAAAATATGACGAAGACGTGAAGATTTATAGGAGAAAATTAACTAATCAGTCAAATCTTTTATGTTAAATTCGTTTGAAAATAGTAAAAATATGTTCTATTTCACAAAAGGGTTACTGCACGGCAGCCTTGTGTTTGGGTTGTCTGATACCAACACTTGGGATGTTGGGAGACACTCGAAAGCTGTAAAACACTCTCCCTACGGGCTCTTGTTTTTCTGATGCTTTCTCGTGTCTCCCAACATCCCGCCTGTTGGTATCAGAGAACCCAAACACGGCTGCTGTGCAGTAACCCTTCAATGTATTCGTTTTAAACTTTTTTAATCACGCTCCATATCTGTATTCGATCTATCATACTTATTTAGCGTCTGGTTGTGCTTATTTCATAAAATACTTGTTTTTTTGTTTTGAGAAAACTTCAAGGATTTTCCCATCATCTCTACAATTTTTGATTTGCCTGACAAAAGAATTAAGAAATCATCAACATTAAAATATGAATGGGGGAGTAAACTCATACTCTCTAATTACTTTCACAATTTCTTTCTCATAATCTCTGGCAATCAAAGTAATGATGTGTGCTTTAATGCTTCTATAGGTGTGACAACCATGTAGAATTTGTTTTACTATTGCAACATATTTACCTAGAAATTTAAGAGTAAGCAATAACAATGAGCAACACACCCAACCTTATACACCAGCTCTCCTTGTAAGTTTTCAATTTACAGCTCTGTCGTAAAGGTCTCCATCTGAAGTAATAATTGGGCAAGAACCTAAGCCTCATGACACATAATGAATTTAGTACACTAGTTTAGTGCACTTAGTACTGTGAGTAAACAAGGCCATCCAGTCTGGCTTCCTCTGTCTAGGGGAGAACTCACACCAGTATTCTAGACATTTTCTGGAGTTCTTGAATCACAGAGTTAAATTCGATCAGGTTTGAGGATTTGCAGGAAGATGGTCTGTTTCATCTTCCATTAGATTAAATGTTTGCTTCTCTGTTTTCAAGCAGATTATCAAGTCAACAGAACAAGACCAATTAGTTAAAGTATTTACCTGATCGATATAGTTGAATAAAAGTGTTTGCATACCTCATGCGGATTGTCGTTAGGATAACAATTTGAAAGAAAATTTCTTGTTCACAAGATTTTCACAAAAATGGAGGACTTCCTTTTTTAAATTGAGATTTATCGAAATTTGTATCAGTTGAAGTTTTGTGAAAACCCATAATCTCTCGAAAAGGTTAATATGTTGAGAACTTACAGAATTTTCAAATTGGAGACTCTATCTGGAGATTCATGAAACATAGAATGGAATGCAGACCAGGTTGGAGGATTTGCAGAAAGTTGGTCAGTATCATCTTCTAAATGCTGGTTTTCATCAACAAATTATAGGATTAGGCATATCAGTTATACTACCAGAAGAAACTTCGTCAATGTTAGCTACATTTTGGTATCGGGGTAATGATGATAGAGATTTCAAACTAAACGCAGTAGATAAGAGCAAAATCAAAGTAAGGTCTTCTGGAAGAGAAATATCTACCTTTAGGGAAAAAGTTGATATCCATCTATTACAACTTGAGGCTTTGGGTTTTGGGCAAGAAAGGTACTCTACAGATAAGATGTTGGTCAGCTTCTTATCTTTTGTAAGCAGATCAAGATGGAAGGTATGATTCTCAGACACTGACAAAGAATCTATTTTTTGGGCAACCATCAGATCTGAACCTTTGAACCATCTGAACCATGAAGTTTAGTTATGAGATATTCAGAAAGTGTAGTCTTGTTTGACTATTATCTTGGTGTTTAACCTTATTATGTAATCGTAGTCTTACATTTGGAAGCAGAGAGTGGTTTTTGTTTAAGATTTCTAAATTCTTTGTACAATGCCCCATGTGACTTCTGGGGAAAAACAGACTTTTGCAATAAGGGGAACAGATTGGTGAATAAATCCCCTTCCGGTACATTCTTGTTGCCTTCACCCCTGCTAGGGAGGCCATCCAAAACACGTCATATTTGAGAGCCAAGTATCAAGGCAATCTGACCCTTTAATATTTCATTATGAAGTCCCAAATCTCTTAAAGTGACAACCAAATCTTTAGCCCAACCATCAAACTGAAAAATGTCACAAGAATCAGAAGTATTACAGAAGTATTTTTAAATGATAACTCTGACGATGATCTTTCTAATCCATTATCAACAATAATTCTATGAAGTGATAACAATCTTAATGTTTTAAGGCTTATTGGTATTGCTGATAACGTACTGTGATTGGTGTTACTGCTTCATGCCTCTCCAACATTATGATCTGGATTGAACTCACTCACAGACAGGAATTTCAATTTTATCTCACAGTTTTAGATGACGTTGTGTTAACTGATTTATCGGTTCTACTTGAAGTAGAAGACGGAGCAGTAACATGCTAGTTTGTGCTCCCTGTGCCCTATTGCTATAAAAGCATGTGTTAAATTATTAAAAAGAAAAGTTTAGTTGTGAGATATTAAGAAAGTGTAGTCTTGTTTGACTCTTTTCTTGGTGTTGAATCTTATTATGTGATTGTAGTATTTAACACTGTAGCACTTACGTATGGTCGTTTGATAATGCCTAATTAAAAACGTTTACATAATTTTCATTTGTGATTGTTGTTAATTCATTTCTTTGTAAGCAAATCAAATTTTGGTTAATTTCAATGTTTTATTTTTCAGAAATTTCATCTTGAAAGACTTACCCCAGCTGCAGTATAAGAATCCCAACCTCCAGATTGTCACTATGAATAATACTGCAAATTTTCCTTATCTAAGATTCTTTTTTGGTAAGTAATGCCTTATAGTTATAGAAGTTATATGAGACTTATTTTGGTAGTGCCACATATTTACCAATTTCACCAAGAGAAATTTAGACTTCAAGACTTAAAAACAGTTCATGAACTGTTTACAAGGCCCGAGCAAACAATCCAACTTGGTTGGTCGACTTTCATTGTATGCAAAAGACAAACGTTGCTAGATGCATCGACAAACAACAATTTGACTTATAGCCAACTGCATATAACTTCTTCTAAGTCGTAAATTGGACCTGAATGCAATATTAAAAACTATTCATATCCTACATGTTATTAGATATGAAGAGTGGAAAGCGAAAAATTAAATTAAAACAAGCCTTTGCCTCAATCATGTATAGTTTTTGTATTTAGCTTTAGCTTTTAAACTGGAAATTTAATAGCTCAATCCTTATTGCTGATAAATTTTTAGTATTTTAGTTTCAGAGCAATCAATAATTCTAAATCAGCATGATAAAAGTTCTCAGAAATGCAACTGGAAATTTCTGATTATAATACGCATGCGTATACACTCGCCTCAAGATAATATCATGCGAACTAAGATGGTGTGATTTTGAAGAGCTTTTAAAAGGTCCAATAATTACAAATAATCCAACTAAACTGTACTTAACATCTTCAAACATTGAATAATTCAATTCTAAAATACAGCTTCTCTGACTGATATCAATAACATCCTTGGTAATGTGTTTTTGTTGACCTTAGTTACATCATTTTCACAAAGACCAACATTATCTAAAACGAGAATTTTTCCAACTTTCAAGAATTCCTGATAAAACAATTCAAAGAAATTGCATTTTAATTAGTTGCATCCAAACGAGAAAAATTAAAAATAGCAAAACCCCTCATTTTAAATAATTTGGTGGAACAACAGTGATACGTTTTTGTGAAATGTTGTAACCAAGGTCAACAAAGAGACATTATGGAGGATGTTATTAAATTAGTTTTTATTGTTACTTATGGAATTGCATTTACACAATATTTTGTAGAGGATGAACGAAATGTCACTGTTGATGTCGATGGGAAAACCAATGAAGAAATATTGAATCTTGTTGAGTTGGTCAGTGGTGCATCTGAAACGTGAGTCATTAATTATCAAAAACACCCTGCATGCATCCTCAATAGCAATCGGGGGCCATCTTCATAGGTTCATGTGGTACATCTGTGTGCTCTGGGTGCCTACAAAAATACAGTAAGGTCCTGATTGAAATATAATATCAAGTGTTACTCACAGGGTCTCACAAAAGGTTGCATTTCAACATTTTCTTCTGAATTTTTGTTGTTGACGTTTGACCAATAAATTAATGAAAATATCAATTTTCTTCTGAATTTGCTCTATAACCTTCTGGAATCATCTAGGATTGCAGGTTTACTACTCCTCAACCCGATTATCCAACACCTCATAGTACTGCCGTACAGTCCACCTGCAAAGTACAAAACGAAAATTGCAGAAATTCTCTTTCCTTTCAAAAGAAATCCACGTAGTAGGATCAAACCATATCCCAATATGATAACTACCCACCCCTGTAATGTAACATTTCATGAGCCATTGCCCAATTTATATGAAGTGTTCATGAAAAAATTCATGAAAGTCACACTTACAACGTTCATTAGATGTTTATAAGTTCATGTTTATAAGAACAGTTCCCAAATGTTTGTAAAGTTCATTAACTGTTAATCAACCATCATGAAGTCAGTGAATAGGGTCTACTGAAAAAATACTATTTTGAAGTAATGATTGATTCTGATGTTTTGAAGGGTCTATTTCTGCCGCACATTTATTCCGTGAAGTAAATATTCAATTTTGTCTGGAACTAATTTGAGAAGTAATATTTAACATTTAAAAGTTTGAATATTTACATTTACATTTCTCCGTCATTTCTGATCGGATCGGCTTCAAACTTTTACCAATCACTTTTTTTCAGTTGATATACATCAGAATCAGAATCAATCATTACTTGAGACCATATTTCGTTAGAGTCCCCTATTGTTTCACAGGGGTGGGAGTACACAAATATTTTTAAACATATGTTTAACCTTATGTAATCGTAGTTTTGGTCCCACAAAACTGTTCATAAATAGTTCATGAATGTAAATTATCTTGTTTTCAAAAATTATTTCAATTTCTAGCTTTTTCCCAACTCCCAATGAAAGAACAAATCATATTAACCGGAATTATTTGCATACAAAGTATTTTGAGTGCAATTCTACCTTTTAAAGACCTCCTTACAATAATTAATCAACGTTTCCAAACAATATATTTCTCTTTTACATTTCTAGTGAATTAACTCAGAGAACTGTTGAAAAGTACCCTGGCAGAAATCATTCAGCTAATTTTGGTAAACACGGACATTGTTTTTGTATTTGTGAGAAACCTGGTCAAGTACCATGTTCTTCAAAAGTTAATCTGAAAAAGACAAACGATTCTGCTACTGCCGAAATGTAAAATCTTTATTAGCATATTAATATGAAAACATACTATCACTCCAATGATGGCAACTACAGTATCGAAGGTATTAATCTCTGACCTTGCCTAGTATGTATCTGATATATATGTGTTTTCTTGAAGAATAGCCAGTAATGTATTTTATGAAACGTGTGAAAATATCATTTTAAACCATTTGAATGTTTCATACAGTAATATTGTTCCAAGAGCCAGCTAATTAGGTTTCAGGTGTAGCCTAACAAAAATATTACTTGCATGAGAATTCATTTATAAAAACTACAGTTGCTAGGGCCTCAGGAAATGTGAACAATTCAAATTGACAACAATCTAACATTTAATAAGAGTGTCCAACAGGGGAAAGTAATTATATTGTGTGAAGTTGTGTTAATAATAATAATAATAATAATAAATTTTTATAGCGCCTATATCATTTGCTCTAAGCGCTTTACAATATCTAAGTGTAAAAAAAAAAAAAAAAAAAAAAATTTACAATTAACATCATATTAGTTTCGAACTTTAGTAAAATTAAAAAGTAAAAGTAAACGCTAATGATTAATACACATTTATGTGTTCTCTAAATTTGTTTTTGATTAACTCTTATATGCCATCCTTGGTCTGTTTTTTTAATTCCTTGAATCCCTATTATGTGTGTGCAGTAGACTAGTCCAAGTCATAAGTTCAAATTTGAGTTCAAAAACATATTGGGAAATGGGTGCTCGATGCCCTTCTAAAGTAATACACAAAGAGGGTCAATGCTCCAAAATTTCAAATAAGATAATTAAATATCAGTAAGATATTTTTGAATAATGTTTTATGTCTATGAAGGTAACAATCTCAGAAATATTACTGTGGCATTTAAAAGTCTATTGGATGAGAACCTTTACTGAAAACTTGTGTTTGAAAGTGATGCATTTGAATGTATGGCTTCCACTGTGATTTTGATTGGACCAGAATCGTTTGTCCTTTCCATTGTGATTTTTTTGGACCAGTGTAATGTGCAGCCAAAAATATGCATCATATACTGTTTTGCGTAAAAACATTTTCCATACTGTATCCCTGACTACAGTTTATTAAGGTTTTAACTTTTTACACTTTTCTAACGAACCCAAGTTCTAACACCTGAAGAGAACTGTCTTTCGAACTTTCAACGTCAACTTCTAGACCTTCTAGACAACAAACCTTTTAAAATTATTCACGAAATAGTTCACATGATCTTCACTTGAGTGTTTTTAATTTACTGTGCAACGTATAGGAAAATATGTGATGGCGTTTTTGCATAATGTATATGTGTTTAAAACCTATTTCAAATAACCATAAATAACTAATACTGTATTATAATGTAAGTATTGCGTGCTATCACTATTGGTATGATTTGCAATAACAAAATTTTCTCAAATGTGGTCTTTCGTTTGCAATACAATTAGGCTGACTACCATAGTTATTAGTCCTACTAATAGCAGTATCTACTTTAATCTTCCCATTGTAGTCAATGTACACTGTTGCTTCGTAAGTTGCATTACTTGGTGAGGCTGTTAATGCTATTTGTAATACTTTTGAGTTAATGATAAGTTCAGCTGTTTTGTTCAGTTCAACACCACACGAGTCACACTCATCTGTTGGTAAAGTATTTTGAAATTGTTTCACTTTATCACTAATAGTTCTTATGGCAGCCTGGTTGATAGATTGTAATTTTAAACGTAAACACATCATCTGTGCTGTGTTATCAGTACTGGTTAATTTGTTAATGTGTGAGATGACTGCATTAGCTGCTTTAGTGGCACTCTTATCTGTCACATTGATTCCATGATATTGTAAACAGGGACACCAATGTTCTAAAATCCCTGCTGAATCACATGTTCGATTACTAGCTTCAATTGTATTAAATAGACTTAAACCAGTTGAGTTAGCTTCCAGGTAGTCTGGGTACAATGGGATATGAGCAAGTGTTTTATGAACATCAAGAAATGATGTAAGTAGTATTGCATTGTGTGAAAGGGATTTCATAATGGCTGGGCTACGTTTAGAATAAGTCAATGGCACGTCTATAGACATAAACGGTAGCCTCTCTTCTAATTTTCCTTGTTCCATCTGTCTGAAATCTGATACGTCACTACGTAGCCCATGGTCACCAAATACGATCAGTATGGTATTATCAAGATGGCCATTTTGTTTGAAACGTTGTAAGAAATCAACAAAATCATTATCATATGTTTGCGCACCATTCATATTGTTATGTGACGTAATACCAATTACCGTGAGTGATATTTTTGGTATGCTAGTGTTGTATGTTGAATGTAATCTTTCTAGTTGCTCTAAATTGAATTGATGAGATGTTAAATTATTTATACAGTGATATTGTGTATCACCCTGTAATGCTGCCAAGCGGAATGGTCTCAGATAATGATGCGTTGGTTGTTCTTTAAAACCATGTAAGCGATACGTAAAACTTCCGAAATATGCATCGTCTTCATCAAACATAGTCGTGTAACCAAGATCACTGAATTGATTAAATATTAACGGCCAACTGTTAACATGCTGTGAATTAGGTCTTGCTCTTCTTGCTTCTGGTAATGCTTGCTCATTGAACCCTGTTAACATGGCAGCAAGTTGCGCAGTTGTTCCATCCCCATTAATTGTATGACCCTGTAAGATACGATTTGTATCACGTGATTGTAACCATTGGTAACTCAGCGGTAGCTGGCGTTGAAAATTACCGTTTGAAAGTGAATCTAGCATGATCATTGCTACGTTTGGCAACTGATTTTGTATTCCATCTTTCAAGTTCTTAATACGACTATTCTTTGGCTTCTTTGGTATAATTGTAGCGTAGTACCGTAGGAAATGTTGATTTTGTTTATAGACTTCCACTTGCATGAATTCTTCTTTAAATTTTAACGTACCTTTGTAATCTAAAATAGATACAAAGTTTAGTTGTTCATGTTGTTCTGTTGCAGCGTACATATTGCATAACCTCAAATTATCAATGGGATATTCCTAAAGTATAATCTGTCAAGAATTAGCATAGAATGCATGACGTGAATGATATAGTCGATGAGGAAATACATTTTGAAAAGGTGGTCGCTTAACACAGGTTTCTATATTATAAAAAGTGACGTAGTATTATGAAGCAATGGAGACTGTGCCGATATACAGAAGGCGTTCGGAAAGCTCATTCTGGATCTTAGATGAAGCAAAACATATCAATCTTTACAGACTTCACGGCTCATCTCTAATGCTGATCCCTCTATATGTTGCTTTAACCGACACAACAGAAATGTTATACCAATTCATATTTTGATTAAAATTTATGTTGATTTAAAGTTTTCGGAACATGGCAACCCTCATACCTGAAATCCATGTCGTGAGACATGACTCCGCCATCATGTATACACTGACCAGGGTATAACTATGGTGCTATACAATTATACATAAAATACCTTGTGCTTCTGGTTGTATCATCTGAATTACCATTCCATTATGACATGATTTGATTTGCATTGATGATCCTAAACACCATTTTGTTTGATGATGTTCAAGATGTTGTGTCCCATCAATTAATTTAAACTGTGTTGATAATTGACTGCAATCTTTCTCTAATTCTATTATCACTTCTTTCCCATCAGGCTTTGCTGGAAGAAAACAGATTGAATGATATTTTCTAGTAAAATATAACGATATTTTGAAGTCACAATTATTAATACAACAACTTATTCTTTGACTGTTCGCGTATTTTGGCACATTTTTTTCATCGAGTTCAGTCTGTGGTTGTGTACTGTTTGACAGAGATGTTTGAAGCTACTTTTAATTACTAACAGGAAGAATTTTCTTTTGGAATCGTTACTAGCACCCGTGGTTTCTGTTTTGGAACCATTTGTATTGATCAAACTCGCAATCTTCCGTTTTAAAATACGCGCAATATTGAAATGGTAAATTTGATGTAACCGTTAAAACGGTTTTCTTCTTCTTTCAGTCTTTTTTCAGAACCAACAATTCTGTTCTTGGAGAGATCATATTCGTTATTCCCTGTGATTCCGTCTTAAAGGTAATATAACTCTTTTAACAACCTCCATTTGTCTTAATTACCCCCCTCGTAATGCTGCGTTGGATATGCAACGACATTTATCTATTGACTGCAATTCAACTGTACTTTACCTTTAACAGCAACGCATTTGTTTGAGATTTTATGAATAATTCTTCCATTTGTTTTAACTACAAAGAAATTATGCTGATGACATCTTCCTTTTCCTATAATCAACTCATTGGCAATCCTTGGTCGTTCTACTGATTTGATTTGAATAATGTTATGATCATGAATTAGTAAGCAACCCATGATATCTATAAATCAATACAGAAAATTCTCAATAATATTAATAATGATAATAATAATATTACATTTTACAGTCAATCAATGACCTAGAGTGGGGTGTGGTAGGCACAGTACTTTCTTATTGGGGGACATTAACAAATTTACATATACAAATGAATGCTTGTTTGGAAAACTAACGCTCAACAATTGTGCACCGACGAAGAATTGAACCCAGGCCTCTGAGCTGCCATTGCTACCAATATATATTTAAACCATCATGCTATTGTACCTCTTTGAGAATACTCAGCCTTGTTCAAATGTATAATTGGAAGAAGAATTACTATTGTAAATACATCCAGAAAATTCACCTTTCTCTAGAATTATATATGCATTACTCTATATAAAGCAGTTTATATATACTGTCAAATTTTGCAGAGTGTACTTAAAAGATGCGATCGGGATGCAATCTAAAGTGCATTGATGTTTATGGGACTTTTATTTGAAAAGAGTGTTTATTATCACTGGTAATACATCCGGCCCTTTACGAAGGATTTCATTGATCTTAAATATATTGGATTTATTTCACTGATGCACTCTTTATAAAACATTCACATTGCAACAGAGAATCTGCTTGTCCCTGCTTTATGACGTATAGTAAGGCTCCTATCTGTGTCTCCTGTCATAGGATTATTTAGTATTTGTGAAACTTTATATTCATTTCACCTGTTTGTAAAGGATGCTTTTTGCTGTGTTCAATCAACACGATTGGTTCACCAAGAGTCACTTCAAAATCATCTTTGCGATTAATCGTTCTAACAATTATGTCATCAATATTATTAACTTCAATCTTCAAATATCCATCTTGCTGTATAAACGCAAACATCTCACATTTGCAATTATTTTTTTCAACTTTTTTTATGTACTTCATAACATCTTTGTTAAATGGATCAAGTTTTGGTAAGATACATGACTGAGACCTGGTGTTATCTACTTCTGTAGCTGTTGATGTTGTTGTTGCTGAATTTAATGTATATATGTTGCTATATGATGCATTCTTCTTCTCTATTTCTAATATAAAAGATGATAATCTTTCACTCAGATTGCCCCTCATTTCCCATTTCGCTTGCTCATTATCCAGCCTTTGAAATATATCATTTTTTAATTTATTCAACTCATCATCACCGTAATCTAATTGTAAATGCAAAACAAGCAATACTGTGGAGACAGAGAATGCTATTAGTATTAACCAGAATTGATAACGTAAAATTCTTCTCATTTTTAATTACTTGCGAGTTTTTCTTTCTGATAGACAATCAGCGAACTTACAAATTCAAGTTTTCTTTGCAACGTCAAAACTGACATACTTCGATATCTTAATGTGTTGTCATTGGTTACACCATAAATCCTTATCTGTTGCTTGATTTTATCGGCCGCTTGCTCGACTATCGCCAAATGCTGATTTGACGCACACCAATGAGCCTCGCTCAAAGAGTTTTTTGTATGAGAACTTTTAATACATTAGTTCTAATCTAAATTAAGTTTTTACAATTGCGGTTTTTTATTTCTTTATCTTTCTAAATTATGTTTCAACTTTGTAGGGATAGAAAAAATGAATAGAGAAATCAATATTTGTCTTTACAAATTAAAATAGGGAGATGATGAGTTATTGTAATGAATTTCGACGGTTTCACTTTTTTATAGGGGGTTGTGTGGGCGAACTATTGGGCTTGCACGGTTTTCCTGCTACGTTTCAATTCCAGGTTTGAGGCTTGTTACATATATATTTGAAAAACAATCTGCGTGTGGAATGGGAAAATAATTGTTCAGTGCCACACTACTCTCAGGACTGCCTTTTCTGT
Organism: Haliclystus octoradiatus; assembly: GCA_916610825.1. Classification (NCBI taxonomy): domain Eukaryota; kingdom Metazoa; phylum Cnidaria; class Staurozoa; order Stauromedusae; family Haliclystidae; genus Haliclystus; species Haliclystus octoradiatus. The sequence continues at coordinate 12,187,422 of OU744453.1, forward strand.
ACTTAGACTTCAACTGTGATTATACGTATGCCATGGCTAGCGTCCATTGCGCTTCCACGGTGTCATTCTTGAATAGAACATTCGGGGGAATAGACATAGAGCTTCGGTAAAATCACCATAAGAGAATCATGAAAAGGATACCCCAAATATATTTAAAAATACATAGTTTTCATACAAAGTAAAACTTGTGAGAAAAAGTTAAAAATTGGCCAAAAATCAAAACGTATATTTGAAAAAAAAATCAGAAATTGGCCAAAAATCAAAATGCATATTTAAAAAGAATTTCATTCTAGAGAATACTCCTAACATTTTTTTTTGAATTTTGAAAACAGTTCCCTAAATATTTGAATTTCCCCGTGTACCAAAAATATAGAAGCTACCCCCCTGGGAAACGTATTCGTGTAGTTGATAATCTATTCGTTATGTCCTGTGCGTTTTTTATACTACTTTTATAGAATGTCTATATACTTAATGAGACTAGATATATGTAATGTGATGTGTGGTGTAACTATGTATTGTGTATAACTGTGTATAACTGTGCGTGTAGTTGTACCAAATGTATGTTAATAACTATATGCGATGTGATTGGTTATCTATTGTCACGTGTCTCCTGTTTGTCTTAATTTTTATTTGAAACATTGTTGTAATTACGTTTGCAATCAGTGTCATCCTGTATGTCAAAGCATGAAGAACTATAGCTTACAATCAAACTGGAGTCTTCCTTGGTCATTTCATTATCAACTTCGTGTCATGTGATAAATATGACAAAGCAACGGTGTTACTTCTTGTCTATTTTTGAAGTAGATTTTATCGAAGATGTCCTTGTCCTACCTTATTAGTACTACTATAGATTTGAAAGATTATCTATTCTAATCGCAACTGCAAGCATCAAGGAAATCATAATTTATTTTCATATATCGTCGCATAATCTTCAATCTTCTTCCCTGATGATTGATTACTTAAAAATAATATTTATTTCGTAGTTGGTTTTCACCCTAGATTTCCTGGAATTTTATGCATTTATAGAATATTCCAACAGCGTGTTAGTATTGTATGACGTTGTTCTCAACAGGCAACATGAAATTGTTTGTCTGAAATAGTTCCGGGAATAATATAATGTATTCTGCTTTCAATGTGTAGGGCTGGTGAATATTTGCACGAGCTACTTGCTATTATTATAGCCTGCGTGCAGACCGAAACCTATCTTGGCAAAAGTCTAATGCACACTTTCGCCAAGATAGGTTTTAGTCTGCACGCAGGCTATCGGTATAGTTATATAATGCAGTAAACGAGAAATTGAGTAATTGAAGACGACTATATGCTATGAGTAATCTTGTATTCTTTATAAATCGTACATTTTTATAAGAACCAGTCTGTTTGTCTATGGTTTTTACCCTGTTGGCTGTTATTACATCAAAATTAGACAACTGTAACTCTTTATATGATGGTCTAATTAAATGCTTAATTAAAAAATTACAACGCATCCAAAATGCGGCAGCGATAATTATTACATTAACTCGAAAGTATGACAGTATAACACCAGTATTGTATGAGCAACATTGGCTTCCGATTGAGCAACGGATTATATTTAAAATAATATTATTAACTTTTAAAGCATTACATGACCTTGCACCACTCTATTTACGAGATATTTGAATTGATTACTGTCCATCAAGATGTTTGAGATCATAATCAAAATATTTTTATTAACTGTTCAAAAAAGCAATTGGAAATCCTTTGTTGACAGTATAACATATAATGCATACTTGATTGATAAATATAGAAATGATATTTACTATATGTAATGTGAAGATGTGCTATTTGGGCTTATTATGCCAGCGGTGTACAGGAGCAGGCTTCAACTCAGACTCCGGGAGAACGGTATCCATATTTGAACAGCAGCCAGACTAGCCTCATTCCATCACGGCCCTCATTTCCCCGCGGCGACTGGAGTGAATGTCTTATCCTGCAGGAGCCGGAGTCTAGAATACAATCTTTGTAATTTCTTAGCTAATATAAACACTGTACAATTAAACAATTGTTTGAATCGAGTATATGTAGTAGAGGCTGATTTGGCTATGGGTTTCAGATTCAGTCCATCTTTTATTATTTTATTAATTTGTTTTCTGATTCTGTATCATTGTGTTTTTGCTTATTTTTGATATATTTACATTTTGAATCCTATTTGTTTCATATAATGTTATAACAAATACCCTACATATTATTAAAATAAACAGCACTTATGAGGGGATACGGAAGCTAAATAGCTTGTTTTACATGCATACGATAAATAATGTATTAATATATTGACAGATTTGAAAAATAGAAAACAATAACTGTATATCAATTTCAATTTTCTATAATTTGAGTAACTGCTACTTCCTTTTAGTTGATAATAATTGCCCTTAACACATAATATGACAATATTTTCACACTATTCTAATAATCTGAAGATAAAATAATCAATAAGCGATTACTTTCACCTGATAATATCGGCTACTTTGAAATATTAATTTATCTTGTTCTCATACATTCAAAGTAGGTGTGTTATTTGCTTTCATTCTTGAACTCGTAAAGTTCAACATTTTATCACTGATGCTTTCACAATTTCAGATAAAACATTCAACAGACGATGAACACCGCGTTTCGATCACCCCTCTCACTTTAAACCAAGATTTATTTAACCATAATCATATTCATAGGAACAGTGGGATTAGCTTGCACGCGTGGTCTACTAGTAGAAGTAAAACGCCAGTATAGAAAGCATAGTTCATGTCATTCATTCTTCTACATGAACCATGAAGACACTTTGAATTATAAACATTACCTTGTCAATCGAAATGTAAATATTTCCACTGTGGATTATCGTTCGCACGTTGTAAATAAATAAAATGATGACACAGTCATTGTGCTTTTTGAAAATGAATAATTTTAGTTTACACCTGTTGATGAACTTCGTCAACATTCAAATGTTTGTGGATTGTGTTAAATGTAGGCTTTCAGAGCCGTATAATAAGGCTATACATCTCCAAGATTCGCTTAGCTGAGAAAGTATCCTATAGTAGTAGAACATTTTGCACTTACTTCATGAAATACTTCAAGTGCAAACGATAGTTCATTTATAGGTGATATTTGGCATAAATTTAATAACTTGTATTGAACGGCGTTTACTTTACGCCTTAAGAAGAGTCTACCGCGGGCGTCGATTGAAAGTGCGGTGCACTAATTCACAAATGCATTTTAATTTGCAGTGCGGTCGATAAGTTGCAATCGCGGTTATCGACACAGTGCCAGCGTATATGAAGGAGTGTGCCGTGAGCGAATATCTGATTGACGGGTGCGTTCCAAATTTAAATTAAATCTTACTTGCTAGCGTTAGTGGCTATTTCGTTTCCTATTACTAATATGATCATCACTGGCAATTACTGGCAATCAATCGTGTGCCACTTGTGGTTAAATAATGTTTGAGAGATAATCGACTTGTCATCAAATATAGATAATCATAATCAGTGAACTTTGTTCATCAAAAAGGGTAGTTTCACGTGCATTGGTAATAAGTAATGCAGGTACTACCCGAAGTCCCAACGTTTCAAATTGATGTAATTGAAGTCTGCTCGGGAAAGATCGGTATCTATATATATACAATAATAGAGTCACGAAAGACACACCATTTTTGCTGTTACTTGAAGTTTCACGTTGTTAAACGATCGTCAGACAGAATATTCTGTCTGGTATTCTGTCTGATGGTCGTTTAACAACGTGAAACTTCAAGTAACAGCAAAAATGGTGTGTCTTTCTTGACTCTATTATTATTTACCGCTCTGCTATTTACAAGCATTGAGCACTGTTTACCTAACAATATTTTTAAATTTTTATTAAATTTGAAACATATTAATATAGATATACTTTCCGACGCGAGTTTCAGCTGAATTGGATTGATTGATTCTGCAACAGAAAACTTGCTTGTTTTTTGATATTTTAATGACACGAGAGAAGTCACATGAGTGAGACAGACAGACGCGTGAGTATCATTGCGGTTTCATCAATAAGATGAACATTTATTAAAATACAATAATACTACTATTCCAAAGTGAAAAGTATCATAAAGTCGACCATTGAAACTGGTCATATTTTATCAATAGGTGCCTGAAACGACACTAATAAGACACCTGCCTAAAACAGCAAGGTACCCATTTGATGGTTAAATATTTTCACGTTTTAAACAAACGTATGAAATAATCTAATAATATAAACATTCTCGCAAACGGGCGGGCCACGCATGTATGAATGACCCGTGTGTATGTGAAAATATACAAATTTAATCTAATGTAATTAGTTAATGTAGTATTAGCAACAGTCAAAAGCTTCTAGAAATGTTCAGCTTGCATGCACGATGGAGGTCACAATTGTTTTGCTTGGTAAGACAAGTTGTGATGCGAAGATAGTGGATGTGTTGGTCGAACTAGCAGGTGATGGTGTGAGAAGATTCCCATCATTTGAGATCATGTGCAGTTGCAGTGCAGAGAAGAATGTTCAGTAGTCTCAGAGACATTGGCAGTCACTTCAATTCTGATGTATGTACTAGTATAGATAGAACGGTTATTCTGGTGGACGGGGGCCACACCCCAGGGCACATGACACATTTAGACACATGTTTCTTTATCACAATACACCAACATTTTTGGATCAACATCACGGAGAAAATAATATTTCTTTTCGTGTTTTCTTTCCATTTTTTTCAAGTACATAGGATCGTCTTCGCGTGGAAACAATTCTAAACCAAAGAGAATAATAGCGCAGAGAAGTGGGGGTCCAGATGCCACAAAGAATAACATTCTGTAGTTCTCTGTTGCATCAACAATCACTCCTATGGACAAACAAATGAAATCAAACAAAATTAGAATCAATGAAGATGTAAGATCAATATGATGATCAAATACAATTGAATCCATCACACGTCAACTATTCACCATTTCAAAGTGACAGACAATTGTAAACAATGAGCAAAGATTGAAATCCAACATACGAAATTCATTCAAACATATAGTTGCTATGAGTATCACTATTTATTATGTAACATCCACGTATATCTCACCTGTAAGCATGGGTCCCAGTGACGACGCGGCAGATATAAAGAACAAATTCATGGTCCAAACTTGAACAATGTTTTTCCTTCCATTGACCTCTAACGTCATGACAAAGATAAGCCCTTGTAATGCACCCTCGAAGAAATTGACGAAAACACAGTAGACTATGAGTTGTTTGTAAGTTTGAACGTTGAACGCACATATTGAGATGACGCCAGCAATCACCAATAGGCATTGATACTGTTTGATAACATCAATAATACGTCGGTCCATTGACAGACCAAAACAGACCCTACCACACGTACTAGCGCAACCCATGAAGATCAAGAGGTTCGATGCATCCTTGAGATCAATGCCTGTTTCAATTGAGAATTGTACCTATGGAAAACAAGGCAATGATTCAGTTTAACTGAACATCCTGTCATGGTTCTTATCTTAGCACAACAAATCATCGAGATTGCTTTGTAGGGATGTCGTCATATCTTATGATATATGCGTCAATCGTTGGCCTACCACCGCACAATATGCTAAACGTATAAGGCAGTCTACAAACGTCGTGCTTTTCATGCGCCGTGCTAATCTTCTGGCGAGACCTGGCAAAAGCGCGACGTATAAATCAGTAAAGCACGACGCAATTTGTCTAGCTCGGCAAAAGCTCGAAGCACGACGATGGTTGCCGCTCGGAGCGGCGTCAGCACGACAGTTGTTTTATAAGGCGTGCTTTTTTGAATGCCGAGCTTTTATTCGTCTGTTTTCAGACGAATGTTCGGTCAAATTCATGCGAATTGGGGATAAAATAGTAGTTTTTATGATGTTTTCTTATCATTTCATTCACTTCTCGATGATATTGGTGAACATAAAGTCCAATTATAAACTACTTCATTATGCTCAACTGTTTGGTATTCTGCTGTCTATTAAAATAGTGGATTTTATTACTATGTTATTACTATGTAGGTTGAAAACATTTCAGGATGCCCTTCATTTCAGTTGCATGTTAACTGGTAACATAGCTTGATAGAACAAATATTTCTTTATGAGATTTAATTGTTTTATTAAATTAAAACATTTATATTCGAAGGAAATTTAACTAATAAATATTAGATCTCTTAAACCGAAATCTTATATCTCAGACAGTGTGACATCATTTTCAGGTACTGCTAAAGTTAGCTAAAGATAGTTTTACTTTCAATAATTGCGCAATACGCCTTTCAATTTTGATGACGTCAATGGCCAAAGCACGGCAATTTCACGCCGTCTGAAATGAATTGAAACCAGAATTCCAATTCTGCCGTGCCAGACAAAGCAAAGCACGGCGCATGTAAAGCGCGACGTTTGAAGACTGCCTAACGGGTGTGGCGAGGGGGTAAACTGTTACACGTTTCTTTTGTGGGCATTGCGGTTCATTGCACGACATATATTTACAGCACGTCAATCATAGAAAGATTATAATCAAATTTTCCTAGAGAGATCAGGGTTGAGAGTATTAGATAATTGTATTGACAATTACAATCATAAAGAGTATTAGATAAATAACGTCATCTGGTGCGCACCTGATGTAAGAAAAGCACGTTGCTAGAGAAACCAAGAACAAACATCGAGAAGAAGAACACAAGATTACGTGGTTTCTTGAGTTGAGCCAAATAACGTCGTATTGGTGCAAATTTTGTTGCTGAATACTGATCGTCTGCTTTGAATGTGCGCTGACGTTTTTCTTCTTTGGTTGGAAGTATAGATAGGCCACCGCATAAGCACATAACGCCGAAAATCACAGAAAGGATGCGAAATAAATGACGCCAGCCGTATTTGTCCATGATATAGCGTAGGGGCGGTGTCAATACGACAGGTCCAAGACTTGAGCCCGACGCAGCCATGCCTAGAAGAGACAAAGCGACAATAGAGACAAGGGACACGCGCCTGAATAACAACATACAAAGACGTATTTAGCACCCAACGGTGAATGATTTCAATCAACCAACCTGTTGCCAATGAAACATATTTGACAAAATAGAATGAGAGAGATGCCATTGAAGCAGCGTAACATATACCAGCACCAAATGCATACACCACACTGAATGTTCCAATCATGCATTCTAGACTGTTGCAAAATGATGTCGTTAATAATGAGATTGATATTAGAATGGCACCTGTCACTACGGTCATGCGAATTCCAATTTTAGTCACAATAATCCCAGCAATTGGAGCAAACGTAAACCGAAGGCCATTAACCAATGAGCCGACGATAGCTGAAATCATAAATCAAATTAATGAATCTTATTAGATGTTAAAATCCTGTTCAAGTTTCAATCAAAACCCAATTACAAATATGAATTCTGTATGAACAAGTATCGCGATTTGCTATTGACGTACTTTGAAGAATAGCGTTATAATAGATAGATTTAATACATCAGACATTAATTGACTAATGACATTATTTAAGTATGTGGCTATTATAAGTAAAGGGGTATGTAGTATCACACGGTTCTACGGTTAGCATTGTATGTGCCCAAATGATTTCGAAACTAATCGGCACGTTAAAGATAATATCATTTTTATGTTTATTGAAAGAGCAAAACAAACATTTGCCGCTCATTGCTGAAAACAGGACAGCTATTGAGCACCGATTTGTAGACAAACAATAATTTGATTTGAAGACATTCACTGAAAAGAAGAATGTTGTTTTTCATGGTCTTTTGCTTGCGACCCAATCCGAAGAAAACAGGCTCGCGACGACTACAGTGGGATGGGCATGTGATTCACAATTGATTTGTATACAGATCAGGAAAGACCACGAACAGTGCCTAGTGAAATTAGGATATAGGGTATATGTCAATATTGTTATTGTGATATTTACATTAAATTTGTCGTGGGAAATGAGAAAAAAACAGTCTTCCAAACCACGGGAAACGTAACACTTTTTAAATTGATCAAACAAAATCCGAAAATATTTCCATTCATAGTTTATTTCAGTAATTTACGAAAATACAACGATACGCAAATAATTGGAAATTGCAAACATTTACAGTCGCTATTCAACAGACATTTCATAGTATCACCCTCTTATCTTATCACTACGTCGATAAGTTTCGATAAGTTTAGTGTCCTAATGCTAGTCATTTTCATACGTAACATAAAATCTCGACCTTGTTGCTTATGTATCAAATATGGTAAAAAACACTTTTGGATTGTCATCTATTTAATTACAAACACACCAGTCATGCAGACGAATGGCACCTGTGATACAATCATGCTGCGATTAAATGCGGTTCTCGAAAGTGGAAAATTCTGCATTCATAACCCATAATTACCGATATTCCAAGTAAAATGACAAATCAGACCATCGTATATGGCGATAAAATATATGATAAGGAACTGCAGGACCTTATTGTCAAGAAATGCCGCCGAACGGAAATTAATTTAATCTTGAAGCATGATCAGATAGATTTGCATGCAACGTTTTCAAATGTTTTGAAAAGAGATAGTGTCAAGACGTTTTACAAGAAACTTCTACTTCTATACTGAATAAATATTTAATAAGGTCCCAATTTGAGTCTAAGGTCAGGCATTGGGAGTTATAAAGGCGTATCTACAGCAATTTGATATTGAAATTGACCACATGGAAAAATGAAAAAAGTTTATTTTAGATGGAAATCAAAGCACAAAATATAAGTCAGGTTTTATAGCTTGAAACCAGAGCAGAAATTAATATTATAGCATGGAATGAATGCAACAATCACCAATGACAGAACATATAAACAAACCTCTTTACTGAGGAATAGTGTTCAATCTAAGACCTAAGTCAATTTCGATTGTTTGGAAATCATAGCTTAGACAATAATTGATCATGCCTGACTATAAAATTGACGCCAAATCGAGATGAAAATACACGACTCAAAGACAGATTATTATCAATCTCCATTAAGACTTTTATTCTATACTGCGACACAATAGTTACAGTTTTTCTCACTTCAGATAGGTTTATGTGGTGGGCAAACAACTGAACAATAGTACAGTATTGTGAACTCTTATAGAATAAAATGATGAATTTTTCTATCGGTTAAAATGCAGTGTGAATTATAAGATGTAAAATCCGTAAGCCAAAACTACAGTTGTAATAGCTCGTCAAATAGAATACAATTGACTCTGTGAGCTTTCTTCCTTGGTATCAGACAGTCATATATATAAAGGCATAGAAGCCAATATGATTGATGTTATCAGACAATCACTTACCGGTTTTGCCTCTGGACTGCTTGAATTCCTCTAGTAGCTGAGTATAAATGAGTCCATGGGCTAACACAAAACCCGATGAACATAAGAAAATACCAAACACTGAAAAGCATACAATCCAAGACCAACCACTATCCCTATGCTTAGAACATCCCCTCAGAAACCTTGAAACTTTTTGAGTATTAAATGGTGTATATGACATGATGACTGATTGGGAAGACCGTCAAACCGCAAATGTGCTCAGCTCTCTTCTGCCACTTCGTGATTTAGATCTGCGGGGGTCTACAGCCTTATGGATTTGCACTATCATATGCTATCTAATTGTTCTTGTTTTGTTAAGCTTCCGGTAATTCTTTAGACACAATGATCAGTGCTGTGAGCACCATGCTGCGCGCGCACCTCTAGCACGCAACTAAACATTAATAAACACATACAATGTGCCCTACTGTGACTCTTGGAGCATCGTAAGTATATGCACTATAGATATAGATATGTATATATCAGTCGCGTGATGTATATATGCTTATCAAATCTGTGTTTATAACAGAAAGTAATATATATAAACGGTTTTGCGTTTGTTATTATTAAACCTGTTTTTATTCAAATGTGTGAAACCCTGAAAACTGAAAGAAATCAATTGAAGTCAGCTGACTTGCCAATGTCCTTTTCTTTTGTCTCGACATATTGTTGAGTCCAAAGCGATTAAACATTGTTTTGCATTTTCCGCGTGAAGGAATTTAGAACAGTGGAACACATGTTTGCGCATGGTCAGAGTCTGTACTTGTTCCCTTCCAATCTATTCAATTTGTATTTTTCTGTCATCTGAATACCATCATTTTGATGAGACGTATAAGCTGCTGCGCATATCTGCAATCACTGTCTAACCTAAATCTACCAACTGTCGTTTCTTTTCTTGGAGCCTTACCTAATGGATTCATATACGAACACATGTTTTTGAATTAATGTATCAAAACACGTCAAAGTAGCAGGGTGGTCGTGCTGTTATGCCCATTCAACGACCTTTTACCTCACCGGATAGACCACGGTCTGGGTCTGACCAGATACGGTATATGCTATCCTTCAAAAACAAAGGGCGGACACACATGTGACCGGTCACGTGTTATTATGTTTACAGACCATAGCTGAGTATGGACGGACACCAGTCGGATGGGTTTCCCCAGAGCCTAGACTCAAACTCAGTTTTGTCGATTCGTGAATTTACGAAATTAAAAATTTGATACGTTTTATGATTATTAATTAATCTGTGATGCAAGGACTTAAACAATAATTTTAAACAAATGCTGTAGAATATTGGTGTTACTTGCAAACAAGCGTGTTTCCATTATAATTATATATATAAACAATTACATTTGCATTTATGTTATGGATGTCTGTTATGTCACCCAGCTCTGATGTCACCTAAATCCATGGTTACTCGTTTGACAAATAAGGTACCTGTAGAAGATTCATAAGATTTAGTTAAGATTTATAAAGTTGAACAACATTGAACAATGAAAAAAATTCAAAACAAGTTCTTATAACACATGATATTTAATACCTATCCATTGTCTGGCACCTGTTACACCCTCTAAAATAAAAATAGTCTATAGTGACTCATTTATAAAACAACAACAACAACAACAACAACAACAACAACAACAACAACAACAACAACAACAACAAAAACAACAGCAAATAATAATATGTGCTAGTATTCTTATCGAGCATGATTTAGTTATTAGATTACCGTCTGAAGATCGCAATTCGAGTAAAACTGAAAAAAGGCTTTGACTTATTTTTGTCTCTTATAATACTTGTTATAATAATTAGATAATACTGGCCTTTTTACAACTTACGCAGTGCCAAGTGAACCAAGAATATTAAAGGAGGTATAATTGCCTTAATCTCAAATCTTGTACAATGAAAACAAACCTGATTGCCCGCTGATTGCTTACAACAATTATTCAACAAGAAACGTTATACATTATTCACTGTATTTCACATGTCAGGATGGCCGAGCGGTCTAAGGCGCTGCGTTCAGGTCGCAGTCTACATTTGTAGGCGTGGGTTCGAATCCCACTTCTGACATTACTTTTTAGAATCACTTCTTATATTTTTCCCTTTCCTTTTTGAATTCATCCATTATGCTGTAGCTTGGTTTGATTTCTTTGATTTTCCTGACAAAGAACGGAGTCTGCAGGAATAAATCTGTCACAATTCAAGAAAATATTTGGTTCAACTTGGTTTTGAGAAATTGGAATGAGGGGGCACAGGATAAGCTGTCGTCATCAAACCGAGGTAGAAACAGGTCAGTATTGTTTACGCCATTTTTGGGCCACCGTTGTTTTACCTCTTTCGCTTTCTTTTTTGTTGAAATAAAAACAATTTCGTCATTTACGAAGCATTGCATACTGTAAATAAGCATATTTTAAGCCTTCATTTGTCACTGGCGGTGTTATTATAACTTGTTTTTATTGTTTATGCATTGAAGAAGAAGAATTATGGAGAGTGACGAAAGTGAGATAAAGGAATACCACGAAGAAATGGCGACAAAAAATGATGGCTCGCCAAAGCAGATCCATCACATGGTTGGAGATGCACTGTCTGGCGGATTTAAAAAAGCTGAAGGAGCGCTAGATGTCGCATGGAGTTCTATTCCTCTGCCAGAGCTTCTCCCTGACGCTGAAAAGCTAAATGATATGGTCGAGTCGATTACTATTGCTGGTTACAGCTTAACTGCCTTTGGTGTCATTGGTGCAACTTATTTTGCATTAAGAACAAGACGAGAGGTGAAGCGATGGTTTATAAGTAGAAAGATAAGACAGACTTTTTCCAAAGAAGCAACTAAAAAATGACAGTTTTTTCTTCATAGGAGACTTTTCTATTGGATAATTATTAAATGTTTATCCCTTGTATTATATTCTATTTATGATCTAGTTATGTTGAAATGGACTTGTTTTATGTCAAATATGAGAAGATATATAGGCCATTCCTGTATTTATTATTTTGTTAATTAATTCTCGCAAGAACTCTCGAATTGCCCACTGTCTAATTTAATATCATTCCCTCGTCGAGTCTTCTGTTTCTTGACATCTAATTTGTACATAAATGCTGCTGCTAAACGATAAATGTTTTATCACAGATCAATCTGTCTGGGAATGGGACGATTCCCGATGATACTGACATCATATTCTAGAGTGGAATTGAAACTGTTTATGAATCTGATTAAAGGTGGGACTCCGGAAGCAACTTAGGGCGAGCATTGAGTAGCATTTCCCAAAAAATGTTCCTCCTTGAGCTCTGAAAAATTGATACGTCACCATGGTGCAACCAGAGTTCAACAGCTTTATCAAGGCACTGGTGTCATATTTATTTTATTACCGATTATAAAATCCCAATTTTTTACCAATACATTTGATAAAATAAGAAAAATAAGGGTAGCCTGGATTATCAATAACTAATGTACAGTATGTTACCATGTACATTATAACGTTTCTAGGATGCACTTATTGTTCCCACTCACTATTAATGTTAGTAAAATCACTAGCGTTGTACAATAACGTTTAAATAATCTATTGACCTTATGACCCTATAGAACATATATTACAAATCAAAGTCTCTGAAAATATAAAACATTTCATTCATTAAAGTTGTTCAGCTTTGCTTATTCAACAAAGTTTTAGTTTTCATCAATATCTCCAACTTGGAATATTTTCTAATGTATCTCAGCTGTTTTCTTTTGAATACAAAACATTAAGTTCCTCTTATCTATCACTATAAATATCTGCTAACCCATTTAATTTCAATGTTGTTTTCAAAATGTTTGTTTATTTTGTCCAAATAGTTAATCTTTTGTCCGGATTAACATCTAGATAAATACTACAGACCAAAACAGTTAAGCCGTTATTCTCTGAGCACATCAATAAGCTAGGTCATCTAACGGTTGCTTGGAGACAGTGATCATGGCCCAACTTAGGAATTACTTTTTATGTTTTTTGTTTATGTGTCTGTTTGTTCATTATGGAACAACGCTTGGTAAGATTTAAGCTGTGATATAATCTCTTGAAAATTAATCATAAATAAATTCAATAACCTAGTACCTTCATTACAGTGGCATCATGTTAGATAAGTATAAACATATGTATAAAGGACATATTAGTAGTAGTTGGATCTTTGTCATCTTTATTGAATTATGAATTATGATATTGTTCCATAAGCATCTTGAAAAATCGTTTTAATAAAATTTATTGTTATCGATTTTTTATTAATTTTCTTTTCAAATTCTTTTCAGATCTATTTGAAGGTGATATTGTTATGACGGACACAGTCAAACGCATTGTCTCTGGTGCCAGTGGATATGATGCTAAAGTAACAGGGCATTGGCCTAATGGGATTGTTCCGTATACTTTCGATAGATATTTCGGTGAGTAGCTAAAGATTATTGGATTATTCATTGTCTATGACATATTCGTATAACTATTCATCTTAGATGATCCCGACGCCAGATTACATGATCATCAAACACCACAAAGCTTTAGCTTAAGCTGCTAAATCTACGTTAGGGTACGGATAGAATATATCAATACGTGATATAACCGCCCTTGCTCTTTCCATTTGTGCTCAGGCAATGAATTTGATATTCAAAAGTTATAGATGCTATTATACGAATTGTGGGTTTTACGCATACTTCTACTCAATACCATCGGTTTACTTGAGCCTGTTGACTATTTCGCATCATCGGATGGGCTGCTTTTTAACAAAAGTCCAAATAATTATGTATACAGTGTAGCACCGTTAATGGTATTACTTTATATTATCACTTACTGCTTCATAATTTCAGAAACGGTTTCTATTAAACGTAAATATTTCACCCCAGATAATGCGCACATGCAGCCGCTTAATATCATGACTTTTTTATAGCGCATCAGTTTTCTAACATAGCACTGAAATAAAATTATTAGCTTTTATTATATGTTTGACGCTTGCATATATATAGTAGAATCTTCCTCGAAGTATAAGATTTACCGTCCTTCCAGTCCTTGCAGAGATTAACGGATATATCTCAAATTTTATCTGATCTTTCTGTCCTCCATTACATAAATCCATGAAATTGTGCTAACAGTGATGAAACAGTCCACGGTTATTCATAGATTCTCAAATGGTGTAGCTATATAGAATAAAATATGATATACTCATTAAGACCTATCTATATAAGATATATGTAGAAAGAGAAACTCGATTAACATTCATTCTAATGTTTTTTTCATCTCGTATAGACCCAGCACGTAGAGGCTTAGTTGCAAAGGCTATCGCTGATTACAACCAAAGAACATGTATTAGATTCGTTCCAAGAACAAACGAAAGAAATTATGTTCGTTTTATTGTAGGATCAGGGTAAGAAAACTAACGTTCTGTTCCTGTTTGATTTGGTTCACGTATAGATAAAGAGATCATATATGACATACGTCCAAGTACTCACAAGTTATTCACCAGAGGTGATCAGAGCGAATGATGCAGGAATGTCTTAGTCGTACATGTCTCACTCTAATAACAAAACGTGTAAATGCAAGCCGGAATGCAAGCCTTCATGTGTAAACGTAAAAATAAAGTTTACACCTTAAATCTATTGCATTTACACGTTTTGTTTTTAGAGTGTGTCATTTACTTTTACTACTATGCTTGCAATGACATCGTTATGTTATATCTTATTTATAAATGAAACAAGATTAGTCAAGTTTTACCGTGACTCTGAGTTTCGCGCTTATGCGCTCTTCAGAAGCGCGAAACTCAGAGTCACGGTAAAACTTGACTAATCTTTGTTTTATTTATACATAGCTCTACTTATCTGTATCGAGCACTCTCTTAAATGGTTTGCATATTATTCTTATTCTTATTATAATTAATACAGTACAAATATTCTATCTGTTATATCTTAGATATCTATGACTAGAAAAAAGGCTGCCTCCTGCAGCTTTTTTCTAGCTCCTGCGGAGGGCCTTTTAGGCTTCCGTCCCAATGTTTACTGTTGATAAGTAAGTTGTAAGTTTGAATGTTTACAGTTGGCAGAATGCAGTTTGTTTGTTCTAGTGTGGATTCCAGAATCAAATAGATTCGGGTGAAGTAAGACGTCATTTTTTATAGTAACATAAAAGATATAATATGGATTGATTACAATTTGAGCATTTTATAAATTTTCAAAAACGTTAAACGATTTCAGCTAATTTATACATTAGGCCTATTATGCTAAAAAACCATGATACTATTAAAATTATTACAGTATATATTATTGTCACATCGATAATGATCTCTTTTTGGGTAAGTTTTTAATTGGGTAATTTGTGATGGAGTTAGTGATCAATGTCCAGTACAACTATCCAGAAACTTTAAATTGGACATTTTGTCAACTTAAACTGTTTTTTTTTACTGAAATTAAAGTGCTCAAATCTAGTATTCATAATATAGTACTCATCTAAAATATGTGAGATAAGAATGAATGTTGAAACACAGCTATCAATGTCATTAGTACAGTATCCACAGGATCAAATAATTTCTAAAACAGGATGCTGTATTTTAATATTTTACACATTCTTTTTGAAATAGACAATATGATTTTCTTTGTTGGTATACACTTAGATAATGTATAATTGATAGGCAGATGGTATTTGGGGAATCTGAATAATAAAATTTAACTGACAATGAAACAGTAGGCTTCGCTCTGTCTGAATAGCTGTGGCTTTGATCTTTTCCAGAAAAGTCGATGTTTCACTTCAACTCCAAATTCAGTTGAAGTTTCAAAACTAAATATAGCCTCTGTTCAGACCATGAAAGAGAGCTTTCAAATGATGTATGATGCTCAGGATTTCTTATTTTGTTTGAGATTAGGGCATACAAAGTTTTGAAGGTCATTTTTATAAAGTAGTAGAGATTAATCAAGGAACATTCTCTGAGATAGAGAGAACCAGAATTTCTGATCCGATCGTACATATTTTCAAATCTAAGGTCGATGCAACCGGCCCTGTCTTCGTTAAATAGAATCGGATTGTAAGGAACTAAGGCGTATAGCTACGCCTTGGCAATCAAGGGATATAGGCCATGAAGTAAGAATGCCTTCCGTAGAGCGATATACTGTCTGTTTATGAGCATATTTATCACTATGCACTGAACGCCCCCGAGGCAATCTTTTTACTTTTCGTAAGTCTCATGCTAAGCTTCCTAAATAGTTTGACGGTGGAGTGCCGCTTGCATACTAAAGTTCTGAAATGAAGTAAAATAGAGCCTGCAGATAGAATAGACATACATACTTATGTGACAATTGCTATCATCATTTGGTCTGATGTCTTCATAGTTTCTTTTCCAGCAACAAAATATATTTTTATGAGACAAAAAATATTAAAACCAAAACAGGAGCCATAGTTCCTGTTCCCAAGGAGTAGTGCCGTCGCAGATAGGTTTTTCTGATGATTTATTTGTGCTATCTGACTAGGCTCCCTTACCGCTTGAAATCGTAGATATACCCTGTAAATGAGTTCATCTTGGTTTTATATGACTGGGACCCTGAATAAAAATTAGAATATCAAGAATAACGGGACTCTCTTATTTTCAGCTGCTATTCCAATGTTGGTGTAGAAGGGGGTCATCAAGATATCTCTATTGGCAACGGATGTACATCACATGGTACAATTATTCATGAGATGATGCATGCCATTGGTTTCTTCCACGAACAATCACGTCACGATAGAGATAACTACATCAACATACACTGGCAGAATATACCAAAGAGTAAGTGTGATTGCAGATATAGGCTAAGTAGAAATATACTGACAGCTTATATAGACTGTTTCTGCTTGATGTTGCATGCGTATAGGCTATTGAAAGTATTAATAATTGTGAATGGAATTTATTTGGAATAAATTATGCCTGACAAGCACGAAACTTTGAATCACTGCTAGATTGATCTTACTTACCTATATAACTTTTGATTCATTTTGGCATATACAATATGTGTGTTGATGCTGTTTTCTTTCACATTTAATAAGACATGTCAGATTCAAATTAATTCACTGAAATATCAAATTTTTTGGAAATTGAAAATTCAAGAAGATTGAATGACATTTAAACATCCTTGTTCTCTCTGTATAAATTACCATCGACTTTTATATGCAAATAAAATTTGATATATATATATGCATGTTAACTTTAATCTGCTCCTTGTCAAAACGTATTCGTCATATTGTAACAGCATCGTCACAACACGCAAATTCCTCATTGATTCTTTCTAGAAGCTTACCTTTTTACTTATTTCATAAACAGTTTATATTTAGTTAGGCTTTTCAGGGGTTGTGAAAGATTTTTTCAGGTGAGGGTGCCCTCAGGCCCTGGGGGGTAACTTCCACACTTGTAAAAGTTGACGTTCAAAAACTAAAGGGTACGTTTTACAAAATTCAGAAAAAACTGTTTCTTCAGAAAATATTTTTAGCTTAGTCTAATTTTTTTAAGCACAATTTATTTTTTGCATAGATTTTTTTCTCATCAGTGTTTAGGGGTTGTATGTCCTTTCTAAAAAAATACTTAGAGTATCTTCTTCAAGGTCTGAAACATTTTTATGGTCATCCTAACAGAAAAACCCGTTGAAGCACAATGAAAGTTACCTCATCGGGTCGTCATGTCATTCTCAAAATAATACCGTTTTACAAATCACTGTTTAATATACTCAAAAGTGTGGATGTCTAAAACCGGGAAACCCGCGGCTCCACAGCCCCTGAGGTTGTCACAAAGAGAGAGATCCTGAAAATATGCTCCCCGGAAAGCCAGCAAAAAGATTTTGAAATATTAACAAATTTTCTTATTCAAAATTACGGTTTTTGGATTTCATATTTTCTAAATTTTAAATGCATGATGTCATCATACTCCGCCGAAGTAAGTAAAATCTCAGAAAATTTTGCACCATTTTAAATCCAATTCCGCTAAAGTTTTCAAGCTCAAACCTTTGTGACACCTTGGCTGTATCTAGGTGTGGATCTTATAGTATTATCCAAGGGTATTATCCTCTCATTTGGACCGCAGCAAAATTCTCCGTAGTGTTCTACAATTAAAGATCCAGAAGTTTAGTAAAAGTTAAATTGTCGAGTTTGAAACTACTACTGTTACTTAATTGTAATTATTGTTTTATTTTTGGTTGATATTTGAATCTTTCGAGTAGCAAATTTAAATAGTATTGAGCACAAGAAAGTTGAAAATGACAGAAAAACACAATACGAATAAGATATTTATATAGCTTCCAAGTACCATTTATTTTATTATTCTATCGCAAGTAGCACTAATATGTTGAATGTTAGCATTTCCATTGATTTGTATAATTCATTTTTATTTCAGAGAATCAACACAACTTTCAATTCTACCGTGCCAATGAAGCAACATATCACGGTGAACCATATGACTTTGCTAGTGTCATGCATTATGATAACTATGCGTTCAGTAACAATGGTCGTCAAACTATCACAGTGAAGAATGATCCTACTCGAGCAATCGGTCAAAGGGTTGGATTCAGTGCTATTGACTTGCGTCAAATTAATAAAATGTACAAATGCCAAGGAGATGTTGTCAAACCACCTCCAAAGCCTGGTATGATACGATAATAGTCGTTAAAAAAATAATTTTAAAGGAATGGAATAGTTTCATAGAGTTTTTGAACTCTGTTGATATTCTACAAATCTTATTCGTAACTCATGGGTTGTTAAATTGGGTCAATGGTTTTTAACTATAAGGAAAGCTCTTTTAACAGGGAGTAGGATCGATGGACAGTTTCTCCCAAATCAGGACAATCTATGGGGCATGCAATGTTTCCCTGCTACTTTTTGATTGTTGATTTGAGGTTGATATATCATCTAAAAACATCGTGGCTCAAAACGCAGAGAAATTTACGAACGACTGGTATGCAATAAAATAAAGTTTGAATCAATTTTGCTTTAGCAAACCAAAATACCTCCAAACACCCAGAAACCACATACGATGTTTATTTTGTTTCCATCGAAGCTCAATAATATCAGTGTAGTTGAATTACAAAACTATAAGTTGATTTTAGGTCGTCAAAATAAATCTGCTAGCTTCGATACTTTTTTTCTTTGCAAAGAAATATCACATCGATATATTTGCAAACATTAAAATAGTATCAAACGCGCACAATTATCTTCATTATGCCTTCTTCCAACAAAATTCTTTTTTCCATATGGTACATTGAGAGACGGTCTTTGCAAATCAATAACTCTTTCTTGTAGTTTATTGCCATCGAAACACTCCTCGTGATCACTGTATATTCCAGATTTCATCGCTGTGAAAACTCATAACCGATTTGTAGATGTCACAACTGATGTTTGAAAATGATGTTTTGAAAAAATGGATGTGCCATTTTGTCTTCAAAAGAAAGGACTCAAAATTGTTGACCATCTTGAAATGATGTCGCAAAATTTTATTAAATTTGAAAAGAGATATTCAAAAATTTGAATAATCCTAAACATAATCCTCAGTTTCCAGACTGTTTCCAAATGACAATCGAAAAGTTTGATCAATCTTAAATTTGCTACCCCAAAATAAAAGGAAATCCTATTCAAAATGGATGTGCCGGAACTCTCAAATATCGCCTACTGCAATTTGAGTAACAATTTATTTTTGTATATAATTCCTTTTCAGGCAATTGTATTGACACAAATGCGCATTGTCAAGAATGGGCGAAGAGAGGAGAATGTAATATCAATGCTCACTGGATGAAGAGTAACTGCAGACTCAGCTGTGGCACATGCACATGTCAGTATCTGCTCTAACTGCTGTAGTATCTGATTAAAATAGACACAAACACAATTGAGTAGCGTAATCCAGCGGTACTGCATCTCATGAGAGTAGATGTTTCAATATACCATAATAATCTACCTGCAAAAAATGTCCTCATTCTGATTGGCTAAGGGAAAGGCAATTTCAAGAAAATTAATTGCAATTTTTTTTAAATTTCATTAAATTATTGCAGTTCAAAAACATAAATCAGAAAATGATCGAGTTAATTCAATGCTCACCATGAGTTTGATTGAAGTTCATAGTACATAACAAATACGTTATTCATTATATCAAAGCTATTTGACTCAAAAAATTTGCTTAATTTAAAAGAAAAGGGTAGCAAAAGTTGTCAAATCGGCGAGTCGGTGAGTTGACTTCTCTCACCCACCCTAGATAGAATTAATGTTGCGCAGAAACAATGAAATCTTCGATCCTTTGCTAGAAATCTCCGTTTAAAGATTCGTGTTATATATGTAGAATATCTCAAGAAATTTCACTGGGTGATATCATATTCCACACGGGCAAATTATAATTAAACCTCCTTTTCTTAATATGCACAATTGACTCGCCTGCAAGGTAAACGTTAACTTTTGTAACTTATAATAAATGCAGTTGTCTATAGATTTTTTCTCACTTTTTTTAATCATATATTTAAATCAACAGCTGGCTGTCTTGACAGTAACAAGGATTGTGTATATTGGTCTTCTATTGGTGAATGCCATGTAAATGCTAACTACATGTTAGAGAATTGTCAAAAGAGTTGCAAACAATGTTGAAGAAGATAAACGCCTGCATGAACATCAAATGAGAACGATAGCATAAATCAGCATAAATTAACATAATATATTCCTGCATTAACAGTAGATGGTGATATAAATAAAACAAATTGTAGATAGAATAAATGAATCGAGTTAAAACTTCCATTACTCATTCTTGTTTCTTATTAAGTCCTGAAAAATCAGATACATTCCACATTGTATCTATCAGTATCAGCAGTATCGTTCAATGGAGAGCCAAAACCGGGGAAATGTTGACGATTGTATAGTTATTGTGTATATTATTTAACATGTTTCAGACTACTATTTTCTTCATGAATACTATTTGAGCCCAATACTAGAGCAAGTTTCCATGGATGGAAAATGTTTATATTTCTGCCCGAGGGAGCCATTATGAATATCCAACAAGCAGAGATGGGAAAGTTACTTTTTAAAGGTAACTATATAGTTTCAGTTTAGATAAAGTGAGGTATATAGTGCTCAACTTAGTGAAAAGGAGCGAATAACGGTTATAAAAGCTCTGATATTTATCATTGAGCATTACATATCCTACGCAAGTCTGGACAACTTCACATATCATTATACATCTATTATTCGCTCCTAAGAAGTTACAGTTTATATAGTAATACAGCTAGCTATAGTAACAGTTTATAGCTACAAATTAATTAATATACATGAACATTGAGAAAAAGCTAACAATATAGATATATATACAAATTACAAAATAGATAACCCATCAGGCTAACCATACGCAATTAATTCACAAAATATAAGGTGTGATATGATATGATGTGATATGATACATTTTTGTTAATAAAGATCAATACTAAGTGGCAGATAGAGGAAGGTGTTGGCTTTCACTTACATATAACCGTAAAATACATATTACTAAGTTTGAAACACATGGTTATGGGTATTAAATTTAAAAGCAATGAAAATTTAGCATTTACATTGCTTTGATAAATCAAATGCATCTAATCTTAATTTGAAGGTTGCCAACTATTGGTGCAATTACAATTTCGTTCAGTATGTATGAATTAGTAAATTACCTTTGAATAATAAGGGAAATGTGTTTCAAATGGATTAATGGTCATAATGCAGGTAAGATGTCCAAGTGTGTGAAAACTTTTCTTACCTACGTCGGAAACTGTCCCTGTATCACCAAATCGCAGCTCCATTATAGGCAAAAGGTTTCGATCAGTGAGAAAACCCTGATCAACTACCCAATCCCAATCAAGAAATGGACTAAATCCCCCTGATTTGTTCTTGTCTGCTTCACATTGCTTGCTAGTTGAGCAACAGCAATCTTCAGTACCAGAACAGTGACAATTTGTTGTGCCTGACGGGTAATAATTAAAACGTGAACCATTGGCAGACAACCAATCAGAATACCCATTTTGTAGATGTACATCCCTTGAATAATATTTGAAATATTGATAGCACTTTCTATCATTGCTGGACAGATCAATCGTAAAGGCTATGTACTCCAGAGCATCAGTGTACACAATCATTCGTGAATAACTTTTACGTTCGTCGAATCCATCGACTTCCATTTTGTTTTCGGAGTCATGGTGAAATATTTCAATACCTATAAAAATATAACGGTGGATATAATCGGGTGCTGATACAGTTTGTCTTTAGTCTGCAATACATTCACGATTGTGGTTTATTCACTGTATTCAATCCATTCTATTATACACTTTTGTCACATTTACAATATAGTTATTACGTCATCACCTAGTGTAACCTTTCGACGATATATTTGTCACTTTTACAATATAATTATTACGTCATCACGCAGAGTAACTTTTCGATGACATTTTTAATCAGGAATTGTACTGTATTATACAAATATTAAACACTTTCTGTGCAGTATGGGTTATATAAACAAGTTTCACGTCATGAGGCGCAAGGAAGGCGTAAGAAATTCACGTATCTTTTGAGTCCCTCATAGATGCACATTTTATATGACCCATATTGCACAAGAAAATGTTTACTACTTGATTTATAATATAGAAATGTCTTAAACTTTTTCAACAAATCCTTCCCTGTGCATGTACACACATGTATCGTTCAATATTGCCGTCAATTATCACGCATATCGTTCAATATTGTAGAAAATCTCCAATCGTTCTTGTTCACCCTGTGTTTTTCCTTTTACTTGCGAATGTACGAGGCCAAAGACGATGGGCAGTCAAAACACTAATTGTCACCATTTTCTTATTTATTCCTAAAATACTTTATAATGACTAACACGATGTTTAAAAGTTACTCGAACACTTGTTTCTTAGGCTTTTATCAAAATTTAATATTATTTATGTTTGTTTATTCTATTGTGTTTATGCCACGTTTACATGGATGACATGGCCACGTTTTACGTATGACATTGCCACGTTGCACATCTGACATTGACATTGCCACGTTGCACATCTGACATTGACATTGCCACGTTGCACATCTGACATTGACATTGCCACGTTCTACGTAAGTGAATGCCTAAATGCTATATCTTTGTAAATTCAGTTTAACATTTGGAATATTACAAAACACTCCCTCCTAGTGAGGTATATGACAGAACGAACAATAATTACATAATCTACTTATTATTGATTTCTTGAATCACTTTGGTTACACCTTGCAATGCCTTCTCTTCGATTTCTTTTTTTGTTGCGATCAATGCCAACTTGGCAATTGGCCGATCATAATAGTGCTTTGTTTTAATTGTAAATTTTCTCACAAGTCCATCTTTTCCTTTCTGCGTGTCAGTGACAACTACAAGTGGCCAGATTACGCAAGGTGCATTGCCATGGGGACACGTTTGCTTCTCCATAACAAGGGCTCTCTTTTCTATGTTCTTTATTTTGTTGAACCGATCTACACATCAAATTCGCTGGCATTTTGCTTTATATCAGCATTAGAATTTGGCCATAACGGTCGAGAATTAATCTGGTATGTGACCTCTGAAAGGACTGTCATCCATTCATCTGGACTCATGGTCTTATTGTGATAATTGATAATTGCCTCTAACGCCTTTTTCATTTCTTTGACAAATATCTCTACTGCTGCATTCTGATGTGAGGCAGTTGGGCAGTTCCAAATCCATGTAAACTTTGACTCATCTAAACCATTCTCTAAGAGTGTCGTGTTCCAACTTTTAAATATTCTTTTTACTTCTTTCGATGCTCCGATTAAGTTTGGTCCTTGATCACTGTAGAGCAAGACCGGATGGACTCTGCTGGCACTTGAAAATCTTCGCAATGCCATCAAGAACTTTACTGCAGATAATCCGTCGCCACCTTCTTGGTCGTAATACAGCTCCAGATGTATTGCTCTTGTTGAACAGCAGACAAACATGTGCATCTTTTAATAAAGCACGTCAAAGCTTTGTCTTGAGTGGGACAAAAAGTCTATTGTTATGTTCCAAAATGCTTCTTGATTACCCTGCAGTCTGAAATTAGGTAGATGTCCCATTTGTTGATTCATCAGTTTTCAGTTTCTTGTTCTGCAAAACAAGCATTTGTTGCGAATTTCTTTCAACATTTTGCCAATTCCGACAATCCAAATCCCCTCTTGCTGAATAGCGTTTCTTGTTCCGGTTGCTCCTGGATGGCCAGTTATGTTGTGGTGATGTTCCGCAATCTTCTGAATGATTTCAAGGTTTTTGTTTTCAATTTTTGTTTCTTTTCCAGAATTTTGAGGTTATGATAATTAGAGTTACCAATGCTGGACTAAATTCATTCACGTGTTGTAGTTGTCCTCCAATCCTGTAGACTTTGTCTGTATTATCAAATATCGAATACATCTTTCTAAAGGTTCTATCTTCCCAATTGACATTAGCTTGCAATGCGTTGTAAATTTCAACTTTCCCATCCTAAATGAATTGTTGTTCAACATTTGCTTCAGTCCATGATGTTGCTGATGTTGCAATATCCAGTATTTCTTCGCTTCTCACTTGATCCATGAGTTGTGGAGGTTGTGTAATTGAAATTGCATTTATTTTCTTTGATGATTTGAATTTATTTTTATTTTTATTTACAGGCTTGATTTCTGCTGGATCATGATTGCTCTCAATTTCTTTCTATAATTCTTCTGTCTCAAACTCAGGAGCTGTTGGCTGCCAGAGAAAACCCGGAGAAAACATTCCTTTGTGCCATTTCTTCAAGTCTTGATTATTTAGCTTGGTAAGATGGTCTGCTGCATTCTCTCTTGATTGTACGTAACTGGTGGCAGAGGTGGAGAATCCATTGCTGCTGTGATGTTCGAAATTATTGGACACTCTTCTACTTCGCCTTTTTGCAAAATTGACAATTTTTTCTTTCCTGGTTGCCATGGTGTTTTGAATTTTCATTCTTCTTCGAAGTTTCCTTTGTTGTCTTTTGGTCTCCTTTCTGCAGCTGTTGGCTTACACCTCTTTTTGTGTTTGTTGATTTTAATCGCCTTTCTATAAATTCCCATATGTATTCTACTGACATCTCTTCCTCTTTGATTTCCATTTTTGATGCAAACCTATTCTCCTGCGCCAATTGATCGTCAAACAGCTCTTCAAGTTCATAGCCTGCTTTTCTTTTGAGGTCTTTAATAAATTCTTCAACTGTATTCTTTGTTCTTTATCAACGTCTTTAAGGTACATTAAATGAGTTCTGATTGTAGATACAAATTTCTGCATTGTTTGTTGATCTTTGTCTCTTGAGACTTGATTCTGCGAAAAGTTATAGTTCCATGTTAATTCTTCAGCAATTTCTTCGTCTGTGCAATGATAAACCTTGGGGCTTTCCAAGCTTCTTCCACAGTTGATCTACATTGTATTGAAGCATGATATGATTCTGGTAAAGTGTTTTCTAACCATTGTAGTTTTATGTCATCATCATATATTCCAGCGTTGACCATGGCAGATACAAATCTTTTTTTGTATGAAGGGAAGGTCTTGTAATCCCCGTTCCAGGAATTTAGTTTAAATCCTGCCTTGATCTTGATCACTAGTGTTGATCTTGAAGGTTTATTGCTTGGATGGCTGCCACTACTGCTGCTCCAGCTGCTTATTTGGAATATCTCTAGTTGTTTGACATTCAAATTCATTTCGAATCACAAATCGAAGAGTGTTTATGTAGCATTTTTTGACATCGGTTCGATATTGGGGTTTAAATGAGAAGTTTTGAGCTTCTATTTTATAAATGTACGTATTATGTAAGAATTCAACGTGAAGAATATTCATAGAATTTAGAATGGGGACGGTTTTATGAATGGACCTATTCTGTAATTTGAAGCTCTTTTGTAGCTGATCCAAAATCGTGTTTGGAAGCAGGGTGATCACATTATTTAAATTCTTTAAATTAATACAAATGACATCACACATACCTTTTCCTCCTCCTTTTCCTGGCTGCTTTGCCTAAAATAAAGAATTTAGTTTGATCAATTTAGTCACATATATAATATGCAACATTTTGAATATATATTTCTATCGTCCAATGTTTATAATATCAACTTTATAATATATGTGTGTCTTTATTAAGTGGTACAAGCTACCGCAATAAAAAACATCCACTAGTTTTATAATCCGCTCCAGTACAGGGCAGCAAACACACGCGAGAGAAATTGCTCGATAGTTTATTGTTGCTTGTGTTGCAGAAGGAGGTTGTTTGTAAATGGGAAATACTATTGCAGTTTGCCAACTGCTTGAGCAGTTTGCCAACTGCTTGAATTATGCAGTAGGAGAAAGTAAGTTTGTCCATTGTTTGTTGAGAGAAAGTAAGTTTTGCAATGACAAAGTAGATTTTGCCGTGAGTAAGTATGTTTTTCCAGGATTAAGTGAGTTTTGCCGTGAATAAGTAGATTTTTCCATGAGTAAGAATATATGTTTTTCCAGGATTAATTGAGTTTTGCCATGAATAAGAAAATTTTGCCATGAATATGTTTTTCCAGGATTAAGTGAGTTTTGCTTTGAATAAATTGATTTTGCCGCTAGTAAGTATGTTTTTCTAGGATTAAATGAGTTTTGCCGTGAATAAGTATGTTTAGCCGTGGATAAAGAAAGTTTTGCAGTGAGAAAGAAGTTTTGTGAATATGAATGTTTTCATGGTTTCCAAACTTTTTCATGGCTTGAAAAATTCGTGATTTTCATTTTTGATTTCTTACATTTTAGTGGTGTTTTTATGTTGGTTACACTAAAGTTAGTGGCGTAATGAGCCATGATAATCGTATTTTTGAAAATCAAATAAATGATGATTAGACCAAAGATAAATCTGATGAAAATTCATGACTTAGCCAGTTGTTCAATGTTTTGATGTATACTTGATGCTACACAATATATAGGAATTGTGTCCGTATGTTTGCTGAAGGCGAATTCAAGTGCAGCATGCCTATAGGTCAGTGACAGATATAATTTGAAATTGAATATTTAGCGCCATTTTTTGATTAGATAGAAAATGTTCTAATAGTTGTTGCAGCTGCAGAAATTTAAGGAACATATCTCATATCAAGTGGCAGGGTTTGTTATATTTCTAGAAAACGTTCCCCTATATATATCTTATGTAATTATGACGTATATACACTTACACTAACACGAATGACATCCTTCTGTAAATTTCTTTCAAAATTTTGTCTTGCATCATCCGTACTGACCGTTAATACTTGACATTGCATCAATCCATTTGGTTGTTTATTAATACGAATGCCATCACAATTTTTATATTTCATAGCACAAATCTGATGGCATTGTAATGTAGATCTTACTTCCATTGTTAAAAATACGACATTTGATAATACTTTACTGTTCTGTTCAGCAATGTTAAATACTAATTGCCGACTGAATGATCCATACCCAATACTAATAGACATGTTAATGTAAAGCAGAGATAGAAGAATATAAGGAACGTTTTTTATTATCCCAGGCATCTTTACAATTCTCCGATGGTTTTATCGGTTTTTGTTTTTTTCTGTCAGATATGCCAAAAAGTGTTGTACATTGCTAAGCATTGCTATAAATTGTATTCTGCTCCTGTAGATGCGTATAAGTATGAATATTATTAATCACTAAATAGATGCAGCGATGAAATTATTTATTTAATTGGAAGTCTGTATAAATCAAAAGAAATGGAGCAGGTCCATGATTTTTCACAGCATCTATAAATTAAGGGTACCATTTAAAATTACCAGCTGCAAACAGAACACAAAATAAATCAAAACTCTGAAAATTGAATAATCAAAGAAACGCTTTATTGGTCTTGAAAATAAGCACCGAAATTATGATGTGTAGCCCAAATTCAATACTTTAAGAAAAGGTTTATGTAAATAGTTCGTCGAAATAGAAATAGTCTGTCTTCTTCGAAAAAGAGTTTGGAATGGGATTATTCGCTTTCCATGCATTAATCCAGTATTCAAACATGTTAATATAGTAATATTCCCTAAAAGTTATGTGTTAGCCGGTAAAAATTGACTAATCTGAACAGCGAGAATGTTCCATTTTTTATAACACACAAGCAACAATATTTAATAAGCAACTAGGCACCGAAGTAGCTTCATGAGTTTATAAATCAAATAAATCTTCCAATTATATGAATTTAGATTCTCTCGAGATAGTTCTCAGGCAAAGGAAAATCCCTGGAAAATTTCCACGAAAACAAGTCAACAGCTACAGCAAATAATTATGGATGGAAGGATTACAGGAGATTGTAATAATTAACAATGAAAGATGAGACAAATCAATACTTAGTGAAAGCGAGTGATTTTTCATATATGATGATACAAAGGAATACTCTTGCATATGATTACATGTCATTGTCATGTGGCAATGACCTCAAAATCCCTAAAGGTCCATCAAAATACAGAAATCCACCACCGTTCAATAGTTCAAGTAGTTACATCCTAATAAAACCAGATGAAATTTAAAAATCTATCAACAACTTTCCAAAACATGTTGAAGATATTGTATGTACAATCTCAAAAGAACACGACGCAAAGCTCTGGTATCTCTTATCTTTGTTGAGGGGAACATCACTAGCAGCATTCAAAAATTCGAGGTAGTCTTCAACCAATTGCTGTTGGTAATACTATTCGCAAACAAGTTAGACTACAATAAGACGGATACAATAGGCAGATAATAGAGCACCACAAAGATGCCAAGGAGTAGTAATCGAACAGACACTCTCCCATAAATTAGGAGAATTTGGATCACCCCCAGGAAACAGAGCATGACATCCACGAAATATCCCTAATGGTTCACAACCTGGATAAAAATGACATCAAGGTTAACAAGAAGTACTGGTCAAAAATAACTTGCACACACACAATATTGGAAGAGATCATTACATATGTACTGTCCCAAACAAAGAATCATCTTCTTTCCTATTTGGTGAATCTCATGGGAAATGTGGAGTATTCCTTACAAATGCAGACTCCCGAAAACCGAGCAATCTTGTGGATTTCGAACAAACAAAAATAGATTTCCTACAGCTGCTTGGAGCTCCAACAGGGAATAACACTTTAGAGAGTATATAGTTATAGTACAGTCTATATCTGATGATCTCCAGATGATGACAGACAGACTACAAATTCTGGATGCCCATCACTCTATAACCTCCTGCAACCCTGCTTTTCAATGCCCGGAATACTGCTTATGTATATATTCGGGTCAAATTACTCGTCATTTAAAAAAATACTTTTGTTAATAGTAACTGTTTTTGCATTTATGCTGAGCAGTAAAATACAAGTTTAACTAAATAAAGATAATGATGATGATGATTTGGTTGATTGTTCTTTGAATTTTGTGAAGTTGAATTTCTACTACTGGTCACTACTTCGATAGCTTTGGAATTGGTAATGGTTTTAATTTTAATTTTAAAAGGTAACTTTGCATATTATATTTACTACAATCGAAAGTAGCAAATTTATTTCGGTCAAGTTCTAGCATATTATTTTGCGTATTTATCAGATCATTTTTATTTGCGTGTTTCTATGGTGATTCTAAATCAAATGATACAATGCGTTCTGAATAAATCTCATTGCAGTATTTTGTTATGGGAGAGGATGATCGCCTAGTAGAATACCTTTGCTCTTTTTCTAAAATGTTAATGTCTTCCCATAAACGTGGATTCCAAGCTGGTGAAACGTTTTCAAGGATTGGTCTAACATAAACTTTAAACGCCTTGATCAGTAACTAGGGTTCGCGAGAAAAAAAACATTTCAAAATTAAATAAGGTCGATGTAGACTTTGGCAGATATGACGGAACAACGTGCGGATGTTGTCAAGTCTGAAGTTAGGATAACCCCAAGGACCTTTACTCGGACAAAAGATTACAGATTCAAGTTGATGACCAGATAAATAATATTGACAACTGACAAGAAGCCCGACAATAAGGTACCTTCATGTTACCAATTATAAATGTGGAGCATTTCTCGAAGGATATATGCGCAATTATCATTTATCTGCCCATAAACAGAGATTGTCTAAGGCACAGGATAAATCTTCATTGTTGGAATCTTTGCTGCAACTAAATATCTTGGCGTCATCAGTTAGAATAGTTTGATCTAGCATTGATTCTCCAGGAAAGGTAATAATGTCTTTTTAAAATAGAAAAAGAGTAACCTGATATTATACCAACACCAAAGACTGGTTATTCCAAAATCATTCCAGCAAAAGACATTGCAAGATTTGCATGCAGCACATATGGGTCGTGATTACACATTTAAAAGGGCAAGGGAGTGTATATTCTGGCCTAACCTGACAAATGATGTGACAAACATGATAAAATCATGCGCACAATG
Source organism: Haliclystus octoradiatus (assembly GCA_916610825.1). Classification (NCBI taxonomy): domain Eukaryota; kingdom Metazoa; phylum Cnidaria; class Staurozoa; order Stauromedusae; family Haliclystidae; genus Haliclystus; species Haliclystus octoradiatus. Next base: position 12,218,092 of record OU744453.1, read on the forward strand.
CCAACAACATTCAGCAAGCCAACAAAAAGAAACACTCATCCAAGACAATATTCCAAGCAGACCAGGCGAAGCCATTGCTACAGATCTGTTCAAATTCTCTGGGAAAGAATACCTCGTGATCACAGATAAATATTCAAAATGGCAAGATACCTTTGAATGCGGCAAAAACGGAGCTACAACTGAGCAGGTCATAAAACATCTGATGGTCTGGTGCAGAATGATGGGCATCCCAAGCCGCCTTACGTCAGATGGTGGCCCACCATTTAAAAGTAAATTGTTTGCCAAACACCTCAGTGATTGGGGTACGCACCATGACCCATCCTCCCCATATCATCACCAAGCCAATGTATATGCAGAGTCTGCATTGAAGACAATGAAAAATTTGAGGACCAAAATCAGTCCAAAAGGTGCTCTTGATACGCCAGCATTCACAGAAGGATTGATCGAGCTTAGAAATACTCCACGGCATGACGGCCTCAGTCCAGCCATGAGATTATTTGGACGCCCCTTGCGCTCCCAGCTCCCAGCGCATCCACTGGTATTCGAACCAGTAGTGATAAGAAAAATAACACATGCAGATGCTGACAAGAAAGCTGGTGTCCTCAGACAGAAGGCAAAATATGATTACGACAAGAAGGCAAAGGATCTGGAGATATTGAAGAAAGGAACAATCGCACTGGTCCAAAATCCAACGTCAAGAAAGTGGGATTCGATTGCAGAAATAGTACAAATTCAAGCACGGAGGCGGAGTTACCTGGTGAAAACAGAAACGGGACGCATTTATTGGAGGAATAGGCGGTTTCTTAAGGTGTATTATAGAAAAGAAGGCAACAATGAGGCACTCAATGATAAAACATCAACAACAACACCGCCATCAGAACAGCCAACGACCACTCCGAGGGGAAGTAGTAGAATGAAGAAATCACCGCAACATTCAACTAAGTAATCATCTTACAAAAGCATGAAGATGCATGGAGTATAATCCGTTACATTATATTGCACAATGTATTACCATATACAATAATGGATTGGGATTAGTACCCAACGTCCATACAAAATGTACTATGTTGCAATGAGGGCATTGCCCAAATTATAGTCTTGAACACAATACCGTTTATTGTTTCTCGTAACACAACATTGCCTTATTCATGAAATGAGTGGTTCAAGTGATCAAGCCTACATACAATGATACATACAGTTATACTCAGTACTCAATTAGATTATGTAAATCCCGGACCTTTGTCTAATTACTGACATTAATTCTTATTGATTTCTGTGAATATAATGCCAAATTAAATTTACGTTTATTTGTTTTATCGGTAGATATTTGTAAACATCAATTTCTACTAGAGATGCCGTAGCTACAACAAACAATGATTTATTAACTGTCACTAAATGGTTTGAAGTAAATTTCATGAAGTTGAATGCTTCCAAAACTCAATCAATGCTGATTGAGATCAATGCAAGTAAAGGCCGACAATAGAAAATAAGAATAAAAATCATCAAATTGTGAACAATGACAGAATAAAAGTTAACGGAAATGAAATACCTTGGTCCACAGAACTCTCTCTATTAGGAGTCAAATTAGATCAAGCCTTAACAATGAAGCCATTCTTGAAGTCAGTCATGTAAGAAAAAGTTTTAATATTTGCTTTGCACAGCTCAGACAATTGCGAGGGTGTTTGACACATTCCCTGTGCGAAAGGCTTTTTTCCTTTTATTTGGGACCCAATCTAGAGTATTGTAATCTTCTCACAATCGGCATGTCTAAATTCGAAGTAAAAATGTTGAGCGAATATAAAAGGAAAGTGATGTAATCATTGATATATAAAAAGGAAAGTTCGCATTTGCTCTCTAAATACTAAAACGAAATGTATTTCCTTTAATTGTTCAGAAAACTGCTCAACTTTGTCCATAATGTATTGACTACAGATTCAATTGTCTCGCGGAAAAGCGTATTTTTCCTTGAACAGAATAAATATACCTCTCACTCAGACCATATGAAATTTATTACTGCTAATGTTTGACATCTATTTTAATGACCAAGTGTGAAAATAATGATGTGCCCGTGCGTGACATATCTCAGCGTCCTTCCCATAGACATAATAGATATAGACTGCTGATGGGGCCACGTGACGAGTGGCGCTCATGGACAGCCAAAATGATAGACACATGCGCCCATTAGTTGCGGTTGTATGTTGTAAATTGACCGCAAAGTCTAAATTCCAATACAGTTTGGCATTTGAAGTAAGAACTAAGTGCTTGCATTGATTTAAAACGCTGCATGTATCTATTTGTCTTGCTTTTGAACCTTTTTAATATGGATTTAACCCGGGGATTTAATGATATGGAAACATTGATTATAATAAAACTAGCATATTTGGATATGAATTGGTATCCGATACGCATGTTTTGCGATGGTACTGCTGGTTGTGAGGCTTAATTTATGGCTATCTTCATCAATCTTAGACTTTATAGCTATTATCACTATGGAATGTAAAATATTTTGATATTTGGTGAATTAAATTAGAATATTTTTGGTAGCATTATTGTAATTTTTTGTCATTGTTTCAATCTATCAACTTTTCTATGCTCATTCTGCGTGCTGTGATTTGCTGTAACCAGCAGTAAACAATCACATTATCCGGTAAATACAGCTTGGGTACTAAATTAATGTTAAATCTGAGAAAACCCTGAAATTATAATGTCTTATTGTTACAAAAACAGCGATATTCTTACTTACAAAATTGGAATATTTTTCAGTGAAAATTCGATAAAATAATTAGGCAGATTTGATTCGAAATTGAGCGAAACACAACAAAACTGTTAAATTTAATCATATTTAGTTGCTTTGAAAATAGCTCGAAATAATCCGGCTCATATATTCTTTTATTCTCTAACAACAACACCAGGTCAAAAAACCGCTTTTCCCACTACTTTGGGCGCATGTGTCAGCCATTATGGATCCCCATGGTGCTACGTTCGAATGTCATCAGCAGTCTATATCTCATAATGTCTATGGTCTTTCCTCACGAAATCAAAATAAACGCCGTAGTGAGGAGTCGAAGGACACCGTTCATATTCTGTTGTTTTGAACTGATTTTCGAGATAATTAAAGAGTTCTGAATTCTATTTATTCTCCAATGAAGTTTCGGAGCTATGTATTTTTAATACGACGGTTTAGTATTTTTGAGACAGAACATTCTCTCTTTTGGCTGTCTTGACAGTAATAAGGATTGTGTTTATTGGTCTTCTATTGGTGAATGCCATGTAAATGCTAACTACATGTTAGAGAATTGTCAAAAGAGTTGCAAACAATGTTGAAGAAGATAAACGCCTGCATGAACATCAAGTGAGAACGATAGCATAAATCTATATACCTATATATGCTTTGGATGAAATATTTATTATATTTTACCTCTGTTTTTTTAAACAAACCAGCATGGGACTCATTGCTAGTTTTAAATATGCCTTCGAGAACAATAGATGATGAAATTACAAATAAACTATACAGATATTTGGAGAAAGCTAACATTATACGTGGTATAATTTTACAATTTGCAAAAAGATGAAATGCCTGCTTCATTTAAATTGTTATTGAATGCCGCTAATGAAGTCTGTGAATGTATGTAATGAAATTCAATATTATTTTAATTACTTTTTTAATTTAAACAATAAGTAAAATCTATTTAAAATGGATTAATGGTAATGCAGGAAAGTCGGCCAAGTGTGTGAAAACTTTTATTTCCTCCTAGAGCTGTTCCTGTATCACCAAACCGCAGCTCCATTATAGGCAAAACGTTTCGATTGGTGAAAAATCCCTCATCAACCACCCATGATTGAATATTGTTATCAGATTCACATTGTTTATCAGTTGAGCAACAGCATTCTTCATTATCAGAACAGTGACAATTTTTTGTGCCTGACGTGTAATAATTATAATGTGAAACGTTGGCGGACAACCAATCAGAGTATCCGTTTTGTAGCTGTGATCTCTTTGATCGATATTTGAAATGTTTGAAAGCACTATCCCATAGTTCCATAGTTCCCATCATTGCTAAATAGATCAATCATGAGTGCTATGTATTCTAGGGTATCAATGTACACGATCCTTTGTGAATAGCTTTTTGGTTCCTGGTATGCATCGACTATTGTTTCTTCTTCGGAATCATGGTGAAATATTACAATACCTATGAAAATAATACAGTCGATATAATTAATGTGTCGTATGTCTGTTAATGCATTCACAAACTGCAATGTATTAACTAAATAAATTAACTAAATAAATAAGACAACTATGTAGATAAATCTGTATTGGCGTACATGGTAATTAGCTTCTCGGTTTTAATGTTAACCTCATTTTTATAAAATAATCGTTTTTCTTGATCTAGCTGATTTAAAAATATGAGGATGATTCCTAGTATATACATGTATCTAAATCAGAGATGCTTTGATTTTCACATAGCTCGTGTATTACTTTCCCTGCTGTGTTGAGTTAGTTTTTATGGCAAATCTGCCCACTGGACTGTTACACCGACGTTGGCTAAACGTTGATCAATAGAAGCAGAAGGGAAGAGGGGGAGGGCACTTTGAAATGAGTGAAGTATTCAAATAGTTCTCACAATCCGGTAAATGCTATCCAAACAGTTCCTAAAATTTATAAAACGGTTCTTCAAGTAATCAATTGTTTTAGAAAGACAAAAAAGAGACCCAAGAATTTCTTTCCTATATATTCTCATTCATATATATTCTTAGTTAGAATATTCCACTCCAAAAAGTTGCACTTCCCAGTATAGCCTTCATTAGGAGCTAGTTTTTTTCTCCAAATTTTAGACATTTAAGCACAGACGCTGGATCTAAGTCGGACAGCAACGTTAATCCACCATTTAGCAAGTTCAAGTTCTGTTTAACTAAAATCTTGTTTGAAAGCATGATAATTAAAAAATTATTCATAAATTTAATTGAAAATTATATAACACAAATCATTTCCTTGGCCTTTACCGGATTGCTATGCCTAAAACAAATAAATCGTTTTAAATTGACTTGAAATTAATTCAGTTCTATTGTAATTGCTTTTATGGGTTTTAATGAGCAAAATGGGGTATATGTTCCTCGTGCCCCTGATGAGAAGTTAATTTGAGGAATTCATGTTATATTCGTCAAATAGCATTTCTACATATGTACGCCACTGTGCTACATAAATTTTTTGCTTGAAATATCCTGGAGCTAATAAACAAAATGTTAGTTTTTTATATGAGCATCTTGATGTAAAGACTGAAAATAGGTGAAAATGAGCATTCCCAAGTGGGTCTCATTAAAGACAACCATGATTAGGTAGAGTAAAATTTTAAATATGCTATATATTGACATATGTCTGATAGTCTAATTTCTTCGAAAAATCTGTATCACTCATATTCATCCGTCTGATTTTTGAAGAATATCAAATAACTGCGCAGATTTTGGTCCCCGGAATCAGTGAGGGTTTCACCGACCCCTGTGCCCCAAATAATGCAGTGACCCTCATTTTTATCTCATATTTCAAGACTTCTATACTTTAAGAATGTTTCCACCCTTTATCAAAGATTTATTATAGAACTGAAATTTGGCATTATGTGTAGCAAACCCCCTTCACAATCTCCACTGGAAAACTAATTTCAACCGTCACATTTTCAATCCTTTCTCACCCTGAGATTTTCATCCTTTAACATTACTTTCTCACCACGAGAACAATTTAAAATAATATTTTTAATATCTAAAACAATAACAAAACACCTTTGGTCGTCACCATTGTGGATTTGATCAGGCAGTCAAAATGAAGCTAACTCAAACTTTATTGCTTCTCGTTTCGCATGAGGACATTACAAAAATGGAGATCACGCGATGGTATTTATTTCGAGGAATTCTCTATGGGGCTGCAGACTGGTGCTTAAAATGCCAGGATTGCTAGATAGAGCACTTTGATTGGTTACTAGTCAAGTTCTTTGCGAGGAATGCTGCAGATATGTCATCCGACTGGTTTCTAAATTGAGACAAACTATTGGACTAGCAATCAGACTGGAGCGAAATTATGATCACCGATTGGCAGAAATATGAAAACGCATTGTACATACACAGGCCAATCAGACGATGATAATAACAATACCAATGCTACTTCCTAGACTAGACAGAACAGAACTTTGTCATAACGGCATTGTTTTCAAGAACGAGTAGTTATTAAACGAACAGCGGCACCATCAAAACTTGAAGTGTTGACTGGTGTGAGCGCGCCTTTACTTTTGCACCAGCCTGAATCCGCCCCTGCTCAGTACATCATATTGTTTATGGAACAAGAAGTAGGGCTCAAAGGTCAGCATTTGGTTTTTGGTTGATCTCCGATTGTTCTGTCAAGGATATGCTCAAAAGTGTGATATAAGCTGTGTATTGCTGTACAAGTGTACGTGGCTGCGTGATAAGCGCATGAATATTATTCATGAACTAATGTATCAAATTAAAATTTGTACATAGAGTTTGATTCATAAAGCAATGGAACAGGTTCTGATATTAGTTTCACGGAATGTAGATATTAACTAATCCAACGGGGAGTCCATCTATAATTGCCAGCTGCAAACAGGAAACAAAAGAAATGATAACTTTCAAAAGCAGATATTGTACACACTGATGCATAAACATGTGGTAATGAGAAGCGCCTCAAGAATATGGGGGCTATCTTAGGGGATTTGTAAGTCGTTGCTAGATCTCCTTACAATAGATTATTAGATTGCGGATGCAGAATAAGTCAATCCAAATATATATTTCTTAAACACTTTCCCTGCAAATGAGGGCAATACGACTATACATATCCCTTCCCTGAAGTTTAGTAATTAAGGGAGCGCGCATCTGCTTTACGGCACCACTTTTCAAACTTGGCGAGTTTGCGCAATGTGCATTGCGCATTAATCATGCAAGAGTTTTTTCGGGAAATCGTTCATGTAAATTTCTGGAAGTGTACCCGAACATTACATGTATCGCATAGGTCACACTGATATTTGTACACAACGTTATGAGCAGTGATTTCTTTAGGCTGTTTTTCCTTGAAGTTGTTTGAAGGGAGCATTGTAAAGGTGTGGTCTTATTTTAGGACTGTATAATGACAATTATAGCAAGGTCTAAGGTTGACTCGAGCGTCGAGTCCGTATACAAAGAATATCTACAATTGAGATCCAGTATATAAGATATTACTGCTCAAGAAGCCTTCTATGGTAGAGACCATCCAACATAACTTGTACCACACAAGTCACATTGAAAACAACTGACAACGTATTGACGAGACAAGAACGGTGGTTTAGGTTCACGCAATCGAAAATCATCGATTGGCCTTTTTGGTGTTAAAAATCCGTCTTATGCAGATTTGAATTGGCAGTTAAATTCGAAAACTGTTTCTTTTAGTGAATTGGTAAAAATTTGACCAAAAATGGTTTCGATGTAGCCTGCACGCAGACCTTACTTGAAAACCTTTCTTCCTCGTTAGTAAGGTCTGCTCATTCGAGCGAAATCTCTTGTCCTGACAGGAAATGCTGAGACGACCAAAAGATGGACACACTCTGCGTGAAACGCATACCTTTGCAATGTCGACCATTCGTGTGAAAACAACACATCCAGAAACAAAAAAAGTGTTCATTTATTTATTTTTATATACACAGCTCAACTTTTATGGAACTGTTCAATTTTCTTTCAGTGAAATTACCAGAAAATAATTCATCAAGAATTGGTTTTGTTAGAAATTCAGTTGAGTTGAGTTCAGTAGGTTTAGCTATTAAATAAGCCTAATCCTAGTTATTATCGGTCAGGCGCGGATCCAAGGGGGGGCAAAAGGTGCTTGAGCACCAGTCAGATTTTCAAAGCTGTGATGTTGCCGCAATGACGTAATTTGATATTGCCATAGAAACGGAAGGATTTCAGTTATTTTTGCGTTTGCCATATTTCACTGCTGATAGCAGTCCCGAACTCTCTCAGTGAATCATTTCATTGGATCAATGATTCAAAGCAATCTTCCAATCAGCAACAAGGGCTGAGCACCCCTGGAAATCTAAAAGCCAATCGTATGTCGTCTTTGAGCACCAGTCAGAACAATCAACATTCCATTCTCGCTTTCGCCCAATCGTTTCAACCAATCATATTCTCTAAATTAGGAATCTCAGGAATTTGAGCACCAGTGAGCACCAGTGAGCACCTTCATTGCTTTTTTTAGTGCTAGAATTAGAATGACGTCAAGTAATCAAGAACAAATACAAAGTCCGACTGTGTTGTTCTCAACTTCCTGTTAACTTATCAAGTCTAATCAAGTCAAGTTGTTATGCCTTCCACTTTTGCAAGCATGGCGTCTGGGAAAGCTTAACATTATCTTGCTGCGCTATTACAGAATCTGCTCTATATTGACAATTTAACATGTAATTTAAAGAAAAAAGTTCCAGTCGACAAAAGCTAGCTGATTCAAGACTTATTATCAACCTTTCAATGTAAAAAATCAGCACAAGGAAACAAGAAGTTTGAGAAATGTAAATAAAATTCGCAGAATTGCAAGAAGAACTCATTTTCCTATCAACATTTGGAAGCGCTATTGCATACATTATCACAAGAGGTTAGTAGATAAGTTAGTAGTCTTCATTTTGGCTTTAAATTCACTGGTTTCAATATTTTATTGTAGCCGAGTACCGTATGTTTGAGATCTGTATTTACATATTTTGGTTGTGGATCCTCTTCTCGTTTCCAACAAAGGTCTTTAAGGCCTGATAAATAGGCCTACTTCTACAGGCCTAATAAATTATTGTATCATTATGTCCATTTAGTTTCAGCACACATATTCAGATGATCTTACGATAACACATTGACATAATTCCAGCCTGAATGAATAATGATTGGCTGCAAACCCTTCCATTTGCGCCGCTGTCGCCTGTTGGTAGACCCAGCCCAGGTAGGCTAGCTGTTTTGCTGATGTCTAGTGACAGGGAAAATACATCTGTTTTCCATTCCTTTTTTGTAGAACGTCTATTGATGTTGATGGATTGCCCCTATAATTCATTTGTGTACATGCATTCAAAACCTTTTACAACTGGATGTAATAATTACAATTTTAAACATCAGAAGATTTATATAACTTTTTGTTTTACAATTATTACTACTGATGATGATGTCTAAACAGCTTATTTGAATTTAAGTAGTTGTTAATTATTTCGCATTTGAAACGTTTTATTCATAATGTATGCTGTATAGCCTGTCTGAGTGCATGCAGATCTAATTAAGCACAAGGTGTTTTTATTTTCAATAAAATACATTTTTAAATTTTTCTGTGTTTATTTATTTGATGGTGTAAGATTTGATCATCTATGCTTTATAATTACGTTGAAATATTGCTGATGGAGTTACGAAAATGGTGTCACAGCCCTTCAATAGCTTTTGGATACCAAAAACTTTTTGGGGGGCATGCCCCTGGACCCCTAGATGACGGGGCTTCGCCCCTTATTGTCCCCTTTCAGCACCAGTCAGATTTTCAGCTGGATCCGCCCCTGTTATCGGTGATACTGAGGCGTTTCTGTCTCTAAATAATGTTTCTCGACTTGAGTATTCATTCATTTTTAACCGGTAATGAATATTTGACTGAAATCATCAATAAAAGGTAAGTGATTTAGGCCTACTGTTTCATTAATCAGTTGCTTTCAAGTCAATTCTTTGAAATATTTGTAAACAGTAAACACGGCAGTCCAAATAAAAGTAAGCTTGGAAAACCTGTCTTATATTTGATAATTATGTAAACGGTAAACCAACGAGAGCATGATAACATCTTTGTTGTATAATCAAAATTTGATATGTTAACCCCGTTCCGTAAACTGCGTAAATTGTTTATCATCGATCGTTATACACGTTGATGCGAAGACAATTTGAATGTGGTAAACGGAAAATTCAACTCGCGTCAGCTCTATTTAGTATCCAGTCTACTTTTTCAATAGTACGAGCGCGGTTACGTTTCCACGTAGTATTAGTTTTGCGTCTATCGTCAACTTAATCGCATTCAGTAATGGCGTTTGTCTGGTAGTTTAGTAACTGCAATATTCAAGGTCAGCAACACAGAGTAGCGTGCTACAACATATAAGCTTTCACGACTGCCTTTACTTCATTGCTCATTATAAGGGGAATATGTAGGATAACATATTTTGCGAGGCAAGCGCAATAATGTATGCATCCAGCAGAGCGATGAAGTTAGCTGTTATTTTGATATGTTTTTATGAAGCTGATACAAGTTGAATTGAGGCTGACACGAGTTGATAGTATAGAAATATAAAAAAGAACAGAAGTAGTTTGTTGTTTATGCTTACGATATACCAAGAAAACCCATCAAAGTATTACAGCATCACTTTATATCAGTTTGGATTATTTATGCCCTATAAGAATGCATTCAGAGCGATGAAATTGGCTGTTATTTTGATATGTTTTTATGAAGCTGATACAAGTTGAATTAAGGCTGACACGAGTTGAGTCATTTTGAATAAACATGCCGAAGAATTGCAGAACGAAAATCCCAAAAAAAATTCGCGAAAAGTTTAGATGATGTTCCTTTAGTGTTCAGTAATAATAATAATCAGTAATAATATCTTCACATATAACGTAAATTATGAAAAAATTGAATTGTTTCTCCCGTTCCCAATCAAAGTCGGTCGTAACTTTTAAATCAAAAGTCCAATGCATAGAAATGTTTTTTTGGCGGGAAATATGATTCAAATCACACGTGTCGTCAGATCAAAGAGATCAATCCTTTTATTGTTCGTTTTAACATGGATCATGGATTTTGATTAATAATTTGAAATGGATCAATCCAGTAGCGTCAGTTGAAAAATTGGAAAAAGATGAAGTCAGTACTCTGGAACTGGATTGTAATCCCATCATAATAGAATCTGGTCGAATAGAACAAACCAGTATTATACCTCAAGCAGCATGGGAATCTCTGTTTTCAAGACAAGATACCAAGTCAAGCGGGACAGCGAAAGACATAGATGCAGCTGAAAACCTTATCAGGCATTTCAGCTTGGCAACAACAACAACTTTTGTAGTGCGGAATACGTACTGCTAGAAGGGTTTTGGAAAAACAGGTATGACAATTAAACAACTGTAAAAATGCAAACAACAAAACTACTTTGGGAATGTCTTGTTATTTGCGAGAAATCATCTCAATTAAGGAATTTCTTACATCTCAGAACTATCTGATGTGAAGATTCATATTATGTTTAGAACAATGATGTACCGTACATAGCTTTGAATCGGAAGGTGTATGTCTGCCAGCATGGGAAATCACAGCCCAAACCAAAAGTTTGCAAAGTAAGTAAGCAGTCAGTCATATACAGATCCATACAGATCCATCTCTCACTTGTAGTGGTACTAATACCTGCTCCCATGAAATCCATAAACAGTTAGTTAATCAATATATTGAGCTAAAGGAACACTTTCGTCATTCTTTTAAAAGTGGAAATAATGGAATGACCTCTCTATTAACGGGACTGGGGGAATTTTTTATGAGAACGGCCCTTAAAAAACTCCTGAAACGGTCCCTGAAAAAATTGGGAAACAAAACAACAACACAATCTAAAAATGATGTCAATTTTCTGAAGGGCAACAAAGAATTGTAACTTTGCAAACTATGACCTCCAAACATTTATAACTGTACCATAGAATTTCATTTCAAATATTATATCTAGCTATTATTTTAAATACAAGTGAATATGAACAAAAAATATATATTAGTCGAATGATAGTTTGTACCAAGTGATGCATTTGAAACATGACACACTCCATTTCATAATGATCAAATATAAGCAGCAAATATTATAAAGTCAATAATCTTATAATCAATAGTTGTATATCATAAACCTAGCACAGACCCAACTAATGACACACATAATAATCTAGAATACACCATAGCGACATCTGGAGGCTACGCAGTTGACCTCTCCTGAAAATCGAAAATTTGCAACATTAATCTATCCACACTAACCAAGAATAATTTACATAAAAAATTGTCCCAACAAGGATGTCGAGAGTGGATAAATAGAACAAGTAGAAACAACAGATAGCCTCCAGGGGTTATTTGAAAATATACTACTGATTACAGGGAGGGTCAAATTTTGCTAGAAAGCTTGAATATAACACTATGTTAACAATGAAACAATCAATTATCATTTGCAGATATGAAGACCTGAATCTGAAGCTTTACAGCGAGGTGTAAATTTGCTCAATTGCATTACAGATATCAGAAATCCATTCAACATGAATCGCATACATGTATTATCGATGCATGAAAGGAAGGTACTACATTATCAAGTTGAATTTGTAACAATCTCTCACAGGATTAACCATTTGGTCTGTTATGTTTCTTCTGGCATGTGTGATGTGTGATGTGTAGAATGTACAGATCATTAAATTAGTTATGTCTTTTTTGATAGCTAATTGAAATGGATGATGGTCGCCTCAATGACAACATTATAAATGCATGCTAAAAGATGCTGCAAGATTGATACAAATCTGATAATGGCTTCCAAGACATACTTTTGCAAAGAAAAATCCTTGAAACCAAAAAAAAATTGGCCAACAGAAACAACTTGGCATAGAAGGAAAGTCAATAATTAAACTTTACGATACATTTCATGAAAAAATCCAGCGCTCTCTCTCTATAAATTCCGTCAGAACTTTTGAAAGAACTTACAGTATGATTACAACCAAAATATGATGTTGTTCAATATCTAATGTAAAGTCTGATCTCATGTAGCGGGAAACAATAGGTTGCAGGGGTCAAGTTTGAAACGTTTTGAGGGTGTATTTAAAGCATAAATAATGAATTAGGCCTACTTGTACTTGCATTAGTTTTATGTGAAATATCATAGCCTTATGGTAATTGCTCTCATAAATAAGAAATGTGAATTTTCTGCTAGGGTTTGGCTTATGAATCATAAAAAAATATCGATTTTTATCCGCTTCTGGATGTAAATAGTGTAGGATGTAAATTCAATGTGAAATAATCAGGGGTCATCAATAAACCAGATTGCAGAGAAGGGTGATTGCACCCCTGGGAAGAAAGAGCGTTCCCTGGAAATGTTTCGGGGCAACATTATTACGTTTCAGTAATAATTTGCAGACGATTGTTGGTGATATTTCGTTAAATTGGAGATCTCGGAAATTACATCACAAGTGCACAGTTGCGGGTACAAGGTGGAGGGGTACCAATCATCACAGTAGGCCTACTAGCTAGTAGGCCTACAGATGTATCTTTAAATCGTCCCTGAAAAGGTTTGGCACTGAAGGCACACTAAGAGTAACAAAAGCTCTACAAACATCAATTATGCGGGCATTTTAATTAGCAATTTTAAAGAACTAGTCACTAAGTTACACTCAATGAGTGTAATTTCAGCAAAATAATGTAGTATTTATACCCTTACTAAAGCTAGAAAATTGATGGAAAATTGATAGATCCGCTTCGGTGGATCCCTCGTATTTGCTGTATGAGAGTCTCGTATATTTGCTACTCTCTATAGTTGTATAATCTTCTTTCCCTTGTATTTGGAGTTTCACTGTCTCTTATAGTTGCCAAAATATCTGTATTTATTTCCAATCTGCTCTCTCTACTACGCGGTGTTTAGCTATCTCTTGTAGCTGCAACAGGCTCTCCGTTAGCATTTAATCTACTTGTTCTTGCATTAGGACTTGCAGTGTTCCGTCTGTATTTTGCTACACACTCTCTATAGTTCCTTGTAACCCGGGGGGTAGCTCAAACATGAAGGGAATTTGGAGACGTGCCAATTTTGAGGGGTCCATATTCCAGCTGAGAAAAGTAGTTTATAGAAAGTTTCAGATTTTGGATATTTTTTGGATCCTTTTTTTAAATTGCTAGAGATTTTTGAAAAAATAAATTTGGAATCTGTCTGAAGAACATTGAAATAAAAATAAAAAATTTGAAATACTTTTTCATTTTAGAACTTCTGGGGTAGCTTTTTCAAGTTTCCAAAACTCTTTGGATACTTCACTTTTTCCAAGTGACACTCCGCCCCCAGCCCCCTGTCGATGTAGAGCCAGAGATACACGTTGGGGCTTGTATTTTCAAGTTTATGCTATGTATATATTGTAGGATCGATTTTGTAATCTTGCGAATTACCGTTGATAATTAGATCACAATTTTGAATACCGTAATTAAACACAAACGCTTTGTTTATAATTTATTTCTTTTCACTGCTGAGGCCGAGGAGGTAATAAATTGCCGGACTTGTTTAGATTTCAAGTTTCAACTCGTTCAATTCTTATTTGTGATGCGGGCCGCGTTTTAATTGACTTTTATGTTGTTGACTGCAAACACATCTTCATTCCTGCAGGCTGTAGGCCTTATTTAAGGGCCATTTACACTGCAGCAAAACAGGCTTGGTACTCGTCAATTAACACCCGAGGTGTTAAAAAGAATGCGGCCCGTGCTGACTTTTTTCAAGGTTTACACAGCTTATTAAAAGCTGTTTTCAAGATCGACCGTGCCTATTTTTACGCTGGCCGAGATTGAAAACTTACAAACTGAATTATAGGTTTCTCATTATTTAATGGTTTTATCGGTGAAATTCGATAAATTGAGATTCAATCAAGTTAAATAACTTGTCAGGATTCCGTTGAACTGAAAATCACTATGTTTTTCATCAATTATAATATTTAAATTTTTGTGACATTCTTATCTCAATTGAGCAAAATTCATATACATTTGAGTTAGTCTTTCACCTCCTGGACATGCTACCACGCTAGAGCAGTATTTCTGTAATAAAATACACATCTAAATTTACACTCCGCACTCGCAGTTACAATTTGCATAATTAAACCTTTATACTACAGAAAATTCATCAATTTTCTACAGAATTACGAAACAAAATATGCTTAATATGCTTATCTAACTTGCTAATCTTTAGTCTGTTACTGATTTTATTAGAAAACCTCAGAATTCCACTGTAAAGAGACGCAACTTCTACGATGATGTCATAATTACTGCAAAACGGCACGGTGCCCACTTTTTGAGCGGCCGAGATTACCTCGAGAAATGTTCTCGGCACGATCAAAATAGTAGGCACGGTGCCGCTTTTCAATGTCTGAAAAAGCCGTTTAGACAGTGTTTTTGCTTGGCCAGTGCTCAAAACCACTTGACACCTTCACGCCTTTGATGTGTTAATTGACGAGTACCGTGCCTATTTTGCTGCAGTGTAAATGGCCCTTTAGTTATTGGAACAAACTTCACAGATCAATTTCTAAATTGATGTTATTTGCAATCGAAGAATGAAGAGTTTGTTTACATTTATTTTGATATTATTGCGTTTTCACTGCCGCTTTTGTTACACATCCAGCTATCATTATAATGAGGAAGTGCCGTTTTACAGAAATAACAAAAGGGTGTTCTGCTTCAATGTTTCTAGACAAATAGAGTGTTTATCATGTATGGAAACTGTTTGATTAAGCAGCTCCTTTGAAGAATAGCGCGGCATTGCGAACAAATAAAAAAGCAGTTTTTGGTTATTTTTCCGTCAAAACTTGGCCAATCGAAGAAATAAAGCACTGGAAGGACGCCTCCAGGTTACGACGAATCCAAAGATATAAGTCATGCATTGATTGGATCTAAAACGGCTTCCCTAATCCCCGCCGTTGTACACATTACAGACACACAAATGGAATAGCGTCAATTTAGAAGTAGATCTGTTCCCTTGCTTGCTCAAACCACAACAACAAAAGCAGAGACTAGTGAGTAGAGGGGGAATCTTTGCAAGTAGCCTGGCGTACATGGAAGATAGGCGGGTTACTTGAAAGTGTACTGCTGAATACAGATACAGGGAGGGTCCAGTCTGACTCTGACTCTATGAGTACTTCATGGATGGCCCTTAAACGTGTGATACCGTGTTATATTAAATTAGTTTTACTATTATATTTACGTAGTTTCCGAGAGTATTTCAGCAAAGTCCGAGGCAGTTATGTGTCTGACTTTTTAAGAAGTAAACTTGAATTTGAGCTCAAATGTCTCTGCTCTTTGGAAAAATAATTAATTCAAACTTGAAGGCTCTGGATAAATGATGATGTATCATGTTCTTTTCTTAACAAAGTTTGTGAATTTCGCCGAACCCTTAGAAAATTATAGCCTAATATGATTGTTGTGTAATGTGTGCGACCATAAAATCGCACAAACATCTTCGCAATATTACCCACATACAAATTAACTAACTAACTGACTTGAAGGTATTGCTTATTTTGTTATTGAGGCACAATGGGGAATTAGAATATGAAGAAATCAACGCCAATAACAACTCGTGTCAGATCGAATTCAGACAAACTCACTTGAATATTTTCACTTATCCATCTCATCTCAGTTAAATATATCTTCTTCATAAAAATAAATACTTTGTTGCATATAAAGCTGTACTGATTCCATCATTTCAAACAATTTTACATTGTGTTTCCAACAATTTCATTCTTACAAAATCTGGAAACTGCAAAGTTTAAACCGCCATCGCCATGATTAAAAGCTCAATATGAAGTTATGAACGTCAACTAAAACGTCAAGTAGTTTTACGCAGAAAACGCAGCCGCGTCGATAGCATTGAAAAAGTAGACTGGATACTAAATAGAGCTGACGCGAGTTGAATTTTCCGTTTACCTTTGAATGTTTGATGTAAAAATATTTGCTAAATACTAGCTGAAAACATCAACCAATCACTGACGAGTACAAAGATATGTTGTACTCAACAACGATTGATTGAAATCACAATAGCTTTTAATTATGACCCTTCCTCTCAGAACAAGAGAATTCGCTCGGATGGAACTAATGGTTATAAAAGCTCTGATATTTATCATTGAGCATTACATATCCTACGCAAGTCTGGACAACTTCACAAATCATTATACATCTATTATTCGCTCCTTTTCACTAAGAAGTTACAGTTTATATAGTAATACAGCTAGCTATAGTAACAGTTTATAGCTACAAATTAATTAATATACATGAACATTGAGAAAAAGCTAACAATATAGATATATATACAAATTACAAAATAGATAACCCATCAGGCTAACCATACGCAATTAATTCACAAAATATAAGGTGTGATATGATATGATGTGATATGATACATTTTTGTTAATAAAGATCAATACTAAGTGGCAGATAGAGGAAGGTGTTGGCTTTCACTTACATATAACTGTAAAATACATATTACTAAGTTTGAAACACATGGTTATGGGTATTAAATTTAAAAGCAATGAAAATTTAGCATTTACAATGCTTTGATAAATCAATTGCATCTAATCTTAATTTGAAGGTTGCCAACTATTGGTGCAATTACAATTTCGTTTGATACGTATGAATTAGTAAATTACCTTTGAATAATAAGGGAAATGTGTTTCAAATGGATTAATGGTCATAATGCAGGTAAGATGTCCAAGTGTGTGAAAACTTTTCTTACCTAAGTTGGAAACTACCCCTGTATCACCAAACCGCAGCTCCATTATAGGCAAAATGTTTCGATCAATGAGAAAGCCCTGATCAACTACCCATGGACTAAATAGCCCTGATTTGTTCTTGTCTGCTTCACACTGTTTGTTAGTTGAGCAACAACATTCTTCAATGCCAGAACAGTGACAATTTGTTGTGCCTGACGGGTAATAATTAAAACGTGAACCATTGGCAGACAACCAATCAGAATACCCATTTTGTAGATGTACATCCCTTGAATAATATTTGAAATATTGATAGCACTTTCTATCATTGCTGGACAGATCAATCGTAAAGGCTATGTACTCCAGAGCATCAGTGTACACAATCCTTCGTGAATAACTTTTACGTTCGTCGAATCCATCAACTTCCATTTCGTTTTCGGAGTCATGGTGAAATATTTCAATACCTATAAAAATATAACAGTGGATATAATCAGGTGCTGATACAGTTTGTCTTTAGTCTGCAATACATTCACAATTGTGGTTTATTCATTGTATTCAATCCATTCTATTATACACTTTTGTCACATTTACAATATAGTTACTACGTCATCACGCAGAGTAATTTTTCGATGACATTTTTTACCAGGAATTATACTGTATCATACAAATATTAAACACTTTCTGTGCAGTATGGGTTATATAAACAAGTGTCGCGTCATGAGGCACAAGGAAGGCGTATGAAATTCAAGAGTCTTCTGAGTGCCTCATAGATGCACACTTTATATGACCCATATTTGCAAACAAGTTGAAGAGTTGAAACAATGTTGAAGATGAGAAACGCCATGAAGATCAAATGAAGATGATGGCATCAATCTATATACCTATAAATGCTTTAGATGAAACATTTATTATCTTTTACCTCTGTTTTTTAAATAAGCCAGCAACATATGGGACTCATTGCTAGTTTTAAATATTCCTTCGAGAACAATAGATGATGAAATTACAAACGAACAATACAAATATTGAAGAAAGCTAACATTATACGTGGTATAATTTTACAATTTGCAAAAAAGAAGAAATGTCTTCTTCATTTAAATTATGATTGAATGCCGCTAATGATGATAGATAGATAGTTAGATAGATAGATCGTTAAATTTAAGACATATAAACAATTTGATACAGGAAAGGACTATAGTTAATTTAAGTAAGACTATTTAAGTATATAATACAGGCAATACTATTGTTTTTTGATGTCTTGCAAATCGAATTATTATTCATTGCTACGTTACTTTATTTATTTCGAAGAAGGATGTTTTTGACTTGTTGTTTGTAGTTTGTTTTTGTATAATTGTCTGCATGGTGATGTTTATTGAGTAGATTAGCTCCACGAAATGAGAATGACCTTTTTCCACGATCTGTATAAACCCTTGGGAGAATGTATAAGGTTTTCCGGATGGTGTAGCATGAGTTTGATTTACTAAATAATAATTTTAGTGTTTGTCCGCTGCATCCCTGGGCTGACTGGTGAGCTGTGCACATAGTGCGCAATTCAGCTAGATTTGAAATGTCAAGCCAGCCAAGTTCGTCTAGTAAGTTGCACATTGTTTCAAATTTCTTTCTGCCAACCACTAATTTTGCGGCCCAGTTTTGTATTTTAATTTGTATCTTTCTTACCTCTGTTTTGTTGCAAGAAGACCATACTTCTATGGCATTGAGGCTTGGTTCAAAGATTTTCGACTCCACAATTCTAATAAAAATTTCTTGAGGTTTAAATTTTCGTTGCTTGGCGAGTGCTCGTAATCGGTATGCTGCAGTTTTTATGATCTGTTGTACATGGTTCTTAAAAGTCATATTTTCATCACATACAATGCAAGATTTCTGGCTTTGTTCTCATATTCTAATTTCTCGCCATTTAGTACTATTGTCGATAGCTGCGTATCCTTAAACTTTCTATGTCCGATTGCCACAATCTCCGTCTTTTTTGAGTTAAGTAATAAAGAGTTTGATTGAAACCATGATGTTAATGCAGTCAGGTTGTCGCTTATCTTTTTTTCTATAATTTCGGTTGCACCAGTGCATTTTGGCATAGCTGTAGAGCAATTGAGTGTTGTCAGCAAACTGACCAACTACATCATTTTTTATCACATTCTGGTAGGTCATTTACATCCATTAAGAATAACAGTGGCCCGAGGATAGATCCCTGTGGTACCCCGCACGTCGATTTAATTTCATCTGAATAATTGTTTCCAACTCCTGAGTACGATCATTTAAAGACTAGATCATTTAAAGTGCACATGACACCAAAAATTTTTATTCCGGATTCAAAATTTTGCCCATGCAAAATAAATAGGAATGGCGGCAATAATTTTTCGATTTGGACTCTTATAAGCGGAGATAATTAATTTTGAAAATACCCTATTTCAGAAATAGTGCTCCTTTGAAAGTCGGAACTCATGCCGGAATGACAAAAGAGCCCACTATGGAAAAATAACCAAGTCGAGACTTCAAAAACCGTAACTTTTTTTTCGCGAAAAAGAAATTGTTGCCCATATCTTCGGGACACCTTGTTGGCCATATATAACTGAAATTGAACGTAAAATGTAGAGTTTAGAAAGGTTTTATTAGACTTCGATGGAGTTTTTCTGTCAAAAAGGTGTTAAAACACTGGATTAACGCATGTTATGCATCAAGGTGTTGACTACTACAACAGCGGCAAAACGCTTTGTATTCACTTCGCCTTTGTAATCATGGTGAAATATTACAATACCTCTGAAGACATAACAATGAATATAATTCATGTATCGCTTGTCTGTTAATGCATTTACAAACTACAATGTACTAACTAAATAAATTAACTAAATAGATAAGACAACTATATAAACATATCTGTATTGGCGTACATGGTAATTAGAATCTCAGTTTTAATGTTAACCTCATTTTTATATAATAATCGTATTTCTTGATCAAGCTGATTCAAAAACATGAAAGTGCTTCCTTTATTATAGTATAGTATATAATCAGAGATGTTTTGATTTTGACACACCTCATATATACTTTCCATCCTGCATTGAGCTAGTTTTTATGACAAATCTGCCCGCTGAACACACTGACGTTGGGTAAACGTTGATGCAACATTGGTCAGTTGAATACGCATTTGGTTGACAATTACCCCAGCTCTTCATGTATGGAAAAAGAGGGGCTCACTTTGAAATAAGTGAAGTGCTCAAAGAATCCCCAAAATACGGTAAATGCTATCTAAACATCACCACCATTTGCCACCCAAAAAAGTTGCACATCCCTGTACCATAACCTTCATTGGGCAATAGTTTTTTTCCAAATTTAAAACATTTAAGCACAGACGTTGGTCTGGGTCGGACAGCATCGTATCCATTTAGTAAGTTCAAGTTCTGTTGTAGCTAAATTGCTTCTCTAAAATTTCGTTTGAAAGCATGATGATTATAATACATATTATTTAAATTAATTCAAAAAGAAATAACACAAACCATTTCGTTGTCCTTTTCCAGGCTGCTTTGCCTAAAAAAATAAATCATTTTAAATCTATCATTTCATCATCATAACCTACATTTTGAATATCATTTCTATCGTCTAATTATTAACATCAACATATTATTAAGATAAGGCCAATCCGCTACAAATTTGCTTTATTTGCTATTACCCTGACTTGAAATTAATCTATTTTGACAGAGTAATACTGACTCAACTAATGAGATGTCCGAAGAGAACAATTACTTATCTCACATCTGTGGCATCTGTTGGAAATAATTTCGTAAACCTTTTCGTCTGATTTTTTTTCAACTTCAGTGAAATTGGTAATATGAAGATATTTTTCAACAACAATACAATATAATTTAACTTTTTGTAAATACAGCTTTTTAAGAATTTAAAGTAATAATAACGAAATTTGATAAGAGTTGGTAAGCTACATCATGCGTTTAATGTAGTACATTTGTATTTATAGGGGCTTAAACTAAAGGCTCAGTACTGCACATTGTTCATGGAATACTTATAGCTGCGGCATTAACAATTAAGATGTATGGCACTCCAAGGTCAGCATCAGGTGCAATGCAACTAAAGTTGATTTTTCGCGTACATAAGCAGAAGTTTCTCCCAAAGACTTTCCCGAATTTTATCAGCTCAACAAGAGATTTTCTAACGACTCAATAAATTTTATACATGTACAATAAATGTAGAGAAAAATCATAAACACACAATTTGAAGTTAGCCCTAGCCCTCCGGTTTTTGTGAATATACACTTACATTAACACGAATGACATCCTTCTGTAAATTTCTTTCGAAATTTTGTCTTGCATAATCCGTACTGACTGTTAATACTTGACATTGCATCAATCCATTTGGTTGTTTATTCATACGAATGCCATCACAATGTTTATATTTCATAGCACAAATCTGATGGCATTGTAATGTAGATCTTACTTCAATTGTGAAAAATACGACATTTGATAATACTTTACTGTTCTGTTCAGCAATGTTAAATACTAATTGCCGACTGAATGATCCATACCCAATACTAATAAACACGTTAATGTAAAGCAGAGATAGAAGAATATATGGAATGTTCTTTATTATCACAGGCATCTTTGCAGATCTCCAATTGTTCTGTCAAGGATATGCTCGAAAGTGTGCAATAAGCTGTGTATTATTCCTACTGTGCAGGTGGACATGGCTGCGTGATAAGCGCATGAATATTATTCATGAACTAATATATCAAATTACAATTTTTACTTAGAAGTATGATTCACCGAAAGCAATGGAGCAGGTTCTGATTTTAGTTTCAAAGCATTTAGAAATTAAGGAGTCCATCTATAATTATCAGCTGCAAACAAGACATGAAAGAAATGAAGACCTTTACAAACAGAAATCTACACAGGCTGCAGGCAGGCAGGCTGGTAATGAGAAGGGCGTCAGCTATTGATAATGGGGAATTTCAACTTCCATGTAGATGAGCAATCAGATTTGAATGGGAATCGATTTTGCAATCTATTGTACTTGTTTACTCTGAAACATCATGTGATGGTACTGACACATAATCGTGGGCATGTTCTTTATTTTTTTATCATAGTTAGAACAGAATCAAACGTCCTTGAAGTTAAAAATGTCACCATCCTTGATCAGCCAATGTCAGACCATACTCAGACCGACTTAAAGGCTGTTTGTTTCCATCTCAATATCAAGAAACCAGTACATATAATGAAAACAATAAATTCTCGCAAATTAAATGACTTTGATATCACTTCATTAATGAATTGATTATGTCTAATTTATCTTCCCATTTATTAGATGATGTGATCTCATCTGATCTCACTTCTCTTGTAACGAGATATAAAGTACTGATGAAGACTATATGGTTTAATTTAGCACCAATTATATCCCGAACTATTATATGAGGATCGCATGCTCGCATGCTCACTACACTGAACAAAATAGCATGCGAAAAAGAATAAGAATAAAACTGGAACGCAAATGGTGGGCACAAAGTCAGATATAGATAAATCTAACTACTTAGAACAATGTGAAATCACAAATGAAATACTTTGAAAAGCTAAGGACCAATTTTACTCCTCGATAATTTGCGACAATGCACATACTGAATCATTTTGTATCCAGTTTCAATGATTTCACTATGTTATCTGGTGATAAAATACGAACTCTTATCAGCAATTCCCGCTATTAAGGCCTGCTCAATTGACCCATTACCAGTATGCATCATGAAGAAGTGTTTTATTAGCCTTATTGCTGCGTTTCAAGAAATCATCAAAAAATCATTAGCACTAGTTTATATGCCTGGAGACTTTAAAACTGCCATACTACAGCAGCCGACAATAAAGAGTACGAAAGCTCATTTCGAGATCTTCAACAATTTCAGACCAATACCAAATCTAAAATTTCTGTCAAAGTTAATTGAAAAAGCTGTATATAATCAATTGAACTAATTTTTAAACTAACTAATTGAATTAGTCAATCAGTGTCATGGGTAACTTTCCGTAATGATGAATGTCAGATTTAGAGTAGGAGTTAATTAAATTATGTATATATAAATGTTTTTTAAGTTTACATAGTTATTAATAGTTACCTTTTTTACATGTATTGTTTATCAATAATAATAAAAAAAAATTTGTATTTATCTGCAAAAAAAAATTTGTGCAAATGGTAATTAACAGTGAACAAGTTTCAAAGTTTGAAAATATTACTCCAATAATAATAACTGTAAGTAACTCGAGACAACAGAGAGAACAACGATGTAAATGCTGTGGTTTATTATACGTCATGTATTCTAGCGTATAAGATATGAAAATGAGTGTTCTTACTCTTAAGCATGCGTTATGCGCATGCGTATAGTATACAACATCTCCCCCTCTCCGGAGACCCTTTTACAATGTGATCAATTAAATGCACTAAACTAACAATTATCAATCCTCTGCTTCAGGGTTGGAATTACTGTAGCGTTGTATTGGTTTGCGGTGACGTCTTTCATAACTTTTCAGATCCTGCTTTTGATTTGTAGAGGTTAGTTGATCATCTTGTGTTGTAGATGGATCGGCTCTCAGGAAACGTCGATTTCGGCGCATCTCCGATCCGTTGTCTCTGCGAATGACATAATCGCGAATATTATTGATCGCCTCTACTTTCCCTTTCGCGTTCCAACGCTTTGTTCGATAATCCTGAATTAAAACTCTTGAATTTAAAGGTAGCGATGGAAGAGAATAAGCTGATTTATTGTAGTGCTGCTTTGAATTACGAAGATATTCAGCCATCTTTTGGGCACCCTCTTCAACGGGTGCTTTCCATTGGGGAAGAAATGCACTGTGATGCAAGGGAACACGGGTACGCATCGGGTATCCAAAAATTATTTCGGCCGGCGAAAGATCACCAAGGCATGGAGTATTGCGTAACTCTAGAAGACCTTCGTAAAATTCTTCAGTCCTAAAGTTGCCTTTTGATGTTGTCTTGTCCAGCAGATGTTTAACTTTCTTGACATTCGCTTCGGCATGACCATTGGATTGGGGATAGTGTGGAGAGGATGTTTGATGATGAATACCCCACTTTTCACAAAATGACGAGAATTCATTGCTAATAAATTGGGGTCCAAAAAAAGATGTCTACAAGTGTACCCGACATAACCTGCATCGTACAACTTGCATTGGACAGATCACACTGATACTTGTATACAACAGTATGAGCAGTGATTTCTTTAAAGCGAACATTGTCCATTACTTTATGAAGTTTAAAAATTGGTTTTATAGCAATGTCCATCTTATTACTTAAATTAAAAAAATATTTTCGAACTTTATCAGCGCATTTTTGACTAACTATATATATACTAGTTTCATTCAATGCATGTAATCCAAAATTGACTTTTATTAAATAGAAAAAGTTAGCACTTGGTCAATGTAACGGCAATTGAAGATTTTACAGTTATATATTTGCATTCCACTGAAGTACATATACCACAATATAGCAATTAAGCAACTGGCCAATAACACTACATTTACAGACTACATTTATAAATTCGCATTCAATTGAAGTACACTACAATATAGCAATTAAGCCAGTTACAAATAACATTGAAGATTACAGTTATAAATTTGCATTCCACTGAAGTATATATTACTACAATATAGCAATTAAACCACTTGCCAATAACACTGTAGGTTGCATTTTTGATTACATCCCAGCCTTTGAATATTCAATTTATGCTACAATGCCAAACGAGGGCCTGCCTTGTGCTTAAAATTATCCCAAGAAATATTTACATTGAAATGCGCTTGGTTTCAAATTTCATAATTATTTTTAATGAACTGTATCCTGAAGGGAATTTCACAAGAAAAATGTCCATTGTTAGTCGTAATCTGTATTGCTGCTGCTGTCACTAACTACCATCACTCCATGATGTTCTCACTGTAATATCAATGAAGAACATTATGCTCTATCGTCTGGTTAACATGGCTTATTTACTTTTTCCGCAACATGCCCCATTGAAATCTGCCTATGAGTCTGAAATTTGCACCTTATCTTTATACACCCATTAACAGGACCCACAAAGGTTCAGCCTTCTGGAATCCTAGAGGCATAGTTACCCTGTCCATAAGCAGGATTTACCTCCACCCCAGCCAAAGCCCCTCAGAAGAAATTTGATGGTGGGGATATGGTTGTATGGGTATTTGCCGGGTATACGGGTATATGATTGGGTGGTTTGTTGCTTGTCTGCATTATGCCATGTCATTATTCCCCACTGGATCTGCAATTTTGTCTTGAGAATGAATAGCCCCATATTTTTCTACTCCCATAAAACAGGACTATCTCCATTACCCAGCCCAGCCCCCTCAGAAGAAATTTGATGGCTGCTTGAAAGTTGAACATGAAACGATTTGTTTGTCATACCAATTGGGAACTTTTCCAGTAAAAATTAGATACAGATATATATATTAATAATCAGATGATGGAAGTACCTGAAGGATTTTACAAAGAAGAACTCAATAAGACAGAGTGGATTGTTCCAAACTATTACAACGAGTTGAGCGCGGTCGGAACTGGAGCATATGGGCAAGTTTGGTGAGTAGCTTCGGTAGGCCCACAGTTTTGAGCTGGCTTTGTTAGTTACCGATATATTTTGGTGTGTTTGGATGTGCTGATGCTTTATCAACTTGAATATCGAATACTAATTGCTGAGATTGTAAAGTTCCTGCTATTTCTTTTCCTCTGCCGTTTTTCACACATGTTTTATTCAGCGGGGAGACCAAGTCAAGTGAATATTGAGTTTAGAGTTTAGGCCTTCAGTTTGAACGCTGCAAGTAAGTTCTGGTTGTGCCTACCCTGAAGCCAGATTGAAAAGAATGCATTATGCACGGCCAAGGTCGTATTTTTTCTTGGGAAATGTGCGGCTGAAAGCCAAATTCTGGTGTAATTTTGCGCGAATGGATCACACATGTAGGCAAATTTCAGATATAATATCTAAATAATAATATCTAAATAATCATGGAAATTATTTTATTTTATTTTAAAATACGGATGAAATTGTGAGATTGAGGTTAATTGATGGTCAGTGAAGGTTGAGGTCGACCTTTCTCTATGATCGGGGATGTGAGTTTGAGGTTAATTGATGTTGTGGTTGTGTTATATATAGAGCCGTTCATGCTCGTTATAGTTATATTAGTCCCATAGAGGTATAAGTACTAGAGCGTGAACCACGTGACTTCTCTTTGGAAGCAGATGTCTCCACAGCGGCCATTTTGTTGGAGGATAAAATCTTCAAATTTAATGCACAAGTCAATGGAGTTTTCCAATTTTTTTTTACTTTTTCACTTCAATTCTCGAAACAAGTAAAAATTTCTCCACTCAAAACAGCTGATCTTTTGTTTGATTTATTTTCCAAATGTGCGACTGGAATTTCATCCACGAAAATGATTGCTCAGCCAAGTGACATTTTTAGGCCTTGTCAAAAGTCGGGATGGAGCGAGAATTAAAACAGCCACTCTATAATTACAATGCATTCATTGTGTATATCATACACTGATTCAGATATACCTACACAGAGATAAAAACTCAATGAAAACAGCGGATAGTGACTAAACACGTTGCTGGAAACCATGGAACAACTTTGTTCTGTATTTGAAAAACAACTGGGGATATATATGGGTTGTTGAGAAAACACAGAGCATCAGCAGACCATGCGGGTAAGAAGAAAACATCAAAATGCCTTGCGGTCAAGTCATATTTAGAAATTCATTTAAAATTAAACAGTTCATGTGCCATCCCTCTCAATCTCCAAATACACAGGAGAAAATTATTGGTATACAACGTGTATACAAATCAATGTGTATACAACTTAGGTCAAAGTATGGACATTTTGTACAAAGGCCATTCTATATTTTGAGGACAGAAATGGACAGCTCTCGTATCTTTATTCAATCAACAAATCAGAAATTTCCCAGTTATATGTTTATCCATATATATTTTCTATTTTCAATAAGCACAAAGGGCGGGGGAGGGTGAAATTGTATGACATGCATCTAATTCTGACTTTGTTGTTGTTATTATTGTACTTTCATCATCTCGATTGCTTTTGAAAAACTAATTCCCCTAGCCTCCCCTAGTTTTGTTACTCTTTTCATGACAATTTTTTAGAGAACTGTAGGCTCATCAAATTGGCAGATAACATCATTTATTAAATTTCCAAGATTTTGAACACATAAGATAGCTGAAAGTTATGCAAAGAATACTTTGATTGCTGTTTCGGTCACAATTAAGGTCTTGAGGATTAATGCTGCTATGATCATGGGTTTTCTGGTCCTGGTAGGTTTGAATACTGTTTATGCAAATTACGATAAAGTGTGACTCAATATCAATATTAGGGATGAGACGATAATGGAATTTACCGATGCTCGATGCCGATTAGTTAGCCGCCGATTAGTCATAACAATCAGTCGATTAATCGGTTTTTGCCGATTGTTTCCAATACAACAAATCAAATTTCTAAACAAAAGAGCAGGAGAAAACACACAGCCATAGACATAGATCATGAGTTTATAATAAGAAATTACATTATATATTCAAGTCTGCCATTAGCCGAATTAAACAAAATGAAATATGGTTATGTTTTTTAAATTTGAAGATAGCAAAAGTTTGCCTGTCCACACAGTAAAGCGGGCAACGATGAACGAAGGCACGAAGCGACTTTTTCCCGTTAATAATTCGTATATATTTCCAGCTTTAAGAGTACTTCATCCAGAATAATAAAGGTAAAACCTCTGTACAAGCATTTTTTAAACATCAAACTACTTTAACTATTTACAAAACTGTAGGCCTATCCTACTAAATAAAACCCGACGACCGCTTTTTCTTTCTCAATAAAATTATTCATTCAACCATGCTCACGTGTTTTATTCATCAACACTAATGTGTTGATCTTTTTCTTTTTATAACAATAGAAGGTGTCAAGCTGCATGACGAATCAATTCAATGATTCAATTCAATGAGCAATGTATTTAAAAACATATAAACGGGCTTACATAATTACATAATTACATATCTGAATGAAAATAATATCTTTAACTATGCCAATGGAAGTTTAATGTAGATTAATTATTATCTTATGATGTCCGTTTCTTGATGTCTGGATTTTGAAAATGTTAGTCAATATGAACAATTAAATTTATAAAGAAAGGTGAATACATATTTTATAAAATTTGCAAAATTTAAAGATGTATTGTTCATTTCAATTTTTGGGCAGCCATTTGATTTCAATATTCTCGATTGGCCAATCAACATAACTTGTGATTTCGATGCATTTACCAATATGCTGCTCTCACAACACCATTCATAAATACGTTTCAGATCTTCATTCAATTTACTCTCTGCCATTTCCTTGTCAGAAGGATCCAAGGGATTATAATCGATTAACAATTGAGTGTCATCAGCAAATTGGACAAGTTTAGTATGAACTACTACAGAAGAGAGGTCATTCACACATACCAGGAACAGCAGTGGTCCTAAAATAGATCCTTGAGGGACACCAGTAGGTACTTCGACTATGTCAGATTTGAGTTGATTAACTTTGACAAATTGAAATCGATTCTTCAAGTAGGTTTTGAACCAATCTTCTGCACTTTTTGCTAGACCCAATAATTGAAGCTTTTTTAGTAGGATGTCGTGATCAATGCTATCAAATGCTTTACTCAGATCAAGAAGGGTTAATATTGATATCTTACGATTGTCCATATTTTGTAGTATTTGATCTGCGATTAGTATGAGTGCGGACTCTGTAGATCTACCTAGTCGAAAGCCATGCTGTGTTTTGCTTAGGATTGGTTCGATGAATGCGTACAACTGAACGTATATCACACGCTCGAGAACCTTGGATAAAAGGGTCAGCAAGGAAACTGGTCTGTGCTCGGATGGTTGAGAAGCTCCAGATTTCTTCGGAATGGGAACCACTATGGCAATTCCCCAGCGATGCCAGATTGACTCAAATGGAGGCACAATTACACCAACTAACTTCAGTAATGATGAACTTTATACAATGTCAGCAAAATCAAAATTATCCACATCCACCCCGTCAACTATATTACCAAATCCCAACTACCGAACAGTCTCAGAACCTGCCTATCGGCTTCTGTCGTTAAATGCTCGGAATCATTCGAACGTTTTGAATAGGTCTTGAATTGCAAAACGATGTAAACAGAACAGAGCGACTGCACATCAAAACATTAAATTAATGAATTTTCGAATACAGAAATTTTATATTGAATTTCATTGTCTGGAAACAATCGGTTTAACGATTGACAAAGTGGTTGATTTGCCGATGCCGATTATTTTCCGATTAGTAGAAATTGGCGCCGATAATCGGCAAATCCGATGGTTTTCAGAACAATCGTCTCATCCCTAATCAATATGCAACATCAACATCAATTTCTTTCACCATTTCATAATTTACAGATAATAACAATGATTGATAGTAAAATGGTAATAAGCTATAAGATTGAATAATGTAATATGAGAAAGAAATGAATTAGAGATTTACTAAATTTGAAGAAGATGTTAAGTGATTATAAATGTAGAATGTATTGTTATTATTGCACACTATCATCATAGTAGGCTACTAGTTAGAAAGGCTCAAAGAAGCATCGTAAATGATGAACTGCTGTTTACTTCAATTGCTTTCAAAATTGCAATCTTTATTTTCTGCACACTCCTTGCAATTGTGTGACCAGCCACAGTTTGATGATAGCCTATCAATTTCCTATCATTTTGCAACATCATTTTGTGTTTTTGAACCACTTGGTGGGGTTTTTGATAAGAAGTGTGGCAATGTTTTCAGTATTTTTATACTTTGCATAATGATGTCTTTTAGTTGAGACTTGAGACTTGTTTTTGAATTTAAAACTCTAAGAGTCTCATTGCCATGATCTCCATAGAGAGTTAAGAAACCATCAACGTCATTTGATATTTCTCCTTACAATCAATTCTCTGAAGCCAGATACATGCTATGTGTCAAACTATGTATATACTACGTTGTCGTTTCTTCCAGAAACAACTCTGTTCTCTGAAAGCACTTTCAATTATTTTGATGGATGGGTTTTATCTCTGGGGGTTAGATATAGTTGATTACATTTAATGGAGAAACAAATATTTGTAACTAAATTTACGTATTTTACATATATATAGTCCTGATTTGTTTCATTGTCATAAGCTGCTGCAGCTATCCTTGCTTCTAGGTAAATCTCAAATGCATCTGAGGTATAACATTGCTCAATTGTTATTCATTTCAGGTTCACAGCAGATGGTAATATATAAGTTGTGAAACAAACTCACCTGAAAAACTACAACAGCAATAGTACCATCGCATCTATAACAAATGCTAATTTTATTTTCTATTAATTTGTTGTTTCTCCCTACAATTGATTCTCTAACGCCAGATACATGCAGTGAGATTCATTTCTGTTTCGATGTGTCGAAGTTGCTTTAGCAATGGATTGTGAAGGGGCGGTGAAAGCTTGTTGTTGTTGTTGTTGTTGTTGTTGTTGTTGTTGTTGTTATTGTAAAATGGAATAAAATCATGATGGAATATCTCCTGAAAGAGGACTTTGAGAACATTTTTTTCAGAATTATCAGAATAATCATTACCATTAGCAGTGCTTATTGAAAATTCTTTTCCATTGTTTTGGCGTGTGTCCATTGACATCCATGAACTTTTTGCCAGTTAACGTTAATGAACTTTTTTGCAGGGGACATTATCGTATGGTGAATAGTAAAGTGGATGTGAATTTCTTCGGAATAGATTTTGCATTTCATAATATTTTCATCATCTACAACACCGTTAGTTTACATAGTTACTATTTTATATATAGTAAAAATTGTTGAGTGTGGTAGAAAATATCAACACAACTAAGTTTACACAATGTTTCGGCTGATTGACTTCAGCCATTCTCAAGTGAATGTTTTTTTATTATTAATTAAGATATATGTATACATAAAATTTGTTTGCCCCTTGAGGGTAAAGCTACATGATGGAAATTATTTACATAATGAGATCGATATCAGTAACAACAGTAACTATGGTAACTAGCCTATGGGTATATTTCTAATCCTTTCTTTTATCTACGAATAAACCATTTACCTCTTGTTGGAATCTTTTTAGTTCCTTAGTTCTCAATTTGATCTCTTCTTTAATGATATTCATCTGGTAACTTTATGTAGAATCTTTCCATTTTTTTGACTTTACACTCTCTACTCTGGCAAATGTTGGTGTATATGCCAAAGTTTAAACAGAATCGTAAAAATTCTAGACCAGTTTCACAAATGACTAGATGGTTGCTACACTTTTCTAATCTCCGGAAAAGTAGTAACTGATTGTTGCAATTTATATTATTGATCAGAATCTTCTTGGTGATAAGCTTGGTAGGTACAAAATATCAACATAATTAAGTTTACACAACGTTTCGTCTGATTGACTTCAGTCATTCTCAAGTGAATGTTTTTTTATTATTAATTAAGATAATATATACAATATGAAGTTAAATCAGACAATCATGTTTGCTATTCAAAGCTTCACGCCAAGGCGATCATCAGGCAATCTATTTAATGAAAATCATACACTTTACCTTCAGGATATATACAATCGGAGTGCTATTATTTAGTTACGCTATTGTTTACATTTTACGAATCACAGCTATTTATTGTTAGTGGTTCCGGTGATAATTTGTGGCTACGTTTTAAAATTTGACATGTAATATTTTTTTTGGTGTTTATATTTTGATACTATTTTTTTTTTATTGAGTAAGCGTTTGTCAGAGTATGTGATGTGGTATTTCTCTTTGAGGCAGAGATCAAATGTTTTTGTTTTGTTGCTGTATGGCTCGGCAGTTGAGAGGATTGACCATTTGATGTTGTATTCCTAGTTGTTGTCTTTCAAGTGCCATGTATACTTTCGTTGATGCCTTTTGTGTTTGAATGAGTGCGCGTGCTGATTGTAGCGTTTCTTGAATGTGTTTTTAGTTAGGCCGATTAAGTTTTGCCCATCTTGGTCTTCATTTGTTGTGACTATAGCATTATACACAATGCTCTCTTTGAGGCAGTTGTTGTTCATTGGGCATAAATCGTTTTGGGCGCGTTGGGTGTATTCTTGTTGTTGGTTGTTGATTATTTTGTTATTGTTTTATTAATTAAGATATATATACAATTTATTTGCCCCTCCGGGGTAAAGCTACATCATGAAAATTATTTACGGTGTGAGAAGCTCAATGACAACCTGTATACCCGTGAGGAGAAGCCAGATGCCGGCACTTATATGAAAGCATAGATGAACACAACAAAGGTAACCTTGGTACACACGTCCGCCAAGAGCGCGGCATATCTACTAATGAGTTTGAAAAGCATTTTAAAATAATAAAAAAGTGCAAAAATAAAAGTGATTGTCTTGTGAATGAAATGCTGGCAATTCAAGAACTAAAACCAACATTAAATGTTCAAGGCGATTCAATCCGGGTCAAAGTTTTCATATAACTGCATGCATTTCATGGTACAGCATTTCCTCTAAGGATTAGAATATATCTATAGGCTAGGCTAGTTACCATAGTTAGGCCTACTGTTGTTACCGATATCGATCTCATACTGTATCTAATTCTCATGATGTAGCTTTACCTTCAAGGGGCAAACAAATTTTATGTATATATATATATATAACTTATTAGATATTATCTAATAGCAAAAAATAGTGCTCGATATCATTTGACAGAGCTAAATATAATAAAAGGAGTCAAAGACTACACATTCATAATTGTTACTAATAGTTTCATGCTTACGCAATCATCAGACAAATAAACTAATTAATGAAAAACATACAGTTCCGCCTATATCGATTTACAAACCTACAGTTATTGTTTAACAGAACAAAGGATTTTGATGCTAGAAATAAATTGCATTGTTGTTATTTCCTATTATCGCTTGGTTAGTTATCATCTGCATAAATGAATTAGAAAATATATATTATGTTTTCACGGATTTATAATTACTTAGGTAAAATTTATTCTCATGTCTACATTTGGAAATGAGTTCAGACTTTTTATTCAATAGATCATCTTTAGTGCAAATGATGTGGTACTTTTCAATTAGGCATAGATGGCAATTTTTTTGATTTATTGCTGTATGCTTTCGCTTTAGCTAGGCAGGTCCATTCAATTTTGTAGTTTTCTTTCCTATCTTTTAGTCTCCAAATGTATTTCGAAAGTTGTGTGCTGTTAATATATTTTCTGTGTTTGAATGACATCATATGCTGAGTGTATCTTTGTTTGAAGGTTCCCTCCGTCAAACCGATGTAATTTTGACCTTCCTGATCTTCTGTCGTAGTAACTTTTGCCTTGTAAACGAGGCTTTCTGTGAGGCATTCATTGTTAAATGGGCAAGGCCGTTTTACCCTACAGTTGCATTGTTTAGTACAAGCCTGCTGATTTTTCTTTTCTCTGTTAATTATTTCGTTGTTATGATTGGTTATAATGGTCTTCATGTTTGAGGTGCAGCTGTAGCTAACTTTAATAGTGTTGGCGTTGAATATTTTGCTTAACTCGTTCGACTTTGGAAAGTGTTTTTTAATAAGGTTTAGAAATGTTCGGCCGATGTTTTTTCTGACACTTTTATTATAGGGCGGATTAAACCATGTTCCTATAATGTGACTGTCTATACTACTACTACTACTAAACCATGTGATATTTCTGCGCCTGTTTCGCTTGTTGCTGGTAGTCGAACGAGTTAAGCAAAATATTTCATATAATAAAACAAAATTACAAGCACTGTATAACTTGCTGATGGTACAGGAATTCTTGGCGGCGTCATCAATGGAGGATGGTACAACAATGATGGTTTGTTGTTAGTTCTCCAGATTCAGTGTAAAGGGATTTTCCTATTATGGGCCTCAGCTTTAGAAATCAAATTTTTCCAATTGCTGATAATCTGTTCTGATGGTTCCTAATAAATTACTTAACATGGGTCAACTCACTGTATTTAAATATAATTCAATAACTAGCAGGAAACATCATAGCTTATTAGCGCGACTATAAATCGACCTGAGTATAAGTCAACCACTAATTTCAGATAAAAAAACTTTGTAATGTAAACAAAGACACAAGTAAAGAAAATCATCACAGTATTGTAAATTTATTGTATTGCGAATAAATCAAACAATAATATTTCTTGAAACATCAATTTGTACAAAATAAAAACATATAGTAGTATTTACAAGAAACAAAAAGTCAAGTTATTTTAGATATTATTATTATAGTTCGTTATTATAGTATGTTAATTAATATAGTTCACAAGGGCAAAAACGTTAAGTTAAATCACACTCATAGACATCATCTTCTTCGTCTGACGCCAAATCATCATCGTCTTCATCGCCACTATCGTACAACACCTCATCTTCGGTGCCATTTAACGTGT
The DNA here is from genome assembly GCA_916610825.1 of Haliclystus octoradiatus. NCBI lineage: Eukaryota > Metazoa > Cnidaria > Staurozoa > Stauromedusae > Haliclystidae > Haliclystus > Haliclystus octoradiatus. The sequence continues at coordinate 12,253,024 of OU744453.1, forward strand.
TTGAATGCCAACATTTCTTGAATGATTGCTGCACCATATTATCATCAAGATCATTCCAACAGTCCAAACCCACTCACTAATCATGTCTAATGGTGCAGGTTTCATATTCCCTCCTTCGGTGTATTCTTTGGCACCATCTAGCATCCATGAAGTCCATCTTACTTTTGGCACAAATGCTTTAGGTTTTGTAGAATGCTTGATGTTTCAGTACCGGTACGTCGAATCATTGCACCTATGGCTGATGTGGTACTTGGAATATGAATGTAAAATCTAAGTGATAAATGCTCATGATTAAAAATCTAACTTTTTCAAAAAGAAATTGTGATTGTATTGTATTTAATTAATTACAACTATGTGTGGCCAAATACATAATGCACAGTGATGAATATAGCAACGGATGCTCGAAGAGGTATAACTCCCTTTATTCCAGTTGTGACTTATTGATGGCTCCATTGACACTCTTGTGGGCATTTCAAGAAATGCAACCGGCCGTGTAAAAACTATAGAATTGTCCGTTTACCGTTGACCAGTCCTTCAATTGGGTAGGAGCAGCAATCTCACGGAAAGCCCAATCGTAAGGCTGAAACATGTGGACAACCAGGGCCCACGACAAACGTTTGATGCACCGTCGGTAAATAATGGTGCGTGTACATACAGCAATCTGGAGGACAGTGTCGTAATGGTCAGCACCACGCCAGCTACAATTGTTCGGGCTGATTCAGTTTCCCCGTTACTAGCCAACGGAAATGTCAGTACAAACGTAGGAAATTGCCACTTCTCTTGATTGTCTTGTGCTGTTGACTGACCTGATGAAGGAGTAGTTGTGGTTGAGGTTGAGTTAATCTGTGTCAACATCACTGGCTACAGGAACGATTTCAGCAATTGGGTCAAATCAAATCAACGACTGGCTATGGATGGCCATAAGCCCCATGTGACGGTTGCTGTAATGAAGTTGGAAAAGTTGCATTTCCTACACCCCTCATCATTGCATCTCTGCTGTTTCTTGAATTGCGAGGCATGTTCAAGGTTCAAGATCTGTAATAAATATGTCAACTTGCGAAAACGTAATAATGCAATAATGTGAATAATGCATGAACGGGCTTATCTTGCAGAGGTGAATTGTCAGAAAAATACACCCCATTGTTACTTGTTCATTAATAATCTGAACGTATGCAAAACATAAAGGCACATAGATCTATAATCGTTTGATCACTGAATTACATTCTCTGAGGGGGAGTTACCTTTCGTTGTTGATCATGATCTGATACTCAGCCATATACATATTTTTCAATTCCTGTTCTAACTAGTAATTACCTTCTGAAAGAATATTGATTAAAGATAATTAGATGGGATATAGACCCTCCCCGAAAACCCCTGCATATGCTACGCTACTTTTTAGTTGTTTAGCCTTGGATGCAGAAAAACAGCAAACACAAGCACCCAAACTACAAAAGAGAAGTCTCATAATACCTTCATTTGAGAACGTATAAGATTGCACCAGAAAGCTAACCAGTCTTCAATGTCATGCTGCCAATCATTGAACATTTACAAAATTGATAATCATTGGTAGAGTAGCGTTGATTTTGACAGATTTTTAACAGAGTTGTTTATTTGTTTTGCTATTAGACCCTGTTGCGTCAATGCAAGCGCCGCAGACTAATAAACTTGTAATCATATGACATAAAAACCTTTACAATATTATATTTACAGTATACCATCATTTTACAAAACTAAACAAGGGGTAGTATTTCCACTGAAATAGAGTGGATATATAATATATGCATACATTATAGATTACAGATAGTAGTCATATTATGTGACTGATTCTTCTTTTTTTTCAGCTCTGCTGTCAACACCATAACTGGTGAACAGTTAGCTATTAAAAAGTTATCACGGCCATTTCAAACAGCTATACATGCAAAACGAACATTCAGGGAGATCAAACTATTGCGTCACATGAATCATGAAAATGTAAGTTTAAAACAGGTTTGCTAGATGTATGCAGCTTTTTTATGTGAACAAAGCTAATTTTGTCCATGCTCAACTACTAATGATCAGATGCCAGTACCTGAATACACCCTTGAGCATTCACAGGCATACACTGTTCAACACCTTCTAGCTAAGGAAAACATTTTCTGGTAGTGTATATTGTTCACATTAAATCCAAATAAACTTTATGAATGTTGCCAGATGGAGACCCATTTTTGACCTATTTATTATTCTTGGTCTCTCTTCTGGTTCTCATTAAATTCTCAGCCTTTGGATTAGATGCAAATGAGTTAAGTGTTATTTTATCTGAAGGAAGTCGATTGTTCCTCAGCAAGCATTGTCTAACACAATGTTCAGCAATAGAATCCTGGAACATTTTCAACGTTTCTTCTGGATTTGTTTTTTTGAAATTTGGCCTACAAATCAGAAAACTACTACTTTTGCTCTAACCTTTGGAGATATGGGATCCCATTGAGATGTGCCTGGGACTTCAAAATTAACTTATTTTCCTTGGAGCTTAAATCTCTATATCTGCAAATGTAAACATCATAAAACTAGCGAAAGATTAAAATAAGCAACCTAATATAGCAAGTAAGGAAAAAAACAATTAACAATTAGCATCAATACATATATCGCCTTTTTTATACAACTGATTTGGATAGGAACTTTTTTCTATTGGTACCTGGCTGTTAAGTCTTTACATAACGCGACTCTTTTCCTGTCAAAATTGACCTTGAACATGGTATTTTAGAGACTCTTGTGTCCCAATTTTTGAAACCAAAAAAGGAACAATTTTGATGGGAATGAGTCGGGCTGTGTAAATACTCAACAATAACTTGTACAAATAGAATAAAAAGTTCTACACAATTCTGTTGTGTAAAAAAAGAGATCTATACATTTCAAAATTTTTTACTTTTCTAAATGGTTTATGCCTGATAAATTCATCATAAAATGTAGTACCGGTAGCTGTTTGCATGTCCCTTCAAAGATGCAAATGATTTAATATTGATTGGATAGAATAGTTATGTCTAACATATTACAAATTACTAACTAGCATTTTCTCTCTTGCAGAATATGCTATGTTTCATTATTTGTTAATATTTCATTTGCAGGTTATTGATCTAATTGATGTTTTCACTACTGCGTCTTCCCTTCAAGATTTTGATGATGTGTAAGTTTCAGTACAGTATGATAATCAAAATGCAAATCAAACCTGCATATATTTTTATGTTGATAAAATGTTTTAAAATTGACATTATCCTGTGCAGATATCAGCCTGTTAGTTGTTAGACATCTATTATTAATCTATATATTTCCCCAGTGTATTGCAGATCATGAATTAGTTTGTTAACACCCCACTTTCATGAACTGTCCATGAAAGGTCCATGATCTGTTAAATTGTTCATTAACAGGTCACAAATTGTTATTGAAAAGATTTGAAAGCAGAAATCCACAAATTGTTAATGAGCAATTTATGCACAATTATTTTTTGTAGGGTTGGGTGGGGTTTACTAGCTTTCCTCAAGATAATTTGGCTGCACAATCAAACCACTTGAATTGCTCGAATTTCATGTTTCATGCTGTGGAATGTTGGTAGCTGGTACCATGATTCGTCTAATGTGTGATATTTATTGAATAGAACATTTTATTTTTACTCAGATATCTTGTCACTGCGCTTATGGGTGCTGATCTCAATAGTATTGTTAAAGTTCAAAAATTATCAGATGATCATGTCCAGTTCCTTATATATCAAATATTGCGCGGTCTCAAGGTAAGATTAACTTATTGCTACAGTATTGCTGTGATTTCATGTAGAAATTGTAGAACCTAATTGTAAATAATGTATCCATATGCCTGTTGTGTGATGTTTTCCCCTCAGAGGGAGGGGACCAGCATAGGTAAATAGACATTAAATTGAAGGTGTGCGTCGGATCTTATTTACAGAAAATTGATTACGGGTACGGCAGTGTTGGGGATTCAAATCCGATCCAAAGCCATAAGCACAATTATAATCTAGTCCCATCCGAAACTAAATTTCTAGACGAATCCAAACTAATCCGAATTGTTTGCATGAGATCCGAAATAATCTGAATTTTACAGGGCATCAAAGAAATTTAAACATGTCGTAAGCGTGATGTAATTTGATAATCTTTTTCAGTGTCGACACCAAAACATGCGGTATTTGCAGCTTTATGTCATAATTTACTATTGTTGCCGTGCGATTTCCCCATGTATCTCTCCAACCCATCTCAAACTCAAACCAAGTAACAACTGTCTGAGGATCACACACTGCATGAGAAACTTAAGTAACGGTAATTAAGAATATGTTTTCCTTGGTTCAGGCATCATCCTTATATATTACATGTCTAATTGGTATTTAGCGCTATCACAACTGACGATAGATCTATTATTATATGATATCATACGTAGCTATTTATTTAATAGTAAAACATATAAAATATATACCGTAGTCAGAAATCAGACAATTATGTTTCCTACTCAACGTTCACGCCAATGCAATCATCCCTGCTATCATCCCTGCATTAAGCTCTGCTGTATAGCATTGAGCCCTACGTCCAATCAGTAAGACAACTAAGCACCGCATTATATAGCTTGTTGATTTATTTTCAGTATGTACATTCAGCTGGCATTATTCATCGCGTAAGTGAATGCTGTCATTTATTAGCATTATCTGATCACTTCACATCAACCATAAAATTCATGTTTTCTCTAATAAACAACTATTACAATGACTAAATTAATAAATATGCCAATAAGCAATTAGCTATTCATATTTGGCACACAAGAGGGCACATAAGAAGAAGGCGGCTCGTGATTTTCGCCTTGGAGTTTTCTCCTGAAGTGACTCGAGTGCGCCAAATATCAATAGCTCATAGGAATCTGTACACCAATTGCTTTGTATTATAACTAACAAAACTTTTTCAACAATTTACATGACTATCTTATTCATAAGTTGATGTTTTAGAAATTCCTGATCAAATCGGAAATTTTCAATCCTGATATCATGTTTGAATTGTGTTTTCAAACCGTTTTGTTCTATGTTGATATTGGGATTTGGATTCATAACTCTAAACCACTCAGATTGATGGAATCATTTTCGTTATAATACAATGATCTTTATCATAATTACTAAATGTAGATGTGATATTTTAGGACTTGAAACCAAGTAATGTTGCTGTTAATGAAGACTGTGAACTCAAGGTATGTTCAAAATATTCATCACAAAAATAAGAGTTTCTCTCATTTTTCCTTTACGTAATGGTGTCATATCTATGATGGTCTTGAAACACAGATAATTCACTGATACTACCCCTGTGAAAAAATCCATGAGTTCATACACAGTTCATGAACCGGTATGAACTTTTGGGCAATTTCACGTTCATGATCTCATGAACCTTTTTTTTGCATGGACAGTACATGCGAGAAGAACAGCGGAAACTTTTCATCCAATGCTAGTTGTGTTCAGTGTAGTTTTGATTATTATGATAAAATATTAAATGTCATTTTTATATAATAATGTATGATTCAAGAAAGTAAGTTATCAAAAATATAAAAAAGACAACAAAAGAATTGTATGCAATAAAATTCAAGTCAAATTTATCAGATTAGTCAAGGTGCTGATATTGTATTTTGAAATTCTCTGATTCTGGAGTTATTTCATTATTTTAAAATTCACTTTTTTATTCTCCAAGTGAACTCTTAATTATACTAGTATTCCATTCATCTGATTTTGAAAATGAACCCAACTAAACTGTCATGCTTGATCTTGGATGTCCCTTTCACTTAGTGTAGCTGTGATAATTTCCTGGTAAAACCAGTCACATCGTTAATAGACCAGTTGAGCTGTTGATAGACCGATTTCTGAATGAATCTCAAATTATCTTTGATTCTTTAGATTCTTGACTTTGGTTTGGCTCGTATGGTTGATGATTCAATGACTGGATATGTAGCAACGCGGTGGTATCGTGCGCCCGAGATCATGCTCAACTGGATGCACTATAATAACACAGGTACTTACCATGCAATGTACGATCTTAGCAAATTTATGGCGAGGCTTCCCAAAATACTTGATTTGAAACTTTGGTGTTTGAAGTTTACAGCCTTTGTTAACTGTTCATGAAGACCATAAACAGTTTAATGAACGATTCATGAACGTTGAAAGACCTATTTTTATTAACGTTTTTTATGAACTGTTTATGAAAGTTCCATAATTCATGAACATTGAATGACCTATTTTATGAACCTTTTTTCATGAACTATTCTTGAAATTTATGATGTTTACAGCCTACGTTAACTGTTCATGAAGACAATAAACAGTTTAATGAACAATTCATGAACGTTGAATGACCTATTTTTATTAACGTTTTTTATGAACTGTTTATGAAAGTTCAATAATTCATGAACGTTGAATGACCTATTTTATGAACGGTTTTCATGAACTAGTAATTAAAAGATTCTTCGAAAAACATTTTAGTATGAGAGATAGCGACAAAAAATCACGATTAAATTTATTCCAACGTTCGACACTGCTGTTGTCATTTTCAATGTTAAAAGAAATATTATATGAAATCACAAGATATATATAGGTAATATTGTGCTAAGATATAAATTTAACATTCTATGGCTATTGTTTACAAAGAGAGAATTACGAAAATCTACAGATATAAAGACAATAGAACGCTGTGACAAAGGAAACAATTAAACTAAAAGTCGCGACTTAATTGAATCGCTTTGAATGTTAGGAGTCGGTTTTAGCTTCCTGATTGCCAACATTTCATGTACCAAACAGTCAAATTTTGAGTTACATTTTCGAACAACTGAAAACATGTGGGCAGATTCCCTGTAATGTTTGTTATGGGTTTTCAAGTGTTTGTCAAGTGTTTGTGTTGTTTGTTGCCAAGCAATTGACAAGCATATAACCAACTTGTCATCTTATAATTTATCGTTCTTTGAAAAACTTGTTTTGGCTAGAAATTTGAAATTTTAATAGTTTTAAAATTTTACCTATATATATCTTGTAAATTCATATAAGATTTCTTTTAACCTTGAAAATGACAACAGCAATGCCGAAACGTCGGAATAAATTTAATCGTGATTTTTTGTCGCTATCATTCATACTAAAATATTTTCATGAACTGTTCTTGAAAATTCATGATGTTTACAGCCATCATTAACTGTTCATGGACACCATAAACAATTTAATGAACAATTGATGAGCGTTGAATGACCTATTTTTTGAACTGTTCATGAAAACCTTATAAACAGTTCATGAACAGTTCATGAACGTTGAGTGACCTATTTTTATGAACCATTTTCATAAACTGTTCTTGAAAGTTCATGAAATTTACAGCCATCATGAACTGTTCATGAACACCTTAACAGTTAATGGACAGTTTGTGAAAATTGGTCCATGTTTCTTGCTTTTTATCAATGATTTGCTATAATATGCAGTATCTGGGAAACTGGCTCAGATGACAGAGCATCTATTCTCAGGATCTAAGGAGATGTGGATCAAATCATTCAAACTTTAACTTATCCTTAATTTTACATAAACAAAATGACTTATTGTCGTGATGATAGATAGAATGTTGTCCAGAATTGTATTTTAAGTTGCTGTAGCGTATCACTGCTCCTTGAAAATCTAGGTTAATTTGCCATGAACTCGGTTAAGATGGATCTGCTATGTCTTGCTAAGATCAGTAATGAGCGTTTATGCTTATAGCGGAAACAGCCATTTCTCTGGAGAGTGTCGAGTAGATTCAGTGTAAAGCGATTCTGTACCATCTACGGTCACTGATTTATTTATGCATTGATAATCATGTGCTTTATCATGGTTTGTTGATTTTCAGTTGATGTTTGGTCTGTTGGTTGTATCATGGCTGAATTACTGACATCAAAAGTTTTATTTCGCGGCGATGATCGTATCTTTTCATATTATATACATGGAAGTTCCCGTTTCCAAGCAGCCTATGCTTCTGCATTATTATCCCAGTTACTCTATACTCTCTATCCTTAAGTCATATACTGTACATACACTGACATTAATGACACCTTTTTGCCCCGGTCCCGGTGAAAGTTCTTTGTACAGGCTTTATTGAGATGTACCCACTTTTCGTTTTTTTTTTTTAATTATACTTGATGCCAATCTTTCAATTATTGCACCAATGCTCTGAACATCTTTCATACAATAAATGTTACTCCAAAATTTTTCATTTCGAAGAAAGCCTAAATAATTTATAAAATAACAATACAATCAAACGTTGTGTTCCAAATACATTTCCAAAATCAAATATGTATGTTCCAAAACTTTTTCTCAAACTCCAAAACTCACACTGTCCCGTATGCTGAAAATATGTAAGTTAACCCCCTTCGGATCATTACAATGTTGTCCATTTGTTTACCTGTTGTATCATCTGTTGATTGTTGACTTGACATAACTATACTAGATATTGACCAGATTAAAAAGATTATTTGTCTAGTTGGTACACCTAGTAATGAATACTTACAAAAGATATCAAGTGGTAGTGTAAGTAGCAATTAGCCTTGAATGTAAAGCCCGGGGTTAACTCCCATATGAGGGCTGTAGGGGCTGTAGCCGGGGACGTGAATTACCCCCTGCTTTGTATAGCCTGCGTGTAGGCTAAAGCCTCTATACCAAGGAAAGTGTAATATGAATGCTACTTCTCGAAATAATTTGGTCTGTGAGGCAGGCTAAGGCTTGCGCTGTGTCAGCAAATTGATTTTCTGAGCCTTAGGTTTTAGTTTGCACGCAGGCTATGTATCTGATTATTATATTGGTATTAAGTTAGTACTTACTGTTTTTATACCTCATGATATAAGCTAAAGCTATTGTAGCAGGGAGAATATGTGAGTAATATAGAATTGCATACATTACAATTTGAAAAGGTCATCATCGTGATCTTCATTGCCATTATTTATTCAGAAAACCTTCAAGTTACAGATGATTTTTTCGAATGAGTAATATGTTGTAATATTTTAACTTGCCACAAACATGGAGAGATGATTGTATAAACCTGTAGATGGCAGAAACTCTATCAAGGTGGACCAGCTTTGCTAAATAGCAGTGCCCTTATCAGATTGTCTATAGATCTAGATTAGGTTTGCTCCCCTGAAAAATATCATTTCATCACTTTATTCTGTTTATTTGGATGCCAGAATTGACATAGATGTTGCTTATTTAGAAATTGTTGCCTTTGTTTGATGACCAATTTCTCAATACCATATCCATCAATCCAGTCGTGTTGTAAACTTTGAACTTCAAAATGACAAATTTGTTAGTCGAAACGTCGTTCCACATGCAAATCCATTATTGACTGCGTCTATTTTATCTATCGGATTGTTTTACGAGAAAGCTCAGAAGCTGTTTTCAAAAATGATATTTAATTGCTTGTAGAAACGATTGATGAGCAGATGTTGATACTGCTTACTCATGAGCACACTCATTGTGAATGCAGTCTGAGGTTCGGAGTCATGAACATCACTTTCATGGCCTTTCATTGGAGCAGAGACATGATTTTCATAGAAACAAGAAATGCCCGAAAATATGGCTCGGAATTTCTCAAACCTTCTGAAAGTCTGTTGATTTGAACAGATTGTTGCTTAAGTCAGTTACTCAGTTTAACCCGATGATGAATCCCCTTGGTGAACGTTACCTCTTTCCTCAAAGTATGAGATTGACAGTATTAATCAATCTATAAAAGAAAACACACATTTCTATCATGAGTTATTGGATCATAGTAAGTAACACGTTCCGAACGCCTTCTAACTCATTCGGAATGACTTAGTTAGGTGTCTATTCTTGACGTATGTATAGCTGCTAAAAGTGAAACATTGTCTTCCACAAAAAGTAACTGTTATATCGTATAATGTATTAAATCGAAAATTGAATTTCAAGAACTAGATTTTATTATTATTATTGATTCAAATTTGATAATGTTTCTTCTCTAGGCACGTAGCTACATTGCACAACTACCAGTCTATGCTAGAATGGAATTCCGTGATGTCTTCGCCGGTGCAAATCCTCATGGTGATTAATAATTCTCATAAGATCAACGATATACTGTTAAATGTTATAATTCTTAATCATTTGATATTAATGTTATTTGGATGTTGTTATTTTCAGCTGTTGATCTTCTAGAGAAAATGTTATCGTTAGACCCAGACTTTCGAATCACTGCAGAGCAGGCATTGCAGCATGAATACCTTTCAAAATACCACGATCCAGAAGATGAGGTACACTGACGATAAATAACCGTGCTTTTATTGTTGTTGTTGTGTTTTAGTTCATTATTGTACTTCACAGTGGTTGATTCATCATTTATTAAAATGCCTGTAAGCCACCGTCTAAATGATAATGGTTGCATGGCTAACACATAATAATACGTTACACACATTCATTAATAAACACTTGACTTACCAGCATTAACTTATGCAAAATAAAAGTATAGCTTTCAATGACGCAGCGCAACGACTATATTAAATCCACTGACGTACTAAATTCTATCTTCCTTACATGCCGATTCATCAACATCATCAATTTCTATAACGTAGATTGCATGTGTTTGGATGTGACACATACTAACCAACGGGAGACATCATGAAATGCACATTCTCAGTATTGCTGCATGCAGGGTCCGACAAAAGGTTCAGTCTTTTGGAATCCTAGAGACATTTAAACGATTTCTTCTTAATTTTATTGTTGTTGATGTTTGACCAATAAATCATAAAAAATATCAATATTCTTCTGGATTTGCTCTAGCCTTCAGGAATCTAGGATTCCAGGATTCCTACTTTTGTCAGACTCTGGCTACATGCATAATCTCACATTCCTGTGATCTGAATTTAAGCTCTACTAAAAGTGATGAACCATTGGGCTATACATCATTGCATATTTTACCTTATTATGATCATATCAAATTGTTCACAAACTATCCAGCACAGAATACAGCAGTCATTCCAATTACAGGTGTAGCTTACAATTAATTTCACGCGGAACTGTTGCAAAACAGAATCATCTGACTACATTATTTAATTAGATTTGTTAAATGGATCCGCGATTACAATTGGGATAATTATTGCATATCTCGGATTATATTTTTATTTAGCCTCTTGGCGAACCATTCGACTTGTCTTACGACGGACTCAATCTCGATATACCGCAATGGAGAGGTATAGTATTACCCCTTTTTGTCTATTTAAAGTAGTTAAGTTGTTATCGTACTTATGGTGTTCAACTTGTTGCCGCATTCCGAATAGAAGCTCCCTATATAGACACTGAAATTGTTTTTAAAATTCCGATGTTAGGAATCAATACATTTTAATTTACTATATCATCATGCAATTTTTAGAATACTGAATATTATTGAATGTTATAGACTCCTACCGGTTGACTGACTGTTGTTTTGAGTTTGAGACAAATATTTTTTGCATTCAGCTGAGACTGTTTACTTGTCTGATATTTGTGTTATGAAGCTTTTGCAATCTGTAGCGGGATTGAAATTTCAAAAATTATCTAAATTCTTCAGCATGTACCATTAATATCAATACCCGATTGAATCATTTGAAAAATATTTTAATCATGTTTAACTGTTTATGTGTTGCTTGTTTATGTTGATGTTTGGTCTGATGTTTAGTTGTTTGTCTACATAATGCTGATTGCTTATTTTTGTTCTTCAATTTTAGAAAACGTTTACAATGAAATTATGGACTTTAAGCGACATCAACAACAAAACATGGGATCTAGTACCGCCATGGAGGAATAAAGCTAACAACATGATAAACAATGTTCAATTCATAGTACTTTATTATACTCAGATGTAAAAATATGGCTGCCATCCTTAATCGGCCATCAGTGGTTTAGTGCATTTATCATTTGTATTATAGATATGCCATGGCAACGGTATGTTAGCCCACTGGATAAGGCATCATACTTAATTGAATTCAATTTATCATCACTCGCCCTATATTCATGCCAAGCGATCATATCTGACCCTTTATAGTATTTTCTATTGTATTTTATTCTGGATTTCGTAAATAATGAAAAGAAAACTAATATCAGATATGCATACAATTATGCTTTGTTTTTTCTGATCCAATGGCCAATGGGAATGGCTATGGCGACCAAGGGTATCACCCCGGTATCACAGTTCTTTCAATTTCATTTTAAGTTAAGCAAGTATATAGATCTGACGCATATAGATCCCATATAGATCTGATGTCTAAATCGTACAGATCTGATATGTTCTTCCTTTCGAAGGAACTGATTTATACCATCTACACACGTTTTATCGATCTTTTTCCACAGCAGAAAGTTACTACCTTGATAACGAAGCTCTGACCTGGCTGACCATGATCGAGATGAAATGTATTGATTAGCGGCTGTCTCCATTACTGTAACTTTGATCTGACAAGACTCAGAAGAACAGGAGGCAAACACGTTTATTTTCAACACAAAATCCAACATTTACGGTTAATGTAGAAATGGAAGTTGATTTTTTATCAAAAGTTTCTTGTAAACTTGGACTCTGAAGCTTTTCTGAATGAGTAATGACACTATTGATTAATTAATTATTCGAAGGAATTTGGTCACTAATTCTGCAATGGATTGATTTAATACCAATGTAAAGTTTATAGATTTGGTATTGATGTATTCAAATGAGTTGTTTGCTTTACACATGAATTACGACAAACAGAAGACTCTATGCTAATTGATCTTTCAAACGTCAATCAGCTTAATTATGATAATTTTAATGGATTACTCTATTTTTAGATATTCGCTGACGTCACTATTTGTAGATAATTACTGTATTGAATATTTTTTGAATCTTCGTTTTTACGGTATGATTATTTCTATTGATTTTCATAGACACAAGACAAACGTCAATTGGTAGGTTTAATATTCCAAGGTGAAAATGACTCGATTACTATAGCTTACATATTTGAAATAGTTACATTTAGAATATTTTTGACGTTCAATTTATTAAGTATGAATCTAACAGATATTAACTCTCCACGTTATCCTTTTTTGCAAAAAGGACTATTTTAAATTAGTGTGTAGGCACTTTGAGAATGTTTGTATTTTGGTCAGCAAATTGTCCAATGAAAATTGCCTTGTTCCATTGTCAAATATTCAAATTAATTTTAAAGGTCGTTTGTAAGTACCTGCTTTAATGATGCCTAGAACTGTTTATTTGTTCGTCTTTTAACCACTCAAACATAGAAATTCGACTATAGTTATTGTCTCTTTTGGCCAGTTAATGGTGGACGTGTACATAATCAACTCGCAAAGACAATAGCCGTTGGTTGTTATGTTTGTACAATACCAAGTCTTCCCCAAAACAACAAATCAGCTTGTTATCATTGTTTTCAAGCATCCTTGTAGCCTGGAACCAACAATGAGAATTCTCCACGCGTGAAAGCAGAGGAGAGCGACAAATGAGTTTGTATGCGAGACTGCGTCGAGACGGTCTCAATCGATCATAAGCAAGAGCACTGACAGTGTGTAGATTGGTCAAGATCTGTCGTTGCATGAAACGAGGATTAAAGGATTATAGTGTTAATAGATATATTAGAAATTAACAGATATGAATGAAGTTACTCGTAGAAGATATCGCCACAGTCTGGAGTCACTGAGTGATGACGATATATCATTCGACAGCTGGGTACACAGCCGCAGAGACAGCTACGATGATGCATTTGATCCTGCATATTCAGATCTATCAAACGTTGACTCGGCAATCGAGAACGGCACGGAGACTGGCGGCTGCCTACTTGATTATCTCTTTTCAATTGGCTTGGCTGATTCTTTACAAGACAAGGACAATGGCCGTGGTCGTTGGGGTTGTTACGATTCATCGAACTTGAACGACGATGAAATGATTGCTGATGCAAGTGTTCCTGCCTTCTTTGATGGCATGATAAGTCAATGCTCTCCGCTTACAGAGGGATCAGAACATCTATCAACTAGAAGCTATTCAGATGATGATTGTATTGACCCATTTGACAATCTAGACGACCCCCTGTATATCCAGCAACAACAGCTAGACGAATACTCAGCGTTCAGCGTCAACGATTTTCTTTCTTCCGGAGTGGGCGGCGGCCAGTTGCAGGGGTCGGTTGGTAGCAGTGATCAAGGGATTGGTATTAGCGAAAGAATAGCAGAAGACAGTCTGTGTTGGCAACGTCAAATCATGGACAATATTTCATCAATAACTTGCAAAGTTGAAGAAACAGATTTACATCGTATTTTGAACACTAGTACAAGTACATCGGCGACTACAGAAAGAACAGAACAGACTAATGAAGCAGGAAAGGCAAGGGTTAAAACAGAACGTTGCAGTCGAAGCCCCTCTCCTGTTGATGTGAATAAGACAAGACCCCATGGATGTCCTTACCCAGGATGTAATAAAGCATATACGAAAAGCTCACATTTAAAAACACATTTAAGACGGCACACTGGAGACAAGCCGTTCTGTTGTGACTTTGGAGAGTGTAAATGGAAATTTTCACGCTCCGACGAACTTACTCGTCACAAGCGATCTCACACAGGACTAAAACCATATACATGTGGTCAGTGTAGCAAGAAATTCTCTAGATCAGATCATTTATCAAAGCATGTGAAAATACATTCCAAACCACGTGCAGCTGCAAAGCAACAACGGAGGGAACGTAAATAATTGTAGGCGCCATCAAGGTATCATATTTTTAATGTAGGTGATACGGTGTTAGCCACAGCAAATACTTCGTACACAACGAGATGTCAAGTCTCGAATAGATTTATCAAAAATAAGTTTTATATTTAGAGAAAGTTGAAAACTACAGATCGATATAACGTGATTAAAATGAGAAATAATTATTGCACAGTTATAAAAGCGATTGATTGTATTTATTGAGAGGGAAGTATTTCTTTATTTTCTACTCTTGTTATTCCGATATAGTCTTTCTTTCAGTAAGTGCGCTTGAATTGTTGTCGTTGTTGACATTATTTCCTCTGAATGCATTGCTTACTTCGTTTGATTGTACCGTCCTATTTAATTTTGATGCTATTGAAATAACTGTTCGCATTCAAATAATTTATTTTGTTGAAAGTTGACCTGTGCCCTATGACATTCCTGCAATTAGACTTCTTTCGTTCGAGGGCTACAAAAGTGTCATTAATCTAGACCCGTGAATCTAGACTGTTTATTCCAGACTTTTAATCGAGTGGTAGGCAGTATTTTTACTTCGAGTGGTGTGAAAACGTCACAATAATAGTACACAAGACGTCGTGTCAAAAGCCATAAATCACACTTCTTCGGAAGTGTCAAAAGTCAGTGCCTCGGGCTGACATCGACTACTAAAAATAAAAAATAATTATTCTCGTGCGTGATTTCCTGCATATTTTCAAAGCTGCAATCCAAATGTTGTTTTGTCTGTTAGGTGTCACTAAATTTGAAAGTAAATGCAAATTATTCGTTTTAGTAATTGATAAAAATGCGAAAAGATTCAAGTCTCTCAAGCTATTCTATGGAAAGGTCATTTCCGCCTTCCATCTCTTTCAATCTGTTGGCTTTTGAAGGCTTCAAAATAGATTTATGAACGAAGAAGATTTGGTTAGCGCCAAAGATGACGTCAGAACGACTCTTCCATTGTTTATTAAAACAATCATGTCTAGTCATACCCAGTCTTTTTATTGATAATTATCTGTAAAACAAAACATTTAATAATGGGTAATGACATGTTTCCTATTTTGCATTTATTTTATTCAATTCAAATGTATCATAAATAGGTTGCTTGTTACTGAAATATTAGAGCATTTCCTGGGCTGGGTTTCTATATGGAGAGTGAATTTCTTCTTCATTCGAGTAAGGCTATTATCCAAGAAATGCTCAATCGTTTCCGATGATAATTTTGAACACAATGTGCTAGTTCAATACGTGCGATTCTTAGCATATGCTACAACGTACAGCGAACGACACTAAGAATCAACTTTGAATCCTGTCGAAGATCCGTCTAAAAAGAACATCAAGGGTCCTGGGTCCAGATACAGTCAAAAGGTGAAGACCCTGCCGGATCCTAGTCTCCAGGTACAGGACACCACTGAGCCTCATGAAAACTTATTCAATGTCGGATTCAAATTTTCCAATCATAACTGCTTGAGGAAATCCTAGCGAACCCAACCCACCCCTTTGACGAATATTTCTGAATCTGAGATTGCAACACCATGCACCATCCTGTGAATCTGTGATAAAGCCAAAGGTAGGTCGGATTTCAAAAATGCTATTTAGGATTACTGACTATACATTCTCGATTCATAAAACTCTATATTCAAGTGTTAAAATACAAAAAAAAACTCAAATATTGCGTTACAATACGTCATATCGCATTATTAATGTGTGATTACAGTTTAAATGAGGCCCTGCCCCTTCCCTTGCCTAACCATAGTTCTGTTGATGATTGAGTAGGCTCGAGTTGGTTAACTCCACGGGGTGGCTTGGATGGTGAAATACCTCCGTCTGAAAACCTCCGTGGTTTGTAATTATTCAATTTGGTATTATATCCTTTCTTTTGTGTGCTGTTTTGTGCAGGATTGCGTTGAATTTGGTTATTGCGGTTAGGAGAAGGTTGATAAACCCGGTAAGGGTTGCTAAAGTTATTTTGACCAGAATGACCTTGTCTAACGAAGGGTTCATCAAAGCTATCTGCAGATGACCATGGGCTGTGAAAGAGAGCACTGTCTGATAAATGGCGAGAAGATGACCTTCCTCTTCCGCCACTTGTTTCCGCTGACCCAGACCAGTGAGAAACAGGGATACCAGAGATCTGAAAAAAAAAAGATTCGAAATAGAAAGACTGATATCTGATACTAATAAACTCAACAACGTTAGCAATGAAACTAAGGAGGTGTATATTTACGGTATCATTTTGGACCATTCAATACTATACAGATCAACAGATCAGGGACACCGGAGCGAAAGTTGAGGGGCGAGGACAGATAGCGAAAAAGGGCACCTTTCCAAAGTATTCACTGAAGGCTCAGGCGCCGGCTCAGGCATCATATTAAGTTGGCTAATATCGGCCTATAATTATGTTGGTTTAGAAAGCAAACGCGAGGGCAGAAACTCAAATTTTCATGACAAAACCTTGAGCAATTACCCTTTATTTACAATTCTTGTGCGAACATTAGTAAGGTTGACTAAAGAGTATTCCACTATGTTGGAAAGGGCACTTTCTGCTCTCGCGCTGCAAAGGCAGAGGTGACCTGCGGATAAAGACAAATCAAAATTCATCGAACGAAGCAATCCAAGAGGGGTGACACCAAAACGGGAAAAAGTTTTCTTCGATAAGGAGAGAAAGCCATTGGGCGATTGGTTTATTACTTGGGAGCTGTTATTAATCAATGGAGAATGTGTATGACAGTCAAGGGAACAACGGATATCGATTTCCTGTTCAATAATACTCTCAAAAATTGAGGTTTCCATCATCTCATTTGAGCAGCATTCCAGATTTAATGGTTTATGGTCTATTTCTGCATCAAGAAAATACTTTGAAAAACCTTTGAAATGTTGATGATGAATTCCATATCTCAAATTTGAGACAGCAGCAAATCTGTAACTGTGTGGTAAACTGGTAAACATTCACATTTTTATAAGAAAGTAGTACTGTACTGAATTTCCAAATTTGCTAAGAAAGTTCGACATTCGAATTTTTTAGGCACCAGAAAGTCATTTTTCGCGTTGCCAATTTTTATCGGTTTTTGTCTATATGATCTTATAGCCTGCACACAGACCTAAATCTTTTGTTTTTAATGATAAGTAAGACAACCTACTAATCATCAAACAAAGATCAGGGTCTGCGCGGAGGTTACAGTATAAGATCATATACTCCTCGCGTTTATGTCATAATTAGAAAAGATCATTCTGATGAGATTTTGAAGATGCTTTAAGTGCACTTAACCATTAAAAAAGTGGTAATATCTATTTGGTAATTGATAGCCTAGCCCCACAAGGCCCACTATTCCGCTACTCTGCATCTGAAGTGAATTGTACAGGGCCATGTGGCGCTGGTCTAGGTATTTAAATAAAAAGAAATCGAAAAGAAAGTTTGGATATGCTATAATATTGTAACGATGGTGGATTACGATATAGTATAAATCGTTACTAGAAAATCTACATAGACGATATACAGTGATGAATCGTTATTTATGTCTTGTTCTAATGACGGTAGGCACTAGATTATTAACTGTTTAATGCATGGGTCCCAAATTCCATTTGCTGTGATATGTGCAACCCATGTTGGATAATCTGAATGGCAACCCCCTGTCAACAATTATCTAAAGAAAAACATATATGCAGACTACCTGGGAAATTAAACCAGCAGATCCATATGAAGTCATGCTCTAATATCTATATCTAAAATGTATGCAAAAATATAAGCCAAAGGATGCAACCTACCTCCAGAGTACCACCAGGACAGGAGTTAGCACGATTCGTAGCTCTACCACGCCCTCCACTTCCATTACTTTTACGACGGACCCCTGCAGGACGAATCCCAGAGGATGACATGGGAAAAGCAGGGGCCGATCTCAATTTCTCTGGTGGGGCAACATTCATCCATGCTGGGGTGACACCGGCTGATGAAGCATGAGGTCTATCCATCGGTGGTAATGTACATTTCTTTAAACGGTCTTCAATTCCAGACGTAATAACCCAATACAGAAGTTCATGTTGATTAACGATATGAGCCTGCAAAATAAGTCATACGAGTAATTATACAACACAAAAGTCAGATATGAATTATGGTCAGATATCATTGATTGCATTATCATCGACTTACTATTGGACAAGTTAGTTTATTCTTATTATATTTCAAGCAAAATTCCTCCTTTTTCTTCTTGATTTAAGCATCTGGATGTTCCTTGTGCACTATACACGCCTTATCTCTATATACAGTAGTCAGGGTTTAACAAAAATGGGGATCCTGGATTCCTAGATCCCAGAAGGCTATAGAGCAAATTTAGAAGAAATATATATTTTAGTGATATTTTTTGATTTATAGGCCAAAGCTCAACAAAAAGTTCAGAAGAAAAAGTTTAAAATTTTCTAGGATTTCATTTAGGTTAAACATTTTGTCAGACATTGGCAGTAACCAATCTAGACCATTCTAATTGTCTTTACAAAATGGCAAAATGAAGATGAAATCATAGAAGCAAGGAATATTGAATAAATAAATATAGTACCAACCAACCAACCAAGCACGTCCTACGCCAATTGGATGAATTTTATCAAATTAATTCCTACCTTTTCATTGCTCAATTCGAGGAGTGAAACATTAGCAGTTGAACGAAGCCACATATGATGGAATAACCTCCCATCAAAGAATGACCAAATATGGAAGGATGTCTTTGGTAACGGTGAACCACATGCATCATTTGATAAGAGCGCCATTTCAACGCCAGCGGTAAACAACGCTGCTAATTGGATAGGCCTGGAAAACGAATCAACACACCATATATAAATCATTTGTAGACACATACCCCCCTGCATGAGAAATGTTCAGCTTCCAAAAGGTTCCAAAGCGTTCCAAAGCGTTCCAAAACGTTACAAAATGTTTGAGAAGGTTCCAGAAGGACAACCTGGACAAGCCTTCATCTTTTTCTTAAACTTGTAAAATTAAAACTGGAATCAGACAGTAGATTGGTGGAAAGCTCCACAATAATGTTTTAAAAGTTAATTCAAGCTAATTTCACGGTTTTCATTTTAACACCATTCACATCCGCATAATTTGATGGTATCTATAATATATATATACACCATCAACAAATTAGAAAGCATACAGCTAAATTGGCAATTCAATCCTATTGAGATCAGTACAATTTCTGATGAATCCTCGACACTTTGAAAATACAGTGTCAAAAAATGTGTGTACGAAAGCCAGCTAGGTATGTGGGACTAATTGGTCACCTGACAGAAAAGGTCTATAATAGTAGGCCTACATTGCTAGATGTATAATGCCCTTTCTTGAGTGGCAATTATAGACAGGTGACTGTTAAATCAGGTTTTAATGTGTCTTGTGATCCTTGTGGGAATCAATTGAAGTATTGTATGTGGGAAATGACACGTGAAATAGAGTAATAACTTATTGCTTCATAAATAGTATTGCCTTGCATCAATGCGCTTCAATCTGACATGCGAAAGATTGATCCCATTGTCTGGAATTTCAAGATGACCTCCTATTGCCTGAGCAATAAATGCATGTAAATCATGCTTGGACAAAACACCAGAATTGACCAAGTACCTGAAAGTAACAAAACATGACGCATAGAACATATAGAAAAGGTATAGTATAGAAAGAAAAGTATTTCAGGTAATGCTGGCCTTAACAGCCAGGGTTTTATAAAAGTGCTGACTTTAACAGTCAGGGTCTTACAAAAATGTTGACCTTCACAGCTAGGGTCTTATGAAAATGTCGACCTTAACAGTCAGGGTCTTACAAAAATGTTTAGCCTTCTGGAATCCTATAACATCAACAATTTTTTTTGAAATTTTACATTCACATTAATTTTATTATTTCTATTGCTTGTTACTATATAAGTGTATATCATATTAGTTTAATCTATAATCAGTCATATGAATAAAATTTCTGTTAACTTATTGGTACTAAATGAATGATGATGATGAGGATGATGATTCTTGTGAATTGTTTTGTTCAAGTTTGGTATATATAATAAAATGTCTTTGAGATTTCTCCTCTATACAGTCTTCTGTAATCTAGAATTGCAGGATTCCCGTTATTGCCAGACCCTACCTACAGCCCTAATATGAAGAAAAATTTTTATGTTTGTTTAGATAGTGATGCTGTCATTTAGCATATATCACACATAATTATATTCCAAAAAAGCAGGGATATTTTGGTGATATTTTTTTCTGAGACTTTTGTGGTTACTTCAGACTGAATGATCTTTATCAATGAGAACATTGAATTTTTTATAATGTACCTAAATGTGCATATAGATGACATTGGGTGTTCTAAGTCATCAGATTGGATCTCCTTCTCTAAAAGGTGAATATATCCCAAACATCCTGAAAAGGGCCCTGTCGCATAACAAAAAGAGGTATACAGTAAGGTAAACAGTAAATAATCACGAGGCAGGTTAACACCCTTCTGCTACCAATGAAAATATCACTGTGATAATCAATCTGTATTCAGGGTCCGATAAAAGTAGGAATCCTGCAGTCCTAGATTCAGAAGGCTAGAGGAAATTCAGATGAAAATTGATATTTTTAATATTTTATTAGTCAAACATCGACAAAACAACTCAGAATAAAATGCTGAAATGCCTCTTAGGATTCCGGAAGGGTAAAAGTGAGGCCAGTTGCCAAGCCCAGCATCCTATGACTGAACGTTTGGGAAATAGTCCTATAAACAGGTGGCAAAAGCAACCTACCATACAGATAGACATCCTATTTCATTAGATAGATATACATTACTCTAGGCATACATTACTTCAATAATACTATCAATCAAACTCACCTGAGAACACAGCACATGACAAACAATCTTTCTGGGATTGAATTATTAGATAAGAAATTATCCACATTACAATTGAAAGTCATTAGAAATGCATTTAATCGCTTTTGCTGATTTGCAGCAGATGGATCAAACCATAACTGATCAATAGCAGGAATTGATGACGGACGACATGGCACATCAATAACATCAGGGACACTGATATCCTTGCCCTTATAACAACACCATTCATGAATTGGTGCTACGATTGTCTGATCTTCATAAACTGTTTTTGAAGGTTCTTTACTGAACAAAATGGAATAGATCATGATACGCACATTTCTGTATAATAATGTAGCTGGTGGTGGGTCATCAACATTTTGTATATCTACGCCAGCATCTATTTCTATCTCTCCTAGCTTCATAAGTGGAAATAGCTTAGGAGAAATACAACCAGTCATATGATTGTGTTGTATATGTTCTTTAACTTCAACTGAAAAAGACGACATTGTCTTATAGTTTCCTCCAGTATCTGTAATATTAATAACGTAAAATAGTTATCAGACACAAGGACAAACACAATTTTAAAATCCTCTGAAAATGAAGAGATAACTAAGAATTCAGTGGACAGATATCAAGCTGGAATAGTCTGAACATATTTGTATGCCAATAATTGAGGCAAAGCTAAAAATATACGTGAGGGGTAAAAACAATGCGAAAAGAAGAGTTTGATAAACCCTAGGCCTACCGTTTTCTGAAAGTTTTGTAGATTTCCATATTCAATATTCAGGAAAGTCAAACAGAAGAGGAGGGGAGAATTTTTAAAATGTTGCACACATTCTCATTGATCATTGTTATACCAAGAAATTCATAATGGAATTTTGTTACTTTTTTAGTTGGGCAAACTCTGCTAGCCAGAACGATTACGTAATACCTTCAGCATACAGGCTAATCGGACTCAAAACTGATAACTTTGCCAAGTTGTGATTTCATGTTCCCATCCGTTTACACGTCACTGTCTCTTTACAAGTTGGTTGGTACAATCTTACAACAACTAAATTCCATCATGTGATTCCATCAAGGTCGCATCTAATAGTTGGTCTTTTGCGATTTGGGAAATGAAGAACGACTTTTTGCAAGAAGTCTTTCTAGCCTGTGTAGCGCAATCCAAGTTTCATTAAACAGAACACTGCAACTTTCTGTTTTACTCAACATTGTAGAATATACCTATAGTGTTTCATACTGCTATACCCTACTAGCTGTATCTTCATACTGATCAAAGTTACAAGTTCTACTTACAAAGATATCAAAATCGGAATTGTAAGAAGTGAGACTTAATCAATTCAAACTAATTTGCAGATAATATTGCAGTTGATGTATACAATATAACCACCGATATAATAACATGATTGAAAATTTTTTATTATTATGTTCGTTGGAAACATTTACCTGAATTAGAAGTTAATGAGCTTCCTGAATAAATAGCTGAATCTGGTGATTTAAAAATGCTCTAGAAAATGAAATAGAAGGAAGACAAAACATCAAATTAGATCAAAACTATTAAATCGTATATATATATACGCAGAGATAAGATACTTAAATGGAGTATTTCTTGATATAATTGACTTTGCAATATGCATCTTCTTTCAAGCATGTTTAGTATAAAGAAGTTTACAAGCCCTGTTTAATAATGTCACTGTTTACAAGGAGAGTTGAATTGGTAGACAAGCTACTTGTCTTGTCAAGTTGTATATTGCAGTGTGTTTACAAAGAATATCCAAGAGATCAGCATACCTGAATTGAAGAATTGAGTTTAGATTGTGCATGCGCATTGAATCACACTATTTGGAGAACAAAGGATTTCGGACGGAAAAGCGCAAAACTTGAATAACCATTAAAGGGGCAAATTGACCGGCGACCGCTGCGAGACAATTTGAATTTATGCTTAGCGTAATTCAACCGTCTCGCTTTGAAACTATTGTTATACGCAAGCCTAATTTGTAATAAATTCATGTCAACAATAAACATTGTGCTATAAACAATAAACATGCACGTGATCCTGAGTGCGTAGCGCCTGCCGGTCATTTTTGCTCCTTTAACACACATTCCTTGTAAACAGGGCCCTTTAGAAAGATGGTATTCCCAGAGTCAAACTGATCTCAATCCAATACTCCGAAGATTACTGGAATTTTAAGACTTTCAATAGTTCCAATATTGTAATTTTGAAGCCTGATCAACTAAACAATTGCAAATGCTTTTTAAGAATAAATCCAATGTCAGAAACAAAACAAACATTAAGCCAGAAATACATTTTTAAAACTAATCTTTTCTTATTGAGAATCAATGTCGACATCCTATACCAGCAAATAAGAAACTTTGAAAATTGAAATATCCGACCCTGATATATGGAAGTTTTGATGTATTAATGCAACAGAAAAGGCAATACAGTTGAGTCTACGACTTACAATTTGTGAATCTGCCAAATTCAAACAAGAAGGAATTGGGGAATGATCGATTGAAGCAGGGGGTACTTCGTTAATGCTCAACCTTTCCAAGGACTGTTAATGTAAAAAAATTACAATACATTATGTAAATGGAAATGTACCAATCTTGATCCTGCATCCACCTGAAGGTCAAAGATAGGGAAAATAAAAGCAGCATAATTGCAAAAGGTAGAGCACCTCTTATAGATATTTATCTACAACTTGATCAGGGGTGGGATAGCTTAGTAGCCTAATCGAATAGCACAGGGATTAAGAAAAGCATTATTATCAAGTTTTGCGTCAGTGACTCAGTACAGTTTTGAAAGCAGGCGAATGGGTTGTGTTAGACTGTGTCTCATAATACATTATCTTGAGAATGTAACAGTCTGTTTTCTATTTCTCTAAAATTTTCAAGTTGCTGAAAAAGTAATAAAATTTAAATAACCAATCGTTCCAAGAAAATATTCAACATTATTATTTTTAATCATAAACCAATAGGCCTAGGCCTACATTCAAAAATGATTCAGGAAATTGAATTTGATGCTGTTCACATTCCAAGTAAGGTCTCATGTGCTGCAAGGCAAGATTTGATTAGAGACATTTTTTATTATGATTCACATTACATGCACTATATGAGTCACAATCAAAGATGTACATAGTTAGATATACCATGTATTATATACATGTAATCACGGACAAGAAGATGGTTTCAAGCTTGCCAAGCTGTTTGCAAATAATTTCTAATTTTAACTACATTCTGGGCTGGAGATTAAGATGCATTTAAATTATTAGAGAATGTGAAAATAAGATCTACTTAATTCAGTCTGCATTAATTGTTGAGAAAAGAAGGAAATTTATGGTAGGCCTAATGTTATAATTGTCGAACTGATGATTAATAGCAACACTATTAAATGACACATAAGTGTGGCCTCTCAAGAACAGTTTTTAAAACTTTAAATTCAAGTTGGTAAATGGAAATCATTTATGAACCCTTTTTATTAATGAAAAATATATTAATCAGGGGTTTAAAAAAACTGCCTTGCATGCAACCTTTTTGTTATCAGAGTGCTTACGATGATAAACTTTTATAGCGAGAATAACATTGATTGGAATTTGATAACGATAGATAACACTCATAAATTTGAGAAAAATATGACGTTGTCGAATTGGAAATATTTCTATCTACACTCACTACGAAAATTTTGAAAATCTGAAAACATACAGAAAACTTACTGGATAGGCTTCTGAATTGGGCCTTCTTCAGTAGCCTACCTTTCAAATTTAAATATGGTTTCAGTACTAATTCCAGTTTGTTTGCAGTAGGTTTACTGTATTGATTCAGTATATCCAAGATTTGTAGTGACTACTAATCAAAAGCTTCTTATCTAATTGCGCAAACAGTTCACAGTTCAATGTTAAATGAACCAAATTTCATGAAGTGTTTATGAACGATTTTTTAAAAACAGGCCATTAAACAAACATGCCCTAAAATGAGCTGCTCATAAATAATGTAACTTTTTAGCAGCAGTGGTTTGTTTAATGAATGCACAAAATGCTCCCAATCCTATCCATAAGGAAGACTTTTGAAATAATCTCGAAACTCTAATTATTAACTAATCTAATATCAGGTTGTTGATCGAGGAGGATGAAAGCACACACCTCACTCACTGCAATGTCTGTTGCTCCATTCCTCATTTTATTATGTACATGTCGAAAATGCTGCCACCGTAACGCGTAATGTTCCTCTTCGTTACTTGCCTCATTCATGTCATTGTTAGACATAAAATCATCGCTAAATACATCATCAGAGCAGCTACCTGTTTACGAAGCAAGAAAATAATTGAGTTACAAATAAGCACAGCATCTTGATGAACAACGCATATATAATGCAATAAACTTTGTTAACGTTTGCAACTATTATCTGCATACTGGTAGATACGGGCAGGGTCCGACAAAATGTTTTACCTTCCACAAATCTTATAATTTTGGTTAAAATGTTTAAGTAATTTTACTGGCAAAAAAGCGTAAAATGGAAACTTTATTTTAGCTTTATATCCAACATTTTGGATAACCTTCTAAATTTTGCTAGCCTTAAGGAAACTAGGTTTCCAAGTTTCCGAATTTTGTCGGACCCTGGATACCGGTAGACAAGAAACCGTGTCAGGCCTTCAAATATTATCAGTGCTGCTCAGAGAACGAGGGAATGACTTCACATAATCAACAGCTATGTCACAATGAGCGGGATAATTGCTGAAAAATTAATCACTAGAAAATCAGTATGCTTTTACATAATAACAGCATGCAATTTAGTACGATTCTGAGCAATAGTTTTTAGAATTAAGCAGTAGCGTAATAAGGAATAAGTATTTTGAATTTCACGATATAGCGAATTCACTTCCAGTTTTAATTTCTTTAGCTCTCCCAATTTGAAAGATATTTCCTCATTTATAACATTATCTTCATAGGATTGTAGGCCTACAGAGCGATGCCATTTCTCCTTCTTATTAATTTCAATATGTGCAAATGTTGGTACATGACCAAAATCTTGACAAATGCTTAAGAAGGCAATTTACAACTTTTTTTGCTACATTGTTCAATTTTCGTGAACAAGTGAAGCTGTGATTGATTGCGTTTCAATATGTTGATAAAAAGTTTCCTTGAATAAACTTTTATGATAGAAGATAACGATAGAGATGACTGACTCTCAACACTCAGACCGGTTCAATCCATTCGAAAAAATTCTCATGTCTGAAGAATTAATTGGACAACAGATTTTTTTCTGCAATTTTCAGAACTGTCTACATAGAATACTTGAGCATAATACATAGGCCTACATACACATTGAATAAACCAGAGATGATGTAGCAATTTATGCGACATATCATTGGATTTCTATTACCTCTATCAATACGTGCAAATCAGGATGCCAGGATACCTTTACAAAAACAATTTAATTGGGGGCAATGATTCAATAACAGCTTTTCTCCACCTACCTTCATTTAGGAACTCAATAACTTTTCTCTTTCTGCATGACCCATATTTTGAAAAGAAATTTTCAGTGACATTGTTTTGCGCCAATATTACTTCATCAAGAGACAATCCACAGATTCTAGCAACAAGTGGTGCAATATTCTGAACATTATTATCTTGAACAAATTTGATGATGGTTGGGAACAGTGCATCACAACCAATTACTTGCCGTTCGCTAGCATTTGCGATCTAAAATCAAGATAATATAACATTATAATTATGTAGAAGAAAGAGTAGAACAACCAATGACAGGAACAGCTTTAAGTTTGATCTAAATTAATCAGTAATCAGACTTCTTTGCTTACTGTAATTGACAAAATACCATCAAAGCCGGAAACGTAATTGACAAATTTTACTGTATGTTCAACATTTATATTTAAGTAAGTTTTCAATAGGTTTCCCAAATTCTCAAAATTCAGTGTTAGCAGAAAAATAGCATTATTCATGACAGTTAGGGCAAATTGTACGTAGTATACTAGCAATGGGTTAGCCTACCCATGTGGCAGGGTGATCTGGGGAGATTTAAAATTGTCTCAATTTTATTGTAGATGATAACGTTCTTGGAGTCAATGTTGCATTGCCGTTGCTATTGTTATCGAATAGGGAAAAACCCTTCTTTTGATAGTTTGTAACCGGAAGGTCCGCAAGCTATGCAAAAGAAAGCTATGGAAAGGATTTGATTTGTTTCAGTACAAAAAGATAAACTGGAATAGTAACAAAATATCTACTATAACCTGGTTACAAAACCCAACGGCTCTGATGACCGGCCTTCTATTTATAAAATATTTGGTTGAAAATTACAAATTGATGGATGAAATGCAGTTTTTGAAAATCTCTTTCATATGTTAAGATGATACATTTTATAATGTGTACTGTCTACTAAAGATGTGCGAGCTTGACATTTTTGACCTTCGGATCGGATCGGATTTGTAGTCATATTATTTGTTCGGATTATTTCGGATTTCAAAATTTGACCAAGAACTTGCCTTTTTCAGTAACTGATGTGTTATAGCTTCCTTTAAACGCAGAAAATAAAGTTTTGCAATGTAAATATAGCGGCTACGTTGATATGCCGTTATGTGATCAATTTTACAATTGGTTCGATGGACTCGATTGATGTGAAATGAAATAAAATTTTACGAAGGAAATAGTGAAGATGTCTCGATTAATCGTACATCGTTTCAATGCTTGCTGTGTCTCATGTTCTCCTCCACAGTTCACTCCCCGTATTATCATGTAGTTTATAGCTTTATAAAGCGATAGACAGCTTAAGTAAGTCCAACGGTGTATATTCGTGTCCTGGAATCTGATTTAGAGTTTGATGGTTTTGTATTTTATCGCAGTAGTAGTGACTTAAAACTTTTAGACCGACGTAGAATGTCCATCAGCCCAGCTGAAAAGAAAAGATTTTCAAATTGAAGAAAAATCTAGCCGTGCATCTGAGAATGTAAACAAGCGTCGATAGATTTAAATAAAATATAAGTACAACAGTGTCGAATTATGTTGGCTAAATGTACGTCTATTCGGAAGTTTACATGTTTTACACCTCTTTGATGCCCTGTGGAATTCGGATTTTTTCGGATTTCATGCGAAAATTTAGGATTAGTTCGGATTAATTTAGAAATTTTAGTTTCGGATCGGATCGGAATATATTTATGATTATTGCTTCGGATCGGATTCGGATCAGTATCACGTTCATACCCGTAATCAATTTTCTGTAAATCCAATCCGACGCACACCTCTACTGTCTACAATAAAGTCTGCTTGTCGAGAATTACAAATTCAAACCCTTGGCCCTGTTGAGAAATCCTAACTTCTCTTATAGTTTTTCGTTCCTATAGCTGTTTATGAAAGTTTAATTTCACAAATAACTAAGACACTCCAGCTCCTCTTGGTTTAACTACAGCTTAATGTATATATATGGCTATACGATAAAATTTCACTTGCTTTCTTGCCTGAAACACAATGAATTATGGTGCTATTCAAGGAAAAATTTTGGACAGTGACCTTTTTTGTTGTCCGCCCTCTGCTGCTTGATTTTTGTTCCATAGCGCCTCCAATGTGTTGCTTTCTATTATTAAATGTATTATGTACAGTAAAAAATTCACTTAACTGAGACTACATATCTACCAGATTGGAAAGTTTGCTTTAGATGATTAAATCCAAAATTTGTCGACATATGTGATCCGTCCGCGCAAAATTACACGAGAATTTGGCTTTCAGCTGCACATTTTCTGAGAAGAAATACCACCTTGGCTGCGCACATAGCAATCTTTCCAATCTGGTATATCTAGCGTATTGATCGTGAAACATTCTTACTTCGTATCTTAGCCTACACATTGTACGGCGGAGGCAACATTTAAGAAATGTGACCCAATTTCATTTTGTATTGAACTGCATTCTGGTTCTGTGGTCCCAAACTCACTGTATATTTGACACTAGATTGATATTTGCATAGATAAATAGCAAGTGAGTACAAAAGCATTACCTGCGGATAACCAGCAAGTAGATGGCGGTATACCGGAGATAGATGGCTGAAAGATATACTTCCGCATCCAAATAACAATAATAACGATGGAATTTTTTCTCTACTGTCAGATATCTCTAAACTTTTCATCATAGATCCAGAGTCTATGTGATAAAAAAAGTCTTTTGAAGGGGCAGGATTTAAATAAAATATAAGTACAACAGTGTCGAATTATGTTGGCTAAATGTACGTCTATTCGGAAGTTTACATGTTTTACACCTCTTTGATGCCCTGTGGAATTCGGATTTTTTCGGATTTCATGCGAAAATTTAGGATTAGTTCGGATTAATTTAGAAATTTTAGTTTCGGATCGGATCGGAATATATTTATGATTTATGAATCTTTCCAATCTGGTATATCTAGCGTATTGATCGTGAAACATTCTTACTTCGTATCTTAGCCTACACATTGTACGGCGGAGGCAACATTTAAGAAATGTGACCCAATTTCATTTTGTATTGAACTGCATTCTGGTTCTGTGGTCCCAAACTCACTGTATATTTGACACTAGATTGATATTTGCATAGATAAATAGCAAGTGAGTACAAAAGCATTACCTGCGGATAACCAGCAAGTAGATGGCGGTATACCGGAGATAGATGGCTGAAAGATATACTTCCGCATCCAAATAACAATAATAACGATGGAATTTTTTCTCTACTGTCAGATATCTCTAAACTTTTCATCATAGATCCAGAGTCTATGTGATAAAAAAAGTCTTTTGAAGGGGCAGGATAGAACAATGTTATGTTGTAGAATATGAGGAATGGATTCCTCGACAAAACGCCAATGCAGTTTTTTTTGTTTTTCATATAAAAATTGCAGATATCTTTATTGATATCTCCTATGACTGCTGCATGGATTTTAATTCCAACAGCAGCCAAAGTCAGTCTAATAGTATCACTCAAACTGTATGGAACAATACATGACGATTTTATTACATTGATCGGATTATTAGTCTCAAAAAGACTAACTACTTTTTGATTTTGTCGTTGTTTTTTAGCCCAATCCTTGATGGCGTTCGGGTGAAATCCTCCGCTTGAAAATGCGACGATATCCAAAGAAGGCTCACCATCTTTAGAGCATTTCAAAGTGTGAATCAAATGTTTCAAATTTTCATGTGCAACATTGAAATTTCCTCCACAAATCCAGTCTGAGGACTGGGGGTATATTGTTTCAATGATAGAGTCAATGTCCAGTATAATATGTGGTCGTGAAGGTGAAGGAGCAACGCCATCATCAAAAGTAACCCTGAACGTCGTTGGGCATACGTGCTTCTTTAATGTCCGTTCAATAAATGCTTTGAATTGGATGTCCATGCCTTGTTAGCAGGACCACTAATATCTTGTCAATAATATCATTCTGATTTCGTACATCGTATTGGAAATAATGAAATTGCATATCAACACCACATGTCATGTGCCATCTTGTTCTTGTTGTGTAGTTCTCAGATCTCAAAGCTGATCTCAGAAAAACTAATAATCTTGAATCTAAAACTTGATTCAATCTAGATTTACCGCATCAGCCTCTTCTCGTCAATATTGTATCATTATGAGACTTCAAAGAATCTCTCTCTCTCAAGTTGACACGTGAAATTCATAAGGGTGTCAAAGAGTAAAAGAATTTCTTATCCATTTATTCAATTTCGTCGAGATGGTTTCTTTCATTAGTGTAGCAATTGTTGCTTTCTGTATTTCTTTGGCTGCTTGTGAGTGTAATTTATATAAAGAAAAATAATCAGGGTACTTATCTTCCACAAACTTGTTCTCATTTTAACCAAACCTGATTGTTGTGTTTTCGCAGGTGACAATGGAAAATGTACGAATCCTGAAGTCCAAGCTGAAACATACTCCACTAAAAGCTTAGTTCTTTCTACTGAAACTGTTTATATTGCTGAGTTTTCTTTAAATTGTAAGGGTGGTCAACAGGTGAGTTGAATTACGCGATGGCCGTAGTAAATTAATCGTTAACATGATCAGATTTGGTCAATAATCTCAATATCATAATCACCCCAGTCCCAGTCACGGAGATTGCAAATTTGGCTGCGGCGTATTGCTGATCCTCGACTTCCCTAAAATTACGTTTGTGGGCTACAATGTTTTTTTTTACAATTAGATCGCTATAATTGTCGTAAGAATCCTAGAGGCACTTCAAAATTTTCTTCTGAATTTTTTGTTAATGTTTGACCAATGAATTATTAAAAATATCAATTCTCTTCTGAATTTGCTCTAATCGTTGTGTAGCAACATGATAATCCTGATGATGTGATAAGTATGTGCTAGAAAGTGTTGAAACAAAAAGTTACAACTTTGAAGGTATATAGCTCTTTTTGGAATATATTATGCTATAAGAATAGAAGCTTGAAGGGTCAGGATGAACAAATACATTTTTATTGAAAAAAAGTAAAACGATTCCGACATATTTTTTGCGCGTAGCAATTAAAACTTACAATGTTGGCAAAAAGTCACAGTCAAACTCTATTATGGTAAATAATATCGCTCCTATTTTGGTTTCAAAAAGTAGGACATGAGAGTCTCCAAAATAGAATATTTAAGGGCAATTTTGATGGGGAAAGAGTCGAGCTGTATGAAAACTCAACAACAACATTTACAAATACAAACAAAATTCTATCCAAACCTGTTTTGTAAAAAGGCGATATATACACTTAAAGAATTCGGGTTTGCTTCAAGTTGTGTGTTTACACATCCCACATACATAGTTATAAAACTGGGCAAACAATGACAGCGACTGATAAATTATTTGACAGGTTAACCTAATCAAGTGGGACATGAGAATCTCAAAAATACCATGTTCAAGGTCAATTTGACGGGGAAAGAGCCGCTCTATGCAAAAACGCAACAGTGACATTTACTGATGGAAAAAAGATTTCTATCCAGATCCCTTGTGTAAAAAAAGTGATACTGTATATGCACTTTAACAAGTGGATACATTTATTTTCTGCTGTTTAAATGTTCAACGCCTCTGTCCATGTCATGTGTCAATCTGGTGTGGTGTTGAAAAATTAAACTAATTTGAATAAAAACTTTAACTTTATTACACTGTAGGCTAATATTTTACCTCAGCTGTACAGGAGCTGGCACCTGACTCAGTGTCTCCACACAGCTTGTAGGATATGCCTCCGTAGCGCTGTGAAATGAGCACTTTTTGATTCATGAAGTACAAACACAACCCGGACATTTTTGTATGAAAACAATCAGATTCAATTGAAATGATTTAATAAAAATACTATAACATTGTCTGTGTATTTTTTTATTCCAAAGGGTCTGTCTTTATTTGCTGAGGTTAATGGTGTTTTATTACCTGTATCAAAGTCAACTGAATATGAAAAGTACCAGGTTCGTTACAGTAATACAAAGCAATCAATCTCATCATTTTTCATGTTTTATAGCTTCTATCAACAATATTTGTGTGAAAATAAAACTTTTCAATATCTCACCAGGGCTATACATACTGTGTTTCACAGTATAGAAACCTATCATTAACATGTTACAGCTTTTGTTGTTGTATACCGCTTTGTTATTAAATTAGACACGTCGTGAAATATTAGCAAACATTCAAGTTGATAATACACATTGACAATGTTTATTTCACCTTAAACGAATTATTGATATGTTTGACAATTTATTTTCACTAAAGTAATTATCCAAGCATTTAAAAACCTAAATCTGTACTGATTTCGACTTCGTAAATTCATGACTTTATATTCATGCACACAAACTATCAACACAATTCCTTCTCCGAATGCCTATGCAAAGACAATAATATCATGAAATGTTGTGTTATTGGCCCAAAAAACAGAGGCATTAATCTAACCTCTGCTAAAATGATCATTAATGAAGAACAGAGGCCATTTGAAAAGGCCTGATCGTTCGAAAAATAACATTATTTACTCCTTATATCTATGTTATTGAACAAGTCATATTTAAAACTCGCAATATGATTTTTTACACAATTTTAACATGGGGAATAAAGTCATAAAATCCCCTATTAATTTCCGGCGAAACTAGATGTTAGTTATTCTTTTCGTTTTGCAATGGTGGTTTGATTTGTAACATTATAATTGATCATATGTACAGAAAGAGAAAAGCATGGGCATTCGAATCTTATAGTCACGCGCTTCATAGATATTCTAAAAAATTAACTGTTCCAGAAATTGTCATAAATCCTTACAGTCTTATTATGACCCAGTACTAGAAAGCCATTGAAGGAGTTGAATTGCAAATGTTTACTCTCGCTGTGCAATGGTCAACTTATTTAATCAGAAGGTAAGACATCGATTTCTAGATGTATTTTCATGTTTATTTTTCATATTAAAAGTCACAGAATTAATAGCTATAGCAGACATAAAATTATATCGATATTTTATCTCAAAATTGGCATAAATTTACTCAAAACAGGTGACAAATTTGCGGCTCAAATGCCATTTGGCGCGATGCTCACGCTACATAGTTTCGGAGCTTGATAACATAAATGTTGATAACATAATCAATAATAACATAATAAAATCTCCTGATTTTGAGCTGACCTTGTGGAACCATATTCCCAGGCTCCCGCACTTCGAGACAACCTAGTGATGTAATCAACTGGTTCTGTTGTAAGGTTGCCAGGTATTTTCCTAGAAATCTCCTTCAATTTGATTACTTCTCAATCAGTCATAGTTCACAAGGCTACCAATCACTTGATAACTTCAATACACCTTTGATAACTTTTCTGATGTTGATAAATTGAAATGACACAGTTGTCTAATACCATATGATTTTAACAGCAGATACATTTCAAAAAAGCAGAATGATATGAACAAAAATATTTTGAAATATATGTATCAACAATATCAGCGTAGTTCAATTGTTTATTTATGATTATTTGAAAATCTTTGGAGTTTTTTATCTTTTAACATGATGCCTTAGGCTATACAAACAAACCGAACTAAATACATTTCAATTATTTCATTCATTTCAGCTCGTTAATGTATTAAGTTCACATAGTCCAAGCGCGCTAATAGCTAAGCTAATGCATTAAGCGCCTCCGCGTTATACGAGCAGGCTGGATGCAAACCGAATCTAATACATCTTTATTACAGAGTTACGACTGTCTCTGTGATTGCCTGTATATGGCAATAAACCGGGGATTACAAATTAAAGAAAACTTGAAGGCGACATGCCACTGCTGTTCAATGGTTACGTCTTTGATCCGTTTGTGATAGAACATCAAATAGTTAAATAGACTATCATATCTACGAATTAACATGTATCTGGCCAATTACAAAAGAAGTTGCAGAGAAGAAGCTTGATTAAATGCTAACAATTAAAAATTAAAATTTCACAAAAATGTTATCATATAAAAGGCTTAGATCTTTTACAACTTTTAGGTCACAAGATCAATAGAAAATGCCTGACTTTGCCTGCTCCAACTAACTAAACAGTATCAAACATTTTTGTCATGTGAGCAATCTGTAATTTTCACACTACACAATGTTTAATGACAAAGAAACCTGTTACCTCACGTGATCCATTTACTGAATAACAGTCAAGTTCGCATTTATAACAAGCCGTGCGAATCTAATTTGATTAGGAGCAAGCTCAATTACTATCAGGTTCGGTTCGCTCGTATAACCCAAGCCTTAGTTGTTTTGGCTTTTGTGATCTCAACACAGGAGTTAGTCAACCAAATCACTTGAACAGCATTCAAAAATTTTGATTTTTTTCACAAAGCAACTCAATAGGCCTAGTATTCAAAAGTTTTTTGAACTGCAACCTTATATAAGCAGTGTTGAAAATGTATCAATTAGTCAGGCTATAATTTGGTGACGATACCAATGGCTCTGTCTCTTTTCAAGAAGAACCAAAGTCCTGGGCAAACAATGCAATTTTGTTTTATAACTGTTTTATCAGGTTACGGAATGAAGCTTCTATTTGTTGCATCAAAATGAAAAAGGAATGTTAAATTTGGTTGTGTGTAGGTTTGTGTCAAATTTGTTTCTGCCTAAAAACAACCCTGTTAACCATAATTTATTGATGTTAGATATTATAAACCCACTCACTTTCACTAACTTTATTCTGTTTTTCCTTTAGCTAAGCTGGACTAGCGACCACAAAAAAGCCCAGAGGGGTACAATTAATGTCAGATTCTTCGATGAAGAGGGTTATGCCTCTTACAGAAAGGTAATTCAGCATGTTTATGCTCATGTAGATGTGATCACTTACTTCAGTATAGCACAGCCCAACACGTGGTAATATACTGTATATAATATAAGTGTTGGGATTGTACCGAGTCTCTGTCATAAAACCTTTTGCTAACCATTGCTACATATTTAACCTCGATCTCATCACAGCAGCCTTGTTTGCATTTTTTGGATAATTAAAGAAATACTAACAAATATTTGGTTATTTTACCTTTCACGCGAGTCTATATAAATCTCAGCTTTCCAAGTGTGTGAATGAAGCGATACAATCATGGCTCTTATGTGTATGCAAAAGAAAAAACTTTTTGAATTGATAATATTTCTTTATTTCTTTGAGTTGGGAATTTTCTCTCAAAACGTGGCAAACTTTTGCCAGATACATTTCCGTTAAATCAGAGTGTCCTGCCTCATGCCCCTTTGATATATCCATTAGCACTATTTGTTAAACCTTTAAAAATTAAAGCATTATCAAACTCAGAGCAAAATCAGATATAAGATGTTATAGATATAATTTTTATTTGCTATTGATATACACTTAGCGCAAGACGTTGTAACTTAAATTGTACACATAAATGAATATTATTCTTTGTATGCTGTGTCAGAAGTCTACTGGTTTAGCCTTCTGGAATCCTTTGACATTTTCAACTTCTTCTTTTTGTTGTTGAGATTTTGACTAAAATTAGAGTTCTAGAATCGCCACTTTTGTCAAACCATGTTTATCAATTCTTATTTCAATGTAATAATATACAATTGCTTGGACATGATTTTGATTTTAATTGTAACATCAATCAGCTTGTATGTTAGCTTATCAAGAAATTTACTCTTTACAGCTTTTATATTTGAAAATTGGAATATGCAATGTGAATGATTTGCCAATGAACATCATCAGAATTATGCATATTTTATTAACTATCAATAGCCCTTTTCACACTACATACATTTAACCTGGGTTCGACCCAGTTACGCTAACCCGGGTTAGTTTTGTTTTGTTCACACTAGCTCTTGTGAAACAAGGTCAAACTGGGTCAGACTATGCACATAAAAGAATTCGACGTCACTTTTTTTACTAATTCTTATTTCTTTCATACTAAAAACAATATCCGATAAAAGCTTACAAAATTGCCAGAAATACATTACATTTCAAAAATAGAAGCTGTTTAGATAAAACAATTTTGAAAAATTGTGTTTACTGGCTTTTAGCATTATTGAAATATAAAACATAAATTAAAAATAACTGCAGAAATTCTTGATGATGATATTCTGTTATACTTTCTCGACTTAAAACTGTTGAAATTTGATGCTCAATAACCTGTTTTATTGTTTATATCATCTAGTGCTATTGCCCATGCGCATGTAAAAAAACTAACCCAGGTTCGACCCTAGTTTGCGTTTCACATTACAACACTACTCACTTGTAACCCAGGTTAGCATTAACCCGCCGGGTTAGCATTAACCCAGGGATAAAAGTTTGTAGTGTGAAAAGGGCTAATGTCTACATACTTTCAATGTTTTTTCTCTTAGACTCAACGAAATGAACAAGATTTGTCTGCTGTTGAACCATTGTTCAAGATTGTATTTAGTCATGCTGTAAGTTAATACAAATGAAATCCATCTTTAAAATGTTTGGATAAAGCTAAACCGATTCATAATAATTTTGAAGAATTTCAGAATTCCCACTTCTATATTTAAAAGTGAAATTTACTCTAAACGACATGTTTTGTTATGTACCCATGTCGCTTATTATGCATGGTATCAGAAGCACACATGTTACTATCACTATTGTAAGAAATGACAGGGCAGGGTTTGATAAAAAACAGTAATTGATCAAAGTTGAGGTGAATATCGTCTGATAATGGAAGAGGTCCGCCAAGGTCATTATGTCAATATTCATCAAACCTGATGTCAATAACTGTTTTAGTCAATGATTGACATGTTTATTTTGGAACATATAATAATAATAACATGAATCTTATGTATTTTAATGCATCAAACACAATTATCTGCTGTGTCGTTTTGCCAAGACAGTTAGAAAACACTGTGCGGTCAATACATCTTAGAATTGAGCGGCGGAGTTCAAACATATTCGAATTCGACCAATTGAATTGATCGATTCTGTTTGATTTGCATATTGGCTCGTTGGTTGATGACTAAAATGGGATAGGGGATAATATTTAAGAGATAATGTTTAATTATATTTTTCTTTCTTTCTTTGCATAGGGTGCCGGAAAAGATGGCTTCCCAGTCCAAACTGAATTCCTATCTGTTGTTGTTGCATTATTGGTTTGGTTTGGTTCAAAAACACTGAAAAACAAAATCATGGATTAACTTAACAATATAGAACTTAATAAATAGGTTGTAAAGATTTTCAAATTTGTTTTAATGTAATAAATGGTTCCAAAGTTGATACAATTACGGTTTTGTCTTGTAAACCAACACGATCGACATATTTTCAATTAATCAATTCTCAGTACAATGTTTGTATGTATTGTTACAATATTTGTAATAAAGTAATGTCTGACGTAGTGTGTTGCGTATGTATATCTGTAATTCAAGTCATACTAGCTTGCATCCTAACGATTCTGAAATCTAAATTGAACCAATATCAAACCACCGATTGTGAATAACATCAACTTGATGTTGACAAGATATAGCATGATCATTACTTTGAAACCATGCTGCTGCGTTCCAATAACTTTACGAGCTCATCTCCGTTATTTGACGAAAATAGACGCTAGTGAAAAGTAATATGAACAGTTATCATCAGATATACTATAGCCCCTCTATAGCAATCAAAGATAACATGCATTTACTTGTTGATTTGGTATGACGTCATTTTAGTTGGCATGACAATGGCGTGAAGTCCTCAAACTGAGACAGTAAGCCATTTCCAACATGGCAGCCTACAGAAAATGTTTACGCTTTCTTGAAATTGTTGTTGAATGTTGATGATATTCAATGGTAACGGACTAATGGTTGGATATGCAAAAGATATGATTGCATTGTTGTAAATTTGCAGTTTGGAGAGTACGACAATAATGCAATGACTTTACAAGCAACAGGTAAATTTAGGAGTAAGAGTAAAGTGAAAGTGTGAATTGTGTGGCGTGTGACGTGTGTGATTTCTTTGCTAATTAATGGTATTATAATATTTATCGTTTAACCTTAGCGTTGTTATGTGAATTTATTCACATGTTTGCAATTCGTTAAAAATAAGCTAAACTACTTTGAACCTATTAGCCTGCAAAAGCTTTAGGCAAATGCTCATGGTCAAATCAATTGTTCATGAGTCATCATGACTTCTACTCGAAAAAATCGTGCCTCTTTTGAATTTGATGAGATGTTGCAAAAGTTTAAATCAAAATTTGTCGAATATGTGGCTCTACATGGTTGCGACAAAGTTTTGTCGAGTGTTTGACTTGGAATATGGCTAATTAGCTAGGCCTGACCAGCTGACTCAGCAATTGTCTTGTCACTGACTACTTATTACTTAAAGTACATCCCGGATATCGGGACACTGAAGTCCTTGTTGGAAGTCCGTAGGGTCAGTGTAGAGGAGACAGAAAATACTATAAATGTTCAAACAATAACTTTAATGATTCAACGATGAATGGTAAATTGGAAGCAGGATATGAATACAAAATCAATGATTTATAGTAAATAATGCGCATGCATAATGCATGGAATCCACTGACCAAAATGAAATAAGCTTAAAGTGGGAATAAACCCCCAGACTATCTTTACATATGTGGTAGAACCCGACGTGAAAAAAACAATGGCGTAATTTTTTTTTCGATCTGGAAATTATTTCTTGGTGAAAAGCGCCTTCAAAGTGGTGTTTTGACCCAAATGTCGCTGAGAAAAAAAAGGGATTGGATCTAGCTTTA
This sequence comes from Haliclystus octoradiatus, assembly GCA_916610825.1. Lineage (NCBI taxonomy): Eukaryota > Metazoa > Cnidaria > Staurozoa > Stauromedusae > Haliclystidae > Haliclystus > Haliclystus octoradiatus. The sequence goes on from OU744453.1 coordinate 12,292,666, forward strand.
TGACGACAAAGTCACAAGTCGTGCGGTTTGTCTAACAGACTCAAGAGTGGGCTGATCACGCGACGTAATCTTTGAGGTGACCTAGCTCCGAGAAGTCACGCAAACAAAATTTCTGACAAGGCTGAGCCATGAACAAACATATAAACTCGCGAATTACGTAAAAAAGATGCAATTTGTGATTTCAGGAGCAGAATAAAATCTATTGAAACGCTCGGTCGAAATAATTTCTCGTAGCGTCATTAAGCGCGATGAATCTGATATAGATTGCGGATTAACACAAATGTCAGGCGGTGCGACTGTTTCTTTGTGACTAGTCTAGTGACACATATTAGTTACGTATTCTGTGTGACCGCAGTACTTCTCAAATCTTAATTAGTAGACACGTACCCTTCAAAATAGCTTGATCTTACTCTATATAAGTTTTAACTATTTTTAACTCTATGATCTGCAAGTTGTTCTTGAGTAAAGATTTCTACAGGATATCCTTTCCATGATCTAAATTTGAATGTAAACTGACTTGATTTGCAAGGGCATGCACAGACGACTTTTCCTCGAGATAGTTGGTACTGCAAAGTATTAATTGTACATTTTCGGATTTAATTAAGTATTACTAAAACATTAAATAGACATTCTTCAATTATCATTTCAACGTTTAAGTTTGAAATTGATGTTTGTCTAGTAAAACTTAAACCATGTAATCGTATAGTTTATACGACTGTGTAGATAGATATATTATACTCAATAGTCTAACAAAGTGTTCATCATTTATTCACCAAGCATTCAATATTTAAAAAACCATTGAGAATTCTTCAGTACATTACACTATAAAATTCTATAAAATATCGGAAAATAGTACAAACATGATAGAGGACTCGGACGTTCTTATTCAAGTTTACAGCCGTATACTAGAGCCACTAGAACTACAGTAATGCAGATTCTATCATTTGTCGGTTTTGCGGTATATCTTCATTGCATCAATTATTATCCTCTCTATCAAAGTTATATGAATAACAAAATTAGGGTTTTGCAATGTGAAATCTCGTTCCTTATTTTACATACGCCACAAAATTATTTTACCAGTCTAGTACTCATTCCTTCGGCTAGAAAGTAGAACATATTAGCATCATGTCGTCACAATCTGTAGTTTATAGGATGCAGTAATAAAGTGCAGAAGTTACTTTGCACAAAATACCTTTCTACAGAGACGAGAAATCAGATGGACAGATTTCGCTTCTGTGAAAAGAGGACTATAAAACCGACGGTTCTGGTGTTCTTAATAGCGTTTCCCACCATACATTATGATTTTTACCCTCAAAAGAACACTCCATTTACAGTGCAGACATATGCTTACAACAATAAATTCTACTTAGCTAGCTTTTGTGGTCACCAGAGAATCTTTTGATATGTGTTAAATATGTGTGAGAATGATATGTCAAAATATAATCTGTATAACGCGCGCTACGAATGAAATATTTTCTGATTTTTATTTTCTTCAAATTCGTGAACTTTAAAGTCATTAAATCATCTGGAATTTTGCTACTCTTGAGTTTATATGTTCTTCCTTACCTCAGTTTTGTGGGAGAGAAAAATAGATTGTCGTTACAGAGCTACGCCATCTCAAACGTAACATCGCGTGATTAATCCGATCTAAAGTCTATTAGAAAAACCACACGACTTGTGACTTTGTCGTCATAAAGCTAGATCCAATCCCTTTTTTTTCCTCAGCGACATTTGGGCCAAAACACCACTTTGAAGGCATTTTTCACCAAGAAATAATTTCCAGATCGAAAAAAAAATTACGCCATTGTTTTTTTCACGTCGGGTTCTACTATATATGTAAAGATAGTCTGGGGGTTTATTCCCACTTTAAAGCTGCCAATCAAAGTTCAGTATGCAACAACGTAATAAAGCGATAATTGATAATAAACAAACAACTGCTTCGTGACAATAACAACGGATATGATACAATATCACTTTAAGCAATTAAACAATTAACATATACACGAAATGCATAGATCAGGAAATAATAAAAAATATAAGTACAAATTCAATTATTCAATAAAACTACACGGCACCCTGATCTTAAGATCACATCAATCAAATATCAATTAAATGAAAAGTAATACTAATATTATTAATAATATCAATAGCAATGATATAATAATTTAGTAGTAATAATAATATTGCAGCGTATAATTAATGATAGTATTAATACTAATAATGATATATTTGATATTAGTAATAAATTAATTGATAGTGGTAGAAATACAAATCATGTTATAATAATAAAATAATAACTAAATATTAATATAATGATAATAGGAATAATATAGAAACTACAGTCCTGTTAGAGATTGCAGAGAAATGATGGTAGAATAGTCTGTCAGATATCAGCTCGTCTCATCGTTCTCACCTCAGATCTGCTCAGCCTCACTCACTCATCTCATTTCTCATGCTCACCGTCTTCACTGACTGCTCAGCCTGGAGCCGACAAGTCTTTCCTTAGAGAAGCAAAAATGACCGACAGGTGCTACGCACTTAAACCTGGTTCCCATATAGCCAATTTGCCTGCGACACTGCCTGCGAATACAAATTGATCACTACCTGCGTCTTCGACCCAAGCAATGTTGCAGGCAAATTGGGAATATGGGAACCAGGCTTTAGGATCACATGCATGTTTATTGTTTATGATTGACATGAATTTTATGCTAGATAAGCGTCAAGTTGAAAAATAACATAATTCCATTGAGTTCAGTGAAATAACATTTTTTGACAAAAGGACTATAGCATATTTTTATAACATTTAAGATACTAGATTGAATATACTGTTGTTTATTGTCTTCGTATTATCCATAAACTTGCAAAGCCTTTTGTTGTGTTTTCTTCAATTGCAAATTAGGCCTGCACGTAACAATTGTTTCAAAGGGAGACAGTTGAAACACACTAAGCCTAATTCAAGTTGAGCTTGTAGCGGTCGCTGGTCAATTTTTGCCCAATAAACACGGGGTAGACGCTCACAGATTTTACAAGATTTTGTCAAAAATCGCTAGCGTAAAAGCACTTTCAAGGGTGGGCCAGAAAAGTCAACTCACCGACTCGTCGACTTTCTCAACTTTGATTATCATTTTCATTAAAAAGTAAGCCTATTTCAGGAATGTTCTGCATCATATAGCCTTTATGTAAGATGAATAAAGTCTTTGCTATGAACTGTGATCCTCAATTGAATCCATGGTCATCACAATAACTGAAAGACGCGAAAAGGGGATAAATTGCTCACGAAACAGCAGAGTTAAATTGATCAAAAGCCATGATCGATAATGAAAAATCACGGAATATCAATATTACTTTAAAACTTCTTTTATTCTAAGTCTATAAATAACATCAGAAATCAATACAAATACCACAAAGCTGGAGCGGTAGGCCTTGACCGCGTTGAAAAAGTTGGTTGAGTTCATGAACTATTCATGAACTGCCCCTGCAAAAAAAAGTTCATGAGTTCATGAACATGAAATTGCCAAAAAGTTCATGAACTGTTCATGAAAGCTTATATTCATAAATTAGTTCATGAACTGGTTCATGATCTCTTCGTCACTGTTCTTGAACCCATAAAAAAATGTCCATGAACTTTTCATGAAGTTCATGAGATGTTCATGAACTGTGTATGAACTGTCCATGAACAGTTGGTGAAGAGTTTGTGATTGCTATGTGGCCCCAATTTTCTTGAACTGTTCATAAAAGTTTGGGAACAGTTCATGAAAATTGGGCCATTAGCATTCATTAATTGTCTTCACAAGGCAAACTACACAGCCTCCACTGATCTCCTAACCACTTTTTTCCTACATAATTACTTTAATAAATTTATAGTAAAAAAATAGTAGGTCTAGGATGTTAAAGTTTCTGTTCAAAATAACTAGTTATGGGTAGGCCTATCCCCTGCGAAAACAGTTCAGGAGTTCATGAACTGTTCATGAACTGTTCATGAACTCATGAACTGTTTATTTGCAGGGGATGTTACAGTTACCGTTATTTGGACAACAAAGTAGCTGAGTAGTACCAAAAATAACTTTTTAAGAGAAAGGTAATGAAATCAAGTTACAAACTCTTACTTTCAATTTAGAATTAACTAGTTACGATGCTACTTTTTCTGTTAAATCAAAGAATTAATAAACTTTGAGTAATGGCAAGGGAATTAAATTATCTGCCAACAATAAATTGTCACAGGTATTACTCAATAACACCCAAATATTGAATTTTAATAAATAATAATATAATAGCTATTGAGAAGCTGTTAACTGTCGGCAGTTTATTGTGAAAGTAAAAGCTAAAATCAGAAATCTCAAATTACTGAAAACCCCTCATTTTGAATATTTTGTTGGAACTTGGATTAGTAGTGATAGCCTAAAATATTGTGATCAAGGTCATCCGAAACACATTATTGAGAATGCTATTTCTATCGGCCGAAGAAACTGTTTATAGATTTTAATAATTCAATGTTTAAGGATGTTTATTACAGTTTAGTTAGATTATTTACGTAACGGTAAGATAATATTATAACCTTTTAAAACTCTTAAAAAACGCAAATTGGAGTTGCAGTATCTTAATAGTTCTCATTATATTATCTTGATATCACAAGATCTTTATAAAAATTGTAGGCCGATTCTGCAATATGAAATAAGTTGAATACCGGTAGCCTATTATTTATATCTACTAAATAACTGGCATTCTTACAGGTGACAGCAAGCAATTGAAATAATAATGATAAAAATAATTTTTTAATAATAACCATCTTCAGTTATCTTTCTTTTATGATAACAATAACAGCAACTCCAACTAAATGTTTTAAAATAGGTCTATTGAAGCATAGATAAAAAAAGGTTGTCATTTTTACTTCCTTTCGCTTCAATAATATATGCTGAATTCATAAACGTTAAAGGTATTACAGCGGGATTCAGATGAATTGAGATGATTGGATAGAGGACTGTATAATGAAATTGTGAACTATCCCGTGTAATAGAATGACTGTCAATTTACTTGTCTGATATAGGTTTGAATCAACATAAATAACTGTACTTACAGAAACTTCAGTGAGACATGAAATACACCACTTTATGAATGTTCCGATGATATATTTCGTTGTATGATAAATAATTATAACAATAATTATAAAGATGATAATGTATCTGTCTTATACAGAGTACATTGTGAACATTGATTAGTAGTATAAAAATAAATATATTTATATAAAAGTTATATGCCTAAGGTATAATGTTAATGTGGTTTTGCGCGTGTATACAAAACGTGTTCTATTGTAAATATTACTCTACCAATATTTTTATGTTGTAATTAAGTTAGCTATGTTGGCAATATTTGAATGTAAATGTGAATATAAATTTAACTAATGATTATAATAAAAACATAATATGTCTGCATGGTTGTGTATAATAATAAAGTTAATATAATAAAGAATGCTAATAAATTGCACGAGGACGAAGTTAACATAGTCCCCCCGTGACGACGAGTGTAAGTTGTCACTGATGAGCCTCTAATAGGCAGAGCTTAACTGTAGGACGAGTGATAGTGAACTATGGTTTTGTTTTGGATTGAGCGATTGGACATGACACTCTTTGGCATGGTACGTTTGAACAATGATTGTCAATGTTTGGTTGTTGGTTGACGGACGACATCTCCAGGTTGGTACGTTGTGAACAGGACTGAAGGCCAGTGACCACGGACAAGATATTCACTTCAGGATGAGTTGTGATCTTCTTCTTGACTTGCGGAGTAGTTGGTAGACATCTTCTGTGTTGAATACCCCTAGTTTTATTGTCATTTGTGGTAACCGGTAAAACAAATAAATCATAATATGTTAATCGTTTTAGTTTGTTTGCATGATAATTAATATTAATTATGTCCTTGGTATGAGCTTTGGAAATCTGTCCATCTTTTGAATCTACATTATGTAACTTATTCCTAAGTGATTCAGCTTTGCAATGTTTGTTGTTAGATTTAGTTTTAATAATAGCATTTTGCGTGTTATCTTGAATCGTTTTTTCTGCATCGGTATTTGTAGATTGACTTTTTTCCGAGGTAGATTGGGAATGCATTGTTGTGTATATTGATATACCAGCTTGTGATTTGTGCCCCCCAAATAATGTCCATCCTAATGGGGTCTTAAGCGCATAAGGTTCTTTACTTTTTCCTTTACGGCATTCTAATGGGATTAATAAATCAGGTTCGTTGGCTCCGATCAATAAACCAATTTCCTTAATATTGTGTATAATAGGTATATGTATATCTTTGAGATGGGCATAGTTTGATAATTCTTTATTAGAAGGAATAGGCATTGGAGGTAAACATAAATTTTCTACGGACCAGGCTTCACCTATTTCGAACTTTAGTAGCTCCTCTGGATTGCTAATTTCTAATTTAACTTTGTTTGCTTGTATGTTATTTCTGCCCGATACTGTCATAATGTCTAGTTTTTCTTGAGTTCCTTCCAATCCTATCTTATCAGCTAGGCTTTTATTTACTAAGGTTGCTTGACTTCCTGTATCAAGTAATGCTAATGTTTCTAATGCGCCTTTCGGACCATGTAGTCTAACAGGTAATACTTGTAAATATAAATTACTTTCGTAAGTTTCGTTGTAAGAACTAGTTGTTGTAACAACCGCAGATGACGCAGAGGCGCTTTCATTTTGTTGTTGCTGGTGTTCTGTAACGTCCGAAATAGGAACTGATGATGTTGGTTTTTCATAATGTAAAAGTGTATGATGTGAACTGTTACATGTTTTGCATTTATATTTTGAGTTGCATGTACTTGCGATGTGTCCTTTTCTGAAACAGTTGAAACATAACGAGGAATCTGCAATAGTCTTACGGCGTTGTTCTATCGACTTATTTTGGAAATCTGTGCAATTCCAAATATTGTGATTGTCTTTACAAACAAAGCAACATTGTTTTGTATTTTGATTGTAGCTTGTATTTGTTGTGTTGATTACGATTTTCTTAGCATTGTTTGTTTTGAATGAATTTTGAATTGATTGACATTTGTTGTCTGTAATTCCCAAATTTCCCCAAACAGCGTCTGTAGCGGCTAACATTTCTTTTTTAATAAATTTTAATAATTGTAAGACGTCTGGCTCTTTTTTGTCTGCTCTAATATCGACGATTTTTCTTTTCCAACGAAATTGAATGCTTTTAGGTAAACGTTCAGCAATAGCAATTAACGACGGCTGTGAATTAATATCAGAATAATAGTCCAATTGTTTTAATGCTGATGAACATGAATTTAAATGATAATAGAATTCTCTAATTTCCTCTGCATCGTTTGAAATTATATTTCCTTTTGTAACTCTGTTTATGTATGCTCTTGATATTAAAACTCTGTTCCCAAACATTTCTTTTATTATTTGTAAGGCTTCGACATAGCCATCACTGTTGTGTGGTAAACCATCGACCGCTAGTTTTACTGGGCCTTTTAAATGGTTTAGTAAATGCGTCATTTTTGTGTCTGGTGAAAGTGTTTTTCTATCGTGTACTTGGTGTTTGAACGAATTGACAAAATCTTGATATTCAAATGCGTCGCCATTAAAATCTTTTAATTTTAGCGTCAATGAAACAAGCGTGTCACCCCATTGTGCATCTGAATTTTCAGTAAAATTTGCGCTTACTTCACTTGCCGTGAGTTTATCAATCCACGCGTCTATGGCAAGGCTCGATTTTTCTCGCGCAATATTTTTGTTTTCTTGATTGTTAATTAATTGTGAGTCTAATTTTCTTACAGGGCTAACTTGAGGTGTGGTATGTTCTTGTTGTGTCCTTAATAAAGGGTCTTCTTCTAATGAGGTTTGTGGTTGTCCTTCTAACTTAACTTGTGATTGATTGGCTATGGTGTGTTCTTCTAAATAATCATCTATTTCACAGATAATTATTTCGTACTTGAGTTCAATGTTCGATAACCACTCATAACTCTCTGCTAATTCTTGCTCTGTCTTGGCTTGTGACAAAACAATTTCATTGGCGGTAACAACTTCATGAAAGATGGTCTGAAGCTTTATTCTGTATGACTTCAGTAGACGTGTGTTTGGATTTTGTTCCAAAATTGATTTGGCTAATGTTGCCGTTTTCGTGAAATGGGCTAGTTTCCCACCTCTACTTCGCTTGTAATTGATGGCATCTATTCTGGGTCTAATGGAATGATCTGTTTGTGCTACTGTATCTGTACTATCAACTTCTAATTGATCTGTGTTTGCATCTTCGGATGATGTGGCAATTGGATCAGTATCGAATTCAGACATAGTAAATTGAGAATGCTACTCCGGTTCGACGGACCAATATTACAGCGGGATTCAGATGAATTGAGATGATTGGATAGAGGACTGTATAGTGAAATTGTGAACTATCCCGTGTAATAGAATGACTGTCAATTTACTTGTCTGATATAGGTTTGAATCAACATAAATAACTGTACTTACAGAAACTTCAGTGAGACATGAAATACACCACTTTATGAATGTTCCGATGATATATTTCGTTGTATGATAAATAATTATAACAATAATTATAAAGATGATAATGTATCTGTCTTATACAGAGTACATTGTGAACATTGATTAGTAGTATAAAAATAAATATATTTATATAAAAGTTATATGCCTAAGGTATAATGTTAATGTGGTTTTGCGCGTGTATACAAAACGTGTTCTATTGTAAATATTACTCTACCAATATTTTTATGTTGTAATTAAGTTAGCTATGTTGGCAATATTTGAATGTAAATGTGAATATAAATTTAACTAATGATTATAATAAAAACATAATATGTCTGCATGGTTGTGTATAATAATAAAGTTAATATAATAAAGAATGCTAATAAATTGCACGAGGACGAAGTTAACAAAAGGGCTTAATTTTTATGAAAATGTTCATAAACTGTGCTTGAAAAGTAGGCCATTTAATGTTCATTAACTGTTTTAAAAGGGGTTGTGATGTACCATATATAAACATAGTGGCTTTCTCCAGGATGTGGTAACAAATGAAAAACATGTCCAACTGCGCAACAAGAATTTGAAACAACACTTAAAATGCAGCACTCTGATGGCTGAAATATTAATACATTCTATTCTACTATTGTCTGATCTCTATTATAGCTCATTCAAAGCATTCTCATGCAATAGACTCGTTAAGGAAAGATTTCAATAAGCTGTTCACTTCATTGAAATCAAAAAAGAAAAAAGCAGAAGGCTACTACAAGACACAGAATGTGTAAGTTTTCTAGATACCGTAGACAAATGAATTAAAGCTTGAAATTGAAAATATTTCCTCTGAGAAACAGTTCAGGCGTTCAAGAAGAGTTCATGACGTGGGACACGAGAATCTCCAAAGTACCATATTCACTGTCAATTTTGACAAGGAAAGAGTCTCGCTATGCAAAAACGTAATTGTGACATGTACGAAAGTACATGTAAAAAAGATTTATCCAAATCCATTGTGTAAAAAGCGATGTATACATTTTAATGTTTGAATTGCCTTATAGAATATGTAGTTTTTCTAATGAAGGATGAACGAATTCGAAAATCGTTATTTTATGGACAAATCATTGATAGCTGTTGTGATTATATGCCGCTCAAACATTGTGATCTGAAGCTGTCACTCTTCAAATGTTTATTTCTCAACAATACTCATCCTTCCCTCAAAAAGCCTGTGCCTGTGACAAAGTAATGTAGGCACTTGTTAAAAAATTTTATTCCTCATGGTCTCGTGCTACCCTTGCGAAAAAATTCCAGGAGTGTTTTTCGCAGGGGTACTTCCTAATGGTTACTGTAAGTGATATAGTTACATAAATTCAGACGAGGAATAGTTTGTTCACATTGTAATAAAACCTTTTGCTGCTCTCCTGCGAAAAGTTTTGCAAACAGTTCCTGAATTGTTCATGAAGGTCCATTTAACATTCATGAACTGTTTTTAAATATCAATTTGTCAATTTTAAAGTTTCTTCCTTAAAATGAATTAAAATTGAATTCATTCAAACAGGGTCCGACTAAACCTGGCAATTCAGCAACTAGGTTTCCGGAAGGCTAGACGAAATTCCGAAGAAGATTGACTTTCTTTTTCAATTTTAACTTTTTATCTTTCGGAAATGAGTTTGAAAAACGATATTTAGAAGGTGTAATTTGTTTGCAATCATGCTTGAAGAGTTTATTGTGAACCTTTTTCTCCTTTAATTGTTGTTTTTATCTATAATTTTGAATGCTTTTCTTATTTGAATGTCTCCATTTAAATAAAATATAAGTTAAATACGACTGCCATTCAACAAATGCAAAACGTTTTTTGCAGAGAAAACCGATTAATTTACCCAGAAACTGTTTTTTTATTATTTTCAATGTCAAAATTGTTAAGGATTTCAAAAGAAATATTTTGTATGAAAGCCAAGACATACGGCTAGAATATTTTCTCTTAAATTCTCTGTGTTACCATGGCAACACAACATTGAAAATTGTTGATATTTCAATTATATTTCCATGGGTTTCCAGTGTTTCTTTAAAAAATTTTCCTAAGAATTTTGAATATATATCCAGGTTTCCGGAAAGCAAAATAGTATGTCGGACCCTGCATTCAAAAATTTAATAATGTGTACAGTTCTCGCCTCAGAGGTCTTCTGATCATGTCACTAAAAGAAGAAAATTACATGATTGATCAGCGATTAGAAGATGAAGAAATGCTCTGATAAACCTATCAAATAGTCACAAATCGGGGCTGGTTGTGTTCTAAACCAAATAGTTCATACTTCTTCAGTGACACCACACAAGGCTAGTGAGAAACAAGAGTAACTATTACTTGGTTTCATAACACCACAGAAAGCACTTGAAGGGGTAAACGCAAATGCATCAGAAAATCACCAGCCACTGCAGAAAATGATTCTCACTTCCAAGTCTTATCTTGGAGTGACTGGAGTGGTGCTATAAGACTGTAGCTCTCAGAAATAATGTAGAACAATAACTCATCTAAACTGTGAACTATGAATTGTTGTTTGCAGAATTGTTCACTGAACAATGATCTTCATATAATTTCAAGGCTTACCTCTTTATTTGCTTTTTATTCGCTGTAGTAAATGTCAAACTCTTTCATAAAGTTGCTACAGTTCAGAGATCAAACACAGTATGGGAATACATGGTATATATTTGATAAAATAAAATTTCAAATATTCTGTGATATTAATATTTTAATTTCTATAGTTTCAACAATGTTTCATCTCTTTTCAATCATCATTCATCAAACATTCCAAATGAAGACTTTTGGAAGTTGTTGCTTGACTTTGGTAAAGCATTCTGTTCAATAAAGGTAACAACTGGATTTTATCAAACTTGCAAATGTCTGACAAATGGAACATTTGAAATTGTATAATAAGTAAAAATGATTTCATCATTTAGCTTTATTTAGAGATACAGCGCTAAATACAAACTGGTTCATGAACTGGTTCATGAATGTGAAATTGCCTGAAAGTTCATGAACTTTCATGAAATTTTGGGCCATTTCACAGTCATGAAGTCGTGAACTTTTTTTCGCAGGTAAGAAACAAATCCGTTCAATGCCATTCTAACCATGCAACTTACACATACAAGCACCACAGTATGTGCGCTTGAAGCGATAGTCTAGCTTTTTGATATGATATTTGAAAATTTTTGTTTTTCATTTATTATGTAATACATTTGTTTTTATAATTAATCTACTTTTGATCTTAATAGGCGTATCATCTTGCTTTGAGTTTTTGTTACGGAGAGATTCTTAGCAATGTTTCAATGCATCATATCCATGCTCTTGCAGAGAAAGTGAAAATATCATTTGAGAATATGATATCATTTTATTTCAACAATGATCTCAATGCTCCAAACACTGTTATACTGGTGAGATAATTAACCAACAGACATCTCTTGTAGAAATATCACAAGCAACTGTATAATATTTGTACTGATTTTGTAACATATTTTCAAGCATTCAAGCACACATCATACAATCTGCTAGTAAAACATGCATCTGATGTTAGTATCAGCATTTATTTTCTAGCAATGTTAATTCTATTTACACATGGGTTATTTACAGAAATAATAGACAAATCACGTACATATTTCAGTTTCTATGTATCAAGATTCAGCAAACCTGTCCCCCAAAGGTAATGTTGAAAGTTACGATTGCTGTTAAAGCGAGATATTGAAATTTGAAAATATGATGAGAGGTTTACGATTTGGTATGGCAAATTTGGATAGCTCTTCTCTAGTACTTGACCTCTTAGTATCACCTCTAATAAACTTTTATTCTAATATAATTCTCACTTAAGAACATAAAAGAAGACAAGATTGTATAAAATGATCTCCTCATCTATAGATTACCTGCCCTTTATCAGTCAATAATTCCCCTCCGAAAAAAGTTCTCGAGTTCATGAGCTTGAAATTGCTGACAAGCTCATGAATTGTTCATGAACAGTTCATCAACTGTTCATGGACATTCATGCATTTTCATATGTATTGTTCGTGACTGTTCATGAACTATTCATGTACACACAAAAAATGTTCATGGACTATTCATGTACACACAAAAAATGTTCATGAACTGTTCATGAACTTTTGGGCAATTTCACATTCATAAACCTGTTCATGAACCCGTTCATGAAGTGTTCATGAACTGTCCGTGACTGTTCATGAACTATTCATGTACACACAAAAAATGTTCATAAACTGTTCATGAACTAGGGGATTTTTTCACAGGGACTATGTTCCACTGTATCATACACACTTCAATTTTAATCATTTTAATTTAATAGAGTATTTTTATTGATTTCAGATTCAATCCCTATATGGATTCTACACTACAATGTCTTTTGAATGCTTGCAAAATGATCCAATGCTACAGGTAGGCATATGAATTAGCAAAATCATCTAATCATAACGAAACATTTTAAACAATTTATCGACAGTTCATTTTTTAGAGTAGTAACCCCTGCGAAAAAATCAATGAGTTCATGAACAGTTCATACACAGTTCATGAACAATTCATGAACAATTCATGAACAATTCATGAACACATCATGAACATTTTTTTGCTGGTCCATTAACAGTTCATGAACAGTTCATGAACAGTCACAAAGAGTTCATGAACACTTCATGAAACGGTTCATGAACTGGTTCATGAACGTGAAATTGCCCAAAAGTTGATGAACAGTTCATGAACTTTTGGGCAATTTCACGTTCGTGAATTCATTTTTTCGCAGGGGAAGTAATAAAAACGGTATCACCCTACCAAAGGCACCCAGGATTTCATCAGAATTAATGGCAGATTGTCATCGACTATCAATGCTCAATGATGCGTCACAGCTTATCACAATGCGATTTCCTCTGGACGGTTTCATCCTCCATATGAGGATGGTACTCATCTGATGTTTTAGATAAAGTGAAGGCTGAGTTGATCTTTCGGGGATTGGAACCACAGCTGATTAGAAATGATCAGATCTTGAGTCTGGTTGCTCTGAGCTAATCCTTCCTTCATGAACACTTTAATTTTCTTAAAGGGAGTCAGTGAATGGTTTATGAACTGTCCATGGAAGTTCTGCCATTTAGCATTCAATAACTCTATTCACAGGAGTAGTAGCACCTCCAGAGTATAGTTAATTCTTAACCGGGAATGAACATTTATAAAGTAATCTTTGAATATGTGACAACCATCCCTGAGAAATGCAGTTGATTAACATTAAATGGTTTGTTTTCAGAGCAGTTCATGATTTGGTTGTCATTGTTGATAGTTAGAATTGTTTCATGAATTAATTTCTCACAAACATTTTTCAACATTTTGTATAATGATTTTGTTAATGTTTTGTGATCTTAGCATTGTTGTGCATGATTGCAAAGCTTATAAATCTAATGTGTGTACTTATATATAATTAAACGTTTTTAGAACAGGTTGTTCAATGAAACATCACCGTTTAAAAATATGTATGAATTTATGATCTGGTCATTCCATGGAATTAATTATAACTGTGATTCCTTTTTAAGGCTGAAAGAACCAAGTCATGTGTGGCTGACTGTCTCAGAATGTTGCAGATTATAACTAGGGTTTGTCAACTGAAAGAGTCTCTTTATTGGCTACAGTATAACGGTAATTGATTCACCCATTTTTTTTTTGGTTGTTGGATGAAAAGCTATACTATATTCATATATGTAGTAGAACCAGATGTGAAAAAATGCATGATTTTTTTTGCGATTCGGCAGATCAAGCCTACACTCAACACACAATTAGACTCTGTGAAATCCCGGCTCTTTGTTTAATTATTAGCACTTTTTTGTTATAGTTTTACGCTGTATTTAGATTCACTATATATATTTTGTAAATTTCCTTTATCACTCTCTTGCCTGACGATGTTATTATGAAGATAACGAAATATTGCCAATTATGTCTCTTTTATCGCTGTCATTTATCTCAGATTTTTTTTTGATCTTGAAATCCTACCGTACACTTTTGAACTACGTAAACAAATGATATTTATGATTGTTGGAGCATAATAGAATAATTAACAATTCAATTTTAAATTCTACTTGATCTATTGATACTTTCTATTAATTTCTTAATGCTATGTCTTTCTACTTATAAAGGAACAATACATATATTTCAAATATGTAGTCATTTATTAACATGTGGCTGTGGGCTGATAGCTCTTGATTATTTAATCTGGGCATGCCTTTGTATGGAGTCATCAGTTCCATTAATGACAATCAAATATATTGAATGGAGAACTCATCTTTACATATCTGTATGTCAATGTTATTATGATATTGGACAAGATGCGCATGGTGAATCATTTGCAAGGAGTAGTATCACAAAGGTAAGACATAAGAATCACATATAAATTTCAGTTGGAAATCTCTGTCAGTTCTGCTTCGTGATGAACAGGCATTACACACCGAAACCTGCATATAAAAATCAGCTAGAAGATCTCTTTTAAGAAACGTGTTGAGTTCATGTACTGTTCATGAACTCCTCAGCTGTTCATGAACTGGTAAAGTGCATAGTTGTTTATTAATAGCATGTAATTTGTTTGCGTTTCTGTAGGCTGCGCTGAAAGTATTAACCAGTTAATGTTGTACAGTTTGTATTTTTAAAATTCCATATGTGTTTTGAAAATTAAAAAAATTGTAGTGTAAGTTCATAGCGCATGAGTTAAGCATTCAATAGCACAGGATGCCATGCTCCATTGCCAAATTCCTGCACAGATGATGTTAGGAGTACTAGCAAAGCATAATGAATACGCAAGCAGCAAGTGAGATGTTTTAGCTTCCCGAATGTCGGACAAGATCCCGACAGAAATTTTGAAATTTGCAAATTGCGATGGAGTATGGCTTTGTTTTGTTTTGTCACACAACCTTTTTCGCTCTTCAAATGCAAATTAATCCATATAATTACCCTTTAATCATGTAGCTGCAAAAAGCTGATAAATATTTGGTTTGATTTTACTATCAACAAATGATTTTTGTTTTCGGGTTTTGCACGGAGATGGGGTACTGAAAAGCTCTTTATCTTTTCTAAACAACTTCACTTATCTTAGTCAGTCAAAATCAAAAACTTTTGCTTGTATGTGATTACACTAGATAAACCTTCAAACAATTATTTGTTTGAAGACATCTAGAATTTCATTGATGTAAAATATTTGAAGTAACTGTTGAAGGACCTTGTAGAATGTCATTCATACTTGAACAATGCTACTTTTTCTTTTGCTCAGCACGTAGCTCATAGATGTTATTGAAGTAGTCAAACGTTATGTATGCTTATCAGCATAATCACATACCTGCACAGATGTCTTGATTCTGATTAGCTAAAAGAAATGCAATTTTGAGTGATCATTTGCTTTGCAATTACATTTTGTGCAGTAAGAAAAAAATTTCTTGCTCAATTAAGAATTTCCACTTGTGCATTATTCAAACAGTTTTAAATTGCACTCTCCCTGCAGAAACCCATTTTGTGCAAATTAATCCAGAATTTAACTCAAAACTGTTTTTTTTTAAAACTTTGTTATTTATTTGTTATTGTTCTTGAATACTTCTGTGGTAAATATTTTATGAATTTTTACTCAAATACCCCTAGGTGCAAGAGCTTGAAGATATTGTCAAACTTGATTTGAAAGAGCTATCTGCTGACCAAAATAAATTGTTTTCTAAATTAAAAATGAAATTATCAATCAATGTATTCAAGAGAATTGTATTTGAAAGCAGGAGACGTTCAAAAGGTGTTCTGCGTCCTCGTCAGAAGCACAACCTGAAAGATATTATTCATGTAGGTATATTATTTAATGTTTAACTGGTAATTTAACTTCTGATAAATATTTGGCTATAACCTCACATTATTCATAACGTTTAATAGATAGTGCATGTTAGTCAGCATTATTAAGCTACCAACCTGTTGAATTATGTAACTCTAAATCATGACTATTAGCAGAGATCCAGCAAACAAAAGAGCAGCATAGCCCTTCTGGAAAGTTTTATGATTTTTCTATACCTTTTATTCAAATTATGTTTAGTACAAAAGTTACAGCTCAATGCTATTTAATTTGTGATTTGTCTACGGCTTCACTTGTTATGTCCCTCTATAAAAAAGGTTCAGCAGTCCATGAACAGTTCAATAACAGCTCATGTATGTTAAATGACACTCAATTTTCATGAACTGTTCAGGAAGGCTCATAAACTGTTTATAAACAGTTCCTGAAAATTGGGGCCATTTAACGTTCATGAGCTGCTCATGAATGATTCATGAACACCCAAACTGTTTTGCTCAAGGGTTGCACACATACTGTTTCTACCAATGTTTTAATAAAAGTATTGTGTTGTCTTTTAGAATCCATGGCCAAGAACATCAACAGAACGTCTACTATGTGATATGTTTCAAGGCAGTGCTTCTCAGCTATTAGCTATAACAGAGGCTGTATCAGAAACGCAAAAAAGACCAATAAACGGCGTATTGTCGGGGATGGAGAGAGATGATGTCGCCAATGACGTCCTTTCAGAATTGTTCTTTGCTGCCAAGGAGATTGTATTAGGTGGTGGTGGCAATTATAATGCACCCCCTTGTGGAAAATTTGAATTTTCTATTGAATGCCTCATCATTGATAATGAAATATTTGAAATGCACATTGGAGATGGTAAGTTAATAAAGTGAACCCGTTTGAAAACAGTTCAGGAATTCATAAACAGTTCATGAACAAATCAAGAAAATGGGGGCCATTTAACGTTATTGAACTGTTTTTCTCATAGGAAGGCTTAACATACATGTGATACAGTGAAACCTGTATATAACGGCCAGCTAAGGAGGTAGATAAATTGACCACTATAGACAGGTAGCCTTTATATACAGGTTTGATTCAATAGAAAATACTAGTTTAGACATTAAAAGAATGACCACTATAGACAGGTGGCTGCTGTATAGAGGTGACCGCTATAACAGGTTTGACTGTACTTTAATATAAAGTAGATATTATCGAGACAGGAGATTAGTCAGATACACTAAATCATGGTTTTAGCATTTGAGTAAATGACATGATTTCGATTTTTATTCAGAAATCTGGCGGAGAATTCCATTTTGATTCAACAATTTTTTCTTTTGTATGAGGTTCTATAAATAACATTAGATCACTGACAGAGTTGACTTCACATACTTATTAAAATGAGACAATTATGGTTCGTTCATCACAGTGATCTACTATCTTTAAAATCTCAAATAAACTGCTGTATATACACTAACCAATTTGTTATATCACAATGCAATCGGTAGCTGATATATTTTACACAACATAATACCATACCAACACAATCAAGGGAATTGTTCTGTTGTTAACCTGCACGTGCCGCCAAATAAAACATTATGTAAACATTGGTCTCGTATTTTATGTCGAGTTCGTGTTTTAGACCCTTTTTTGGAGGAATAAAGGTCAACTTATACTCGCGCTAATACGGTACAAGATGCATTCACTGTTTACTCACCACTTCTGAGCAGATTTATGAAGTTCATAAAAAGTAATTTCATAAGGTTGATAAACTGTTTATAAAACGTTGAATAGATTTTATATGTTATTGTTGTTGCTGTCAGGTTTTGAAGACAAAGAGCTCATGAACTACAGTGCATTGTATTCTTTTTAGCCCAACATTTAAAATATTCAGTTAGATATAATCTTCTGCTGTAATAAATTTATTTATTATTATTAATATTAATTCCTTTCAGTATTATTATATGCAAGACTGTTTTGTTTTATTTTGAAAAAGGGTTTCCAGTGCTACATAAAAACCCTTGTGATAAACAGTTTAGGAGCTCATGAACATTTCATGAACGTTAAATCCCTAATTGTTATGGAGTTTTTCATGAAATGTTCATTAAATGTTCATGAGCTATGTTCATGAATTGTTTTTCCACAGAAAATTCCCACACTATGAGAATGGTGGCAGACACCGGGAATGTTAATAAATACCTCAGAAACCATTTTAAAATAAACTCAAGTCTACACGCAGGGAAAAATGTCACCCGTTCACCAACTTTTCGTGGACATTTTATTACCATTAACTGAATTATTCATAAAAATTTGGGAACAGTTCATAACAATTGATAGACTTCCAATGATCTGTTTTTCATTAACTTTGTTATGAACTACTGATGAAAATAGGACCATTAAACTATGATATTATTCAATACTCTTCTAATCCCCTGTGAAAACATCTTATATATTTCATTCTGTTGTACTGTTTATAAGGTATTTATGAATAGTCCATCAACCCATACATTATTTTTACAAGGTCAATATCAACATCCTGATCCATTCAATATGATTCCTTTATTCCCAAACATAGCACATAGCACATGTCAGCCAGTTTTTGCTCTTTAGCGGTCATGACCTTTTTATGGAACCTCATGAGCACATAAATTACTAACTGTGGTTAACTACTCCTGAAAACAGATCAAATACTAATAATATAAAATTGCATTATCAACATCTATCTCAATTTCTATTTATAGGTTCCAATGGTGTCTCTTTTCAGTGTTGCATTGCAATTATAAGATCTGCGTTTCAACGTGGTTTCATGGGTGTGTTCGACAATTTCTCTTCTCTCGTGAATGAATACATACTCAAAAATGATCTACCATGTGATGAAGTAAGAATTGAATTGAATTTAATGAATGCTATATCTAAGATAAAGCAAGATAAAGATGGAAAGAATGTGGCAGGTATATATTTAACTTTATTATATAAGTGCTTTAGTGGGTTTTCCTCACTCATAAAAGCCGTATTCGATAAAGTTGATATTTCACATATAATTTTTGAAAATAATATTCAAAATATGATTTTTTCACACATAAAATAACACTTTTCAACCAATCACAGAGCGTCTTGTATTTGCGTTACCAAGGAAACTCCTTCTTAGCTGAAACTAAAAGGAACATGCCATGTTTTGATTCGATTCGATACATACATTCGAATTTTGATTGAATACCTTTGAGATCGGTTGAATAGAGAATCATCGAACTTGCTTAAATATATCTCTTTTGTTAATCTTCATTGCGTTTTAAATTCTTAAAAAAGTTGTTTGTCAAAATTCTACATGCTCTCAAGTAAATTTTTTATATATAAATAGAATAATTCACAGGCGCTTGGAGATATGGGATTTATTTTCAAGTGTTCAAATCTCTATCTATTCATGAAGTGTTCATAAGATTTTTGGAAATTTCGCATCCATGAACCAGTTCATGAACTGGCGGAAAGTGAGTTTTTCCTTTCAATTAATGTTAACAGGCTCAAAAGTGCAATTATTATAGGCTGTAATTCATAGCTCCCTGTTTATCATTTGTCTGTGAAACAATGATAACCAAATTAGTGCTTTTCGAGATATTTTTGTCTATAATATGTGCATTGCGCTCGACTCTTCCTAGCTGTGCTCGAATCAATAATTCATTGCTGAATTCGATTGTAATGTCCATTGCTCTATTGTTTATTGTTTTTATTTTTGCCATGAAATTAAGCAGTGAAATTATATGGCTTGACAGTTTTATAGTAACTAGCCAATCATAACTGAAAACGCATTTGAACCACAACATGTCATGTCATAAGATGATATTATAAGAATAATGCACTGTTCAATCATATCTTTTAGGGCCAGATGAAGAAGTAATTGAATCTTTGATGAAACTGTGTAATTGTTTATCAAAATGCTTGAACTGGAAAAACAAGGTACTTAGAATCGTATGTTCATAATTTTTACGTAATATAAAGCATCCAGCGTATGCAAATGCAGTTCGTGAACTGTTTGCGGAGTGCTTTTATCGATTCTTTATGCATTAACCGCGAGGTCTTCATTCAGCTCATGATTAATTTTCAAGAGACATTTTAAATGCAGTACATTAAATCTGCATACAGATAACTGCACACTATGACACCTGCATAGAAAACCACACAATTTTGTTCTATTCATCAAATTGTTTTGACTGTTCAAGTTATCACCTGCTTTCAAGAATATTCTTTACAAGATTGGTGCTGCCATATTCTCTGCTCACAGTTCATGAATTGCCCCTATGAAAATACGTATTGAGTTCATGAACTGTTTTTGAATCTTGTAAACTGTTCATGAACCCCCTGCATTGCTCATTAATAGCTTTACAAACACTCATGAACTGTTCAGTGCACCATATAAACAGTTCATAATCATACCAGCTCATGATCTAGTTCATGAAAGTTAAACAACCCACTTTTCATAGACTTTTCATGAATTGTCATAAACAATTCATGAACCTTCGGCCATTCAACATTTATCAACTGTTTTTACTGTGGAAACTTATTCATAAACAATTCATGAGCAGTCAAAATAAGTTTGTGAAGATTCATTGAAACGTCATGCAAGGTAACACACTTTATCATTAAATATTTTGAAAATTGAAAAATGTGCCATTCCCCTGTAAAAATATTTGTTGGATTCATGAACTGTTCATGAAAATTGGGCCATTTAACATCCATGAATTGTTTTACAACAGGGGTGTCACATTCATGAACTTCTTATAGCCTCAAATATTGAATTGGATATTTTTCACTTGAAACATTAACGATTGAGCCTGCTAATTTTCTTTCTATTTTACTCAGGCTTTATTCAATCATTTCATTGATGATTTAATCACTGACTCTGTGTTGATGGTTTGGGGATTTTGTAAGAAGAAATTTAGTAAGGTGAATTCTGCTTGCTCTGACGAATGGTCAATTCTTGTAGCTGAACAAGGCTTCAATAAGGTGAGAAATCATTGCTCTTCACAAAGAACCATGTCTTAAATAGTATATATTCAACCCTAATAAGAATAAGTAATAAGTGATGTGGACAGTGTCACCCTACCGAAGGCACCCATACCACTCCTCTATTTCTAGATGAGTGGCTTTTCTTGCTGAGAGCAATGATTTTAAACGCTCTTTGTTGTTCTCAACCGCGACACTGCAGATCAATTTCAACAGATTTCATGGCAGATAGGCTTCGATTGTCAATGCGCAACGATGCGCCACAGCTACTCACAATGCAATTCCCTATGGACCATTCCATCCGCCATTTGCTCTTCCATCTGAGCTAATCCTCCTCTATATAAATGATAATGATTCTGTCTGATGATCGTGTAACAACATTGTGTAATGAGAGGTTACAATTAAAATGGTATGTCTTTTTTGATTCTATGTATCTATTATTAACTGTTATGATGCATACAGGCATTTGCCACAGTGTTCATCTGTCAATATTATCGAATTTTAGTTAGTTTTGAAACAAACATAATAATTATATATCAATACAGTATATATCAATTTCTAATGAGAACTGGAACATTTATAACTGCAAGTTTTATCAACAACTCACGTATCTGCAATGATGATCAAAATCGCTAGTTTTTAATTTTGCTAATTGCTCTATATGTTCTTAATTAATTAATTATATTAATAGATGCCATTAACTAATAAGATAACTCAAGTTTCTGCAAATCTACAATCTGTGTAGTAGTATAGTCCCATATAAAAAATCAATCAATCATATGGACACTTTGATTAGAAGATAGTTATTGGAAATAGTCTACAATTATTCAACATGATATTCTGAACAAGTTAGAGTCAAAATATTTCAAAATGTGCACCGGAACTAGTTCCAGGCTCTTTTTATTTGTATCTGAGTTTCAACAATAAGATCCTGGAACTAATTCCGGTGCACATTTTAAAATATTTTTTGACTCTAGTTTGTTCAGAATATCATGTTGAATAATTGTAGACTATTTCCAATAACTATCTTCTAATCAAAGTGTCCATATGATTGATTGATTTTTTCTATGGGATTATACTATTAGGCTACACAGATTATAGATTTGCAGTCTAGAAGATAAACATGGCTGTATTTAAGTATAGATGCTCCACCGACAACCTCCCTGTATTTCAATGTCACAGTACTTGACAAATATATCACATGACATTGCATCACAACATCAACAATGTGTTATTCTCTAACAGAAGAAATTTCTTTTGAAAAGTTGTCTGTTATTTTATTGACTTTTTTATTTCAGTGGGTTAGGATGCTACTGGATACAAATTCATTCATTATTGAGAATGCACTTGGGCATTATGACGCCTGTATATGTATCTCATCGTCAATTACCGTTGTTCATCTATTGGAGTATTTATCTAAGGTGAAATGTTATTTTAAATGGTAATCCATGCATAGTTATTATTGAATTTGTTATAATAGTATATCTCATCTTAAATGGGAAAAATGATAATTTGACATATGATGGTGTAATTTATATTTTGATCTGAAATTTTATTGTTTGTGTAAAGTGCCATCAAATAATAGAGATATGATATTTAATTTTCATTTGAGTTCATGAACTGTTCATTAACTTCATGAACTTTATGAGCTATAATAATGGACCCTTCATGCAATGAAATGTTTCATGAAGGCCAAGTTGCGAAAAACGATTCAGGAGTTCATGAACAGTTCATGAACCTGCTGACAGTTCATGAAAATGTGGGGGTAATTTAACGTTCGTGAACTGGTCATGAGCTCCTGAACTTTTTTTTTGCAAGGGTGCTTTTGATTGGCTAGTTGTGCTAGATTATTTCCACTATGCCTTCTTATTAATACCTGGTTATCTTGTATTGATGCACTTTATTTTCAGACCATTTCTGGAACTAAAATTGAAGGTTTTTTGTATCACACACTGTATATGATACTCAATGATCTTGTTGGGTATAATAAAATAAAACAATTTCCCTGAAATTATCCTCCTTTTGTAGTTCTTAAGCATGAAGTGGTACACTGTTTTGTAAGCCTACTGTACCAGCTTATGAGAACCTTTAAATTAAATTAAAGTGTGTATCAATAACCACAAATCGAATCCCCATTTTTCCTTCAAATATGTTCCTCCTATCTCTATCGGTATTTAACTGACTAGATATTGAACTACAGTATACCCTAACAGTTTTATCAAATTAAATTTATTATAATCTATAATCTTGTTGAATAAGATATACTTGGATTTCAAGCTTCTTTATTGTTAGTTGTTCTTATCGTTGATCAAGATAATATTATTTATAATCTATATTCTTTCGTTTTCGTCACATAGCATTGTTCTGACCCACATCTCATCACTTCAAATAATTTGGCTATATCAGATGTCACTCCTACTGGACTGTTACAACATGCCTTACATGTTACGGATAATACCCTTTGCATTACTAATCAAATCAGGGAGGCAGTATCAAAACCTGTAAATAATTCTTTATCAGCTGCAGATCAGGTACCATTAGCTGTTTGTTCTAAAAACTATTCCAATCTTTATTGAACCCCTTTTGTTAAATGGCTATGGCATTTAAGGGGTGTTTATATGAGATGGGCAAGGTTAGGTGACACGTTTGAGTAAGATCAACATACACTATTGTTCTAGTGCGCTTATATGGTTGGCAGGCTAGACTATCCATGTGAGATCTCAACAGATAAGCAATGGAATCCTGCCTGTAACATATAAATACCCCTTCTTGACATGACTGTTTTACTAATCTCACGATAAATATATATTAATGGCTTACAAAACATTTGCCGTCTTTGTATTCACCCTTGCGAAAAAAGTAGTTGAGTTCCTACATATTTCAGTCATAAATCAGTCCTGTGAGAAAAAGTTATTGTAAAACTTATCAGGTTTCTGAATAAATGATGGTGATGATGATGATGATGATTCATGAACAGTTCATGAAATTATGCCAATACTGATTACACATTGGCATATTTACTACACAAAGAATAGTTGAAGACACAAATGAAGTAAAACCTCAAGCCTCCTAGGCGAGTGATCAATACGTCCTGAGTGTCTTCAAACTTTTCAATGTGCTGTAAATACGAATATAAACAGTTGCAAGCGTGTGATAACTTTTTTCTAACATAGAACAAAGCTGTTTAATTTCAATCAGAATCAAGTTGTTTGAATTTTTAAATAATGATTTTGTTGTTAACATTCCAAATTTCGTGATCTCATGATTGCTTTGAAATCTTTAATTTAAATCAGTGGTCAACAGCCTCACCGCCGTACCTAAATACTTCTGAACTGAGATCTATTTGTCAATTTTGTTTGAAAAAAATGACATATTTGGGAGTTTCGATACTGTATTATCTTTAAAAAATTGTTCGATTTTTGCAATTTTGGGTCTCAAAATTGCCCAAAATGTGTGTGAATTATTTTTGGGGGGGTTTTCATAGGTAAGGTAAGGGGCTTTTCATTGTAGAACAAAAAGCCAATATTATAGTTTTTTTCATTAAAAAACATGTGCAGTTGCATTGCATTACCTTCCCCTTTTGATTGCCTTCAGTGTCTGTTAGTTTTTTTTTATATCTTGTAAACAGGACCATTCAACTTACGCAGAAATGATTTCAAGTTCACATTTTGAATTGCTAACTTCATACTGGAGATTAAAGTTGCTAATTGATAAAACGAAAGGTAAATGGTGATATTATATGCCTGCTATTATTATTATTAATCTTTTGTACGCTACAGATGATTTTTATTGAAGACTTTGGGAGATCCCTTTTCCTAGTGTATCATAGTAATCACACAAACTTTTAATGGTTAATTATTGAAAACTGAATAAAACGTTCCTTGTACGCAAGCTGATAATATATACGATGCCTGAAGTCTCCACGATTCTCCTTTGAAATTCATGACTTCATGATCTGCTCAACGAATTCTTTCACAGGGTCCTGCAAAGTAACCCGTATGAGAAAAATTCATGAGTTCATGAACGTGAATTGCCCAAATGTTCATGAGCTGTTCATTGAAATCTGGGCAATTTCAGGTTAATGAATTTGTTTCAAAGTCAAAATTCACAAAAGTGAAATGATATACCTGTTCCAATTTGCAGACCACATTCAAAACAGCTTGATTTCATGTCATTACAGTCTATACTGTAGGGAGCTTGTTTCCTAAGATTAAATGGAGTCGAACTTGGTTAATATCCCCTTTCTAACGTTTCACCTTGCTTGGTATCCATACATAAGACTTATTCCGCTTTCCCTCCAGAAAATTTCTCATATTCATACCTTGCTCAATTTATTGATTTATTAATTGTGGAAAAAATTTATGAATTAATGAACAGTTCAGGGTTTATTAAGAATTCATGAAATTGCCCAAATTTTCATGTACACTTCATGAATATTTCGAGCAATTCATGAACTACCTGTGAAGTTTCATGAATTGTTTATGTAATCAAATGTTGCAATCATATTTTATGGATTGTTAAATGTTGATGAATATCATTATATCAAATACGTCTAGCACGATCAACGAAATGTGTTTCACAGAGGGTATTGAAGTCAATTTTAAAAGGTGTAATAAGTTTCTTTTATCAAAAATTTTAAATGAAAACAATTACTAATAATATTTTATTTTGAAGGTCATTCTCCACATTTCATGTGACAACTGTGTATTACTTGACAATGACATAATCCCATCTAAATCTGTAACGTATTTATCTATTTATGCTTTAATCGTTTATTTTTCCAAATTTAGACCCGTCTAGCACTGTCAAATCATTTATAGATCTCATTAAAGAAAATAAGGTTTGTCATTTTGTTAAATTACGTACAATAGAATTGTAGCTATAGGTATATATTTTATGCTATTACTCAATTGGCACACAATTTCCTAGGAGCTGTTGATATTTGACGCACGAGTGGCAAGTAAGGCGAAAACGAGAAAGCATCAGAAAATCACGAGCCGCCGCGAAAAGTGATTTTTTCCTTTGAGTTTTATCCTGAAGTGAGTCGAGTGCGCCAAATATCAAAAGCTCATAGAAAACTGTGCACCAATTGCCTTGTGTCATAGCTTTCACAACATGAAATGTTTTTGAAAACTCCTGATCAAATTGGAAATTCTCCTTCATGATTTGGCGTCGAACTCTGAACCAATCAGATTTATCGTATCATTTTTGTTATAATACAAAAGATATTATCTAATAGCAAACAATAGTGCTGGATATCAGCAAAAAGTCTGCAAACTTTTCCGATAATGAGCTGATCTAAACCGTTTCCCTTTTTTTTTGTTCGAAATGAAGTTATAAATATCAACATTTTCAAACTGCACTACTGTAGATTATATTGTCCCTTTATATGTTGTTTCTTTCCAAACTTACGTTGTTTTTATTCTCATTAATAATGAGTTCTTCGTAAAACTCAAGTTGATAATCTTGCTGTCTTATGATCGCTTTTTATTATTTCTTCGTTGCAAATATTTCTTCCTATATCCAAGGGTATCTTCCATACACAATTCTTACACAATTCGTCTGAAAACTTATGGTATAACCTCATCTCCCCTACAGTTGCTACATGAATTACGTATTATATTAATTACTCTCTAAATTCATTCTTCATTATTACTTGCAGGATAATCCACACCTGGGATATAACCAACTCAGCCATGCGTTGCTTGGTATAGCAAAATTAGAATTAAATGATTCTACCAAGAATGAGGTTGATGAATTTGGTGCGGTATGAAATGACATTTCTATGTATCCATATGATGAAGTTATATTACACTAGCAGTGAGGCAGCTACGTTTGCTGGGTTCAATTAGATAACCTTGGAATTCGACTACCGATGAAATTGATAACAAAAATGAAAGCCACATATTGTAAATAATAGCTCAACAGTATATTTTATAGGCACTTAAGAAGAAAACGAGAAGGCATCGGAAATCACTGGCCGCCGGGGCGAGTGACTTTTGCCTTCCAATGTTTTCCTGAAATGACTCAAGTGCGTTAATTAAATATCTCATAGAAAACGTGATGTCAAGCTCGAATTGTGAAATCGATTGCGTTTTCAAACTTACAGTAGTTTGTCTTGATATGGTGAATTGGTGTCATAACTCTAAACCAAATAGATTGATCGAATCGATTTTGTTACAATATAAATGATATATAGCTCAAATATCGAACATATAGTCCACCAGAGTAGATTACTCTATCTAGTTTGGCATAAATTAATGCTACTACCACATAACCAAACCATAAAAAGGCCCTGCATGAATTTATTACTGCTTAATCAAGTTGATGCTAGTTTTGATGTGTAAAAATCAATCCATTCATTCCTGAACTGTTCAACAGCCTTATATAGGAACTATTAATGTACCTAAATTTAACTGTTCAGAAGTTCAGAATTGATAACGACCCTCTGATTAATATATCTTCGTTGACCGTTCATGAGCAATTTGCCATCTATGAACATGTCCATAATAGTTCTTGAATTGCTGTTCGATGATATATGTTACTTGGAAGTGGGACTATTTAATTGTCATGAGTTGCTGTTATTAGTATTTATCGTTGGTTGGTATATTATTGACAGAAATTTCTTCATATTGATGTTCAATGCATTCTTGCCTATTGTATACATAATTGGCTGTTAAAGTAAAGAAAAAAGAAGTTTGGCAATCATTTTGCTGTTTCAAGTTTCATCCGTAGGCGGTCAAGTTACAACAATTCTGATATATTGTCCATGAACTGTCTGTGAGCGGTTCATGAAAAGGTTTATGAAAAACAGGCTGTTCATGAACTAGTTTTTTGCATGGGCAGGCAATATAATCTGTCCATGCATGTAGCAAGATCAATGTATTATTTGCCTTTGTTTTTCAATTTAACAAATCATCTGCTGTCTTGTTATGAACCATTTGCTCTATTAATTATACAGGCCATCCTTAAATCTATCTCTAAAAGTGAAAAGCAATACTCAATCTATCAATCACCAATGCCATTATCGCAATCGACAAATACCATTCACCCTCCAATTTTAATCAACACTGGAAGTGCATCATTATCTTTTAAAGTGCATCCTGATCTTTTAAATCGGTCTGACATCCATGCCTTTCGTCTTTTCATACGAACTGCTTATGGGAAGAACATCAAAGTCAGAGTCAATGATTGCTCATTTCAAGGCTCAGGCATACCGGTAAGTCAAATGAGACCATAACTGCAATGATTATTTACTTTTTTTTTTTTAGATTAGTTTTATTGTATATCATATATCTACTCCGACGAAAAATACTGCCTCGATGATTCTGAAAATATTTCAGCTCATTTTTTATTCCTCACTGGTCTTCCTTCTTTGTTTGGCGTCTTAGGGAGAAAGGCTAGTTCAAGGGCAAGGGTCATGGCTTGAATGGCTTAATTTCTGCACAATTGTGTAGCTCAATGGCTATGTTAACCGATTTTTGCAGGAGAAGTGTATATATCACCTTTTGGGACAAAACGGATTTGGATAGAACGTTTTTTCCATCCGTACATGATTGTTGTTGAGTTTTTACACAGCGCGACTCTTTCCCCGTCAAAATTGACGTTAAACATGGTATTTTGGAGATTCTCGTGTCCCACTTTTGAAACCAAATAAAGAACCACTTATTCTTCCACAAGAGAGTTTGACCGTGATTTTCGACAAACATTTTACATTTTAATTGCTACATGCAAAAAATGTCGGAATCGTTTTACTTGTTTTTCATTAACTATTTAACTTTAGAACATTTCAAGGATCTGCTACGATTCATTCTTGCAATTTGATTGGTTAACGCCAATAACGCCATTTCACCATAGCCGAGCTTGACCCCGTCGATTACAAG
This sequence comes from Haliclystus octoradiatus, assembly GCA_916610825.1. Lineage (NCBI taxonomy): Eukaryota > Metazoa > Cnidaria > Staurozoa > Stauromedusae > Haliclystidae > Haliclystus > Haliclystus octoradiatus. The sequence continues at coordinate 12,321,844 of OU744453.1, forward strand.
AAATTTATGAAAATACCAAACAACCGATAATTATTTAAATATGGCATTATAAATTGGCAAGTAATAAAAAGTAAAAAGCAAATACAGTGAATATTTGTAGAGTCATATACAATTTCATTGAGTTACTGTTTCATGCAGTTTCTCAGTTGTTCAAAATATATCAAATGGCTTGCAGGAGAAATATCTAACAGGTTTAAAGTGTATAGAAATATTTTGCACAAATTAACTATTCAAAAACAATTTGCCTAACTTTCTTAACTTTTACAGTATTGATAATTGTAAAAACGTAACATAACATAACTTCATTATGTTAAAAAGTGTTAAAACGAAAAGTTACAACTTTGAAGGTATATAGCTCTTCTTTGAATATGTTATACTATAAGAAAAGTAGCTAGCAGGATCGGGATGAACAGTTAAATTTTTAACGAAAAAAAGTAAAACGATTCCGACATTTTTTGCGTGTAGCAATTAAAACGTAAAATGTTTGTCGAAAATCACGGTCAAACTCTCTTGTGGAAGAATAAGTGGTTCCTTTTCTGGTTTCAAAAGTGGGACACGAGAATCTCCAAAATACCATGTTTAACGTCAATTTTGACTGGGAAAGAGTCACACTGTGTAAAAGCTCAACATCCATGTACGGATAAAAAAAAAATTCTAGCCAAATTTGTTGTGTACCAAAAGGAAATATACACTTTAATGGGGGTGTTCTTGTTATATCGGCTGTTTAGATGTAGCTTAAAGCATAAACGTTTCCCTGACCCTTGAATGAATGCTTGGATATCTATTTATCACAATACTGTATTCGTATTGTTTCTATTTAGATCCTTAACAACGGAGATTGTATATTTCATGTCCGTGGTTTACAATTGAATGAGCTATACATGGCTGCTATTGGTGCATATGATAAAAATGATCAATTGATCAATGAAGGGTTGAGTATTAGCACAAGAACTATTCTTACATCACATCCCTTGCCAACGATTCAACTGAATGGTTTGTTTATCAAGGTAACACTCTTAACCCCTCAATCCACTGACTTTTTGACACCAAGTAACACCACCAAGCATTTGTATCAAGTTCTCTCGTGCTATATTTCCGGTTGTTATAGCTATCATCGTACTTTTCTGCCACTTATTGGAACTCAATGCACTACTATATTTCGCCTTTATGATGATTACTTCCATCTCTGCATGTCTGAAATGAAAGAGCGTGGATTTTTATGTAGAATGTGTCAGATTTATTATGGGTGTTAGTCGCTACTGTCGTGCAGAACGTAAATACATACATACATCATTTGCCACGAGGTCTTCGTTTCTATTTGAGTCCAAATGTTTGAAACTTCCAAGAATGTCTTCAAAACAAGAAAATCAAGGTTTGCACATGTAACTATGTCTGGAGTTGCCATAAAGAGTATGATTAGAATAAGCAATAAGTTTTTTGTATTTGTATGTCTTTTGATGTGGATGGCCTCATATTCAGAAATCACCTATTGGTAAATTCATCACGTATTGATTAGTGATGATGATTTATGGTCGTCTTGTTTCAGGTTTGTTACTCATTGGGTAGACTTGATTTTGTCAAAGAAGGCTTTAAAAATACATGGTTATATTTCGTTCAGAATGACAATGACGTCTTTACTACATATAATCATGGTTCTTGGCGGTACGTAGCATGCACATAGCCTAATGAATTGCTATCTCTAATGTTAAATACATATTCATGTTTCAAATAACTAATTAATGAGCCACTCTGTTCAAAAGCTATTGTAGCTTGACCTATGTGTGGTGAAATGATAAATATAAAAACATTCTTGCTAAGTTATTCTGCCCAACTCTGATCCTAAGTATATTAAAAAGATGTTCATTTATTTGAAGAAAGCCTTTGACATCGTTTGTTATCCTTTCGATTGAGCATAAACGACTGCTTTGTACATAGAGGATATTCAATGATTCATTAGCCGCACTGAGATTTTGGCCCTATCTTCTAGCGATATTATTCAAAGCGATATCTCATGTAAGCAAGGCTGTGCGAGCGTGTAAGGACTGTAAGAATTTGAATTTTCAACCTTGAAACATTCTGAATTTTAATAGAAACAACAAAAGAAAGCTGTTGTCATGGCAACAAATAGAGTTCACTGATTGGTTCAAACTTGTTATTTTTACTGTAAAATATGATATTTTTACAGTGAAATATCAAGTTTTTAGAATACAGCTTTTCTCAGTGGCGAAAAACACTGTATACCCTTGATAATTATAAAATAAACATTAAGAAACTACATATATACTTTCTATACAGAATTTAAGTATACAGTAGAACTTTACATCACCAGTGACAGTCCAGTTGTAACATAATCGATTGAGTTCCAGTGGATTAGGTTTTGATATCTAAATGCTATTTATGGTTTATTTGTACTTCTCTTATCAGTAAATCAGTACCAACGATAACATCTTGGTTTCTGATGCCTGTACAAGCGACACTGATGCCATTACTGTAGACGTATCATTGATATTCTATACTCTATATTCTATATTCTAATACTCTTCAATTATAGACTAAACAAAATTGCAATACAAAGAGCGTCAAGTGTTTCACTTAAGCAATTCATCGATACCATCTTTATTTTTGTTACTATGACAACACAAGATGAGGCACTCCACTGTGACAAAATCAGATCAAATTCAAGAAATGAACAGGTCAGATGATTTATTAATTAATACTGTATATATCACTTTAAGATACACGTGAGTTACCTATATTCGCCATTATTTTATTATGATTATGATTATTGCAATCCAATGCTAGTCGATTGAGAGATCAACATCTTAAATTGGTAAGTAAATATTCAGCAGGCATCTATGTTGCTCTAGCATGAGTTGGAAAACTAACTTTCAATGTTGGCCTGTATTATCATCGCTGGTAATAGAATTATATTGTGAAGGCGGGGTCTAACGATAAGGACCTATCGTAATGGCAACACAATCAATTGAGATTTCGAGTTCACCAATGGCATTCCCATTCCAAGTTTTGCATATTTAAACATTTTTTCGTTCACTTTCATTTGATTTAACAATCAATGTCAGAGAGGGTGAGCCATAAAATCTCTTTTAAACTTGATGGAAAAATTGACATCGCTGCTGATCAACTATCACATTTAGGTATGAAGTTATATAAATGCCAGCATGCAGAAAGTACATATGATTTCTAATTAATTAATTTAATTAATTAATTTATCTTTTATTTTTATTTTTTACTAATTAATACATTATTAAACAAATACTAATATGTTACAATAAAAACTACATTAACTTCAAAACAACCAAATAATGCTCAAATCAATGAACCCATAATGGTTTTCCTATTTAAATTGAGATGCTGATTTGCTGTAGAGCTTTCTTATCCATTTTCGGATCTCCTGTTTCTTTGTCAAGCAGTGAACCTAGTTCTTTTTAAAATGTTCTGCCTTCTTTACCAACACAGCCACTTCTTTCTGCTCTTATTGGTTGGACAAACTGCGTGACACTTAATTGATGATATTTTTTCCAACTTTCGTGTTTCCGTTTCGGAGGCTGCTGCAGATGCTTGAATGATTGATTTAGCATTATGCGATTTCGCAAAAGTGTCCACACGGGTGAAATCCAACACCATAGAGTTTTTTATTTTACATGGTGATCTTGCTAACGTTATAGATTTCATCTAATTATAACCTACATTCTGACGAACATTAAGCTAAAATATTTTATTGACATATTATCAACTTACTATATTGCTTCAAAGTATAATTATACAACATGCCAAAATAAATTCGAAACTATCTAAATGAAATACTAGCCTGCCTGTTTGATTCAATTCATGCTCATCTCTTGTTGAAAGTATACCTACCATATAGGTTAGATCTAAGATAATAATCGGATTCAAGTGCTTCTAAATTGAATTTAAATAATCGGCTCGTTGAATCGCATATTATTTAATTGGAGTCCGATTTACTCCGATTTGATGTGATTTGTTTCTTGATTTTGTCATATTAATCGTGTTAAGACTATAGGTTGTTTTATTATAACTGTGATGAGAAACATAAATATTGATTTTTGATTAGTTCATATAGATTTTGGTTTCCATTCCATGATATACAAATGCTTTTTATAATACTAACTATCTAAAAATGTTTATAATACTAACTATCTAAAAATGTTTATATGCAGGGCTATAAATGAAACCCCGAACAATCAAATTGTTTACCCTCTCGCAGAGTTTCCTGGCTTTTTTAACTGGACTATGAGTTATTCACGCAAATCTGAAATTATGTTGACTTATTTCACATCAAATACACTACGATCACCACAGCGGATTAAGAATTATGCTACCAATAAAAACAAACAAGTTTTATTCATGTCATCTCATTGTGGTGTATTTAGAGATGACTATGTATTGGAATTACAAAAATATATTAACGTTACTGTGTTTGGCACATGTGCGAAAAAATATAAATTAAAAGGTGGGATATGTGTGCGATTCTCAAAACAATGCGATGAATTAATTCGCTCCTTTAAGTTTTACCTATCATTTGAGAGTGGTGTCTGTCACGACTATGTAACAGAAAAATACTGGGAGAATGCTTTAATGAAAGATCTTGTACCAGGTGTCACATGTGAGCCAATTTATGATAACGTGAACTCGATCCCAAACTCCTATATTGATAGCCATGTCATAACTTGGACTTTGAAGTATACTTTTTGACTTTCAACTCTTTTCCTCATAACTTATATTTTTGCTTCAGTTTTTTTTTTGATTTTGTTGACACCTTTTTAGGGTCATTTTGCAAGAATTCTATTTGCGACGATCCGAGCTGCACGACAAATTCAATGATTTTTGAGAACATGCAATTGATTTCAAACTTTCAAAAATACGAAGAAAGCGACACAATGTTGGGATTTGCGATATTTTAATTTAAACATTACTAGATTTTTAATGATACAAATGTAGTAATAATTTAAAAGTATTATGCGATTGAAATCTTAGAAATCTGATTTAAAATGTCAACTGGAGTTTTATCCAAAACAAATTAATGAAAAGTTGATTTCCTATTCAATTTGAGAAGAGATAATTTATAGTGAAATGATTAGTGTCACTCGACCTTCGAAACAAACATTTTGTCAATTTTTTAATTTGAGATCTGCTACTACTACTGTTATATATTTTTTGTCTTGGAGGCGAATGTATTTGGTTCGTACATGATTATTAAAATGATTACATCAGTTTTACTGTCAAATTAGAAACAATATAAGGTATAAATTATTAATTTCGATACATGAGTATCTCGTTTGTTATTAAATAACTCGTATAGATAAAAAAATTCCAACAAGACACACACACGAGTGATGTAAACCCTTAACATATATTATAGTTTGTGTTGGTGCTGTTCATCATCATTCATCATTTAATTAGTACCCGATAAACTTGGAGCTTTTTTTACGGGACGGTATTTGTAGAGAAATTATATACGTTACGTTATAGTAGAAAAGAGATTTATTAACGGAGGGAATGATATATGTAAATGAGTAAAAATTAGTTGAATGCGTTATTGACATGCATTTGATTCTTGAGGGGATGCTTAAATTTGTCACCGTCATAAAAAATTGAGAATGTTTCGTTATTCTCTCTAATAGAACAAAATTGCTTGGTTCAATTTTGTTTTTAATTTAAATGAAAGAAGATTACGCTAATATTACTGTCCTTGCATCCCCGTTGTTACTGATCTCTTTCTAATATCACAAAACTATATACTTTACTCAAATAGCTTTTATCAATGTATCATTAAAAATAATCTAAGATCAGACGAGCGATACCTCGTGAAAGGCCTCGACCAAGACTGCTACATAGCAACTTACCAACACATACAGGAATATTACGCTTCGTTCGTACTATCTATATACCCGCTCTATATTGCTTTCAGATCTTTTTTAACCATTATAGCATTGTTAATTTGCTGAATCTGCATTATAATTGTCTTGATTATGCGTTTTAGTAGAACATTTTTTTGCTTTCATTTCAAGAGACTACATATTTTCATTTTTCTTACTTTACTATTTACTTTTTGGCTTTTTTACTCTCGGTTATTTCCGTCGACGTATATTAATAATGGAGGTAATTATATTCCACTAAAGACCTACAATAGGACCAAGCATATAAAACGAATTCTACTGCAAACTACTCTATTTTTTCAAAGAAACTGGTATACTATAAATGAACCTGGTCTTGTTAATTACACTACGAAACATAATTGTCCTGTCAAAGACTGTACGTTCAGTTACCATAATGAGGGTATGAATATTTCATCATTTGACGCTGTGGTTTTTCATTTCCTCGATATCAAACGTCTGAACAGTAGCAGATCAAGGTACTTGCAATCTCTAGAAAAACATAGAAATACAAACCAACGTTGGATATTTTTTATACACGAACCCCCATATCACCGAATTATTTATTCTTTTACAGAGTTAGCTGGCTTTTTTAACTGGACTATGAGTTATTCACGCAAATCTGAAATTATGTTGACTTATTTCACATCAAATACACTACGATCACCACAGCGGATTAAGAATTATGCTACCAATAAAAACAAACAAGTTTTATTCATGTCATCTCATTGTGGTGTATTTAGAGATGACTATGTATTGGAATTACAAAAATATATTAACGTTACTGTATTTGGAACATGTGCGAAAAAGTATAAATTAAAAGGTGGGGTATGTGTACGATTCTCAAAACAATGCGATGAATTAATTCGCTCCTTTAAGTTTTATTTATCATTTGAGAGTGGTTTCTGTCATGACTATGTAACAGAAAAATACTGGGAGAATGCTTTGATGAGAGGTCTTGTACCGGTTGTCATGGGAGCCAATTATGATGACGTCAACTCAATTCCAGGCTCTTATATTGATACAAGTAATTTCAAATCAATAGAAGCACTTGCTGATCATTTGCATTATTTAGATAAAAATGATGAGGCTTACAATGAATATTTTAAATGGAAACAAGACAGAGAAGTTGTACATAATGATATGTTTTGTAAAGTTTGTGAAGGAATTCACGCCAATGATGATCGAGGTGAAAATGTTATTCATGATTTAAAGGGGTTGTGGAGCTATGACGAGCAATGCAAGCGATATGATTATAAAAAAAACATATTTAAAAAGCAGATCGAAAGCAGAAGAGTTGAAAACAATGCACATCTGATAATGTAATCGTGATCATCTATTTACCGTCATCAGTTATCATCAGAGAAAGAAAAATGCAAAGAACATTTACAACATTTTTATGTAATCGCGTAAACTTTACCTTCAAAGACTACAATATAGGTGGTTTAGATTCAGAACCTGTACCGGATCAAGTTCATGTTTAATCGATAGAAAGACTGGATTCTACATGTCCGTGTGCTATTTGACTTGCCCAAGTCTCACTTTTACTTTGACGATTTTGATATGTTGGTAAGTGAGACTTGTGTCCTTTGGCAATTCTATTGTTTTAGAAAACAAAGAAACCGCCAACAGAATCGCGTCGATGACGTAGTTTTATTTGAGTATTCCAGGGTGTCAACAGTCAACAGCGAACGAATCGTAAAATATATAAGCCTGAAATTTTAAAAGATGCTAAAATATTTGACAGAAATAGTGGCTTGAGTCACTTGTTGTATATATATTCAGGGTATTGGAGCTAATTAAACTGGAAAACTGATTTTATTATTCTAACTTACTGATTCTGGCGAGTCATTGATTTAGCGAACGCTGCTGTTTACTGCAAACTTTTTGAGCGCTCGTTGGAGATCGAAATGCAGATTGAAATATGATTCATTGTGGAAATGATAAACACTACACTTGAATGTTGCCATATTCTGAATAAATCTTCCCCTTGCTCTTGTACACGATATGGAACTGCTCAATTTTCAATGGTAACCCAAAGCATTCACAATGATACAATCTTAAACAATCCTGAAGGGTAAAAACATTTACAGATAATTTCGCCATCTGTATTTTGAATGATGAATTGATGATGTTGAAATAAGTTTGTAATTTTTCACAGCAATCAGTTAATCGACTTGATTTAATAACCATAAGTTTCCATATAGATTTAATTCATTTTACTTTGGCTTGTATGTTGCATCTTTCATTAATTTACGTAATGTTGAACCCCGTCTTTCCGCGTACATCAAATGCGTGATAATTTGTCAGAACAATACGATCAAACAGAATGCCGTTGTGCAGAATCCTGCACAACGCTGTACGAAGGGAATAAGTCCCGCTTACCGCTTGTCAAATTGCGGTATATCAAAGCGGGACTTATAGATCAGTCAAGTGTGCTATAAGAACAAGACGTTTAGAAGATCTCATGTTTTGCTATCCAGGTAAATAGAAATTCAGACATTTCTTCAGCATTTGTTTTGATTTTATATCGAAATTTTATAACGACAATATAATGTTATTCACAAAACCCGGAGTGAAACAAAAACAGCGAAATTAAAACATGTCTGTGGTTCATGTTTCTGCCGAAAGGTATTACGCAACAACGGGGTCAGTAAGGTTTCAGATTGAAAGGTCTTTTTCATGTTCAACGAGAAAACTGTACTCGAACGAGCCGGTACCGGTTCTGAATCTAAACCTTCCTAATGACCGACTGCATGTAGCTTCTGAACGAGTCTCTGGAACTATTACGGCTAAAGATTGATTTAATTATGATGTATAAAATTACATGCATTTTAGTTGACCTTTCTCCGAGCCTTTTTCTTAACTCGCTTCATCTACATTATCATCATCATTTACTCAGAAAACCTGATAAGCAACAACCGGAGTGTTTTCACAGGACTGATACAAATATATAATAAGGCAAAATAACAACATGTTGACGGTATGTACATAGAAGGCAAATTACTTAAAAAATAATTTAAAATATAAAAATTACTTAAAAGACAAAAATAATGATTAACTAACAGAAGTTGTCAACGTTTGCTATGCATTTCCTTTTTGAGGAGTGTTGTGTAAAGGTAATTCGTAATCATCAAGCTGTTATCTCTTGTATATGTGAATTTGTATTCTATGTGTAATTAACGTCGTCATCCTATGTGAACATAGTCACTAGAAAGCCTGTCTGAGTGCATGCAGGTCAGGTGTTCTTATTTTCAATAAAATACATTTTTGATTTTTTCTGTATATTTTATTCTGTGTTTATTTATTTGATGGTGTAAGATCTGATCTGATCTGATAATCTAAGCTTTATAATTACTTTAAAATATTGCTGATGAAGTTACGAAAGTGGTGTCACAGCACTTCAATAGGTTTTGAAAATCAAAATTTTCAAGCTAGATCCGGTGATTTATAAATTCATCGTTCGTGAGCTCCACAATAAATTTGACTAAAACAAGAACGGGAAAGTATTTATATGGTATTTTTCTGAACATTTTATGTGAACTTCAAGTTACCCAGAGAAACCTGCCGTTTTAGATATGTGGCGCTCTGTCTATCTCGCTAGTCTGAGTTTCACGTCACGCCGAGTATGGCGTGAAACTCTGAGTAACGAGAACAGTAGGCCTATGTCTCTTTTTTGACTCATTTTATTTATTTATTTATTAAAAGCTCTGATATTTATCATTGAGCACTATACCTACACAAGTGTGGACAACTTTTACATTATTTATCTACAGATCTATTGATGTATTTATAATAAAAGGAGACAAAGACTACACATTCATAATTGTTACTAATAGTTTCATGCTTACGCAATCATCAGACAAATAAACGGATGATAACTTGTGATGATTGCGTAAGCATGAAACTATTAGTAGCAATTATGAATGTGTAGTCTTTGACTCCTTTTATTATATTTAGCTCTGTCAAATGACATCGAGCACTATTTTTAATATCTAATATGTATGTATTTATACTTTTATTTGCCAAAATTGACACATACATCGAGGAAAGCATTCTTCCACTTATAAATGACACAATTTCGAAGTATAAATGCATTGAATTAACTAACTGATATAATTAACTTAATACATCGTACCTCTCATTAACGAGCCACTTATTAGTTTAATTTAATTAATAGTATTTGCAATAACTGCATAACATTTCTTGCTTGTCTAACTCTATTTGAAACTTGTAGATGCTGCTTATTCTGATTAGGGAAGAAGGTATTGTAACAAAGCATTATCTTTGTTGTTTGTATTAAGGTTTCTAGAACTGTGGAAACTAGAGGGCAACAAACAGTTTTTGCAATATCTAAAGAGGACTGTATTAGGCTATTGGCAAGAGACAACATATGACAATATAGGCATTGATAAAAGCTAATATTGACACGTACTATTAACTAAAGTAGCGAAGTTCACGAATCAAGTTCTAGGTAACTAAAGTTCAAAGTAAAGACCAGGGCAACAACGCAAAGTCAATTCAAGAAATAACACATTGTATTACTGAATTAACACAAGAGAATTAATATAATGTTGAACATAAATACTTAGCTTTGGAGTATTTCACAAGTATGTAAGAAAGCGTTTTGGAACAAATCTTTGGGGCCAATTTTCATAGAGCATTTTGACATGACTTATGACTTCCAAAGTCAAAGATTGAACATCGAAAAATGGGTGTTTTTTACTATTTATATGAAATAATCAACCAATCAAATTGAATATCCTTGTTACAAATAAGGTATTTCCGTTCCTTATTTAGCAATAGTAACATGGTATTTCTTAGGCCCTGTTTACAAGGAGGGCGAGTTACCCGGGTCTATTGTTTATGCGCGTTCTGTTTACAAGCAAAGTGAAAAACTTTGTCTCGCCCACCCGAGTAACTCGCCTACCCGAGTTACTCGCCTTGGCAGACCGGGTAACTCGCCTACCCGAGACGACTTTCTGTCACTTTTTGACTTGTAAACGGAAATAGGCGAGTGACTCAGGTAGGCGGGTTAAACTTAAAAATGGTAGCTTTAATTTTCTATTGTTTCGAACGTTTCCGCTGTAGGCTAGACATCTTTTGTTCTCTAATCGTTCCATTTCAGCGCGCATGCTTAGATTGGCTTCAAATTATTTAACTCGGGTAGGCGGGTTACTCAGGTGACCCTTGTAAACACACAACACATTTTAACTCGGTAAGGCGAATAACTCGCCTACCCGGGTAACTCACCCTCCTTGTAAACAGGGCCTTATAGGAAGTCTGAAAATTGTTGCACGATTTTTCCGCGTGACTTTTGCCTTTTGACCTTTCAAAATTAGGGCGTGACTTTGGATATTTTCAAAAACGCTTTCAACAGGTATAGTGAATTTCACCAGGGAATAATTATTCTGCAATAAGAATTTATTGTATGTGGAAGCGATATTGCGTATATGTCTGCTTGCAAGTTTCCATTTATTGTTGAATTATATACAGACAGCAGTGATCTCTTACATTATTTTTCGAAACTTCAAAGTTCGAAATTTATGTTTTAGTCTCGTTTTCATGTTTTCATACTGAATTCTACAATGATTGTACATGGTGAGTACAGAAGAAGATATAAATAGACGAAATATCTTAGCTATTAGCTCATATACACAACTAAAACACACACTAGATAATAAAAACACAACAAAAATGATAAAAATAAGAATTTTCAAAGACTCATATAGAGAGCATCTTTTTCTATAACTGTGAACTATGGACCCTAAAAAAACATCAACACCGCGAAATAGACGCATTACTAAGAATTTTTTTGAGGAGAATGCTAGACATCAAATAGGATGACAAAATTAGTAATCTGAAATTATATAAAATCACAGAACAAATACCTTGGAGTGTGGAGGTTAATAGGTGTAGGCTGAAGTGGTATGATGGCCATTTGGTTCGATGCCAACAGTGCACCAGCAAAGAAAGCCCTCAAAGAAGCTGAACAATTCTATACACAAAAAACAAGAGGAGGGCAGAAAATAACGTGGCTAAAATGTGTACAAAATGAATTACAAAATCTAAATGTAAATATTAAATTAATGGTGGAGTGTAATAATGGTAAAAGTAAATACTTAACGGTTAATGTAAATAAAAACAATTTAAAACAAATCGCAAATGACAGATACGTGACGCATGGCAAAAGTTGGTAAACTGCGCAGTGTCCTGGACTGAGGACGGACGAATGTAACACAAGAAGAAGAAGAAAAAAAAGAATGATTGTTGCTTGGCCTCTCATGCTGCATTAAATAATACTGTACAAATGATTGCATTTTAACAGGAGCATTGTTTAATTTACATATCAACAGGATTAACACTCATTTACTATACTTCGCAAAGAAACAGGACAACATTATATAATAATCATCACGTGGGATTTTAAACCATCCTCTCGTTGCTCAGCGATATCACTATCTAAGTATATTCAAGGTCCTATCTTTTATGAAAATCAAGAAATCCTTGTGAATTCCTTCCAAACTTTTAAACCAGTATTGGAAGCATCAGCATGTTCCTAGAACCCTTGTTCATTAAAAGACATTAAAAGAATTGAAAGAGTACAGAGAAAATATGCACTCAACCTGGCACTCAACCTATACAATTATAATATCTACATACCAACTCCTTTCACTGTGAAAACAAATTCAACTGGTTAACTAACATACAATCCATATTTATTTATTTATTTCATTCGAACTATATAGTCAACATACCATTCACTTATACATACATAACCCATATCCATTAAATTTGAAATATGTAGTACAATTGAGTATCAATCTCATTTTTACTCTACTTTACATGTATGTAAGGATTAATTATCAAAACTGAAATGTATTATCAGTGCAAGTTGTTCTGCATTTTTCAATTCCTTTTCATGGCTCTTTTGTTTTATTGACATTCTCTTTGACAAGTTTTACTGCAGGCTACTAAAAGGGAGCAAATTCGCTTAAGCGACCTCTTGAGGAAGCCGAAAGCTGACTGGTACCTTGCGCAGGCTGCAAGCGGAAGGCTTGTGTATATATATTGTGCTTCATTGCTGCTATAATTTCATACGTCATTTTGTTCTCCCCATTATGTCAAAGTCTTTGCAAATAATAAAAGCTTCCTTGGCGGTATGATTAAACTTCTTTAACGACATACAGAGGTTGTATAGAACTGAAGAAGAGATATTTATATAACTTAGGTAATAAAAAACAAAAGTAATTTTGATAAAGGCATCTTCTACAGAAATAACAGGCTTTTATGTCTGCCGCTTTATAATAAACATATCGTACTCAAACGTATATGATTCATGTTCGAGTACGCAGAGCACCATGGAAATACCGTGTGCAAATGGTTAACATCCTGATGCAGAACTGTGGATTTATGTTCTATCATGTCTTTGTTCCAATTTAGAAGACTCAACGTTGTAATTGTGATCATTACATTAACGTTATCCAGTGTATTCTGGTTATTCAACTTACTATCATTACTACCTTCAAAGTACATCTATTCTAGTTCTAGACGCAACATACCCCATAACATATCCTTGGGAAGTGATATACAATCAAAGCCGTTTGATTTAATTTTAAATCCGTTGCCTATGAAACGAATTCTACTGCAAACTACTCTATTTTTTCAAAGAAACTGGTATACTATAGATGAACCTGGCCTTGTTAATTATACTACAAAACATAATTGCCCTGTGAAAGAATGTATGTTCAGTTACCATCATGAGCGTATGAATATTTCATCATTTGACGCTGTGGTTTTTCATTTCCTCGATATCGAACGTACGAACAATAGTAGATCAAGGTACTTACAATATTTAGGAAAGCAAAGACATAAAAACCAACGTTGGATATTTTTTATACACAAACCTCCATATCACCGAATTGTTTATTCTTTTACAGAGTTAGCTGGCTTTTTTAACTGGACTATGAGTTATTCACGCAAATCTGAAATTATGTTGACTTATTTCACATCAAATACACTACGATCACCACAGCGGATTAAGAATTATGCTACCAATAAAAACAAACAAGTTTTATTCATGTCATCTCATTGTGGTGTATTTAGAGATGACTATGTATTGGAATTACAAAAATATATTAACGTTACTGTATTTGGAAAATGTGCGAAAAAGTATAAATTAAAAGGTGGGGTATGTGTACGATTCTCAAAACAATGCGATGAATTAATTCGCTCCTTTAAGTTTTACTTATCATTTGAGAGTGGTTTCTGTCACGACTATGTAACAGAAAAATACTGGGAGAATGCTTTAATGAAAGATCTTGTACCGGTTGTCATGGGAGCCAATTATGATGCCGTCAACTCAATTCCAGGCTCTTATATTGATACAAGTAATTTCAAATCAATAGAAGCACTTGCTGATCATTTGCATTATTTAGATAAAAATGATGAGGCTTACAATGAATATTTTAAATGGAAACAAGACAGAGAAGTTGTACATAATGATATGTTTTGTAAAGTTTGTGAAGGAATTCATGCAAACGATGATCAAGGTGAAAATGTTATTCATGATTTGAAAGGGTTGTGGAGCAATAACGAGCAATGCAAACGATATGATTATAAAAAAGACATATTTAAAAAGCAGATCAAAGAGTCCAAATCAATCCACGTCTGATAATTTCTTACATTTTTCAGATAAATTTAAATCATAGGTTTCGGTTTTGAGATTTAAATCACGCCTTTCGTTTTTGCTTTTTGCAGAAGAGCCTTCCATATACGAAATAACGATAATAACGATTAGTTTTCTTAAAAAGTTTAAGCGAAATTTACCTGCACTTATAAATCATATTGTTTTTTATTATTTAAGTATGTCTAATTTCCAGAAATTCTGATAGTTAACAATTTGGATAATTATTTTTGATAAAATGTATTTTTAAAGGTGATTTTGAATATGTGATATCAAGACATGGTACTATGACCTTCTATTGTTTCAATATTTGGTTAAGATAAAGTTGCATTTGAGAATGTAGACTATAGATGAAGTCATAGACATTGATTAACTCTTGCAGGCAATATTATGTATTTTCGCGCATGGCATGTTTTGAATAATCCTAGAATATTCTAGCTTGATCATTCTCAGCAGGTGGATTCATTCCCAAGAAGTTTCAATTGTCATTTGTAATAATGATAATACGCTATCAACATCGATTGCCCTGATGGTTTTTAAAATGATCAGGATTTAAGGGCCTTATTACTTCAGGAAAAACTGGGAGCCTCGGCGGCTCTTGAATTTCTACTGCCTTCTCGTTTTTTCCTTGCGTCCCCTCTCTTGCGCCGAAAAGCAAAAAAAATGTGCGCCGATTGCTTTGCATGATAAGTAACACACTTTTATGAACTTTTACATAACTTTCTTAAAAAAGTTATTGGTAATGTTTTTGAAAACTCCTGATCAAATTGGAAATTCTTAATCCTTATAACAAATTTGAATTCAAGATCGATTGCATTTTTCAATTGGTTTTGATTAGCGTTGATATTGTGATTTGTCGTCATAACTTTAAATCAATCAGATTGATCGAATCTATTTCGTTATTATACAATGTTTGTTTTGAACATTTTTGGAAGTCCCTTTTTGACATTTGAACTCTTTTTCTCGTAACTTTTCTTTTCTTTTTTTCTTGCTTTTGCATTTAGGGTAATATGTCCGTCCTTTGTAAAAATAATTCGGTATCTTTTTCACAATTTGAAAATTTTGAGGTCATTCTGCAAGAATTATATTTGCGACGATCAACCTGTACGACAATTTGATGATTTCTGAAAACATGAAATTGACTTTCAACTTTCAAAGTTACGAAGAAACAACTAAATATTAGGAATTGGGATAGTTTAATGTAAACATTACTATATTTTTGATGACGCAAATGTGGCAAATGTTCAAAAAGTATTGTGTTGAAAGTTTTAAAATCGGATTTAGAATGACAACTGGAGTTTTGTTCAAATCAAACTATATGAAAAGTTGCTTTCCCGTTTAATTTGAGAAGAGATAATTTATAGTGAAATGATAAACGATATTTGATGTTTAAAAACGAAGATTGTGTTATTTGTTTAATTTGAAAGCTATGTGACTCTCACTGTTTTATTTTGTGTCTTACAAGCGAATGTATTTGGTACTTACATGATTATTAAAATTATTACATCAGTTTTTACTGTCAAATTAGAAACATTTTTATGTAAATCATTTACGATATGAATATCTCGTTTGTTGTTAGAGAACTCGCTGATCTAAATTCCAGTAACACACTACCAATCGTGTTTATATTGAAATTCGTGCTGATGGTTGCTGTTCTCCAAAGGAAAGAAAAGCGAGATTGTTTCGTTATTCTCTTTTATAAAACAATACAAGATTCCTTGCTTCAAATATTTTTTAAATTCAATGAAAGAAAATTCAAAACACTAATGTTATATCCATTGTTTTTCATTTGCGTTGTATCTGATCTCTTTCTAATATCACAGAACTATACTTCGCTCCAATAACTTGATCAATGTAGCATTAAAAATAATGTAAGATCCATCAAGCGATAACGAATAAAATGCCTCTAACAGGACTACTACATAGCAACTTATGAACACATGCAGGAAATTTACACTTCGTGCTATCTATATATACCCTCCTCTATATAGCTTCGACATATTTACTGATCATTATATCATATATATCATATAATAGTATTGATTATGCGATCTAGTAGAACATTATTTTGCTGTCGTTTCAAGAGACTGCATATTTGCATTTTTCTTACTTTACTGTTTACTTTTTGGCTTTTTTACTCTCAGTTATTGCCCTCGGCGTATCATGATAATAATGTAAAGAATTTTAATGTTACTTCCACGTATAAAGGTCATTATATTCCAATGGAGACCCACATTAGTACCAAGCCTATGAAGCGAATTCTACTGCAAACTACTCTATTTTTTCAAAGAAACTGGTATACTATAAATGAACCTGGTCTTGTTAATTACACTACGAAACATAATTGTCCTGTCAAAGAATGCACGTTCAGTTACCATAATGAGGGTATGAATATTTCATCATTTGACGCTGTGGTTTTTCATTTCCTCGATATCAAACGTCTGAACAGTAGTAGATCAAGGTACTTACAATCTCTACAAAAGCATAGAAATACAAACCAACGTTGGATATTTTTTATACACGAACCCCCATATCACCGAATTATTTATTCTTTTACAAAGTTAGCTGGCTTTTTTAACTGGACTATGAGTTATTCACGCAAATCTGAAATTATGTTGACTTATTTCACATCAAATACACTACGATCACCACAGCGGATTAAGAATTATGCTACCAATAAAAACAAACAAGTTTTATTCATGTCATCTCATTGTGGTGTATTTAGAGATGACTATGTATTGGAATTACAAAAATATATTAACGTTACTGTGTTTGGCACATGTGCGAAAAAGTATAAATTAAAAGGTGGGATATGTGTGCGATTCTCAAAACAATGCGATGAATTAGTTCGCTCCTTCAAGTTTTATTTATCATTTGAGAGTGGTTTCTGTCACGACTATGTAACAGAAAAATACTGGGAGAATGCTTTGATGAGAGATCTTGTACCGGTTGTCATGGGAGCCAATTATGATGACGTCAACTCAATTCCAGGCTCTTATATTGATACAAGTAATTTCAAATCAATAAAAGCACTTGCTGATCATTTGCATTATTTAGATAAAAATGATGAGGCTTACAATGAATATTTTAAATGGAAACAAGACAGAGAAGTTGTGCATAATGATATGTTTTGTAAAGTTTGTGAAGGAATTCATGCGAACGATGATCAAGGTGAAAATGTTATTCATGATTTGAAAGGGTTGTGGAGCAATAACGAGCAATGCAAACGATATGATTATAAAAAAGACATATTTAAAAAGCAGATCAAAGAGTCTAAATCAATCCACGTCTGATAAATTATGTTTGCTTGATATTTATGAAATAAAATACAATTTTCATCATTATTTTTATATATATTCTTTGTCGCTGTTTTACTTCTCTAACGAAAAGCATTCCGGGGGCCTTTTTGTATACGGGGATGCTCAATTATGAGGGTATACCCTTTACAATATTAAAAAAAAGTAGTGTATTCTTTGCCATGAACCTTTTTCGAGCTATAGTTTTATAAATTTTTCTCTGTGTTCTGACCCACTTCTCCTTAAAAATTTGTTCTTTTTTTGACTCATGGTTACGGAGTATCCATGAGTCTATGCTATCAGGTTAAAATATATTTGTAAATCACGGTTACGAAAGCGTGATTATGGGCGCGACTTATATATTATGCTGCGACTACGTTTTCACACATGGCTACCGTGATTGTGACCGTTAACGCGATTTTTGTGTAAATAGCAAATTGCATACTGCTTTGCCCGCAAACAATTCAAAGACAATTAGCGATTGCGCAATATCCGCCTAGACTTCACTGAGTTATTGTTCACCTGGATTAGTTTACTTCGTGATTATCTCTTCATAATTGGTAGAACACATGATTGTTTTCTTCTTCTCATCATTTGAAATGGTTTAATCGTTCTGTAACATCACTATTTGAGGTGAAACTTCAAAGATAATTTTTGTTGTGTTTTGACCGTGAGAACTTTTAGACCGACAATTCATCATTTGTTTGGGGGCTTAGACAAGACAGTATTATATATTTATTTTTTTCTGAAGTTATTTATTACTTTAAACTGCTAAGCCAGTCCTCATAGTTTCATTTTGAATAAATTCTAAAGACTATTTAAGCCAGTTTATCCATGCGACAACAATAACAAGGCTATACTCCGAACGAAAAGTTTCACATCAAGTACTGTTGGTCAAAAAATTGCGCTAGGCCCCTAGTAGAACTAAATATTCTTCTGGTGATAGTTTCCATGGTTATTTGTTATTTCCATTCTTTAAAGTTGTTTATTAAAATGTTTTAATTCTGCTGCGACATCAGCTTAAGATGAGACAATTTCGCAAGTCATTTACAACTCACACCTGTATTATAGGTAGTGGAAATCACTACATTTATTCTATCTTTGTAAGGTCTAAGGGTGGAGCGTCTGTATCAGGCGCATGGGGTTGGAATTCAATCCCATCGGACAGCATTAATCATCTTTTCCTTCTTTTATTTGATTTATTATTTGGATATGTTTTTATTCTGATAGTTTTACTTTACTTTCTTCTTACTTTTTTCAACTTTTATTTTATTATTCCATTGTTAACATCTATCTCATATGTTTCTCATATGTTTTATTTATTTTATTAATCTAGCTTATACAATAATTACTATATTAGTTTGATTAATTTTATTTTGCTTTGATTTTTTTGTTTTAATTTATTTTATTTTATTTGATTGAAGTTGATTTTTTATTTGATCTGATTTTATGTCATTCGATTGGATTGATTTAACTTTTTTTGATTTGATTTGATTTTATTTTTCTTTGCATGATGATTTGATTGATTTGATATTCCATTGAATTTGATTTCAATTTGTTTATTTTCATTATTATATCATACACCATGAGTCCAAGCGTAGCGGAGCTATTTTTTTATGTGTCTTCAATGAAAATATTGAAGTTACATAGTAATCTCATAAATAACAAATTACTATCATAATCATCGTAAATAGTCTAAATATTATCTTGAGTTTTGTTAAGTAGGCATAAACATTTTTATTTCATTTAACTACTAAAATTATATATCAAGTGATATGTATTAAAGTTACATTGGTTCTATTTGATTGAGTCTTAGCAACAAATATGTAAACACTCTTGGAATCATTCATGTTGATTGTTGAATAATATGTTTGATATTTGTGAATGAATTATATTATCTTAATTAAAATCATGAAATTAATTAAGATATATCATTGGTGGTTTGGTTTATGATTCTATTTCTACCAGGAAAGGGCTATAATACCATATTAGGTTGAACAAAAATATACTACGATTAAAAAAAAACAATTGAAAAGAAAAAATTATTGCTGGAAGGTGCGAGAATCTCTGATTCAATGTAGATAATTATTCTTGAAACAAGAAAATATCAGCAATTAACAGCTAAATTCAATTGAATAACGTGTGAAATAAAAAGAAAATTTCGACTTGAAACAACAATTTATATTCTTTCGCAATCCAAATATTCTTACCTCACGGAACAGCCAAATATTGTTGTTTCAAGGAAATATATTCTTGATACTTATACAAAAATTCTTGAAAGCGATGTTAATGATTTTGCTGTGTAGTGAACTCGTGGGTCTAAATTTCAAATAACCCACTCACAAAGTCACAGAGTGATTTAACTCCTCACTGATTCATGCTGTTTTCGCTGTTCACCAAAGAAAAGAAAAGCGAGCTTGTTTCAATATTCTCTCTTATAAAACAATACAAGATTCTTTGCTGCAAATATTTTTTAAATTCAAATTCAAAACAGTAATGTCATCCATTGTTTTGCATTTGCGTTGTAACTGATCTATCACTGAACCATACTTTGATACAATAACTTTATCAATGTATCATTGAAAATAATGTAAGATCAGTCAAGCGATAACGAATAAATGGCCTCTACCAACACTACTGTTTAGCAACTTATGAACACATGCAGGAAAACCACACTTTGTGCTATCTATATATACCCTCTCTATATAGCTTGGACATATTTACTGATCATTATATCATATATATCATATAATAGTATTGATTATGCGATCTAGTAGAACATTATTTTGCTGTCGTTTCAAGAGACTGCATATTTGCATTTTTCTTACTTTACTGTTTACTTTTTGGCTTTTTTACTCTCAGTTATTACCATCGGCGTATCGTGATAATAATGTAAAGAATTTTAATGTTACTTCCACGTATAAACGTCATTATATTCCAATGGAGACCCACATTAGTACCAAGCCTATGAAGCGAATTCTACTGCAAACTACTCTATTTTTTCAAAGAAACTGGTACACTATAGATGAACTTGGCCTTGTTAACTATACTACGAAATATAATTGTCCTGTCAAAGAATGTATGTTCAGTTACCATTATGAGGGTATGAATATTTCATCATTTGACGCTGTGGTTTTTCATTTCCTCGATATCGAACGTACGAACAATAGTAGATCAACATACTTAAGATCTTTGCAAAAGCATAGGCATAAAATGCAACGTTGGATATTTTTTATACATGAAACCCCGAACAATCAAATTGTTTACCCCCTCGCAGAATTTGCTGGCTTTTTTAACTGGACTATGAGTTATTCGCGCAAATCTGAAATTATGTTAACATATTTTACATCAAATACACTACAATCACCACACCGGATTAAGAATTATGCTACAAATAAAAACAAACAAGTCTTATTCATGTCATCTCATTGTGGTGTGTTTAGAGATGACTATGTATTGGAATTACAAAAATATATTAACGTTACTGTATTTGGCACATGTGCGAAAAAGTATAAATTAAAAGGTGGGATATGTGTGCGATTCTCAAAACAATGCGATGAATTAATTCGCTCCTTCAAGTTTTATTTATCATTTGAGAATGATTTCTGTCAAGACTATATATCAGAGAAATACTGGGAGAATGCTTTACTGAAAGATCTTGTACCGGTTGTCATGGGAGCCAATTATGATGACGTCAACTCAATTCCAGGCTCTTATATTGATACAAGTAATTTCAAATCAATAAAAGCACTTGCTGATCATTTGCATTATTTAGATAAAAATGATGAGGCTTATAATGCATATTTTAAATGGAAACAACACAGAGAAGTTGTACATAATGATATGTTTTGTAAAGTTTGTGAAGGAATTCATGCAAACGATGATCAAGGTGAAAATGTTATTCATGATTTGAAAGGGTTGTGGAGCAATAACGAGCAATGCAAACGATATGATTATAAAAAAGACATATTTAAAAAGCAGATCAAAGAGTCTAAATCAATCCACGTCTGATAAATTATAATTGCTTGATATTTATGAAATAAAATGCAATTTCATCATTATTTTTATATGTATTCTTTGTCGTTGTTTTCATAGCCATCTATTTAAAAAAGTTGGGACACGCATGCCATTTTTGTATTTTGGCCTGGACCCGAGCACGTTTTTAACAGCAGTGCGCATGTGCAAGAGAATGTTGTGGAAACCTGGTGACAAAGGAACAAGAACCTTGGTGCCGAAAGTACGAAAATGGCAACCAAAAAATCACGTGAATGGCATCTATCCAATAGGAGACGATAGCGGCACATGAAAGCGTGTCCCAACTCTTTTAAATAGATGGCTCTGGTTGTTTTACTTCTCTCACGAAAAGAGGACCGGGGCCTTTTTGTGTACGGGGATGCTCAATTATTAAGGTATACCCTATTCAAAATTAAAAAAATAATCAGTGTATTCTTTGCCATGAACCTTTTTCGCGCTATACTTTTATCAATTTTTCTTTATGTTCTGACCCTCTTCTACTCGAAAATTTATTCTGTTTTTTTCATGTGTCCCTTGCGAAAAATACTATAGGTTTTCTTTCTCGTGATTTCAAACTTTGTTTAGGTCATTCGCGTCGAAGCGCAATTGAAATTACGCCGGGCAGAAAGACAAACACATCTCAAATTATGAGCACTCTATGAAACTACAGCTTAACAATGAACTTAATGTTAATCCAGTAGGTCACATAGGTGTGCTGTAACATAAGATTTCTAAGCTATAGAGAAACAAATTTGAGTCAAGTGACTTGAAACATGTTTGTGTTTCATTTTGGTAAAATCTATGTTTCTTCAAAAGTTTCTACAATTACTAAAGTTTTTTAAATTTTTTCAAGGCTTAGTACTGAGTCTATTTTAGTACTAATAGGGTTCCTTATAAAACAAATATGTGTATTCTTTTCATTATGTTGTTCGTATTTTATTTTTTATCATAGCGGACTTGATTCAATTCATCTGATTGCTTTAGAGTTATTACGCCAAATCACAATCGATCTTGCAATAGACCTTTTGCGCGAGCTGCCATTATGGATTTTTTCGCACCACTGAAGTAGTGCATGATGAGATCGGTTGCTTGACTCGGTCAAAACTAAAACGCAAGAAAGTTACGCAGAAAAATTTCTCTTCCATTTCGGGATAAAGCGCAAAAATGCTCCCAAAATATGTTTGCTCAGGAATTATCGACCCTATTGGTGACGAACCTGCTATTTTGAGCCATCCGATTATTGTAGTCCCTAAGCCAAATGGGGTTGTCCGCATCTGTGTAGACTTAACCAATTTGAATTCAAACGTTTTACTTCAAACTTATCCGATGCCATCAGTAAAGGACTCGTTATCTAACTATAAAACAACAGACAGATATTTCACAACTCTAGACGCAACACATAGATATTGGCAAATCACCCTCGATCAAGAGAGGCCAACATTTAAAAACTTTCAAAACCCCATGAGGTCGCTACAAAATTCTCAGGGCCCCTATGAGTTTGTACGAGCTTGAAATGAGAACAATCGTCATAGTGACCTTGCTATATCTGGTCTGGAAAACGTAGACAAAGTTGTTGATGACATCTTAATCAGAGAACAATCATTTACTGCTCACACTATACAATTAATTACGCAACTACTACGCTGTCGTGAACACGGCATTACGCTAAATCCTGTTAAATTTAATTTCGCACAGCAAGAGGTCAAATTCGTCTGTCATGTTGTGGATATACATGGTATTAAAGTCGATCCTGCAAAAATATCAACAACGTAATAATCAACAATGCAGGATGAGACAAATCAATACTCAGTGGTAGTGAGTAATATTTTATATATAACGATCAAAAAGAATACTCTTGTATATGTCTACGTTTCATTGTCATGTGACAATGACGTCATACTGTATGATTACTACATCTCCCCAAGTTCTGAGAATCATATGAACAGGACTGAATAATAGAATCATCTAAGTGTACTATGTTATGAAATGAGTAAAACTTAGATGAATTAGTTACATGATGTATGAGCTACCGTATTACGGATAATAAGGATCATAAGGATTAAGTTGAAATGAAATTGTATATGGTTTAAAACAAAATTAACTATCAGTGCTGTAATAGGTGTTAAAGTAATATTCGTAATAGCTATGTATACCATGAGAAATATTGATGTTAAAGTAAATCACTGCATATGTAATAGAATATTTGTTATAACCAGAAGTTATAGACGTAATGATTGCGTACTATTGTAATAATAAATTGTAAGAACCATGGTGAGTAGTAGGTATTGGTTAAATAGTTTAAATCGTTTTGAATCTGATGGAGTAGTTTAGAACGTAAATTAAGTGAATCCATAATAGTTTGGTGGTTTAATGTTACGGGCTGGTCGTCCTGAAGCTGTAGAGTCTTTCGTTGTATCCAAAGTAACTGTTGTATTTGTTACCGGTTCGTCGTTGAGAGTAGTCGACGGTAGAGGACGCAGTAGCCGACGGTTTCGCCAAAGGACTCTTCCACTTGCTAATTTAACATAATAATCGCGAGAGCAACCAACTACGACGATTACACCAGTACGACTCCAACGTTTTAATGTAGAGTCCTGTATTTACACTGACATGCCAATTTTAAGTTTGGGTAAAGTGTGTGCTTTCTGATCGAAGTATCTTTTGGCCTTCTCTTGGATGAGGTTTGACTCTTGCTTGGCTTCTTTAAATGATCTTTGCCATATCTAGTACCCGATATTTGCTGCCCTGTTTTGATTTGGGATAATCTTAAATGTGTCCAGCACCTGATTGGGGACAACGGTGCACACTTGAATTCAAAGAGGCATGCAATCAATAGATTCATATACATTTAAATTTCAAATTAAATTATCACCTTTTCTTATAAACTATTGCGATAAACAGAGGGGTGGACAGACTGTATTATTTGGCAGTGTCAGATTATACAATAGGTATAATAAATGGGATGGTTATTGGTTACGCTGCTCTATGATTATATTCTGCAAAGATTAATGCACACTTTACCATAACTCGAATATTCTCTTGTCAACATTTAAAATATGCCAAGAGGTTTAAGCCATTTAATACCTCATTTTAGAAATGTACTTATGTTCAACCCGTTCACATTCTTGTAAGCCTTTGTCATTGATTGTAAGCAATTTCTACTTTTTAATACAGAAGTCATTCCTAGGCACTTGCCGGTCTTATGCTTGTATAATAGGACACGACAGGTAGGCCTTTTCGCTTGTTACTTCAAAACTCATGTTCGTATCTATTTTTCTTTACAGATGAGACGCATTAGCCTTTGTAAGATTCTAATGGTTGGCATTGACATCAGTGCATGGCTGAACAATTCATCACTGTGTTTGCAAACAATCTGCTACATTTATGGATTAGCGCTTCCATTCATTTATTGGAAAATTAAAGTAAAAGAATTGACTGAGGTATCGTTTTTATTATTATCCTACATACATTTCACGAATTGATTAATTCGAAAAAAAAGTGAAATTGCATCATTAATTTGATGAAGTTGAAAATTTATTCCAACGCTATGTAATTATTGCATGCACGCGACCTAAATCGATCCTATTGATCACGAGTTTTGTTCCAAATCTCACTTTATCAGATTGATGGCTTGACTCTAGGGAATCAATAACCAATAAATCTAATCCATAATTAACATATAGATAGATACATCGAAATGACATAGATTCACTAGAATCACGTCGAATAAAATAGCATTTACATATGATTTTCAAAATTCTAGATAATTTGTAGAAATTCCGATTAAATTATTTAAGTTACATGCAATCGACCATCGATCCCTCGCACTGTAGCAGCAAATTCGTGTGTTGCAAGTTCCTTTTTAATCACGTGATCCCGTTATGGAACAACCGGATGAAAGCTCTACTTTTTGGCCTGCACTATCATCAATTTGATAGCTTACAGAATATTATATGAAATGAACCATCGTTTGGATTTTGCAACACAGTAGACGACCCCTTAATTGTGGTAATACCCGATGGTAGAGGCCAACTAAACGTCATGCTGTGTCCTTAATATGTTCCCACTGTTTTCAATAATCAGTAAATCAACTGATGTAAACAATGAAATTAAATCCTCCCGTACAGAGGATTTGACTGGTTTCGCAGCTGCATTGAAACACGAGTTTATCAAATTTTAGATGTAAACATAAATGATCAATGTCGATCAAACAAGCTCCTGCCTTTGCATTTGACATCCAGCAAAGGCTATATCAAAACCTAAAGTTTTTGGAACCTACAATCGCTACATCGAGGAGCAACAGCATAGCACTGCAGCTACTCCGAGCATGGGTGGTTCATACTAGATGACATGTATACTAAAAGCCTGAAATGATTCTAAGATTTATAAATTTTAAAGTTGACGCACAATGAGTATTATCATGTGATAAATGTATCGTTCTGTTTTTGTATAGATCCTCTCCCGATGTATGTCTGCCTTACAAGAAACCAGCAATCATATCAAGCAAATGACTCCATTGGAAACAACCCAGTCACTGCAGCACATGATCACTTCGATTTCCTACTACCTGGCAATGGTATAATATCGAAATCTTATCAATAACCTATATCATCGTGCAAGTATGACCATTGACCATTGTCTAGCAGTGCTTCAATTAGTCACTGCAGTTCTAAATCCAACCTTTACCATTGACCACCATCAGTCCTGTGGAAAAAGTTATTGTAAAATTTATCAGGCTTCTGTATGAATGATGATAATGATATGATGATCCGCTACTTCTACCCTTTCGATGCAAATTTCCTCGTTTATGGTGGCAGCGGTGCCTTTTCTGATCAGGCGGGAGTTCTTCACAAATCAAACAATTAATGCGGTATCCAGCTATTACGTAGTTCAGTGCTAAAAACCCTTTGTTACGTTCAAGTAGACAGACTTCTCAAACAAAGGTGTTTCACAATTGCGCGCCTATAATATTTAAAGACTAAAGTTATACAGATTCAAAATATCACCTCTGGGAAATGAATCTTATTTTAGCTTATCATCTCCTGAGTAAACAACAACAGCAGCAATTCAACTTTACTTGGTTCTTTCCTTAAATTTGTTGTTTTCCTGATACCACTATCATATGCAAATATTCTACTATACGAAGATCATATTATGACAGCTAAGATGGTGCAACTCAGATTTGCGTTCCCAAAAGTTTCATGAAAGTCATTTTATCTTGTCTTACCTTGATTACCTTACCTTACCGTAAATAATCTAACTAAACTGTAATTAACATCTGCAAACATTGCATACTTCAAATATAAATACATCTTCTTCGACCAATATCAATAACATCTTCAAAACTCTGTCTTTGTTGACCTCATTTACCACATTTTCACAAAAATGTATCGCTATTTTTCAAGCAAACCTATTGAAAATGAGAGGGTTTTCAATATTTTTAGATTTTATCGCTTAAATGGAAACAAGAAATACGAAGGACTAGCGCACAATCATTCTTCGCTTGTTTTGGGGCTTATTTTACAATGTTTGTATTTCCCAAGACATCCTGATAAATAATGCAAACAAATTGCAATTCGCGCGGTTTATCTAACTCGGTTCTGGTATGTTTTGACGTAAATCATTACCATTAGAGAATATTGAAAACAGAATATTTCTCCGTATTGTTTTGCATCCAAGTAAAACAATCTAAAGATACCAAAAATCCTCATTTTCAATAATTTGCTCAAAAATAGAGTGACAATATTGGTGAAAATGTTACAAAGGAGATCAGCAAATAGATTTAGTTTTGAGGGTGCTGTTGGTATCGGCAGAAGAAGCTGTTCTTAGATTTGAATTATCCAATTTTTGAAGAATCACAATTTGGGTGGGTTTATACGCAACGGTAAGACCATACTATGAGGTTTTTAAAATTCTCGAAATCGAAGAATAGAGTTGCACTATCTTAGCTCGCATTATATTATGACACTATTGCCTAATATACTTTTTCACATTTTCAGATGTACATTCAAGATGGAGATAAGAAAATAGCCATTGCTTCTTTAGAGATGTGTAAGCGGGTATTCACACGTGACAGGCCTATTGACAGTGCATCAACTGTTACCGCATCACCAATCAACACATCGAATGTCAATCAAAGTAAGTAAAACAAAACTTAATGTACATACTGAATCATATTCAAAAAAAATGTGCGTTTGTGTTCAAACAGTTCAAACCTGTTAAAAGTTAAAGCAATGAGCCCATTAATATTTTCATATTTCTAATAATTGGTGAAACTAACAAACGAACTTCAAATACTTGCAAATAACAACAATAAATAAACAGAAACAAACTCCTAAAAACGATGAAGAAAAGTTGCTTCATTATACTGAGTATTTACAAATAAAACACTGGATAAATCGATAATGAAGTCGAAGGACGTTTAACAACTGCTAAACGCTGAGGTTTTTTGCTTCTCTTCAACCTCTGATCAACAAATGATGTAACCCATGTAACATTCCTCTTTCAACGAAGGTTTATTTTTTTTCTAATAACTGTCAGTGTGTGTACCTCGTTCATCTATCCGGTCAAATTCAAAGGTACCATGTATTGCGTCAAATATTGAGTTATCATTATCGTAATCAAATTTCTTATACAATCTGTACTTCAAACCTATACTTTATAATGCACATAAGTGCTTTGTAGTATACTCTATCACACTATTTTCATTTTTCCACAACATATTTTCTGCATGAATAACTCCATAGATAAGCTGTTGTAGAATAAACTAGCCTTCAAATGTGAATTAGATGGACTGGAAACCTGTCAATATTTGTCTGGTGTAACTTCATACTCTCAATGTTGCTAGTGGTAGAACATTTTCCAACGTTTGTTTCATCTGTTTTTACATCCATCAGAGTAACTACAATGATATTATTGCAATTCTTTTTTGCCTTTATCTTGTTACGAATGTTCTCGAGTTCAAGACACTACCAACACCAAAATTATGAAAATGCCATGAAAGTGTTGTGAAAACACCATGAAAATGTAGAAAAGTTATTAAAATGTGAAAATGCCTTAAAATTACCAAAAAAACGCAATGAAATTTCATGATTTTTTTCATGGTTTTGATGTCATTGATATTTAATAAACGTAGACATAGTTAAAACACGACTGATCAATTGTGAATGAGTTGGATGTGATATATTTAACAATCAAACATGGACGTGCAAAGGGGGTAATTATCTATAAAATGCTCAAACATACATGCATTGTATATAGCACAATGTAGCTGTTTAAATAAATAAAAGGCGTTGTCATCTTAATCGTATCCTTTGTATTTTATATATTTTAGCAAGTAAGAAAGTGACGAAACGAGCTTTCCCGAAGAAGAGTAAATTTGTTCTTGCTATGAGAAATATGAAAGCTGCTGCTCTTGATTCTCTTGATAGCAGTGTGTCTGAATTTAGATTCATTGAAACATTATGCAATGTTTTGAAAAGAGAAGGTATAGTAGCTTTATCTATAATGTATATTATATACATGTGTTTTTCGATCCTTGTCATTCAAGAACTTATAAACTTGCTATAATCATGAATAGAATATAACCTATATATAGCCATATTTTATAGGTATGAGTTTAGTATTAGTTATATAGTTATATCTGATTAAAACAAGCTACATCTGACCTCCAATCTGGAAAGCACATACAGGAGAGAATATCAATAGCAGATCAATACAGAGACGAAATGTAATTAGTGTAACGGGAGCTTTAACTAGCAATTTAACAAACAAAACTTAAATATTGTAGATAGTTTTTCTTTTTTAATGATTTGAGATAAGAATGGTTTTTTAGCTAATGTCTCAGATAGAGGATGATGTTTCTGCACTATAATTTGTTCTTGTAAGAAATTTGTTCTCGTTAAATATTTTGACTTATTGTTGCTCTTCAATTCAGTAGGACTCGTTCCTGCTGATGCAAATGAATTGAATGGAATCGAGGATCCCTCAATCGTCCTGGCTGTTGCTAATGTTCTACCTCCTAATTCTGCCTACAGAGAAGGTAATGTCAAAAGTCTTTTAATAATGTATTTAACTTTTGTATATTTTGATTGTTCTGCATCCATTGTTTTACATTTTTAAATTTCAAAATAAATATGGTATAAGTTTAGGTTTTCATAAAGTGTTTTAGTTCACTTGAAAGTGATCACAAGTCGTGATTGAAACGTTGTGGAAAATAAAATATTAAATATGTTGTTACCAATTGTTTTTTCTGTCAAATGTTTATCACAGAAGCTTCTGTTAAAGAAGGTAACACAATTTAATTATTCATTTATTATCATTGCTCAGGTATTTCAGGTATTTCATATATCAATATTGACAGTTCAATAAGAGTCTTCTTTCGCATTTGTTCCTTGTACTTAACTTGAAAATGGGCTTAATTGAGAAACTGAAACGTTGCTCATTCTTAATAAATTTATTACTGTTAGCTACTGCGTCAAAATATTGATAATATTTCTGATATGTATGCAAGTATGTGTGTAATCAAGCATAGGAGGAATGCCTATACGTTGAACGTCATCGAATGCTAAAAAATGTTTTCAAAGCAGACTGAGCTTGTCAAACTTCAAATCATTCAAACATAATTGCATTTTCTCTGTTTGCTATGTTCATTGATCATCTTTTTTGTAATATAGATCCATCTGAAATTTCAAAATCGCTATATAATTTTCTAACTAAAATTAGATTTTCATAATTTTTATAGTCATGCATGAAATTAATCCATGAACTTACAAGATATCTGTGGTTTGAGTTTATCAAATTCTCAATTTATCTCTGGTCTAATTTGCCTTACTGTGAGAAGATAAATGAGCTGAAAACTAGTTTTATAATTTTTCACAGTGATGAGATTCAAACGAAAAGCGCAATTTCTTGAATATTTCCTTGTCGTCGTTAAGAAATCATACGAGGAATGCCTATACGACAATGTCATCGAATGGTCGAATGAGACCTATGCATGGATGTCTAGGTAAGCTAATACTAAGAAGCATATTTGATCATTTCAGTGATAAAGTATTTTCTTTTATGAATTATTAATGTTATGATTCTCTCTCTGACTGATTCGTGCTTCCGTATCAAAGATTGGGCAAATGGCAGCGGGGCATTAGACAGCTCCTTAAAAAGTATGTCGCTTAGAGAGTTTTGTTTTTATGGAATTCTAATTACCCTATGAAGTTCTGAAGTGTAGTCAAATGACAGCCATAAAAGTCCTAGAAAGAACAGGGAAATATTGTGTGATTAAATGACAGTTTGACCTATGACCTGTGACATATGGCCTGTGTGACCTGACGTGACAACATGACCTGCAGCCGCATGTCCCCTTTATGTGTGACCATTTCCAATAACACTACACAAGTGTTCATATTGCTAGCATTTGATGCCCTTGATAGTTCCACAAATTTGACTATTTACCATAAAAAATTGCTTAATTGTACCTATATCGGACTGTTGTTAGGAGTTACCTCAGCGGGAAAATAGCAGTTTTTGTCTATCTAATGCCTCAGAAGCTATAGTAGTCATATCCATGATATTCATATTACAATTGTGCGTCTATATGAATTGAAGGTCTTTCTTTCGTTTGAAGACGTAATGATTTAATCCTGAATAACAAAATAACCCAAGCAGTAAATAAACAAGATGATGATAGAACAAAAGACAGTACGACAAACCAAGATTCAGGCAAGGTAAATAACGCTCAATAATAAGGCATGAAAAACCATGATTTGCATGCTAACAACATTGTCAACACTGAACCTAATGCTATAATTTATATATAGATATAATAATTGCAAATGCAGTTGTGAAACAATATCAGTTCAAAAGTCTTGTGAAATGTTACGCCCATAGTATGGGCTTGCCTCTTAAGGATATTGTCTGATTCGCAGAGTAAGGAGGTTTATATTCGGAACCGGTACTGGTTGTATACAACTTCCTCGTTGCTCTTCACTGGGGCGCATTGGAGGATTCCCTTCGCTCTGAAACATGTACTGACTAATTGTAGTGTAGTCACTTTTTATTCAGCCTCAACTTTAGTTGAGACTCACTATTTTTGGCAGGGCAAAACTGGCCTCTCTGAAAGATGATATAATTTTGCATCAATCCACGTGTTTCTTTAATTTGCTCAATTAGTATTATTCTCGCTATATCGATAAATATAAAAATTTTGTATTTGCATTTCTTTTGCAAGTAGATAACTAGATAGCAATAGAAAAAAATAGAAGGATTCGAATTCTGAAGCTCTGAACATCAACAAACAAAGTTCTGAAATTAAATGAAATGAAAAGTGACATGTTTTCTACAGCTGGTAAGCTGTTACTGTTTTCCGAATTTGATAATAATATTGCTATAGTATTATTATCGCTGCGATTTTGGACGCTATAATGGAAAAGAGGAATTATTCTCCTAGGAAATGTCTGCTTGTTATATTAATGAAAGAAAACATTATTGAAGTTAAACGCAAAGAACATTAGTTAAGTCTGAATACAGTCTTTATATAGAAGATTTAAAGTATTATTCAGATAATTGTATACATGACTCACCTATGCGTTTATAGGCTCTTGCGCAGTAAAACGCTGGAATTTATCGTATCTTAACATGCCGCTTTGGTATATCATCAAAACAAAACTACTGTTTGAACTACGAACAAAATCATCAAACAAGGAAATTTCTAGACTGATATTTAATTTATGATTTTGTTTCAAAGTGATTGTGTTTTCTTGTTGTTTGAATTTGAAATGTATATTTAAGCGAAACAGATCTTTGCTTCATATGAACGCCATTTTTTTTTCTGTTAACAAATTGTTACGATTTGGAGTTTTACTTACGATTTTACGCAGCCTTATACTAACATCAACAGCAATCAATCAGCGCTCAGTATCACATTCGAATATTTTATAAATATTATTATGGAATTGGTAAGGTAGAATAAATTAGAAGCTCAAAAGTCTGACCTGAACAGTTAGTAGAGAAAATATAGGATCCGTTTGAGACTCATTCCTCCCAAATTGGGTTTTTCAATTATGTTTGTTTAGGGTTTCAATTATTGTACTTTAGATGAAATAATGAATAAACGTTTATCTTATTTATTTGCTAGCCGTTAGAGGAAAATGCTAAACCACAGGATGACTCGCTTGAGGTGAGTTGTTCAGAACTTAGCATTCGTGTTGTGTCTTCTGTAAAATTGTCAGATAAGATATTTCCTCTGAACAATTACAAATTGATTTTGATCTCATGTCACGTCGCTCATGGCTTTCCCCTCCCCGACTGATGCATTTCCTGTGAAAAATTGGCTATCAAATTATGGGGTTTTTGAATTAATGGTTTTCACGGGATTCCCAGTTCAACTTTCTAGGCATATTTATACACTGGAATACATATTTGTCCATAAAGCAAGCACTATATACACCAGGAACATGGTAACTCTTCTGCAAAAATAATTTGCTTGTTTTGAGCAAAAATGTCTTGTTTCAAGCAAACAAATCCAGTTTTCAAGCTATTTGAACTTTGGACTTTGGCAATATATTTTGCTTGAAACGAGACAGTTTTCTTAAAACAATATGAAACAAACTTAAAACAAGCAAATTATACTCGCAAGAATTTAAATTTACCTTTGTATATAGTAAGTTCTCGGAAACTGGACGCAACTGTGACCCGAATTTTGATACCAAAAATATACCAAATTTTGAGGTTTGGCCACCCAATTGGTATTGCTAATTGCAGCCCCATTTTTGCGTTTTGCGTGAGTCAATTTTGTTACCCCGGAGCATTTTTGAGCTGAATTTTGGTTTCAAAAAATACCCAATTTCCAGGGTGGGGGCAGCTTCACATGCAGACGTAGCTTCCAATGCCAAATTTTCTTGAAATACTTTCATACAAAGTATCTCTAAAGCTATATTTACTTTTAGCCGCGTATACATCGATTGTTGTTTTCTCCTTGGATTGAAAATATAACTTCACTTTACACTTTTCCTTGGTTGACCCCCAAAAAATCAGAAATTGAAATTTCACTGAAGCATCGTTAGCTGAAAGTTTCAAGACTCCACTGCCCTCCTTATATATGTAATGCCAAACCTATGATTCTTAAATTTATACTAGATACCGTTCGTTCTATTGTGATATTGCTATACTTTCAGCCGTTAAAGCCCATCAAAGAGGAAACTGATAAACCAGCTATCAAAATTCCAAAGAAGATGCAGAGCAATCCAGTTAAGAAGGTAAATACATACCTATAATCATTATTTCATTATATGATTCGGCTGAATGGGTAAATGGGTATAGATATAGAAAGATGGGCATTGCATGCATGGATAGTTACTACTTCCAGTAACTGCATCTTTTCAAATCTAAAAGGTATCAATCAGATCATTTGAAATATAAACTAATAATAGTATTATGAAAATTATTAAAATAATTGAAATAAGACTTGAATAAAATACGATTGAATAATGACATGGTAAAAGTAGTTTCAAAAGACGAGAATCGTGTATATATAGCGTCCTTCGGATTTCAAATGATACACTCACAGCCGTAACCACCTGCCCTTGACAAGGGGTGTTATAATTAAATGTTCCCCGAAAAAGTGGGCAGATGCCTTGGAAAATGGGTGCGGCATATGCTCAACTGGAAGCTTCGGTACTTCAATACCTTTAAAAATTTAATGTCTCGAAATTTCCCTTTTTTATTCTTGAAATGTATATTGGGTGGTTTCGCATCCCACACCTCCCGCTCAGTGTTTATGACCCTGTATAACATAGTATCAGTATCACTTTTGTATTCAAGACGATATGTTTTTCGCTTAAAAATGCGTTACAACTCAAGCATTGGTAGAATTGTAAAACACAGAGTCGAAATAGATCTTGGACTTTTGTTTTTAACTAATATTTCAAGGATTACGATTTCTTGGAATCAAATTATACAACGAAAAATATATTTGACTTCAAATACGGAGTTTTACAGCATTTTCAATTCGGATGAAGTGGTACTAAAAATCTGATGAAACTATGCTTATATATGCATACTATCATGTACTGTCAGTATTTATTGGATGCAAGCATGTAATTATAATAATGATGTAGATTTAACATAGTTAAAAGTGAACAAACGACTCACGTCTGAATCGCAACAGTGATAAGCCTCCATATCCAGTACTTTTACTAGCCGAAAGCATAATATAAGTCATATCTGTACAGATTTTTTCATTTAAGCATATATAATGATAGGCAGGTTTTATGCAGCCCTGCCATAAGGATTGATATAGAATATTGTAGCTTATTCATATTCCTTTCATATAGGTTCATAAATGCATTTTTTTCAACTGAATTATTAAATCTACAGTTTGAAGACACTCATTCGCTGCCAACTCTATTCGTTTACATATAAAATGTGAAACAAATGATTTACTTGACTCTTGTTACATTTTATATTTGCTATATGCATGTTTATACTTTATTAACTGGAATCATGTGTTTTAATTGAATTTTTTTAGTATCACAAAGGAAAGCTTGTCATTCCTCTCACAGAAGAAGAGAAAAAGCGTCTCGTAAGTGTGAGCATACTGACGTGTCTGTTATAATTTCTGGTACTGTATATCGTTCTGACCTACTGCATTCTACAGACGTCAGTCTCATATAGGTAGATGCTTTATGTACTCTCCAGTCTCACGGTAGTAGGTCATTGTGGGCAGATACAAGCATGTTATTGGAAATGCTGCAGCTGAGGGAAACCTCAGATTAAGGGACCCAAGAGGGCCAACCTCGGAGAATCTTGTGAATGTAACATTGGAATAGGCCTGAAATTGCTTTGTGCATAGATTATAGAATACAGGGATTGGCAACTCTATTGTTCTCGGCTGCGCGGTCAGATTATGTCGAATTTGGCGCGAAACGGAGTCACGTGATCTTGAGCCGACACAAGATTACAACGATGCGGTAAAAACCTTGTAATCTTCGTAACTTGCATACTTTAATATCCTACGTTGCTCAATATTTTTTTGAAGTTTTATTTTTTGACAATGTTATATAGAGCTTACTTTAAATGTCCATGACAATTTAATTACGTTTAAACAAAATAGCGAGTAGATATGGCCAATTTAATTCACCATGTTTTGAGGTATATTTCACCAAAATATTGCTTTGATCACTTTTGCAATTTGCAAATTAATGTTTGTAACTTTGAAATAGAAAATGTATGTCATTGTCGTGATTGAATTAATCTACAAGTACACCTATAACTAACAAATCGAAATCAAGCTGAAATGTTCACTAGAAAATAATTGCGCTTCTAAATGAGAGGAATACAGTTTACAGCTAGGCGGCCTATATAGGTGTACGACATACAAGTAGCACAAAATACACTCAACAATTTTCATCACATAACAAATAATCCGTATAGTGTATGTATCACAGCAGAGGGAATGAATACACTACAAAAATTTAGCAAGCAATACACAGAATGAACAAGATATGGTACAAATATCGATAACTGGTTGGTTTGGTGAATTAAAACACTTGTAAAAATATTCAGTGTCGATGAATTACATTTATAATTACGTTATGTTACACTCACATTTACAATGAATTTTATACAATATCAAATTATGGATGTTCACCTTATTATTCAAATTAATGTTGATTTGTTGTTACTTCAAAGTTTGAATTTTCTTTTAATTTGTTCCTTAGCGATTTCTTTTTCAATTCCAGTTTCTCTTTTCAGTTACAAGCAGTAAGCCCATGTCGTTCGTGTACGAAATTATCTCACTTCATATAATAAATTATAATAATATCTTGTAGACAAATAAAAATAAAATCATCAGTATTGATTGTTATCTTCTAAACCAGAGTGTTGTGCTGCTACATCCCAGCTAGATTAAACTTTTGGGATTTGCAAAACATTCAAGCGTGTTTGCGTCAAAAGTCCATCTGATCTACTTATGGATAAATTACGAAATTCTTTTTCACAGTTCCACAACAATAATAAATAGACTTTCCGAAGGTGCTCATCCACGCAATGAATTTCAGATAAATGTTTTTATCACTGCCGAGAAGATTTGTAGGGAATAGATCAAAATTGTTGAATATATTTGACACATCTCCAGAAATGTCCAACAGAAATATTTACTCATTCGTAGTAACTTTTGAGAAGAGTAGATTCATTTGGTGGTGAATAAATAAAATTGATAAACCTTCATCTTCATCGATTCGAGGGATAATTTTATATCAGTGTGTTTTGATCGTGTGTGAAGGGTTACTGACCCCGTTAAACCACCTTTAGTTTTCCAAATCCTTCAGCAATATTAGCATTAACGTAAACTTCTCTCTAGGTGCGCTTTTCTAAACTTTCACCGATAGAGTTCGCCATTTTCTTCATCGCCTTTCACGTTTAAGAAATTCGAGGTACTGAAAATCATTGCTATTTAATTGACCATCCATTGCAAAATAATGAAATAATCAAGTGTACTTTTACTAGCCAGCTTGAAGATATGAACGATGATGATAAAATGAGTAGAACAGTCGACCGCGTTGTTGTAATGACGCTTGTGAAAATTTGTCACAAAATTCTGTGTCGGCTCAAGAACACGTGTTTCCGGTAAATCTCAAACAAAAACATATTTAGTGCCCAGACCTTAGTTGCCAATCCCTGTATTCTATAATCTATGCTTTGTGGAACGTTGTACAGTTGAAGCTTGATACTCTTGTCACAAATTTTCAATCTACTAAATCATTGATGAAATTCATTATAAATTACTGGAAATTCACTTGCAAACTAGTAGTATAATGGAGCTGGACATGTTGCAATTCACCGGTAGATTGACTTGAGATTTTACCAAGCAACAGTGATACACGCAAAATATAAAGACAAACTAGCATTATAGAATAGACCAAGGATAGTTCGTAAGCATCAGTCAAAACTGTAAAAACATACGTCAACCGATAGTTTCCTATTACGTCATATCTGTGCTTTACCAAGAACTTTTGCGAATATGTTTCTATCTTCTGATACTAACAATATTGTCTGTTTGTAAACAAATTATTTCGATATTTCTATATTTCTATATAATTCTTTGAAACACGGTAAACTTGTAGAAATATTTAGCTTTGAAAACCACACGCTATCGATGCAATTAGCTATCGATATAAATATTTCCAATCCCAATAATATACAGTAATATAGCTTCCATTGCAAAATTTAAAATTAAATATGAATTGCCTTTTATTCAAAACATTTGCCAGCTAAATTTCCCCTATGAGATACATTCCATACTATGAAGAGTACAGATACTCCTGAGATCCACTATTTTATAAATACTGCTTTCAATATATCCAATAAAATACGACTTTTTAAATATCATTTTAAATTATCATTTCTTTAAATTTTAATCCGCTAGAAATAAAATTCATGCAATAAAATTATTCGTCTGTTAGCAGAAGGGAATGTCTTTCATATATGGAATCCTCTCACAATTTCACGATTTCATGGGGTGATGCTTTTCCCTTCACCGGCTATGAAATGTTAAGAAATTCCAATCTTCTGACTGTCAAAATATGAAGATTAGAAGTATTATGCTGCATCTTTTGAAATTGAAGGCTCTCAGTTCTTAACTATTTCGAAATTTTACAGTCGTGATCGATTTCTGAAAATGGCTATATCCCCGTCCAAAAATATTGAATCCCTCACCCCTCGGGTAGCGGCGCTCCGTTCATGATGATCAATAACTGAAGCATATATAAACAATACATGTAATTCATTTGGAAAATTTTCATGACAAATAATATTAATCCACCAAACAATATTTATTGACATCTGATGGATATATGATATAAAATAAACCACATAGTTATGATTTTAACCACAGACGGGAAGCAAACTTTTTCTAAACGGGATACGTTGATGTGTGCCTAGTTAATAACAGGTCACATGGTATCAACTATCATAATAATCTTAAAAGTCAGGTGGGACACTGAAGCGGCAAGGGCTATCAATTTACCCTAGTGGATTCTCAGCTCCTTTATAGGGGAAACAGAATTCAAGCAGAATTTTCAAATATTTGTGTTTAATTCTTTTTGCTAGATAGTAATCAGAAAGGTTTATCGCCAATGTCCAGTACTGGACCTACAGCAATTGCTAGTATGATATAATGCCATTAGAATATCTCTCCTCTGCAGGATGTTATTTAGACTTGTGGTTTCATTCTCAGTCTCAAAAACGTTTAATTCTATTTGAATATATAACCATCCTATTACTCATCACAGTGACTGTAATGATTAACGGAGAGACAATTAGAGTTTTTTATGTTAAATCTTAATTTTCTAAATACTGTTATCTGTTCGTCTTATGATGATGTAAATGATTTAAATTTTGTAAGCCTTTATATCGCATTTCCAAGAATAGAATTTTACTCATAGACAATTCAACAGAAGCTAACAATGGACACCTCGATCATTAATTATATAGCTTGTTGTTTACAACAGTTAAAGAACTCAATGTTTCGAAAGAATGCTCTAATGAAATCAATTCCCCGAAATTGAAGGTATTGAAAAATTTGAAAGGAATAATCAAGTTCCTTTTCCTCAGTAAGCAGAATTACACTTTTAATTGGCTTGTAAAGAGATGCTATATATTGTACTATCCCAGAATGTAAATTTTGTAGGAGAGGCTGCAATTTAAAGAACGCGGGATCTGGTCGGATATGTTTGATGATTGTATATCCGACCGGAGCAGGGAAAATTTTTAATAGACGAAATTCCCATCTAGTCTTCTTCGCCCCCTCTGCTCTGAGTTGCTTCCGGCGTTCCTGACTCAGATCAATTAATCATTAAGAGAACAGCAGCTTTCTGCACATGGAAATGAAGGCGGCCGACTGCTTCTTAAATCACCAATGTAAGGAAACTTTTTAAATTTTGCAAGCGTTTATAATAATATAAGAAGGATATATTGTGTGGCGGTATTGTGTGCAAGTGTCTCTAGATTGTTAGTATAACGTTACCTTCACGTTAATACAAACATTTTCTGTTGTGTTGTTGTTATAAATGTTTTGCGCTACGGATGAACTACTTGTATAATACTATTAATACTGTCGATTTGAAAGGGTTCACAGTATAGCATTGTTCACGCTTGATTGTCTTAAGCACAACACTGTATAAATGTAGACAATCCCAGGATCTTTAACGATGCGTAACTATCCTTCCGAGAATCCATACGACGTTAGCGACGTTACGAGTAGTTTTTATTTATTGACTGAAATACCAATATCAATCATTGAATCATGGGAAAGAAACAAAGTAAATTCAAACATGAACACGACTTAACGGAAGCAGCTAAGAATTATTACGATGTTTTGAAGGCAATTGGTGTTGGTTGTTCTAAATTAATTGAAGATCCACAATATCTACAGCGTGCAATCATGCGATATGAATTCCTTTGGTTGCCATTTGCCGTTAAACACGGCTCAGAAATCATTGCCCCGCTTGATATCGAATTTATATGGATGGTACATATGCTATCACCACTGCAATATAAGGACGCTTGTATGAAAATTGTAGGTGAAATGGTTGATCATAAATGTCAGTCTAGTGAAATGAGATCGACACTCTACACATCTACAAAGGAGCTCTGGCTCAAGACTTATCCCGATGAACCGTATGAAATCAATTATCATGCAAACGATGAGCCTAGCATTGTTATTTCCAACTCAATTATTGATTACGACCTATTGAATGCAGCTAAGAAACAATTGGAATTTATGTATCAAGCTGGGTTGCCTCATTTCCGTGATCAGAAATATCTAACCCAGGCTTTAAAACGTTACGACAGGATGTTGTCTGTTAGAAAAAAGAGTTCTGCGATCGCTATTGTTCCTTGCTATGACGTCGAATTAATATGGCATACTCATTTACTACACCCTGACAACTATCAAAAGGAATTGAAAGCAATTATGGGAAAAGTTCTAGATCATGATTGGGAAGATAGGAGTACCTCTACGTCATCTAATCATAATGTAAAGGGTCTTCTACGTCTAAGAAAGAGGGCCTTTGCTGTGTCTGGTGCAATATCCAGAGGTAATCCAGTTAAAAATCCAAATGAAATGAATAGATTTGATGGGGCTGATTTATATGAGAATGAAGAATGTGTAATTGTGCTTAAACGATTGCAATTTGAAAATCTGCCAAAGGAATTATCATGTACTATTACAATCGGTGTAGAAAATAATGAAAACGATC
Source organism: Haliclystus octoradiatus (assembly GCA_916610825.1). Taxonomy (NCBI): domain Eukaryota; kingdom Metazoa; phylum Cnidaria; class Staurozoa; order Stauromedusae; family Haliclystidae; genus Haliclystus; species Haliclystus octoradiatus. The sequence continues at coordinate 12,363,008 of OU744453.1, forward strand.
AAATAGTGAAGGAGAACCTCTATTGCCAAGACAAGAATTTGGAGATTTCGTTTGGTGATGATTGTGAAGTACGATTTAAGTTGAACAAATGGAATAATAAAGGAATCACGGTATTACTTGAAGGTGTATCGAATTCCCAGATAATGTCAAAAAAAGCTACATACAACGTGTTGTTGAATCATTCACTTTTATCGCAATTAAGTAGTGGAAACCAAGAAAATGTATTAATGGAAGAAGCCGGCAATAAGCACAAAACCATTTCAGTTCTTGTTGAAGGTAATCAAATTTGTAACCCTATAAACTCTTCCAGTGTGTATTGCTTATGTTTTGGAAGCAGTTCACCATATGTAACGAATGACAATATCAATGATGTGATTGGCTCAACTACATTATCACCTTTAAACTATCAGCAACTATCATCAGCGCAATGTCAATCTACTGAAAATACCGTGCATACAACCTCTGTTAAAGATGCTTTTACATGGCAAGTTGTCCACTGTAGACAACCAGCCATTTCTATTGTTCGGTTGATTGGTGCAAACAGCAACTGTCTTGTTCTTGGCCATACAATCGGTCCATCAACTCTTCCTCGTCCAAGTCAACTTGACCAGCCCAATGATTGTATATCTCTTGATCCAACAACACAAAAAGCAATGGTTGTACGTAACGGTTATAAAGATTGGGCAATAATTAGAAGTTCATGGTCACAGCAAAAGGATTCCCACCTTGGAATGTTTAATGTAGATATATTTCATTTGGATGATGTTATTAATAGTAATAATAAGTCTCAACACTTTACTACTACTATGTCTTTTGATGGGTCGTCACCAGTGGAAATACCTATATATATCAAAGGCATTAAATTTTTAATTAAAATCGATCTTAAAGATGGTACTGTTGTATGCGATAGTGTGATGCCTTGTTTACCTTTAGCATTGTGTTTATCGTGTTGTGTTGCGGTTTTATTCACATTATCTCAATACCGACCACCTCCAAAGACTTACCCTGGAACAGATACTGTCTTACTCTATAAAATGCCAACCAACAGTCATAATGCTCTTAATATAACCAACATGAAGTTTCTTATTGGTGCTGGCTTATACAGTTATCATCTTCCTCGCCAGTACAATAAGAATCAATTTAATGAATCAGGTTTTTATATTATGGATAATGGTAGAATTATTGAAGGGCGTACTGCAGATGAAGATTTTCAAAGTCATGAATTTGACCCAAATGGGATTGATTACCTTGGCTGGGGTGCTGATACAGGATTTGTTACTATCAATAACGAAGAACAACTCAATACAACATTATAGAAATTGATTGATTCTTCATTGATTAATATAGCGGATTTAAATCATATAACGAACGATTCTTATGTGTTACTAATTAAATATGATTTGTGTTGTAATTATATTTTGAAACAGACAGAAATGGAGGTTACCAAAATGCGCCTGGTAGCTTTAATGATATAATGTAAAAAGGGTACCATTTTTGAATATTTGGTTTCAAATTTCAATGTTTAGTATGACTTTCTCATTAAATCTGGGTTGGTGGCTCTAATAACATCTTCATCGAAATGCCTAAAAACATGTATACAGCTTACACTACAGTGTCTGTCATGCTTATTATAAATATAGATAGTAATAATATTATAGTTGAAAATAGTGAAAAGTTAAACATTATTTTGCTGCTTAAAATTTCACGCCTAAGCGATCATCAGGCAAGTTAAATAATATATAAAATAAATAAATTGCCTGATGATCGCTCAGGCGTGGAATTTTGAGTAGCAAAAGGAATGTCTAATTTTTGACTATTTTCAACTATATTACATGCGCTCTGCGATTTTTAGCTTCCCGAGTGTCTCCCAACCTTTTCGAGTTTAGTAAATATGAATACTGTAGAAACATTTGCAAGGATGTGGTAACCCTTTTCTAAAATAAAACAAATGTCGGAATCTCATTGGACTGCGAATTCTCAATTCATGAATTCAAAATTTAAAATTCAATTTCAATTCATAAACCAAGCAAAGAGAATCCCACAACAAGATAGATATATTGTCGAATAAAGAAAGACATATACAAGAACGTATGTAATATAAGTGGTGCAATAGTTCTTTAGCAAATCAATGCAGTATAATTGTTATTTAAATGTTAGGTTTACCTTGAAACAGCGTAGTCTATAATTGTCTTTCATTCTGTGTTTTTATTTTGCATGTTACACGACCAATAACTCAGTTACCACGCTTTTCAATAAATATAAACATCTTGAGCTAAAATCGTTTTTTAAATCGTAGCCATTATTGAGATATTTATTGGATTGTTATCAAAAAGTTGTAAATTCTGTATTTTATCACAGATCAAACTTTTTGAAGCTTGCGGTTTTGCCGGTTTTCGGAGCCATGTTTTACCCTAGGATTTCATGCACGCTCTTTCGACCAATCAGATCGCAGAAATCCTTCGTGATATTTTAGAATATACAATGCTATATTGACCAATGGAGCTTAAATAAGAGTTGAACATGTTTTCATTTGGCGTGCTCCATGCGAAAACTCACAAAATTTGATTGATAAAGCTTCATCAAGGTAAACTACTGACCAATGGGTACCCTTGTTAAGAGCAAATAAATAATTAAATAGACCGTTTTTCAGTTAACAGTTTCAGTATAAGTTTCATTTCATTTGCTACAGCATCAAGTTACAAAATAATCGAGTAAGTTTAAACTTTGCTTATGTGACCAATTATTACACGTGCATGTAGTGAATGCTAATTTTCCTGTTCCTGATTTATTTTTGTTACGTTCTAGATATAGAATATGATTATCAAGAAGAACGATTTGAATTTATTGACATCTTCCTTCATCTTACCATTTTAATCTTGTTTGATTATAGGAAGCAGCCAAAGTGTTACAAGCAATTCTGCCCGAGTTTTGGAAAAAATCACAGCGACGAAAGAAATTTAGATGGGTGACATCTGATGAGCTACCATGGAGAAGTGAGGCAAGGAAACGCCCTTTTTAAATAACATCATTCTTCTATTGTATGTTTTATCCTATACAGCTTTTTCACAAGTTCCCAATGTGTCCCTAGTGAATTATTTAAAGAAAAGATTGATAACCCCGGGATGAATTGTTATACAACACCAATAGGGCCGATGATTTGAAAAGCTCTATAATCCACAAGTTCCATTTTTGAGTAAATATTTGTGCATTCATTTTATTATAGGTAAAGTAATCTCAAACTGTATGGATTTTTATGTTTTCATCATTGAATATCCTATGTCTTAAAACATTTTGTATATAGATCTGCATAATTGCTTGTTGTTGTGCATGCATCCGTTCATTCTCGCAATCTAACAATATCTTCCACTTTAATTGCAGCTATCCCTCTTGCTAGCTAAAACATCCTGGCAGACGGTGAAGTCAAATCTATACCAGAATGCAAACAATAATGCTGCTGGAAAGCATACCATAAGGTATTATATCATATCGTCTAGATCATATATAGGTAGTAGTTATCGTGCGATCAGGATGAAATTGATACCAGATGAGTATTCCAGTAAGATGTACCGCCGATAGAACTTGCTGATAAGCTGATGTGTTTCCGCTTTTGGTAAAATATTTAAATTGGAATCCATTTTAGCAGCTTTCTTTAGGTTGTCAGCATTTTTACGGGGTCATTGCATCAAATGAATAGTCTTAAAAATTCTAGTTTCAACTATTTCCCGCTTAAATTCGATACCATAAATGATGTGCTAACATGATTCATTGACTATGTAATAAGTATGCGATTCACTCGAGGGTTGGTCGTCATTTGCAGATTTCCCTCCCTTTGACAGGTACGGTTTATGTGATGTGCAGTTTCGTGTGTTTAAAGGATACGAAAAACATTGGATATCATGTTATCTAAACCAAATATTCATATTAGAGCATCATATACTACATTGGGATTCGCTTACTAGTGATAAGAACAATGCCCTCGTATGCAATGTTTTGGTGTGCTTTCCATCAGCATTATTGTTTGCATTCTGATTTAGATTTTACTTCACTGTGTGTCTGGATGTTTTAGTTATAGCTGCAATTAGAGTTGGAGATATTGTTAGATTGTGGGAATGAACTGATGCATTCACATGCAATGTTTAAAATAACTACATCATAATATAGTAATATAGAATGTGTATGTGAATGGGAATGTGTCATCCCTCTTTCGCCTAACATATTTGCTACACAAAGAACGCCACAAGTCACGATTGGACATAGATGACAAAGAAATTTGTAAATAAGACAGTTTACGATACAAAACATTATTAAAAAAAGATACTATACTTGCCCGTATCCTCGTCGAAGCTTATCCTTCGGTTCAATACATGTCACTGATTAAACCTTATAATGAAGTCAGTTTAATGTCATTTTCCTAAATTGAATTTGTATTTTATTTTCCTATATAGCTCTGTACCGTATTCAACATTTTCATTGGCCAGTAGTCATGTGATTATCGTATCATGGCCCAATTGCATTCGGCAGCAGAGAAGTGCTCTAGAAAGGCCAACAGATCTTGGTGGGTGGACGTACAGTCACGATGAATCGGAGTTAGAGGCAACACGATCAGGCTCTGGCCTTGACAACTCTATGATGCTGCCTGCGAGGTAAGTACCATAACGTCAGATGAAGGTAATATATCAAACTGAGGAGAGAGATCAATTTCATTTAAATTCACATTGTAGAAGGTAGACCTTTCGTCTTTTTGGCAAGTCTTATCGATTTCATTGTAAATCGATGTTAACAATTCGACTTGAAGGCTAGTTTATTCTTCTGTGTATATAGTTTTTGCTTTCTTTGCTCTTGATATCACTAACAATTTCTTTCCAACCAACACCGAAATGTCAATGAAGTGAATAGAATAGTTGATATGGTTACAAGAGAATTTCAGATCAGAAATAAAACTGCTGTCTGGGCTTTATTCAATCACTTGCTATTGCTTCTGACACGCTGTTGGTTTCGTCACAGGGCTATAGTATATATTCTGTACTAAATTAAGAGGTGCATCGATTAGTCTGGAGAAATTCAACTATAACATCGTTCCATAAACAGTGCAGTCGTGAATGAGCAACTCTGCAACTCAAATCTTCTTATTGTAAATCATTGTATGTTTTCTTTCTTACACAATTAGCTTCGTAGTTGTCCGTCATTTTATTCTCACTCCATGATGACATGTTCACGTTTTCACTGCCTCTTAGCCAATCACGGATCAAAGCAAATATTCTCGTGCTGGAAGTAAGGGTGCATTCACAGGTTGCCATGCTTCATCGCAAAATTCCTGCTTATAAGGGATGTTGGGAGACCCCAGTGTCGAACAACATTCCGAGTTAGGAATTTGCGTTGTAAAACTCGAAAGATTTTCGAATGCTGTTCTAGTAATTTGATTGGCTTACTCCCGTGTTTGGATCACGCAAGCCAAAACAACTTAAATAACATGAGACAAAAAACATCCAAAATTTCTAAATAATTGCAAATGAAAAATTGCATTATTAACACCGTTGATGATATATATTTAAGAGTACAGTATTATAATTCAAGGCATTCTTCTTCTTTGCGTCATTTGTTTGGTAATGGTGGCTATTCCGAGACAAAAATGCCCTACAAAACCTGCAAAAACTTTTGAAAGAGCAGAAATGAGAAACAAGACAGATCAAAATCATAGCGTTCGAAAGAATCGAAAGTGTTTCGAAAGTAGAACTCTGGATCTGTGATTCGAAGAAAGGCAAAGTATGACGAAGACGTGAAGATTTATAGGAGAAAATTGATCTAATCAGTCAAATCATTTATGTTAAATTCGTTTAAAAATAGTAAAAATATGTTTCATTTCACAAAAGGGTTACTGCACGGCAGCATTGTGTTTGGGTTCTCTGATACCAACACTTGGGATGTTGGGATACACTCGAAAGCTGAAAAACACTCGCCCTACAGGCTCTTGTTTTTCTGATGCTTTCTCGTGTCTCCCAACATCCCGCGTGTTGGTATCAGAGAACCCAAACACGGCTGCCGTGCAGTAACCCTTTAATGAAACGTGGCGAAACCTGTGTATGAATCGAACAAAAGTTGACCCTATCAAAATTGCAAATTTTATCACTGCAAAAAATTCTGCCATTATTATTTCGCACTAAAGGGTTGCCACACACTTTCCATGTTTGTATTATGTGTTCTTATTTTGCATGCTGCACGACTAAATCAAATCAATAACTCATATACCATGGTTTTCAATAAATATAAAAATCTTGAGCTAAATATCGTTTTGTAAATCATTGAGATATTGATTGGATTGTTATCGGAAAGATTCAACTTCTGTATTTTATCACAGATCAAACTTTTTAAAGCTAGCGGTATGAGTCAGGTGGGTTTATAACTTCGTTCTTCGTTCCTATGTTTTCTAGCCAATCTAACACCTGCAAATGCGATGATGCAAAAGAAATGAGGAATAGACTATTGGATAATGTTAAAATATCACTTCGCCACTACAAAAGGTCAACGGTAATACAAGATAGTGCCATTTGTCAAGTTGATTGTTCTTAGCTATCAGTTGATCTATAACGGCTTTCTGATGAATTTCTGAAGTTTCGATTTATATCTGGTACATAATGAGTTAAAACATTGTATTTTGTATGGACCTTAACTACAAGTATGTTTATTTAGACAGCTATACGATGTGAAATATAGATAGGCATACGGAGTCAAGTTATTCTAATGTACGGCACTCTGACTGGCTTCACACGTTGTACATTTGAACTCAACCAGGCACTGGATATGTATACTTTTCAGCATTTTAGATGGCTCTGATACACAGTACTTCATTAGTTTGTGTCATGTTTGTGTATTTTGGTATGACAAAGAGAAGTCATTCCCTTATTCCCTGGGTAGTACTGATGGTTGTTATTGGTAATAAATTTCTGCTATTCTTTTTATGTAATGCCCGACGAGATTTCAACATTAGTAAATGAAATTGTGAATAGAAAACTTGATTTGTATACACGCTTGTTGAAAGAGGACAACTGCACGTCAGCTTTAATTTAATTTAAGTGTCTTGAAATAATTTACAACAAAACTTTGATATCTACGCTCGAGACAACAGGGTCACTATAAATCATCATCTGAGTGGTCGATTTCTTTTCAAATCAAAAGCAAAATTTTCTAATCATCATAATAACCAAACAATTTCAATGACACATTTTATTTCTTGGACATTTTTTCAAATTTTCGCCAAATAAGATGTGAATTGTCATTTAATGTATCTTTTTTCTCACAAGTGGGAAACATTGTTCGCGGCATTTGATTGGACGTAACTGTTTTCTCCGTAAGATAAAAAAACAAACGAAAAATATCACAGCAAGTAAACAATGGAAATCTCGCTGGGTATAAAATAAATACAAATATTTAATCATGGTGAAAAGGCCAAGACGTATATATATTCAAATCTTCTTATTATGATGATGTAGCTATTTTATTTATGAAACAGAGGTTGGTCAAGTGCATGCAAGTTATAAGTTTAAGTTGTAACTATTTCATTCTCATATTTGTTTAACAATCATTAATACTATAATATAATTTCCATATCTATTCAAAAGGTACTTGCACATCGTGGAAAGGCATGGATTCAACTTCAAAACACTAGCCGTCAAATGTATGATTCTGTTTATGAGTTAATCGATCATCCATCCTCTCCCTTTTCGATGGAAATGTTAAGTGGATATTTAACATTACCATTCTACACTGCTGCTGATTGTTTACTTGATATGATTATTCGTCTGTCTGCTGAATCTCATACTGAATATCATTCACGGGTACGTCTCTAGAATTCTAATGATAAACACAAAATGACATGATCCTTGATTGTCATACTGTTCAAATTAAAAATAGATATAGATGTATATTTCGATCATGTCTATGGAGAATTAATACGAAAGAGGATAACTATATCTGTAACACTGTAGCCACAGTATAAGTTTTACAGTTTTTTCATCTACAATGACTGAAGTCCCCGCGGAAGCAACATATTGTTTATTTGGGGACACCGGACATATGTTGCATTCATTTTTCCTTAATCCATTAAGCATTTTATTCTATTTAAAACGATAGTATACGACATAATATTTCTATCACTGTCACGATCAATTTAATATGTTGTTCTTTTATTTTTAATATAATTTAAACAGAATCACTTATTGTAATATCATTTTTGTATAGAGATTCTTGTGCTATTTAATTTGTAATGTTTCAGAATCAAACCGATGGCCAAACTTCCCCTTCTGGAATATATTCCAACCCTTCACTGGATGGGTTATGTGGGGGTGATTTCTCCCCTATCCGTCGGCTGTTGTTGTTTGCAATTGAATTGTTGTACTTCTCGCAAAATTTGGAACGTCTTGTTGATATCATCATAAGAACTAACTACGTTACAAGGTTGGTATCGTTAAGTTAATTAAGTTAGTTAAGTTAAGTTAATTAATTTAGTTAATTACAAAGTTAATTAGCAATCTATATTAACAACTAGTTAACACAATAACAGATTTTAACTTTATGCGTTCTTTATGTATTTAAGGGATATATGTAAGTGGATGTTTTACTTTCCTATATAATCCGGTCAGAATTTTTGACAAATATGCTAATGAGACATTTTTAAGAGGTGATCTTATATATAAATCATGTTGTTGTTTTCTTCATTATATCAACTGTATGCTTTGTGTAGTATACGTTTTCTAAAAAAAAAACCATGCTAACCATCGGGTCAAATTGAATGGAAATGAATATTTCGAATCTTGACAATTTTTATCTCGCTTTGTTATATTTGCTGGGATTAATGATCAGACGTAATTTTTTTCTGAAAACGCTTTCAGTTTAATTAAACATTGCCCCTATTTCAGAGATTGTCATTCCGAATCACTCCTTCCCATCCTGATCTACGCGCAGAAGAAACTGCAACATCGTGTTGAAGATATTCGAAGAAGTAGCACGGAAGATCAAGCTTACAATCACCCTCGTATTGTTTTCAATCATGCCACTGGCTCTCCTGTCGATGTCTACCTAAACAAATCACGTCCAGCAAACACTGATGTTGATCAATTGGTCGCTTCATCTCCTGTAGATCTCTACAATGTCAAAGTTGATGGTTTACGTTATTCGTCTGTGCCTTTACAATGGCAAACGTCACTTGATCGTTTCAGAACAGCGTTGGATGCGAAAGAGCCAAGCACTCGTTCTTTGGAGCACTGTCAAAGTATCCTGGCGCTGTATTTGGCCGGAAAACTCAACGAAGGTTAGCTATTAACTATGAAAATATCCAAATTTTAATGACAGAACATGCACTTTTGTGTATAAGCATCACCATTCATTATGTTCCAGACTTTGATTGTTTTTGTTTGCATGCTCCTTACTTTGACTTTATAGAGACATCTATTCTATTAAGTCTAATACACATCCCAGTCAGAATAAAATAAAATATATTACGTTACAGTATTACGTTAGAATACAGTATTACGTTAACTATATGTAGAGGAGTGGCTTGTTGAATCAAATATAGAGATATGATAAAAGCTCAATGTTGATCTCAGGAGTGACACTTCAACACTTCAGGGAAATTTCAACGAGCATCATGGCTAATAGACCTTAATGTCGCCATTTTTTCTTATTCATTCATCTGCTATCACTTGTATGACAGATGCTCACGTAGCATACAAATAGAATCGTCAAAACTGGATTGACATTTGAGGAAATTACATTGTGCATTCAATGCTCACAACGGAATGATTGCATAGATTGTGAGAAATTATAATCTTCATTTGAGCTGAAATATATCCATAAGTGCATGAAAAGTATAAGCAGTTAAGTAAGATCCTTGAACATTTGTGGCAGATCTTGATTTTCTGTGTTTGTTTGGAAGTTGAAATTGAAGTCGGCTTTTATAACTCAGATACTTGTTTTTTTCTCGATTCCAAATGAAAGGCTCCCAAAGCTTTCGGCAATTCTGTTTCTTTTATAATTTTCTCATATTTGCTTTGCTTCCTGTTAATTCCTGCTTTCATTTATTTGTTGTAGATTCATCTTCGCAAAAGATCAACAGAGAACAATCTGTCGTTGGTTTTGTTGCTAGTCAAGTCTTTCCTCCTCAGGCGCAACCACGTGACTACTCTGATGTGACCTTTGACAAAGCTGAAGACTTTGAGCGTTTCCCATTAACATCTAATGATCTTGGTGTTGTAATCGAGGCTTATGAAAATACCGTTGGTAAGTAACGATGTCTGGATAAATCTGGACAAGCACTGAGAACTTCAAATAGGCTATACTGCATGTTACAAGTTTGTGGCACACTAGGTTTCAAAGCATGTTGGTATCCCCTGACTGATATGATATGGCTTAAAAATCACGACAATAGCGTGATATTAGGTGCATAGTAAAATCTGCATACACATCAACGTCAACTATTACTTGATGTACTTGCTTCGCAGAAAGAAAATTCCTTTTGCAATAACAGATCTTGCTGATCTAATTGCTTGGTTCATTGGTAACACAAGATCATTTTTACTCAAAGCAAACAAAAAATATCTTGAATCCCAATTAAATATTCTTATAGAATGTAAATATATCTCATAATTTGAAGTTTTTCTTTTATATTGTATTTAGTACTTCTTAAAGAAAACAAGAAAAGGATACTCGCATCTCAGGCGATGGACGAACTTGGTGATATTTACTTCAATAATAAAAAATGCAAGTACGTCAACAAATTTCTGATGAAAATGTATATAGCATCTATAACATCTAGCATTTAAATTCTCAACCCTTCTTTCCGAGATCTCATCTTTTGAAGTCCAGCAATAATTTTTTTTGTCTTTATGAAGTATACTATGACCAGCAGCCATGTCACAGTTAGAAATTTGCTGCAAAATTTCAAAAGCGAATTCCTAAAACTAAAATCTATGTAATTACATAGTAGCCCTTTATATTCTCCATGTCTCGTTACTTCCATACTGATACACGTCTGCACGATAACAGCAAAATATTATGCAAACACTGCTGGTCATTTTAAGCTCTTTATAAGGTGTGTTGGATGTTAATATTTCACAGATGGATTGTATTATCAAACATGATAACTTATCGACATAACTGTTTTTCACAGAGTATGTACGCATGTTATATAATCACCTTAAAATCGCAATGTAGTTTGATATTTGCTCACCCCCCTACAAAAAGAGAAGATGACTGCGCCTAGCCCATAGTTTCTGATTGGAACCAATCAGAAGATTCAGGAAACAACTTGGATTTAGTTGACTGGCAGCTGCCTTCTGATCAAAGTTAATAGAGGAGAATCCATGGTTTCCATTGAGAATCTGTAAACACTGGATTCACGGGAATTGAATCAAGCACATTCATCTCCCGAAAATCGAGCATGTTTGAAATTTGTGAAAAGACCGGCACCTTCTGATTCCAAATAGTTACCACGCTTAATTAGTTATTAGAATTGAAGTTCATACCTTCGAACTTGGAGCAGACAACAACTTCATAGATTCATACTTCCTTTGTGCCTTATTTGAAATAAAACCCAGTCCAATCCTCCTTTAGTTTTCATGCATAGGGTCTGTATAATATATGTTTAGCGATTACATGAGTAGGAATCCTGAAAATATTCCAATGCATATCCCACAGTGTATGAAATGTACATGTTTTATATCTCAACGTTTTTAGTGACCGTGATTTCACGTTCATATTTAAACTGACATCATGATGCACCATTTTGCATATACAGTTTGTTAATCTTTATGTTAATGTTTATGTTAGACTCGCGTTTAAACATTGGTCCTATGGCTTGAACCATATTTTGAAGACAGACAATCCTCTTTCCCTACTGCAAACCATCTCGGAAAAGTCGTTGTTCACTGATAGGAAAGCAACATTAGAACATCTGTATCCACTATTACGACGATACTCGATATCTGGTTGTATTTTAGCAGGAACAATTGCAATCAAAATAGCAAGGTATTTCTGATCTGATCAATAGGATGAGGGTCAAAATTGAAAAATGCTATAATTACGCTACTTCAAATTTCATATCATTTTATTTTAACTGGTGTGGAACAATCCCACTATTAAAATATTTATATAATATCTCTATCAATAAAAGGTCTTCATGACAATATGAAATTCTTTAGCTATCCTTGTATATCACTGTAACACCTAAACATACAAGTTTTACCAGATAAAACCATTCTCATCTCCTTTCTTTGATGAACGCTCTCCCTGATGAGTCAGCTTCATTTATTTTTAGGTATATTCATCACAATGATAATGCAGCATGCTTATCATACTGTCATTTGGCCAAATCATTACTTGAGGTAACTACGAAAAATTAATTAATTTGAACTACTACTAATAAAGTGAAGTTGGAAATACTAATAAAAAATATTTTACTTGTTTAAAATTGTCTGTTTATCGTGTTTCAAGCCAAAAAAAATGTTGTTTTGAGCTTGTTTGAATATATTGTATATGTCCAACTTTTATCACTGCTTTATTTTATTATACGTTTGTGACGTTATTTCTCATAGGCAACATTATGTTACTCTTGTGTTCATCCTACCTCGTTGTCAGACTACACATCTTATGAACTAAACTGTATTGATGACCTCGATCCTGGTTCTAACCTCTTTGGAAATGAACGATCGACCAGCCTCAATGTCATAACTCCATTGGTTCTCTGGCTATGCAACTTCTTGATTGACAGTGGCTACACACTCAAGGTTTCTGAAAACAGATGTAGATATAACTTATTTTATATCTTACATGCTAGTAAATGTAACACTCATATTGGAAGTTTGACTAGGCAATCCTAGGATTATTTCTGTTTCCCATTATTTGAATTAGATAGTTAGCCCAACTGAGCTTGGCTATAGTTAATAGACTATAATTGTACAACATATCTTTATCCTCTCAGAAATACTTGAAAATGCTGTTTTTTCTCAATTTTGATTTAACATCAACATCATCATTTATTCAGGACCTGATAACTTTACATAGAACTTTTTGCACAGGATTGATAACTTGAAACCAATGACTTATAACTTTACCTTAAATAACTAAACCCAAGTTAATCAGTCCCTATATACCAATAAAGTTGTGTTGCTCCTTCTTCTAGGTTTGCTTGTTACCTTAGTTTGTGGGGGTTAATTGCCATTCGGAGTAAGACGGTATAAATAGGATACTGAGGAAGAAGAAGGATGCAAGATGACTGTAGGGGCAGCATTGACCAGCGGTAGCTATTAGTTACGAGTTTGAACAAGGATAGCGGATTTTAATGAGCAATATCAGTCATGGCTTCAAATTTCAAAATTTCAGACACATAAACAATGTCATGAAAATCGCAATGTAAGCACGCATGAGACTTTGAGCGCGTAGAGTCCATTGCTCATTCTCGCTCTTTTAAAAACATAAAACGTATGGTTTTGATTTGATTCGGCTAGAATGAGAGGCAAGTGTTTTCTCGAGGCGAGCTGATCCACCTTCGAATCATGTGTTGCACGCTAAATAAAAAAAAATGTAACGCTCCATCCCAGACCCACACCTGCACCTTGAGAATAATTCCATTGGATTCAAGTTCTGTTAAATTTTCTGACTCAAAAATTAATTTATTAATCTGCATTTATTTCAACAGTCCTTTCCAATTTATCATGACCTGTTCGAAAACGTAGCCAAATGTCAATCTCCACATGCATGTGTCGTATATAGCTAGTGCAATTGTTGTGCGTCACAATCCAACTCTTTAAATTCGTGTGTGATAGCTGGTTCCTCGCTCTCTGAGCAGTTCCATACAATGACTCCTAAAGCCCAGTAGACTAGTTTGTTGCTATACTTTCTATACATTAACATCGCCTTGCTAAATTTAATCGAAACTAGCCAAAGTACCAATAGATATGTAGGTACAGTATTTGGTAATCGAATTTAAATAGTGATAGTAAAGGTTTTCAAATGCGATTAATTATTGTGCTCATTGTCAACTTTTATCTCCCGTAGGTTCTACCGCTATTATCACTCTGCACTGTGTTTGCTGATGCCACTCAAAATCTCACGTTATCGTGCACTGCCCGCATTAGCAAGGTAATACAGCGAATGTTCTCGAATTTTTCCACCAAATACATGCTTACATTGTTTTAGATCCAATTCGTTTTTCGAACTTTTATAATTTGTAATTTTGGTAATTCTATTCACCCCTTTTATTGGCTTGATTTGACCAAATGATTATTTGCTTTGAATTCTGAAATTCATGTAAATTATTGCTGTTATTAATGTTGCACTGCTCTGAGGTATTGTATGATTGAGACTGTTTGTATAGAAAACAAAGAAAGCTCAAGAACAAGCCTTCTGTGCAGAATATTCTGGATGACCAGAGAAAGATGAATGTGTGGAGTATTAATAAACGGCTACCATGTACACGTGTCATGTTTGTATTCATATTTACTAAACGAGAGAAAGCTAGGAAGACACAAGTGAAACGCTGAAAAATCAAAGGCTCCGAGCGAGTGAGTTTTAGCGTTTCACTCGTGTCTCCCAACTTCTTCGAGTTCCGATTGTTGAATCAACTTTTTCAATTGTTTACAGATTAACTGCCTCATTAATATGTGGATGTTTCGTGAAGCTCTATCAATATTTGGCAACATTATACAAAATTGTTTCCCCTTTCATTCTGGATTGCACCATCTCTATCTAAAGGTATCATTTTTTATATTTCTTCAAAGTAGAAATCAACAGTTTCATTGAGTTAACCTCTCTATACTGTTGTAAAGGTAGTGAAAGCTCCAAAGCATATCAGCTCTCTCTCTCTTTTTAGAACGATATTTCTCAAAATCGAGAATCATAATCTCAAAATACAATTAAAATCAAAAGAGTGATTCAGAATAGCAGCAATAAATATTAATCACTTAGATAACACAAATTCCACATTAAAACATTGTTAGATAGATTTTATGTTGATGTCTTATCTATTAACTATTTCTGAACTTGGCCATAACCAAAATATATCACATTTGGTTTAAATTTTTTTCACTTGATTAATATATTTTGCTTGTTAATTTTTTTCTTAAAACAAGAGATTAGGGTTTACAACAAGTGAAGAATTTGAATCAAGCTGCAGTATACATATTCTGGCAATAATTAAAACATTTTGATTTTAATACAATACTATAGAGGATATCAAGGTTATCATTGATCGCTACTATATACTAGCTATTATCTAGAATAGAACAGTAACGGAATCTTCTGAATCTTGTGGCGGCGGAACTTTACTTTATAAACAGAAATCTATTCCCTTGTTGTGTTATGTTTGTTTGGGTATAGTGATCATTTGCTTGTATTCTACATTATAAAATCGGGCGCTGCGGAATATCTAAACCATGATATCGGTCTCAGAAAGTATCAGAAAGATGTATATCCCTAGATGATTTAATTTAGATAACAACCCACTGAAATCGTGTTGATGACGCAATACCATTTATGTTGCTGTCGGATAGTCATGCCCCTATTAAATGCAAGCTGTACCTTTGGACAAACTTAATACCCCCATTGGAGTTCCTCAAATCTTCTTTTAAGGGGGATATATTACATCTTGAATGAACTGAAAACATATGCAGACTAAGAGGAAGCTGTTTGGCTTATAAATTGGAAATCTCAAATATTACGTAGACTTTCAAGTTCGTTTATTTTTCAAATAGTATTGAAAACTAGTGACTCCTCCCGTATCAGGAGAGACTGAAATGTCAAAAGCTGCCTAAATTGCCTGGGTTGCGCTTCAAAATAAATATTCCTTGGTTTTTATCTATTGTTATTGATCTAGCTGTATAAATAACAAAACTTTTTAAAGATTAGTAACTGGCCCGTTAGCTCAATCGGCAGAGCGTGGTGCTAATAACGCCAAGGTCATGGGTTCGATCCCCATATGGGCCAATTTAGTATTTTTGTTTTTTTTGTTTGATTTTCTTTATTTTTCAGTACCTTTCTTATCAGTGTATATCAATTACATCATGCATACACTAAACAACATTTCACTCGATGAAAAGTGTATGGAGTCATGCATTTCATTCCGATTTCTTCTATTATCCGCTTTTTAAAGGCTTTTTACAGATGACTTTGCAAAAACGATCAATATGCAAATATACAAAAGCATCCAAAACTTAAACTCCTATTATACATAATTAAAACTAATTACAACCGTCTATATACATTTTGAAAATCTAAAATAAATTGAAGTTAATAGTGAAATCATCGAACCTTCTAAAATCATTTCTTGATTATTGTCCCATAAACCTATTTCTTGCCGTCAAAAACGCAGTCTACAAATTCTCAACCTAACATCATAACTGACAATCGACCTTCTCGCTACGTTTGGTGCAATGAAAAATATGTGAGTATGCGTAACAATTTGATAATAGTAACAATTCTGAAATTCTAAAATCTCTTTCAAAAAGAGTTATCTCATCCTATAAAGAAGTCGACGAAGATCGATGATATAAACTTCAGGCTCACTTCATCTACGCAAGGTATCTTGAAAACAAAATCTTACAAAAAGTATAAAAAATCAAGAAATTTTAGATCATTATGGTACACGAAATCCTGCTTTAATATTAAATATCAAATGAATAACGTCATAAGGCTTTTGAAGGCTTTTGAAATCACGTCCCAATGATCCGTTTCTACGCGGTCGGGTTTGTAAATTAAGAAAATTATATAAAAAAGTAATCAAATTATCAAAATAACATACAACGATGCAGCATTACATGATGCTATGCACAATAATAGAAATAAGTTTTGGCGATGATTCAAATTGGGCAAAAACACTACAGTCGATGGTAGTATCCTCCCTGAACCTCAAGAGTTGTACAACCATTTTAAAAACTTATACACGAAGAAAACTGTTCTGTAGCAGGAGAGCCAGATTTAATTGAATTTGAATCAGAACAACATTCAGGAAGATACACCATAGAAGACCTTAACCGAACAATAGATGAAGACGAGATAGTAACAGCCTTGAAACTTTTGAAACTAAGAAGGTCAGCAGGCAAGGATGGAATTATTTCAGAGATCGTGCTAGAAGCTTATATATACATTTATAAAAATCTTTTTAATCAAAATTTCAATTCGGGCTATTTTCCTTATTGTTGGAAAGAATCACTTATCTTACCACTTCATAAGGCTGACGATAAATCGAACTAATCCAACTATCGAAGAATTAGCCTTACTAGCAATCTTTGTATGCTTTTTTCTCTTATCTTGCATGAGAGACTTACTACATTTTTGTCAAAACATGACATTATCCATAGAAGTCAATGTGGACCCAAAAATATAAACAAATAGCAGATCATCTTTTCTGTCTCAAGACGCTTATTTCAAAGTACACACAAAATAATTTTCTATTAGTTTTCAAAAAATAATGCAACTTTTTTCCTGTTTTCTTGATCTTCGAAAAGCTTTTGACACTGTTTGGCATCCTGGCCTCCTACTGAAACAAGAACAATTTGATCATTGATTGCCTTTTTTACAAAATAATCAAGAGTCTTTAGCACAGATTATTTTTAAAAACAAGTTAACCAAGTCTATAAATCCTAGTATAGGCGTTTGCAAAGGCTGCATCATAAGTCCTAACCTCTTTAGTTCATATATTAATGATCTCGCTAACACAATTACATGTACATCCACAGACCTAGGTTTCCTAATTGACATTATTTTGCTTTCACAGAGCAAAGAAGGGCTCCAAAGAAAATGTCTCGATAAAACCTTCAACTATTGTAATGCGTAGAAACTGAAAATAACCAAGAAAAGGTCCAAATGCATCTTTTTTTCTAAACAGCCCAAACATGAAGACGCAATATTTTATACCACTGATACTGCTCTAGAAACAGTAGAACAGTAGAAATATTTAGGATTTTCGTTCCATCGCTCCTGTAAGCAGGTATATGGAGTTAATGAACTTTGCTCCAAAGCCGAGAAGGCACGGGCGATAACCCAGTGCATTATGATTGAGTCTCCAACCAGTTATGTTTCAATTCATAATACCCTCTACAAAAGTATTGTCCTACCAATAATTATGTAAGGAAGTTAAGTTTGGGGCGACTCTATATCGCATGAGGAAAATAATCCGCTTGAAAACGTTCAAAGAAAGATCATGTGCCAAATCCAAATGTTAAAAGTAAAAAGACATAATAATCCTATCGCTGTCAGAGGAGAACTCGCCTTTTTCCATTACAAATTGACATTAATGTAAATATGATTAAATTCCTACTCAGATTAATTACTTCTGATCAAAATAGCTTAATCTATAAAGCATTGGTGAACAATTTCTATCCAATCAAAACAGATCTTGGCTAAAGACTGTAGAGGGACATCTGATAGTTGTCGGTGTTTCTTTACGATTATAACTAAACAAAGATCTACATTTAAATTCCAATAAAAAGCGGTTAGTAATTGTGACTAAACATCAGCTTTGCAATAAATATGCTAATGATTTTGAACAACTAAAGCTACATCATGATATTCCAACTCTATCACATCAACTTATTCATTATTTAATAAAACACTATTCTATAAAATAGTTTTTTAAATTGAATTTGAAACTTACCTCCTTCTCCTTAACAAACAAGCAAGAGTAGCTATCACTCAGCTTAGAATTTGCTCTCATAGGTTAGGAGTCCAGAATGGCAGATATTTCAATATCCCTTACGAAGAAAGATCATGTGCGTTTTGTAAAAATAGCAGCCTTGACAATGAGATGCACCTTCTTTTTAATTGTATAATTTTCATAATAGTAATTTTAGAGATATATTTTTTAAAGGTATATAAAAACTATGTGACACTGAAAACTTCTACATAACAAACAGTGGAGGAAAGTTAGACATATTATTTACGCAACCGTCTTTTGCAGTATGCAAACTGCTTGGAACATTATTTGTCAATCGTTTAAACAGAGAAATGATATATACTGGAAATTCGTGTAAAGCGAATTATTTCGGGTATACCAGCCGACACTTGCATCAACGCATTGACGAGCACAGGAGAAATGGGTCTGCTGTTTATGCACATGTAAATCAGCAACACGGAAAATTTATTTCTGAAAACAATTTTTAAGTTCTGAAAAAATGCAAAGACAAGTTTGACTGCTTAATTCACAAAATGCTTGCAATCAGGCGAATCAAGCCAAACCTTAACACTCAGTCTGACTCGATCAAATCTCGGCTAGTCCCAGGAGCATAATGAAAAGCTATTATTCTTGCCTTTGTGAAATAAGCTATTGTTATCTAACACTATATCTAGCACTTTGTAAAAACTTTAACATTTTTAAATTCATGTATATTAAATCATTTTTAATTTTAAATAAGTTTCTGAAGATGACATAAGCAATGTCGAAAGCTCAAACAACGTCTATTTTATCGTTTAATTTTATTACACAATTAATAGGTAATAACTTACTGATACGACTTATTATAATAATAATTATTATTATTATAATTATTATTATTATTATTATTATTATTATTATTATTATTATTATTATTATTATTATTATTATTATTATTATTATTATTATTATTATTATTATTATTATTATTATTATTATTATTATTATTATTATTATTATTATTATTATTATTATTATTATTATTATTATTATTATTATTATTATTATTATTATTATTATTATTATTATTATTATTATTATTATTATTATTATTATTATTATTATTATTATTATTATTATTATTATTATTATTTGCTCGATTGTAGGATTGTGTAAAAAATGCTGAATCGAATTTCAGACAGCTCGTTTATACCTTACTTGCTACTTTATCGACAATAATTAGCACAAAATAGCAATAATACAATTTGCAAACAATTATCTTCAAGTATTTTGACTGGTGTAAATATTCTGGGATACTTGGAATGGATACTTACAAACGCCATCTTCAATTGCCTTTCTTGCAATCTACATGAATTTTATTTGGATTTAGGACTTACATGGTTTCAATAATAATCTGGCAATTACTTCTCAGTGTAATCAGAAGGTCAGTTTACATTCCAATGTATAGTATTTCCCGAGATATACAATTCAAATGGAATTACATTACTATTTTGTTTTATCCAATAGCAGGTACTAGTTCAGTATTGATCTAAAATAGAAGCACAATGAAATCGTCTTATTCCGGCCTTGCAGGAGTCGAATAGTCTTATATTTAATAGTTACATTTTTCCGATTTTGCTATGATATAAAGTTTCATTTATCAGAACTTTGTTATATTTATTGCTTCATTCTGTTCTAGAGTCTTTCGAGTTTTATCAACTGCTCATTGGGCGATGATCAACTCAAAGTATATGGTCAGCAGCTTTCACATGACATTCGACTGAGTCAAATACGGCTGGCATTGTGTATTGCTGATAGCATTAACATTCTACCAGAGCCACTGGATCTAAAGTAAGATTACAACTTCACACATTGCAATATTGTTTCAATCTATTTTTCTAAAATTTGAACCCATCATGAGACAAATTGATACGGAAATTACACACACGCACACAAAAGGGAGATGCAACTGCAGAATGCTATCTATAACTTTTTTCAGTCTTCATTCTTTATACACTGCAATATTACCCCCTACCCCCATTGCTATAATGCATATTACCTTATATGTATATTCATGAGTTGCGAATCTGTTGAATAGCGATTGATTTGCTTGTACTTTTTTGTCAGTTGTGAATTACCATTCAGTTCGGAATCAATAGAGGACATTGCGTCACCATCAACTATGTCACAGACTAAATTGACAATGTCACAACTGAAACTGGAAATGAAACGACAATATCGGCAGAATGTAGCAGGTAGATATTATTGTCTCTTAAACTACTCTTATCTAAACACAATGTATAGACCGCTATTAGAAGGTAGAACTTTCACATGCTTGTTTAGTGCACCCCATTGTGGTAACAGTCATAAAAATATAAAGAATACTAGCAATGAGTGACCCGCGCTGCTGGGTTGATCAATTCATTTTCAAGACTGCACGTCTCCGTTACATTTCATTAATAGAACAATAGAATAATCGCGTAAAAAATAGAGAATGGTCAAAGATGCGTGTGAAATTAAGAAGGACAAATTGCTTTGTTGTTGTCACGCAAAGTTGGATTACAAAATAAAGATATGTTTTCTTTCGATGCAGCAAATAGGGAATGGAATATAAAAAACTAAAAGCGTCATTAAACTCACGGGATAACACTGATTCTAATGATATGTTTTTCGAAATTTTTACGTAACAGCTGACAGAGAAAAACGAAAAACAAATAAACAAATCCAGCACGCATACACACACACACGCAGACTTTGACGTTTATATTATAGATAAAGAATACTGATGCAAATTTATGTCATTTTTGCTCTTTGTACTATATTGGCACCTTGTATATCCGTCGTGAAATTTCAAGGAGCATAACTATCTCCGTTTCAAGAGTACGTTTAAGAGCATCAATTTCCGTTGCAGTCAAGAGAGATATTTATTATTATATTATCATTTCTTTTTACTTTATATTTTCAATATTTTTCGGATAGATTCAGAAAAACAGAAAATGCTTCAACCAGATGGAATACAGTCAATTGCTTCTGGTACTAAGGTAAATGTGAAATAATTAATATGTTCAACTATAAAATGTCTTGCCATATTTCAATTAACTTAATAAATACGGTTTCATTTTCAGTTTTATACTCTTCTCCTTTGAATCCTTGTTCATGCTTACAGGTCGAAGCTCGGGGGGTACTTCAATTCCCTTTTGTATGGGGGTGTGAAATTTTGAAAATCCTGCTAGTACCCCAAAATTGCAGATTTTGCTCAAGACCATACGCCGACATTGCAAAAAATGTGTCATTTCCTGGCATTTTGCATGAAAATGCCATTGCGGCATCTCACAGAAGGGGTCCGGGCACCTCACAGCCGGAATATTTCCAGTTTTCACAGCTTCAAGTTGAAAATTCCACAGCAGAATTCCAAAATTGAAAATTTGATACCCCAAAATTACCAGCATGGTGCCAAAATGATGCCCCAAAATAATGGCACGTCCCCGCCGTATAGCGCCTTTATAGAAGTACCCCCCGCCCCCGGAGTGGAAGATCGATGGCTTAGATGCCACTTATTAACAAACAGGAAGTTTATAATAAATTTACAGAATTTTATAATTTACATTATCAAAAGTTTATGACGTATTATGGCTACATTTCATATTTCATCTTTATGATATTTCATTCATATTTCCAATGTGAACATTATTACCAATTGCATTGATTTCGTTTAATTTCATCTAATTTTATACTTTCATAACATGACTTACACATGCATTATTTTATTACTGTGCTCAACCGCAGTCAATCTTAAATAAGCAACTAACGATCACTATAGTCTAATTATTAATAACAATCACTGCAGTCCCCTGTTCTTAAATTAATTTTGAATTTTACTTCTTATATAGGCTGGTTTGTTAATCTCAGTACGTACCTGGATATCAGAAATGAGCAAAACAGGTGCGATCCTTGCTTGAGTAATTCCTCAAATTGATTTTGGTAATAAACTATACTCGAAAGCAGTGTATTTGGTAACAAATGCATCTATTTATAGTTGTTATTCTGTTTGATACTTGCCTTTTTGTGATAAAATTGATTTTAACTCATACTTCTTTCGCATGTTTCTTCGATAGTTTTTATCCTCCTCTTTTTTCCCAAATTTCAATTTAGAATCGCAGCAAATTGGTGCAATGGTTTGCGAGCAACAACTTCAATTACAAGAAACCTTTGAACAACGAATGGCAGCAATGCGTTCCAGGTCCTCGGAACAAAATAAAGAAACAGGACTTTTAGCTAGGTGAGATCATGCAGGTTACTTAATTTATTATTACCTGATTGAGCAAACTATAATCGCCCCTTTTATACATTAATATATTATTTGTCAAATGAAAAAGCCCCAATCTATAGTGGACGTTTTGTTTACAGAAATCGTTTCTCGCACACTATGTGCACTGTTTTCTTCTATTTGAATTCCAGATGTTTTATTGTTATGTATAGGGAGTTCCGAATCCATCAATTCATCTTTTAAGCCTGATTCCCATATAGCGAATTTGCCTGTTCCCTCCAGCTTTGAAATCACCCAGGCAAGACGAAAGATATCCGATCTAGACAATAGGGAAAAGATCGATAAAGGTCTACGGTTGTGAACCAGGCAAGCACGCAGGCAGATTGGCTATATGGGAACCAGGCTTTGTGAAGATCTAGATGTACATGTATTAAGTACTTCAAGGGTCTTGAAATAAACTACTCTATTATATTATCAATTCAGCAACAAATTTTTCATATTAATTTCGCAGTGATTTAGCAATGATTTCGTGAAACAGTATTGTAAGCTGTCTCGAAGATTAAAACTGGAGCAATTCTATGGTATAGATAATACATATATAGATATAAAGCAAGAAACGAGACTTTTTCTCCGTTACTCGAAGTTTCGCGCTGTAGCGCTCCTCAGACGGTTTTATTCATATAAAAAACATTCTAAATTCACCAAAGATATATACATGTTTAAAGTTTACACGCCTATTGATTAAATTGTTGTTCTATTGTTATTTGATGCTATGTTAGTTTCCGTAGTAAATTAATTATATGATATTGTTCTATTTATGTTTTATCTTCCTTGAAATTTTTCAAATAAAATTTATTTTCGTGCCTGCATTTCGAAACCAGCTCAGATCTTCTATTTAATAAGTTCTTGTTTTTGTAAAATGTTATAAATTCTTTTTCCTCTAAACAAAGATGGCATTTGATGATATGAGATGATATATATATATATCATATATAGATATATATATCTCAGATTAAATTGCCTGATGATCGCCTTGGCGTGAAACTAATAGTAGCAATTATGAATGTCTGATTTTTTCGTTTATTAATTATTAAACAGCTCTGCATTTATGGCATCGAGCACTATTGAAACAGCAAAGACAACACAAGTACCTTGATATTATTATTCTATATCCATATATATTGCTAGCAATCCGATAGATATGATTTCCATACGATTTATCATTCACAGCTTCAGATCTAATTCTTTATTATGGCTAAATAACAAGATTGATATGACGAACTGTTGTTCGCGTTTAACCAATGGGAACGCATTTATCAATGGACTACCAGGCCTAGATATCAGTGACACAATAGATGATTTTCAACGATTGAGAAACAAAGAATTACTGCTTACACTAAAGTCATATTCCTTATTTACCAAAGCAGCAGAGGGTGGAGATATTCATCAACTAATCAACGATATGCAGGTATAGTAGGAACTGTTGATTGTTGGAAGATCTCCTGATTATAGGTGTTTCACACTCGAAAACAAACATAAACAATGTTCAAGCTAAACTCTCGATTGCTGTGAATATTGCTATGCAATTTGGCATTCCATCGATTATAAGCTACATGAACATGCATAACAGGCTTTATCAGATCAAGCAAGAAATTCTTGCAATTTGACTTCGGGAATCAAACATTTTCTGTGCAATTTTTCAGTGCTTCGGAGATTTTAGGCACGAATGACCTAGAATCTTTCAGTTTAATATTGACATGCCGTTTCTATTTGTACATAATTATATGTATATAGTAGGTCGAAGATAAAAAATTTTCTTTAGGGAATAGAAGACGTAGCCTGAGTGCAGAGTAAAACGTTTCTTAAGAAAAGTGTAAAGAACTATAATTGAAAAGTCCAGCTGATTTAAACATTACTGGCATGGTTTTGAAAAAAAGTTAATTCATTCACTATTAAAATGTTGTCTATTTTCACTTTCTTGGATCTGTTGATAATGCGAATGGATTTGAAAGTCTTCCGATGTGGCCCCACTTTTGTTTATCACATGATTGATACCGAAAATCTGATTGACTGACATTGAATTAAATCACGTAATAAAAGCTTACCAATAAGGTTATATCATTATATCACTACTTTTTCAAGTCTAGTGCAGTGTCAGCAAAATAGCTTTGTCGGATCGGTTACGCAAACTTTTTCAAAGTGCAAAGCGTTTTCACCTTTCTTGGATGCAGGCTAAGAAAATCGGGCTTTGCACTATATGTAATTAGGACGATCTAGGCGTATGTTAATATTCTGAGATTTTATTTGTTATCCATGTTGGTAGTACTTAAAGACAGAAATTGAGAAGTTGGATTTCAGATCAAGTGCCACTGACCTCATTTATCTTAATCTCGGTCTCCTGTTGATTGATCTTCAATCTATGGCATCAGACACATCTAATGATATGAAACACTGGCATGCAAAATACAAACAACTAGAAGAAATTGTGATTATAAAGGTAAGGTAAACGCAAGTTCATTTATTGCTGAAAATGATCTCACTTTTACAAAATATTGTAGTCAATGAGACGCATATTGCTGATATAAATAACCTATATTTCTCAGCTGTCTTCTATGATTAAATGTACAATCGTGTTATCTGAATAAATACCCTACTTACAAAGCGTAATGTTTAATGTCATTCTTGCATGTAGGCTGTACAGTCTTGTTATCACACATGCTGTGAAAGAAAACTCTCAGTGTATGAATCGATAATTTTGCAACATTTTGCTTTATAGAAATATCAGTTTTTTCAGAAACTTGCACAGCTATGTTATTACACACCCATCTTAACCATTACAAATATTTTGTTTAATAACGAAATTGATTACATCAATCTTATTGGTTCAGAGAGATGACGCCAAATTACTATATCAACCAAAACAAAACCAGTTTCTAAGATGCAATTGATTTTGCAATTCGAACTTGACGTCACCAATGAGAATGTTCAATTTGATCAGAAATTTCTGCGAATGGAATTCAGAGTAAAATTTTACAAAAGCGTGCAAGTTACTTAACAGTGCATTTGTTTCACAGTTTTTAGGCTGTAGCTTTATGGCGCAATAGAGGCACTTCAGAAGAGAGATTAAAAATTGTTAAACTATGACGGCTTGTCATTGGCTGATCCCTTCTCTTTTTCTCCCTACATGCCCTCTGATGCGCCATAAAGCTATCCATCATAGGAAACAGTGCTTACTATGACGTTCAAACTCTTGTAGAATTGATAAAAATTTCCACTGTATCTTCATCTTCATTGATCTTACATATACAGCTACAGTGTTATGGTTTTACTTGCAATGAAGAGCAGCTCATGCCTAGTCGCCGTGTCGTTAACATCTATTCACCATGGTTTCAAATATTGCTGTCAATCAAACGAAGAATCATTCGATGTTTGTCTTATGCTAATGACCTTAATGTTACGTCAGTAGAGTCTATTTTGGTATTGATCGATGATGCATTGTCACTTGCATCAATGTCATCATCGGCATGCAACCCAATGGACATACTGGAGATTATGCAAATGCGTGGTAATTTATTCATTTAAAAATTCGAAATAATTATATAGAGCACAATAAGAAACATTTCAATTCTCTTGTTTCGATTCGAAGTTTAACGCAAGACGAGTTACAAGAATGAGTAGGTTTTTTCTATGGCTCTATTTATTTATTTATTTATTTATTTATTTATTTATTTATTTATTTATTTATTTATTTATTTATTTATTTATTTATTTATTTATTTATTTATTTATTTATTTATTTATTTATTTATTTATTTATTTATTTATTTATTTATTTATTTATTTATTTATTTATTTATTTATTTATTTATTTATTTATTTATTTATTTATTTATTTATTTATTTATTTATTTATTTATTTATTTATTTATTTATTTATTTATTTATTTATTTATTTATTTATTTATTTATTTATTTATTTATTTATTTATTTATTTATCTAAAAAAACTGAGTTGACAATTGTCTCTGCTCAAGTGTGGACAGTCACGACTCATAATGTATTTTATTTGTAAAACAACGTGCAAAAATCCCACATACTATAGTTTTCGTTGGAGTAGGAAAGTCTATAGCAAAGAATGAAGGTAATATTTCCTGATATACAGTCAAATAGTGCAAATACACACTAAGGAACTTTGGTCCTTTTTCCAATGAAGAAAATCTGCAACTGCATCATATAGGATTTCCTTGATTCAAGTTATGACTTTACAAGTATCTTAAGTGTTTGTTTAGTGGTGTAATATACAATCACAAATGAGCAGTATTCTAAGGATTCCAAGAATCACTGACGATTCGATCTGTTAGGGAAATCAGACCATAATTTGTCTCAGAAGGATCATCATTGGTACATCTCAAATACATTTCATTATCCAGGAAATACATTACGTTTACTTTGTTGCAATGGTCAATGTTCGGCAATGGATGCAATTAAAGCACTGATTGCTACAATCAAATATTCGAACAGTTGCTGTTACAACCCCCGGTGAGTGAAACAAGCTAATGTATTTGCACGATAACATTCGCTATAAGAGAAAGCCCTTCAGACACAGGATCGATTGATATTTACAAACCTCAATATAAAAGCATGCAATCACACATGTTATTTTTAATCGAGCAATTCTTCTCTTTTATTTTAAATGGTGCTTATTGACTTAATTGTATAAAATTTTTAAATGATAGAGTTAAATAAGTATATATAGAACTATTCCATCTCTGAATGAGGAAAAAAACATTTGATGAAAGTCTTTCGGCCATCACATCTTCATTTTGCTGTGCTATTACATTTACAGAATAATTCGACAGTCCTACCTGGAATTGGCACTCGTATTTTCACATGAAAGGAAGAAACCAAGTGCTATATTGAAAGGCGTTTCGACTGATCATAATGTAAACACAAAGCATTCTAAATGTGAATCTTCTACCAACATTATCAATCATTATGAAGTTTTCTTAAAATGTGCATGGTTATCAGTTAATGCTGCAGCTTCAATCACAGCTGGACAGAAAAGGTTGCAACAGTTGAGCAATGAAGTAACTCTTTCGGCGTCGCATCTTACGGTGGAGAACATCAGCAGTCTGCCTTTATTCATCAAACAAAATGTTGATAATGTAGATTCAATCAGCTGGCTGGAATTGTTTAAGCTGCTTATTCAGTTTGAACGGCAGTGCTCATTTCCAGGTCATTACTTCCAGTCATCCGTTTGCAATCGTGTTATTAATCGCTTTTATGGTATCTCGTGTTCCGTGGCTTCATCCAAGTATCAAACACTTCATCAATATTTGTTAAACAATTTTACTAGATATAAATCTGAATGCTGTGCTGCTTTGCCTACTGAATTCCTATTGAAATTATCTGCCAGTGTGTTGGAAGCTGGTATTGATCAGACAACAGGTAAATTATGTAAACAGTATATTTCTGATGCACTTTAATTTTATATGATCTGAATGAATGTACATGACTTACAGATAAAATTTCAAATTTACATAAATAGACGAAATCATGAACTAATGCCACAATGAAATTCTTTCATCTTCTTCCTAGCAATGCAATTCGATTTTATGTTTCAAATTTGTTGCTGTATCTTAGGCAATACATGTTCTATAACGGAATCTTCATTTGGCAATTTGATGGCAGTCCCTTACAGTGAATCATTGGATCTTCCATCAGTTTCTGATCATGTGACTATATTCCAATGGTACTTTCCAAACATGAGATTATCACGTGATTCATGCAATGATCACGTGATCCTCCTTGCTGTTAGCAATGCTAAAGCTATCAACGAGAAGATGATGAAATCTGCAAAATCACTAGGGATTGAATGTAGCACTATGGTGTTGCCTATCAACATATTGCATCAAATACATTCTTCATTGTTTGAATTATCTCATCTTATTCATGGGGATGTGATACCATTGAAGGGTGAGTTGGTATCCATTAAAATGTTACCGCTAAGTTCTATAGAATTACAGTATACTGAAAACCAACCGCCCTTTGCAAACGACGGCAACTTTTACGCAACCAATCTGTTTCTGTCTGACGTGTCTTTTTTGTGTTCTGAAGCAGTCTTTTCAGAAGCGGCTAAACGGCTCCGACTTTCTCAAGACTTTTCTAGAACAATTCAGGCTGGGCTTAAAGGGAAGTCATAGATAAGCTCGACATTGGAAGAGCTCGATACATTTCGAACAGAATGGTTCGAAAAGGCTATTGAAGACGTTCGATAACAAAAATCCTTGGAAATACTTAGAAATTCATCAAACACAATGCGACAAATAAAATACACGATGCAACACGTCATGCAAAATCCAAAGAGTGGCTAAACGACAGATTTTCGAAGGATTTAAAAGTCACGCAAATATTGCCGTCGTTTGGCCAGAGCTTAGCGATCAGATAAGTTTATATAAGTTATTAAATGAGACATATATTAATGTTTATAGGTACAATAGAGCTCGAAAAGCTAGTCATGTGTATAACGTAATTAATCTGATTAAGGAAAGTTGTTTTCAGGAACACTATCAGTAAAACACACTAACACAGATATTTCTAACACGTATCGCAACTCAAACTTCAATATCCCTTTTGCAATTTACTAATGATTGATTTATTGAACATCATTCATATTAACATTCAGTTACACCACAGAAGCTGTAACCAACCATGCTCAGTTTGATCTTACGCTCAGGTAGTGATTGTAGGGTAACTGTGATGTCTCATTCGTATAAATTGTCTTTGTGATTTGTTGACAGTACTAAGAGCATCTCATTTTAAATGAATGGTGATGGCATTGGTATCTTATCTTTAAATTATGCAGCATTGGTTCGTTCTATTTTTAAGAAATCAGATAATTTTAATTTGTACAATTATTTTAATTGTGGTTCATCTACAGGTCAATCATCAAAACTAAACGCAGCTATCCATGCAGTTGGTACGATAACGCCCATCGGATCGCCAAAGAAAAAGCGAACTGTTACAGTTAAAACAGCTGCTTCAAATACGAATATTAAAGATGAAAATGTTATCAAAGCATTCTATGAATGTATTAATAGAATCAATTTGATGTTTGGGAAAGACAACTCACCTGTATGTCAAAATATGATTATTTCTTTTGTTTGTGTTGGCATTTTACAAGCTCTGATTTTATGATTGTTGGCCTAAATAGAAAATGATTTGGCTGCCCCAAATTGAATTGACGTGAATCATGGCTTGTTGGCGAAGAGTTGACAAGCACTTTGAAGATGATCAGAAATGTAGTCAACTCCGACCAACAATCAGCTCTTGATCTATTTCGAGGTTTATTTGCGTATTAAAAAATAATTTGGCCACTCCAACTGTTTGTCAACAACCTCAGTCATCAAACGATTGGTTGAAAATGGCTCAATCCAACTCCAGGTCATCACAGTTTGATTTTGGTGCTGGCAACTAGTTTCAAATATAGATCTTGCTTTGATTTAGTAAAGTTTGGAAAATCTGTTATTATTGAGTTAATATGCTGTAACTTATCAAAACCTATCATGGTTCTATGTCCTGAATAGTCTAGGCACCACAAGATAAAAATGACTGACGTAGTCAGTCTCGTATGGCAATATTACGTGATCGTGTTTCTATTGTCTATGTTCGCTATATCGTCAATCAAAATATCGTGGTTACTATTTTGTTGATTTTGGCAAAAATCTAGATCATTTCCACAACCCAATTTTTTATTGATGTGAATCAGTAAGCGTATGCCACAATAAAAAATCATTTGACCATCTCTCGTTTTAATGGCGAGACCGATTCAAGCCAACAAGCTGCGTGTGTTGGCCAACGAGAAATATCATTTAACTGAAGCTTTACGTATAACTATTGTTAGTATAGTATACTAAAAAACATATGCATCATCCCTACAGATTTATAATTATATTCCAGGATATACGATTCGATGTAACATTGGCCAATGTCACCTGTCTTGAGCGTCTTTTCAATACATCACACGGCCATATTGCTAACACAGCTGAAACATTGTGGGAATGGCTAAGAACTATTATCAATCAGTGAATATTGTACATTATATGACATTATAGTATATCTTAGATGTTAAAGGAAAACTGTTACATGAAGCTGAGTGCTAGAATTATCGATATTGTAATCGTTATAAATGAAATGGAAGTTTGAAACTTTCAGTTTAAAAAAAGTTATGCTTTGGTATTTTGCAAACTTTATTATGTAGCACAGTTAACGCTAACATCCGGTTCCAAAACATATCGTTTTATCTCAACGGTGTTATCTAGCTGCTAGAGTCTGCTTATCGTTGCTGAGTGATATTTTTACGAAACCTTTGCGCTTGGTTGATAAGCATCGTATTTTCTTGCTGCAAAACAATGGCGACATGAAACCCTTTTTAACTTCTAAATGCTTTTGTTTCGCTTCTGTTGGGACCTGTCATGCAGCACATACCATTACTGTATATCTAAGTATCAAATGTATATAACACTGATAGGTGTTATAAACAAACAAACATTTATGTCATGGTTATTGCTTGCTGTGCATACAAATGCAGTGTACAAATTCAAATTCTGCTGTTAATTTTCTTCTGTGAGTTTCTCTGTGAATACTTACGAAACATTTTTTGCAAACATTGATTTGTTGACACTACAATCGATACCATTTTCGCAGAATTCCTCTAAAGACGTTGACCCACGAAAGCCTTGGATAGAAGCGATATGTGTAGAAAATTGGGAGCCAGCCAACATTTTGCAATGCAAGATCGTGCAGGCTTCATTTATATAAATTAATGGTGAAATTACTGGCGAATGCGTCAAATTACTTAGTCGATTAACTAGAATACTGTAAATACTTTCCCATACTCCTTTCAGGAGCCTGAAAATATTGAGGGACACAAAAACGGTCTTGGAGCAACTTTTTCTAAACATATAATAGACAACCAAACCAAACATTATAATAAATGATGCCAGAAAGTAATGACGAAGGTTTGTACATGACTAGAATTAAAAAACAAAATTAAAATCATTACAGACTATAAAAACAACATCTGCTATGATGAACAGCTATTATATATTTTTATAATGGAAATAAAACCATGCTCGAATTAAAGACATTAAACCGAAAATTCAAGACACTACAAAAACAATTTGAAAGAAAAAAAAAAAAAAAAAACGAATCAATGGAAGACCAATCCAAAAGGTATGTTAAATGACATGCCAGCAAAGATTTTGAATGGATGACTGTCTCAAGGCAATCTCAGACATCCAAACAGTGTCAGATATTCTGAATAGTTGAAGCAGTTCGCCTTGAATGTAAACTTTTATTCCCTAAAGCATGCGAATATTGTAGAACCATTTTATCAAACGAATCTTCATTAAGAAATTGGTTGCACTCGTTTGATGAAAATAATAGGAGTATAATCTGAAAAAGAAGACGATTGTGTCTTAATCATAGATAGTATATTTACTACAAAGCAGAAAAAGTATATTGCAGCAATTTGTCCAATTAACTGACTGGCTCTGCAACTATACGTCGGACCTAATCTTAGCGGAGCCTTTAACAAGCAAGCTACAAGAGTCACTGTTGGTATTTTTGTTTGTACCATGTTGTGACTCTTGGGAATTACCAATAGCTTATTATTTTGCTGAAAACCAGAAGAGCTTGCAAATCAAATGAGTACCATCTGATTTAATTCTGACTAGCTGCGACTCATCGCTGCGCATTGACAATCAAGACCTATCTGTCATGAAGTCTGTTGAAATTGATCTGCAGTGTCGCGGCTGACATCAGTAAAGAGTATTTACAATCTCTGCTCTTAGAGTGGTACATGCCCATTCGGAAGAACGATACCTTCTCAGTTACTTACTCTACTTAAACACCACAAAAGAGAATTACCTTTCTGGTATACATCATTCTCGACCCATACCACATGATAAAGTTGGCCCGTTATGCTTTGGCTGAATTGTCCGTTCTAAAATATCAAAGTGCAAACGAGAATAGATAGAATATTATACAAAAATTTCACGAATTACAATACATCTCAGGTTTACGTTGTGCAATAAAAGTAAGCCTACGTCACATCCAATGGTAGAAAGCCAAAATGATTAAAGGTTAAATTGGCTATCCAAACATTCATCAGCTCAGTGGCTGATGCACTGCAATTTCAACAACAGACAGATCATGTATATCGTGATGTAGGTCCAACAATTGAATTCATAAGACAGGCGTATATGTGAGCATATAACATCAAGTGTGACCATGCGTCTTACAAAAATAGAAAAATTTAATATATCATTATCAAGTACAGAAAATTCCCGCAATAACAGAACCGGTTTCAACGGTATACTCTGTCAATAACAGTAAGCAAAAAAGTCCATTACTGATTTGTTTACAGTCAAACATTGCTAAATTTTCACCTCTAACAACTGATTCTCTCAGAATGGGTAAATATTTTGCCCCCCCCCCCCCATAAGCTACATCTAGCATAGATGAAATATAAATGTAAGAAGTATTTGAATTTTTATAGACCAATTTATTAGAATATGGAAAATGTAAATCCCGGATTTCGACGCAAAGAAGCATGTCGTAGTATAGTGGCTCCAAAAATCAAAACAAAAACAGCACTTGAAATGAAATTTTCTTTCGACGCGCAAAGCAAAGAGAAAATTCCAAAATACAACACTCGTGAGTACAACTATTTGCAATATATATCGGATAATATGTTATTTGATTCATTAGGTTTTTAAATGGCGGACAAAATCGCCAAAAGTCATCGCAAACATACACCATGAAAAAATACATTCGCCTTTATGTAGGTATAGATATATATAGCATATATTTGTCATCAATCCTAAAGTTATTCAGAATTCAAAATGCCTCCTACTCTCGATCACATTGGAAAATATTCAGTTGGATGTTAGATATACCATTATAAGTTATACATATCTATTGTGGGGTGTTAAAGCGATTACAATTGTATCCCGGTGGGCTAGTTCCATACTCCTCGTGTACGGAGACGTTCAAATATTAAAGGGTACCTTTTTCAAAATTCTGAAAACATTTTTAGGTTATTCTTTGCCATGAACATTTACTTTTGAGTTTATGGGAAAATGTTTATTGTTTTTTCATCAAAATTTTTTTTTCTCGTTGTTTGAAGGTGCCATATCCTTTTTAATATATTTAATACATTTGTAACATCATTTCCATGATCTGAAAATTGGTTCGATCTTTCTGCCAAAGTTCTATTTGAAAGACTACGTCGAAGCGCAGATGGAAGTTACCCCCTCAGGATTTGTATAGATTGTCTGGGTGTTAATAACATTCAATTTATTTGTCGATGAGAATTCAAACCTACAGGTACACTATCTATATTTCGATTATGCGATTTAATCAAATTACTCAAACAGCCACAAGCAAAGTTCATGTTAATCAATCATGGACCCTAATGGTTCAAGCAGACATTTCAAAGTGAAAATATCTCTAAACCCTTTTGATTTTATCACCTTTTTTGAAAACGAATTGTAAAGAGTGAAGAAGGTTAACCAGTGGTGCAGACACACTGGGACTGAGGGGACAGTTGACCACTGCCCCCTCAGTGAAGGACCTTAAGTAATACTTTTTAACAAACTTAATGATAATCGCACAAGAATTGTAAATAGACGCTAAGTATTCAGGGTTTTGTCATCAAAATTTGAATTTTCACTCGCGTTGCGTAATGAAACAAAATAATTATTAGTCAATATATGCCAGTATATGGTGTAAGATCCATTCAAAGAAAGTTATCCAAAGTGCCTATTTTCACCGCCTGCCCCCACCACTCGATTTTCTCTCTGCGCCCCAGCATTCAAGATCATTGTAAAATATATTGCCAAGCAGCGTTTTCCTTGCAATGAATGCTCAATCAGAAAAGAAAAATCCTTAAATGAAGGATTAAAATAATAATTGCGAAGAGAATATTATCACTATGAAGATGTTCACTTTTGATCATGAAAGCAAAAGTACTTCACATTTAAGTTGAACGGTAGAGTGACAGGTGAAAAGTAAAACTAGCGGCATTTTCAGTAGCAACCAGACTACATAATTAGTTGATGTAAGAATATTTATGATTCAATTTAATTAATAATTTGCAGCGATTTATATAACAAATGAAATGTTTTTGTGGTCAACTGTTAAATCATTTGCTAATTTTATCTCAGACTGTTTTCAATTAAACTGACTACTAAATACTGTCTTTTGATTGGATTAAAAACTAGTGTAAAATATAGACGAATGATTCAACCATGGAAGATATATATCATTGCACCGTTAAACATATCATCCAAATTTAATTATATTTCAAATGTAAACCTGTACCACAAATTACATACAACTATATATCTATGACAGATGTTCATTACAACATTGATCCACGCCTATCACCAGTTCTATAGACTGTAAATGGATTTCAAAGCGGTATGCTGAGTTACTCAATCAAATCATGATTGATGGCTATAGCTGTGAGCACAGCATCAAATCTTATGTACACACGAAGATTAATTCACGTCACACTAACTATTCTAAACCAGATGTGAATCTATTGTATTTTAAGATGTTATACCATACACCATCGTTCCCAACTCCCCCATATCAATCAGTTCAAATACTATAAAACGAGTCACAATTTCCAGAGCAAACTTATTTGACAAGAAGATACACTGTATATTATCTTTAATTAATTCTATTACTGTCCCCAAACTATAAAACTAATTCAAGATAATGAAAAATATAACTGTTACGTTCTTGTTCACATTAGGTAAGTCGCGAATAAATGTTATTTGCACACACATTATATATATAGAGTTCAACTTGAGCGTATTGCCGACATTCTAGATGGGAAACCAATTGTATGTTCTGTATAAATATGCAATGTCAACCGTATGTGATGATATGTTTGGTTTTTAATCAAATCGTAGAAATAGATTTTATAAGGCATTATGCATACATCAAGTAATATAGTATAGGAATAGACCATTAGCGGCACTTGTATATTAAATTTTAGAGAGAAAATGAAAGTCCGTAAGTATACGGCTCGTTTGCATTCGCTGTACCCAGACAATGAGCTGTTGCACCTGAGGTCAATCATAAGCATGCATATTGTCGTTACTCAATCCAATGTTCTAGAAATCAAAATAACCTCCTTAGAAATCAAGAAGACTGATGATGCCTATCTGCAGGGAAGGTTACATTGTTTATTTCATTCTGAGTAATTAGCATAATCACAGGTATCAGACGAATAATCCCAATTAGTGATAGCATGGTCCTTAAGTATGAGTTACCGAAGCGCGCGCTCTACTGGTGCTTGAATTCCAAAAGTTAAATTATACTATAGCCTATATACAAATGTGAAATATTCATAACAAGCATTCAAAGTATCATTAGGCAGCCTTGAGACTGACCAAAGATGCACGTGGACAAAAAATGCATTACACCTATCTTATTGCTGTTCATTACAACATCATCTTAATTGATGTCCGATAATGATCATGAAATGCTTTAGATTTCTTCTTAATTTTGGATGGTAGGATTTAAGCAAATTCGAAGCCAACTATATATATAGAGGACTGTTCGATGTACTTAATATCGATTAAGCAGCCTCTATCTATGTATGTCTTGGATAGTAGTGGGAGTGTTCTTTTTATGAATAATTTCATGAGATCATTGTTTGTGTGTATGTAAGTATGTTGCAGTGCAAAATATCTGCGAACAAAGTAGTCAAAGTACAAGCAAGAGTCTCGAATGCATTCATATATTACTTATGTACAAGTATAGTAGCTGAGTATGCTTCAGTCGATTGCCTGACACATTTTGCAAACGATTTTAGAGCTGAAGCAGACAACCAGTTGAAGAAAAATGCGATTATAACTCCTGAAAGTTGTTGTTCCTCATGCATCTGCATGTATTTGTTTCAAGATATGAGCATGATTTATATTATCCTGCGCGCAGACCCAAATCTTTTTTTGATGATTGGTAGGAACTGCGTAATATCAACAGAAAGCTTGCGCTTGGCGGACGTTGGAGGGAGTGGCTGTAACGTCATTATACTTTAACTCTCACTGTTAGCGTCGTTCAACTGCAGACGGCGTCACATACAGCGTTTCCGCAGGTCCGTTTCTCGTAAATAACATAACGTTTCACAATTGACACTTATTATTTACGAAATAAAATACGTTGATTCATAACCACGTTCAAATGATTAATGCCAACTTAATACAACGTATCATTTCTGTTCAATTTGAAGTGAACTAAGTTGTCCAATGTTGTGTTATATAGAAATTAATGCATTTGTTTTTGACAAAGAAACTCAGAAAATGACATCGGTATTAAACGATGATGAAAATTAGTCTTTCGTAAAGAAATATTTTATACTACATTGCCATGGCACTTCGAAAAAGATCCAGAGAGTAAACCGTTCTATATCTAATAAAATGATCAGTTCTTTCGATGTTAATCATGGACAAATTGGCTTTTACGACCAACACGAACACAATCCGAATGAATTTTAGTATGTTAATTAGAATCAAGTCTTTGTTGGCCGTTGCTGCATGTAAAATGGTATGTCTCCATCCTCCGTGAAAGGCAAATTAACAAGAAATCGTAGAAAGTCTGTATTGAATAAGAAAATATGATGTCTCTCTCGTACAAAACTGAAACGAATACAGGCAAGACGATTTTATCGAAAAAAAACGACGTTTTCGGCCTGCGTGAGCATATTTGATAAGGAATTGCGTCAAAAATTTACATTTATTAACCAATCAATGGTTCTAGTGTTAGAGAACTCACTAACGATATAGACAAACAATAGATTCCTCCCCTTTCAGCCACCCACCCCAATTCATTTCCGTCCAGTCTTTGTTTCTCAATTTAGACAAAAACACTAATACAGCCGCTAGTGCAAGCTTTCTGTCGATATTACGCAGACCCTACAAATCATCAACAAAGATTTGAGTCAGCGTGCAGGCTAGATATATATATGTAACTTGCATGATTGAAATAAACTTCATTTTTAGTAGGAATATAAATTGGAAATAAATTTCCATCGTTTCCTATAGCTTTCATATCATTGTTCTGATTTTCATTTCGGATTTTCTAATTTGAGATGTCAGATTTCATATATATCTCTGCATAAACAACTGCATGTGTCCAAGTTGAAATCCATGTTGATGCGTTATTCTTCACTATATAACATCAGCGGCCCAAATATGCGTGAAAATCTTCATGTAATGTGCTAGTTAGGGATAGGCTCAACTACGTATTCAAGAATGGCCTCAACCTACACTTAAATACAACTGCATTTTATCTGTTTTAAAATGGGTTCCATTTTAGATTCTGCAATATATATGCACCGACAGAAGAAAGATAATGAACACTTGTTTATTTCTCTAGTCAGAATTGTAGATCGATTTTATGATCACATTTATGGTATTTCAAAATTTACAATTACTTGAAGCAAAAACAAGGTACACTTGTTATGACAGAAAACCATTACATAACAAACTCGGATTTGCCCC
This sequence comes from Haliclystus octoradiatus, assembly GCA_916610825.1. NCBI lineage: Eukaryota > Metazoa > Cnidaria > Staurozoa > Stauromedusae > Haliclystidae > Haliclystus > Haliclystus octoradiatus. Next base: position 12,401,492 of record OU744453.1, read on the forward strand.
TGTCGATGATTTTGAAGGGTAAAGGTTTTATCCATTCACTTTTCATTCATCCATATATCAACCCAAATTTTTTTATAAACTAACAGAATATGACTGATGGCAGTGGAGATCACTGATATATTAAAAGACTGGATAGAGAGTTCTAGTAGACAAAACTGAAGTTCGATGCCGTCTGTTCCAACGCACAATCGCACAACATGCTTGAGCACTTATCATATAAAGATCTTTCACGGGAGCAGCTACTAAAACTGATAGGCTACTTTTAGTTTTTCTATTGTGCTTTGTACTCTTCGATATATTTCCGGGTCCTATTGGAATAATGAACCCATCGATTATCTGTTTACTTTATTGATTGAACGAACGCCATTTTGTTCGAGTAAGCACAAATCTTCAGATGACGGTACTTCACATTTTGACGTGATTCTTAATGAAACGATCTATATCTAGTCTTTTGTATAGATCAGTTGTGGATATCTTCGCTGTGTCCTCTCAAAATAGCGTGGTTCTTGATAGACCAAATCCTAACTTTACACATGGTAAATATTTTATGTGAAGATGATGATGTCTAGGCATTCCAAATCGCAGCTGATCAGATCTTGAACATTTTCATTTTTACAAAAGATCAATAAAAAAATTCTCCATTCTTCATAGGATCGGCACATATATATCATGCATGCATTTAGATATATAATATATATAATTTAAATATTGTCTGTGTTATGTCATGTTAAACTTTGTACTTTCACAACCCTTCTCACTCTGGCAGTTACACTATTATTTCATATTATATCTCTCCATCCCATAACGTCGTTGTAAATCAATAAAATATGCCTTAACAAAATGAGACATCCGAGTGTGATGAATGTATGCTGAACATTTGAATATCCTTCGATGATCTATAGGAAACAGGTGCATATTTACTCGCTAAAGAACGTGATGTTAGATTTGACAAGCGTTCTTGTATATATTGAATCTGCTTTTAATCGCGTGCCTCTCCATCATTTAATTACGACTAAGATTACATGAACACTCATAAATCGAACACCAATGATAATGTTATAAAATATTTACCACATTGTCGTCTCCAATCTCAAGTAGTTTATATTTGTTCCTAAACGTTTCCTATAGAATTAGTTAAACTGTCATTAGTGAGGATAATAAAATATTTAAATTTCGGTGATAAAACCTTGACTATTTTCAAAGACTATTTAAGCAGTTGGTATAGGTACAGCAGCTTTTAAAATCGATATACACCTGTTGGATAGAGATCATATACTTACGAGTTCATTTTATTATTGGAAAGTTGTTCAGTTTATATTCTACACAGTTAAGAATTGTCTGTAGATGTTAAAACATCAGACGGCGCTTGTATTGTCTTTGTTGTAAAGACGCTCAGTACGAGGGCACCTTGCGTCTCACTGTTTAACATCAACATAAATACACTCATTACATTTGAGACACCACTGCGCATTTCTATTTATAATTTACATTGAAGCTAGCAAGGAAGATGATAATGAATACTAGTTTGGTTATATTTTTAGCTTGTCTATGGATGACATCAAATGGAAGTACAAAAGGTAAATATATATATATATCTTTAAGGACCACTTATTAACTGTTATCTTTAGTCATTATCTCTAGCTGTTATATATTGTAAAACATTGAGGTCAAAGCAATTTATTAGTCTCATATTATTTTGCTGTTTAAGAATCAAAGAGGTTTATGAGCTACTGTTCTTCACCATTGGTCGCTAGAATGATGAGAGAACTTGGCATGAGATCAGAAGAAATGAAATGTCCAGTCACAAACAAGAGAGGTATTTCTTCATCATATTCATACTACTGCCTAGAAAATACATCATTCCTGTTAATATTGATGTGTGATTAGTCGTCCTCTTTTCTGCTTCAGAGTTTGGTGTACTACTTGATTCAGTGTTAGAGCACAGAAAGAAACGTGAAGGTAATTATGAGTTACGTTATCGGAATACTTTCGTCAATATTTTTATTTATGATGAAACAGATGTGCGCATTTGTTTCGATAACTCAAAATATCAACACTGGGATTATAACGAAGGAGACTCTAAAATGGTTCACATTCGAATGTGTGAAGCGTCTCGCTAGGCATGCGTTAAGCCAATGTTATGGAAGTATATATCTGCTAGATCCAGTTTTACGTTTAGAAGTATTGAAAAGTATCCTAGCTGTGTTAGACGAAGTCCATGCAACTCATGGGAGAAATTTAAATGCTATTTTCTAAACGCTCAAAATCCTTTCATTGACCAATTGTAAATACATATACAGAGGCTCATTCAGAGGTTCCACGAATGGTTTATGACCTTGAATGATTCACAGAGATATCCATTTGTCGATATCATTGATAATTCATTCTAGTGTACAGGATATATGTTCAATGCTGAGTCTTGTATAAAGTATACTAATAACGTGTGTTCGAGTATTGCGAAAGAGATATCATAGCATTGAAGCTGTTTAATAATTGTTTTTATAGATGAAGAACAAACTTTTGAAGACTTTTTCAAAGGTATGTATTATACTATACAGCTACATGGGTGTGTTAAATTTATGACTAATGTAAACTGCTTCTAATTTTCCTATTACAAGATTTGACCATTTTGTTAATAGGGATTTTACAAAGTAGGCTATCTAGCCCAATTTATCAAGGTTTGGGTAATAGTTAATATACTGTGCCTTCCTTTATATATAAATATAGATTGATATAATTTCCGTTCAATGGTCATTTAGTAACATTTAGTGTCTTCAATGGGACAGCTGAGTGCAATTGCTGTTCCTTTCAATAAATAATCATTTGAGTCAAAGTAATTGAATAAAAGCCAATCCACCTTGTTTTTCAATGTAGGAAATGATATTCGGTTTAATCTGTTGCTATCTTTTATCTTTGTTGCAAACGGTCTTCCATAAAAAACCTTCGTAGCCTGTTAATGAAAAATCTCTAGTTATATTATGGTCATAATTTGTAGGGTAGCTAACATCTCAAAAAAGTGGACTGCAATAGATCTTATAGGATATAGATAAACCAGGAGAGAAACAGTGAAATACTTAACACATTTTTATTCTCGAATCACGTGCTACAATTTGATCGGCTATATTTGCTTTTATGTGAGCTTATAGAATTAAGTATGTTTATCGCTACCAACATTAAAACCTTGAAAATGCAATGAAAGTGTTGTGAAAACAGCATGAAAATGTAAAAAAAATGAAAACCACAAATTTGTAGGCCATGAAAAAATTTGGAAACCATGAAAACATCCCTATTCACAATATTAAAATGTGAATATGCCATGGAAATGTCATGAAAACGCCATGAAAGATGTTTTTGGTGTCATTAGAGTATTTTGAACCTATTTGGATATGTACGACGTGTCTTGCAGTTATGTCAAGACAACCCACGACATTCCATGGCAACAACTACAACGTCTAAAAGAAAGTATATGGGCTTTCGTGCTATGTCTAGTAGAGACTATGCAGACATAGGTCTATAGCTGCTCGTGTGCGGTTATAGAACTTCTAGACATATAGCTGCACAGCTTTACCAAATAGCTAGAACACATGTATTGAAAATGGCAACAAGCTGTGACAGATTGAATATTTCTTTTAAAACCAGCTCGAATGCATACTCTGTAATTGAAAAATCAACTTGAGAAATTCAAAAAAAGTATCAGCTTGAGATTTGCTATATTCAGATATAACTTGTACTATATGTTAAGATTACAAACATGTTTAGAAACCAATTATGTAGAATTCTCCGCGCTATATTTTGAAATGATGATCGTAGGAATTTCGTTTAAATTATATTTATTCAAAAATCAATGACCCATTAAATTAGAAAGCAAAAAATTGTTGTGATGAAATTGATGAGAGATAATTGATGTTCCAGACAAAGGTTATCTTACATGATTATTAAAATAGCAGGATAGTAATAAATGTGTGAAAAACTTTCAAAAAGCATAGAATGACTAATATATCAACTTGATTGGTCATCGGTTGAGTGTAAAGGAATTATGATGAAGATAAAGCAAATTTTTCTTTGACTCCAAAACCAGAATTCAAAACAATAACGTTCAATTTAAATTTCATAATGAATTTGTGAATGTGAAATGGTTTGATTGTTGGCAAGTACAGTATACCCCGAGAAAAAGACAGAAATATTAACATGCTTTAAGTTAACTCAAACTTTCAAATGCACAGCTATAACGACTGTAAAATTATGAAAGTTTTCCTGCTTCCAAAATATGCATGAAAAGATAGCTTTGCAGTACTAATGAAAATACCGTTTTCCAAGTTTAGTTAAGCGTTCTGGTAAAGGGTTTTTACCTTGCTCCATTCTTGCGCTCCAGAGCTGGAATAAACTCGACACTTTCCAATTTAGTTATGACACTATGAATAATGGGTTATTAAACGGTTTACTGTGCTCTTTTGAAATGTGCGTGTACATGGAGCATATCTTCCCGAGTGTCGTATCCATTCAGAATCGCTATGAACCACAATGAATTTTGCATGGATTTATTATAAATGGATAGTTTCAGAGTCCAGAAGATGCTTGCCTCATTCGCTTGATTTTCAATAAAATGGTCAATTTTCCTCTATAAATGTCTGAAAAAATGTTGTCCAGTCATGAAAATACTTTTGAAGCATGTAATCATCCACAATCAAATCCATTTAATTCAAAACTTCAATTATTACTTTGATTTCGACATGATTTCGAATTTTATAATATTTGATTTTGCGCGAGAGAGAATATTTGATGATCTAAAAGAAGGACAAAGGAACTACAATTTGGATCAATACTATGTAAGATTTAGTTAGGACATTGTTTATAGTAATTCGTCTCCTTGGTCTCAGTTATATATCTGTGTGAAATATGAAATATGTGCTGTATTTATGTGTATTGAATGTATGATGTCATGTGGTATCTTAGGTATTGTGTATGTTGTTCGGTTGATTGTATGTATTTGTTTGAGTGCATGTGATGCCATGTGATATTTGGTAATGTATTTTGATCGATGGTTTCGTATTGTCATGTGATAAGTAACTGTTGTACACTTCTAGTGTAGTTTGGGACACTCCTCAATATGCCGCCAACCAGACAGATGCCAATCACGTGATTTTATGGACGCCATCAGACCGTCGTTCCATCAAACCCAGTCTCGCAAAATTTGAACAAAGCGCGCGAAAATGATATCATGAATTCGAAAAGCTTATTCAAAATCAGAGCCTCGTTTTCAATGGAACGATATTGGAGATTTTCAAACATCAAGGTTGCGTGTCTCAACTATTCTAAATAGATGACTTTGCCTATATATAATGACATTAGCTCTCGGTTCATTGTATGATCTTTTTCAGAAATTTTTGTTTATATTACATTTACAGAGTACAAGCGTGCATTCGGTGCGCACGATGGTCAATTTTGTTGCAGCCCCAGTTGTGATCGGTTTGCTGCCCAAATGAACCTCGACCCATCTGGAATGAGCTGTTAATCATGAACAATTAATAATGAATACTTCAGCCTTAGTAATGAGCATCAATAGCTGATGCTTGGACACCTGGTTAAAATTACAAAATAATCATACAAAATAGCAGTGATTTGAAAAAAAGCTTCAGAAAAGCATTAGCAAAACGATAATGCCTAATTAATTGAAAATTAATTAGTCACGTAAAATTTTAGAATTATGTATAATCACTTTATGAATATAGTTGCAGCACACCATATATAACTTATTCATAATTTGGAAAATATATGCAATGCTATAGCAACTATATTCCTCGATGCTGCTGGTAATCATCTGCTTTATCTAACTTATTCAGGGTTGCATATGTTGTAGTACTATATATATTATATGAATAAGTTGAAGTAAATATTTTCCCTGCAACCCATAGCAATGCCATAGCATGTCTCTAGTGGTTTATAATTAATGAATGCATTGTACTTACTCCTTGAAATCATATTTATAATTGTGTTTATCTACTGACTTTGTCCCACTTTTGGTGATGTGCACAAACCAGCAGGAAAATAAACTTTGGAGAAAAACTTCTTGAATTTCAATGTATGACATCACAATTAACAAAGCTGTATTTTTGCATGCAATTGATAACCATTTACCCTAGGGATCAGTACTTCGGATCATAACTGCTTCTATCGATAATAATAAATGGCTAATTGAAAAGGGTTGTCAAATATGTTATTGCTGATGATAATAAATTATTTGTACCTCGACATGCTCTTGCCTCCTCCCCACATTTCCAATCACAGAGACTTTGAATCAAGGATTCATTGGCATATTTGCCTAATTGGATATAAGCTTTTGGGGTGTTGCTTGGTTGGGCCGATACCTTAGTCTGCAGTTGCCCGAATTTACGGCATTCAAAATGATCTTGGAAAGATTATAATGAATCCAGATTCCTTTACCATAGCTCCACGTATTTTAATGTTTGAAAATAAATTATTGCCAGATGGGTAACAAGATGTCGAATCCCTTCTACTAGTAAACTTCAATCTTTGTTTACACATTCCGACGCGTACTGGCAAACGTGGAAAACAATCGCAGTGCTTGGTGAAACATTGCAGTATGATCGGTAGAAGAAAGGAGTAGGAGAATTAAACTTTATTGGGACCAGCTTAATGGTTAATGACTGTTAGATGGGCTACTGCTAGAGTATGCAAGAGAAACATATACACTTGTGCACATTCAGTCCTGCTTCGCGTGAAGAAAATTTCAATTGTTTTCAGGTGTCCGATTCTCAAAAAAAGTATCTTTCAGATAATATATTTTTGATTTCCTGTAAATAGTTCTTGTCAAGAACATTCAACATCATTTCAAAATAACAGATTGTACATTGCACATTTAATGAATAGAGATCTTTGAATCGATGAAAGTTTAGAGGATGATCTTTAGAATATTGTACAACGACCGTCTCAGTAATAAATTCTGGAAAATTTGAAATGGATTTGTTGACTTGTGGATCTCTTTAAAGAAAGAAATATTTTCACAAATGGATTTCTTAATCGAAGTTGAATTGAGATTACAGAGCCCTAAATATTATTTTAAATATGAAGCAATGTTATGCTACCTGTTTAGATAGATGGATATCGATACATCATATATTCACTTCAAACATATTAAGAGGAAGATATAAAATATAAAATTAAAAATGATAACTTGAGCCAAATATGATAGCTACATCACATTAGGCTAGTTAATTACAATGATAATATATTATGTTTGGCGTGACGCCTGAAGCTCGAGAGCTTCTTGTTTTGGTGTATGTGTTTAAAGCAAACATTTTACTACAATGACTACAATACAAATCATATAATATAAAATAAGGGTCTAACTAAAGGAGTTCTACATGTTGTTGTCACAAAGTACTTCAATTATATATATAATTGAAAGCTTTATTAAATCAAGATAACAACATGCAGGATGTTAATCGTTATGTAATAAAACATTGGTATATAGGATTTAGTAGAAATTATCTCGAAGACTTTTTTATGATGAGGACAGGTTCATTCACACAAAGCAATTATTCACAGTGCACACATTGTAATACTTTTCAAGGAGGCTATCTCTCATTTTTGTAACTTTTCCAAATAATAAATATGGGGAGACTGTAGCGTGGTAAAGTTTGGAGAAGACAGGTCTTATCAAAAGGTACGACGAAGAAGTTGAGAACGCATCGCTGCTATATGAAAGAGAATGTTTCCTGCGTGATAGCAGGGCATTTCTTATGAATTAAATTAAATTACATAATAGTGCAAAGACGAAGTTTAAATAGAACACCAATCTTCAAACTATCTATTATCTTTGGAAAGTTGGTTTACTGTGAGAGTTGCAAGGAGAGTTGAGAATGACACATCCAAAAAGGCGATCTTTACCATGTGAACTATATAATTATTCTGCATTAGTAATAAAACTGAGTTTTTTTTCAAGATGCAATTGAGCTGCCATGATTAACAAATTGACGCCACTACAAATGATTTTCACGCCTGGAATAGACCAATTCAGCTAAGCTTTGAGTGGGTGGTCACGTGGTCGCAGATACGTTCTACAGTTTTCAAATGCATCTAAGTTTGTGTTATTAGGGAGTTTACTTAATTTCTAAGTTCAAAAATTAGTTCTGTGCCTAGTTGCTTTACTTGACATTGCTGCTGGCGTGTTTCATGTCTTACATATTCTCCTGGTAGAATAATTACAGGACTCAAATGATGTAACATTTTCGCTGCCAGAACAACCAACTTTTAGCGGTGAACACATTGCTTTTTGGGAATATTATTATGTTTCAATTCCGGACTTATGCATGGCAAGCAAAGCAAAGAATCTCTTTTGCAATACTTTTTAGATGAAAAGAGCGAAGAAAAAAGGTAGTTCGAAGATGTTACTAAGCAAACGGTAATTTCCATCAAACGTCACATTTTGACGTCGTTTTGACGTCGTTTTCCGGCTCATTTTTTCGACAATGATCAAAATATGAGCTCTATATTATGGAAAAGTACTATATTCGCACCAAAATAATATAATTCACGACAGTTAGTTTAAATTACAGTGTATGGTGCGTTTTATTATAACTGATGTGTAATGTTTATAACAGACCGTGGAAATCGAATTTTTCCCTGAAGAATTCAAGTTACTCAATAGTATAATTTGTTTGAAATCAAAATCATTTGTAACTAACATTGAAATACTACAATTCCTGTCAAATTTATGGCATATGTGAATAATATATGATATTGATATGTGTTTTAAAGTCCCAATGAAATTGGAATTTAGTAAATGATCAATAGGAATTCACTTGCAGTTTGCCTTTTCTGTAACAGATTTATCTGTAGGTTTATTTTTCCCATAGCAATGAAAACATGTTTAACATAAAGTTCAACGTATAAAATTAGCTATAGATTAATAATTGGTAAGATCCGAGCTCATTTTAAATAAATGTAGAAAAATAAACCATATATTGCCCTGTTTTGCGGTAGTTCACTTGGATCTTACGCGAGTCACGTGATATAAGCACCTGTTATTTGTCATATGATTTCTTACCTGAATTGGACTATTGAGTGTGAATAAGTACAATCGAGTGTACAGCAACCGATGATGATGGAAGCCTATACGTTCATATTTACGTCCCAAATGAAGATGGGAATATTAAGTGTAAAAGTATAGAGACCTTTGGTTGTGCATTTAGTTTGTTTAAAGGGTATCTAGGGGGCTAGCTCCATACTTTTGATATCAGAGGACCTTCAAATATTAAGGGAGACCATTTCAAAAGTCATATAAAAATAAGGGTATTCTTTTCCATGAAAATTTTCCCAGGTACAGGTTTTTAATCAATGTTTTTTAGGGTAATATGTCCTTTGTAAAAATATTTGGGGTAAATCGGTTTTTTGATGGTCATTCTGGAAAACTTTTATTTGAACAACCCTGCTAAAAAGCAATGGAGCTTGAGTGCGGGTGGAAAGTTTCCTAGCCAAAGTTATGATATTTATTGCGCTATTACCTTCCGTTTTATTTTTCTACCAATTTGCACTATTATTTTTTATCTTTTCTCAACTAAAACTTCAACGAAAGCGCTATCTTTAATGAGAGATAGCGAAATTGCATAGCGAATTTATTAAAATGTGCGATGGCAAAATCTTTCATGCAAGATTACGAAAAACTTGTGATCGACGATCTGTAATCAAGAAAAAGCAGTACAAAAGTTAAAAAATACGTAGATACAAAGATAAATATTCTATATGGAAAATTTGATGCGTCATTGTTTTTTATCAACTTCAGCTACATGGATTGTATTCTATGAACAAATGAACCTGGTTGATGAAATGTATAGATTGTGCTTACTGGTTGAGTATAGAGTGTGCCAGGTATTATGCATTTGAATGTATCGTAATTGATTTTTCCTACCCAACGTATCATGTGTATCACGTATCACGTATCATGTGTTTCCTACCCAATGTATTGTGTGATGTTTGGCGATGTGATGATGTGTTTTTATGCCATCTTAATTTTTCTCATGTAAATATAATTATTGTTGTTTAATGCAATAATCAACCTAATATTCAACTATCAAAATGTCACTGGTTGGTACTTCTCATCACCAAAACAGTACTGGAGATATGTTAATTGGAGGTTCACTAAATTTAAACTTTGTAGGAGAAGCATGAATGTTGAAATCATTCAAGACACGACATCAAATGTCTCAAATCAATACGTGGATTCATCGAATCCATGGTGTAAATTTATTGAAATCTTACAAGCAAATAATGTTGCCAACTGTAGGAAGAAATAATTGATTAAGGCAAAGAAATTGGAATTAACTTATTGAAGTATGTATTTATTTGAAATAAGTCGTAAGTAAAAGGTTAGTTTTGTAGACAATTTTGAGAATATATTTACAACTGCTGTTGATTCCAGAAACAAACCTCAGAAACAATGAACCGGAATAAATATTGGCTAATGATACATTCCTATCAACAGACATGACGCAATCAGCAGATTACCAGGATATTTCGGATACGCAGGTAGAAAAATTATCAGGTGTTGCTTTCAGTCTGTCTCAGTCAAGTCATTTCCATTATAATGCAGCAAATAACTCAAATATGTCAAACAATGCAACAGCGATAATCAAAATAGATATTTGCAAAAACTTACTACAAGGTATATGTAGATTCGGTTTTTCTGAATACAAGAACGGTGATTGTTCTTACTATCACCCAAAATTATGTTATCTTCATTTAAAAAACGGAAAGTGTGTGATGAGTGTCATCATTACCATTTAAAAATATGTCCAACATCATTCCTAAAAAAGCAATGCTATGACCAAAAATGTCCCCTCCCACATCTTCAAGGAACATCTACGAATATAGCATTTCACAAGGTTTAATACCACACACATCAATTCAAAATGGATACGAGCTAACCAGCGTCCTACATCATTTCAGAATGACACCCATATCCTTCCAACATTATCTAATTCTTCTGATCAATTGCATTCACAAAATATATCAGTACCTCAACAACAGCAAATGCCTTTTTGTGCAATGTACGGCCACCTCCATATCCCCAAGAATATCGACAGGAACAGATAGGGGCCATTCAGCCATTTCCTCCTTTCATACGGAACATGCACCTTCCACCAAGTCCCCCATGGCAACAAGTACTTCAGAAGCAAGACCAGCAAATGATGTCGATATGCTACCACATGAACCAAATAATATCAATCCTCAATCAACATGTGATACAACCTCAAGTACAACAAACTCCAATCAGACATCTCAATTAAAGTGTTATTACTTTAGCTCTAGATCAATAGTGAATACATTACCAAATCTAGAGGATATTCTTAATTCTCAAGAATATGATCTTATCTTCGTAACAGAGACGTGGTTAACGTCAAATATTCCTGACAGCCTTCTAACTAATTCTGCTGACTATACAAATACTCCTTTAGGTCGCAAGTATGCTAATGGTGCTTTTGTTGCGATATTTCTAAAAAATAATTTTTAATTTTCCATAATTGAGCTTCCATCATAGTTTTCAGACATCGAAGCACTCATCATTGATATTCATCTATCACGTTATCTGACTTATCGCACCGCTTGCATTTACCACCCTCCGTCGTCTTTTGGCTCTATGGAAGAAACAAATCTTTCATGCAGTTTTGTTAAATTCTGTTCAGCCATATATTTTCCTCTATTTATCACTGGTGATTTCAATTACCCTGCAATTAATTGGCAAATACCAGAATATATACTAGTTGTTCAAATTAGACTAGAGTTATTCCTTTCTGCTATCCTTCAAAAGAATTTACATCAAGTGGTTCCTGAGCCCACTCGCAATGTTTATATTTTAGATCTGGTTTTAACATCTACTCCAGAATATATATCTGACATAGAAGTCAGTGCTCCTTTTTCTAGTTTGTGTGATCATAATTCGATAAATTTTTTCTATACATCTTCCTACCATACCTTCGAATCACAACACTCATAAAGTTAATTACAATTTTAGAAAAGCTGACTACGAGTCTATCTTATGTGAACTTGCTAAAATTGACTGGCCACTATTTTATAATAATTGTCATGGTGATGTTGATATTTTTTGGAAAGAACTTTGTTTTATTCTGGACACTTGTATAAGTAAATATATGTACAAAATTCAACGTAACGCTAGAAAGTCTAAAAGAACTAAGATCATATGTTCCTTAGCTATAAAGAAAAAGATATCATACAGCCAAAGAAATACTTCATTATCATACCTTCAACATTATAAACAAATTTCTCGAAATTATGACGCAGCTGTTAAAGCAAATCGTATACAATTGGAAGAATTTATTGTTAACAGTGGTTCTCTATCAAAGTTTTACTCATTCACTGAGAGATGACAATGGATTGCAGCATCCAGTTGACACTGCAAAGTCCAATCTACTAAATCAATATTTTTGTAGCGTCTTTACTACTGACGATGGCATTAGCCCACCATTTGACAAACTTGTTTCAAGTGATAATGGCCTGAGTTTTATCCAACTCTCAACTGAAAATATATTGAAAGCGCACAATAAGCTACCAAGCAAACATTCAATGACACCAGATGGCTATCCAGCAATGTTTTTCAAATCAATTGCCAATGAAATAGCACTTCCTCTTTCAATGTTGTTTGAGATGTTCATGTTGTCTGGTAAACTACCTGATATCTGGAAGATTGCTATTGTCATTCCCATCTATAAAAAGGGTAAATCTAGTCTTTGTAAGAATTATCGACCAACTTCTCTGACGTGTATACCATGTAAATTGATGGAATCAGTCATTACTCAACAGCTTCGTGATTATCTTTTAGGTAATAATACAATATCTAATGCCCAATATGGATTTCTAAGTAGACACTCGACCTGTACCCAGCTACTTCAGTCACTAGACCAATGGTGTTCCGCCATAAATTATCGATGCAGAATTGATACTGCATTTATCGATCTTAGTAAAGCTTTCGACACCGTGTCTCGTCAGAAACTAATGCTGAAATTAAGATGTTATGGAATTAACTTTAAACTTTTCAACTGGATATCCTCTATTTTTACAAGATCACACACAATATGTCGTCATCGGTGATCATTCCCTATCTGAACGTGTCATTAGTGGAGTACCATAAGGTTCAGTCTTAGGACCACTATTATTCATTCTACATATTAATGATATTATTACTTGCCTTGAAGAAAACACTACTGTTAAGCTCCTTGCTGACGATGCAAAGTTTTATTGTAATCGAACATCTAATGAAGATCATGCGAATGATCTATCTCAAATATTATGTAATCTTTCAGAGTGGGCAGACACATGGTAATTGCGTATTGCGTATATGAAAAGTGCTCTGTTTTATCAACTGGCAATTTAAATTTTCTTGAGTCTGATTATTCTATATCTGGTCATACCCTCGTCAATGTAAATAATGTTCGTTACATTGGTATTATTGTCACATCTGATATGAAATCATCCAATCATTGCTCTATGTTAGCTGCAAAGGCATACGGGAGAACACACCTTATTTTTAAATCCTTTTTTTCATCCAACGTAGAATTATTGGTTAGAGCTTACACCGTTTATGTTCGTCCGTTATTGATCGTCACCAGGATGGAATCCATGCCTCGTAAAGGATATTAAAAAGTTAGAATCTGCTTAGAATTAGAAACTTAAGCTTCAAATATGATATTAACAAGTAGTCAATGCGTGGTCATACTCACAAACTTATTGTTCCACAAATACCGCGTTTACAATCCGTTCAGATTCAATTTTGTAACCGTATAATACCCTGGTGGAACAATCTGACGGATGATATTGTAACATCAAAAACTATTGCTCAATTCAAGGAGAAATTACGATCATTTAATTTGTCAGCATGTTGTAAAGTGTTTATATAGATAAAAAACAAATCAGTCTTATGGTTGTACATATAGCTAATATATAGATACATATCTTTACATTAACAGTTGTTAACATGATACTGTATGTCATATGTATTTATGCATATAGCAATAGGGCTATATTCATGTTTAAATTAATAACCTTTATTTAATCTAATTCAACAAACTGTTTTTTTATGGACGAAGTTTCGGTACATCCTTCCACCATTTTCAAGCCATGATAGTTTTAATTTACAATTACAAAATTTTTGTATTTATATACTCTTTTATTAAATAGTTAAATTCTCAAGAGATGAAAATTATTAAATACCTTAAAATATATTACCTATAAAATTGTACAAATATGGGCATACATAAATAAAGTAACGAAATCAAAATACTTTAATGGAAATTAAAACAAAGTAGATCTAATCAATGTGTACAAGAGCATAAAAGAACATCATCAGCAATTGGTAGCCATATTTTACACCATCACTGTGAAAACACATCATCAATCACATTGAATAACTTTAAAGTTCTGCGTCATTGCAAAAATAGACATGATTGTTTTATTTATGAAATGATGTTCATTCCCTGTTGCCAACTAACGCTGAATCGACAAGAGGACTCGATTAGATCTACTTTGTTTAAATTTCCATTAAAGTATTTTGATTTCGTTATTTTATTTATGTATACCCATATTTGTACAATTTTATAGCTAATATATTTTAAGGTATTAAATAATTTTCATCTCTTGAGAATTTAAATATTTATTAAAAACCTATATAATAAAAAAAATTTGTAATTGTATATTAAAATTATCATGGCTTGAAAATGGTGGAAGAATACCGAAACGTTGTCAATAAAAAATCAATTTGTTGAATTGAATTTTCTTTTATGTTTAATCAATCTGAAAGCTCTAATTAGATTATTTAATCTAGTTATTAATTAATATTAAGGCTGTATGTAAGTGACACTTTCTATAGCGTAAAGTGTCCTTTATTTGCCGGTCAAAATGACAAAATATATCATGCCAAATCATTCGTTTCACGTCAGCGAAATTCAACTGTGAAGTGTGTATTGTGTCTGTGACGTAGTTTGTCTTTCAAAGTTAAGCGGAGAAAAAGAAGTCAACCTTGTTTAGTCATTCATTTATAAACTAATTCGTGCTACGAAAGTCATATTGTAACCTTTGATGGTCATGAACAAAATTGGTTTGGAAGTAGATTTTTAAATCGATCGAAAAAAGTTTGGTATTGTCATTTTTGACCATCTATCATATTATTATTGATGTAAAGCTATAAACGGAATGGGTCAAGTACTGACCCTTAACGCACACATGATTCAATCTGCGTCCAACCTGAGAATATGCAGCAATAATAAAGTAAATTGAATTAAACTGCGTTTTTTCCCTAGGGACTGGTATTAACAATGAGAAATATGAAACTGACAAGAATCTTTGATGAGACTTATTACTTTTGAACTTTGTAGTGATTCAATTATGAATGCATTTGAATCCAGTTAAATAAACGACAGTTGAAACCTGCTATAGTGATATTTTGACTCATAATTGGATTGCAAAGCGAGTCTGATGATCGTGTAATGTTATAAAACTACACTCGGAATTGTTCAAATAATTTCTCCCTTTTACCGTCGTTTATTTAACCGTTTTGTTTTAAGCGTCGATTTCCCGAATGACCAGTGCAATTTTTTTGTACACCTTTTTACAAAATTAGCTAAATAAGAGTAAAGATGAAAGTTCTTAGCTGTTCGTTATTCAAAAGTAACCAAATTTTCTGAATTATTTACTGGATTTTTACAACAATGATGTTATGAATTATGAATTGCCATTGCGTTCATAATTTTGAAATGGAATATTATCGTTTGTCTATGGCGTCAGGTTTTCCAAGAATAAAAACCACCAGACAATTGCAAAACTATTTGTAAAAATATTCAAATGTGGGAACCAATATAAAAGTTTTGTGTACTCGTTATCAATCTATTAGACTTTACTTGAAAATTTAAATGAAAAAGCATCCGCATGGCTTGGCACGACAAATATTTTGGAACGGAGTTACACGGTTTCGAAATTCGGTAAATACTCATTTGCAAACATGAATCAGGAATCTTATTCTTATACACAATATGAGCTCCAATTGATTTCACTAAGCAATCAAGGTAACGTGTATTTGAAGTTTGTGGCTGATAATGTCATTTTTAGAACATACGTTTATCCATAGGCAGGACAGGGGGATGACCAAAGTATGCAAGCTAAGGAAGCCTATGAGGAAACCAAAAGGAAGTTTACCAGGAGCTTGATAATCTTTCGAGGCTATGATTAACATGGAGTTTGTATACAAATAATAACCACAGTAGACACATGCCACTGGTATAATTCAATTCAACCTCTTTCGTATATTGGACTGATGCCACGCAAAAGGCCCCGCAATAATGTAGAGTGTGTTTCAACTGCCGCCGAGTTTCAACTATTTCAGTTGCGGCTGCCGCAGAATTCACCGCCAAGAAAACTGCATAGCATTATTCGGCAGAATGTTCGGCATTGATATATACATACATCTCAAGTAATCAAAGTAGTGCAGTCATTGCTGTACTGTATTCGACTTTGATTTGGTATGGGGAATAGAATGACGACAAACAAAGGAATATTTTCAAGTCTTCTTTCGGCTAAACGTGTAAGCACGTCTGAAACATTCCAGAACTTGCAGTTTTTGTCGTCAAAAATTCAAGAACTTTACGAACGGTGAATGATAAAGCATAACTTATTGTCAATGAACTGCATAGAAATGTGTCGACGGTTCTTGTGATTGCAACAATAGCTGTTCGTATAGACAATGTATGTAGTAAAGCGATCCACTGGCTCTACATACGTCATTAATATCAACCACAAAATGAAATATTAACTTCCTTGGGTTATTAATAGAATCCACCATAGTGTGCATTTCAGGCATGGTCCAGCTATTGTGCTTAACCTTTGTGCTTTTCAATCGGAAAGACTAAAATAAAACAATAATAATCTCTAGAAGTACGCACAAATCAATAATTGAGTTAATCAGTAAGCTTATTAATGATTTCAAAGAAAAATGTACGCTTTTGAAAAGGTATTTCCTTTGTATACTTTATAAGGGTATGGTTATCGTGTGCCCGTTTGTTCCATTTTGTTCTGATCATGCGTCTCGCTCAACAATTTATTTCACCACAGTCGGAAGATGAAAATAAAACACGAATCGTTTCGAATTCAAAATGATAATCAGGAAATACCCCCGTTAGAGAAAACTGTTCGCCAATGCTTTCAATTATGTACTCAGTAGGAAGTTTACAATATTCACATTTTGAAAACATTCATTCAATTACGGTATTATTTTTCAATTAGAAAGAATTAAGAAGGATTACTCTGCAAATCTATGTTGATTTCGTAATCTCACCACTAAAACAGTTAGTCACTTTGTAGAATGTATGCAATACTCCGTAGCTTTAGATAAACATTTGTTAGTAAGTCTTAGGTGTCTATTAAAATTAGCTGACTTCCTGAATAACTTATCAGTGATTGTTTGTCCCTGTGTCAACTATACATAGCTAAGTAGCGTAATTTTCCTCATCCTCATCGCAAACGTAAAGACTTTCTGTAGTATGTGATCTGATACAAACAATAAAGTCAATAAAGACTTTGATACAAACAATAAATAGTCACACGTGGGACCAAAAAGGTGTCGCTGGTCGCGCTTGAAGAGTGGTCGTTAAATGCAATACTTTTCTACTGTTTTATTCAATGGCGGTCCGAAGCGTGGTCGCTTACAAAGAGTATCCGCTTAATAGAAGTGGAAGCTATGACAAGTTTGACTGTATTAGCTATATGCTAACAGGCTGTATGCCTATGTTTGTGCATAACTCATGTTCACTAAATACGACCAATCAGAATTAACACAGTGCAGATTAAGCTATTTAATCCATACTATTCCGATGATTATACGTATGTAGAACATTATAGTTTTCGGACGTATATTGAATATATACATATTTATATATATATATAATAATAGAGTCAAGAAAGACACACCATTTTTGCTGTTACTTGAAGTTTCACGTTGTTAAACGATCATCAGACAGAATACAA
This sequence comes from Haliclystus octoradiatus, assembly GCA_916610825.1. NCBI lineage: Eukaryota > Metazoa > Cnidaria > Staurozoa > Stauromedusae > Haliclystidae > Haliclystus > Haliclystus octoradiatus. The sequence continues at coordinate 12,419,537 of OU744453.1, forward strand.
TTAAAAACATACATACATAAAACCTAGTTAAACATATTTAATAGCAGTGCTTATTGTTATTTATTGTAATGGTTTCTATTGTTAATATTTAATCTATTGTTATTACATTTCCGTATGCTTGGTCACGTTTTGGATGTTTTGAAATTGGAAAGGTAAAATTTGTTTTCATGGCGGCATTTGGATATTAGTTCTGATCTTTTGTTGATTAAGGTTTCTTTTGAGCAAATTATATTATATTTTTCAGCCAGGCAGAGAAAACAACGCTGTGATTTATTACTGTATGCAGCAGAAACAGAAATTATGAATTAAACACCCAACTTTCAAAATACATTTGGCAAGCCAAAGACAACAAGCTGTCCTACCAGATTGAATGGTCAATCTTATGCAAGGCTGCTGCATACAGTAATAAATCAAAGCGTTGTTTTCTCTGCCTGGCTGAAAAATATAATATAATTTGCTCAAAAGAAACCTTAATCAACAAAAGATCAGAACTAATATCCAAATGCCGCCATGAAAACAAATTTTACCTTTCCAATTTCAAAACATCCAAAACGTGACCAAGCATACGGAAATGTAATAACAATAGATTAAATATTAACAATAGAAACCATTACAATAAATAACAATAAGCACTGCTATTAAATATGTTTAACTAGGTTTTATGTATGTATGTTTTTAATTGTATTCTGTCTGATGATCGTTTAACAACGTGAAACTTCAAGTAACAGCAAAAATGGTGTGTCTTTCTTGACTCTATTATTATTTACCGCTCTGCTATTTACAAGCATTGAGCACTGTTCACCTGCCAATACTTTTAAATTTTTATTAAATTTGAAACATATTATATATATATATATATATATTTCAATCATTATAATGGAGTCAAAGACTACACATTCATAATTGTTATTAATAGTTTCATGCATAGGCAATCATCAGGTCTGATGATCAGGTATGATGATTGCGTAAGCATGAAACTATTAGTAACAATTATGAATGTGTAGTATTTGACTCTTTTTATTATATTTAGCTCTGTCAAATGATATCGAGCACCATTTTTTGCTATTAGATAATATCTAACATATATATTTCAATCATACATATATGAAAATACAAATATGACTGGAGTCACCCCTTAAGGACAATGTGCTTGTTTATTTGGTGGACATGATTTGTTCATTATTATATATTACGTATTTAGAGTCCGTAGCAGTTAATGTAAATATTATAGTTATTTATTTAAGTATTGTTTTTACAAACAATAGAAATAATTCAAATAAGCTGAGTGATAGTGCGAGTATTTTATTCAGTGAAACATTGTAAAAAGGTTGAAGAAGAGTATGGATAGGAAAATGGACAAAATTGTAAAGACATAAGAGTTGAAATCAGTGGGAAATGAAAGTATGAGTGGAGAAAAAGAGAGATTTAGTTAACATTATTGCATGGGAAAATAAAATAAAAAATGCGGATACGAAGAAAAAATATATATAATATGTGAATGACTATGATCTGTGCATACATAACAGTTAGATATAATACATGCAGTGGAGTAAGTTTGAACAATGGATAGTTTCATGCTTTTTGGGAATGATTTCCTGGACAGTTTTATATCAATCTTGTGTGAGCAATTGTTCCAGAGAGTAGGATATTGGTATGCAGGTAACCGCTGGAGATATGATGTTTTAGAGAAAGGAGATATAAAATGATTAACGTTAACTAACAATATAGTAGGGCAAATATGTTCGACAGTGGACTGTAGGAAAGAAAGAACTTTTAGAAAATAAATATCCTTGACTTTTAAAATGTTAAAATGTTTCATCAGTGGCTCAGTATGAGCATTGTACTTGGTGTTGCAAATTATTCGAATACATCGTTTATGTAATTTGTTTAAGGTATTTAAATGTAAGCTATTTTCCCATATTGTTAGGCCATATTCTAGGTGATGCTTGATGACTGCATTATATATTTGAACTTGAAGCTTTAGGGAAATAACATTTTTTAAGCGTAGTTAAACTGTAAATATTTTTCTGATTTTTTTACAAACCATATTAATATGCTCCTTCCAGTTCAATTTTTCCATATGGTTAGGCCATATTCTAGGTGATGCTTGATCACTGCATTATATATTTGAGCTTGAAGTTTTAGGGAAAGAACATTTTTAAGCGTAGTTAAAATGTAAATATTTTTCTGACTTTTTGACAAACCATATTAATATGCTCCTTCCAGTTCAATTTATCTTCGATGAGTTTAATTAATTTAATAATGATTAACTTAGCTTCATTTCAATTCGATAATGGAAAGAACAATTTGAGTCATTGATCATAAATACGCTCAAAAGTTCTTATGTGCCCACTTTCACGGTCGATACTACCTACCAATGCAAGCTTTTGAGCACAAATATGTCACGCCCATTTCATTTGGCAAAATTATTAGCAAAGCGGCCTCTTGTAGTTTGATAAGTTACGATTGACCGTGATGATTGATATTCTTTATTGGTTACGAGTATAATGTTTTAGAATTAAAGGCTCGTAAGCACTGCGAAGGCATATATTCAGTTATAAATGTAATTTAGTTTTTGACTTGCTACTTCAGATTCGCTGTGAATTCTCGAATTGTCTTATCTGCAATTATTAATCAGCTATTGTCTAGTCGGAGCTATCACGTGCTATCATTGTTACAAGTAACGGCGGTAAACCAATCGGCCAACATCCTATATTGTGTAGATTATTAAAAAGGATATTTGAGGAACGCCCAGAGTTACCTCGATATATTCAAACTTGGGATGTTGACACGGTATTATCGTATCTGAATACATGGCCCGATTTATCGGCCTTAAAATTGAAATATTGACTCTTCACACTGCCATGCTATACATTGTTTACGGGTCAATAGCTCATCCTGTCCATTCAATTATGAAGGACGATATATCATTTTTAAATAATCAATGTACTATACTATATTCGAATAAACAAAAACACTCGCGTTCAGGGCATCATCTTGCACCAGCTATCATAGAAAAGTTTGACAATGAGAAGCTATGTTTATTCAGTCATCGCTGGTATCAACACTGATATTTTCGAGTATCATAGCATACGATCGGCTAGTACGAGTGCTACCGCCTCTTAAAGACCACCACTGGCATCTATTATGAAGTCGGCAGGCTGGAGTAACTCTTCAACGTTTACAAAGTTTTCTAAGAAATCGGTTGTAGTAGATAATTATGCAGCGTTAGAGATGATTTATAAATTCTTGTATTGTTATCTTTGTTTAATTTTAAATTGATGAAAGATAATTGAAATTTCTTTCTTTCAGTATATTTGTGGCATATAATTACTCCTTTTCTGTTGTCTGTTCACTATCCTTGCACTAAAGTTTCACGTATGATAGCTCCGACTAGACAATAGGATATTCGTAATTTAATAATTAAACTATGCTTACGCTAGGAAGAAGACGGTTAATTGTAATTATTATGAACCCAATTGGCAGAAGGACGTATTTTTACGATATGATAAGTTACGATTGACCGTGATGATTGATATGCTTTATTGATTACGAGTATAATGTTTTAGAATTAAAGGCTCGTAAGCATTGCCAAGCCATATATTCAGTTATAAATGTATTTTAATTTTACTTCCTACTTCAGATTTGCTGTGAACTCTCGGATTGTCTTATCTGCAATTAATCACCCTAATATTGATTAGTAATTGGCTGGCAGTGTTCTACACATTATTGTACTTATAACCAGTGCTATTTAATGCGTGATTAGTTTGCGTGGGATGCATTTGTGCACTTGTTTAAAGTAATATGTAAAGCTGTAGATACCATTATGAAGTTGCCTCGTTACAAAAAATTTACGCTTTAAGATGATTTTTGATGTAAACCATATCGAAAATAAATGGTAAAACAAACAGTTATGATATGTGTGTATTTAAACCATTTGTAAACATCATGATGTTCACACGCCACTTGCTCAAAATACTAATTGTTTTCAATCATCTTACACTAGTAGGCCTTCCTGGTATCGTGCTGGGTCGTTGAGAAACAACCACCGTGGGAATGCATGATATTCAATGGGTCCTTTTCACAGATATGCCATTTCAACATAGATAGCTATTGTACGTAGTTAAGAGTGACATGAAATACATAGTCAGACACCCTATAACGTCAAAAGCATGCCGATTTCTACCAGCACGCTTTGCACATCTCTATCACAAACAACAGTACGATACTAAACAGACCTAAACTTGACAAGCTATCAAATAAACCGTCCAGCGTCGTTTTAGAATATATAGCGGCACGTTTTATTTATATCTCTTAAACACAATGTATTGTTCCTTTCTATTGGGAGCGATACAAGGGGCTAATATAATATGCGTAAGTAGCAATATATTGAGTAATTATTAAGTCGGAATGAACGGTGTGCTATTTGTCTTTAACCGCCTTGAATGTGTTCTGCAGGCATGCCAAATATTTTAACGATAATCTCTGTAGTATTTCTTTATCAGGATTATATATAGAAAATGAAATCACTCTGCCTTTTAAACCATTCTATTTTAACAGCGACATAGCGTAAACAAACTTTATTAAATGGCAAGGCACCTTCATGTGCCTGTGTTTGACTTTGAGTTGAAAGCTACCGAAGTCAGATCTTATCATTTCATTTCATTTCGATCGTTCTTGACACAATGATAACTTAAGCCTTCTAAATCTTAATGAAAGTAATGATTTTAATGTAACTACTTTTACTTAGAGGAATTTAATGTGCATTTTGAAGCAGAACATTGTGTAACAGTCATTGCCGTAATAATCAACCAAAACATGATTAATCAATGCAGTTGCTTGGCAACGAGTCCACTGATCGGAGCCTTTCACTCAAAGTACCCTTCCGTATGCTATTGACGTCTTCTTTGTTGCTACCTGTACATAGAGGAACCTAATAGCAAAGTTAAGACGTCAGTGGAATTACCCAATCAAATTAATTTCTACAGAGGCATCTTGTTTACTTAATGCGGAATAAACAATATCAATAATTAGCAAGATCAAAGCAAGAATTCTCAAAAGATCAAAGCCAACCCGTTTTTTTGGAAGCTCACAAAAATTTGCAGCATGTCAGTATACAACAATGCTCACATATTTTACTGATGTAAGGATGTTGATAGGTTGATTCCAATGATGACGTATATCTATCTACGGATAACAATTGTATCAAGGTGTGGTGCTACACATGCATATATATGCCACAGATACGAAGTTATTATTATATATATCGCATAATAACAAATGAGCTCTAATTACGTCATTGTATCGAGCACGCTCTGGAATGGTTTAGATATCATTAATGTAGTATTATTATTATTAATACAATATGATCGTATGTAGTTTATTACAGCATAGCTAAGAATAGATATTCAATAAAGCAACTAATAAATTTTTCATCGCTTTAATAATTCATTTATCATAAATTCAAATAATAAAATAAAAATTATACCATCAATTTAAAATTCTATAGTTATTGATAGGGCGAGAAAAGTCAATTTTCAATCAATGTTTAACTGTGTGCTCAATCTTTCCTGTAAAAAGAGCTAATTATGGCTTGCAAGGTTTACGTTTAATAATTCAGAAAATGGGCTTTCAAAAATGTATTCTTGTTGGAATCTATACATGTATTTTTCACAATAAATAGGTCACATACAATATATAATTTTCATTTTATATCAATTCCCATATCTTTAACTGACTAAAACGTTGTTGTAGTAATATACACTCTACGTATACATTACTCCGTTAATATCCCCTCTCTTAATGTCCCACCTTGCTCATTTCTCCATACAAACTCTCTGATTCCTATGTCGCTTAATTAGTGTCCCACCTTGCTTAATGCCCCCCTTTTCATCGGTTCAAGAGGGGCGATATTAAGCAAGTTCGACTGTAGTATTAATATGATATTGTAAAAGATAATTTCTCTGTGTGGATAATTGGCTTTCTTATTAACTCGCCTCCTTTGTGTCGAAGATCTGTAATGTCTGAAACGAGATTATATAGATTTTTGATTCTTCCTTTTGGAAGTACAGAGAGGTATTGATAATTATTAGTTCAAATAATTCTGAAACGGCAAATTGAGATCGATTATCATGTTCAGGAGGTTCCTCAAAATAGTTAAATGAAATCGCATAAAGTACAACTTATAATATCGTTCATATTTCTAACAATGAGCTAAAAATATCCATACTAATCCATTTTAAATCAAATTAAACGATAAATAATCTATTGTCATTACAGTTAAACAAACATGGAGTGTCTTTTTCAAATGACGTCAGATAGAACACATAGGAGATAAGCGGTAGAATTTGGTACAACGTTTTACTCGGCATGTGCATGACATGGCATTAATAAGTGTCATGCAAATTCTATCTATCTCCATCTATCCGCATAGAAAGACACGGACACCGCTTCTCCGGAGCTAAATCCGTTGTTCAACTTTCGAATGTTTTAATCAAGATAGTTTGTGACAGTGATAGCTAATCATGACGTGCAAATAAATTAATCAAAATCAAGAAGATAAAGAAAATTGGATGAAAAGTCAAGTAACATCAATTAAACGTATCAAAATACTTAATTTTGAATAATAATAATTTACAGACGTTTAACCTCTTTAAAAGGAATCGGATAAGGAGATCCAGCTTATCTGAAACCTGGCTTTGAAACACCATAACTTTTTCCTTATTAAGTCCTTAACAACTTACTTTGAATAAATGAAAATTGAGATAAATGTATAAAAATAACTTGAACGATATTTTTACGAGTGGTTTTTGATTAGTAAATTGCTTAATTGAGAACTGTATTCTTGAGTGTATTGATAGGGAAGATTGATTATCAACTCAATTGCTTACTTCATAGACCATAGCTGAATTGATGTTTGTAGAATTATACCAAAACCATCGCGTCTGACAATCCTATCGAAGTTGTATTGCACTAGGTGGTATAATTCCATTGTTATAAGTACGCGAACTATAATGAAAATGAAAAAACCAGCGTATTTTGATTTGTCATTAAATTCATTGCTGTGATTACTAATTAGAGCCTGGATACACGTAGATTTTTATTTATTACCTAAAAATTGTATTCAACATTGCGTATCCAATTATAGAAGGACATCTATCTATCATGGGTAAGTAGATTATTCTCACTATTGGCTAACAAGTAAATATAGATACTACATTTCTTACAAATTTTGAACGTTTGAGTACGAAACTTCTTATTATCAGACTGCTTGATTTTTTATAAATGATTGGTATGTTATGATAATAGAATTAGGAAATAGCCTCCGTGAGCTCATGTAAGTAGTGGATATTACGTACTATATGATCAACTTAAAATGTTATCTATATATTTAATTAATCTATTTGCTATTTTTGTTAATTTAATTTACGCATTCCCATGTTGCTTAGTTAAAAATTTTAATTTATACCACGCTACATTAAATAGGACGTAGTTATGGTGATTTAAATATATTTCCTATCTCATATGTTTATGCATTAATGCACTTTAGATGCGGTATATATATGGATTTATTATTTCCTTCTCAAATATCATATATATCTTATCGACAACCTTTAAATCTTTTTCTTTTCATAACGTGTGAAAATACCACATATTAAGATGACATGAAAAGCGTGGGACGCTGTTTCTGCAAAGGGACATTTGCCCCCAACAATACCCGCAATTTATCTATAATTTCACCGGCAAAGGAAATCCTAAATGATTTTTTGCATTGACATTCGATTTCTTAATTTCAGTAAGAAGTGGACGTCCCATGTATTTTGGTATACGATTGAAAATCAAATTCTGTTGGGATGTGTGGAAGGTGACATTGAAATGTTAAAATAATGATACCGTGTATAAACCGCGTGAATGCAGCCAAGTTAAGTGAAATTCCCGTTCATCTGCAGACTAACCTTGAAATCCTATAAATTATTTTGTGATCAAGACCAAGTCCATATTAAATAATTTCGAAAAAGCACAAATTCAGTTAAATGCAATCGTTGGCAAGTTTGACTTGCATTTAAGCGGGTAATACACTGTAAATGTTAAAAATGATGTAATCTCAGAGGAAAGGGCATATCAACGCTATAGAAATTCAATGAGATTATATTTCTATGATTTGATTATCTGCTCATTACCTGAAATATTCAAGCAAAGCAAACACATTTTATATAGAATGTGATTGTATATCTTGCATAAGCTTGAAATAAACCGTTCCAATTATCATGAAATATTGGAAATCAGATACGGCCGTTTGTACGTACTAGAAAGTTATTTAGGAAATATGTTTCGTATTATACCTCGCTAAGCTTGTCATGTGTATAAGCTTGAAAAGAAATGCCTCAGTATTTGTGCAATAAATCATTCAGCACTCTTTCAATTTCAGATTTCAAGATCTCTGCTACTTTGTTGATTTACGATGATTTCATAATCGCGTTAAAAAAGTATTCTTAAAATGGCGGAACAATACTCAAATAATCCCAGGCAAAGCGATTAATCTGTGAAAGAATCAATTGTTATTAAGCACTGTAAGACTATCAGTCACTAAATTGATTCAATCTAATACAGATGTAAGCTCCTTAAAGCTTATAGTACGATGAAATGGATATGAAAGGTTTTGGAATTCAAGAAAAAATTATATATTTTAGAAAGTTCGGAATCCATGAAACATTATAATTTTGCTATGTTTATTTGAATGGTATAGAAGTGGTTACGCACTTTTCATTCGTATTAAAAGCTTAAAAGTGGAAGTTAATGATGATGAGCTCTACATTTGACACACCTTTGTATGTTAAACCGCGTATAAAGTGTTAGTCTAACCGCTTCAAAACACCTGATCATAAAAAGTAAAAGTCCGGGTAAAAGCACATTTACAATGAATTAATCTGGAGTACCGTACAACTTGTAATATTGCATCAATGAAAATCATACTCATTTATGATTAGTATTATTTCCCTCCTTTTAAAATAGAAAACAAAAATACATTATCCAGTAACGTAAACGTAACAGTGTACTCGAACGCGCCAAATGCCAAGCCCGGTTTGTTGAGGGTAACTCAATATCAGCTCAAATATTTCAAAATGTTTTATTTTGCTATTCATAACACATTTCGGACAGTCGATAAATTATAGATTTATTCTATATATTTCAACCTATTTAAAAGTTCAAATGTGACATATTTTTCAAACTGGCGTTTTTACATTCGCCGGCATTATTTGTTATTGAGCCTTGACACGGTTTGCGATGGACTGCACAAAGTATAAAGCCTGTAACAAATAAGGATGGCAGCTTATCATTTACTGCAGAATTTTCAATGAAAGCTTTACCAAATTGCCATCTAGCGTCCACCTGAAAGTGATTATTAAAACTGTTTCTAATTTGGATAGATAGAAAGATATGCAATAAATCTTTGCGATCGATATCATTATAACCTTCGAGGTATCTAGGCAACCGATAAATTACGAGCTTCGAACCGGTACCTCTTGATGTTTTCGGATTCCAATTGGAAATCCCTTCAACGATTTGTAAAGTACAAATGGATGATGAATTTCAACTTTGCCTAGTTCAAAATGATTAACAAGAACACAATTTATCAAATATCGAAATCAAGTAATTATTAATTAGAGGTACTGAACTTCAATTAAGATATCATAAATGTAACCACATGTTGGCAGTACTGATGGCATCGATTTACAATTTGGCTGCTTTAATAAAATAATTTAGTAGCGCAATTTATCAAATAAGATTATTTTTGATTTGATTATAATTTGAAGAGGGTAAACTTTTATTGCAAATGAATTACAATTACAATAATATTTCAGACTCAAGTGGCGTACATAACTGTGGACAGTAAGCAATTTCATTTGGTTTAAACGGAAGTTGTTATCCTATATTCAGGATAAGAAGACAGCTTGCTGAGCTAATATGGACCTCTGCCAGATAAAAAGTAGCTAGGGGGTCCACATGCGCCTAAACGGTATCATCACGGCATCACGGTGATTGTGAACGATATAACCAAGTTGATATCATCACGGCATCACGTTAATTGTGTATGTATAACTCAGTTGATATAGAACGGGACCATCACGGCATCACGTTGATTATGGACGACGTGATTCAGTTGATATCATCACGGCTTCACGGTAATTGTGGACGGTATGATTCAGTTGATATTGAGCGAGACCATCACGGCAGCACATTGAATATGGACCATATGACTTAGATGATACCATCAAGACATCAAGTTAATTGTGGAGGATAGTTGATTAAAATTGATTTGATACCGGGAGTTAATACTATGGCTTTTTTATATATTAAATATAATGTCTTATTTCTGAGCAAATTTGTTAATGTTATATACATTTTGCGTTGTTGCTGTTTCTAATTAATAATTTGATATAAGTAAGTTGCTAACTGTTTGTTATTTTAAGCATGAGTATGTATGTAAAATTAATTTACTTTATTTTAACTTTAATTTTAATTTATTTTCAATAGTTTTCACTCTCTATACTGTTTACAAATTGAATGTAAGATTCGATAGGATCACACTTTAGAATATGGTATAGATATAATGCAGGCCAATGCAGATAAGGCACATTTTTTACATATATATACATATACATTTACGGCAAAATAAAGTAAACAAATTTTACATACATACTCATGCTTAAAATAACAAACAGTTACCAACTTATTGAATTTTCATTTAATATCAATTAGAAACAGCAACAACGCAAAATGTATATAATACTATGGCTGATCTCAGAGTTACGGTCACGATTTTATGTAATCATCTATCCTTGATAATAATGTAAAAACGGGGTCAAAAGTGTCATGTAAACTTGAAAGGTACTATAGAATAAATCGTGATGTATATATATATATATATATATATACATATCCACTAGCAATTTATCTACTTACGAAAATAGAAATGTTTTTACGAGATATTTCTGTATATATATTTAAGTTAAGTAAGTAGTAAACCAAGTAAGTAAGTTAGTAAGTTCATCTAATATGTTACGTGTGTATGTTTCTAATTGCATTCTGCCTGATGATAGTTTAAAAACGTGAAACTTTAAGTAACAGTAAAACTGGTGCGTCTAACTTGACTCTGTTATTATTATATACAGTGAAATCATAAATGTTTTCGTAAACTGTTTTCAAGTGACTAAAGTAGATTTAATTATCTTAATCTTTTTTTTCTGACACTTTTATGATTGATTGTATTACGTACAAAGCAGTGAAATAGATCAAAAAATAATTCGCACATTCGGATTAATCCAGTGGCGTTACTAATGTGACAATCCTTCAGACTCAACATCCATTAACGTCTTATAAACCGTTGAATAGCACTCCGCAAGTGGTGTACACACAGCCACAACAAACATGCTTCATGAAGGTATAAATACAATAGATTTATATGTACCGTATTGCTATGATAACATGTAAACAATCCTATTATAAAAGTTCAGTACTATTATATTGAATACTTTAAATAATTAGTTATATAATATTATCTATATATCTAGTAAACATATTTACCTTACGTGAGAAATCCCTTACTAATTCGACGTGTTCTGAGACATAAGTTTTTTAAGTAACTTTATATAGTAGCGTCTACTTTTACATTGGATTAATGTTTACTTCATTGGCTTTGTGTAGAACCTATAAAGTATACTTTGATGTGAAAATTGTGTTTGTCTTTCGCAGACTAGAACTATCAAGGAGGTCGATGGAAGCAAAGAAAAGCCATACTTGTAGACAATATAAATTGTTTGTATGTTGTTGTTAAGCAGGTTGACACCCTAATCAACTTTATTTGTTTGATGCTAAATAGCTATTAATGGTATTCATTTTCTCATGTGGGAAACTGTTCACAGTATTCTCTGGAGTACTGGTGAATAGGCCTTACTTAGAACTATTCAAACATCAAGTTTCTATATTTAGCCAAACACTTTCAAGATTTTTAGAGAATGTGTCGATTTTAAATAGATTTACCTCAGCACTTAGGTACATTTCATCGCTTTAAAATAGATGGTGAACGTGCCAAGGAAGCTATTTTTGCTAATGAAAACGTATTAGAAAGATCGTCACTAGAGTATTGCGAAAACAACAGGCACGCATCAATTAACAAATGAAACAGCATCATCTTATACATGCTAGAAGGGTGTGTCACCCAACTCCTTTCTGGAACGGTGGCACTCTGACGTCATAATCGCTACCGTCCGTATAATGACACCAATATGGTACCGAAAAGTACTGCAATAGAACGTGAATCATCCTGTTTAAAGTTCATGCGAGCACAATAGATTATTTGCAAAATTCTCTACAAATGTAATAAATTCTAATCGCTGAAATAGTTCCATCGTTACTGCTTGATGATCTGTTACAGTAGAATTCCCCATGACTATTAGCTAGAAAGTTTTTATCGTCCTTTTGTTTAAGATTAGATAAGAGTAACCACGACAATACGTTGATCCTCCACGCAAAACCGTTGAGCAATGATTATCATTGTTTAATGAACTACGCTGACTGTTGTTTGATGCGGTCCTCTTTTGTTTCTACCCTCACAAATCGCAACATTTCGTCTTCGTCACTGACCTACACAAATGATGCCATTTAAGAAATATTAACAAGGTCAAATCGTTGCTAACTGACTCTTTAGTTGGTTTGGTCTCCGTGTGTTGTTTTTGCAACCGGATTGCTTATTGTTTGTGTAATCCTGTCACGCTTTTGTTAGCATTACTATGGTAATTGTCAATTGAACAAGACCTAAGCAAATCGCCTGGGCCCATGGGTCTATATAAACCGAAAGACACACATGTCGTACTAGACACTCTATCTCGACCTTGCTGCCAACCGCACGGGCGCGCGTTCATTTGACGCAGTACTGGTTAGTAAACACACGTTCTCGCATTACAAAGACATCTCGGTTTGCAAACTCCGCCACGCAGTCGGAAACCTTCTTGGAACAACGTCGACGAGCTCAAAGTCACGCTGTCAGTGATGGATGGTGTACCGTTGATGAATCGCCTTCGTCAGCTCATGGTCTTTCTCATTATCACGGTGGTCTGTATGCTACCAAAAGCTATCATGGCAGATAGAACGGTAGGTGACAACATTTTAAATTTATCACGTGTTGAGTTACTTCGTTAGCAAAACAAATGTAATTATAGCGATTCTTGATTTTCTATCTCATCATTGATTTGATATTGGGGAGGGGGACTTATCATTTAGTAACACCACATTGACATGAACAGAGATCTCGCAACGCATAAACATCTGTTTTGAGACAATTTAATATAAATGATTAAATCTGTTTTCATATGTTTTCTTACAAATGATACTTTAAACATTGATCCATTTCACAAATAACCACAGCTAAATATCACTGGATTCCAATCTGTCATCTATTTAATCTACCGCGGCTAAAAAAATTTGCCGCATCGCGGTATTGATGACATATGCAATAGTACTAACCCTTTTATCTACGATTCAAGAGGCAGCTGTTGTTTCTTTTTCATTCAATTTATAAATTTTATTTTTAACTCAAAAACACACATTTGAAAAAGATTGTGTTCTAAATCGTAAGCACTGAAGAACGTTTGGTATGTAGCATATACGCACTTTTGAATCTATTGAAATTTAACTCAATAGGAGCGAAAGATTTCTGCCATATCGGTAATCTGACGTCATTTAACTTTAGGGGCAGTTAATTGTTTGCTCTTATTTTGTAGACGCTTCAGTATTTAAAATAGATTTTAAAAGGAGAGGGTCAAATTGTTTGTGCTTGTCTGACGTGACAGTTTACATGTTAGGTTAGAGAGATTTTTAGTAATGTTTACTATATTGAAATCTCTCGTATAAGGTCAATTAAGCAGCCGAGATAGGTTTGCCTGTTGCATAAATGATTATCTTAACTGTAGGTAATGTATATACAGTGGGTTTTCTCCCAGGGTCACAGCACCGCCTCTTCCTTAACGGGATACGGATTTCTTTCAACGGGGGTTCGTCGGTTGTCATAGTGATAATTTCCAACGGAAAGGATTCAAGCCATGCAGTTATGATTTAATGCCATGCTGCATGTGTTATGAATCCATAACCCATAATTTTACAATCTTTCTACATAATATTTGGCGCTTCATTATTGTGATCAATTGCTTTGTTCCCTGAATAGCTATTCAATTCTTCTTCAAAATTGAGGTTAAGAAACAGATTGAATGGAACCGAATTTGTGCAAAAATTTCAATAATATATTTTATGTGCTGAGCTACTATAATTTATAAATATACTAGCAAATTACGGTTTTATACCTGCGATTTATATTATCATGGCGATAGAATTATCCCGTTGCGGGATATTATTGTACTTGAACCATAGCCAATTGGTTATGTGAAGGACGTTGAAGAGCAATAACAAATAATAGCGGAAATCTAGAACACATAGCTTCCTTGCTTTTACTATCGTTCAAATGTTAAAGTAAGAGAGAAGAACTCTGTTTAAGAAACAACGGCAAGCGGCAGCCTGAATAACATCAAATTCCGTGTCTTCCGTTGAAACTCTGATTTTCTCATCCTATATATATACACATTATTTCAGGCATTAATTTACCTTAATTTTTCATCATTTAAAAAGAAATTAATCTTCATTCATTCATTCATTTAAAAAATTCTATTTTACAGCTATCCATGTGTACGAAAAATTCGCAGTGTGATGTCGGGCAGTGTTGTGCACTGAAGATGACCTATTCAACTGGTTTTTGCCTAAGACGTAAAGGCCTGGGGGAGGTCTGCAATCCAACAATTGAGGTGAGTTTATTTTACTATAAATCTTACTTTTTATTCTACTTCAAAATGTATTTATTACATAGTATAATGTACAATAAAGCTGGAGGTGTGGTATCATCGTCCTGTTTGCTATATAAAATATCCCGCATGCGGTAGATCTAGCGATTTTTGTTCCTGAAATCTGCGTGACTGCAAATATGAATGATAACGTTTTTACAAGTGTTCCTTTCCTGTTCATGACCAAGCGATTGCTAAGACTGATATAGATTTTTAACGACCCTTATGTACTTGAGCAATATAAATACACCATGTAACACGTAAAAGCGAATTGATTGAGTTATATGGAGGTTTTTACTATCGCAGACGACGTTTCACTATTTAAAATTGAGAGAGCAGCTGATATCAATATTCACAAATTGGATTTTACCAAAATATTATTGTTGTGAATAGGGAGAGTACAGTTAATCGCGTGAGAAAGGCGTTTTATTACAAAAGCACGCTACTTTTACACAATCATGATAAATCATTGAATAATATTTACCGTCCAAGAATAACCACAAGCTCAAATTATCTCACTAGAAAGAGTTCCTGCTTTTATTTATAATTGCGTAAATGTGTGACGTCTGCATCCGTGATACATTTGCCCCTGTTATTGATTACCGCGCGGTTAACATCGTCTGACGAAGCGGTCCATTTGATCATTTGGTTTGGCATCGAAGTAAAGACGCCAATTACATCAGCAACATTTGAGCGATGAAGATATTACTAGCAATTCAAAGCCATGATGAAAGGAATGGTATTTTCGGTTCTGTTTGTAAAATAATATCTATCACGTGCAGTTGAAGTAGAAAAACATATTTTCACTTGACGGACATGAGTTAATCATGCATTAAAACTTAAAAGTGATAAATTTTCATTTAATTCTCAATTCCATCAATACAGCTAGGATTAATAGTGGCATTACACTTGTTGACTACTTGACTACATATGCTATTAAAATGACGCCTTCATTTGACTGTAGTTAAACCCTGCCGTGGATTTGCACTTCTTTCGTTTCATGCCGAAGAATTCGTAATCGGCCCACCTTTACTAACATCGTAAAAGCCGTCGGAATCTCTTGGAGGGTTGCTATCATATCAATTGCAAAAATATAAATGTATAAACGTACAGAATAGCAGTTGTTGATTTTATAATTCACTAGGACATATGTATATATTCATGTAGATGATCATAGACCTCAGTCAGTTTCTTTATATTTCATTACGGATAAAATAATTAATAAGTGTGTGATTTTTATCGGCTAGAATTGATTCTTATAAGATTCCTAGTGCTTCAGCGTTATACTCTCTAAAAATCAAAACGTCCTCGCCCGTGTACACTGAATGTTACATTGCCATAATTATGTTGAAATTAAAATTAATCACTGTAATTACAATCTATTTCATCAAATTCCAAGATATTTATAATACAAATTTGTTTTATTTAATCGTTAAAGTTTTATTGGACATATATAAAAGAAAGATCTCACAGCCTTCCCGAATGACTTTCTCTATACATAGCTTGCATTCAGTGATTGATTTATCTACCGTCTTAAAGTGTAAATATATTAAGCATTTGTTGAAAGGGTTCACCTCTTTAAATAATGATTTACTTACGAGGTGAATAAAAGGGTGCATCTATCATATTCACTATTCCATATTCTATCGATGCTTCTGTTTAAAACATTTGCCGCAGCGAAAGTTCAAGTAAAAGTAGTAAACATCTTGATTAATGACATGCATCGATCTGAAACTTGATTGTTTCTACGGACTTATTTTATTTACCAAATTTGTGTATACTTTATACAGATTTCACAAATATTCCTTGCGGTAGTTTTCAGACCGCTTCTTGACTATATTAATGATGTATATAAGAATTGAGATCATTAATTGATTGCTTATTACGCTCGGCATTATTGAAAAACCAGTATGGCCAACCCTTCAACTATAATAGTATACTGTGCTTGTTTATAATTATGTGAAGTTATCCGACATGTAAATCATTTATATGCAATAGATCTATTTTGCATGTTTCTTGGTATAAAGACATAAATTATCTCAATATAATTAACGTCCATGTTGATTCTTTGTATTTTAGCTTGGCAAGCAATTCACATGCGGCTGCTCTATTGGTTTAACATGTGCTATTGTCGAAGAAGACAAACAAAAGAAGCCAAAATATCGTTGTGTAAAAGTACCAACTGAATCTCCTGAGTTTCAAGAGGCACTTTCAGATAAAACTGACATTGCAGCCGATGCGAAACAATTAAGTCAGATCGGTGAGACGATGATGTCTGCACTGAACGACCTATTACTCAAAGTTAAATCTACAAAACAAGGTCATAACTATCGTAATCGAGCGAAAGAACCAATTTGAACAATATAACATTATCCTTCGAAAATGAAAGCAAACTTTTCGATTTTGTTTTTACCTGAAAAGCGTTTGGAGAGTCGTTGAAAAGCAATATGCATTCAAAATGAATTGCTCAATAAACGAAGATCTACGCTTATAAAGCATAATGATGGAGCAATTACGAGGCTATTGCCAAGGTCAAATTGGACTTTAAATGATGTCAGCCTACCCCTAATTTATGAAACCTGACAAAGAACATTTATATTTTCCATTCAGTGGCCCTTTGAAATCAGGTAAATGCTCAAATGCAAAAGTCATACTGATACCCGAGTTCAAATCAATATGGTGGATCTACTTCATCGTAACAAGGCAATGCAATTAATCAAAACAAAATAAAAGATTAATATTGATGACAGGCAATATGCTTGGCTCATTTTAAATAACTAAAGTTTTAAGTAAATTATTATCTATACTATTGAAAAGACTATAATATTATAACAGAGGAATAATTATAGTAACATTATAAACAAAGGAAATATTTATTACACAAAATGTCAGAAAATGGCTATGACATTAATCGAAGCCAACACTATGAAAAAATAATAAGAGAATATTCACGAATATATAATTCTTGTTTACTTTTATATATTCCCATAGTACTACTAGCACTCCCATGGCAACTGCTCTGTCCGCTTATTAAGGATGTCCGCGTTCTAAGAAATGTTCCATTAAGATATAACCAAGGATTATGTGCTCAATCCCTCAAGTTTATCTAGACCAGTCGACTATTAAGAAATAATATTAACACTACATCAATAATCATAGTAAATGTACTCGACATTTCAGTTTTTATTGCTGGCTGTATTCAAGTGGAGGCTTAAAATTTAACCAAATCTCCCTTTATTTGCCTGTCAAATTCCAATGGAAAAATATATCATAAAATTTAATATAAAATATATGAGACAATAGCTTCGATCCCAATTTCGCTTGCTTATACTCATCAAGCTGCTATATATTCTGTTTGGCTTTATTATATTTAAAGAACATAACTGCATCAAGTTTTAACAGCACTTTGATCACAATTAAAGCCTGAACATCGAAATTTAATCAGAAAGTGTAATTCGCTATAATCTTCAATCTTCAAATATATACTTCAAACTTTAAAATTTTTCCGCAAAAAGCCCCGGTGAATCGCAAAACCCTCTGTTTGATTTGATATATTTGTCGATATAGAGACAATGAAACACAGGTAATTATCAAAACTAAAATATCAAAATTTTTATGTACATTATAATCATTATCATCATTCATTCAGAAAACCTTCTAAGCCCTTTTCAAAGGAAAGCCTAACTCTGTACGATAGAAATTAGTATCAACAAATCCCAAGAATGCACATGTGACTGCCATGGGCTACTACTATACGTTTAATTCACATTTCTATTTTACAAGAAATCTACGAGTGAAATTCACGTTAACCTTAACATTTCGTTGCCATGTGAAGCACATCATTCAGGGAAACATTCCCAGTTTTTCTCGCCAGCTTGCGCAAATAGGTGGGCCCTGAATCATGTAAGTTAATTCCGCATTGCTTTTAAAATAAATGCGAGAGCCTTGAGGGCAGTAAAAGGTATATCAATGACATATTGATAGATATGTAACTATTTATAATCGATCATTCTAAATAGATCTGTTGGACGATATCTGGTCTGTTTGAAGACTCGTTGAAAACCACGAAAAGAAATACTACGTCAAACGTCATACCATACCACTGACAGAAAACATGCTATCTGTTTCTACTGATATTTTCCCAGGTAAAGTGCTCTATCTTTCTATTTTTACTGTAAAAGTGCGACATTGCTTGAAAACATGAACATTCTACAATTAATTCAGTTTCAACGCCTGATCAGTCGAATTCTATGCTAAGTTATGCAATTTTCAACATTGTCTGTCAATCATTCCAACCTCTAATGTCCAATAACAGTATTGTTGAGTAAACACACAGACCACCCATGTATAATTGGAACTCTTGAAATTTCATATAAACTCTATAAAACTTAGAATTCTTGAACAATAATATAACTCTATGATACTTGAACTACAACCTTATTTACACTTCTATATGGTTTTACATTATAACCTTTAAACTCTCTATCCATAATACAATTTTCAAAACGTGGAAATTTGCGTGTCTAATTTATAAAAATATTATTTGATGTATTCACAAAATCTTTACTCTTTAAAATGATGAAACTTAAGTTCAACCTGATCACTAATGCTATAGTCAAATGACACCACCGTCCAAGACCAAAGGTGTATATACGGAGTCATAATTTTTTTGACTCCGAATCCGAAAAAAGTCGTTATAGAAGCGTTTGACTCTGAATCCGGCTCCGTAAAAATGAGAAAAGTAGACTCCAATTCAGGCTCCGGCTCCAATATTGAAAATCAAAATAAATTAACATTATCTGAAATGCGTAGGCAATCATCCTTGAATCCTACCTCTGCGTAGAGAAATGCAGACAATTTTCGACTTTGCAATGATTATTAAGAAATTATCAGAATTGCATTCTAGACTTCTGCTCCTGACTGGCGAACAATTCACTCTAGTCTGGCGCCTGTTGAAACATGGATAATCCTGCCAGAGTCGGAGTTTGACTCCGGCTCTCTTACACCTCTGCCCAGACCCTCGCGAAACAGCCAGATTATAACAAGGTCAGACACTTCCGATTAGTCCCTATAAATCGGTTTGTACAGCTTCACTGCACCGGTACCCGCGATTTTGCCATGGCGTAATTAACATTATGGGAAAGAGGGTCCGAGAAATAGCTGAAATAGGAGTTCAAAAAATTTGAAACGTATATGTTTTCATAAGCATACGGTGGCACGCTCTATGCAAGCCACCATTTCATGACTTTTTAAAATCATTATTACAGCTATTCGGTTCAAAAACCGTCTAATAAACACAATTTCTAACAAGCAAGCATTTCTAACACGATTTCAACGCTTGCCATTCGTTAATTTACTGGGTGTTTATCGTGGGACAGGGAACCATGATATCAATTGACTAGTACATGAAGTCATTTACACGTTCGTAATTTTAGAATCAAAATGCGTTTCTTATATAATGTTCCCAATGGAAAATGAGATAGTATTCTGCTCCAAAAGAAAATAGCTCTGACTCTGACAGTAATTGTCTTCGTTCTGGGAGGATCAACTCTAAACGATAGCAATAAAAGGGGAAGGTGCCCCTTTTAGGGGCGTCCCTATTGAAACGTGTCCTTTGAAAGGAACAAAGGGTAATCATGAGAGTGGTCATTTGATCTCAGTATTCAATCTAAATTTGGAAGATATTAAGAATCGAATATTCATTATTTTGATCTAACTTTGATTCCAACGAAAGGTAACCGATAGCGAAGTAATGTAATCCCTTCCATGGTTAACTTACATTAAATTAGAAGTAGGAACAAAATTCCCATCCATTGATAAAATTAAAACAGTATTATCATCGATATGATGACTATAATATGTGCTCGTAGCTGATCAACCAACATTGAAAATCAACCAACGTTCTTACCATCTGAATCTATCAAATCTATTGTAAGTTGCATTGATTTCAAACTTTTATTGATGGTAAAATGTTCCTGGGTTGCGTTGATTTGTATTTTTTTTCATGTGCAGACATTCTTGTATGGCGCCAAAGTTGTGCACGAAAGTGAAAGCGGGGCGACGAACGTATTCATCAGTAAATAGATGTACAAAAATAGATTTGTCTGTCAATTGACATATAATTGATTCTTTTCCATGCATTGTGAATCGATCCTTGAACTAATATTTACCAATGCCTTAAGTAAACACCATTTAGCTATATTCATCATCAATTGTCCTTTATGGGGATCTGCCGTCGTTTTTGCTGTATTCTGCCGCTCTGTGACAGACAGTGCCACACATATATACATTGGCGGTGTTTATTTGTTCTTTTAGATTAGAGTTATTCTATGACGCAAGTTAAGGGAAGCTGCCCCGGCCTCATCCCCCGGTCATCCCCCATGTAGGATGCGTGGCTTTGCATATATGCCAGTCTCCTCTACAATATTCCTTCGCTGCTCTGTGACAGCTGCTGACACACTACAGTATTCGTCTGCGGAAGCAATAAGAATGGTAGTGAACTTTAGAATACATGAAGAAACATGCGAATTGTCATTGACAGGCAAAAGTACCGTTCAAACAAATTTAGTCACGCTGCATCATAGCTGAAATAATGTCACAGTACTGTTAACAATTCCAAAAATAGCTATACAGTGTTATAGTTAGAGGGCCTTAAGGACGAGTTACATCAAAAAATGTGCCCTTTGAAATGCTTCAAACGGAGATCATACCCTGGCAAATAATGACTTAAATTTATGTAATTATAAGGTGATAATGTCGGCTACAGGGCCGTCCCTCGAAATTTTTTGAGGGGTGTGTCGAGCATAAAATTTTACGACTTCACCGGAGTCCGATCCATATGTAACCGTGATCTGGAAGCAGGTTTAAGGTCCGGAATCTGGTGTTGAATCCGCCACACCAAGGTTTGCATGCATGGATAAATTGTACAATGACCTAAAGTCATCATCGGCCGAACAGTTGGCGAGCGTAGCAATCAAAAATTTTCGAGCCATTATTTTATAGAGATCCCATTGCATCGGGCTCAATATTTCTCTCGTCTTTCTTGATTAAACACCAAAAGTTGAAGATAATTGTCCCTACGGTATTCATGATTTGTGTGAATATGAATAAATGGACATCAAGAATTAAAAGAACTCTTATTTCTACTCTTGGAAAGGGAACATAACCCTCTTCTCTCTTCTCCCGACTGGAGACATTTCGAGTTAAATTTGCCCACTGACCAAGTCGCCAGGGGGTGTCACGCACCCAATACCCCCATACTAGGGACGGTCCTGGTTGGCTAAGTTACAATACACTCTCTTTTAGAAATACACTTAGCCTCAAATTTGAGAGTAGTTCACGGAAAATTAGTTGAGTTTTAACGCATTAAAGTAAGAATAAATCAACTCAATTGTACATGTTCTTATATTTGAAATAGTGTATTTTACTGAGCAGAAAATCCTGATCATTATTTTCACCAATATTTACACTGTAGTATAAAAGTTATTATGACCGTTCATTTCAAAAGAAGGAACAACGCATTGTTTTTG
The DNA here is from genome assembly GCA_916610825.1 of Haliclystus octoradiatus. Taxonomy (NCBI): domain Eukaryota; kingdom Metazoa; phylum Cnidaria; class Staurozoa; order Stauromedusae; family Haliclystidae; genus Haliclystus; species Haliclystus octoradiatus. Next base: position 12,441,954 of record OU744453.1, read on the forward strand.
ATCTTCCATCACCACAGAAACATGCACAGCAGCATATTTCAGGAAAGAAAATCATCACATGGATCAAAACTTCACTCTAAATGAGATGTGATGGGATGAAACTGTTGAAACCCCAGGAGGGTAAACCAAGTAAATTTCAGGGACGGGGCTGGCAATTTGAATTCAAAATTTTGCCCTCTCAATTATGTTTCAATTATGTTTTATGTTAAAATTGATACCTTAAATATTTTATTCAGGCCAAAATGTATACCCCAAATATTTTTTATTGATTCTTGCTAGAAAATTGATTACAGCTTCGTAGGTCTACATCAACATTTCTTGTTCATTGAAAAACAATACCTCGAAAATTTTGAAGACTCTCAAATAGATAATATCCCAAAAATTTACAAAGACAATGTAAAGGTACCTTCAATAATTGGCACGTCACCGTATACAAAACATTTGCAGTTACCTCTCCCCCGGGTTGAAATATATATATATGGTACGATGGTCTTCCCCGTCACGTGTCCAAAATCGACCAGCTGTTCTTGATAGATTGATGGGGCATGAAATCCTGCACATCACTTCACGACGAAGAAGTGCAGAAAAATATAATTCCTTCACCTGAATCCATTGGAATCCCAGCCCTTCATTTAAAGTGTAAATAGAGGCTCTAAATGGAATACCGTTTAAGGTCGTTAAGCCAATTTTTACCTTTGTGACATCCATGTCAAGACACATGTACATCGCTTGAGCTAATAAATGTTTCTGTATGCATAATATAGATAGTCGAAAAAAATAACACTGGCGCAAGTCAAAGTACTCCCTTGAGAAAGAACCGGGAAAAGAACATGTATAGTAAAGAAGTACAAATATAGACATAGACATATAGACAGATGTATTTAAGACACATAAATGGGCTTACATTACAACTGGCTAGATATAGAATCTAGATATAGAATATGCTAATACAGAATATTATATATTGCAACCAAAGTAAGGCTATAGCTGCCATTTCTTGATGTCTGACAGAGGAAACAGATATATTTGAATAATTACTAAAGAAAAGTAGAAGATATTTTATTATTTTATTATTAATATTATTATTTTATTATTATTATTTTATTTATTATATTTTTTTATCAACAGTATTAACGTAATTTCTAAACAGCTAAACAGCAATGTCTAATAGTTTATTTCGTAAGCGCTGTTTGAATTGTGCTGTTGTTTGCCCTTGATCTGCATTGTATTTATTTAATAATGTTGGACTAGTTGAACCAAAGCGCCTTTGACCATGAATTGTCCGTGATTTTTAAATTGTGAAAGACTGTTTACTTTATAGAATGTTAACTCCTGCTGAATAGGAATTAAAATATGATTTTAGTGGTGTATTTTATTTCGTCTGACAAGCTTTGTGGGCAGTTACAGGCAACTGCAGCGCTCTATCTCATCTGAAATTGGTATCCATCATTCTGGTTCTTTTGTGACGTCACTGATGTGGTCGAACTTTCATCTGCCTGATAAGATTCTCGCAGCCCAGTTCAATATTTGTCATTGTAGCTTTTGCTGTAAGGTGATACTACATGATGACCAGGCAGGCAGGGCATAAAGAGCAGGATTATTTATTTTGAATTCAACAACAGCTTTTAAGTCATCAGGTGGAATATCTTTTGCAATCTTACTGATGTTTGATAAACGGAATCCGGCAGTGCGTCTACTATTGCTTACGTGTACTTTGAAGGATAAGTTGGAGTCAAATGACACCCCTAGAATTGTAGATGAGTATTTTATATTGAAAACTGTATTGTTCATTTGAATTCTGGGTGAATCATATGCTTTGATTATTCTTGGATGACCAATCAACATGATTTGTGATTTTGATCCGTTCACTGATAAGGTACTTTCACAGCACCACTTGCATATGAGTTCAAGATCTCTATTTAATTTAATTTTGGCAGTTTCTTTATCTGATTGATTTGACAGGTTATAATTGTTGGTTTAGCATGAGTTAGAGGCCAGCCTCGTGATAGAATGTATAAGTAAGAGGATCAAGAGATGTGAGACAGAAGAGTTTGGAAGCGGATCTGAATTATACTTGATGTTGTTATATTACTAACGTTGTATTCTTTATGTATTTATCCGACTCTACATTGGCACAGTGGATAGATTTATATATTTTTTTTTTCATGCATATATAATCAACCATATTTTTACGTTATGGCAACTTTTCGTGGGCGTCTTCCGCCTGAATTCAATCCTGGTCAACGTGATGCATATGACCGATTTACGAAGTGGAAATTCGGTTTCCAAACCTATATGACTGCCACCGACTTAGCACTGCAATCAGAAGCAAAGAAGCTTGCTATTCTCTACAACATTGCAGGCGAAGAGTTCCGGCAATTTACCAAGAAAAACTGTACGTTTAATTTGGCCGACAACACGGAAACTGTCACTAATGTCCTCAAAGGAATAACTAAGATCCTGAAACCACAGAGACGACATTTGGAATACCGTTGTAAGTTATTTGATTGTCGTCAAAGTGAAGACGAGCCAATACATGAATACTTACAACAATTGAGAAATTTATATGATGAGACTGGTTACACTGACCGCACCCTAACCGGAGATATGTTAATGCGGGATTTGTTGGTTCGTGGTGTCCGAAACGAAGACGCAAAACGATTATTATTGCAACAGGATTTTGACTCTTTAACTATTGACGAATGTACAAAATTAGTCTCAAGTTATGAAACTGTTAATAGATCAGATGCTGTTAAAACAGAGATTATCGCCGCTACAACTGCAAATAATACAAAGATTATCGATTCATGCAAATATTGTGGACGATCGCACGCTGTTGGACGCTGTCCTGCATATGGGAAATCATGTTCATCATGTGGACTTCGTAATCATTTTCACAGCGTTTGTCAGCGTAGTAAATATGCGAATGACAGTGTTAACAAGACAAGGACGCCATCACAGCATAAAGTATCTGTCAGGCGTAAATCACATCGCTCTGATAAAAGCGCTGCTCTTGACAATGAGGATAACACCTCATCATCGAATGAGTCGGAAATTTCTTTTGCATTAACTTCCGCTCAGCCAGGTGAGCGTGCTTATGTACATTTATTTGTAAACGGAGACCCTTTGAAATTTTTAATCGATCCTGGAAGTACGGCAACGATGTTACCTGTAGAATATTTAAAGAAAGGTCAAGAATTTAAAATGTTTACTGACACTTTTGTGAAACCATGGAATAGTAAAAAGATACCTATTATTGCTGAAGGAAAAATCAAAGTGTCGGCCTCATCAAGCGACAAGGCAATTTTGATCAAGGCTAAATGTATAAAGAAATTAAAATGTCCTCTGTTGAGTTATTCCGACTATTTATTATTAGGAGGACAGCCGTTACAATTACCTGAAGCATACGATGTCAGCGTAAGTGCTGTCGATGAAACGCTAGGAAATATTGGTGTTGCAACAATTAATGTTAAATCTAATGTTACACCTATTGTTCAAGGTGCACGAAAACTTGCTTTCAGATTACATAAACCAGTTGAAAAAGAAATAGAAAAGATGGTTAAAGCTGATATATTGGAGAGAGTGACTGGCCCTAGTAAATGGTTATCGCCGATTGTTGTCGCTTGGCGAAAAAATGGAAATGTACGTCTTTGCGGCGATTTTAGACGTTTAAACGAAGCTGTTCAACGAGAACGTTATGCCATTCCAAACGCTGATTCATTTTTCGCTAAGATGTCTGGTTCCAAATACTTTTCCTGTTTGGATTTAGAGTCCGGGTTTCATCAAATCAAACTCGATGCGGATTCTTCGGAATTAACTACAATCTCAACTCATATTGGAAATTATAAATTTAAACGTTTACCTTTTGGTGTGAGCTCTGCTCCTGAATTGTTTCAAAGAGTTATGTCAGATCATTTAGTTGATCTTCCTGGATGTCTAGTTTATATCGACGATATAATTATATTTGGCAAAGACCGTACTGAACATGACGCTCGTCTAAATGCTGTTTTACGACGTTTAAAATCCATTGGGGCAAAATTAAATAAAAAGAAATGTAAATTTGCGCAAGAACAGTTGCTTTATCTTGGTCATTCAATTTCTGCTGCTGGTCTGGCTCCAGATCTTACAAAAATTACCGAAGCTTTGGCATTACAACCACCAAAGTCTGTCACAGAAGCGCGTCGTTTGTTAGGTATGTTAAACTACTTGCAAAAATTTTTACCTTCATTATCTAACAATTTAAAAGCCATACGAGATATATTGAAGGGCTCATATGATCAGAGCGCTATTGATAATTGTTGGGATAAAATGAAGGATGATTTACGATGTGCTGCAACTACTTCGTTTGCATTTTATGATTGTAATGCTACTACTGCTGTTTTGTCCGATGCAAGTCCACATGGATTAGGAGCTGTGCTCATGCAATTGCATAACAATGAATGGAAGCCTGTTTTGTGCGCTAGTCGATCCCTCACCTCCACTGAGCAGAAATACTCGCAGATGGAGCGTGAACTATTATCTATTGTGTTTGGTGCTACTCGTTTCCGACAATCTATTTTGGGTGGTCCTGTACAATTTTGGACTGACCATAAACCTTTAGAGTCTATTTGGAAAAAACCATTTGACGATGTTGCCCCTCGTTTACAGCGTATGTTAATGAGATTAGCTTCTTTTGGGGGCACTATTTGTTATAAACCGGCCCGTGAACAGATGAATACATTAGCAGATACTTTATCTCGTTCACCTATTGCGGATGACACCACTGAATTGTCTACTAAAGATTATAGTGAAATTGCATCAGTTGTTCTTGATGACGCTACACAATTTCTTACTCCTGAAATTGTGTCTATAAAAGAAGTTTCCCGCGAAACAGCTGCAAGTAATGCGTTGTCGTTAGTTATCAATTGTTTAGAGACTAGTAATTGGTCTAACTTACCTGAAAATTTGGATTGTTATTTTAAAGAACGTTATTCATTATCTGTTTCTTCACAGCCACGTTTACTGCTAAGAGGTTCACAGATTGTCATTCCATCTACCTTACGTGAACGTGTTATTTATTCTGCGCACGACAGTCATGTTGGCTTAAAATCTACATTGTCTAATTTATCATCAGTATGGTGGCCTGGTTTGACCAAAGAAGTAAAAACTGTTATTGAACATTGTGAACAATGTAAAGAATTCGATGAACGGTGGCCTAATACTGAGTTAAAGCCATCTGATGTATTACCGCCGTGGCACACTTTAGCCATGGATATTTTCCATGTAGATGGTAAACCATATTTAAGTATTGTTGATTATGGGTCTCGTTACCCTGAAGTGTTTTCTATAAAACGTGAGAAAACGCCTGATATTTTAGATGCTTTAGAATCTGTATTTTGTTCTCATGGTCCGTGTTTAGAGATCATGTCTGATAACGGATCGCAGTTTACGTCTAAGAAGTTTAAGTCATTTTTGTCATCATGGGGCGTTACAATTCGACACTCGGCCCCGCGATACCCCAGATCTAATGGGATGGTTGAACGTTTTCACCGGACTTTTAAAAGACGATGGTCTCGTTGTGACGATCTTAGTAATAACCAACGTTTACGTCACGTTTTATTTATTATGCGTACTTCTCATCATCGTATGATCGGTACATCGCCTTTGCATGCTTTGACAGGTCGACGTCCTATAACGGCAATTCCTGCTTTATTTTCATCAAAAGCTGTAAATGTAGATAGTCAATTAAAAGCTAAGTTAGCAATGAAAAAATATCACGATAGCGGTAATAATATTAGTAATGTACCTATTCCCAATGACGGGGAAAGAGTTTTATTTAGACATGGTAACAATAATGTCCGTGGTATTGCAGTAAGTTCGTCTGAAGACCGTACAACAATTTCAACAGATTCCGGTCAGCAACTTGTGAGGGCTAGGTCTCATGTGAGACCAACCTCAAGATTTAATAATAATGATAATGTACATACACGATCTGGACGAGTTAGTAAACCGCCTGTGCGTTTTGATCCATCCGATCCTTCTACACATTAATCAGGTGTCGTTAACGTTGTTCTTCTTATAATTAAATACTTCTTGCTGTTACATATTTATTCGATAATTTGATTTAAATACTTCATATAATTATACATAATTAATAACTAAAATTAATAAACTTTTGAAGAAGAAGCGAGTGTTGGTTTAGCATGAGTTAGAGGCCAGCCTCGTGATAGAATGTATAAGTAAGAGGATCAAGAGATGTGAGACAGAAGAGTTTGGAAGCGGATCTGAATTATACTTGATGTTGTTATATTACTAACGTTGTATTCTTTATGTATTTATCCGACTCTACATAATCTATAAGAAGTTGAATGTATCAGCAGTAAAGTCGTCAGCAAACTGCACAAGCGTTGTATGTTTAACTATAAGTAACAGGTCATTGACGCAAACTAGAAATAGTAGAGGGACCAATATTGAACTTTATGGGACTCCAGTCGATACTTTTATTACATCCGATTCAATTCCATTGACTTTAACAAACTGACGACGAATTGTTAAGTAGGATGCAAACCATTCCTGTGCACTATCAGAAAAATCAATTAACTCTAATTTTTTCAATAAAGTAATATGATCAATGCTGTCGAATGCTTTGCTGAGATCGAGTAGAGTCAAGATGGAAACTCTGCGCTGATCCATGTTTTCTCAATCAAGTGGATTGGGATTTTTTCCTATGGCAACAACACTATGATAACATTTTCTCCATTGTGGTTCAAGATTTGTCACTCCAACAGGTTCTGTTACTAGCTGTGGTTTGACGTATCCAGAAACGCCGTATTTTTCTACTTGGATCTCCTTTTAAAGTCTGATCGATCACGAACCACTATAAGCAATCCTGAGCTACAAAACACTGGACAGCATCAAGACACCTTGCATCACACCATTTATAGAAAACTGGCAAGTTATCTCTTTACCGTTGTATACAGCATGTGATAGTGGAATACCTCTCTCGAAATCCAGTGGATCAACCTGAAGAAGATGATCTTGCAGGGGAAATTGAAATTGAAAGCTGTGCCTTCTTTGTCTTTGTATGGTTACGGCAGAAATCCCTCAGCTGTCGAGCAACAATCTTCTTTTTGAGAAAGTCATTACCACTGGTGCCACAGATGGGTAATACTGCAAGCTCCATGCTGCAATTCCTAACCAACCAAGTCATGAAGCATGGCAGGACAACAGCTTTGAAGAATTCAAAACTTTTCACAAAGGTTTATCTATACAGGTAGAGAACGTCATATTATTTCAGCAGCACCGCCTACATCTCATCAAGGAGGGGTTCAAACACTATGCGGTGCTTGTGAATGAATCTTCTGGCCTGGCTTTACCAAGGAAATAACCAACTTCAGAAAAAATTGTTCACTGTTCCCAAAACTTCTTGCCAGTTTAGGCAAATAGACTCTTCTTCCTGAAATCTCAGCAATTCGACAAGGTAAAGCAATTGCTATGGATTTGGTCTCTTTTGCAGGTGAAGAGTACTTGGTGATAACAGACAAGTATTCTGATTGGAAACAAGTGCACAGATCTCAAAGACCAACCAAATAGACGGACTGCTGGGCTTATCCTTTCCTTAGCAGCAGGTGTATTTTGCAATTCAATTAGTGAATGCTCGTGTCTGGAGAGAGCCACATGGGATGAACTTTGTCATCAAGGCTTCCATGATTGTTTTGAATGTTTTATAGTTTGTTTACTAATTTAAAGCCATTATGTATAAGCCTCATTATTTTTCATGTATTGAATAAGAGGCAGTTTAGTAATTGTTAGGACTGAAGAGCACATGGTTTAAAAAACGATATACAGTTTGAAAAACCAGTAAAATATATATTTTCAAGTTAGAATAAAGTGTTTTATTAATTTGACTTTACTTTCCCTGTATGTGGAGAAGACATTTGCAAGTTTTTTGTTCAGTTTTTCAAACTTTGGCTTAATGCTAACTTAAAGAAGAAAGATGCCAGGAATTCAGTTAGAAAGAGAGCTAAGGAAACTAAAAAGATTGGAGATCATAAGGGGAGCACATAAGCACATAAGGCTCAAGAAGAAGTAGAGCAGGCCTTCTCCGAGGATCTTGATGTTGACACATTAAATTATCTATGGGATATAATGCACAAACATGTGGAGAACTTGAAAGTTGTTGTGGAAAGTTATGTTGAATCAGCTTTACACGTAGAGCCGGTAGAGGCAATAGATGAAGATGAAGCCATATTATATGAGACCACAATTGACAACTTGAGATCTCCAGTAACTTTGTCTAGAACAAAGATTGCAAGAATGATGAAGATTGTGGAAGATCATGCTAAAAAATTAGATACTCAAATGGAGATAGTAGATCAAGATATGGATTCCAATAAAGAGAAGGACAATGATCTAAATTTAATGGAACTTGAGTAATCAATCAATGAGATAGGACATATAGAAGGAAACACAGATTCTGCCTCAGCCATTATAGTAGAGTCTCAAAGCACCGTAGCTGTCAGTGATATCAGTGTGGCATTAGAAAAGCTGACAGACATTGTATCAAATCAAAAAGAAGTAAATGAGCTCAATCAAAAACTTTTTGCAGAATTATCTAAAGGAAAAAAGCCTGATAATGCAGGTGTTCGCCTTGGAGCTATACAACCAGACGCCTGGAATGGGAATCTCAAGGATTATTTTTGCTGGAAAACAGTATTTATAGAGACACTAAATGCAGCAAAACAAATAGATCCATCAATATACAAGACATATTTGTTTAAGGGCGTTGCCTGATAATTATCAGGAAGATGCCAGAGTTAGCAGCAACATACAAGAAGCATTTGAAAAGATTGAAATCAGAATCAATAACAATACGGTGTACAAAGTCATTATCAACTATTTTGAAAAATTACCACAAGCAGAAAGGTTTAATGAAGCAATTGTTATCATGGCTACTCAGATCGAAAGACTAGACAAGAGCCTTACTATTCAGCATTTGGCTAGGCACATGAGAAACATTTCAAAATCTTTACCATCCAAATACGATAAAGTACCAACGAAAACGGCAACAGGAAAGAAGGGAGTAATTAGCTCTATGTCAAGTAATGATGATTGTATGTGCAAAATGTATTGTAGCGGTTTAGCAAAATGTCCACTGTTTAAGGAAAAATCCATCGCAGAATGACGAAATTTTGCTGCAGAAGAAGGAAGTTGTTACAATTGTCTGGGTAAAGATCATTAAGCAAGAAGATGCCAGATCAAGAAAAAATGTGCGAAATGCAATAAAAGACACCATGATTTATTATATATTGAAAGCAAATGTGAATCAGCTGAAAAGTCAACAACAAAAATCACTAAAAAGAAGCAGACAAACCCCAGAGTGAGGTCACTTCAAAATCAAATTCCATATTGAAAGAAGGGATAAGGCTACCGGTATTAGTAGCAGAAATTGAAGACAGTGATGGTGATTGGCACGCGATAAGGTGCTTAATTGATTCTGGTTATACAACATCGCTGATACGAACAGAGCTGGTAAAGGTGTTAGGCTTGTCTGGAGAAAAGGTAGAAATCAAGTACGAAGTTGTTGGTGGCGAAAAGAAGAAAGAAAAAACTAAAACATTCACTGCGCAAATTAAGAACCCTGATGGTAGCTACGAGAGAGATATTCAATTACATGGCATTGGTAAGCCATGCGGTTCAGCGCCAAAGCTTGCAAGGGGATTCTTTGATGAACATGAACATTTACAACCTATTCAATCAATGTTAGATGTAGATGGAGGATGTATAGATGTTTTGATTGGACAAGACATTGGTTTCTTACTGAAATAACTGGCAAGTCTATCAACTTGTGAAAAATCTCCTAGAGGAGTATAATACCCTCTAGGGTGGACAGTTGTGGGAGAGGTTCAAATAGATAGTAATCAATTAAATCTATTTCTTGGCTTAAAAAGAATCAACGTTCTAGAGGCTGTCATAGATGACACAGAAAAAGAATTAAGAAGGCTGATGTTATCTGACCAGATTGGAATTAAGCCTACTAAGCTTTGTGCATGTTCCAAAAAACAATTTGATGAAGCAAAATTTATTGAACATGTGAACAAGCACACCAGGATGGCTGATGGTCACATAGTAGTAAAACTATCATGAAAAGAAGGGTATCCAAGTGCTATAGTCAACAACCGGCAACAAGCAATTCATTCATTGGAGAGACTAGAGAAAAGATTAAAAAGGAATGCATCGTTAGAAGCATTTGATAAACAAGTGAATGAACCAATTGAATAATCATTTATTAAAGAAATTACTCCAGGAAATGAAAATGCATTTTACTTAGATATCCATCCTGTTTACAGAGAAGATAGTGCTTCAACACCACTTCGCATTGTCCATAATGCAGCGATGCCTATTCGTCCAGTAGTAACATACAATGACTGTTTTGAAAAGGGACCCGATTATAATAATCAGCTGTTTGGGGTTCTGATGAGATGGCGAGAAGACAGAGTGGCAATTCATGATGACATTTCAAAAATGTTCAATCGAATCTTTGTAGAAGAGGAGGATCAACCATACCAACGTATTCTTTGGAGAGGGTGTGACGCCAGCCAATCAGTCCCAACTTGGCAGCAAGCTCAATCAATCAGATACCTGGGTAACCTATGTAGAGAGGAATTGCAAATTGCAAGTGATGTCCTGAAATCAGACATTTACGTTGATGATATTGCAACCTCGTTCAAAGATGTACAACAAGGAAAGCAAGCCATAAGGGAAATAAATTCAATTCTCCAACATGGTGAAAAAATGGCACTCCAATAGGAAAATGCTATAGAAGCAGATGAAGACAGCGAAACACATATCGACATATTGGGCCATGAGTGGAATAAGGAAGAAGATACCATGAAGCTGAAGATACAAGAAGGAAATAATATACTAGCCTTCACAAAGAGAAGTATTTTGAATGGAATTACCTGATTCTGGGATCCAATGGGTCTTGTGTCTGCTGCTCTGATTGGCATGCAAATTGAGTTTCAGAAGTTGTGGGAGCGAGGCATCAAATTGAATGACGTATTGTCAAAAGAAGAGGAGGCAAGATGGAAAAAGATGTTCAAATAATTAGCACCCCTACAAAAAGCAGTTGCAAATAGATGTTTGAAACCAGAAGGAGCGAAAGATCCCCCACAACTTCATGCGTTTTCAGATGGGAGATTAGACGCTTATGGAGCAGTGGTGTATCTGAGATGGGAAATGAATGATGGATTCTTTCAAATAGTCTATGTTGCAGCCAAGGCATTGGTCACACCTCTGAGAATGAAAAGCATCCCGAATTTAGAGTTAGTTGGAATCATGATCAGATTGGTGGATGCAATCACAAAGTCTTTGAGGATGAATCTAGAGAGGGTTAAGTGTTGGAGTGACTCCTTAACAGCTCTGAGATGGGTCCAAGCAAGTTCAACAAAGTTCAAAGCTTTTGTACAATCAATAGTGTCTGAAATACAAGAGACACTCTCACCAAGTATATTTCGACATGTTCCTGGAGAATCGAACCCAGCAGACGAATTAGCAAAAGAAAATACAGCTGAAGAGGTCACAGAGTGGCAGAAAGGTCCAGCAATAAGAAAGAAGAAGAAGAAGACAATTATGCAAAAGTACGTGGCCAAAGTGGCAACGAGGCAAAATGATGAAGAAACGTTCATGAACAATAAAGTTTTGGGAGTTGCAGAGACGAAGGTGACATGGCGTGAAGCAATAGAAGCAGTGGAAACAGAGTTTGGCAAACAAGAGAGCCCGGAAACCCTTATTTTAAGAGAAATTCAAGAAAATGTCAACTTCAAAGATAAAAAACTGAGAAAATTATGTTCAACATATGACACATCAGATAAGATTTACAGAGTTGGAGGTCGATTAGGGAAAGTGACGTGGCTGCCTAAATAAGTTGTGGCTCCAGTGATTGTACCTAAAGGCACAATTGCAAGACTCATTGAAACACACTATCATAAAAACTCCGGACATGGAGGAATGAGAAGAGCGCATGCAGAAGTTGTAACAAGTGGGTAGTGGGTATTGGATAATCAGTGTAACAAGAACTCTGAATTCGGTACAACAGAAATGTCTTCAATGCAGAGTGATGAAACGACCACTTTTAGAACAAAAGATGGGAGAATTACCAACATTTCGAATGCTTAAAGATCAAACACCATTTGAAGCCATAGCAGCAGATTGCTTTGGGCCACTCCAAGTGAAGTTATACAGAAATAGAAACATATCTGGACACGTGGTGATCTTCACCTGCCTAACGAGTCGAGCTATTCATCTTGAACTAATCTATGATCAAGTTGGAGGGGGAGTTGGTTTAACTACTGAAAAATTATTGCTAGCCTTCTGGAGATTTGTAGTAGTCAGGAGAAACAGGTCTGGGACAATTTATACTGATGGTGGACCAAATTTAGTTGGAGCAGAGCCTATATGGAAAGAGATCACTAATAATTGGCAGGAAATAATGCAGACTAAGGAGATGAAGACAAAAGGATTGGTATGGATTTGGTACCCATCAAAAGCGTCACATATGAACGGTGCAGTTGAGTCGTTGATAAAAAGTGTACGAAAAGCACTAGAAATCGTCATGGCTGAAAACAGCTGAATCCTTACACCAGATGAATGGACTACAGTTTGTACAAAGTAACGTAGTTGGTCAATTCCTGGCCATTATTTCCATGTAACTCGGAAGACCTATTACACGAAGCTGGGTTTATTACACCAAATAGCATTTTGCATGGAAGTAACCTTGTTGTAGATCAACCTATTGCAAAGGAGTCAGTCAATCCTAGGAATCGAATGGATGTAATCCAAAGAAAAGTACATTTATTTTGGAAGCAATGGACTAAGTATATACCTCAGCAATTGAACATCAGAAATCGATGGTTCCGAACAAGAGAAAATCTTATACGAGGAGATTTTGATATTGAACTCAGAAAAAGCGTCAATGGCTTAGCTCCCAGAGCAACATGGGAAGTGGCTACAGTTATTGAAAAATCTACAAGAGATGATGGTTTGGTGCGCAAGGTGAAGATCAGAACAAAGAAAGATGATTATGAAAGGCCAATCAATAAATTAGCGTTGATCGCTACGGCTGAAGAACTTGAAGAAGACCAAAGTTAAACAAAGAAGTGTAAGCAATGTTCAACAAAAATATTGTTTAAATTTAAATTAGTTAACTGTAAACATTAGTCATAGAATTCGAGAGTCATCGAGACGTTTCCCTTTGCTGAGAAGGACTGTTTTGAATGTTTTATATTTTTTTTACAAATTTAAAGCCATTATGTATAAGCCGCATTATTTTGTATGTATTAAATACGAAGCAGTTTAGTAATTGTTAGGACTAAAGAGCACATGGTTTAAAAAACGCTATACAGTTTGAAAAATCAGTAAAATATATATGTTCAAGATAGAAGAAAGTGCTTTATTAATTTGATTTTATTATTGCGTATTTTCCCTGTATGTGGAGAAGACATTTGTACGTTTTTGTTCCATGATCATTACTGCACCTTTTTAGTTTTTAGATAGTAGTAGTGCCAATGCAGACCATATAGCCCATTTTGTTATATAATGGGCTAGACTGAAGGGGTTACATGCCAGATTGACAAGGAATGATTGACCACCAATCCGTGAATTTGATAAATACTGCTCAGAATGGTGCAAATTTCATGACCCATTATCCTCCTACCATATGAAAGCTAATGCAGTAAATATTATGAAAGCTTTCATGATAAAGGTCAGCCCACGTGGCTCTCTCGACACACCAGCACTCGCTGAGGTTCTCATTGATGTGCAAAGTACAGCTGCTGCGGTCATTCGAACCACAGTCGATCAGATATGATCCGATCTGAAGTTTGGTTGCTCTGCCATCTGAGCTATTCCGCCTTAAGCTAAAAAATAGCTAGGAGATTACCAGCATAGCTAGAAAATAGTGTACCAAATGCAAAGGAAATTCACCTTCGTTATGTGACTTTCCATAAAATATGCGTTTAGAGTAGATCGCTTTCTGTAGTTATTGATGCTTGAGAGAATTTCTTATTGCGATACGCCTGTTGAGATTGTTTTATTCCGGTAAAATTGGATTGTGCCTCTTGGCTTGTGCATATGTCTTGCATGGAGAAGGTTTTTCAAGTGCTTCGCATGGCAAAAGGGATTTTCTTTTACTGCTCTTGTGAATCCGGGTATTGTCTGTGATTAATGTTCTCCTCTGGTCCTATGATTGATAACAATGTAGCAGCAACTAACCTTTTACCAGCATGATTTGGTTTACCATTTTTTTCTGTTTAGTTAAGGGAGTAGCAAGCATCAAATTATTTCATCGAGAATTGAAAGCTTTCACGGTTTTGTTAGTTGAAAGGTATTGCCTTTACTTCAATATAGGTATAAATAGGCAATATAGGTACTACCACATCTTGATATAAAATAGTAGCTTTGTTCTGTTATAAAGGTAGATCGATCAAGCACACTTACAAGTCAAGACTGAAAACTTGAATACTTTGATATCACAAAAGAATGTTCTATATCCAATGCGTATGATTTCAGCATTACAGGTCTTGTCTCACTTTTTTACAAGAGGGAAAGGAAATATAATTTGCATCAAGAATCTTGATAATTAACTAAATATTTGTTATCTGTTTCGATCTGGATATCTAATTTCCACTCTAATTCAGAGAGTAGCGTATCTTGTATCAGCTGGAATGAGAACTATATTTGCTGACAGCAATGATACTGGTCTTCCATGTCACCGTAATAAATTTGTGTGAACAATCTATATGTAATGAAATTACAGGGGAAATAATCCAATTAAAGTAATAGAAATTATTCAATTACCTTGTGTGATTACGTCAGACCTTCAGCAAACGTCGACTCTCACTTTCGTGGAGCAAAACATGGCGTAGAGACTCTCCCTATATATATATATACATATATATAGATTGGTCTTGAATCCTGTCTATATTAATATTCCGATGGTTATTTGGTTTAGTACCTATTGCCATGTAAATGTTACAATAGTGGAGACATTTCCAGTGAATGATACGTTTTGGCGTTTTTAGTGGACACACTATTCTACTTAATTATTTACCTACTTTATTTACTATTCTACAATCCATGTTCAATGTGTGTTTAAAGGCTATAGCAAAGACTGCATCGTTCGATAAATTCAAAAGTCGTTTGAAAATTTGGAAATGCATATCAATTGATCTGCTACATTAGGAGTATGAAAGGGCTATGTGATTTAATTACTTATACAGAATTGAAAGGAGCGAATGCTCATACCTTCAGTTGTAGCAGCTTCATTTTCTTACGCCAAGGAGCTATATTTCTGATTGGATTTCCAACTCTGACGCAAAACAGATACGTTCAACTTTAAACCACGGGCAACGTGAGATGGCTTAATTACACAGGTGTGCTGGTCATATGGCAGTAGAAATATAAATAACCCTTTAAAACTCGTCACCTGACGACTTTAATAGTGACTTATTTTTATGATCAATTCCAATATCTGGGATTACTTGGAATTATCTAAGCATAGTAGCCATGAAGTACCTATATAGACAAATCGAAAAGATCAAAGATGGATAATCACAGTACTTTGGCAAAGTCTATATGACAATCTGAATTACATAGCCAATCCAACCTCTATGTAGAAATATCCAGACAATTTTCAACTTTGCGGTGCTTATTTTGTAATTACCAGGACTGCATTCTAGACTCTGGCTCTGACTCCTGCTCCTGACTGACAAACATTCACTCCAGTCCGGCTCCTGTTGAAATGTGGATACTCAAGCCGGAGTCGGAATTTGACCTGGCTCCTTTACACCTCGTGTTGGTGTTATTCTTTGAAAATCAGAAAAACGATTCGTTAATTAGTAATTGTAAAGGACCACCTGCTTGATATCATTTACATTTGACGTAGAAAGTCTATAAAAGACGAACAGAAGTATATTGAATAACCCCATGTGGGAGCAATAAATGATTTGTTTATTTCTGCATAACAGCATAAAAATGTGAATTACATAAAGAATAACTTAACAAAAATTAATAAGTAATTAAATAGTTTTACACAATTAAGAATTTAGATAGATTTTCATTGGAGAGGTATAATTTAAATTTATAAACATTGGGTGTCTGACGTGTTTCCAGGCTTAACGAGTTATAAACAGTTATACATCTTATAAAAAAGGTTTGACGATGGCGATTTGAATGCGCCATTGGCACAACAAGTCGACCATGTGGTGTGACACTGCAGAAGGCTATGAGGGTCAATATCTACAAAACTACTAATAACTTTATAACAAAATATTTTGTCAACAATCAATCTTCTACTTTCAAGTGTTTCGATATTCAAATTAATAATTCGTTCTATATAAATTAATTTGCATCGATACAGCAGTGTTTTCGAAAATCATCGTTGCACAGATTCTAGTAATTTGATATACTTTTTCAAAATTGGTGACCAAACCTCATGAGCCTCAAAGGCGAACACTTGTCAAATAGTAGTAGTTCCCTGACAAACTTAGCTAATTTCAATTCCTACAAGCAGGCTTAGAAGATGCACATTAAAACTGGAAGTTGTTGACGTTTAGGACTCAAAACGAACTATTTTCGATTTTCAGGGTCGAATGTAGTTGCAAAACTGCTGCAAATACAAGAAAAGCGTTATTTTTATCGACATGGCCGGACTAATAAAATTTAAGCATGATTAACACCCTGGATTGGTGCACAACGGTATTATTGTGTTGATAAAATATGCAATACTGTTTTTGAGAAACCTCGGAATCACTTCTGACGTTCCAAAAATACTCTGAGTATGTAATAAAGTTGGGGCTTGCTTGATAAACTCATCATAGTTGGTGTTGACTACAAATTACCCTTGAATATTAATGTATATTTGGAAATTAAGGTGAGTATTCTATTGTTTGGAAAATATACATATATTCCAAAGACTGAATAATCTATCATTTACATTTATGTAATAAAGAAATTGATTCCATCGATCTGATTGGTTTGTTGGTTTGGAGCTAAAGCCGTCGGCAAATCACCATATCAACGCAACTAAAAAACATGTTCGAAAATGCAATCGATCTTTCAGCTCGAACATGACGTCGTGAATGAGAATTTCAGATTTGATCAGAAATTAATAAAATCTTAAAGGATGCCTTGAAATTGCATTGCGTATAACGTGCGCAATAATTTAAACAAAATCAATTTAAATGAAATCCAAACTATCTGCTAGATTAAACACCAAGAGATATCAATTCATAAATCGCCTCATCCCCTGGTGGAACAGTCTTCCAGAATCCATCGTCACATCAAAACCTATACCAACATCTCAGAAATAAACCATGACTGAAAAATGTAAATCGAGAAATGATACCTTATACTTGTGACATCTACAGTCAATCTAAAAGCATACCATAGTTTTGATATCTTAATGAACACGATTTAACCAATGCATTGTGCACAGTGCCTAATACATTAAACGGATACAAGAAACATAAAATAATGTAAATTCGTATCATTACTGAATTTTATTCACACCGTTATATTATAGATTATTAGCATAGCTATCTTATATATTGCTTATCTTTAATAGTTATATCGCCATTGTAAAGTGTGTAATTGCGGCCATATAAAAATGGAAGTTTACTTGCCTTTATATGACAGTCAAAATGATGACGAATAAATCAACAACAACAACAACAACATGTAAAAGTTTATAATAAAAGTGTTCTCGTCATCATACAAAGCAATTGGGGCATAGTGTGATAAGTCATATATAGGCTCTATATAGGAAAGTGTGCGCCTATATAGGTTAATGTCAGCGCAATGATGTAACTGCTTTCTTAATCAGGTTTTATTTATAGGCCTATCGATAATCAAATGTAGGAATGTGGACTATATAGATAGCCAATAAAATGCCATTTAGTATTATCAAAGCTATTCTAATGGAATCACATGATGACGTTGATACTGTAAAGTATACGAACATTCAGATGGGCGATATTGAGTGATTATACAACAACGCAATTGTAAATATATTTCTAATCATAGTAGTTGAAAGCTGGTGTAGAAGACGATATGCACAAACATAAACTCAAATTGTACGGAAAATTTCATTTTCATTAAATATTTATTGATAAATATTTGAAAAATCCAAGTAACAAAATGAGTATACTACTAGAACATTGTCATAAAAAATATGTCTTATTTTATTTTTATATAGGCAAAATATCGAATGAGCAGTGAATAGAGGAGGTGATATGATAATACAATGCACAGCATAAGTTGGCTGACGGCCAGAGTGCTATAGAACGCATTATAAATACCAGGCTAAATACGTAAAACCCTTCCCCATAGTCTATATATGAAATATGTATATAAATTTCCACGTGATCATGTAATAGCAGGGTGTTACTCTATTGTATAGTAAGGAAGTGATTCTTATACTACATAGCTAGTAGCGTTTTAATATATTGGGTCGTGTGAACACCTCCATGTGATAATATAATATATCATACACAAAGAAGAACGTGTTCCAATAAGAACACTATCACAATTCCTCTATTATATAACTCTTAATAAATCCAATTAATATAGATTCTATTTGGGTTATCTCAAATGATATTTAATAGATATGATAATAGTAATATAGGAGTACCATCATTATTCTCTTTCTATTACTAATCATTACACACATATATAATATAAACATAGGTGGTTTCATATTAAAATAGAGACAAATTTACATTATTCATGTTTTTACGCTGTTATTTTTGTTCAAGTTAGTAACATATTTAAATAATAGTTCAAATGCCTTTAGTAAATTTTATTAAACAAAGCTGTTGTTCTGTTGTCGCCATCAAACAGCACCGACTATTTTTCCATCTGTTCGTATGTCTTTAGGTTTATATGCTAAAATAAACTTAGATCAAACCTTAGCAGGAGGCAAGACATGATATCTTATTGTCTGGGTCAGTATTGTTTACCACGTGGTTAGCTTATTAATCCATGCTAAAAAGGTAGGGCTGGAAGACTTAAATACTATACGCTTATAAAAACTGATCTACTCTAATCAAAATTCACATAACACAGCACAACGCTCTTACAATAAGTAAGACTGCGGAACGGTAGATTTAAGATCATTAAGTATCCTGTCATATAAAATGACTTCTAGGACATTTGAACAGGTTTAATAGATACAAATTGTCATTATAATTGGTACTAGACTACATATTACACTTGGATATTAATATCTATTTGGAAATTTAAGGTGAGTATTATGCAATAAACTATACTAATATTGACTTTGATTCGTTTTCATTGGCGGTGTGTTTGTACTCTGTACTTCATTATAGAGGTTTTCAAAACACGGGAGTACAGGAATCCACTATTTCGATATCGGAAAAGCAAAATCTTCTGAATGTTTTTTGAGTAATGGTCAACTGGATTTCAAAATCAACCAAACTCATCTGTTTCATAATTTTTGTGTTGAATGCAAAGATATATAAATGGGTACATTGAACAATATTTAATAGGAATTATTATTTGACAGTATATATAACAAAAAGTACTGATTATCAGTGACTTTGGAGAGGTGATTTTAACCTTAAAAATGAGAACTCGGGAAAAATGTTTGTTTTAGATGACGATGATAAATGTATATATACCAGGTGTTAAATGTTGTAAATAATTGCTGCACACATATTAACAAGATGCGAAATTTAATAAACAATGTATCGAAATACGGCAGTGCGTGCATAGAAGATACAGAGCATCATCGCTCAAATGGCTAGATTTAATTCCACAAGATAAAATCTCGATGTGACTTAGAATAGGAAGCTTCCAAGCCACCATACCACCAACTGTTCATTACAGTGGGAGTTTTAGCTCAGAAACAATATTTCACATGTGAGGTCATATAATCAATGAACTTCCCATATGAAAAGATCCACAGATAATCCATTAAGCCCCACAAGGATATCTCTACGGGAGTTTATAGTCACACAGGATTATTGCCGTTTGAAAACGAGACAGTAGAAAATAGATGTTGTGGGCTCAATCTTGATATGCATTGGGTAATGCACTTCGCATAATCTATTGTCGAGAGTGAGTTTGTCATAGGCATGTATCAATTCACATACTGCATCTGATTCATACGTATAGTTCTTCTATATTCAACTAAAGTTGTACCGTTGTAAAGGGTTTGATTCACAGATAATCAAAGTATAGGGACGGAGCGGGAGAAGTGGAGAAAGCTATTTGCAAATGGTTAAAAGCTTCGTATTTATCTTCAGTGAAAACCTTTAATGTTTGTATAGGGGTAATCATGAAAGGCTCAAGGTCTATACATAGGCTATATGTCACAGACAGCAGCGTTTGCTTATATTTGAAATAAAATCTCATTTTCATGATATTCCATTATTCGCGAATGGTTCAAAGGCATAAAAGTGACCGATGGCTTTTGCGCTCGGTCTTCGAATGTGCACCGATTCACCGCACTACTTGTAATTTGAAAAATGAAATTCACTTTTCAATTCAGAGCACGCAAGGTGCGATGGGCAATTTCATGCCTCTAATAATTATCCGAGTGCTAAAAATTATGATTTTTAAGGCATGCAATTGGCCTTCCTGCTGATTCTTGTTCACCTCCTTCAATTTTATTGGAGACTGATGTCACTAAACCAAACAAATAACAAAATAATGCACCGATTATACTCCAACTTGGGTTCATCGTTTATTATGCCGCCAATGCTTATCGTGGGATGTTCTAGGAAATGTCACAAAATAAAAATCATGCTGGTTATAAGAATGGTATTTCAATGCAAAGCCAAGAAAGAATATCGCACCCTACTCTAATCGTAAGTGTTGCTGGATTTGATACCATCAAGCAAAGTCAAATCAAACGTGCCATTAGGCTATAAAGTGGGACAAAAAAATTAGAACAAAAATCGCAAAGCTGGATTTTCAAACAAGTTCTCACATACAAGTCGATTCCATGCGACTTTAGATAAGACCAGTACCATAGATCTCATCGAACTTTTCTAATAGGATAATAAAGTCTTTCTTTGAATCTATCTTTTTATTGATAGGTTATTGTACACAGTGTATACCATAGTTGTTTTTATATCTATATTGCATACTACTGAAACGCTTTTGCCAACCATTCACTTTCATACGGTTATTAAATCTAGTCATGTCCAGGGGGCACGCTACTTCAAGTCCAGAAATATTTGACTTAGGTGTTAACTAAGAAGCACATACCAAGCTGGCATTTGATTGGTCTTTCATATGAATAAATGATGATGATCTGTCTATGGTATGCCTTTAGATTGACTATAGGTGTCACAAGTATAAGGTATCATTTCTCGATTTACATTTTTCAGTCATGGTTTATTTCGATGATATTTTTATTAAATTCAGATATCAACGAGATGATTTAATAACACAACTGTATGTATATAATATATGTATGTAATTGTATATAAATGTATATTGTACAACATATGTATATTGGAAATAGATTATACCAATATACAGTATCTCAAATTTTGCACTCCAAAATTTTGTTTTTCCGAAATTGATATCTCAAATATTTTATTCAGTCCAAAATGTATACTCCAAATAATTTTTTATCAAAGGATATTTGAAAATTGATTTTGATTTCGTGGGTTTAGATAAAAATTGTTTGCTCATTGCAAAACAAGAATTAGTATATTTTGAAATTCTGAAAAAGATACCAAAGAAATTTCCAAAACGATGAAAAGGTACCCTCGATAAATCGCACATCCCCGTATACCTACCCTTTGAAGTTACTCCATGGTCTTTACATTATAGCTGTACTGCTTGTAGCTATATATAGGTGCGATCATGCTTGTAATTCAGGGTACGTATAGCAATCTAATTACACTGAGTTCCATTTCCATGATGGCTATAACAATCAATACAAAGAGCGTCAGATCAGTATTTTCTTGATAAATATAGTTAGCAGTATGTGTAAGAGAAAAGGAGAGATCGCTTTTCCCGTTATACGGTTTTCTTGCAGACATAATTATATTAACTTACCTTCTTGCCTGCATGGTCCATCCATAGTAGACTACATAGGCGCCAAACGTTTTTAGAATATCTTTAGTAGATGCCAATGATTGTCTTTCAAATGCCAATCATAATTATGCTGATCGTTCTAAAATTGAAAGACATAATCATGCATAATGTGTCCATGACATCATTATTCAGTGTTCCAAGATGGTCATAAGTAAGTTTAAAATACACTTATAAAAGACATCAAAGGAATGACGGTACATTATTAAAAAAGGAAACAGACAAACATGCTACGTACAGAACAAAATAACAGCTCACACGTACGAGGTTGTAATTAAATCGAGGCTCAGGCGATCACAGAAAGTAAAAATTGAAACCTATATGCGTGATTGATGATGTCATGTTCAAATTCATTTTGAAGAATGCCGCTCTGTCGTACTAATGTAAGTACAGTACTTGCACCTATTAGTGGATCTGTATCTAGTTCTAAGGCTTTTGAACTGTGCTTCGAATAGATGCCAGTTTTACTTCATGTTATATAAAACCTTACTAAAAGTTTTATGTAATTGTACACTGTAGACTCAGATTAAAAACTAAATTGTCACATATCATTAAGGCTATCAATTAATTAAACAATATTAAGCAAGCAAAGGTTTGGGTCCTAGTGTTGTATGAATTCACTTTATCATCAAGTGAAGTACTTATAAAATGAACCAAAACGCTCGAAAGAAACCAATGTGCTCATATTATATTAAGGATGGGAAATTGAGAATGTGTACAATTTTGTACTAGGTATTCATAGAAAAACGCGACACACCTTCAAAATTACGTAATAAGTGGGCGTTTTCTGTTTCTAAGATCTAATTTCTGCCGGAATTTCTGTCGTGTTGACTTTCAGACTGTGATAGAGAGGTGTGATTGAGCGCGTGTTTTTGAACATTGTATACCAAAAGTCTTCACTGAACGACGAACAGAGATTTACGATTGTTTGAGTTTAGGGATTGCATTGACGATTGCAAAGAGTAACAAACAAACAAACAGCAAGTGGATTGTTTCCGTGTAATCAATCATAATCAAAGACTGACAATTGGCGATTGTTCCTCCTTCGATAAATGTAAGCAAGCGTGATAAAAGTTTCAGAATACAGAGTAATATATAAATGCATGTGTTGTTATAGACAAAGCTAGCTAGCGATTTGATTGATTAATATCACTGGTCACTGATATCATATAGGCATATATTACCAACCAATCACTGTGTATCTATTTGCAATAAAATAATATACAAAGATAATTATTGGCTTCTTCCTGTAACATCAAACTCTGCTGCCATAATCTGGTATAAATAACTGGTAAGAACTTACTTTTGTTTATCTATGCTCTTCTCGCTTGATGTCGAACACTTGAAAAGCTTATATAATTCAAAATCCGAATATAATATCCTTTTTGGTTTTCCCTGTTCGGTTTTCTATTCTTATTTCCAACTTTATGCGAGCAAGTATTTTCAAAATGTTATTTAAATTTGATTGTATTACAACTACATGCTAATTAAGTCATTGCGTGATCATTTTTGGCGCGACCGAGAAAATGTTATCGTCATCTTTTATACCTCTCAAGGATGGGATATGTTCTCATCTCAAAAACTAAATTTGGAATAATGTCTCATTAATGTCATGAATTGTATTAAATAGCTCTAATCAGAAACCTACTTTAATGACGTCGAATTCTATTACTGTATAGTACGAATCTGATCAGTGACCTTTGATCAATAATGAAATAGATTTACAGGGGTAAGGAGGATTCTCGGGTGTCAGCATTGCAGTTGCGAAACAAGCTATTTGTAAATTTATAGGCTAATCGCAAGACAATGTACTACAAGAAGTGAGCTTTGATGGCACTTGGTTTAATCTCGGGTTGTTAATGATGATCATATTTTAACTTTCTTTAATCATGACCTGAATATATTGATAATGATAATTATAACTGTTTTTAGTGAGTTTTGAAGTGAGTTTACTGTCTAAAGTAAGTTTTGAAATTAAAAGGTTGGATTATAAATTTATTTTTTGAAAGGTATGCATATGTTAATTTATGTGTAGCGTACGTCATTATCTATTGTAATTGTAATATTGTAAACTTCCTGTAAACCTATTGTAAACCTCCTATTGTATAAATCTCCCGGGGGGTAACTTCCATTGCGCTTCGACGGGGTCGTTCAAATGGAACTTTGGCAGTATGACCATTAAAAAATTTCACATGATGAAAAAGATACCCCAAATATAGTTTTATGAATGGCAAATTCAACCAAAAAAGATTAAAGAAAAAAATTTCATATGCAAAATTTCTTTTGCACCATGAAAAACTTGCAAAGGCGTCAAAAGGATACCTCAAAAAAAATTCTGACTAAGCATACACCAAAACATTTTTTATGGATGTTGAAAAAGGTACCCTTTAATATTTGAACGTCCCCGTGCACCCAAAGTATGGAAGTTACCCCCCCGGGATAAATCTTCTGCTTGTTTGTAAATTAACTCTCTTCAGCTATCGACAATCAACAAGTGAGGTTGGTCCTGTCATAGAGGCTCTGCAACCAAATGTTATCTACATAATCATTATATGTGCTTTATTGTGGCATATCTAAGCGTCTAATTAAAAAGAATTGATCAAACATTTTGTAGATCAATTAGATCTATAACAAGAAGTGACTGGAGGTGCCCATCTGAAGATTGTTTCGACATGATGCAAATGAAGCCTTCCCTACATCATCGTTTGGAAACATCTGCTGCACTGTTAGCATGGGATGTTAGAAACAAAACATGTCCTTCTTATGTATACGATCTTTTTATCACACGAAAAGGAAGAACACGAGCCTGCACAAGACAGGAATTTATTATTCCTCGAATTAATACCGTATGCGGGAAGCTATTACCATCATATCAATGTGGAACACTTTTCAATAGGCTTAATAAAAACAATAGCAACATTACATCTATGAGCAGAGATGCTTTTAAACGTGAAATGAAAGACAACTTTGTACATTTTTAATTTTTAGATAATTATATCTTTTTAATGTAAATAGAAATACTTCGACTTTTAAATTCTAATAAACCCATATGATTATCATTTTTTTACTATTATATATTTTTTTATTTATTTATTTATTTCTTTTCTCTTCTTACATCGTAGATATCAAAGTCGAAACAATTCCTTAAATTAACTGTCTCATAATAATTATTTTTTTAGCTTAGCGATATCTCGCCATTTTATAAAACATGCCAATTCTGGCAACTACTATATTTTACGTACTATGTAGTAGAATGCAAGTTTTAAATAAATTAAAATTAAATTAAATTATACAGTCATCCTCTCCCTGACAGCAGCCAACCTCAAACGTTTTAACATTAAATTAAAGAATGATTCAACAACCAAGTATTAATTATTATCGTGCGTTACATATGTGGTGCAATTACTGCTTTGGAATAATGTTTTATGTAAACTGAAAGATTGTTGAATAAATGGTGATTATGATGCCATGCTATTGCAGTTAAATGTATGATCCCAAATCTGATTACAATTTCGGACCCAATAGATCAGAGATGTATGGAGTCGAAATTTTCAAACTCCGAATCCGAAAAAGTCCTAATATAAGCCCTTTGACTCCAACTCCGGCTCCAAAGTATGTCAGACAAACTCCTGTAAAAAGTCCAAAATGGATTAACTTATGATTAAGATAATCTTGAATAAGTAGCCAATCCAGCTTCTATGTAGAAGATATCTAGACAATTTTCAACTTTGAAATGCTTTAAGAAATGACCAGGACTATTCTAAACTCCGTGTGGATACTCTTGCCGGAGCCGGATTTTGAATCCTGCTTCTCTGAAATAGATGCATTCGCTTTATAGCACATTGTAGAGGGCTTCGAACATAGTGTGTAAGACGATAACCTACGACAGAGCAGGCAATGATTGATTGGCTCAGTTATAGACTACAATAAATATGATACTGATGTCATTGAACATTTTTAATGACATAGGCTCAGATATATCATTGCTCTACTGCCTGGTGTTGAAATGTTCGCTGTTGTAATCACGTTTTTACCCGGGCGTTTTTAGATGCATTGTTTGCTTCCATAGCCTCCCGTCTTGATTTATCTTTATTATTTTCTTGTTATTCAAACTTTTTTGTGGTATAAAATAACAATGTTCAAGTAATCAAAATAGTTTGGTTTATAATTTACGGGATAATTTTAAAGTAGATTATAATTGCATGGGATATGATGTATAGTAGAAAACAAATATATAACGATTTGTTTCTGTCTATTTATAATTATGGCACACGAAAAAAATTCTCAGCAGATGTGATACAAAGTCAAGATTGGACAATTTTAAATATCTAAACGATTGACACTCATGGCCAAAATGTTTTAATTTATACCCTGATATAAAGGCCACTCATA
This sequence comes from Haliclystus octoradiatus, assembly GCA_916610825.1. Lineage (NCBI taxonomy): Eukaryota > Metazoa > Cnidaria > Staurozoa > Stauromedusae > Haliclystidae > Haliclystus > Haliclystus octoradiatus. Next base: position 12,468,453 of record OU744453.1, read on the forward strand.
TTACTCGGGTTCACATTGAATACGTGAAAATTATGTTTGACGTCGTGTGCCTAAAATTGGAGTAGAATATTGCTCATGAATCGAACACGAGTCAACAGAATCGAGTAGAGAAATGAGGAAATAATCTACCAAAAATTTTCCTAACCTGCAATTCTACTTCATTCTGGCATATACCACAGGTGTACAGGGTCCGAATTTTTTGAATCTGAAAAAAGTCCCTATGGAAGCCTTTGACTCCGAGTCCGGCTCTAAGGATGAAGAAAAATAGACTCCGGCTTCGGCTCAAAAATACTTCAAATAAGCTCACTGCACAAAGACCGAAACGAATTGTTTTCGAACGAAACATTTATCAACCCAAAATTAAGCAAACATAGGAATTAGGTACAAAATAAGCTAACATAATTTGAAATACGTAGCCAATCTTTGAGTTCAACCTCTATTTAGAAATATGCAGACCATCTTCAACTTTGCAATGATTATTAAGAAATTATCAGAATTGCATATACAGATACAGGATTATATTTACATCGTCACTAATTCTGAAGATGGCATGGTAGTAATAAAACGTGGAATTTATTACTCAAATACTGATGCCAAGGCTCTTTTGAAGGCTGAATTATTTTATTTCAATTTGAAGGGTATGAAATCAGGTGTAATTTATTATAATACGGCGTTCGTATTTCAGATTAACCGTTCAAAGTCCCAGTTGCTATAAAGACACACACGGTCATGAGGTTATATCTGGTTTTGGTGATAACCGTGTTGGTCATTGAATTATTTTCACAAGAGGTTGAATCGCAAGGATGTGGGGCTCTCAGATTCAGAGGATGCAAGAAGACTGCGAATTCAAATTTTGCAAGAAAGGTACTGATCATATTCCATTCCTAGGTTAATCAAAGACCCTCACTCAACTGTCTTGATTACAAGCAGGTGTTGGAAATCAATTTGTTTTCAGAAGTGGATTTATTTGTAACTTCTTGCGGAAAATTTAATGTATAGGTCGATGTATAGAGCTTAAATTCTAGCATTTGAAGTGCCATCAAATTGGTCCTTGGGCTGGGTAGGCATATGATTTTTCAATATATTTATAAGGGAACATGCCCTCTTGTTAGTGCATCTACTATCATTAGCAATACATTACTGAATACTGATACATAATTGTATTGAAAAGAAGTGCAGTGCAAGGAAGCAAGTGATTTAATCATAGCCTTTCTGATTTAAAGTATTTTATTTTTAAATAATTTTTCAATTTTTACATAATATTTTCAAATTTTTTAATTATTCAGAAATCATCCAATCAACAAATTAATGATCAGGAATTTGAGGAATATAACATAATTGAAGAAACAGATTCCCCTACAGAAGATCATGAATATCTTGATTTTGAAAACAAATCATCTTACGGAGAGGAAAATACAGACACAGAGGTTGACAGCACATCGTCATACGAGGAAGAAAATAGTGACAGAGAACTTGTTGATTGGTTAAATAATTTCAAATATTAAATAATGATGTAATAATCCACAATAAATTAACTTACAATCCATATGTATCATAGTAAAATTAGTTATAAGAATCAAATAACTAGGTGAATATATTTTGAACTAAATAATATTATAATCAATACAAGGTTGTTAATTTGTTATTTTATGTAGCTTGGTATGCATAATACTGGTGCGTAGTCTATAAAAGCAGAATGCAACAATAGTATGATAGATAGATATAATATTGACCATTTTATAAAACACAATATCAGATGAATTACGTGATACTCAATTCTGATTGACTTTCACTTCTGTGTGATGCCGATATTGATGGTTAGGAAAGTGATATAAAGTATATAAACGCTTTCTAATCATGAAAATGAAGCTTAGCCAGTCAACAGTTCTGTATAATCACCGGGAAATCATTCTAATCATACGTATATCATCTCAATTTACAAAGAGTTTTTATTTTATTCATATTATATTAACGCATTTGTTACCAAATATATACTATAATCTGTTTTTTGCCTCTCACCTATCTCAAGTGACCATACATTAGCATTAACCACTTTAACCTGTTTTTACGACCACCCTATTGTTAATGACCATGTCATTATTTCTCTAGAATACTCACCTGCCTATATCTTCAGTGATGTAATTTATTAGAAGCTATACATAATTCAACGAAGCTATTTAAATGATGATTCAAGTCAGTATACAATCTATACTTGGAGGATACAGATGATCAATGGTACGAAGATTATAATAATATCTTCAACATATAAATGACTTGATAATCTAAGAATTAATTCAAAAATACGATTATAGATCCAAGATCAATGGTAGCTCAACAATAGACCTGCGCCACATGCCCCTGTACTTCACTTTACCTGCAATCGCTTCATATAGGATGTAGCGGAATAGTTGACCTTGTAGGGTTAGGCTAGCTCAAGAAGCAGTCAATCTGAAGATACAATTACAGCCCCAAAACATAGTTGTGACGAAGCTTTAACTCAGCAGGTCATTCCTTATTCAGATTCACAAAGTACCACTCATCTTGACGTCAGCGCACAATCTCCTAAAATACGTACTATTTCTGGGAACTGGACTAGTCTAAGTGAAGCTGAACGTCCCTTTGTGCGTTGAACCAAAATCTCAACATACACAATGATATAATCAATTTCTGTTCTCTTGCTTTTATTGGCCTTTTTCCAAAGTCATTACGCAGGTCAATCCTTGAAAGAGCACATTCTACCCATCAGTGTATACATTCCGCCCAATGTTTTTTTGCTAAAAGTGTTTGGTGGCCAGGCAAGGCTAGTGACATAGACCGCTATGTATCTTTTGGAAAGTAATCAAATTGGCAATGCCCCTGTATATTCAAATTTAGCGGAGGGACAAACAGTTAGGACTTGCCCCTCGCCTGGTGCATCATCATCCATCAGTAGCCTTGACCCAGCTGCTGCCAACATATCTCAACCTCATTTATCAATATTACTGTACTTTTATCGAGAATTGCTAATTATCCAAGTCGTTTCCGTTATCGTGATAGATAAATAAATAAATGATAAATAAATGATACATAAATGATAAATAAATAAACAATTTATTTAATTCTAAGTAAAAGGAAGTTGTTGTTTTAGGTAACTATATTACTGTAATCAAATTTGTATTGGTTGCTTTATGTTAGCCTCGCGTTCGTGTAGTATATATATACGTGACTGTTTTTGATTAAAATATACAAGATTCTATCATGTCTCGTGTTATAGCCATTTCGCATACTTTCATTTTCCTATGACAGTAAACACTACTCTACTAATTTGGCCTTTCCCCTATGACTTTTATTTGCAGTTTCTCCCTGGCTATAGAGAAAGACCTTTTCTTCTTGACTTCGTACAGATATATGGCCGATTTGCTGTACCAAGTTTTAATGCAGTCAGATATGACCCCGATATGATCGATTTTCTATAGCTGATGGCTGAATTGTCACAAAATAATTATCCATGATGGTAGATCGTAGAGAATTTTCAGAAAAAAACCATTATTCAACTGTTATTTAATTATATTCTAGAAATTAATCTAAATAATTTATAATTTTACAGGCTTTATACATTTGTAATGCTTTAATAATTTTCTTTATCTCTTTGCATATTTGTAAGTTAAATTCAGATGAAAAATGTTTACATTGGACTTTAACAATACTCTGTTGTAAATAGTATACATGTAACATCATTCCATGGTATATTTATGGTTTGTTCAATTTATCTTTGCATTTCAAGTAATACATTATCATGATAGCAATTCTGATAGTAAATCTTCTTCGATACGTTCAATTTCCTTTTTTCTGATTTCTTCTCTCGATTTTCCTCTTGCCAAATTCAACCTGAATGTATTTTTCCTCTGAGAATCAAGAACAAATGGAAAGTTATTACATATACTCTGCTTGCATTTCATTTTCAAATCGGGTGTATCGAATTTTGTTGCCAAGGCAGTGTTACCATTACCATCCTTCAGCAAGTAGGTCAGTTTGCCGAAAATACTATACATGTCTGCATAACTCAAAACTGATAAGTCAAACTTATTATTGCGCGAGTGACAGCATATGTAGGGTAATTTCTTTTATCTATACTGCCATGGATCTTTGATGAGAGTATAAAAAAGATCAGGAGATTCCCAATTACGTAAGTTATATTCTGATATAGCCAGCAATGTTGACAGTATCGCCCTATCTAATTAGGCTATTGTACCAGAACCATCTATTTACAAGATTTGGGACACTCTTTCGTGTGCCGCTCTCAGCTCCAATTGGAAAGATGCCAGTGACGTGATTTTATGGACGCCATTTTTGTTCCGTCGAATCCAGACTTACGAAATTTGAACAAAGCGAGCGAAAATAATACCGTGAAAATCGAAAAAACGTTTTGTTCAAAAGTAAAAACTTGTTTTCAATGGAACGAAAATGGCGTTCTTCGAGCCCCCAAAGTTGCGTGTCCAAACATTTGTAAATAGATGACTTTGTACCGTACCACTCGTATGGTTAGTAGAAAATGATCGCTTTTAGAGTGATGATTATACAGCAAATGCTCAGTACTGATACAAATTATATCATGTTCATAAATGAATACAAATAATCTATAGGGCCTACCATACTGATTATTATTAAACCTTTCCAATAGTCTATATAGATATGATTGGTTGAAATTTTTCACGCTATAATAATGGTACATACATTACCCTGTAAAAGGATATCAGTTTTTCATTAATTATCAAATAGACCAGATGTTTATAATAACCAGTAAAACCATTTGCGTAATTAAAATCAAGAGAGATATATAATAATCTTTAATTAGGCCATTCAATGAAGAATCAATTTAATCCACTGAATCTCCTATCAGATGGGATCGATCCGCTTGTGGCTCACGATATCATTTATTACCATTGTATGTAATGATTGAAATTTCATCATTAAGCGATCTCCAAGGGAGAGTTTTCAGTTTGTATCTATACAGGTGTTGTTGATATTTTATCCTTGGGGATTTTTCATGCACAGCATAATATATATATATATATATGAGAAATTTCCTTAAGACCCCGACACCAATGCATGCGTCTGATTATGTAGGTAGTTCAATATTATGTTAATGCTACATAACGTATTTTATGCATGATGTATTATGGTTAAATGAAAAAGGAAGATATATTGATGATGAATAATGCAGAATCATTCATAAATTATCAGAGAAAGTATATTTGGATTAATTGAATGTATTCGACAACAATAACTTTGAACAGAGAAAAATGGGTGAGGTCAAAATATACTTTCAAATACCTCCTTAAAAATCATTTATAAGAAAATAACTTATTATGTTATAAATCCTCTATAATTACCCTTTATTACTACTGATATTAACTTTCCCTTGAATTTTAATAATCAATTCTTTGAAAGAAAGTTGTTTCTAATTTTAACGATTGTATTTATAAATAAATGATGATCATGATACATAGTTTTCTAATACCGTAATCTTTATTTTACTTTCAAAAAAATGTTACGTTACTGAATAATGTGAATATATATATATAAGGTTGTTATTTAAGAAAAGTGGTCCCAAACATAATTATGAATCAGTATTCTACAGATTTTTAACATCTGAAAACCTACTGAATAGGCTACTGAATTATAGCTTCTCTTAGCTTTCAAATTTTAAGGTGCGATTCAGTAGTTTTTCAGTAGAATGAAAAGATCCTAGATATATTTAAGTGTCTGGTGAACTTCAGCATGGTTTCAGAACCCAATCTCATTCCAGGTTTTCTAGAAGGTTTTCAGTAGCGATTCAGTATTTCCAAGATTCATAGTGGTATGATCCCATTATTAACAGTGTGTACTCACCCCTTGTACAGATTTCTTACATCCACGGTACCGCATTGTGCATCCTTGAGCTTCAACAGATGCATCTAATAGACAGTTCGCAATCAATATAATCATTACAAGAGACGTTAAAGATAAATGACTAGCCATTATGATATTGTATGTTTAAAATTCGAGACGTTTTAACAGGACAGTCCACTGCAGATATACCTCATAGATGAATTGATCGTTTACTGTTGATTCTGGATTTATTCCGTTTATAAATTAATGTATGTCTGCGCAGGTGTATCAACCACGTGTTATCATGACCGTGGCTAAATGATTGCTTGCATTGAATGGACACGTCCTACAGTATTCTTTGATGCTATTGACGAATGTAATCAGTTAACTTCATATTGACAAAACGGTGGGAATAATTGATATTGATATTACTCATTAACATACGTGTAAAACTCGCCATCGTTTTATGTGCAAAACCAATACATTGACATAACATTTAATGTCTCCTATAGATAGGTGACATAGGCACAATTATAGGGGTATGGCTTTCTGTTGACATTAATTTTATCTATATCCGATTCAATCTCTCGTAAATACTTAGTTTCGAAGCTGTGCCGGATGCTCTTTTCCTCGTGGAAAGGGGTGGATCTAATATTGGTATTGTATATTATCAATTACTCAAATCATAACATCATGGCAGTATAGGAAAGGACCGATCCAGTACTAAAACTATGGATTCATTTTGATGCAGATCACGCATGCGCGAAAACAATCTGCCAGTTGCCTTGGTAGCATCACATATAGCAATAAGCTAGAAAATATACTATACTACATAGTCATACAAGTGCTCCTGGCCATAATGAAGCAGTGATTTTTACTCAGTCCCGTCTATTACTAACCATCTATGTGATACGGTATGGAAAGATTCAGATGGATTTGACTCATGCCCTGTTTACAAGGAAGGGGATGATCCTACCTACTATGATCTTCATACCTGGTTTCGTATTTCAGTTTACAAGGGATCTTCATAGCAGCTAGGATCATCCTATTGCTCTGGTAGGATGTCCTACCTACCAGGAAGATATCTTTCCTTGTAAACGGAACAGCTAGGATCATCCTACCAATTGGGCAAGACAGAGCGTTTTTTCCGAATTGTGGTTCTTAGTCCCTTTCACTGCTTGTAATATTTCCATGTTTAAATTTTTCATTGTTGTCAAAAAAATTGAGATTTCTTCTTTTAACGAATATGGCAAATTTATATCCCAAATTGTTTATAATTTTAGACTATTGGTCTGCTTTATCAAAAGATAAGGATTTCAATTAGAGAGAGTCTCAGGTGATTGACAGGTGAATTCGATCTTGCTAAATAAAACCTAGTATCACCATGATCACTATTATCATAACATAAGGCGTCACGTCCAGGTCATGTCCATGCTTGTAAACATAAACAGATAGGAAGATCCTACATGCTAGGATGATCACATTGAGTAGAGTTGTACCCCCTTGGAAACACTCAATAGGGTGATCATATATGGCAGGATGATCCTAACAATCCCACCTTCTTTTAAACAGACGACCCTTGCAAAAAGAACTGCAGATACGCTATCACTGCGCCTTGTCACGGAAAACCTGCAATGAATATCAGCTGGATTTGAATATGGGAGTGGTCAACTATTTCTGTTTCTTCTTGTTAGCTCTAAAACCATAGCAATTTTTAAAAACAATATAGATAATATTGATTTATCACGTTTTTGCAAAATTTTTAAATAGTATAATCATTAATCATGTAACTGTTAAATAAATTTTTTATAACTTCAAAGTTTTTTCGAGGCTGAATGTAAGAATGTGTGTATGTATGTATGTATGTATGTATGTATGTATGTATGTATGTATGTATGTATGTATGTATGTATGTATGTATGTATGTATGTATGTATGTATGTATGTATGTATGTATGTATGTATGTATGTATGTATGTATGTATGTATGTATGTATGTATGTATGTATGTATGTATGTATGTATGTATGTATGTATGTATGGCTGTATGTATGTGAGAATGGAATTGTTTCAAATTCCCTATATTTGCCTGTCAAAATTCTCATTTTTATTTTTGACAAAATAAATCAATCAATCAGTCAATCAATATTAAAAGGGGGATTTTATATCTGAGAAAATTTCAGAAAAAATATACAATTAAAAAGGTTTGAAATATATTTTGTTTACAGAGCATTTGACGTACAGAGCGTTTGATCAATGTTATGATTTGATAAATTTTTAAGATTTCTTCTTTGCTGCTTTTGAAATGCTGCTTTTAAATGGACTTTTGTTGTAGGGTAACATGCTATATATGTATATAAGAATGTTGCCATTCTTATGATATCTGTATAGTTCGACTGTGAGCGCATCACATAGTTTGTAGCATAAATGATCCTTCAGCTAAATTTTATTGGCATAAAAATCTTCATAATTATTATTACATGCAAGATATAATCACATATTTTGCGCATAGAATTTTAATTAATTGTAATATAAATCACAGTGAAGATTGACATGGATCAGATTAGGGGCCATACATAAAGTATGTACTCTGTGGATGGGGGATTGGGGGTCATGGTCATTTTAAAAGCGTACAGCTGATTACGTACAATAAGCGTACATTTACTGGGTACGTAATTAATGTATGGCTCCTTATTCAGATTCATAAAAAAATGATGAGAGCTGATCCGATCAAAGAAACCATCATGTAGTTATAGCATTCGTTGATCTATTAGATCTACTACTGATGCCAATATGATATTTTTATAATACTCTGTAATACCATATGATAAATAACATCTTTCTATAAACAAGGAAATAAAAATAAATATCAAACCAAAAAAAATACGCTATATATATGATATGTATGTTAACAATAAATACTTTTGAATTTTATATGTTTCTTTTAAATAATTCTATTATATTTGTCTATCAATAATTATGCTAAATTATATCTTTGGGTTTATATGGCAGGATCATTTTCAATATAATGTTTTGATTTTCATAACATTGTCATTCTACTTGCAAAATGTCTCCAATCAAGTCCAGTAGCTTTTTAAATTTATTGTCTTATTATTCATATTAGCTTTTGTATTCAGTTACTTGTTACATCAGAGAAATGTTTTTCTAAATTTTCACCCATATTTTGTTGATGTCGATGCTCTTCTACATGAGTTTGTTTCGAGCTTTCAATTTCTGTACTGACTTCTTCATCAATCCGATGGTTAATCCTTTCAATTGAATTGGTTTCTTCTTGTTTTTCGGTTGTATGATCATTTGTTTTTGTTGTAGCTAAATTAATAGTATCTGTATTTTGTGAATTTGCTGCCTGCCATAATGTCTTTAATACCCTCATTAAAATTCGTTCTTTTACTGTGATACCATTTACATAGGAGTGTTCATATGGGTGTGAACTTGTTCTTCGTTTTTCAGTTATTATGGCTGTTTCGACTGGTAGAGGATTGGCGTATGCTGCTTTGAATTCTTTATCATTTGTAATTATAGGGTTGGGACCTTCTGCTATACGACCAATTTCAGTTATTGTGATAGCGGTGCTTGAAGGAACGGCTTCAACCTAGAAATAAGTAATGAAATTTGAAATGGTCAATATTAAAATAGAAACATGTATAAAATGCGTTAATATATTTAGAGAAGGTACAATCCTAACTCCTAGTTAGGATAATTTATACATTACAAAATGATTAAGAGGCTCATATCAGTTTGATGCAGCCCATTCAATATAATTAGTTGCGAATACAGTAGAATCCGGCAACAGCGATTCCGGAATTAATTGTATTCTGTCAATAACAGTAAGTCAAAAAGAAATCAGAGAATAGATTTTTATTTGATATAAGAAATTATATTTTGAATTTATAAATATTGTAATATTATTCATCGTCAATAACACAGATGTCATTACTCAATTATTAATGCTATTTTGAATCAAAACCGTTTTAAGTTTCATTTATTTAAATCTATATGGATAAACCGAGGATAAAGCAATCCAATAAAATCCCACTCCATCGTTATAATATTAGTAAAAATTTTAATATTTATATTGAAAACCTTGGGAAAATAGATATAATCTTGTTGAAATAGAAAATCTTGAAAAATCAAAGAGCTTAAAATAACCAGCAGCCTACTAAATCTTTAGATTTCTGTGTGAACTAATAATCAGTGACATTTCTTGTTATTGCGTTAATTTAAATAGTGAAATCATTTAATTACTCAGCCGTACAATGTCAAACCCATTTATTTTTATATTTTTATATTATATAACGTTTCAAATTTTCATTTTTCTTAAATCGATAATATAGCCTTATTTGAAAATTCAATCTAGTTGGTTTAAATATTGTAGCCAAATCAACCTGAACCAACCAGTTCAATCTAGTTGGTTTAAATATTGTAGCCAAATCAACCTGAACCAACCAGGTATCATAAACAGATGTTTCATGTCACTATTAAATATTTGTAATCTAGGAATTCTTGTGAGAGTCCATTAATTATGGATTATCTTTACATAGACATTAATGCTCTTCATATTGTTGTGAAAAATCAAATGAAATACTAATAATTAAGTTAAATAATATTTGGTCTCTCGTCAGCACTATCTACACATTGCTTGATGAATTCCAAACATATCCTACATGATGTTCGCTGATATGAAGTGACTTAATCGATTAAGCTTAATCAACGTATGATCCCGGGGGTATGATTGAAAATTATGGGTCACAAAAATTAAAATTTTTATTTAAGTTATGTAATTACAATAACGGCAACTTTAAATTAGCCTACTGTACTAAATGATGCATTTCCTCGATATTTCAAATACAATTTTGCGAGTTGAGCCTCACATTATTCTTAACCCGTTCTTAAACTCAGAATTTTATGTTTAAGTTATCCGAATTGAATGCGTTCTCTACTAGCTCATGGTAAGTTGGTAGAGCATAAGTATAGTGTATAGTGCGTAGTGGGATGGTATAAATGTATTCAAATTACGTAATGAAATGCACTATCGTACAGTATAAAATAGGTGATGTGCCGTTATAGCCGATGTTACATAATCATCATCATCATTTAGTCAGAAAACCTGATAAGCTACAAACGTTTTTCAACATAAAGTGACGTAATGGACAGTTGTACTGCATCAGTTTATGTTAGCTTGTTTGTAATGTCAGTATTTTGTTGTTGTTGATAATCAATATGAATTCTACAGTTGTGTTGAATAAGTAACACTCAAAGGCATAAAATTGACCATCGCATTGCGAGCTCAAAGTTAAAAATGAATGCCATTTCTGAAGCCACGAGTAGTGTGCATTATGCATCCCGTTGGTCAATTTTATGCCGTTAAATGCAGAGTAAGGGTACATTACTTAGAGACAGCTACGATTAATTTCAAATGCACGATCTCAAATCATCTTCAGAACTTCAGGCAGTAAAAGAGAGAATTCTAAAATTAGTCAATAGAATTAGAGCCTCGGAATGAGATCTTAATCAAATTATTCTTATTTTTTGTTACAAATTTAGCCTCAGTGTCTGTTCTATGATTATAATAAAAGCATAAATGAAATTGACTTTAGAAACTGTTCGAGATAACTAAAGAAAAACTTCATTTTTTCAATCAATACACCCGGGGTGTTCGTTCCATACTTTAGTTGCATAGATGTTTTGGCCATACGTTCAAACATTAAAGGCTACCTTTTACAAAATTCTTAAACATATTTTTAGGGTATTCTTTACCATGAACATTTCGTTTTGAGGTATACATTCGAATTTTGGTTAATTTTTCATTCTATTTTCTCACTTTTTTTACTTTTTAGAGTAATATATGGCCCTAAAAGTATAAAATATATTTGGTGTACCTTTTTTCTATAATGTCTGAAAATTTGTTGTGGTCATTCTGCCAATGTCCTATTAGAACGACCCCGTCCGGTGAAGCACAATGAAAGCTACACATGGGCCTATATACATCATACAACTTCAAGATTTTATAATTTGCCGCTGTTTTGAGTCTCGTATTAATTCATTTCATTGTTAAAATCCATCTACATAATAAAGTAATTAAAATAAGTCCCAAAAACGAGCAACGGTTAATATTGCTAAGTCTCAATTGATTATATCCCCATATCTTGTCTGCTCAAATCACAAGACTTAACTCACTCTGAAACTGAAAACCAGTTACAGTTATTAAAACTTTATATACTTTTTGATTTTTATGAAATTTAAAATTATTGTCTTTAAATTTGTTTTATTGGAGAATAGATGAGTAATAAATGTTTTCATGTATACAGAAATATATTGCTGCAATTACAAGGAGCAAAGTTAAATTTATGCTATTGCATTGGCCTATTTCGACTCAATTATATATTTTAGCCAATTGATCATTGCTTAAACCATGATCAAACTCAAATTTATGTCGTAATGATGCTATCATCATTCCCGTTCTGATAACGGATTATGTTAATAATGATAACGTCCAACTTTTCCCAGACTTCACTCGTTAACTCATATCGCTAAAATCGATGTCGTCCACTTAAAACAGATTTTTAAAATACAAGGCTGCATCATGGTTGCATTTAGTTGATTATATTCTTAGTTCTGGAATCTCTTATTAATTTCTTAAACATTTTTCGTGGCGGCATTCTTGATTAAAAGCTGTGCGTAAATCATTGAGTAAGTCCTTCAAATCTCTTGGGCAGTGTGTTCAATCTACTCATACGAATGCTGATATAAATTATAATATAACGTTGAAATATAACGTTAATGTGAAACTCCGAGTAACGGAAAAAGGCTTTGCCTCATCTCTGTCTCTTATTATATAATGCTCTGTTTTAACCAACATTAAACACTTTCATATTACATGTGATTTGAGTTCACTCATTTTAATTTATTTCTTTAATATATTATTATTATAATATAACGTTGTCAAGGTGGTAGTTAACCGTTGTGGAAATTAAATGACAAAATAGTAATTAGATTTCACTGTTGAATAGGTATGCCAACCAATAAGAGAAGGAAACAGCCATCCGTTGTATAGGACGGACTTTCGTTGGCGTTTAACGGACGTCAAGCTATTGCGAATAATTATATACCAGATTTCCGTCAAACTAACTGAAATAACGTTCAAGTCAAAACATTATCACAAAGAACAATAGCTAAAGAATAAACTAATGTTTACAGGTACCGAATTTGGAAACGAAACATAGAGCTTTTAATTTCCATTATTGTCAAGTTTTAAAAGACAATACGTCAAATAATGAAGCAGAGAAATATTAAAAGAAGGCAAAACTTCCCTCGCGATCGTAAAGTAACATGAAAACTATTTAAATGATCCGATGAAATCAACTTTTAAGGCAAAAACACGACCTAGAAATAACAACACTGAGGAACGCTTTGAAGTGGTGATCAGGTTAAGTTTCTATGGCAACGACTCCATCTGATCCATGCCGCTGTCTTGCCAACAAAACATTAAGTAATAATAAATGCTCAACATTTGGCAATGAAAATGTTTATCTTTCAGCTGAAATTTTCATCTTACCTCTTTCTTTCCCCTACACATGGACCATCTCCAGAAACTACACGTTGAACCCCATTGTCTTTTTTGTCTATTTAAAGTCTTTTTCTCAGCAATTGGTTTCGCCATAGTCAAAGATATTAATTGCAAAATTACTAACATTAGAATACCGGCTGATGCTAGCCTGTTAGAATATTCCAACGAGACCATTTTTATTATTATTCGATTTTAATAATTACAAATGATTTGTTTTAACTCTTCTCTTCGACGTGTCGATGCTGGTATAAGCTATAACTGACAACAGTATACAGTTTTATAATCCTTAGTCATAACTGCGCATGTCCATTCAATTAATTCTAATTAATCCAACCAATCAGCATTGATGATGAACTCAATAAGCTACATTTCCATACGAGAATAAATTATTAAAACAATCCCGACAGGATATTCATATACCGGTGTGATTTTCTGTAGTTAAAATATATCTCAATAAACCTTATTGTAGTCTGTATTCAAAGTTATAATGTTGCAATGAGCACAGCGAGAAATCAATCGGAAATTGCAATTATTATTATTATTAGTCTAACGGTCTTCTTGTAATATTGCGTTCGGAAGGACAGAGGGGGGAACGTCCGTCTATAGTCAAAATAAATCCTTTTTTGTTAGAAACGAAATAATAAGATGGGAATTATATGAACGTCATGCATATATACTCCCCCTCGTAAATCGAACATTTTGTCAACGTTTTTGTATCTCTTTAAGTCTATATACTGAGGCATAAATCCGCTGCGTTTCTTTCACTTCAAAACAGGACGTGCATTTTGACAGCGAACAACTGCTTTATCGTGGAGCTTTATCTGCTTTAACATTATTGCATCTCCAACATCATTATGATGTCCGAATTATTGCAATTAATGACATCATTGATTACTTCATCACTAATGTGTCACAATGTGACGTATGACAAATGACCAGAGGGAGCCCGGAATAAAGCTACCGGAACACTATATGTTATAAGGGCGGTTATAGGCGCTAAATGTTAGGATATATGATTTCATTTTGGTATCGTCCCATTTTTGTTCTATATATGCACGCAGGTTATTGTTTGATTTCCATCGGACATTAAAATGAATATCCCGCTTTTCTGCATCCTGACTCCAAAGCCCTACAACTACCTTTTCTCAAATCTCTCTCAAACAATAAAGAATAACGCAATAAAAACCGTTGACAATAAATGGCATCCCGGTTCCCTGACCCTGGGAAGTTAACACTTGTTAAAATAAGGCAATTTCCCCTGTATCTGGAGATACTTGCCTGTTAAAAACCCGGCCCAAAACTACTTAGCTATTGCACCAAAGTAGTAAGTTATGCGGCTGTATAAATCGTATTTTAGTCTGTATGATTGTGAAAAAGGGCCGGTTTTCTGTTACTAGTATAGATGCCATTGTCAAGGGAAAAACGCGTATTTTAAATTTTATAAGAATTTCAATTCCCGGGCTCTTTATTCCCGCTTTTAAAATATGGCAACAATATGACAAGATTCTGGGTAACCGTCTTTAAGGGGACTGATCTGACGCGATAATGTCTAATGTTAATGGATATTCCCCGATAGTCTGCGGCCGTGATGTCAATTAACTCGTGGATTATGTGACACTATACTACATATCAATTATAAATAATAATAATAAAGAACGCAATATATATAATTGTAGATGGTTCTTAATTAAATATAACCGTATTTCATATTTCTAATGGAAGAATTCTAAAGAAGTATAATACAATGTGAAAATAATGGATAATCAATCGGATTTGGATTAATCCATCTTTCAATAAACGGATATCTAATATCTATTCAAATTTGAATATATATTATGTCATCACCTTGAAATAGATACAAATTCTATATGTAACTTAAGTGATTATATTTTGGTATTTCTATTTCAATATTCTGAATGTTTCTTTTGGTATTAATGTAATACTTACGTTAGCTATTGCACTGATCTGTGTGTAAATATTTGTCTAGATAGCCGTACGGATATTTTACACAGCATATTGTACGTAACTTGAAAATGTTTTCAAAAATTAAAGTAGTCCAATGACCAAGGGAACTACACAATTATAATTATAACATTAATAAATGTAACATCATACGTTATGCGATATTTCTGATTATTATATTTTAAATCATTTCAACTTGTTGTTGTTGTTGTTGAAATTGCGCTGTTGATGATATGTCTGTATTCACAACTGCGTTGTTGTTATTAGCCTCTTGATATTCAATTTCAGCCATCTTTTTGTGTAAAATGTCATGTTCGCTGACGGTAGTATTTCCCGCACTCACGTCACTCATCACTACGAGATCAGCCTTATCAGAGTCTGAGAAATGTCCATTTGTTAATGATGGCTGCTCGACCGAGTGCTTACCATTTACTTGCTCCTTGGTAACATCTAGTTTAGAATCCTTGCTAATTGTAAATGTCTCAATGCTAACATGTTCATTAATTTCTTGCTCCTTCTTAATTTCAATCATTTTTTGATCGATCCCATGCTCTTTAGTTTCACAGTTGGTACTTGTATCACTGTTCACAGTATCTTCAGGACAGGGTTTGTTGATAATGTCTTTCTCCCCTTCGTTTAATTCTTGTGAGTTTGAATGATGGTTGTTAATGTTTTCAGCCTCTTCTAAATCTATTTTGGGTTCTCTATGAAATTGTAGGTGGCTTTCGCTTCTCTGTTTGTGTAATTGCATAGTTTGATTAACTTCTTTATCGTTGATCTTTTTTGCGACTGGTTTATTCATTGGCATGAGGTCTGGTACGGCTGATTCCCGTCTCTTGTACTCAGCCCTAGCAGCTCGCACGTGCTTAAAATCAATGGTATTTGTATCCACTATGCTGTTGGAGCGATGCCGATCATAATCATCGTCCCCACCGTATGTTGCTTTACGTCGACTAGCCATCACCTCTTCCGCAGTTTTACGGCGGACTGTAGGTTTAGTAAATTGTATTTTTTCTTCAGGCCTGTTCTCGATAGTTTTATAAAAACTTCTTGCATGATTAACTGAAGCTTTTGGCACAGGACTAGACTGGGTTTTCTCTGTAGCTTTACCGGAGTGTTGTAGGTCATTTCGAATCCGTACAATGCGGTCACTAGATTTTGCTTCATCGACAACACTATGGTCAGCTTTGTAATTCTTTTGACTGTTGGCTCTAGTCATCAGCTTATCGCGGATATTACCAAGTGATTTAGTACATTTAACATCATTTGCCACACTACTGGAACTATTTAGCCTTTTTCTCATTTCAACCTCCTGTCCATCATCGTCAACGATAGCCTCGCCAGCAAGTGTACGTCTGCGTATAGTTGATCTTACTTCACTCAATTCTTTCTCACGATCCATCGTCATTCTTCTGACGCCGTGATCAGACTGTGCGTCGAAACTGTTGAATCTTTCTCTTGTTGATTTGATAGATTGACTTGGTTTACTAATTTGAGTTGTTTCTTTTGTGTCTTTCTTAACCGTCATGTCTTTCGCGTATTGATCAATCAATCGGCCAGTGGCTGATCGAATACGATTTCCACCATACTGTGACATACGACGTGCAGGGGGTAAGCCCTTCAACTCATAGATATTCGTTGGTGTGGATTGCGTTGTTTCAGAGGATTCACTAGATGCGCTATCTTGATCGACAATGTCTTGGCTTGAAGAACGAACAAATTCCCGAGCAGAATAACGACTTTCGTTGCTATATGTAGATATAGTGTTTTTTGTAGTTTCTTCTGTACTTTCATTGCCTATTGCTAATTTCATTTCCAGTTCTCGTTGTTTCGATGACATATGCCGAGATTGACCAAGGTTTCTTAGTCCAGCATCACTGGCCACATCAGAAGATCCACTTCGAGTTGTATGCTTCATTGCTTCAACGTTATTTGTCTGCTTTACTTCTACAGGCTCAGGAGAAGCATTTTCGCTGTGTGAAGTTGCGTCCGCAATGCCATTCGTTAGAGAACAATCCACTTCGGTCGTATCCATAGTAACTGATTCCTGTTCAAAGACAAATAAATAAATCACCTGCCATGAATATTTATACCAAACCACTATTCAAAATGGCAGGTATCGATGGATTGACTGTTAGAATGTCGTGAAAGAACAAACAGCCATATAATACACGGACGAATACAATATAATGAATAGTTAAACAACAAGGACTTTTTCTCGAGGCATAAATGTAAGGGTCAATTGAAAAGGATCAGTTTTGAATTGGGCGGGCAATTTTTATATCAAATATTATCTTTTAGACAAAACAGTCTGTATCATGTACCATTTTTGACCACAAGTTCAACACATTCGTCAAACAATGTACACCACAGTCTATTTTCAGTTTAAGAGTAAATAGATTTATAAAATAAAAAATAACACTTGCTTGGTAACAATTGGGCTAAACGCTTGTTTGAAATACGTAACCCCGCGTAACATAAAAGACCAATGATTTGAATATTTATCATTGAAGCAATCATTGAAGCGGATAAAAACTAAGAGCTTTTAATACAAGTTAACATGATTAAATCGGCTTTTCATATTACAACGATTGTACATTTAAAAGAGATATATAGCAAAGATCAGGATCAACTAAGATTGATTGAAACAATTTGCATTCGTTCAATATAAAACATGAGATACAAATAGGATAGCTAGCTAGACTTCATGACTAATATATTACTTATTAGTCAACTATAATAGAAACAATTTAACGATAACACTACATATGGCATTTCATGTTTAGTACATCATTCACGAGTGTCTAAAATATGAAATATCGATCCTATCAAAGTCAAATGAAATATTTGAAGAATTCTATGGTCAAATAATAAGATTGTGAAATATCAATTGACAAACTCGATATTTACTTAATCGACTGCACTGTTGTGATTAGGGACCCCTTTCCTAAGGGGCTTCATTGCAGGGGGCAGTATAATAGAAATACTGTAGCATTAAAATAGTTGTAGGTCGAATAAAACATCCAAGGAGTGGCATCTAACATCTAAGGAAAACGACATTGCTACAAGTATAGATCATGATGAAGTATAGATCATGATTTCCGAAACACAACGTTTGAACAAAAACCTATCACTATTCGACAGTTTATAAAATTCAATAAACGATGAAGAACAACTGCGGTTAATTAAATGTTCCAAAAACGAGAAATTAGTCAAGACACCAGTTGCCTGGTAACAGCATATTTGTGGATCCGTCGCGGTCGAACCGATTTTATTTTGTGATAAAATATAGTTTGATAAAAGTAATAGTCATAGAACAGAGAATTTTTTTGTAAAAGATGCGAATTGTTTGCGATGTTGGCATTCCATACATACAATAAATTGCATAGGACAATAATAAAAAACATAGGCATAAAATTAAAAGCATATGTGACGTCATTACAATCAATGTCGTCATTATTGCTATTTAAATATGGCAATCAAAGCAAAATAAGTCATTACACGTGTGCAGAAAATTGAAAAGAAATGTGACTCGCGTGGGTTTATTCTGAGAACAAAATGGACTAATGATATCATAAATAGAATATTTTTGCACGAAAAACAGAGACTTTTAATACTGGACACAACAAACGTTGGGCATATTATCTCAAATCGTACTTCGAAACTTCGCACAACAACTATAATGTACATTGTGTACACGGCGGTCAAAATATAAAACAACAAAAGTATTATCTCATTTGATGTTACATCGTAATATTTTTGTACCATATGTTACCTTCTGAGTTGATATACGTCTGTGCCGTACTGCAGTGTTTGTCTTTATAATATTAGTAATCTCAAATTAAGTCAATCCCAAATTATTAACATCTCATTTATGAGTAAGTGTTATTACAAGACGCTAAATTAGTAAGAGCAACTTTGGGATTATTATTTGTAAACAAAAACACGAAGAGTCAAGCTGACCATGATATGGTTGATGGTAAAAGGACACCTTTAGAAAAAAACTTATTAAATCAATAAGCCATGACAAATCTAACACTGAGATGTAATACCATCGTGAAAATATATCAGGTGCACAAAAACAAGTGAATAAAAATACTGAAAGGCAAGACAACAACAATAACTCACGTTCTGTATGAAAAGCGTCTTGTAGAACTGTCTTGTTTCAATCTGCCAAACTACAATCAGACATCGATTTCTATGTGGTTTAAAACAGTTGAGTAAATCAACGTAGAAGAAAGTTTGCAAGTGGGTCGAACAGAATTGTAAATATCTTTCTCTCCTTGCATTAACAGGGTTAAAAACAATACACTGAGTAATGTGTATAACCAATTTAAATAGATAATGTACAAGCGACTTTGGTATCCTCCAATATATGGCTCAATTGCCGGAAATTCAATCTTGGAGTTACACCGCGAAGACGGACTGTCGTTTGTCGAGTGGTTGAAAACTTCCAGCTGCAAATGCTTTGGGTCAGTCGTGGGAATGAAGGCGGCTAGACCACATACCATCTGTTTTAATTCTTGCACAAAGCATGCACAAAGGCAGTAACAATAAGCGTCGGTTAGCTATTTGTCGCTCTGCTGCTGAGATGTGCGGCCAGGCATTCGCTTGCGACACAATGACAGTATATAGACAAGCTTTATTATAACTTTAACAAATTAAAGCTATTTCAACGATTCTCGCCGAAACAATCAATATAATACAGACAGGAATTCAACGGTGACTCGTATACGTAGTTTTCGGTTCAGTCGATTGTTGCACGTGACGTATGTCGTACAAGGGAAGACTCAAAACATGAACAAGAATCAGTTTTCAGTTGGTTTCGTTATCAATAAGTTTTATCTGCAGGGAATTTCACGAACACATGGTCAATACGCAAAATACAATGCAAAACAGGTCACAAGTTTTATACTCTATCAAACGTAAAAAATTACCGGGACGTTTGTACCCGCGTTTGTATGATACAACTATACAGGCTGTACACTACACTGAAGTGTCAGTCTAGCTAGTAGTCTATAACATCGGCATTTCAGGTATACATTATACTGCATGTATAGTTAGCATCACATTTGGTCAATTTAAATAAATCATGAATAAATAGACCAAATCAAATGGCCCGAGTATGACCATTTTGATTTTGTATAATTTGTATTCTGACATTGCTCTAGTGCAAAAGTAAATATGTTTGGTCAACCAACAATAAAAACCAATGGATTGGTAAATGGCTTTAATCATTTATGAGTTGGTAATTAAGTTCTTTTTGTTTGAGAACCGCAAATTGACCGTCGATATCAAAATAATAGGACAAATCATATTTACACGAAAAAGGCTAGACATAAATAATAAAAAAATGAGGCAAGAAGAAACGAAACTGTAAAATGCTGAGAAAATTAAAAATACTAGTATGAAACGCAACGCAATATGACTATTTCAAGGCTTTCAAATCCATACAAATGCAGAAAATTCATTATGCAGAAAACGCAATAAACTTCACTGGGGTCTGGGTCATACCGGCTTGTTAATATCTGTTGCCAAGGCGACAGCAGAACGTAAATAACACTTTCTCCTTTTTCTCGCTCCGAAAACTTAACAAAATGACGAGACAACCTTACCCCTTTCCACAACTTGAAAATGATTATGATTTTGTTGGCCCAGGTGACGAGAAGGTAACTATTAAATATCTATGTATTATTGTTTGTGTTAAAGTTATCCAAGTGTCAAGTATTTAGGATGCAAATTGTTCGAGCTAAGAATGACCCAAACGAAATTAAGTAATTGTATTACTTTTTTGCTTGAAGGTTTCAGTTCAACGGGAGAGGACTCGTAGTCAGCCAAGTGATAGTCCCTGGGATCGTCTATATGAGACACCTACACTGACAAGTATAAGAAGAGAAGTGTTTTATCATGATCCACAGGTATATATTCATATCTTATCTCTATTTCAGTGAATAGTTAATCATTTGAATAGCTGATTAAATCATTGAATTTACGTAATGCTATTATATGATCCATCTGTTTGCAATTTTACCTATAATCGTCGATCTGCTTGTATTTAATTAACTACCGGGGTATTTACTATAAAATTGTTTTGCTTATAGGCACCACAAGATAGTTTAGATTTCGTGATTAAATCTAAGTATGATCATCATGCTGAATTTCTGAAATCGAATGCTGAAACTTTATATCAACCAGAAACACTTGGATTGCCACACGGGTAAGAAATATTTTTAAATAAGAAGATAAGTTCACACTTTATAAGAACTCTGATGGTTTAAATTCTGGAAAATTTGTAAAACAAATTAAGAATATTCATATGATCATTCATAATGTTTTAATAATATAATTTTTCAAATTTAATAAACAATTTGAAATTATTGGCAGGTGAACAGTGCCCAATGCTTGTAGATAACAGAGCGGTAAATAATAATAATAATAATAATAATAATAATAATAATAATAATAATAATAATAATAATAATAATAATAATAATAATAATAATAATAATAATAATAATAATCATAATAATAATAATAATAATAATAATAATAATAATAATAATAATAATAATAATAATAATAATAATAATAATAATAATAATAATAATAATAATAAAAATAATAATAATAATAATAATAATAACAATAATAATAATAATAATAATAATAATAATAATAATAATAATAATAATAATAATAATAATAATAATAATAATAATAATAATAATAATAATAATAATAATAATAATAATAATAATAATAATAATAATAATAATAATAATAATAATAATAATAATAATAATAATAATAATAATAATAATTATAATAATAATAATAATAATAATAATAATAATAATAATAATAATAATAATAATAATAATAATAATAATAATAATAATAATAGATATACGTGATCAACAAAAAATAAGAAGAAAATTTTAACAACGGCGTACACGCAAAATGTACACAACAAGATCTTTCTGAAATTATCCAAAAGAATACACTGTAGAATATAGAGATAAACAAAACCCAAGTCTATTCAAATTTGTTTGACTAACAATGTAACTACTTTACAGCAACTACAAAATGTTATATCCGCTATAAAATGGATTGTAAAGATTAAGCAGATATAGGCGTGTCGTTCTAATGATCTACTTGTACTATTGTAAACCTAATAACATTTAGTTAGAAACATCCACTAGGAAGACATATAGGATTTCCAAGGGCTTTTGAGAAAACAGTTCACAACCATTTACTTGGAAATCTTAACTACATTCTAGTTAGTATACAGCTATACAGCCGATTAAGAATTGACTTACGTCTATCACTTCAATTTATAGATAATAATTATGCCAAGGAGAGGAGTTGGGGGGTACTTCAGTAATTTTTTGACGGGCAAGGGGTGCCATTTTCAGAAATAGAGGAAAACCGTAATATTTCACAGCAAGTAAGGATGGATACCCAAAAATTTCATGTTTTTACGAGCAAAACAAAGGAAAAGTTCTAAAAATTTTGAGAATATCTAAATAGGCACTGTAATATTTCACAAAAATCTGGAGAGGCATCCCTTAAAAATGGCACATCCGAGTACAGCCGGTGTATGGAAGTCCTCTCTGGTAATTATGACCTTATTGCTGATACTGTAATTCTATTCACTTGAAAAATCATTTTTATTTTTTATCTTACTCTTTACTTTAACCATAAATGCATATTTTAGATTGAGCTCATTCATTTGTAAGATAGCACTGCATACATGCAAATAATGGCTAAGATCTATATCTCTAATTGGGCTAGTGGCATCTATAATATTGTATATGTTATAGCTACTTGCATGATTTTGAGATATTACACCATAATTGCTGCATGGATTCAAAAATGAAAAGCACAAATTTTAAGCTGGTTTAACTGTAAAGAACCATTACATTTTCACCCCTTGAATTTAACAACTTAATGCACTTCTTCAATAATTTGATCCATACAGTCGCACAGCAGAGCCTCCTCTGAAAAAAAAATAGATCAGGAATCCATGATCAGTTCATGAAAGTTAACTGGCCCCAATTTTCATGAACTGTTCATGAATTCCTGAACTGTTTTTCACAGGTGCTAGAGCAAAGACATATACATTGAATAACTTACTTACAACATTAATGATTATATGCTATCGTGTATGACACAACCGTATTGCTATACGTTCTGTATCAATCAATGTAAAATAAAGTCAAAAATATCCTTTTGTAGCAGCCCCTATTTACAGTGGTCACCTGATATTTCTTATCAGTTTTTTAATTGATTTTTATCTGTAGCTTTGGATTGCTATCAGGCATGGGAGAGGGGGAAGTATGGCAACATTCACTCCAGGGTTCAATTAAAAAAAAGATATACTGATTTATAGTTGATAAATTGTGATTCAATGACAATCCTTCGTTGAATATAAGCAATATATAATATATACTGTATTCAATGGGTTTGATATATATGAATAAAAAACGTATTCTAACATCACAACAGAACCCATTCATACAGGGTCTGACAAAAGTAGGAATTCAGCAATCCTACATTCCGGGCAAATTCAGAAGAAAACTGATACTTTTATGATTTATTGGTCAAACCTAAACAAACAATTCAGAAAAAAAGTTGAAATCTCTATAGGATTCCAGAAGGCTGAACTTTTGTCTGACCCTGTGTTCATATCAACTGGTCATTGGTCCTTTGCCCTGGCAAGTATGCTCTGCTTAACTTACACAACCACAATTGACTATAAGTCACTCCCACATAATGATGTCACAAGTGCATATTAAGTGCACATTATCTGCAAAAACGTCAGCATGTGACAAGACATCTAGTATAACTATAGTTCAGTTTATAATGATATCGTGTTTATAAGCCTAAATTGATCAATTTTTAAGATAAGATATAGTACAGTCATTATAATGAAAAATAACCTCAAAACCACCACAAATTGCAACAGAAACTTTTTTGGAAGGATCTAGTGTCAAATTTCTTGCTTAACAACATCAAAACTCTAGAAAATTCAAGGTGGCGAAATAGGCTTTTTCGACGAAAGTACAAAAGTAGTGTCAGCAAACATGAAATCCAGGCTAAAGGCTAACTTTAAAGGCATGAATGGTTCGAAAAACAGTTCACTAAAACGGAACATATGCTACAGTCTTGTGCGACAAAATTTGTATTGATTAAAATTATACATGTTGTTTTAAATTTTACAAATTAACTAAATATAACATTTCTTTAATCATTTTATAAATTTACAGGTATCCCAAATAAACAAGCACTGATTGCTTCAGGGATTAACCTTATTTTGTATCACTAATTAACTTTCAACTACGTTGATTTGTAAATTATTATTATTAAGTGTTTGACATGATTAAATAAACATCTATCTATATATAGAAATCACCAGAACAAGGCTGGTAACAAAAATCCTATTATTTTAACTGCCAGGCGTGTTTTTTACCCGCTAATTTGCTATTGAGATGATTCTGTTCGTTTCCCATCACCGAGTTTGTCTGTATTTATCAATTTAATCTCCATATACTATAAAAGACAGGTAATTTTACATTGCCAATAACACGAAATTCAATAAAATTATTTTATAAAATACATTTTGAGCGACAGACTGCTTTTGGACTGAAAAGGATTTAACTGAGTGACAAACGAAAAATAGATTTGCCCAGAGACTTGCTACGATATAAGGCTAATAAATGTTGGGAGCAATATGAACCGTACAAGTCTATCCCCTGATGAGTGGTGATATTATCAGTGTGTGTGACGAATTAAACATCTATTTATAAGAGAAGGATGGCTTATCTCAATGTAGGCTTTATACAAGCATTTGCTGAAACAATGTGTATTTACCACATTGCTAAGATTGTTCGGTTTTGATCATTATCATTGTAATGATTTTTTTGAGTATACCTAATAAATTTACAAATACGATATATTTGCATTACAATAAAATTGCCATGTCAGGCAAATACAGGGTAAAGCTTTTACAATTAATTATACCGCTTATGTACAACCTACAGTGATCAATTAATACTCTTATCTTGTGACATTGGAAAGCTAAATACTCTTATGACACAGTAATACCCTGGTCAAGCTTTTGAATGACTAGTTATTATGCGATCAGGCAAAATGGGAAACCTTGCAACATGTACATAAAACAATTAAACCATAGCTTTTAACTTATATTTATATTTCATATATTTTATGTTTGAAGCTAATTTTCAAGCTATAATATTTAAAGAATAGAAATATTATTTCAAGCAAGGAAATTATTCAGAGAGAAGCTATCTTGTCTAGATTAGCAATGTATGTATCTTATAGTGATTTGTCTTTTGTAGTCGAGTACTAAAGAACAGAGTCACAGCAAACGAGCAAAAAGGAAAAACTGGAGGAAATCAAACAAAAGATCAACAAAATATGTATAAGTCATTATCAGAGAAGAGAGAGAATATCCACAGCATCAATGGGGCAATACGTGAGTAAAACAATAACAACATTTTAAAATAGCTGTTAATAATAAATTTTGGACATTAGAAAAGAGTACTATTTTGAACAGAACTATTACACGGAACAATTTTGTCAAGGTTTTAGTTGTCAATCGACTGTAAAATGTGAACATCACTAGTGTGTTAATAAAGATATATTGCAATCATGTAAGCATCCATACAATAGTAATGGGTTTCTGTATAACATTTTATTGTTAAGTTCTCGTTGTTTCCAGAGCCATCTATTTATAAGAGTTGGGACAGACAACGTTTTAGGCTAGAGAATCGCCATTTCCGTTCCATTGAAAACGAAGTTTGCTTTTGAACAAAAAGATTTTCAAATTCATGACATTAATTTTCTCGGGTTTTGTTCAAATTTTGCGAACTTGGGTTTGAAAGAACCAAATGGCGCCAATAACATCATGTGACTGGCATCTGTTCAATAGGAGACGAGAGCAGCACATATATGGCTCTGGCTGTTCACATTACTGTTTCTACAGCACACAATCTTAGATAAGCTTCTAGGGCACACAATCTTAGGTAAATGGGACTGGCTGTAATAAACAGGTGGTCCTTCCTCAGAGGTTAACTTTGATTGAAAATGATTTTGATGGATTGATTTACATTGCAAAAATATGGAGCCTGCAGTGAAAGTTGTAACTGAAAATGGTCTGATTACTTGGCTTGGTTCTAAATCCAAATTGAAACGAACTTTGTGTTGAGTGATTTCATTATACCGCAATTTATAGAGCCTTATCACCTACACTTCAGTGAATTTATTCAATGTACAAATAATGTGAAAGAAATGTTTCAGTATGATGTTGTACTGTATTTAGCTATTGCAACGCCTAGAAGATATTTTGTTAGCTGTGATTGATTTAGTTTTTCTCAATACCCCAGTATAGTATAGCAGAAAGCTGTACTATTATTGTACCAAATACTGTTTTGTTCCCATTTTTCTTACTCAAAAGCGCATGCGATAGCTTGGGCTGTAAGACACACTGTGCCTGCTGTGTCTCTGCCTTAATAAACAGCTCTGATATATTAATCCGCAAACCAATGTTAATCATTAACATATTCCACAGGAGTAATAATTTATTAATCAGTAGATGATGACTATGTCTACATTTGAATAATCCTAATCCTCACTGGATTATCTTATATAATAAAAACAGATGCTTGCGTTATAAACCTCATTGAAGAACAGACCCTACACCTACTACGCTGGTGTTACATGATTATCATTTATCTCTTTGTATGTAGACTACAAAATGACTTCATCTTGAAAACACATCTGCTAGGAAAGCTTTTAAACCTTGGAAAATCTGTAGGCCTAAATTTCAAAAATAGATTTGTTTTCAGTGGTTGCTTTAACGCTACTCGCAATGCTTTATCATAAATAGATATCATAAAACAAATGAATGATTCCTTATGTAGATATTGACATACAAACACTTGTTTATGATTTGAATTAACCAAAACAGAACCTGCTCAAAGCCATCCTTATTGAATGAGTTTGACAAGTCACAATCAATAAAAATAGACTTCTGGTTATGGAATTATAAGAAGAATCCTATTATCTTTGGATTTGTTTAAATAGCTTATAATCGCGATTTGTGAAATAATTTGACATTGGGCAACAGAGTTCAACACTTCTTTATTAAGAAAATCTGAATGTGATCTATGTTTTTGTCATAATATTAATTTCCCCTCAAAGAGGTTTGTCCTAAAATATCTTTTTGATGGAAGTTTACACCAACAAGGATTTCAGGTTATGTTTACCCTTTTGAAACTCTAGTGATTACCATTTACTTTTGAAATGGATTGCGATTATTCTGGATGTCCATGATTTGAAATTATTTGTAATTTGAATTCTAATGTTTGAAGGTTCAATATGTAAACAGGGTCCGATGACTGTTTTCTCCCTCCAGAAACAGTAATTTTTATTCAAAAATTGTCTTAAAATTTTCCACCTGAAACGGATCTTGAAATATTGTCACTTCTCTAATTTGAGGAGGACATAAACATATCAAGTTTCTGTAGAATATTTTGGTCACCTTTCAGCAACCGAGTTTCTAGGTTGCTAGGTTGCCAGGTTTTGATGGACCCTGGATGTGGCAAATATTAGTGATCCAAGGTTTACTGTAGTCTCCCTACTATTGACAGGGTAAATCCCATAATGTTTGATTGAATTAATCATCTTGAATCTATATTTGAGATATTAATTTGGTCTTTATTGATTTTTAACAGCAAGCCATCACAGTGCTGCGACCAATGGGGGCTATTCACGAAAGCATGATGGCGGATTTTACACATGTTAAATATGAATGATATTAAAATGCACAATTGAGTAATTATTTTTGCAACAGTTTATATTAATTATTAAATAATTTACTTTGTACAGACTCTTTCTTATAAAATTTATAAAGAAAATATAATATTTCAAAGGTTTTATAGCTAATATGATATTTTAAACAAACAAATCTATTCTACAAAATATGACTTACATTTTAGTCAACTGTCTTTGTTACTTTCCATCGCGATTACTTCGTTAAGTACATGACCTGCCAGTTTCTTGGTCTTTTTTCTTCTTGTTTTCTATCAAAATCAACAAAATATGATAAGTACCGAATATGTAATAGTTATTGTTCATAGTAATAGTAAGGGAAGGTGAATGTCGGCTAATAATGATCAAGGTCCATCGAGGTAATTATACCGATAGTCATTGGGCCTGGTATCGATAACTGTTTTAGTCAACCATTAACATGTTATAGCACCATCAAAAACGCAAAATTATCCTGTGTCTATACACAGAGCGGTCTACACAGTTTAGATTTGCCCAATCAAATTGCTCAATTTTGTTTGATTTCCATATTGACCTGTTGGTCGATGACGAAATAAATACAGTCCACTAATTATCAATGACATTAGTATTTATATTTACCATTGTAAAATATCATATTTGATATACCTGAGATTTATACAAATGAAATACACGTAGCATCATCCCAACGCAATTTTAATTACGACAGCAATCTAACCCCGTTATTTATCAGTAGGATATATCTTGAAATGGAAACGGGACATTTTACCTGTAGCTACCCCTGCGAAAAACAGTTCAGGAGTTCATGAGCAGTTTATGAACGTTAAATGGTTCCAATTTTCCTGAACTGTTCATGAACTCCTGAACTGTTTTCGCATGGGTAATACAGAACAACTTACGCTCGGTATGTATTTTTATTTATGATTCGAGAACAGTTCATGAAACACACAACATCAAACATTTATTACATTTTTCTTAACTGTTTATGAATGGTTCATGATCATATCAGTTCCCCCAGTGCATATTAAAATGTTGAAAGTTAAATTTTGGACAGATTTGCTTATTGGAATTGTTCAATTATAGGGTCTCCCCTTTACCTATAAATAATAATATTAATTCTGGTGATATATCATCGACATGGCAATTATCAGGGGTTGCACTGCATACTGATATTGAACAAATATTTGAAAAGTTAATAAATAAGAAATAGTCTGAAGATCTTTGCTTTCTGAAAAAAATGCACCCTAGGACCATCTTTGGTTCGGCAAATAGAGCAGATCCTCACGTGAAAACAGTTCATGAACTCCAAATTTAATTAGCAACTTTTATGAACTGGTCATGAAAAATGAGTAAGTTATTCAACATTCATGACCAGTTCATGAACTATTTATAAGGTGCTGCTCATGAATTTTCATTAAGTTCAAGAACTGCTCATGAATAGTTAATGAATTCAGTATATTTCTTCACAGTAGTTGTAGTAGCATTCCCAAAATTGATTTCCAGAATGCGGTGACATATTTTAAAATCTAATGACATAAATGTCAAATAAAAACAGCTTTTGGATCCAACAATGGTAAAATGAATTAAGAAAATAAACGTAATCATCAAAATTTTCCGAATATCTGCCAATTTGCATGTTATACACTGGTAGCTTAGCGGCAAAGTATTTGCATGATGTGTGGGAGACTGGGGATCAATTCCTCTTTGTTGCACACAATTTCTTTATATGTTTCTGTAAATTCCTCAT
This sequence comes from Haliclystus octoradiatus, assembly GCA_916610825.1. Taxonomy (NCBI): domain Eukaryota; kingdom Metazoa; phylum Cnidaria; class Staurozoa; order Stauromedusae; family Haliclystidae; genus Haliclystus; species Haliclystus octoradiatus. The sequence goes on from OU744453.1 coordinate 12,498,431, forward strand.
GTCCCTCAATAACAAAGCATTTCTGTTTATGATGTGACTGTAAATCACAATTATATGGTTGAAAAGAAGGCAGGGATGTAAGTAACTGTCACTAAAGTAGATGATTACTGTAATCAGTTACATTTTCATTAACTTTTACCTGTAATCAGTTACTTTTCTGAAAGGAATAACGGATCAATTTTTTGGTTGCCTAGCAATTACTGATTACTTTCTTGACGCAGGAACAATAGCCTGGTTTTCACTTATTTTGAATGCTTAGAAACTCTGTAACAACAAGCATCAAGTAAATAACTCATAACAACGGCACCTATTCAATTTAATTACAACAACATAATACCAACTAGAGAAATAGAAACAATAGCAATCTGAACATCACAATATCACTATACAAATCAAACTAATCACACATTTAAATGTTTGATTTCCTAGCAACACAATTTCTGTAGCACATTTGAGTGTCTATCTCTTTTTATTATGATAAGAAATCGAATGGTTCAATTAATTCTAGAAACATTTAATGATGAATTTGTATCGTACAAAGTGTTCAAACATGCAGACTCTCTAATTAATACGTTATCACCTGATATATTTTCAATCGCTAATCAATAGCTATGCCTCATTTCTTTTAGAAAACAATATTTGTAAAAAAACAAGATAATTGTTATTGGTAATTAAAACAAACTTTTATGTGTTATTTTGTAGTACTGTAGTGAAGCCATTCTTACTCCCATTCTCCTTTAAATAAAAAGTAATCAGTAATTGCTAATCGAAACAACAAATGTTTCACTGTTAATTGATTACATTTTGGGAAATGTAATTGTAATGGTAATTGATTACTTTTCGAGAGATTCAATAATAGTAATAGTAATTACTGTAATTACTATTTTAGCAGTAATTTTACAGCTCTGTGAAAATGTAACATTATTATTGTGACAATCTTAGTATGCTATACAGGACCTATTCAATAAAGTTAAGGTGTTTGATATAACAGGTTTGACAGTAGTGTACCTGTTTTGTGACATGTCCAGTTGAATTGGAAGTGTTATGTTTGGAAGTCTTTCTAACTGACAATGGATTTGGTCCTTTAGGTCCTCTACGTTTCAAATGAGAAGTGTCGCTTTTATCTTTTATCTTAGCATGTTTTAATAATTGTTTTTCGTGGTCTGCAAGTTGAAGTTTCTTTGTCTCTACCTGTAATTGAAATTAAAACAATAATTTGTTAATTTAATAAATAACAATAGATGGAATGGCAATCAAATATTTTGGTGCGCAAAGATAATTTTTTATATGTTGAATGATTTAGGTCCAAAAATAATGTAGAATAGTTCAATCAAATGAAATGAATCAATTATAAAAATACATTAAAAATGGTACACCTCGACCAGTACCAGGCTCTATTTATCGAAATCTATTGGCTTATCTTAAATGGTCTAAAATTGATTAGCACAACCTTAAACTGTTGCTGCTGATTGGCAAATTAAATTTATAATCTTACATAACACAATATAACAAAAATATCAGAAAAAGTCAAATATAAAAGCATGATATCAGGTTGATTTGCTTCAGATACGTTTGCAAACTTATTAAATATGCAAGGTATCATCGATGTGGTGAACTGATCAAACAATAGAATCATGACAGGATAGCTTTTACAAGGACATCAATTTTACGGTCAAACCCTTTTAAGCTCAAATGCGTATGAAATGGGACTGGAAGGTGCATTATTTAGAAACGGTTTGCACTGGAAATGTTTGGTGCTTCTACTTCCAGCTGTGTGTCGATATTGCCAACGTAGCTGTACATGGCCAGGGTCCAATAAAATATTTTTGCTTCGGAGATTCAAATAATTGCTTACAAAGTTTTTCGAGTGATTAGATTAAGTAAGAATTCTCACAGCTTTTTAATTTAGGGGTTATTCTCAGAAAAATTCTTGATAAAACTACATCTTTTTACACATCTTCCATTATAAAGAAAGTAGATTAGTTTTCTACTGAGTATAAAAACTTAGAATACAACACAATTCTATCCCCTTCCTTCCTAACTTTGGGCAAGCCTTCTGGGACTCTAAGTTTCGGAATCCTCCATTTTATCGAACTCTGCACATAGCAAATTCTTTCGCAGATAGTATTGCTAAACTATGGTCCTTACTGTGGTTTTGTATTTTTCTGATGCTTTCGATGGTGGTTCCAATACAATAGCATTATGATTGATAAAAATCAAAGGAGTTCCTATTGAATAAAAACACACATTCATTCAATATAGCTTTGAAATATAACAAAATAGCTTGCAAGCCGATTGGCGCTTGATTGAAAACCTTCACAGGAATTTTAAAGTTTATAATCATGAGTTATATAATGTGGTGTAAGTTGTTTTACTGATTGAACATAGGCCTCGTTGTATAAAATATATTGTCAGAAATCAGACAATCATGTTTGCTACTCAAAGTTTCACGCCAAGGCGATCATCAGGCAATCTATTCAATAAAAATTATACACTATACTTTCAGGATTCATACAGAGCGCCATTATTTTAATTATGTTATTATTTACTTGTTAGGAATGACGACTATTTTTGTTGGTGGTTCCGGTGATAATTTGTGGCTATGTTTTTAAATTTGATAAGTAAAATTTGTTTTGATGTCTACATTTTGATATTATTTCTCTTTTCTTATTAAGTAAATCATGGGTCATGTTTAATGGGGAAGATGCTCCTGATTGATAGTCACGCATCATATCTAACATATTACAAACGTCGTACAAACAAACAACATGAGATATTACCTGGTGTCTTTTGAAGTTTGTATCTCAACTCTCTATCTTGACTAGCAACAAAAAGTCGATTTGTGTTTTCTTCCCCTACAAAAAAGGTATGCATTCACAAATGGTTTATGAAAATTGAACATCTTTCATGAACTGTTCATAATATTTAAGTTGAGGTTTACTATATTATTGAATATTGAGTACAGCCCCTGCATCAAAATGTGTGGAGTTCATGATACGTTCAGAAACATGTTAAAAATAGTTTGTGAACAGTTTATGAACTAGTTCATCAACGTTAAATGGCCTAATTTTCATAGACTCTTCATTAGTCCATTTATCGTTCATGAACTGTTTTTCGCAGGGAGTGTCCAAAAAGACATGACAGCCTGGCAACTAGGTTTCTGGAAGGAGAGGCCAAATGTAGGAAGAAAAGAATTTGTTTCTTTATTCTCTTAAAATTAGAGAAATGACAATACTATCAGGAACATTTCAACTAAAAAGTATTCAGAAGGTTTTTGAATACCAAATAAGAAGGAAAAATACTTGTTGGATCCTGATCATTGTTTATGAACAGTTCATGAACTCCTGAACTGTTTTGCATACGGTTCAAGATGCTATAGAGGATAGATCCAGCTGTTTGTAATACTATCAAGGGGTCAGGTACCACGCATAATGTTGCTTACGATATATTCTAGGCTGTGTTCAGCTTCAACACTGTTTTCCATATCAGGGAACTCCAATCTATTTATTTTTTAGAATACAGGTGTAGGTTGTAGGTAACAAAATATAGATCAGAATGGAGTTTTTATTACCAACCTGCACAGGTGAAAGGTTCTGGACATAATGGTTTAGGCAACTGTTATTCAAGGCACAACAATAATGAATGCCAATTTGGTGATTTTGCATTAATACTTATGATTACTGTTAAGAGATTAGTGTATGCTAGTTCTTCACTGAGCAGTTAGTAAACATTAAGCTGTAAGGAAAAGTTACTTACCAAAAAATGATGCCATGCATTCACTTGCTGGTAGTTTCTTTTTGTGGTGGCATTTCCGTTCCTGAAAATTCTTCGCAATCATCATAGCCCCTTTAAGCTCATTGCCAAGTAATTCACCCTCATGGAGAATACATTGGGTTGTAACTTGAATATTAGTTAAGGCAACATTACTGTACATATAAAATAATTTTATCAGCTATACTATAAGCAGCATGCATATGTTTACTTATTGATAAATTTGGAAACAGCAGACAAACAAGCAGAAGTTGCAACTTTTTTGTAGCAGCTATGTCTCCAGATAATACATAGTAATGGCCACTTTAACCATTCAACATGAAATATTCAATTAGATATTACTACCCATTATACTTATAATATTATTCAACTAGATCAAAACCTGTAAATCGAGACCCCCTCCCTTTTGAAAAACAGTCCAGGAAATCAAGAACAGTCCATGAACTTTAAATGGCCAAATTTCATGAAGAGTTCATGCAAAAGTCCATGAAAATTGGGCCATTTAACCTTCATGAACTGTTCATGAACTCCTGAACTCTTTTTGAAGATATTGTACTCAGTGTTAAATTCATTTAAATTCACAAAGGACTGATCTACACAGGCATATTTGATATTGTTTCCTGCAAAAAGTTTTGAACTAAAAAAAAGATACATAGTTCCACCGTTGTACCACCAAGGTATTTAGTCAATTGATCTTTGATATTTATGCGATGATGAAGTGCCAGCTGACAGAAAGTCAAATCGACTGCAAAGAGAGATGAACATAACATAAATTAGTTAAATGATATTACGAAAAAGGAATAAACAATTTGAGAGAATTGAATAATACATGGATTGATGATAACTCTAAAAGTATGACTGACCTAGAATTAATATTTTGCGCGATGGAACCAACCTGGGTATTTTTCGTTTTACCGAATTCTATTATGTGGATCTTATTTGTTTTAATGTAATTATCAGTTTAATATGTTTAAAGCTTTTGAAGCAGTCATTGGCCATCAATATCTATACACAATATTTTTAAGCAAACATTATTACAAACTAAATTAAATGGAAATAAGATACAGTATCACTATATGAAACCAATTGCCTATTTGTTGCCCACAAGCAATTGGGAACACCATTTCTACGTATTTCATATAAGTAGGTATTTGTTTATCAGAAAAAGTTTGCAAAACTACGTTATCAACCGATTTAAATAATATTGAGTTGTTGGATTGTTGTATCATATTATTTCATCTATTCTATCTATGTAGAATCTTCTACCTCATGATGAAGAAATGAGTACACTTGAAAATGCATATTTAAAGGGTCTGACATCAGCTTCAAAACTAATGCTTGCTACATGGCTATGCTGGCAAAAGAATTAAAAAGTCAGGACACGAATAACAAACAGGAATAGAAAAAGACAGCACTGCCACATAGAGTTTCAAGATAAAGATGTGAAAGGAAAACGTCTTACTCCTATTCAGAATTAAAAAAGATGTTTCATTGATCAGGTAAACTCTCTAACGTCAGATTTAACCCAGTCCATTTGTAAATTGTACATATAAAAATGCTACGATTATTGAAGTTGTTCTGAATTGAAACTTGCAGATAAAATGAGATATAATGAATTTCATTTTCCAAGTAAGATGTAGGTGTAGTCTTCCAATACAATGGTGGATGATCCAGGTTACCAACGTTAATTATATCCAACTAGTTGCGTATTCCTGGTGAACTTGAAGCAGTTAAAGCCTGTTTCAGCATTAAGCTAGGTTTCAGTTTAAAAGTATTGTAAGAGATAGAATAACAGGTGTCAACTCCACTACTTTATTAGCAGAAAGAAACGTTGCAGCAGCGATTGATTACAGGTATGAAAGTGCAGAAGTGAAAGACAAATGCACCAAATTGTCTGCTAATTCAATAAATAATTTGAATTTATCGGGAAATGATTTACAAAGACTAATCAACAAAAAATTGGATAAAATTAGCAAAACCATTTACACTATAATATTGACTGTCAACACATTTTTTAACAAATTTGATTAAAAACAAGTTACAGTTAGTTGTATATTGAAATGTGGATTTTGTGGTAATCAGATTATTTGAATTTAAGTTTACAATCACACATCGCTTAAGTCAAGAAAAACTTGAAAAGAAAAAGCAAATCTTCAATTTCTAATATTTTGAAGTTGATTCTATAAGAATGTATTCCAAAAGTGAGTAGTTCTTGTGCGGTAACTGAATCATTGAAAACTGTCCAAATTCCAAACAGCGATTCAACCATATATAGATACATTGAGACAAAAAATTTAAAATCAAGCACCTGTTCTAAAATACATTCCTTATTTATTTCTGATTTGAAAAGAAAAATTTTCATTGAAACTTATCAAAACTTTTCAAAAATATCCTGGCGCTGGAAACCGTAACTGGAGTAGATTTTTAAAGCGCTTATAGAAATAGTACCCTCTAGCTCACTAGAGCGCTAGAAAGATTCTATCAAAACACCTTCCAACTGAAATGGCAACATACAGGAGGATGGCAGAAAAGCTATGGCAATGCAAAACAGGGCAATGGAATCCCTTGGTGAAACACGAACACGGCAGCGTAATGAAGAAAATGAATCTGGATCCAGCTCAAGTTGTAGGCCTACTCCTCCACTAGCTAAAAGACAGCATTCATCTGGGACAGAAACAATTGCTTATTCGAGGGAAAGGCAAGGCAGACGCTCAGGAAGACCATCAACTGCAGAGTTTAGTACAATAGATATTATCACATCGAACTCTCATGATGAGAAAGTATCAACAAAATCAGAAAAGCAATATCTTGGGGAGGAAAGAATGATCATACGTGGATTTGATGTCAATAGAAACTGGGACCACAAAACCTTTAAAGAGCTCGGCAATCTTTTTCTGATATCAAGGAAATTGAGAGCCTTTGAGATAATGAAGAATTCAAGTGGACAGTTAGTTACACAAAATGTCCCCCCAGGCAAAAAAGAAGAAATGGTTTATAGATCAGTAAATCATTACCAATAATGAGTATCACAGGAAGAATTATTTACACAGATTCTCTCTTTGTAAACAATAGCCATATAATGTTAAATTTATATCTTAGCAATTTTTACCTATATATATATATATTGTAATTTCATATACATATTTCTATAATTCTATACATAGTAATATTTCCTTTAACCTTGATAATGACAACAGCAATGTCGAAATGACGGAACAAATTTAATTGTGATTTTTTGGTTTGTCTCTATCATTCATAATAAAATTATTTTGCAACATTGTTATTTCTGATTTGTTTGCTTAAAAGTTCTCAAACTGCAGTATAGCAATGGCTGAACCAATTCAAACTGTATCGAATGAGCAGCTGATGGATGAGATTAGGAATTATCCCATAATTTATGACAAAAGCAATGCTGACTATAAAATACCTCTGAAGAAACGAAATTCTTGGCAAGAAATTGCTACAAAATTAGTTATGAATGTAAATAATCCTCAGAGAAGATTATAGGTATACCAATATACAAACAATGTTTAGAAAGTACATGATAAATGTATACCGGTAATGCCATTTCTGGTTCTGGGCGATAAGATGTTAGGCCAATTGAGGCCAAGTTTGAATACCTAGTTTGAATGTTGGCTCTATACACACATTACACCCTTCACCTCCACTTGATAATTATGATGATGGTAGGGCAAGAACTATTGAGGATAATGAATGCAGTATATCAATGATTATGTGGACACTGAACAGCTTGGTGCACGGCCGTGAATTCCCTTAGACTTTATTTAAGTTTGGGATCCTCTTTTAACGATTTAACAAATGACCTACTTGCAGATAATCTTATAGTAGATGACAATTTTGAAGTATTAGTGTCAGAAAGGACAGCCCATGTCCTGGCAGAGAATGGAGATATTAACCTTCAAGGCGTTCCAAATAAAAAGGGAGTCACATCGGACACTTCAACAACAATGTCAGGCAAACGTAAATTAGCTTATCAAGTCAGGTAGAAATGGACAGAGGATTTCTGAAAACTATGAACACACATAGTAGTGCTAAAAGTAAATGAAAATCAGAAACAAAATACTAGACCTGTGGAAATTGAAGATAATAAAAGACATTTTTGCTTAAATCTTGTTGGCCAATTAAAGAACCTTGAACCTGAATATGAGTCCCTGGCCAAGATGCGAATTATGCAGGTGTTCAACAATGTTGTTTGGATGACACAACCTCAATCATCACACACTCAAACAGCCCCTCTAAAGCAACCTAGGTCTGCAACCAACCAACCCCTTCCTAGAGCCCATCATCAGCAGTCTCCACTGCTGGGTCCGAATTGTAACCAATTTATGCCTCAGACATAGATGTCAATGAGGCCTCCCAATGCATCAAATGCGTTAAACCATACATTGTAATGAATCAATTTCCTATTGACTATGAACTAAGCTCAGATTTGATGAGTATAAACGGTAGACAGGATGATACCTCATGAGCAACTTCATTTCTGCAAATATTAATTTTAATTGTAAACAGTAGGCCTACTCTCAATTGTACTATAAATTGCATGATTTTGAGATTTGAAAAAAATTTATACAATGTTTTACTGTACTGTCACATTCATATTTTGCATCTATAATACAATGTATATATTACATCATATAATATATAATTAACAAGAAAGTCTGCATGTACTACTTGTACAGAATAGTGTAAACACAAATAATACTAGAGCATTTTATTCATATGAAAAATGCTAGACTTAACAGAAAAACAGGGGTACCTGTCCTTTAATTCTGCCGGTGTTATCCAAGATCATCGAAAGACACGTATATGACAGCCTACAAGATTTCAATACTAAACACTGTCTATTCTGTGATTCTCAGTCTTGCTTCCTAAGAGGCCATTCCCGTGAAACAGCAATACTTCGCTTATTTGAAACACTGTTAAAAGCTATTGATAGTGGTGATGTCTGTTGTGCAGGACAGCGAACATTGCAAGGTAAAAACGATAAGATGAGCATCAGTGAGGATGGGGGTGAAATTGCACAAGCAGAAGCAACTCTTGCTGTCAAATTAGAAAGAAGCTTATCGGCTGTTCAAAGAAAATATCCAGATTTGTGTGTGCCCAGTTGCAGCCAAAGGCATTTCCTGGATTGGGTGGCACATGTTCCTTATGCGTTTGTGCCATTCACCAGAACGTTAAGTTAATGTTTATGAGGTCTAATATAGAGTCCATAAAAGAATTTCAACAAATTATATGGTTTATAGTTTATGGGCTAGGTGAAAATGAAGAATGTGACATCAAGCTCAACTATAAAAATTTAATCACCTTGACTGGTTTGCCAACAGTGAACGCTCTAAAACCATTGTTCAACTTCTTGAAACCTGAAGGTAAGTCAAGCAACACAAAAAATATTCTTGACATGATTTGATATAGACAAAGCTAAAGGATTTTTATATTTTATTTTAGAGAACCCGCGTTTCCCAAAAAATTATTACAGCTCATTAAATTTTGGAAACCAGTTAATAGTAACAATTGTAAAGATGAGATTGAACACATACCACAATGAGTTGGCAGATCGATTCAATTTAAACCTCAAAGAAGTATCTGGGATATTTAAAGCCTGGATCAACTTTATGTATCTACAACCTGGTAAACTCTGCATCGTACCGACTCGAAATGTTATACTGGACACTTATCTGGCAGCCTTCAAGGGTGATGCTAATCCTGTGATGATGCTTATTGATGGAACTGAACTAGAAATCCAAAAGCTGCCTTCCCTCAGCTATCGAAGCCACACCTACTCAACCTACAAGAATAGAAATTCGTCAAAAGGGTTGGTCGCTATCATACCTGCTGGATATCCAATATTCTGATATGCCACATGGCCTTAAACAAGGTGGCCTCATAATGAAGTATAAATGAATCATTATGAGGCAATCTAAGATAATCAAGATTTAGCATTAATCTAATCAGATCTAACATTATAACAGATACATGGGTTTTTTACACAAGCTAAAAGATTGCGGCATCCTGCAAGGGGGATACGTCATTCTTGCAGATAAATGTTTCCTCAATGTTGAGAATTTAGTTTCAAACCTCAAAGTGCATTTAGAAATGCCAGATAAAGAAGTCAGGAACCAGCCGTCAAAGGCACAGGTGAAGAGATCGAATGAGATTGCGCAAAAGAGAGTTCATGTCGAACGATTTATGCGAAAAATTAAAGAATACAAATTACAGAACATGTGATTTTGACATTAGGTATAATACTTATGCGTATTCTTCAGCTTCCAACTGTCACCGCAAGCTTTCAATGAAGTACTTTTGTTGTCTTTGAGTGTCTTACCCAACATGAATTTTAATTCAACTATTGTATGACTTCCATCTGTGAAACCAACAACAGCGTCAGGTAAATAAAACAATAGAAAAGTGTTGTATTTAGCGACCACTCTTCAAACGCGACCAGCGACCGCCCCTTTTGGTCCCACGTTCGACTATCCATTGTTTTAAGCGACCACCCAAACAATGCTTTAAGAATTGTTTACATTTTTGTCGTTTTCTATGAATAATTAACATCGCTGTTTATCCGTTTGCCGCCGCTGTGTAAATACCGCAACACATTTCTATTCAGCATAACATGTTTTGTCTACTCAAGTGTTTGATCGATTATAAAAAGGGTGAATAATTTCTAATTCATTGCAGTTTTGTACACTTGCTCTCCTGCTCAGCATTTCTGTTTTCATATGCTAAATCTTGATCAATATGAATCGTAAGTGTTAAACACTCGAAGAACGTAAGGCTGGTTTAGACATGGCAGCGAGGGGAAACAGTGCTAGATCAATAGCAGATATCATGAAATGTGGAAAGACACAAATTCAAAACATCTTGAAAAAAGAAAGATATCATTCAGAAAGATTTGGAAAACAACACGCTGCTTAGTTTGAAGAGAAAGCGTGCTATTACAGGCAATGAAGAAATAAACGATATTTGCCACAAATGATTTAGTGACGCCATTCGTCGACGTTTGCCTGTGTCTTGGCCCATGCTGCAATAGAAATGTCAGGAGAACGTGGCGATGTAGACATAAAAACTTTTGATGAGTGGAAGGCCCAACTAATTCCCGGCTTACTTGAAGGTTATTCAGCCAATTACATGTTTAAGATGGATGAAATTGGTTTACAGTTTAAAGATACTAGCACTGACACATTTATAACCAAAGGAGAAGATTGTGCTGGTGGAAAGAAATGTAAAGTGAGAGCTAAGGTCGCTCTTTGCTGTAGTTCAACAGGAGAGAAGTTGAAGCCATTGTTAATTGGCAAATCTAAAAAGCCGGGTTGTTTTAAAAACGTAAAAATTGATCAATTGCCTGTGAAATACGCAAATAATAAAAAATTGTGGATAAACGGAGATCTTTTCGGAAGTTGGTTAAATACTGTTAACAATCAGATGAAATCTAAAAAGAGAAAGATATTGCATGTTTTGGATAATGCCCCGTGTCACAGACACATTTCTACAATGAAATTGTCAAATGTTAAATTGTTGCCGTTACCGCCGAATACAACATGAAAATGAATTAATTAAGTCAGTATTAAAACTTGCACTTGCAACGGGCAAACATTATTTATCTTTGAAAAATCAACATAGCTGACTATTTTAATCAATATCGATATAATTAATAATGCAACCTGTTGATGTTTTGATAATTCAATACCTACAGTACTGTATTTTTATTATCATTAATTGCAAAATATTATTAATGTTATTGTTATGTCATGTGTCATGTGTTATCTGTCTATTGCATAATATAGTTGAGGTCAAAGTGTAATTCTTGTAAAAAATATAGAGTCAGATAGAAAACAGTGTAGCGAGATTGAGTGTGTCGAATTGTGATAATAAAAGTTAGCCCTACATTCATTGTGTTATTATTGAACTTATGTGAAGCATTACATTGGTGTCGGAAGTCGGATTTAAAAGATTATTACCGTCTACAAATATACAGTACGCATCGAGTTAAATTAGAGAAATTCAGTGGGAAAGTAGCGTCAGCCGAAACAAAATGGCGACATTGGGAAGTTGATATGGTAGCAGCCTTACCGGTGAAATCCGAAACGATACAGCCAACTCAAGATCTCCCCTGTCCATTAGCCACCTTTGAAGAACAAAGTGGTTTCTTATCAGTACATCTCACAGGTGAAGCCAAAGAATTCTTCCTAGATTATGTTAAATCAGCGGCCACAACATTTGAGGAATGTGTACAGAGAATGCGCGAACAGTACGGTGAAAAGAAGACGTTTGCTGCATTCCAGCTTCGCCAACGAGAACTTTTGAAGCAAAGGCCTACACCAATGTAGGCACACAAGCACGAAAGAGATTTGCAGCAGAGATTTGTGGTGTTTTCACATTACAAAAAACAGTTTACAGGTGTTATCAATAAATGAAACCAAACAACCAAGCACAGCAGGAAATGTTGACATGTTAGCAAAACTTGTTGAGATGCAAGCCACTTTAATTGAACACGTGGCAAGCTTGACAGTGCGTGTCGACACATTGTTTACTCGTAGCTATGGCAACAGAGGAACACACAATCAGAGAGAAGCGACGGCAAACTTCAACGAAGAAGAAGAAAAATGTTATAGCTGCAGAAAGTTGGTCATACCATAGCATCGTGTACGCAAAAAGATAGATGCAGAAATTGTGGACAATCTGGTCATTATGCAAGGGGTTGTTTGCAACCTAGAAAACAACAAAACAATAAACCGGCAGAAAACTAGAAAGGGAGATCGCCCTGAGTCAAGCGGTTTCCCTGGCAACGCCAGACGACTCGATAAGACGGATTGCGAGCATTGGAAGCAAAGCTGGGTACGCTGAATGTCGCCTTGAAAATATACTAATTGATGGACTCATTGATAGTGGTGCTGAAGTTGCAGTTATAAATAAAACATTATGCCAACAGACAGGAGTAGCCACTGTTGTGCAAGAGAAAAATGTACCTGTATTAACAGCAGCTAATAATAAACCAATTGAAGCTATAAGTGTTGTAGAGATTCCATTGACTTTTTGGGGTAATAAAATTAAACATCGTTTTTATGTTGTGGCTGATGCTATTGTATCTCACCCCTTAACTTGGAGCGCAATGGTCTGAAAAAATAAGCTATTTAATAACTTCAACTGGACATCAGATATAAATTACATAATAACAAGCGTTTGACAGCAACACCTATATGCACAGTTGTTTCCTTGGAATCCAGGATTATTCCTCCTCAAGCTGAACTTATGTTATCTTTGAAGTTAAAAAATGATTCACCAATGAATGATGGAATATCATGTATTATTGAGCCTTATAAAGCTCCACGGAAAGATGGTGTTGTTAACTAATAACAGAGAAAGCTATATCGGGATGCCGGTAGTAAATTTAGGGGATAACCCTGCTACTGTATATGCTAATACTGAATTGGGAACAATGGAAATGGTTGATGAACATACGAGTGTAAATGCATTAAGTAGTAAAAATAAAGAATAATGAGTGTATTTTACCTTGAAATTATATAAATGTTTTGATCACTTCGGGCCGCTGTCAGTCAGACACGAAAAAGTCCTAAATGTTTTGTTTACTCCACAGCGTGACACTTGATCGCTAAATCCTTTCGTATGCAAAGTAGAAAATAGCTCATTTGCATATTTGGCGGGAAATATTGCTCTTTACTTCAACGTCATCCTTTAAATCAGTGTGTCTGACTGACAGAAAATATTCATACAGACAGTTTCGACTTAAGCGCAACAGTCGGCATCTCAAAGCTAATGCCGTAATGATCATATACTCAAAGAAGCCGTGTGACCGCCTACCCGTTGTTTTGGACACTTCACACCACGTGGTAATTTGAGGTCGCTGTCGTCAATATTTAGTCATGCGAGTTGACTGTTTTATCGCATGCCAAATGGAAATGGCAGTTCAACTTGGCCTTGTTGTTTAGAATATTATCTGTATGTGTGCTACATTTTGAACAAAAAGAACAACTAATTTACATTACATGATGATTATAGATTTAGAAGGAATATATAAAAAGTTTTAATCAAAGTGTATTACTTGTGTTTTATGTCAAGTTTTGTCAGTCAGACACAAACGGCTTCGGAGAGGTTAGTCAGACACAAAATCTTGTCAGTCAGACACGAGAAACATTTGTTTATTACCGTATATATTTTGAAAGTATTTAATAAAATGAATAATATTTGTAAAGTATAGTATCTTAAGAACATGATGAGAGTGATTTTATTCTTCTTTATGCCAACACTTCGCAGAAATCTACAAATGTTCATCTCCAATAGGCAAAATGGCGAGCGTCCGTGTCAGTCAGACACGGACCTTAAACTTGCTGTAGTTTATTTATATTTTGAGTTATTGTGAATATTTTTACTTTGTGGGAATGTTTTTGCCACTCTTTATTTGTAAGAAATAATAATTGATCAAACTTTGCGTGGATGTTGATGCCTTATTCGAAAATATCTTCCGATATGTCAGTCAGACACGATGGAGCCGCCCTAAACATAAATCACACATCCCTACCTGATCTCAAGATCACATAGCACATAATTTACAAACTTAAATAATAAACTAAACACTAAACATACACATTGTTAATAGAATAGGCACGTTGACGTCATACATGTTAACACGGGTGTATACGTAGCTTGCATGATAATAAAATGCGGAACATAAATGACGATACATTGAAATTGTTCCCGTGTTAATAGTTTAATGTTTAATAATAGTTCAGCTTGAAGGTGTTTATTCCGTATCATGTAAAATTGTTCCTGTCTTAATGATTTTATTTTGTATTTTTATTATTTGGACTTTAGCATTGACGTAAATAGAATATAGTAGGCCTATAAATAGAGAGTAATTTGTAAGTAGTTCAGTCAGTTTTTGGTGTTCTTGAGTGAAGAATAAATTGTGGAAATTATTGATTGTGTGTTAATTGCTACACATATTTTGCACATAGTGCAGGACGGTAAAAATGTAATGTAGACGGTGTCGCCCTACCGAAGGCACCCGTACCACTCCTCTATTTCTAGATGAGTGGCTTTTTTTGCCGAGAGCAATGATTTTAAACGCTCTTTGTTGATCTCAGCCGCGACACTGCGGAACAATTTCAACAGATTTCATGGCAGATAGGTCTTGATTGTCAATGCGCAACGATGCGCTGCAGCTCAATTCCCCCTGGACCATTCCATCCGCCATCCTCAGATGGTACTCATTTGATGTTTCAGATAAAGTCAAGGCTGATTTGACCTTAGGGGGATTTGAACCACAGTCGATCAGATATAAAGACAAAGTGCGGTTGCTCTGCCATCTGAGCTAATCCTCCTTAATACGGTACGGCAGGACGGTAGTAGCTAGTAGCATTGCAAAAACAGTAACTGTAATTACAAGAACATTATATTTCGCTGAGTACAATGGCATAATTAAAATTAGTTAATACCAGAACATTACTTCAGGTTGAAGTTCTAGGGCCAGGGCCTAGGCCTACCTTCTAGTCTAGGTCTAGAACCAGCTTTGGCAACTCACCTAAAATCTGAAATGGTTCATGGAATCCAAAAGCAGTCTTATAATATGCCACATGCTTTCTATAATTCTTCAAACGCCTTATACGCATGACTAGTGTACTACGACAATCAAAGTCTTGTAGTTTCTCATAAAATGATTTTTTTATGTATTTCTTCTCGGAGGCAGCTACAAAAGCGCACACGTTTTTCCAGAAAACAAAGATAATTCAGAAAAAACTCTCAGCCTCGTTATATCTCAGCCTCACAATTTTAACAATAATTGGAGTCACGTGACTTTTGATCAAACGAAACTCAACCTATTATTTCACAACCAGAAGGCGCGAATTTACTTTATTTGAAGAACAATTTTATTAGTTTTGTCTAATTTTACCACAATCATCACAATGTGTCGGGCAGTAACGTGCTCTAACTGTAGTAAAACTACTTGGATGGGTGAGTTAGACAGTACACATTATTTAATACTGGACATGTTTGTTTGTTTGTGTTGAAATTCATAGTGGGGCAGCTAACGGAAATCTTACCGCAAATTGTGATACGAGTATAAATTTAGTATCAAACGAAAGATAATCGTTTATACTTCAAATAGAGCCCGTGACCCCACCCAGATTCAGCCTGAGTGCCGAGAAAATGGCATCCAAAGTTTGGTTCCACCTACGTCCGTCTTGCTAAAAAATTGCGAATGTGGTGAAATATTTTTGAGTAGAATATACATAATTGCTATTTTTATTATTGTAATACTCTTATTAAGACTCCCAAATTCGTTCTACAGCAAAATATTGTTTTTATCTATGGTATTGCGCAATTCTACAATTTGCCCATGCGCAGAGTCAATTTCTGAATTACATAAATTTAGCCTTAATAAGGCCTATCGTAGTGCCAAGAATCAAGCCATTGCGAATTTGCGGGCGCGTCAAAATCTCAAAAATCGTGCCAAAACATTAACATTTTGAAGCAAAATCTGCTATTTTGAATAAATATGCATTATCAATCAGCCCAACCCAGCCAATTATGATATTTCGACATGACAAGAAACATAAAAATGATAATAAATTTTGGTTACCTTTAAACAAATTCCCCTCCAAGCGTGTCAAACATCGTCAATTTGCAAACCTATCAACAAGGGTTTGTATGGCCAAGTAAAATAACGCGAGTCAAAACGCATGCAAAAAGTCAAGATAACGTCAAATTTAGTGAAAGGAAGTCACCAACCCAGTTGGTTCCTGGTAGGGAAACCTATGATTGGTCAGTTTATATTTATTTTTAGACATAAACATGAGTAAAATTCCCCTCCAAGGCATTTGTTTACAGTCAACTAGCATTGCCTTTCGTGTCCGCCATTGTTCTATCGAGATATTTCACACTTGCAGTTTGATGTTTATTCTTTGTAGACTTTTAACAATCTGGTAGATATTATTCTTGATAACGGCTAAGGAATGCTATATGTATCCAGTTAAATCAATAATGTAACCATCTATCTTACTTTTGAGTATTGAATTATTGGGATGTTTTCAGAATTGTGGTTATCACTTCTACTTGTTATACTTATATAGTCACTATATAAGAAGATATTAAGGATAGATTGCAGATATTTTGCAAGGGGTCTTTCCAACATAATGTAAATTTAATAACATATCCTAACTTATTAACTCGTTTAGATAAATAAAATAACGTATTTATTATGTCGTACACTGAGATATGTTGTAGTAATGTTCCCGAAAATTGACAGTTGACCCTATGGGAAAACTCCCTTAAGCCCCTGATGTTCGTTGCACGCAAACAATTGAGCGGCGTGAATAAAACAAATCAGTCTAAGGATTTCACAGTAGTCTTGGAGACAGGAATGAGAGTGAGATGAGATTATTATATCCAGATATGATTGTAATGTAGTAGTGTTCCCAAAAGATTATGAATTAAGGATTATTGAAGTACTCAAATCAAGGTAGACTACAGTGATTAAATACATAGTTGTTATAGTAATTCCTATGTACTGTACAAAAAGCTGATAAAATACTAACAGATAATGATATGAGATTATTATATCCAAATGTGCTGCTGATGTACGATAGTGCTCGCAAAAGTCTACCATATGGCATATGGTTCAACGCACCTGCGCAATGAATCTGCTATGCGAATAGAAACATCAGACTAGAAACTCTAAAATGGTCTGGACAGAACATTAAAGTGAAATAACAATTCACATAAACAAAGAAACAATCAAATAATTTAAGAATTGTTGAAGTACATATAAAAGTTGACTACAGCGATTAAATACATTTCAACAGATAAAATTAGCTAATATACAACAAGGTGATAAAATACAAAGCAATAAGCCTTCTGGATATTTATTATATAAATATATATTTTTGTAACTTTATTTCTATATTTTTCTATATATTTATGAATATTTTTATGGGATGTTAATTATATGTAACCATTACATCCAAATACATATTTGTAATCAAATAAAAAAATTTTAAGCTTCATGAAGTAGATTTTTGGAATAACTGCCTATTGATACTATTTGACGCCTGCCCCCATGCCCCCTTCGGTGTAGTGACATTGTTTATTGCTCGGTTCATTGAATGGTTCAGGTATTCAACTGATTGTTGCTGGAACTGATGTAGATTACCGAAATGTTCATATAAAAAAGGAAAATGTGTTAGTAGATGACAATAATTTGGTATCTCGTTTACGAAAAAGGCTTTTGTAAAGTCATTTAAAAATTGCGTTACATCAGTTTTCACGTTTTGAAAAGAATGTGAGTCAGATACCCTGATAGTTTCCCACAACTTTTCCCATGACCTAAAAGTTTTATCAATCAAATCAAACTGATCTTGCTGCAAAGATTTGCAGAATCGGTGCATAACAGTTGGTATAAACACTTTGGCAAGCAGTTTTTTCCTCATTGCCATGGTCAGTTTTGAAAACCTGGTTCCAGATGCATCATTTTTCATTGTGAACCCTGTTATTCCATTGCCTTTACAAATTGTAAGAAACACTTCCCTCTCGGCAGGCGACAAATGATCCATAAGGCGGTTAAACATCTGATCTGTCACCCTTAAATAACAGTGCAATGTATCCACCATAACAAATGTAAAAATCGATGAATCAATCAATGGAAAATTACCGCTACTATTTATTCCTGGATCATCAGTCTTCAATGATGGAATATATAGCTTTCCTTCTTCATTGTAAGCCCAACGAGGAATACATTTGCTATTGGGGGATACATTACATTCATGCCATAACGACTTATCACATTTACAATATATACAAGTATCTCTACCATGTGCAGCTTTGTACCCTAAAACAAGTAAAAGTGACTTCAGGTCCATACAGAGAAAATGTTTCACAGTCTTATCCAAGTCCATTTTGATAAGGTCTGGTACTATATCCCAGAAGCCACTCTCTTTATGTAGATCATATGATTCATCACCTAGAATAGATGCAATAGGTTAAAATTAACATCGTAAATACATAACTGGTAACATGCCAATGGCAATGATGTATAGGAGCTCCCGTTAAATTTATTACGCACACACAAACTTTCTGATGGTCAGAATTAATATATAAAATCAGGTATCAGGCACAGAGCATAACTTTTGTAAAAATCTTGATTACATTCAGGTTAATACATTATTATAAGTTATTTGACTATCACAGATGTGGATGATTCTACCAGTAACACTTATCAAAATTCATAATTTCAGCTAGAATAGATTTGTAGCATGATTGCACTGATATCAAACTAAACCGCATTACATACATAATTAGTACTGTGTGAAGTAGTAACACAGCTGCAACTTTTAATAAGTTTAGACAATACAATTAACTATTTCCAGGATTATCGAAAAGTTTCAGTGTACAGTCAAAGCTTTACAACGGTCACCTCTATACAGCACTTCAGTGTCTAGTTAGTAGTTTTGGCTAATTTTTTTAATATCTATTCAATAGTATTTAAGTTGACAATCCATAAAAAGGCCATCTGTATAATGCGGTCAATTTATCTACACCAGATAGCTGAATGTTCCATTGTACATCCATCTTAATTGAGCATACACATAATGGATATTGCTGAAGTTAGATATATGTATGTCAAAATATAAATGTTCTCACCTTTTATACCTTGAAGAGGGACAATACTTGAAGAGTTCTGGGTACCATCCACTCTTGATGCTGAGAATGTGACACCACTTCTGAATTTTCCAGGATTGTGACCATCTGCGGAGAATTTAATTATTAAAGGGTCATCATCCACAGCATTCACTAATTTCCTGTACACACTTTCAATGCTGATTTGATCATTTGCCTTTGCCCTCTCCTGTCTGATCTTATAGACAGATGGTTGATGTTTTCCTAGAAAGATAAATATAGTATGAGAACAGTCAAAACAGGATAAGTTGCAATAGCTTTATTTATTGGTATCAGATTATGAACTGTACAAAGAAAATAAGTTCATAGGAAAGAAGTTGCATTTTGGTATGCTAAAAAAGTATAGCCCAAGTTTGCAGATATCAACAGGCTATAAGGTAATGTGCAGCTGAAATTAAAACATGAAGTACGGTAGCACTTGCTTCAAAGCAATTAAATAATTACAAACTCAATTAATATCCTAAAATAGGTTATGGGTTTTACATCTACTAAATATACAATGACATAGACTAACATGGACAATGATGTGTAGTAATATACAATATGAAGACAATTGGTGGGAATCTTCCGCAATAATGTTCCCTAGCTGATTGAATATTATTGTAACAAATAATTGACACTTAAATTTTTATTTTATAAGCAATAGAATAACATGCTTATTGGGAATGAGCAACAGATCATTATTGAAACGGATCACTTTTTCTCCATGAGAAGGACTACTCTATTGCTAATTATTGGTTAAGAGGCAGATTTGGAACATTTACTCAATCATGTTCAATTTTCTATGTAATATATCAAAAGTAACATCATATAGCATTATTAAAGTATATAAAGTAATAGTGATAAGTAGAATAGCAAATGCACACAAATATATAAAACATGCAGCAGTAATTTGACTGTCAGATTTTGCGTATTTTTGGTAATTGATGTTAGTTCATGAACTAAAAATTCATGTTGAATATGATCAGTTATTAATTCATTCAAATCTTAGTAATATCGAATTCATTCTAGACATGGAATGCAGATACTATACTAAAATCATTCAAAACATTTAAGGGTGATTCATTCACCCTCTATATCTACTTTTAAATTCCTGTCCACTAAAACCACATAAAGATTTCCCGTTGCATATGTACTTTCAACATGCCTGCATCATCCTAACTTACATTGCTAATACAGTCAAACCTATTATAACGGTCATCTCCCTATAGATAGCGGTCACATCTGCTGGTCACATGTCTAAAATAATATATTCTACTTGATCAACCCTGTATACAAAGGCCACTTGCATATAGTGGTCAGTTCATCTACCTTTCATGCTGGTTGTGATATACAAGTTTCACTGTAATAGTTTATGAATTTGTATTACAGTAAGAAAGTTAAGAACATACCTTTGATAGCTGCATATTTATTCTGCGATATCCCTGCACGATCCAAATCTTTGCTCATCCTTCTTGGGGATAGCTTAGGGACTACAGTCCACTTGCCCATACCAAGATTTTCTCTTATAAAAAACTTTCTTCTTGATAATGTCCGTTTACTTTTTGGGCTTGCAAGTTTAATCTCCCTCTTTTTCCTTTGGGCAGCTATTAGCTTGTTCTTGGTATCATAGAGTTCATTCTGTAAGCTACTTATTTCTTTCTCTAATTCTTCTATTTTCCCATGGCTACTGATTATTGATACTTCAAAACAAGAATTATCGTCATTCAATTTTGAAAAAAATGAACTACCACAATCGCGACCTTTGTATGCTTTCAAATAGCGTACTCTTAATCGTTGAAACTTTTTTTTGGCGGATACTGGTAAAGTTATTACTTTCTCAGCTTTTAGACATTGTTTGATTGTTTCCTTTATTGTTGTTTCGGAAAGTAAATGTTTTTGAGTAATCAGATTGTTTTTCAATAGATTGTACATCACAACATTGAATTTAATAGATTTATCTGAATGAGTCATGTCTGTGTAAATTCTTTGCCAATGACAATACTAACGTTCAATGATACCAGGTCAATGTTCCTAACTTTTCTTGTCTTGATATCAACAGATCTTACACTATATTTGATCCTTCCCTCTACACAGGCTAAATTGGCAACTTTCTCCTTAAATAAATGTTGCACTCTTTTGAATACTTCTGCACAATCTGGTGTAACAGGGTAACTAACCCTGAAATGAGATCTTCTAGACTTCTTCAATTTTTGACAGACAGTCTTACAAATAACTTCCCAAGCAGCACTGCACTGATAAGAACTACCAGGTCGCATCACAAAGTTTATGATGATCAGTAAAATAAATAGTTTCAAATAAAAAAATCAGCACTTACTGACTTACTGGCTGAATATCAAATAATAAAGTAAACTATCAAATCTGCAGTGATGTAGCAACAACGACTTTCTAAACTGACTGATGCTAAACATTAATTGGATTCATTTAGACAGCAAGGACGTGATGAAGCCCCCTGGTAAGATTTGCAGGTAACGTTGACATATAAGTCATCATGCTGAGAAATGAATGAATTTCAAATTTCCGTAATTCCCATATTTTGACAACAAATGCATTACATCTGCTTGATTAGCAGTAGGAGATCATGAAATACGTGAATTCAGGAAAAATCAACTGCATGGGGCTCTGTCCAGTCCAGGAAATAGTCACAGGATAGTATAGTCAAGTGAGATTATCAATCAGAAAGAACAACTACTCAAATTACAGCTAACAAAATTTCTAGTACTTACAGCTTACCAATTTAAATATCACTAAAACAACAACATCCTCTACTTACCAAAAAGTATGTTATGGTACATTGGCAAGGAACTTTCATGATCATGACTTTGGAAAGGCGACGATTTTGAATTTACAGAATAAACGTTCAAGATAAACAGCTTCAGTTTTGTAATTTGGATTGAAATCCGAAACATTCAGCATTCTAAGCAGATATATTTAAAAGATTTCGGACATAAGAACAACGTAATCTTTTCGAATAAAAAGAAAAATATGTTTCAGCAGTCGATATACAAACTCCAAACTGTCGAAGCGTAGGCCGCTAATAAGCTAATTTTTGTAATAAAAATTAATCGCTCAGAATAAACCACAACAAAATTACTTTTTCTAGTCGAGTTCCAATATTTCCATTCTTTTCAAACTAATTAAAATAATGACATTATCTAAAAATAAGTGTATCTAAGATTCTCCCTCTTCGTTCAAAACAACCACAGTGGACGCCATTTTAAGTTGCAAACTTTAATGGGAAAACGATCGCACGCGTTATTTTTTTCACGCATGCGCAATGAAAAGTGGCCCCATTATTGGCACTACGTTAAATGAATTAATGATGCTAAATTAGCTGAAAAGGCTATAAAAATAGTTTCATATATACATAAGCAAGGCACTTTTACCATGTTTTAGCATTTTTATGAAGATGACTATAAAACATTATCAGAATCATAATTATATAGTGCTATACCTACTTGGTTTAATTACGCTATATAAACTATATCAATTGAGAAAAAACTTTTTATAATGATGTCCTTACTCTTACTATTGTAGCGGGTGGAATGAACGATGTATTGATTAATACCACGACACATACATAGGCGTTGATAAGATATATATTTGTGTAATAGTTGTAGCTGGCCACCAACAGGGAGAGGATGAATGAAGGGTTAATATTACCGTTGATAAACAGAGCCTCTATGAAGGTGGACCAGCTTTGCTAATGTAGATGTTGTCGCCACGAAGGGCAGACGTGAAGAGGGTTGATAAATTACATACAGTGATTTACATTACAAGGTATACGTGATTACAAACGGAAGCTTTACAGTTGACAAAGGAAATACATTATGGATAAGACAATAGACATAAAACAATCCACTACATAACTTCCCCCCACGGAGACGGAGTCCCGTCTGTGAGTGAAAGATATGAAATAATATTTACAGGAATGAATGAAAAAAGTATAATTATAGGATAAAAGAAATAATAATTGTTTGTTGTGATGAATTAAATAGGTATACTTATATGTAATCGTTCTTGCTTTCTTTGATTCTGCGACTTGATGGTTATTATGCATAGTGACGAATTCTTGTTTATATGTAGTAAATCTTCGTAAATGTCTTCGTGTAGATATGTTTTTTTTTGTTTTGCTTTGGATGTATATAGTATATTGGTATATAACTTGATAATTTTTTATGCTGAGATACTTTGTGCTTAAGTCTGGCAATCTTTAAGTTCTTGTCGGGTTAAGCCCTAATAATTTTTGTGGTTCCTGCCAGAACTTAGCTTGTGACGGCGTGAATGTATTTAATATTTTCTTCTTTTTTTTGTGTAATCACACTCACCCATGGGCGAATCTCATCTAAAATCTTACCAGATATAGCCATATACTAGCCAGGGTTTACGACGCGTAACATTCGGCTGCGTTTTTCAGATCACGTCGGTAGTTACCAATATGAAGCGGGTGGAATGAACGATGTATTGATTAATACCACCACACCTACATAGGCGTTGATAAGATATATATTTGTGTAATAGTTGTAGCTGGCCACCAACAGGGAGAGGATGAATGAAGGGTTAATATTACCGTTGATAAACAGAGCCTCTATGAAGGTGGACCAGCTTTGCTAATGTAGATGTTGTTGCCACGAAGGGCAGACGTGAAGAGGGTTGATAAATTACATACAGTGATTTACATTACAAGGTATACGTGATTACAAACGGAAGCTTTACAGTTGACAAAGGAAATACATTATGGATAAGACAATAGACATAAAACAATCCACTACACTATATAGGCTATATTACTTATCAATTAGAATATTTTTTTCAAATGGCTGCTAATGTAAGATTGGTTTGAATACGACTTTCCGATCACGTACTATGTCAGTGACGGCTCGTATAAGCCAGCCTTGGGCTTGCGGCCTGCACCCGAGCCAACTCAGCCTTCGGCTTCCTCAACTTTGCGTATTTTAATCGCAATTGATGAGCAGTTCATCTCATTTTAAGCTGCAAAAATTACTAAACCTTGATTAGCTGAAGGTCTATAGATACACAAGAAGTGAATTAGAAGTTCGGAAAAGTGCGCCACAGACAAGGAGTTTAATTAAAAATTGTAGTATATTTCCATCTTGTTATTATCCAAAGACAATTGTTTTCATCCATGGCTTTTATCGGATTGCTTAGAACACGGTATACTATATTAAATAGCGTTTTAAAATTTATTTTATTCTTTTAGCCATATTTAGTAGCCTATCACTATTATTATCATTGTCATTGTTGACTATTCTTATTCAAATGTTGTTTTAAATTTTACAAATTATTCCGTTAATCATTTTATAATTTACAGATATCCCAAATAAACAAGCATTGATTGCTTCAGGGAATAGAATTATTATTATATTTACATTTTTTAGAATAATTATTATAGTCGATTTGTATATTATTATTGTTAAGTGTTTTACATGATTAATGAAACATCTATCTATCTCTGGCGTATATCTGCAAATACTTCTAACCCATACCCATGCTTAAAGAAATTATTAATATCGAGAGTCAGCTAAAGTTGAGGCTCAATAATTGTCTTCATTTTTCGCCAAACCAAGCTGATATGAGGCTAGTGCTGAAGAGATATTTTATTATGTCCTGTTTAAAGTCGATAACATTTATTTCTTGTATAAATGCTTCGGTTGCCTCTGGACTTGAACTCCTGCCAAGCGTCCTGTTTGTATGGAAGTAGGGATGCACCGAAATTCGGTTCGGCCGAAATATTTCCGGTTTTTCGGCCTCTTGGCCGAAATTTCGGTTCGGCCGAAATTTGGCCTTCAATTTCGGCTGTTTCGGTTAATTCCGGCCAGTTTTTAAGAACAAGTAAAATGTAGCCAATAATCACATTTGGTTATCTAAATAAAGATAATGTTCGATACTATATTTCTTTCAATGCATCATAAAGTCTTCCGATAGGATTATAACAAGGATTTTCGCTGACCGCAGCCGTCATCAAGTTTTGCCTCATTTTCAAGTCATCCTCGCTTTCAAAAATTCACCTGACCATGTGCTCAAAAAATTTCGGCCATGATTGTTTTCGTGAATTTATGTTCCGATGTATTTATTTTTGACTTATATATAATATTTGGAGCATTGTTTTCTCCAATAAGGTTAAATCAATGATGTGAAGAAACAAGTGGATTAATTTGAGTGTTTATTTATTGTTCTCAGTGAAAACAAATGTTATTCAAATCATAATGGATTTCTTCACAAGGCAAAAGAAAATAATACTTGAGTAGATCGAGGAGAAATAAAATTGCTCGTTATGGCATGATCTAAACACATGATCTGAAAACCACCAGGAAAAGCATCATTATTTATCTTCTGTTGCAAGTTACTTACTTTGTTTTCAAAAACTTTTTGTATTCCAATGGAACACATAAATGATTTTAACTCGGATTTAGTTTGAAATATTCAAAACAGGGGGACAAAAATCGGCCGAAATGAAACCGAAATTTCGGCCGGAATTTCGGCTAAAAAAACCGAAACTGTATTATTTCGGTGACGGCCGAAACGACGTTTCGGTGCATCCCTATATGGAAGTCTTCTCCTTCGTCCAGTCCGGTTACAGCCTGGTGAACGTTTGTCTCTCTTTTCCAACCTCTGACCACCGCTTTCATTTTCAAATCTTAAACTTTGGAAGCGAAGATATAGCATGGGAATCGAATATGAAATGAATAGCAATGCAATTACCTAGAATGTTACATATTAGATTTACTGTCAATGGTGACTGAACTCTTACTATCTCTTTTTAGCCCAGAAGAAAGGACGTGTAGCACAACCAAGTCTATATTCATATGAAGAACTTCTATATCATCGTAATGGACTTTCAATTGGGATTTTACTTCATGAGCGGGATTTCCCACCTTGGCGAGACAATTTATTCATATAAACAGACTTTGGTGGACCAGCCACATTGTCATTTCATCTACGCAAGTCGCAAGTGCACTAACAGATAGCTTTGGATACCAGTCACCATTTGCAGTACACATGACATTCCAGTAGTAATACTGTTTCGAGATTAAATTCAGCTGCAGTTCCTTATCTGATGAAGAGATGAGGGTCATAAAAGATGAGGGCCAAATCGTCTCCCTATATGTCATGCTGTGCCGTTGTAGTTGGTTGAACGTGGGACTAAAATTCCCATCTAAACAGGCGGTAAAACAGCCCTTCTGGACAGGGTCGCCGAGAGGAGGTTAAGCGATAGCCTGGGACTATGCAAATTATATTGCTCGTGAGATTTTGTTGCTAAATTGTGATTGCAGCAATGAGATTATATTTGTAAACACAATTTTCTATTGGGAAGGGCACGGTTTCTCTTCGGTCCTGCTTCTCGGTGCCATACCTGACTCAATGTAAAGTAAAGAACTGTTTTGAGGATTTTTTAAATAAGTAAATCATATTTGTGAGTTGAATGAATATTGAAAGAAAATGAAAGTAGAGCTCATTTGTACTTGAGCATTAAGAAACATGCTTTTAGAATGCTGATACAGCCTTGCATGTAGTTTAAAATTGATTTTTAACCCTTTGTTTCTCACATGTCACAGAAGTCACATTTTCAGTCACACAAGTCACGCCGCTTCAATGGTATTTTATGTTAATCCAGAATCAATTGCAGTTATTTTCTGTT
The DNA here is from genome assembly GCA_916610825.1 of Haliclystus octoradiatus. Classification (NCBI taxonomy): domain Eukaryota; kingdom Metazoa; phylum Cnidaria; class Staurozoa; order Stauromedusae; family Haliclystidae; genus Haliclystus; species Haliclystus octoradiatus. The sequence continues at coordinate 12,525,573 of OU744453.1, forward strand.
TCTATATGCTTGGTACATTCCCATTGGTCCATTATATGATTGTTTCAGATCAATAACAATAAAACATTCTCAGGATATAGCGAAGTAGTAGCCGCTTGTAGGGATTTTTCAATTCTGAGGTCACACGAGTCACAGCTACTAAAACTGAAATATCATTCAATTGAGGAAATTTCATAAAACAAAATTTGGACACCATAACGAGGAGCTCAATTGCTTGCTAAATCTAGATAAATTCCCCTGGGATTGCTTTTAATTTTTAAAGGATCTTAGTTACAAATCTGGCTCTGTCACGCGAGTCACTATGAAATGACTGACATTAGTTTTATGATCATATGACAGAACAACATCCTTCGTTGGCCATTTCCAGCCACTGCCAGATCTCACCATTAGCTTGATTGTTGTGCGGCTATCATCCACAGCCATAACTTCACCAGGATAATGCAGGCAACGGTATTCAATGATACACCAGTCTCTGATTGCTAACCTCACTATGTCGCTATTTTCATGTGTTTCAGATATGGTGATGAGACAGTGCTGGTTTTGTCAGGCTTATAGATTGTAACACGTTTAAAGGCCTTTGATAATTCCTTAAGGCCTTAATTGGATGAATACAATGCATTTTTTGAGTATTTGATACTGCTCGTACAATTTCCCGAATAGTACCAAGTTCAATAGTTTGTTCATTGACTGTTCAGCGTTAATAATGATAATACCTGAGCTCTTGACGTGTGGCCATACTGCCCTCTTGATTGTCCCTCCAATTCCATCCACTACCCCTTTGCCATGAGATGTGGCGAAGAAATTCCAATTTAGTCCTTTCAGACAAAGTTTTATTTTCCAATTGTATAGGTGTGTAAGTCAAAACAGGAAACTCTATTTAATTGCGATGCTTCCCTATCACTGAACACATCGATGGTTTCTATGTCTGAGTATTGTGCATTTGTTAAGTAATTGAGAATGTGCAGCATAAATAGCCTACATTAACAATATGTTTATTGTGCTGCAGAAAGTCCGAGATGATAACCATACTTTCTTTGACTGTTCATGTTGTAAACTGTTTACCCTCTTGTGTCTCTGTCCTTCGTGCCTCGATCTTTTCTCTCATGCACTTTGGCTGTTGTCTCTTTACATATGTATGCCAAGAAAGTAGGCTAGTTTCCATTTAAGTTCTGTGAATATTTCCATCGCACTACCAGACAAATGCACTTTCCCATTGTATGTAACCAATGACCGTGGTAGCAGCTGTTGTGGGCTCAAATTGTCTAACTTTAATTTACAACTCTCGCATTCTCGGTACATACATTTCTCCAATGTGTCATCACATATAACTTGTTTAATAAACCCTGGAATTCTTTCTGAAGAGTAGTATACGTAGCCAATGATAATAATAAGAGCTCTGACATTTTCATGGTTGCCGCGCACACATACGTTTTTTGGAATGTCCTTAAATAATTTCACATGATTAGGGCGTAACTTGCAAAACTTACTTTTCCCAATTTTATCTTTAGGATTGTCTTACTGAGAGTCTTTCCACGACTGGCTTTTTCACGGACAATCATAGATTGTTTGATACCAGGAGTCTGAACAGACACATCATTGCTCTCTTAATAATTTTCTACTCTTTCTCTTACAGCAGCCTCAATGCTTCGAGGAGATACTGATACCATAGATGTACTTCCAGACGGGATTAAAGCTATTCCTTCATTTTTGGCTAATTCTTCAATAACGCACCATATTTTATCTGGAGAATCTGGCTACGCAGAAAATCCTTTTTAGTTTTTGTACAGCTTTCTCTTTAGCTTGGGTAGTCCTGTACGATGATGTTGCAGATGGCAAATCTACGATTTTCAACACCGTTAACCACCAATAAGCAATGTAGAGTTTATATAAATAAATAATGATAGAAATAGTAATAAATATTTCAACTGCTGCACTTATCTTCAATAGTTATTTAAAAATTTCAATAATTTGTGTGTCACCCCAGTAAAAAATTAGTTTCTTTCATTTTGACTATACTATCTGCGGTAGGAGCCTAGCCATTAAAAGCATATCATTTTAGGGTGCCAGTGATTCAGTGTTGCATAAAATCCTTCCAAGCAGCTAATTTGTGCATCAGGCAAAAGTTTCTTTTTATCATTGAGAAGCTGTATCTTTGTCAGTATTGATTTAAATTTATCATGTGTGTTTGTTCCTGAATAAGGAAAAAAATGCTAACCGCAAGCATGCCCACTGATTTTTATCCATTCTTGTTCTTCTATTTCCCATGCTTACATTTACAACAAAATTTGTTCGTATGATTTCCTTCGTGCTGATGTGCTGCAATAGGGATAACCACTTGTAAATTACAATAGTTTCTAAACCTTTCTTTGTTGACATCGCGTACCAGTATATGGGATTTCTGATAACTTTGCATAGAAATTAAATGTTTGATAACAAATGTGACTCAAGAATAATTAACTACAAATGTCCTTTTATCACCTTTTATCAGAGATAAAATTATTGCACAGCCTTAATCTTTCTTTTATTGGATTTGGCTACATGCGTGGTGTTTGGATTTTGCTCTCTAATCCATTTTGCTGTATCTTTTAAAAATGAAGCAAACAGAGCATGAGAACTACAAATATGATCACGTTCCGGTTTGATGGGGGTAATATATACCTTTATGACAATCTGAAATTAACACTGATATATTTATCTTGTCTTTTTCCAATTTTGCAAAACTTCTTTTAGAACCATTGCCTGACTACTCCCAGATACATTTGACTTTGAAGTAACAAGTTTGATAAATACAATTATTGACATGTGCACAAATATTTGTTCATACGCATGTTTACTCGTGAACATGGTGTAATCATATTTTTCATTATGTCCCATTGAGTCAAAACGATCATCTCCACTCCACACAAGTAACTTAATTGTTTTATAGATTCTAATAGTTTTGACTGGTATTCCTCTCAGTATAACTTATCTTTATTGCATATAATACAAATTGCAGGTAAGACATTTGGATTTTTGATATCTATTCCTTCAACTTTTATTGCTTCTGTCATGGGAACTTAGGAACTTCTTTTTTTGGAGTATCAGCATAACTCCTTGATGCTTTCATACTATTTCTAGTATATGTTGATACTGACTAAGCAACTCCACTCAAATTTGTAAATTAAAATTTGTAATCCAGAATGACTAATTCCTTTACTTTTTACCTCACTCAAAAGCACTCGCTGATAGTGCCATCAATATAGTATGAAGGAAATGCGATGAACCTGCACCTGCAGTCATATAAATCCCTTTCACAGATTTGGGGTGAAATAGCGGTGATTTGTTCTCCTTGCAGTATACTTTCCAGATGTAATTCCTGCATGACTATGTTTTACTTTGTAAATTGATAACACTATTTACAATTTGCAGGTTCTCTGTGTTAATTGGTTCAGGTTGATTGATATAGTTTTTACGTCGACCAGGCTTGTTGTGGTCGGTAGGATTTCTGAGTTAAGGATTGTTAGCTGTATAATAACAGTGGAGTAAAGACGACTATATAGCAGTTTTTATTGACTTTATACTGTCAGTGTTACTTGTTACTGCGCTACCAAAGTATTTTTTTAGCCTTGTTACCTCCCAAACTGGACTTTTTTCGTATTAAATGCCACGAAATTCACTATCCAGTTTTGGCTTGTGGATGACAACGCGAGCTCCGTCCAGTTTTTATGGAATGATATGAATGCTAGCGATTCTTTGTCATTGCAAATTAAAATGAAAGGCTCTCCATTGGTGTCCCTAAAAGATACACAATAAAGACAAACATTAAATTGTGACTTGTAAATAGATTTATGTAGTACACTGAATGAAATTCCCATATATTGTCCTAAGATTGAGTACCTCAAATAGTCTGATCCTTCTTTGGAGATTTCTTTTCCCTTCACAATGACACACAGTTGCAATCAATCCAGAATGAGTTACAATGCACAAGGGAAAGATGTGCAAAGGAAGAAGATGTTATTAACCAACTTTAAACAGATACTCAAGTTTTGGAATTGTTTTTCGAGGAACAGCATTGAACTATTGGAGACAACCGATAGAACAGATAGTCTAGATGTAGTCAATCTATTGCAAAAAAGAGTGAAACCTAAAAAATTGCAATGCAAGAAATTTTTATGCCAATGTTAAGTTGAAAAATTGTTAAACTTTATCTAATTAAACCCTTTATCTCGAATCCTTAACATCACAATAAATTTGGCCTAGGTGCTTGGTTGGTGGGAGGTTGGCAGCAAAATACAATAGCTAGTTGAGCAATAGCAGACCTGACACCACCAACCAAGCTCCAGTCACACTGCTAAGTCAGTGGAATTCCTAGTTATACTTACCTTTATCAACCAACAAAGGGATGGGTGGGGAGGGGAAAGTAAACAATGAACAGCGTAAAATATCAGCAGCACATAAATCAACCGCTTCAACAAATACAATAGCAACAGCATAACAATTGTGTTCATATACAAACTTGACATCATTGTTTAGATGAAAGGCTTTTACATAACAGATCATAGGCATACATGCAGTACAGATCAAACGAGCCATTCAATAAGCATAAACCCTCATCAACTTTTCTCAACCATTCAGCGGTGCGTTGAAGCAAAGAAAGAACAGTATCGCCCTGAGCCACACCGATAATTAGCTTAATCTAGGGTCCTAGGAATAAGGAACTGACAGGGTCATGCTGTTACATGTGCTCAATTCAACACTAAGGCAGATTGGTGTCTATAAGAAGACTTTGTGCCATTTAACAGGAGAGCTTGCAGCTGGATTCAAAGATAGTGTTTAACCTCAGTAAAATTTCATTTAACTACAATTAAAGGAATGCAGTTTATAGCCCCCCGCCGTTTAGATGCAAATGAAGTTAAAGTTACCCCTGGGTAAATGCTTTAGAAACATTCAAAGATGACACAGTTTTACATGATGTCTACATTAGATGGGTCCAAAAATAAATGTAAAACAGTGTGTGGCTATTTTACCGATTAGAACAATGAAATCAAGAATGCAATTCGAATTTCAAACTTTCATTTTTTGGACCAGTATAGTCTACAGTATATCTTCCAAAAGAGATTTTAGCAAGTATTGTGATACATGGAAACGTTATGTCCCCATCAATATTATAGCTGCAGAATGATCGAATCATGTTTCAGTGTAACCTATATATGATGTGTAATAAAGGCATTCATAATGTCTTTGAAAGGAATAGGTCATGATCTGTTAGGACTATGTAGGCCTACCTTGATACATTTTTAATAACATTACAGGATGTCACACAACGAGATGTGACTTCAATGCAGATAAGATCACCTACCTGAAAATGTTCTAGCAAATGACACAGTTTGTTATCTGTAGATTAATGGCAGAAAGCTCAATTTAGACATAAACACAAGGCCACTTTCAACACCAAATACATATATCTTCTGCTTTATTTTATCCTATTGTGTTCAGATGTATACCCAATTTAGAAGATTTATCACATTTATGGTTATCCACTCAAGCTATTGCTTGCCTGCTTCAACGGATTTAGATTATGAAATCAAATTCCATGTTAAGCATAGGGACAAAACTTAGGAACGGAAGGCTTATTTCGTAACAACTTTATTAATATTCATCCCTAAGACTACCATATCATCAACCTCTCTAAGCAGCTGTTCGGCATTTGTCTAGAAACTCACTATAGGTTTTTTTTCTCTGGCAAATCTTAGACACATCTAACCTCTCCGACAAGCTAAACGGATAGTAAGCAAAACATGTATTAAAATGCAAACTTAAATGAATGTAGCATTATGTATGTAGTAAGTTGTGCAGATGTGCTATTACCTCAATGTGATTCTGGTAGCATGGCCAGTTATCTGAATGAATTGTTGTACCAGGGGCTATACTTTCCTCAATGATTGGTAGTAGAGTAGCTGCCGAGCAATCAGTCACATACTCATAGAATCCGATTATTCGCTCACGCTCATACATACCGAATGCCCACTGCTGTGCCCGCAACCGTCCTCTGTTGTACTTTCTCTTCGACACAAGAGATTCATCAATTTCCACAATGCTGTCTGGACCCTTTAAAGTTATCGGATATGTAACCAATCAAAAGGTATATTGAGTTCCCATAAATACACCAACTGAAACAGTTCTTTTAATTGCAATTTTTAATCTTCAAATAGGACTCATGACGATTGACATCTTGTGACCTTTGTGAGAGGGACATCTCCAGAAATCCCAACCGAACGTTTGGATCTCTTTATTTCCGTCAACTGACAAAAACAATTTACATTAGGACATTGTTTTGTTTACCTTCTTATCAGCTGTCTGCTTCTGCAGAAAGCGATGGTTGCATGCAGGGTTGAAAGGATTGCCACCAGCTCATCGATCTTTATTTTCGTTGATATTTCGTTGTTATGACCGTTCTACTAGCTCAAACAAGTTGAATAAGGTCATTCAGATCTTGACAGCAGGACCATTCCCATATTCCAAACCATTATGACAACGTCACCAAATTGCGAATTAGGTATGAACAACTCCTACACAACAAAAGTTGTGCAGAAATGGTATAAATACGTAACTGCGTGGCAATTATGAAACCACTGTCTTGTAATCATCCACAGTAAGTAATCATTGTCTATTAATTAAGTATAATTGGAAATTATTCTGACCCATCATCTGCCCCAATAGTGTCAACATCACCCTTACTAACATGTCAGTTATTTACCTTTATGTGTAAATTTAGTGTCATGTTTACCTTCTTTCTAAGGATGTGGAAACCATGTGGCACAGGTTATGAAAGATGTACCAGAAGCTAACCGTTGCACATGTCCAAGAGAAGGAAACAAATAAACTGTTACAAAATGAACAATTGCATCCATATATCATGGGTTGTCTGGATTAAGTTATTAAAAATAAATGTTATTATTTCCATTTAATAGTGTTAGTTATGGATTTGTTGGACAACAGCAACAGAATTGTTTTATTACCGTAATTATCTTATTTCCAGTCTTTGATGTTCAATACTGTTTTATGATCTTTGAAACTGTTTAACTCTGAGTTAAAAACATGTTGGATTATTTTACTTATGTTGTTGTTTTATAATGTAGTCTATGGGTGGTCTTGTGTCTTTAGTACTAAATAAATACTTGCAATTTTGCCAGGTTACCCATTCAGTATTTTAATTTCTCATTGTTAATATCAGCAATGCCCCTTGTTAGGTTTGTAGTTGTTCTGTTACATTTTCATATTTTAACACAGTATGTTTGATTTTCACTTTACATCAAGGGTGGCCTCTAATACTGTCAGAGGATAAAATCGTGCATGATGCAACAGTGTCATCTTGCATGGTTACATTAATGCCAGAACATGGTTACATTAAATTTTTTATTGCCATGAAATCCGTGCATTTGGCAATTAATAATCTTTCTTTTAGCTCTACTATCTCTCGTTCAGATTATAGATATCAGAATAGAATCAAGTGTTGTTTCATTTGATAATAGAAGTCTTTCCCTCAAAAGGAAGCTTCAAACATGTAACTTTTAGCAGTGGAGACAATAGAATCATTATAGTAAATAATTTCAATCTTTTATGTTATCATAAGCAACAGATTTAGTAACAGCAGTATCAGACAACATCTTTTCAAAGGCTTCATCAAGAAGTCCTCCAACAACATAAGAACCTCCAAAACGAAACGTTCACTTCAGAAATTGCGCTTCAGTAGTATGAGACCAGTCATTGGTGTCATATTTAGAACCAGCGGTGAATTTATGATTATACATTTCGTGAAAAATTTCTTGAATATTGGAGAAATTGAAGCAAGATTTAATATGGTCAAACGGAAAGATAAGAGAATCATCACCAAGAACGAGCAAAACAAGTGGTAGACAAAAAAGCGGTGAAAGACAAATTTCGGCGACTAGGATCATGTATTTTGGTAAGCCTTTTTGGCAAGCCATGCAATGTGAAAGTAGACGAGCTGAGTAAGAGAACTATCAATGGTTGTGTGTGGCTGACCAGAAACCATTCCTCTTTCTAATTGGAGAATAGACGAATTGTAACATAATTTAGGTGTAGCGAATGCTTCTTAGCATGATCAGCATTCCGATTTCGATCAAAGCGTTGATAAAGACGATCGTAAAAAACACCCAATCGACGAGTGGTTTGGGCGTTGACTGCAGAGTCATAGTTAGAAAAATCGCCGTCAAAACCACATTCCGAAAAAGCGGTGATATAGTTATAAACATGGTGTTAGGAGAAAATCTTATTTTGATTGGATGATCGTTACAAGTGTCCATAATGTAGGCTACAGCAATATAAAAGTATTGATAATGAGCAATGGTAAAATCAAGTGGGCTAGAAACAATAGTTCGAGTCTTTAACTGCTCAATTTTTGAGATTGGACGAGTCTCATCCTTAAAATTGATATCGAAAATGACATCAATGGGACGAGAAGTACGAAAACAATCAACCATGTGATCAACACTATGATTAAGAAACTTGCCATAAGTTTTAAGCATGACACATTCTTTTGCAAGAACTGCAGCATAATACTCATAAAGACCATTCATCGTATGGTCAAGTTCGTCTTCAGGAATGTCAGGTCGTTCAAGATCCCATTTAAGCACACCCTTGTCAAGAACTGATTCATGATTAGGATTATGTGAGTCAGCTAGGCCTAAAATAGCAAGCTGAAACCCATCAGACAATGGTGTTGGCATATTTGATGGTAAAACACAAAGTTTAGTTCCATAGCGCATGTGTTTAAAAACACGTTTGCCAGTATGAGAATCATAAACGTCAGCAATTCCATGGATAGTACAGTAGGTGCAAAAACTTGAGCTTCAATTTCACGGAACTCCAGCACTCTGTGGAAATGTTTCTTCAGGAAGATTTTCCAACATAAGGCTAGAGCCATAACCAGGGGTTTCGGAACCACCAACATGGATGCCTAGTAACTTACTATACTAACTTACTACACATTCTACTATATTATAGTTTTAGATTTTATTTTAGTCTATATTTTATTCATAATTAATTTCGTCGCAATTTCTTTCCAAGAATTCTTCAGAGGTATTTTATAATCAACATTGCTTTTGTCATAAATTACAGGATAATTCCTAATCTCATCCATCAACTGCTGATTTGTTACTGTTCCAATTGTTTCAGAGAAGCAGAAAGTGTTTTTTCAACTGTTTACGTTTCCAATAACAGATCAGTCAGGCGAAACATTGACTGAGGTGTTGTTGGGGAATGATGTGAATGTTTTTTGGGAATACTTGTGTGGGCGGACGCACTCTCCATATGATGTTGATGCTTGGTTGGTGATCACCAGCATCAACACCATATAGTATATGATATATGTTAAATATTAGATTGCATGATGATGTAAATGTAACAATGTATGTGTGATCTTGGGATCAGGATGGCATGTAATAATGTGTATTTGGTAGATTAATGTTTAATGAGGGAAATGAGTGAATGTGATCTTGAGATCAGGATGGCGTGTAGTAATGTGGTTTAATGTATAGATAATAAATGTGTATACGGGATAGATAGTTAATGTGTATTATTTAACAGTTCTATATAATGAATGTGGATATTATTATTATGTGGACAAATGGGAAATATGTTATTGCAATTATGGTTATATGTGCCAGTCACTGTTGGCTTCCTGATGTATTTATTATTGTATTGTTTGTCTACTGTTGATTGTGAAGCTAAAGGATGTGATATTGTGATTGTGAGGTATTACCTATTGTTTGTGCATTGTAATAGTAATTGTTTTTGTGAATGCAAAAGAGAGTCTCACGAAGTCATTCGTTGAGTACAGTCAATGAAAGTTTACTAAGAAAAAGTTTGTATTTTCCGTTTCCCTCACATGGATCCCTAATCAGTAAATTGGCCTGTTTACTACATTAGCAGTCCATGCAGTGTTTCACAAAAGAGTGTGATGTGGTCTGTGATGTAGATATGTGGAAATTACTTTTGAAAAAAAGCAATCCTCAATAAAAAGCCTAAGATTCATGTCTCCATATCTGCAAATGACAATTGATTCTCATTGTTAGCATAGTGTTAAACTACAAGCTTAACTGGCAAAATTGGATTAAATACAAGTTTGAAATTTTTAATGTATACATATTACGGAATCCAAATTATAAATGATCAAATTGACAATACGAAAATTTAATTACCAGTAAAATTACCGGGATTTCTATCAATTATGTACCTTTCTTGGAAGGCTTCATGAGAATCTAATAGACTACTATTACCAAGCCGTAAGTAATTAACCCTTTGTCTACCATGAGATGTTTTAAATATGTTTAAGCAATCGTAGTATGTTAGATTCCTATCAAAAATAGCCCTGGTGTGGGTGTAGATCTTTATGTCTTCACGCATAACTCAATAAAATCTAGAATGATTTTCTTAAACTATTCATATTCCCCCGGGAATCGTTTTCCACTTAATCTTTGCCTTACTTTTTAATTAATTAAATAGAATGAAACGCGAAAGTAAAAGACAATATATGTAATCTACAAACAAATAATTTGTTAATAAAGCTACATTGTGTATATTTTATAGAATTTTCACACTCAAATGTCTATTTTGTGTAGTGAATAATTTAAAATAGCTCTATTACATCACTCATCACTCCCTAAATACACATACATGATAATACTTCAAGTTATAAATTATGGCACCTTTCATTTTACACAAAGGCGTGAGCTGTTAAGTTGTATTTTTGCAGTAGCTGCAGTAAAACTTATTTATGCGTGCAAAATTAATTCTATATAATTTTGATTCTATTTTCAGGTCTTCGCATTGTACATGGAACCTCGAATTCTCCTGCCATACATCATACCATGTAATTAGCCAGCGCAAATAATTTCGGCTAATATTGAATTTATAAGAATACTGACAGAGTTGGAAGAATGAAATGTATCTTAGTAAGAATAAAAGCTTGTGCAATATATGAAAAGGATATTAAATGGAATTAAAGGGATTTGGATTGGTCGTTATTGTGATTGAGAACAAAATGTGGTGTGATAAGAGAAATGGGTATGGAAAGTAGAAAAAGGACTTGTGACACTAGACCCCACCTTCATCTTAATTTGAATCTCTTACAATGCTGTGCCCTTATTTAGAAGAAATAGAAAACTGGACTGCTGATACCGACCGACCTAATGAAAATGTTTGGAATGGCGCACAATAAAATATCTGAAACACAATCTATAGCCAATCAATCTGATGACTAACAAATAATTTTCTTGCGCATGTGAATCCTCCCTTATGGCGTTATATTGGGGTCAAAACGCAAGATTAGAAAAAAACATAGCAAGGTTCAAAATCTTAAGATTTTGATGCAGAATCTTGCGTTTTATTGACCAAATCTTAAGATTTTCCGTGAAATCTTGCACATTGGAGCAAGTTAAACTTCAACATTGATGCAAGTTTAACTTGCGCATTCATGCAAGATAAACTTGATAAATGAGCAAGATAAACTTGCGACAAGCGCAAGATTTGAAAGCTCACAAAACCAACTAAGATGCATGCAAATTAATTCACGCATTATTTCTATCACAGCATCCACTTGAGTAACTCGTAATGCAGTCGACGAATAGAACCAAGTGATATTTCACGTTAATTCAAATTTGAAAACAGCCAGTTTTTCACTTTCTCGACTTCATATATCTCTCACACTGAAACGAGAGATACAATTCATTACCTTCGTTAGTAAGTCATACTCAGACATGTATCAAAGTGATTTAAAAAAACTAGATGAAAAATATCAAGTCTATATTTAGTAAATAGCCATCTAGGTTGACCTAAGTGTAACTTCACCACTTTTCAGATTTTGGAAAAAGCTGAAAAAGAGGGAAAATCTGAAAAGTGGCTAAATCACACTTAGGTCAACCTAGATGGCTATTTACTAAATATGGATTTGATATTTTTTCATTTAGTTTTCTTAAATCACTTCGACAAATGTCTGAATATAACATACTGAGATAAACAGTGAATTGTATCGCCTGTTTCAGTGTGAGAGATATTTAAATTAGGAATCATAAAAACCGGCTTATTCCAAATCTGAAAAGTGGTGAAATCACACTTATGTCAACCTATCTAGATGGCTATTTACTAAATATGGATTGGACATTTTTTCATCTAGTTTTTTTAAATCACTTTGATACATGTCTGAGTATGACTTACTAACGAAGGTAATGAATTGTATTGCTCTTTTCAGTGTGAGAGAGATATGAAGTCGAGAAAGTGAAAACTGGCTGTTTTCAAATTTGAATTAACGTGAAATAACACTTGGTTCTATACATCGACTGCATTATGAGTTACTCAAGTGGATGCTGTGATAGAAATAATGTGTGAACTAATTTGCATAAATCTTACTTGGTTTTGTGAGCTTTCAAATTTTGCGCTTGTCTCAAGTTTATCTTGCTCATTTATCAAGTTTATCTTGCGTGAATGCGCAAGTTAAACTTGCATCAATGTTCAAGTTTAACTTGCTCCAATGTGCAAGATTTTACGGAAAATCTTAAGATTTGGTCAATAAATCTTAAGATTTTGCATCAAATTCTTAAGATTTTGAACCTTTGTTATGTTTTTTTCTAATCTTGTGTTTTGACCCCAATATAACGCCATACTCCCTTACTAGAAAAAAAGAGAGATATCTAAGATTGGAGAATGAGATCTTAACAGCCCGGAGTTTACATTACAAATATGTACGGGAATTCAGCGCCCACCTGCATGCAACCCAAATGATTTACATGTCATTGTGTACCAGTATGCTTTCGTTCTACTTTTCTCGGGGCTATGACATCCTCGCTTGATTGGCCAGTGAATGTCCAAGAAATGAAAATAAGGTTGTCTCTATTATTTACGATTACAATTTGGCCAATCGAAAAATATGACATTGATAAATTGGAATCTCGAAAGAGAGACTAGAATAGATGTACAAAACAAATTGCTCTGTCCATGCCTTGATGGGAATGCGACGGGTGCAATCAGCTATGTCGATTGATTCATTGACCTCCTCAATCCACACAATGTACTGTTATTTGAACAGAAGAACTCAACTTCCATGAACAATTGAAGAATGCGCAACCCTTAGACAGAATTCCAAAGGGGCGAAATATTAACTGCCACTCAAGCACTGCCATTTGCATTAGATGGAGTAGCTAGAAATAGTACTATTTGCGATTGGATTTGGCTAATGGCTTTCCCTTATTGCCTGAGAAAACATCCCCCGGGCCAACATTCTTCTTAACATCTGAAGTCAAACATCAAATCTATCGATTATATGAGTGGGCATTTATCCCTCTTTCTAGTGACCTACTCATTACGATTCAAAATCTCAAAATTGATTTGTCAAAAATAGAATCTTCCCACACCAAGAAGCCTATCAATGCTGATCAAACGAATGCCTTAGTAGTTTCCTCCATGCAAATTTTAACCGCAATTTTAGCTTTTCAACCAGATTCTTCTGGAGGTTATGACTGTCACCTCCCTCAACACCGGACTGACATGATATCAAAAGCAAGAGTGATGGGGCACAAGAACTGATACAGACACTTACCATGATAGTGAAGCTAATGTTATGTGGAAATTTTATTGTTCATACCTGGATGACAGCATAATTGGTTCCCAATTTTGGTCTCACACTTAATGCATCCAAATGTGAACTGCTGTGGGATTGACCCCTCAACAACTTCTATCATCAGTCTTTTACTGACTCGTACTGACTCCATCCAAAAATTTATGCAAGAAATTAACATTACTAGAAGCCCAAACTATATTCTTCTTGGCACACCGTTGACAGAAAAAGCATTTCATCATGTGCTTGCTACAGAACATCTGATTTGAGCAGAGTAGGCCAAAGGTATTCGGATTCTCATTACACTCTTCTTATTACGTCATTTTCTCTCAACTGCTATGTGTGGCTTAGGAATACGTAAAGCTTCTGACACTACTATGTCAGCAAAGCAAATCAATCAAAAAGCTTGGGACAAAGCTCTCTGCCTGATCTCTCTCAATTCTTGGTTAATAATTGCAAACACTTGGTCACCAAAGCTCGTATATTGGCATCTCAATCCCCATCTGAAAACCCTTCACTTGAAGCTGCTTCAATTTGCGCCATCGTTCTCAAGCTTGACAATGCTCATGTGCAGTTAGGAGTATACCTTTTATTTGGCGTTCCAATTATGCAAGTTCATATTTGTGGTATAAATGTAGGCTAGTTATTCCACCCATGGTTATGCTGTAACAAAGGAACTGAAAGGTATTCTAGACATCATGAAATCAACGACGTCTTCCACAGATCATTCCAGTCATCTGGCATCCCAACTAGCCTTAAGTATACTAGGCTGAATAGAAACTTCCTTCGATGTAAACCGTCCACATCTACAATGATAAATACTATAAGAAAAAAATACTTAAGCTTCACAACTTTGAACACATGCACAATTGTTGTCAGAAATAATTCTGGTATTGAAGCTTTCGAAAATACACATTTACCAGCTTTAAAGACAGTTATTGGCTGCAGTCCCGTGCAATTAAATAAGGCTGCCACTTTGAGAAAAAAAAATTCCTCTTCCTCACGACAGGATCTTGCCTCGCATCTAATCAATCTCCTTGACTACTGGAGTATAATCCGTTACATTATATTGCACAATGTATTACCATATACAATAATGGATTGGGACTAGTACCCAACGTCCATACAAAATGTACTATGTTGCAATGAGGGCATTGCCCAAATTATAGTCTTGAACATAACACCGTTTATTGTTTCTCGTAACACATCATGGCGCAGTATATTTAACGAACCTTTCACTGAATTAATCCGTCTCCAATCATTTCAACACGATTACAACGTCACCAATAAACCAAAACAAGTCACAAGTCAAGTCAACAACTGGAAATCCCAGCGCAAACAACACTTTGTTCGTTGATCGCCGCCATCTTGGAAAAGACCGAAGTACAAAAGTCACATGTAAAAACATTGGTAACTCCATCATAAGGACATCAATCACATTAGTCTGTAGAAACAATTGCTACTCTTCCTTCCTTGATAAATAAATTCAACAGTTTGACCTACAATCCAATATGGCAGACTCTGATTCAAACGATTTTCCAGAAAGACCAGCAACACGTGCTCTGGCAATAGCGTGTGAAAAAGAGGCTGCAGGGAAACAGCAAACAGAGGCGGGCCAATTCAAACCCGGGGGCAGAGGCCCCTGGAGGCACAAGAAGCACTGAAAGCACCCTCAGCACATCACAAACAATGGAAATGCTAATATCAATGCTTATTAGTCAACAACAAGAACAGCAACAAATTTCGCAACACAACAGCAAATCACATTGACACTTCAAAAACAACAAGAAGCCCTCCAACACATAGCAGAGAAACAAGATACACCATTTACTCCCACAAGCAGCACAAACCTCAATGCCGCAATTGGACAAGAACACCAGCCAAAATTTGCTGACCTCAGCCGCCTAGACAAAGATTGTTCATTGTTGGGCAGACAACAGATTATTCGATCAGCACTTTTTGAAGAATGGATTCATTTGTGGGACAATGACATGCTAGACATCGACGAGACAAAAGATGATGTCACAGAAATCCTCAACCACGTAAGCAATTATATAAGACGAAACAGCAATCCACTATTGGATCGTCAAGAATTCCATGGACATTCACAACAAAGCGGAGAATCCATTGATAGCTACATTGCAGCACTTCGAACTATTGATGACTCATCTGCATATGAAGCAACTTTCACCTGCAGCAGCTGTGCACAGTCATGTGACTACGTGATTGACTGGTTTGTGGTGTACTGGACACAACCACACAGCAAAAGCTTCTTGAAGAAAGGTTCAGCAACCTAACACTCCAAAGAGCAGTTGAAATATGCCGTCAAAAAGCCTGCCGAGTTGACCAAGACAAGCTATCAAAAGGATCAGCTGTCAAAGACAACGAAGTAAATAATATTAAGTCTTCAAGCAGTCAACGATCAACTTACAAGTGTGGAAAATTTAACAGGAATTCACCCACTAAATCCAACAGTTCTGAAGAGATATGCACCAACTGTGGTGGCAGTCACAAAGCTGGTGCTAGCATATACCCAGCTAAAGATGTTGAATGCTTCTTCTGTGGGCTACAGGGCCACTACAGATCACACTGTCGCAAAGAAGCTAAAGGTAAGGCAATCCAAACCAATTGTATATTAGTAGCAAACCAAATTGTCTTAGCAAACATTGGTAAAAACAGCAAGCAAAAGATAAGTGTCAACACCACCCATTTGCAGCGCCATAGCTCCGACTTTTCTTGGTTGCCAGACCCTGGGGCATTCTGCAACGCAATGAGTGGAGAAGACCTTGCATCTTTGGGAGGAAATTCAAAATTGATGCTAACAGAGGACACAGACATCTTGGTGGGAGCAGACGGAAGTTCATTAACAAGTTATGGCAAAGCGGCAATGACTCTTAAGAGAGGACCACTCCAATATGTATGTACTGTCCACATCGTCAGAGGATGTAACGATCCCCTTCTCAGTAAGGAAGGCTGCATTTCATTGGGCCTTCTACCCACTAACTGGCCAAACGTACCACTACCACACGAAGCAAACCAGCTATCATTGATGACCCTACAAACAGGATCACTGATGAGAACACAATCAAGTGGACCATCGATGTCCAAGAAAGCAGAGGCATTGATGAATTAATTTCCAGACGTCTTTCCTATCAATGATGATGCCCCACTAAGACCTATTGAGGGTCCGCCAATTGTGATCCATCTCACCCCTGATGCAGTACCAGTCAGACGCTATAAAGCATACACCATACCACTCCATTGGGAAGCTCAAGTAAAGGAAAAGCTGGAGCAACTGTCCAAAAAAGGAATAATTGAGGATGTCCCCATAGGCAAAACACCAGATTGGCAGCATCCGATGGTGGTAACACCAAAGAAAAATTCGTCAGAACCACGCATCACAGTGGACTTGACATCACTGAACCCATTGGTGAACCCAAGACACCAAGAGAAGAGATTGCAAAGATCCCCCCTGGAATGAAATTCTTTACAACTCTGGATGCACGACACGGTTATTGGCAAATGCCCCTGGCAGAAGAATCCCGTCCATTGACAACGTTCATCACCCCATGGGCTCCAAGCGCTTCCTTCCCAATCTCATGGGCCTATGCAGTGCAGGAGATGAGCACAATCGCCGAGGCGACGAAGCAATTGCCGGAATTGATAACGTGCTGAAAATTGTAGAAGAATATATCATATATGATAAAGACCTAAAGTCCCACGAAGAAGGAGTTAGATCCATTATACAAAGATGTTCAGAGGCAGGGATGACCCTTGGTCGCAAAACGTTCGTGTTCCCCCAGCCAACAGTCAATTGGTGTGGATACATTGTAGATGCAGAAGGATACTCGATCAATCCAGAGCTTGTCAAAGCTTTAACCCAATTCCCTACACCAGCCAACAAGACTGACGTCCGCTCATTTTGCGGGTTGGTTCAGCAATTTGAAGTGTTTACAGCAGAATTGGCAGACTTAATGCAACCCCTACGAGCACTCCTAGCTCACAACGCAGCTTTTTCATGGGAAGGATATCAACAAAAGGCATTTGAAGCAGCCATCAAAGCGCTCACTTGCCCTCGTAAACTGGCACAATTCTGTCACGGTGCAAAATTGAGGCTGGAGACAGATGCAGCTCAATCAAAAGATCTCGGCTTCGCTCTTTGGCAACAAGCACCTGATCAAACCTGGAGACTGCTGCAATGTGGATCTAGATTCGCCAGCCCGACTGAATCACGCTATTCTGCAACCCAAGTTGAACTACTTGCTGTTGTATGGGCCATGAAGAAATGTAAATTGTTCATCCAAGGAGCGCGTTTCACGCTGATAGTAGATCACAAACCACTAGAGTCAATCCTAAACCACAAACAGCTAGACGTGATCACAACCCCACGCATCATTCGCCTCAAAGAGAAACTCAGCAATTTCACCTTCAACACCTTATGGCGACCAGGAGCCACCTACACAGTGGTTGATTGCTTTTCACGCTACCCAGTGGATCACCCTTCTGAGGAAGACGACATTGGGGAACAAGAAATTGAGGACTTCTCAAAAATCACGATCTGCACCCTGGAAGCTGTCACATCATCTCACGGTCTTGAAGATATCACGTTGGAAAAGCTTGCTCAAACAGCATCTCTAGATGTCACATACACAACATTGAGGGAAGCAATCCAATCATCATACGAAGATTTATAGCACAACCCCTTGATTACCCCATACATCGATAACCTGATATTATACCAACACCAAAGACTTGTTATTCCAAAATCACTCCAGCAAAAGACATTGCAAGATTTGCATGCAGCACATATGGGTCGTGATTACACATTAAAAAGGGCAAGGGAGTGTATATTCTGGCCTAACATGACAAATGATGTGACAAACATGGTAAAATCATGCACACAATGCCAACAACATTCAGCAAGGGAACAAAAAGAAACACTCATCCAAGACAATCTTCCAAGCAGACCAGGCGAAGCCATTGCTACAGATCTGTTCAAATTCTCCGGGGAAGAATACCTCGTGATCACAGATAAATATTCAAAATGGCAAGATACCTTTGAATGTGGCAAAAACGGAGCTACAACTGAGCAGGTCATAAAACATTTGATGGTCTGGTGCAGAATGATAGGCATCCCAATCTGCCTTACGTCAGATGGTGGCCCACCATTTCAAAGTAAATTGTTTGCCAAACACCTCAGTGATTGGGGTACGCACCATGACCCATCCTCCTCATATCATCACCAAGCCAATGTATATGCAGAGTCTGCAGTGAAGACAATGAAAAATTTGATGACGAAAATCAGTCCAAAAAGTGCTCTTGATACCCCAGCATTCACAGAAGGATTGATCGAGCTAAAAAATGCTCCATGGCATGACGGCCTCAGTCCAGCCATGAGATTATATTGACGCCCCTTGCGCTCCCAGCGCATCCACTGGTATTCGAACCAGCAGTGATGAAAAAAATAACAGATGCTGACAAGAAAGCTAGTGTCCTCAGACAAAAGGCAAAATGTGATTACGACAAGAAGGCAAAGGATCTGGAGATATTGAAGAAAGAAACAATCGTACTGGTCCAAAATCCAACGTCAAGAAAATGGGATTTGATTGCAGAAATAGTACAAATTCAAGCACGGAGTCAAGAAGGCAACAATGAGGCACTCAATGATAAAACATCAACAACAACACCGCCACCAGAACAGCCAACGACCACTCCGAGGAGAAGTAGTAGAGTGAAGAAATCACGGCAACACTCAACTAAGTAATCATCTTACAAGAGCATGAAGATACATGGAGTATAATCCGTTACATTATATTGCACAATGTATTACCATATACAATAATGGATTGGGATTAGTACCCAACGTCCATACAAAATGTACTATGTTGCAATGAGGGCATTGCCCAAATTATAGTCTTGAACACAACACCGTTTATTGTTTCTCGTAACACAACAACGACAAATGAGCTTTCTGATGTTTCCATGACAACAAGAAACAACGAAAGCTTCATTTAAATGTAATTCGATTTAAATGTAACTAAAAGTAATGTAGACGGTGTCGCCCTACCGAAGGCACCCGTACCACTCCTCTATTTCTAGATGAGTGGCTTTTATCGCTGAGAGCAATAATTTTAAACGCTCTTTGTTGATCTCAGCCGCGACACTGCAGATCAATTTCAACAGATTTCATGGCAGATATGTCTCGATTGTCAATGGGCAACGATGCGCCGCAGCTACTCACAATGCAATTCCCTCTGGACCATTCCATCCGCCATCTTCAGATGGTACTCATTTGATGTTTCAGATAAAGTCAAGGCTGAGTTGACCTTAGGGGGATTTGAACCACGGTCGATCAGATATGATCCGATCTGAAGTTCGGTTGCTCTTCCATCTGAGCTAATCCTCCTAACCAAATTTTTTAAATGTAACTGTTAATAGGAATAAATAATTTCGTGAGCTTGAACAACTATTTCATTTCCAACAACATCAAATCAATATATTGATTAAGAATGTCACCGACCTTTCACATGAAAACACTGATTTAAGGTCAGAAACTGACCACCTTGAGAACACCGTAGATTCCTAAGAACAGCATAACAGAAACTACCCAATTATGACATATCCAAGTCACTCTAGTAAGACATACGCGGAAGCAGTATCTGCAATCCCTGTTGCAACCCTTGCAAAACAAGTTGAATTTGAGCAAAATGCTCAAGAACAACATAGATGTAATATAATTGCAACTGGATTAGTGATGTACAAACGGACATGGAATTATCACAAGAGATGTCAAATGACCTCTGAGTAGATATAACTCCATCACAATGTAATGTAAGAAGAGTTGCACACTTAATGCAGGTAGACCTCAGCGTATTCTTGCTAAATTAAATATTGAAAGAAAAATCAGATCATGCAAAGTGAGAAGAATATTCGAACTCTCCTAAAATATAATGGAGTGAGGATTACTATAAGCACTTCTAAAATATCTATTCTATTATGGAAAATTGAAGGATATCAAAGATACATGGATAAAACTCCATTAAAAAATGGCGAAGGCAACAGGGAAAGGCGGGGTAATTCAAGGTTGTTGAGGAGCGGAAGAGAGAACAAGGATGCAGACGATGAAGGTGGAAAAGAATTAGTTTCAAAACCCCCGAAAATGAAATTAGGAGAACAAGATGACAACAACACGACATATGATGACATCAGCACAATAGATGAAACATATTCTGATCAAGTATCATCTGCTGAACCAGACGTCGATTCCTTGAATAGTAATCTAATTGGAAGTGGTACAATTCAGATTCCAGGTAAACAATTCTACAGTTGTTAAACGTTAAAATGTTAAACTTCTAGTCTGCAAACAATCGGAAAGACTGTAACCAATCAGATTATTATGCATGTATCAGCGGCTTCCCTGGGGGTTACCCCGGGCTCCGAGGCGAATTAATTGACTTCTGCTCTGAAATGGATGCCCTGCGGGGAATGGCTTTGCAAATTTTTATTCCTACTCCCGGGAAAGCCCCAGGCAATGTAATTTTATTAAATGAATAGATATTTATAACAGATTTTCAAAGACACAACATCTTTACATTGATAAATTTTGTTGTTATAAAATCATTTTAGTATGAAAGATAGCGACAAAAAATCACGATTAAATTTATTCCGACGTTTCGACTTTGCTGTTGTCATTTTCAAGGTTAAAAGAATATTATATGAAATTACAAGATATATATAGGTAAAATTGTGCTAAGATATAAATTTAACATTCTATGGCTATTGTTTACAAAGAGAATTACGAAAATCTACAGATACAAAGACAATAGAACTCTGTGACAAAGGAAACAATTAAACTAAAAGTCGCGACTTAATTGAATCGCTTTGAATGTTAGGAGTCGGTTTTAGCTTCCTGATTGCCAACATTTCATGCACCAAACTGTCAAATTTTGATTTACATTTTCGAACAACTGAAAACATGTGGGCAGATTCCCTGTAACTTTTGTTATGGGTTTTCAAGTGTTTGTCGACGGCCGACCCACCATGATCACCAATGCGTTGATGGAGGTGTCGGCGTGTAAAACCAACATAATTTGCATAGCACGAATCACACTGAAAAGGATACACAACGCATTGGCGAGACAGAAGGGTCGGTCTCGGCTCACAAACTCTCAAATCGTCTACTATTTTCTTACTAGTATAAACTGGTCTGAAGCGTTGACCGACTCTAGCACTCAAATCGTTTAATTGACGCCTTACAGAGTTAGCAGACACTTCGTCCTTATAGGGCAATACAATATTAATGGTGTTATTATCTGTAGGTAATTCTTTGTCATTAGAATTAGTAGCAGAAAACTTACTTATTGTCCTATTTATTCTATCGATTGGATAATTTAATTTAATAAAAATATCTTTCAACTTTCTAAATTTCAAAAGCATTCTAAATTGAAAGCATCATCAGTTGACGATAATCGGCGTGCAAGATCAAACATAGTAGACAATAGTCCCCGTTTGTAGCGGTCATCTACATGACTTTGATATTGTTTCGGCATTACGTTTAAGTTCTACGCCAATAAAAGGTATCTTTTGTTGTTCTTCTATTTCCATTGTAAATTCTAAAGAAGTACTATTATTAAGAGTAGCTAAAAATTCCAACGCCTTGTCAATACTTGGTACTATAGCCAGCGTATCATCAACATATCTACGATAGTAAGTCGGTAGTAAATTTTGTTTATCTAGTTGTTCTTCTAGACTACACATATATGCATTGGCCATTAGTGGCCCAAGTGGAGATCCCATGGCTACACCATTGATCTGTTCAAATAACTCCCCATTAAATTGAAACAATTGATCTTTCGTAGACAATAATAATAGTTCTTCTAATTCGCCAGCCGTAATAGATAAATTATAAGTTTGATTAAACCAATCGTCCTTGAAGGCTTTATCAACTAAGAGTTTAATCGTGTCGTCTACTGGAATATTAGTGAGTAGAAAGCACACATCATAAGATACAAGTAAATCACTTTCATTAACTGATTTCTCCTTAATCAGTCCTTTGAAAAAAAGTTTGTATAACTTAAAGGTTCTGAATAAATGATGATGATGATGATGATGATGATTAATCTCTTCGCAAAATTCGAAAACATCCCGAACAGTAAAAAAGTTGCGAGATAGAGGCTGTAACTTTTCTTCTAACCATTTTGCTAACTGATAGTTATAAGTATTTGTAGCTGAACGGATCGGTCGCATTGATAAAGGCTGCTTATGGGTTTTTGGCAGGCTGTACAGGTGTGCCAATCTTGAACCACGAGGTTTAATTGATTCAGCAGTAGATTTGGGTAGTATTTTTAAAATAGCTTTAGTTACCTGTCTCTCCTTAGCTAGTAAAGGATGATCTACTTTTCTTGGACGTCCTCTTTTCTTTGATGGTTCTCTATAAGGTACGAATGTATCACTTAAATTTGTTGAAGCGCGTTCCAGTAATTCGTTATATTGAGATTTGTATAACCACCACACCATTACCTTTATCAGGCTTCGTAACAACAATATCAGTTTGACATTTGAGTCTTTGGACGGCTCTTAAAAGCTGTTTAGGCGGGAGCGGTCCTTTCCTTTTAACATAATTCAATGCAATTGAGCGTAAAGTTGAAGTTGTTAATTCTCTACATTCATCATTCATGTCAGTTTTGATTCTCCAACAAGCTTTTTCAAAACTTGCTAATGTTGAATTATAATCGTTGTCATTGCCACGTCTTGGTAGTGCAAATTTCAAACCTCTAGCCAAAACAAGTTTTCCAAAGAACGATAAATTATAAGATGACAAGTTGGTTATATGCTTGTCAATTGCTTGGCTTACGCCTAGCATTCTAGCTATTTTGCCAGTATGCCTCTCCATTGTAATATTAAATAATTCGCCACACATTTTCGTCAATGTATGTAAAATTAACGAATAACGTAAAGTGGAGCAAGTATTTCGAATATCACCATACAATTGATTGATTTCAGATTTTAATGTCTTTAAATCAGTAATCTGTGTAGATAATTCTTCCTGTAATACTCGTAAATTTAATTGTAATACTCGTAAATGTAAATTTAAACGTAATGCCGAAGCAATAGAAACTTCAGTTTATCGGAAGTCAACAAATGAAGGACTTTTGCTTCATTATCAAAGTCATGTAGATGACCGCTACAAGCGGGGACTATTGTCTACTATGTTTGATCGTGCACGTCGATTATCGTCAACTGATGATGCTTTCAATTTAGAATGCTCCAAGTTGAAAGATATTTTTATTAAATTAAATTATCCAATTGATGGAATAAATAGGACAATAAGTAAGTTTTCTGCTACTAATTCTAATGACAAAGAATTACCTACAGATAATAACACCATTAATATTGTATTGCCCTTTAAGGACCAAGTGTCTGCTAATGATACTGAGGATGGCTTGATGGCTAATGATACTGAGGATGGATCTGAGGATGGCTTGAGTTTGGGACCACTGGTCTTCGTTCGGCTATGTCGATCAGGCGTCCACCCTAAGCATTGTGGCATTGTGGCGATTATTTAATTAAGTTAAATAATCGGGCAAATGATGAAAAGGTTTCTCCTATCAAAAATTAAATGATGTGATTATTGATATATTTTAATTGTATTTTAATTTCAAGATTTCACATATTATATTTTTGTATGTATATATTTTTGTGTAGATGACGTGGATTTGAATCAGAGTTCAAGATCAGAAGAGATGCAGAAAATAGTTGATAGACTAGTGGAAGCCAATGGCGACGCGAATAGCTGTGAGATGATAGTGACAAAGGAAGACGAAGTATAGTACTTTCAATGTATATTGTGCGCTTCGAAAAGTAAAATAGTAACAAACACCACAATCCAAAGTCATTGATCAGACATATGAAAATGGATTTACATGTTTACAAGCTGGGTATGGATAAAGCAACAGACACTGCAAACATCAACGCTGTAGATATATTTCGCCATATTGAGGAATCTATTGGTAAAGGTATATTTGTTTTGAAAGACAATACATTTGCACACTGCAGGGCATGCAATGTAAATATCTTTCTCGTCGGAAGAGGGAGTGCTGTTCTGAAGGCACACACTCACATCAACAGTACTACTCATACAAAGTCTAAAGCTATAGAAATCCACAATAATAAAAGCATCAATGATTTCTTCATGCCATCTTCTTCGACCAGCCGACTAGAAACTGAAAATAAAATAAAATACAACACATGCGAGGGATATTTCCTGTAAACTGTAAACTATGGCAATAAAAATTTAGATGATAAACTTCTGATCAATGACTCAGCTGGTGGAGTTCACAATTATAAAGATACATGGTACCCAATCCCAATGGCTATAATCACCAAACAAACAGACGATGGACCAATCAAGTTCAAAGGAACATATAAACACAGAGATTGTAAACATTTCGCTGAAGAGAATAAGCAAACATGTGGCGTAAGCAAGACAATTCCTCACCTGCAGTCATTTTCTAGACGTCTCAAATTAAGAGCTAGCAAAGTCAACGAAGAGGGTGAAAGGGATTTATATTCTATCAGGTTAGATTTATTGACAACAGTTGAAAAATCTACTATATTGAGGAAAACGAGTGAGGTAATAGCACAAAATGATTGTGAAGTTGAGATTCTAACCCAGACCACCGCAGCAGAGATTCTATGGAGTAACGCATGCGCAATGTGTAGACTCAATTTTTCGCTCGCACGTGTCATGGACGGTTGTTCAAATTATCGGTTTATATTCGAGTTGAGTTTTTAACATATTTCGGAGATTTGGTGCAGATTTTTAGTATTTATTGTGCATATATAATTTTATAACTTTAGTTTTTTAAATAACAATGAAAGATTAGTTTTTTCAAGTTGTTTTCAACATAACATTATGGATTCAACATCGTTAACATACAGTCTAAGATCAATCGTTTTAGATGAGATCGTGGCATCAACAGCAGTACGTCAAGACAAACAATCATCTGAATGTACATTAAATTCCGTACCTATGGAAAAAAGGAATACCTGCCTAAGTGGCAGTAATATTCCTGCTCGTGATAATGTTCCGAACAATAACACAAATGACGACGAACTCAAGGAGATGAAGATTCAAATGAACCAAATGTCCACAATGATTAATTCTATGATGCCATTGTTTGATCATTTAAAGAATAATCAAGAGAATTCATCAAGAAATAACATATTGTCAGAAGATGAAAATGAAGTCTCTGGTGAAGTTGAGGAGATCTGCGAAACGACCAAAGGTTTCAAATGATGGCAATGACAAAGGTGAGACATCAAGATTACTCGATTCGCTTGTTGCTGATGTTGAGGGCATAAGTCTAGAATCAAACAATATTCCTGCTAAAATTGCACAAGTGTTAGATAATATACAAACAAATGGCCTACCTTCTGGCTCACTAGAGCGCTATAAAGACTCCACAACACCTTCAAACTGTAAAATGCTGAAAACAACGAGGGTGGAACCGGAGACATGGGGCATTGTATCTAGATTCTCACGTAGTAACGACATTAGATTGACCACGGTACAAGATATTAGTTCTGATTGCATCTGCAAACCATAACTTAAACACAGCAAGAAGTAAGTTTTTTCAAAGTGATATCGATCCATCAATGAAGGCACTCTGTGATACAGACTATCCAATTGGATCGTCATTATTTGGTGATAATTTCACAGAAAGATTGAGAGCAGTTGCAGATCGACAGAAAGCATCTAAACAACTTGGTAAAACTACAGTAACAACACCGGTACCTTTTTTAGGATATCGGGGACGCGACAGCAACACGTCGCGTCCCGTCAACACGTATCTGAATCGTTACAACAACAACAACAAAAGCTACGGCAGCAATCACGATCAAGGAAATAAGAGCTATCAAAAGTATGGGTGGGATATGCAGAAGCAAAGTTACAGTTCAAGTGGAAGAGCAAAGAATGTTGCGACATTCAAACGGAAATTCCAAAAGTGAAAGAAAATTTAGAGGTAAGAACTTCACAGGATGAATTTACAGGTGGTAGAATTAAAAAATTCTTGTCTGAATGGAAAAAACTAACAACAGATGAATTTATTTTGAATATCGTGTCTGGTTATTTAATAGAACTTGACTCTCTTCCGACACAAAACAAAAATGGCTTTCTCAGAACAAAATTCAATAATGAGGAAACATTAGCTATGAATGAACTTGTTACGAGCTTTGTTAATAAAGGCATAATTAACTATTCGTCGAATGAATCTAAAGAAATTATTTCTCCTGTATTTGTACGGAAGAAGAAAAGTGGATCATATCGTATGATTCTAAACTTGAAAGGTTTTAATGAAAATGTAACATATCATCATTTTAAAATGGACTCTATTCAACAATGTATGCGCCTTATGAAACCCGGTAGTTATTTAGCTTCAATCGATTTGAAAGATGCATATTTCTCAGTGCCAATAGATGCTGCACATCAAAAATACCTGAAATTTTATTGGTGTGACCAACTGTATCAATTTACATGTTTACCACAAGGTTTAAGTTGTGCACCACGGATTTTTACGAAATTGCTAAAACCATTGTACGCTTCTTTAAGATCACGTGGGCATGTCTCTAGTGTATACATAGACGATTCATTTTTAGAAGGAGACGATTATGAGAGTTGCTGTCAGAATGCGGAAGACACACTAGATATATTAGAGCGCCTAGGATTCATTGTAAATAAGGGGAAGTCAATATTACAGCCTACTAAAATTATCGAACATTTAGGGTTTGTTTTTAACACCCAAGATATGACAGTGGGAATGTCTAGTTCTAACCACGAAAAGCTACTAAAGTTAGCAAATGATGCTTTGAACAGTGAAACAATAAGCATAAGAGATTTGGCGCGTTTGATAGGGAAAATGGTATCATGTTTTCCAGGTGTAGAATATGGAAAATTATATTATCGGCCGCTAGAGTTAGAAAAGTCAAAAAGATTGCGTGAAATGAAAGGAAAATTTGATTCACATATTATCTTATCTGAAGAGGCCAGACAAGTCATCAAATGGTGGATTAATGAATCTGCAATAACTAAGTATAAATTCTAAAAGGACCTTGTGAGGTTATTTTGACAACTGATGCTCCTAAGTTAGGATGGGGTGCATGTAGAGGAGGAGTCAAAACGGGGGGAGATGGATCCCTCAGGAAGTAATCCTTCATATTAACGCTTTGGAGTTATTAGCAATTTTTTATGGATTAAAATCTCTGTGCAAAGATGCATATAATACTCATGTGAAAATTCTATCTGATAACACTACTGCAGTTGCTTACGTTAAGAACATGGGAGGTACTCATTCTTTACAATGTAATTCGATTGCCCGCAATATCTGGTTCTGGTGCAAATCACATGGGATTTGGCTCACGGCATCACATATTGCAGGGATTGATAACACAGAAGCCGATATTGCTTCTCGTATATTTGATGATCAAACTGAATGGAAATTAAACTGTGATACTTGTAAGAACATTTTTGAAATCATGGGAAACCTCAGATTGATTTATTTGCATCTCGTATTAACACACAGTTAAAGGATTATGTCTCATGGCAACCTGATCCAGGCGCAATTTATATTGATGCGTTTTCAATTACTTGGAATAAAAATATATATTATTATGCATTTCCTCCCTTCAGCTTGATATCTCAAATACTGCAGAAAATCGAGGAAGACCAATCCAATGTGTTATTAATTGCACCCATGTGGCAAACCCAATCATGGTTTCCAAAATTGTTACGACTGTTAGTTCAACATCCATTATTACTACCACGACGGCGTCGGATGCTACAACTGCCATTTCAACCAGAGAAAATGCACCCCCTATCACAAAAATTACAGCTGATGGCATGTCGCTTGTCAGGAGATCCTTCCAGATGTTCGGAGTATCTTCGCGAACAGAAGAGATACTTCTCAATAGCTGGAGAAAAGGAACTAAAAAACAATACAAATCATATTTGCAAAGGTGGGACAATTTTTGCTGTGAACGGGACTATAATCCCCTTCAACCAACTATAATTGAAATATTGGAGTTTTTAACAAAATTATATGATGGTGGACTTGGGTATAGTGGTATGAATACTGCCAGATGTGCACTATCTGTGATTATCCAAACCTCTGCAGGCAAGCCGATTGGAACACATCCTTTAGTTAATCGTTTTATTAAAGCAGTGTATCAAACACGGCCTTCCCTTCCGCGATACCAAAGAACGTGGGATACGAGCATTGTACTGAATTATCTGAGAACATGGGAGGTGCTAGAGAAAGGTAAAATAAAACAATTAACTCAGAAAACAGCTATGCTCATAGCTTTAATCACAGGACAGAGATGCCAATCAATTTATTTAATGAACGTTGAGTATATGGATATAACTAGTATTTATTATAAGTTCTTAATTATGGACTTA
The DNA here is from genome assembly GCA_916610825.1 of Haliclystus octoradiatus. Lineage (NCBI taxonomy): Eukaryota > Metazoa > Cnidaria > Staurozoa > Stauromedusae > Haliclystidae > Haliclystus > Haliclystus octoradiatus. Next base: position 12,554,642 of record OU744453.1, read on the forward strand.
GTTAAACAATCAAAAGCAGGATCTGCACAACCTGTTATTAAATTAGACAAATTTATTGAGGATAGAAGTCTTGCATTTATACTCATTTACAGGCCTATCTGGAATACACTAAAGATATCAGAGGATCCAATAAGAAGCTATTTCTTAGTTATATAAAACCATACGGTGAGGTGTCAAAGAACACAATATCTCCATGGATAAGAAAGGTTATGTCAGAGGCAGGAATTGATGTGTCTGTATTTCGTCCTCATAGTACGAGATCTGCGTCAAGTAGTAAAGCTCAGGCTAGTAATGTACCTATAGAAAACATTTTAACAACAGCTTCTTGGAAAACAGATTGTGTTTTCCAGAAGTTTTACAATAAACCATGTGATAAACCGGGAGAGTACAGTCAAGCTATACTCTCTAATTCAATAAAGTAAACTGTATTTAAATCATCATCTGAATTTATTGTGACAGTTAATCAACTATATTATTGACAAATGGTTTGTTCTAAGCTAGGTTCAATTTCAGTTTTTAAATAATACGTTATGTTATGAATAGCTTATCAATTTGATATTAATTTAGCAGCAAATTGGCTGTCTATATTGTTTTACACATTAAATTTTGTTCATGTTAATCAAAGTTTTGATTTTTGTGTCATCCAAATTTGGATAACATGCAGACTATTTTGCATCCAGACTACTTTAAAGTCTCCATAGAATCTCTGCTGCGGTGGTCTGCGTTAGAATTGGAAATTAAACGAGACTTACCTGTAAGTTGATGTTTGATGTAGATTCTAACCAGACCACCACAGCAGCAGAGATTATATGCCCGCCCAATTGCAAACCCAACCCTATTGGAAGTCTGGTTACAAAATAGAAAATACTGTACCATGTCTTTGCCTTTGAACATTGAGTCTACACATTGTGCATGCGTTACTCCATATAATCTCTGCTGCTGTGGTGGTCTTGTTAGAATCTACATCAAACATCAACTTACAGGTAAGTCTCGTTTAGTTTCCAAGTTTTATCGTTAAAGGAGTCTTTAGAGGAATATGCAAAGAGGGGGTGAGTTAAAGGCTATTTGTCATAGGTTGTGTAGGGCACAGAAGGAGGGTCATCTGAAAGATCGTAGTATCTTTAGGAAAATACTAGAAACTACGTCAAAGAATTTGTTGGTTAAAGTATCACAAGGAAAAAGATACCAGCAGCCATTGCAGGAGTTTTACGAAGCTCTCCTTATCATGGGTGGACTCAAGCGGTGCAGTTTTGTGTCTTCCAACATGCAAGGTCCAAGCTTAAATGCTGTTTATACTTAGAGAAAAAAAATATACTATACCATTTTTATGTTGAATCGAGGCAAAAAAAACTTTGAAGGCAAAGCAAGACTTATAAAGCAGACAATTGAAAAGCAAAAGATATCAAAGGTCCCATGGCTAGCTGCTGAAGATGAAACAGCTGTGGAAGCAATGGTAGTGTATAATCAAGCTACTGATGAAATGATTGGTTTCTGCAGAGAAAAGGAAAATTGAGAAAATCCACACAAATGTATGCAAGATATCCATCTTTTTATTGGTAATGACAGCAAGTCTTGCGAAAAAATTGAGTCAGCATTTGAAAATTATACAATTGGTAAGCATGCTAGGGTAATTATACTCAAACCTTTGCACAGTAATTTACCTCGTGTAGTTTTATGCATGATGCCAACCTGTAACAAATTTGACAACAAAGATGTAAATCAATGGAGTCAAGTCGAGGCACTTTTCAAACAGTATATGGAGGACGACCTTGGACCTCTGATCGGTCACAGTTCCGACAGCGACAGCAGAAAAAGAAAGGTAATGATACAGGATACGACAATTACCAGATGAATCTGTAAACTATCAAAGTGAGAGATGTGATTTTTCTGGGTTTAAAGACAAACTAGACCCTTCAGAAGAACTTAAGAAGTTGGTCTTCATCAATTGTTTTAGCGATACAAGAATTACGCGAGAGTTATTAGACTATTTACGCCTTATTCCTACAGCCTCACTTGAAGACTTAAGAGAACGTGTACGTCTATATGAATTAACACAAACATTTCTTCAACGAACTACATCACCAAGTCAAGAACACAAAGAAATTATTAATGCCGTAGGCAATTCAACTCATCAAGCTGGGAATTCGAAACGCCTGAAGCGTTGCAAATTTTGTAATGACACACATCCACTACGTGCTTTTCTGGCCTACAACAAAACATGTAGTTATTGCAATAAACGTGGGCATTTTAAACACTGTTGTTACAAAAAGAAGAAGAGACCGCTACAGTTGATCACGTAGATATTGAATACGAAAGCGACGCCAATGTAGCCTGCGTCCAGACTAAAACGTTTCTGAAGGAAAGTGTAAATTCTGCGTAGCTGACAAAACAAAGCCGTTTTGCTGACACTGCACTAGACTTGCAAAAGCAGTGACTCAATCCTATTGGTTAGCTTTGCTCACGTGATGTTAATTCAATGCAAGCCAATCAGATTGTGGGTATCAGTCATGTGATCAACAAAAATTGGGCCACATTTAGGAAGACTTTCGGATTTGGAAGGCAATCTCATTTGATGAAAATATACAACGTATTTTTGAGTGAGTTAAATTTGTGTGAGTTAAATCCAGTAACAGTTATAATTCAGTGAAGAAAAATTCAAAGAAACTATTGACAGCTAATGTTTTATTTTCACATAAATTCTGTATAAATCCTTTTCGAGCGTACGGAGCACTTCGAAGATTTGGTGAGCGAGTTGGAATGTCACTTTAGAAAGTCAACAAAAATTTACAAATATAGGAGTTATAACATTGGTATGTTATAACATCGGGACACAAATGATCAATTCCTCCTTCGGTTAGACAATCTACTATACAAACAACACAAATTTCTACTCAATTTTTCTCTCGAATGAGTGTCATAAACTTTTTTCAATGATTTATTCCCAAGCTTGAGTGTTTTTTAATTGTAACTATATATCATGTAGTTGAGGTTAAAATCCAGACCTATTTGGGGGGTTCGAAGTACGTCCTACGTACAATCGTTATGCTGGAATTGCCTCGTTTGAAATTTTGCCATCAGATGCCACGAGGCATTAGTGTACGTACTGCATTACCTGGAATCATGTGATCTTGGTCAGCCTCTGTACTGTAAGGGTGTAGTCATTCTTGCATGTGCTAGCTTGCACAATTGCATATCAGGATGCTGTTCTAATATATGCCACAACTGAGGAGTCTCTCAACAAGCGACTCAATGCTGTAATAGAACGCTTTAAATTACGCAGACTTTCCATTAATGTTAAGAATCCACTCAACGAGCTTCTGAGGTCTCATTTTTAGGAAACCGTATATCCGCATCCGGAATTCAACCCGACGACTGGTTAGTTAATAAGATTAGCAGTATGCGTGCTCCACAAAACAAAAAAGAATTAGAGTCATTTATCGGTCTAATAAATTTTTTTGGCCGCTTTATCCCCAATTTTGCAGACACAATAAAGCCTCTGAATTCACTTCGAAAGAATGACACACCTTTTGAATGGAACAATAACTGTGCTCGATATTTTGAAAATCTTAAATCTGAACTTTCAAGTCAACCCATTGTTCAACCTTATTCTTTGCTAAAAGAAGCAACTTTAACCACTGACGCATCCGATAGCTGCATTGCAGGTGTTCTCACTCAAAACAGTCAGCCTATAAATTTTTATCTCGAAATCGCTAACTCCTGCTCAGCAAAAATATTCAACAACCGAACGAGAAGCCCTTGGCATTATCTGGTGTGTTGAAAGGTTACGCCAATTACTTTTAGGTCGTCATTTTACTCTCATTACAGGTCATAAGGCCTTAATTCAACTGTTTGGTGCTGACCAGCCCATTCCAAAAACTGCTTCTGCTCGTATCAGTCGTTGGGCCATAAAATTAATGGCATATGATTTTGTTATTCGGCACAGGCCTGGAACTGAAATTTGTCATGCTGACGCTCTATATCGCCTCTCAGTGTCTTCCTCTATTTCACGTGAAGACGTCGTTGCGTCTGTTGAATTAGCACGTAGCTGTGACGAGGCTTTTATTCCACCTGTTCTGGCTTTTTCTGATTTACAAAGTGCTACAAATCTTGATGTTGTTGCTAAATCCATCAAAGAGCGAATTATTACTGGGATTTGGACTGCCCCCAGTGAAGCTGAGCGTCCATTTGCTTGACTGAGTCAAAATCTAACTATACATAATGACGCTATTTTTTTCGGTTCCATTTCCTTTATTCCTAAATGGCTGAGTACATCTATTCTTGAAAAGGCACATTCCACCCATCAAGGTATAAATTAAACTCAGCGCTTTCTTGCCAAGAGTGCTTGGTGGCCAGGCATGGCTCGCGACATTGACCGTTATGTATCCTCGTGCGAAATATGCTGTAATCTGCGTCATAAGACTGCTAAATCAGTGCATGAATGGCCAAAAGTTAGCCCCTAGGAGAGATTACATATGGATTTCAGTCATGTTCCAGATACAGGAAATAAATTATTAATTGTTGACGCTGGTAGCGGCTGGATTGAAGCTTTCAGATGCCCAGACCGGTCTGCTGCAAATATCATGCGAATATTTTCGTCACTTTTTTCAGATTTGGGTTAGATTAATATCATCATGTAAATATACCTATTTCATTCTAGATGAAGGGAAGTTGTGATATTACGTAAATGTTATTTATATATGTATTTAGTCCTTTTGTTATAATCCCTCTATATGTTAACCTCGTTTTCATATAGCCTATATAAGCAAATGATCATAATTAAAATACAAGATTCTGCTAGAGCTTGCGTTGTACTTGTTGACTCATGAAACCGCTTTATCATTAATTATTGTCATACGACAAATTTTTTGGAACTTTTTGGGTAGCATTAACAGAATTTTTGAAACTTTTTGGGTACTCCACTTTTTTCCAAAGTGGCACCCCCCCCGTCTCTGAAGAACTGGAGTTACCCCCCCCCCCCCACCGGGACTTCAATACTCAGAAGAGAGCTGCTGCCATTGATGATTTCTCGAAAACACTTTTCAAACTCTTCAACAATTCCATTTGTGGAAAACTATTGGAGAGCGTACGCAGTAGACGCAACATCAATTTGATGGACAATGCAAGGTCGATGAAAAAATTTGCAGCACACTCCATCTTCAAATCTTGCAAGAATTGTCATGAAAATCGTTGTGCTGTAGAACCCTCGTTTCCTGAAATTGTCCTAAATCGACCTATTATGCCGGATTCTGTGTCCTCGATTTATCGAAATGGCTAATGATTGATTTTCCTTACGATTATATGAAAAAGTGTTACCCTGGCAACCACTCTAAGGTATTGTTCACTGATACTGATAGCTTGGCTTATGTTATTCAAACTGATGATTTATACCGAGATATTCAAGGTGTAAGTGATTGGTTTGATTCAGTGGGTACCCTAAAGAACATCCTTGTTATTCACCTGCAAACAAAAAGGTGGTTGGATATTTCAAAGATGAATTGAACAGGTCCATTATGAAATCGTTTGTTGGTCTTCACTCCAAGATGTACGCCTATCAATACGATGAGAGAGAGGTGAAACGTGCCAAAGGTTTCAAACGGTCGACAGTTCAAAAGACATTAACGTTTGATGATTACAGAACCTGTATCTTTGACAATGTCACACTGATGCGCAATATGAGTACCATCCGATCCATCAACGATCAACATTATTCTCTTGTTGTCAACAAGAAAGCTCTGTCCTCTTATGATGACAAGCGATATCTATTAGATGATGGCTACTCAACTCTACCTCACGGACATTACTCAATTGAAGATCAACAACAACAATAGCTTTTTCTATATAAGTACTATCAGTGAATCTCTGTGAATCGGATTACGGATTCAGATTATGTATTCAGACGATTGGACAATGGTATCATCGTTTTAACTTATTGTTTAGCTAAATTATGAACGAGAGAAATAATAATAAAAACAGACAATTTTGTATATATTAAATCATGTTTTATTATTGTTAAAAAAACCAATGTGTGCATGATTGATTATATTCAATGTATCTATGTGAATTATTATTATTATTATTATGAATGACATTTTGTTCTATAACATCTACTATTATTATTTATCAATATTGAATCAATTTTATAATTAATTGTATGTGTGATTGCTCTATAAAATGAATATTCTTTGTAATTAAATCAGTTTTATTAATAAATGCACATCTAGTATTCTTAAGATATATATTTATATAATGAATCAGGTTTTTCCATTCTAAAACAAATGGGTGGTTCTAATATGAACTATTGAGAAAATTGATTATGTTATACGTCTATTATAGACCAGTGTAATCATCACCTTGTGCATAAGCATCTGTGAGACGTTCTTTGAGTTCATTCATCCACAGGCTATTTGATAACAAGTGTTCCGTGGTGAAATTAGGCCACATACTTGTAACTCTGCTGATGTGACGGAATGCCTTGTTGTGAGCTTCTGCGATGTCCACCTGTTTTATTACGTCATCAAAACAAAGACGTATGCATTCATCTGCTGTGGAAAATGTACATACTTCAAGACCCATTATGTTCTGTTCCTCATCTCTACATCCCATACACATGTCTTTAAGACAATCCCGTACTTTAGGTGCCATTTGATCTACAAAAGCAGGAATTGTTTTGCGTAATTGTCTTGTCAATACCGTAATTTCAGAACTATCTCCATCAGCGTTAGTGGTTATCAGCTATGTCCTTTTATGAAAGAATTCACTGGGTGACGAATAACACTTCTGACAGGGTAAGAAAAGTCACTGTCTGCCACTTTCATATCGGGTAACTGCTTTTGTAAGTTGAATACGACTTTTTCATAACCTGAAGAACTTTGATCACTTCTTCTAAATTCTCGACGTTAACAATAGTGTGACCACATCCTTCTCTCGATGATGATGATTTATTACCAACTTGCCCCTTATCAACTGTTTGACTGAACATAAACGTCATTTGAGAGACTCGATTTATCACTGTGATCCACAAATGCTTTACTTGTTAATTGTAGTTCTTAATACCTTGATTTCTTAAGATCTTTAAATGTTTTGCAAAACAAGATTCGTCTCCATTGTTATTAGGTTGTCGATCATTCGTTCAGTGTGGTAATTCAACCTCTTTATTTTCAGGGACTTGAGGCTTCGTTATCTTTGTCGATGGGGATTTTCCCAGTTTGATAAAATCGACATTTCGGCGTTTCAATTCTTTGTCACCATTAGCTTGTGTAACAGATCCACTAATATGGCGAGGCTTGTGAGATGTTCTCTTGTTGTGTTTTGAAGGTTGAATCACCTCAATGATTGAAATATCATCGTCATCCATCTTGTCTGGAACAATTGGCTGACTATTTACTTCAGTTGGCTTATTCATCAGTGAATCAAGCGTTTCAGATTCTGACTCAGTAAATGGCATGACAATGAATTCCAAATCATCCATTAAAGACATTATTCATAAAAGCAACTCAACTGCTATACCGTGCATCAAATTGAAATGAAATGAAATGATTTTCAAACGACGCTTTAATAGCCGTGTTTGATTGACGTGTTTGTCATTCAATCGTTGCGATTTTGGTAATCGGATTAATGGATCGTTGTGCTAAAACCGGAGAGTTGCGAGTTGCGCTAAACCGGATCGTTGCGCAAATACCGGATTGGCTGACGGATCGTTGCGCTAATACCGGATTGGTTGACCGGATCGTTGCGCAAATCGTTGCGTTTTTACCAGAGTTTCGGATCGTTGCGTCGTTGTGCCTATTGTCTGGCCCAGGAACCGCCAAATACATCTACTTTAACCAACCTTTCAACGCTAGCGTCGAAACCAATGTCGGGAGGAATTTTATAAAACTTATCGAGAAACATTTTCCTAAATCTAACAAACTAAAAAAAATATTTTCAACACAAATAATTTCAAGGTTAGTTACAATTGCATGGAAAACGTAGTTATGATAATAAAGAGACGCAACAGAAAAATAATTCACGAAAAGAAGAACACACAGACCGACAAAATGTGCAACTGTAGGAGAAAATCGAATGTTCGCTTGACTAAAATTGCCTTACAAACAAACCTTGTCTACAAAGGAAAGATGAAACACCAGACCACTTAGAAGGCAACGCCCACATCGACCTTACTGAAAGAACATGTGAAGATAGATGCACATAACACAAACTCAATTCAAAACACAAGAAATACAAACATAGCAGAAAACTTTCAAGCATAGATAAATCTAAAAGAAAATAATAAACAATAAAATATCAACTTATTGTTTACGAGCAAAGCATTATGTCATCAGATGGATGTTTACACAACAAGAATATGTTGTAAAGAAATAAAATCGTTGTTTTTCCTTCGATTGAATATATTCATTACCAACAATTGTTAACGTAACAATTTGTCAAAAATGTGTTACATGTGCTTCCCCAGTTAATAGATGCGTTGACATAAAAATTACCTGACATTAAGACTTGGTGGTATGTCATGTTATACAATTTTAAGCATAACATTGTGATAATCTGTTCAGTTTATTTACTAATATACTTGTTAATCAATCTGATTCATTAACAATTGTTAGATATAGAATAAATTAAATCCAATAACTGTCTCAGAAATGAGAACTGAGACTCTACTGTTAAAAAGTAATTAAGTTCGTATTCATTTTCTTAATGAATATAGAATGAAGTTTCCATACGTAATCATTGTCAACCACATACTGCAATTGCATATTCTGTTACTGAAACACATTCCCAAGAAAGAGGGTCATTTATGATAACAGAGCCATGTTCTCTAGAGCCACAGTTACAGCCATCATGAGTCTAGAAGAGATAATTAACATTTCCAGTAAGGTAATATAGTTACTAATCATTGCATTGTCTTATTTTTGAATTTTAGACTAACAGATTGTAGAATGCAAACTTGTAGGCAACGCATTGGTTGTTTATTTATAGTGGAAATATATTGAAAATTACATACGGCATGGAAAATATTTCTTTAAGCGTGGATTTCTATGTATTCATCATAGGTTCTACAGCTTAACATAAATAAATTATCTCTATCAAAGTTTTAATAATAAATTGTTTGTGATCCCGGGTTGTCTTCGGTATGTTTTATTCGGGGGTCTGCCATTTTTAGAAATGGGGAAGGATGGTAAAATTTCCCAGCGAGCGGAATCAAGACCGTAAGATTTCATGCTTTTACGATATAAAACAAGGAAGAAGTTTTAAAAATCTAAAAGTTTCAAAAATATCCTATTTTGACACCGAAAAAGTTCACGAGCATCTGGGAAAAGACACGTCTCTATATAACCGATTTATGGAGGGGTCCCTCCCCTGGTTTATGATATTAACTGTAGTTAGATTAATGGGGTTATACTGTAGTTAAGTATTAGAAAATTATTCAAGCTATCGATTGGAAACTTTTAGTAAGTACGGATTAATCAAACGTCAAGATTGTCCCAACTCATTTGTTCTCTCCTCAATCGAAGAAGTTCATTTAATAGCTAATTTTCTAGAGAGTGTATTTGTAGACTGTTAGAGAGAGAGACTTACGTTTGCTATTGGGTATCTTCTGAAGTCAGATGATAAGAGAACTAGACTAGCAATCACATATTATGGACTAGTTTTGTCTGAAATTTAGTGAGACTTTCTTATTTCAACTCTTTAATATCCACAATATGTAATTTCTAGCAAATGTGATTGATATTGCCATATTAATTTTGTCGAGTTCCTATTTCATAACGTTTTTGTCATTGATCCTGTATGAATATTTCATAGCGTTTATGAAAAATCATTTTCAGATAGATCAGATAGAAAATTATCACTCACAACCTGAGCACATTAAGTCTTCCGAATCTCCTAGTTATATGCACGTTCGAATTATTGCTAAAATCACCCAATTTTCTATATGACAAACAATGGAAAAGATGCAGAAATGCATAAAAACGCGTTCTGCAAGTCTACCATTAGTTGGCTGTGGATTAACATTAAATCTTAATCAGATTTGTCACACATGCATTTATGTTTGCGACATATGTAATCCTTGGAGAATCATGATACGTTAGTAACAGTTGTTCTACCATAGAATATGTGACAGTTTATTTCCAAAGAATGACGTCACAATGTAAAGCATTTTAAAATAGTTAGTTCATGTGTATACTCTAGGATATACATTTTTCAAAAGTTACCATCGAATTTTGGAGATATAATTTTGTCCCAAGGGTAAAAATATATGGGACAACAACATGGTATTAAAATGTATATATCGCCTTTTTAAACAACGGATTTGGATAGAACTACTTTTTCTATCCGTAAATGTCGCAGTTGCGTTTTTTGGATAGTGCGACTCTTTGTCAATGTAGACCTTGAACATGGTATTTTGAAGACTCTCGCGTCCCATTTTTTAAATCAAAAAAGGAACGATATTATTGCTATATGTAAAAAAACTGTAGCTGCACTGCTGGAAGCCTAAAGTTTTTCGTCTCAAAATTCACCTAATATCTATTTCGGTCATATTTATCTCAAGTCGCAGTATCTTTGCGTAGAAAAACGATAATCCTAATGATGTGATAAGTATTTTCTAGAAAGTGTTAAAACGATTGAGCACATGTAACTTTCCTAAACCATTCAGCGGAGCGTTGAAGCAAAGAAAGAACGATAAAGTCCTGAAATGCACTGATAAGTGGCTTAATCTAGGGTCCTGGGAAGTAGGAACTGACAGGGTCATGCTGTTACATGTGCTCAATTCAGCAGCAGAAGGCATATTTCTTGTCTACAAGTAGACTTTGTGCAATTTAACAAAAGAGCTAAGCAGCGGGATTCAAAGATAGTGTTAAACCTCAGTAAAATTTCATTTAACTACAATTAATCTAATCATATTCACACATCCTATGAACAGTTATATGATTTAGACGTTCAGACGTACGATGATAATTGTTGTACGACATTATTTAAACAATAGAATGACATCAGAGTTATAACATTACAGGACTTACAGATTACATAACATTAAAGACAATAGAAATTTCACAAACTCCCCCTCCCCAAAATATTCATATGTTTGGAGAACCATAGCAACTTGGAGAATCTGCGCTACGAGCAGACCGGCGTATAATAGAGTCATGTGCAGTTGTATCGGCAGAGACCAAAACAGGTCGACTGCAATCAGATTGTTGATCATCATCATCATCATCATTATCATTCAATTTATTTCAACTCGTTTTTGACTGTTAATTAGATACAGTTGCCATAGATTGCATGTTTTATTAAAAATCGAGGCGTGTAAAATGACATAAGTAATATTAATAATATACTAATAAACTATAAATGTATATAGTTTTTAATAATGTTTATAAAGCTAGATATTCCACTTCTACTGTAATAATGATGTTACGTCAATATTCTTAAGCTAGGATCCAAGATGCTGTTTTTTCTCAATTTTGTCTATGCCAAATTTATGGGAAAGCTGCGGCGAGATTTAAAGTCAATTTCTATACAAATAATTTCAATGTCTTCGTTTTCGAAAGCATACCTGCGTCGAGGTTTTAATTCGTTCAGAACGTAACAGAGTGATCCTCAATCCCTCGAATTTCGATCGTGTCTAAACAGCTTGTGATTATAATTCGATTTGACACTAAGTATTGCAGAGGGGTTCAAATGAAGATAATTTTGTTTCAAAAATACATATGATATCGGAAAGATTGTTCTCTAATAAAGGCGAGATGCACTGCCATTTATTATGAATACCATTAATATTCCAATATAACAATTTTACATCCTTCTGAGTTCGATAAGCATAACAAGATAGTTGAAAACATGATAATCTAAATGTTCTATATTAACCAGAGTTCTCCTCAGAAGGTGAAGTTTAACCTTGAAATCACTTCTCCTCCCTCTCTTTCTGTGTTTACGTTTACGACTCTCCATAGCAATCTCCGATCTTAATATTGAGCTTAAAGTAAAACCACCCGTAAAATAATATAAATAACAATAACAGTAATATAACTATATAAAAACTATTTAAAAACTCTTAAAAATGTAAAAGTTATGTCTATTAGCAGATAAAATTAGCAGCGCGCGGTGGAGCGCCCGTCGCGCATGAAGGCGTCAAGTTAACTAAAGTCAATTCACCTGAAGATCAGTAGGGTTACAAGAAGCTACAAAAACATGAATATACTAAAGCACTCAATGTATGACTGCCTCGGGAAATAGTGATTTTTATTTTACTCGATGCCTTACATTAAATGTCTATTATTTTCTGGACTGTGCAACCACAGTGGACACTAAATATCGATACTGGTTGCATTTTATTTATGATTTGACAATATTTATCTTTTTTATTTACTAAACTTTTATATCGGTTGAGCTTAGTCTTCCATGATTGGGTTGTTTGTAAGTAAGATTAATATGGAGCTTTCATTAATCCGAGAACATTTTAGTATGTAAAACATTAAATTAATATTAAATCGGAAATCATTAACTCGAAGTTCCAAAGGCCTTCCGCAATATAACAAACTTGATTCTGAGATTGGTTTTATTTTTAAAAATGGCTGCCATGCGCTCGCTAGACCTATTCCACATGTCCCTGTACTTCACTTCGCTTCGTATAGGAGACATGTAAAAAATTAGGTCAAAAAGTGATGCGCTCATTTCAGAGAAATGAAATGACCAATCACAGCTCAGCATTTGTGGCGTATCTTGGATCTTTGCAGTGATTGGTCTAATTACTAAATTTATGAAATTATTTGTGACGTATACCATGAGACAACTTACAACTCCTTCAGGAGCAAAATATTATTCAAAGTTTGAATTTCGAATGTATTTTCAATGCTCCAAGCAGCTACACTATGCTCGTTTTGTGAGTGTTTCGTAGTAGTTTAAACCAAAGATTTTAAGCTTTTGAGATCAATCCTATTTTTATTTAATATATCAAAATGCTTCTATTGGGTATTTAATTCGTTTTATCTGAAGATGTGCCTGCTTAATAAAGTTTATAAACTACCAAATATTGTTACGTCGTTTAATACGCTGGCTCAAATGTGTTTTATTGTAGTTCAAACCAAGGTTTAAGGTTTTTAAACTCGATTTTTTGTTTATGAAATATATCAACATGCTTTAATGCGTGTAACGATTGTTTTGTCTGGAGATGTGCCTTCTGAATGTACAATCGATTGATGTCGAACTGTAAACCTAACACATGCAACTTGGAAGAAAACACTGAATGCCCTAAGAAATAATCGCAGCAATTGTGAAGATCGACATACTAATTTAAACTTTGATTACCTGTATGAGTTGAAAAAAGCTGGTAAACTGGCATTAAACGGTAAATTGTCAGCATGCAAATATTGCAATTTTCCGTGTATGTGGCGGACACACTTTTCATTCTAGCGGCATAACATTGGACTTCATTACGGATATTTTTATCATTATTTTATAGAATGGATTACAGTTAATACTTTTCTGTGATATGAATGATTTGAATACATCTACTTTACTTTATTTTTAAATGTTAGTAATGTGAATGTCAGTAATATTTCTTTTGTGTCGGAACAACATTAATATATTAGTTCGGCTGAACGTTGTTTTTTCTTTGATACGTTGTAGAAGTTGTGCTTCATTCCGTTACTCAATTCATATCTGCAATATTAATTCACTTCGATCGAAATGTCTAAGATTTGTAAAGCTACAAAATTACGTTATGTTTTAAAATTTCAAATTGATTTAACTATGTGATGTCGATAAATGTCCATCCGTCTTGACAGCTGTTGTTTTCGTTTCTTGGCCTGCACATACTTGACAGCAGGAGCTCGTGGAGCGCATGCGTATTAGGGTCAGAGTTTTCTCAGTGGAAGATATCAGTGAAGTGAAATGTTGAAAGCACCGAGCCTTGGTGTATGGCAACCATTCAATACGTACAGTACCTGCATCCCTGAAATAACTTATCAACTAAAATACAGACACATTATCATGAGTTTGCAAAAATAGATAGGAATGAATAGTTTTGGATAACATAATATTTTTCTTACTGCTGTGTTTGTGCATTTGACCCAGAAACGTTGGTAATCGCTCAATGTGGTCATCTTGGCAACATCACATAAATCTGGATCCATTCGCAGAATTTCCATGGAGGCAGCTTGGCATAATTCATTAGCATGAGCTAGTGAAACTGTATGGGAAATAATAGATTTGCTCGGAAATAACTTTACAGTAATTATTATGTGGGGATTCATAAATTCTAACGATAAAAAGCACTGGATTTTGTTAGATGATTCTAGCTATGTTGGCTATACATCCAGATACCTTCAGCAACGTGTTGATTGACACAGAGCTTCGGCTGTTGGCGCACGTTTAACTGCCCGGAATAGCCATCACACCTTCCGTGTTTTGAATAAATGCAAAAACAAAACTGATTGTCTTATTTATGAAATGCCTGCAATCAGGCACATCAAGTCAGCACTCAACACGCAATCGGATTCTTTGACATTCTAGTTGTCTGTTTAATGTCCTTGTAATTTATCTATTAATTTCCTTTGTAACTCAAATTTACTCAAACTTCATATATTTGTTGTTTATTTTTATTCTTATTCATTTATACCATAATGATGACATAATGATATGAGATAGAAAAACATTGTGAAGTCCCGTGTTTTTATCGCTGTCATTTGTTACGTTGCTATGTGATATATTTAAGAATGTAATAGCCTGCATCCAGACTTGAAAGTTTCTTAAAGGGGCAAAATTGACCGGCGGCCGCTGCGAGCTCAAATTGAATTTATGCTTAGCGTAATTCAACCGTTTCGCTTTGAAACTATTGTTACACGCAGGCCTAATTTGTTATAAATTAATGTCAAAAATGAACATTGTGTTATAAAGAAGAAACATGCACGTGTTCCAAAGTGCGTAGCGCCTACCGGTCATTTTTGCTCCTTTAAGGAAAGTGTAAAGTACGCCTAGCGGACCAAACAAAGCTGTTGTGTGGACACTGCAATAGACTTCTGTCACCTATGAAAACATTAATTTTCGGTCTCATGGTGTAAAAACTTGAGAAAAAGTGGTTAAAACAGATTAACTTTGTGTCTCTCATTTTATTGAAAACTTATAGAAACTGTTTTTGTTTGCATAGTGTACTGTTTAACCAGAAGAATCAAGGATTTGGTCACCAATGTTATCGCTATATTTGTAATCTTGTGCTGACTTACTAAAATGACATTTGCTCATCAAATATTCGGTTTATAGTGAACTTTCGAAAGGTTCATAAAATAATACATGAGAGTTTTTCAAGAGCTTCTTTGAACACTGAACTACAATCATAACAGTCCATCAAATTTTAATATTACTGGATATCAAAACAAATTTTGCTCACTCACAATAGTTTTATATTTCCACCTAATGGATTACCTTCTGATAGTCTTCTGGATTGTAACCCGACTTTTGTTTATAACATAAATGATACCGACTATCTGATTAGCTGATCACGAATCAGAATCACGTCTGTGAGCAACGGAAAACCTACAAAAATTCCATTGTTGGGGGCAAGGGCAAAATTCTTGCCTCGTTTTCGCTTACTTTGTCAAATTGACACACACTGGTCTTGACGCATGACCCTATAAGTTTTTGTTGGCTTAAGGGGAATCACGTGCTGTCATTTTGTTTGGCTATTTTTTTGCATTAAAAGTATGAAAATCACGCGGTCTTTCGTCTTTTTCAAGAGGTTCGAATGAGCACAAGGTAAATTTTTTCGCTAGACTCTCTTGTGATTTTCCTGTCACTTCGCTTCGACGTCAATGAAACATACAAGCTAAGTATTTCATTTGTTGATTACATTTACTTACTGTTATCTAACTTGTATTGTGTTCTTGTCAGTTGTTATTTGTTCAAAGCTATTCTCAAACATTTGAACAGTTTTATCTTGTCAAGATTTTCAAGTTCAATTGATTTTTTGTCAGTTTGAAACATTTGTGTGTTCACACAAGTCCCTCTAATATACAATTCCATTCAATCTACCAGAAACATACTTATTTCAGCCTTTTATCTTTAATTTATCGTTCTGTCAAGTTCATTACGTTGTCTCGATAGGGCCCATATGTATTTTCGTATTCTACGAAGCTATCCATTATGATTGAGTCACTGTTTCTCCAAGTCTAGTGCAGTGTCAGCAAAATATCTTTGTTTTTGTGCTGCGCATACCTGATGCTTTCCTTACGAAACATTTGTAATCTGAATGCAGGCTATAGTATTATATACATTCTGGCAGTAATCAAAATCGTCAGGATACATGTCCATATATGTCCAATAAATTGATTAAATGATTGCATAAAAGTACAGTAATCACTGCTTTGAAACTATATTTACATCATTTGCGATTCAGATTTGTAAAAGCGATAGACATGAATATATTCCTGGAAGCGTGTATAAGAGGTATTCAATGTCTGAAACAGGAAAAGAGGCCATACATAATGTACGTACTCAGTAATGTGCCAATGTCTGACACTCCCTTCTGCGTAGGAAATGCTACTCTTTTTACCACCCCTGCATTTTAATGAATTTTGTTTTTGAAGGCATACAATAGACAGTATGCAGCAGGTTTTAGAAAAAAAACATTTTTCACGGTTATATTGAACTTATAGTATATCTTTTATGCAATAAGATTCGATTTAATCATCAATAAATGATAAGTAATCGCAATATAGTATTTCAAATAGTAGCAAATAGACAGTCAAGATACGTACCTACTTTGATTTTTGACACCCCCTTCTCCGCTGTACGCTTTTTACCTGACCCCCTCCCCCTCAACGGAGTACGAACTTTATTGATGGCCTCAAGTTACTTACCGTATCCTTCGTCTGCATAAGAAACAAAACCACAAGACCCTATGTTACATGATTGACTCTCTGTACCGTTTCCTGTGCATCCAGTTGCTACCTCTGGTGGATTTCCTTGATGGCATGTTCTATTTCTGCTTTTAATTCCCAACGAACAAGACATTGAACACGCTATCCATGATTGCCAAATTCCCCACGAAGCTAATACATAAAGAGAAAAAATTATGTAAGCAGATGAAAATTCCTTTTACCCCGGCTAATCAGTCACAGCTATTTAGTTAAATTTCCCCATCTAGAAAGTCATTTTGCACCATTTGCTACAGCAATTAATCTCAATTTCCGCATCGAAAAGTTACGCATCTGATTAATCGCAGCAACTAATCGCAGACGTACTTCGATGTGTTTGTGGGCGCTGGATGGTTAGTTTCATTTGATCTTGCCATTTTCATTGGATAAGTTAAACAATTGCCACATCAAAGACATAAGTTGCGATTGGAAAATATTAATAAAATCATTTTGCTATAACATGTACTGCGCTTTCACAAAAGGGATGATGGAAAACTGCAAAACAGCTTGTTTATGTTTAACTGGGAAAGAATTTCGCAAAGAATTGGAAATTGTCATGTACGTTATGTTATGTAGCGTAGGTCATCATTGAAGAGAGATAGGGAGTGCCACAAGATGACTACTAGCGAGCATGCGGTTAAACATAAATAGATAACTGTAAACTACGTATGTCACTTAACTTTTACATGGTGTCAGATGTTGGATTGCTGTATTATATAGTCAATTGATTGCACGAATGTTTTCACGAAACCAAATTCATTAACATTTAGTATACATGTATGTGTATATATATTTCAACCATATTTGTAAAACTCGAGAGATTTTCAAATGCTGTTCTACTATTTTGATTGGCTTACTCCCGTGTTTGGATCACGCAAGCCAAAACAACTTAGACATCATGAGAGAAAAAACATCCAAAATTTCTAAATAATTGCAAATAAATAATTGCATTATTAACATCAACATTGATGATACATATTTCAGAGTACAGTATTATAATTCAAGGCAATCTTCTTCTTTGCGTTATTTGCTTGGTTATGGTGGCCATTCCGAGACAAAAATGCCCTAATAAAATGGCAAAAACGTTTGAAACTGCAGAAATGAGAAACAAGACAGATCAAGATCATAGCGTTCGAAAGTGTTTCGAAAGTAGAACTCTGGATCTGTGATTCGAAGAAAGGCAAAATATGACACAGACGTGAAGATTTATAGGAGAAAATTGATCTAATCAGTCAAACCTTTTAAGTTAAATTCGTTTAAAAGTAGTAAAAATATGTTTTATTTCACAAAAGGGTTACTGCACGGCAGCCTTGTGTTTGGGCTCTCTGATACCAACACTTGGGATGTTGGGAGACACTCGAAAGATGAAAAACACTCGCCCTACGGGCTCTCGTTTTTCTGATGCTTTCTCGTTTCTCCCAACGTCCCACGTGTTGGTATCAGAGAACCCAAACACGGCTGCCGTGCAGTAGCCCTTTATTGTAAAACGATAGAATGATTCCTTGATTTGATTGGTCGTTGAGCGTGCACGTAAAAGTCGATGAAGGCACGCGGAGTCCTTTGTTCTAGAGTCGTCGAATGATTCCTCGCAATTTGATTTGTCGATTGAGCGCGCACGAAAAATAGATGAAGGCACGCGGGAAAGTTGAACCAGGGTTTCTCAGGTTTCGGACACAGAGGTTTCTGATTACCCCCAAACAAAATCAAAACAATTAAAATGGTAAAACGAAAATTTAATTTCGGATAAAATTTACTTAATAATAATAATGATAATGTCGATAATAGTAACAATGGTTGCAGGTTCATGCAATTAAAATATTCAAAGGTGAGTTGCAATTACACTTTATTTTTACAACATACATGAAAGCATGATTTAAATTAAAATATTTGTATGTTATTAATAGAATGGGCACTTGTTAATGAAATTAACGTAGAACTCGAAGAAATGACACCCGAGAATCTCGACTTTACGCAGAAGTACGGAATAAAGATGGTCAAGACTATTCAAATGTCACGAGCGTCACCTCAGCCAATCACCTACAAACAAAGAAATAAGATTTAATGAGGTGACCTTTAAAAAATCCAATTTTATTTTGAATGCAAAGATCAAGGAGCTTAAAAGAAATGGTAAAGAGAAAGTTACCCACAAGGAGGCGATTACAGAAAGCGACCTTATAAAATTAAAGGACAGTGAGTTTTTTCAATTGACCGCCCCCATACACTGCTACAAAACGTTTGGTTTAACATTAATATATACTTTTGTAGAAAGGGAAGGGAAGGACAGAGGTTGCTGAAAATCTTCAGTTGAATTCAAAATTTATGAAAACAATGCAGAATATGCAAGAATCAGCCATAATGAGCTAGATAAAAATCATCAAGGGGGATAGAGGTAAAAGGCGATTACTTTAACATGGGGAGATTATATAAAAGTAACAATAAAAATGATGGCTATACAACCCTGAAAGTATACCTTTCAAAATTAAATCCAAATTGCCAAGCACTTTTCCAGTATCCAAAGAGAAAGTGGACAGCTGACGCTCACGACAATATATGGTATGCAAATCGTCCTTTGGGAGTAAATAAGCTTGGCTTAATGATGATGTATATAGGTGAAGATGCAGGACTTTCACAGCCATACACAAACCATTGCGTTAGAACTACCTCAATAATTTTACTGTCGAATGCTGGCATGGCCAACCGTCATATCATGTCAATCTCTGGCCATAAAAATGAGGCTCAATCATTGCAATTTTATAATGCGCAGGGCCATCAGAAAATCAACTAAGGAAATGTAGTGATGTGATATCAAATGCACTGGGAAATTCTGATGCTCTTCCTGTCAATCAAGCTGGATGCAGTTTTAGTTTGTCCTTGCCATCAGCACCAGTTGCAGGGCCGTCTACGTCTTCGGGTTATAATCATCATCCAGTTCAACCAGCTTTCAACAATTGCTCGATCGCATCCATTACCATCAATTATAACAGTTACATAATTTATATCTCTTTAATATTATAAAATAGTTCAAATGTTACATTGTTAAAGTAAAGTTAAATTAAAATATAATATGATCATTCATGTAGCGTATTTTCTCTGATCTTCCATCGCCAACAGTCTAAAATATAATAGCGGGATTTTTTGCATCGATCACATGAGGCGTCTAGTCCAACCACATCACGTGATCAAAACCGCGATTCTAATTGGATCAAGCCGTGTTCGATTTTTTCGTGAATGGCGTTGACAGTTTTGTTGATAAAAATAAAATTCATATAAACTTCGGAGACTAGAAAGATTAAATCAGTATGATTTCCGTTTTAGAAAAGCGTTCATGCACGGGTTTTGCCATGCTTCATGAACCCTTTAATGAATTTGGAAAACATGTACATGGTTGTCGTCATCCGAAAGCACAAACTATTGTTTAATTGGATGAATTACTGTTAATTTCTGATTTAGTTAACATTTTCTATCTAGTAATTATATTATAAATGTTCATGGTACTAAAATTTCAGCCAACAACATTTCGGAATTGTAACTCTCAATGATAAGTTGATTTAATAGTTTTGAGGAAGATTTTCTTGAAATGTTAATGCTGAATGAACTCAAATAGGAACAGATATTCCAGAGAGTGGGAAACTTGTGTGCTGGTAGACGTTGTAACTATTCTGTTGTAGCAAAGCGTACACAAAATTTGTTTTGCTGTCGATGTACATTTTTCATTTGCAGTTTGAAAACATTTCTCAAGATAATAGGACGAGTTTGATAAATATTTGTGTGTAGAAACATAACTTAATAAATAAAGGTCTTTCAGTTAAATATCTTATAAGTTTTCATTAGTGGTTCGGTGTGCATCAATCATGGATCCACAAAGTATCCGAATGCATCTTTTATGGAGCTTATTGATAATATTTATATGCGGGCTGTTGCTCCATGTTGCCAGACAATAATCTATATGTGGTTTTATTATGACTGTATAAATCTGTAATTTGGGAATCATAGAAAGAATCTTTTGAGCGAACTAGAGTGTATATATATTTCTAATTTTGGAACTGACCATGTTGATGTGAGCTTTCCAGTTCCAGTTCCAGTTGATATTTTTATTGGTTTTGCTTTGACCACATTGTTCTAAAATTCGGCCATTGAGTTTGATTAGTATTTTGTTGGTCAGTTTGGAATGGCTGAAAATAAGATATTTAGTTTTATCTGGACGAAATGTTAGTTACTTATCAGTGAACCATTGGTACATAACATGCAGCTCTTCATTGACATCTCGCTCAAGAGTTTTGATTGAATTGGATGGAGAGTTGTATCGTCAGAAGATAAATTAGATAGAAATGTTGTTGACTTTGGTAAATCATTACTTACACACCTATTACGAATACATTGATTAAAGCATTTCAGGAGTTCTACGATGCACGAAAACACATGGTTTTTGGACGCTATCAATTTTGGTCATGCAGACAAGATGAAGGAGAGAATGTTTCTCCTTCAGGACCCCTGTCTCTCAGATGTTTAGTCAGCTTGGTGAAGACCACGTGAATGTAAAAAAGTAGATGGCATGGTGAGAGATACATTTGTTTTTGATGTTGCTGATAGCAATGTCAAAGAAAGACTATTACATATGGACAAGCTTACGTTAAACACTGCCCCCAAAGAAAGCTCGTGCAGCAGATGAATCACGAAAACAACTGCGCTCTATGCAAGAGCATGAAGACTACCGGACACAACAATTAGACAGAATTCTGACCAAGAAAGAGCAACCAAGCATACAACATTGTAACTATTGTTGAAGCGCGCTTTCACAATGATGTTGTCCTGCTTATAATCAAGAACACAATTTCTGTCATAAAAAAACATCACCTTACAGTGAAATGCCACAATAATTCGCACCGTTCTGCTCCCAAGTTTGTAGAAACAGTTGAAACTGATACAATGGAGGAGCCCAGTCATGTTGAAATAGGATAATTGACCTCGTAGTCATCATATAAACATTGTTTTATCAGGTTGTTTTTGGCATTTGCTCTAAATCAGATACTGATTAATTCTAGATCAATTTCAGTCCCATTATATAACAATTGAAAAGGGTCACCTTTTGGGTACAATATTTGAAAATTATGCTGTGGTACCTTTGGTAGCCTTTTTAGGGTTGTATTATAACCAAAATGAAAAAGTGAAGCATTTAAAATGATATTCTCTTATTCCAAACTGAATGGATTTGACTCTTGAATAAGTCAAACGAATGGCAAACCTGTGAGACCAATGATTCATAAACAATACTTTTAACAGATAAAGATTGCTTAATGTAAGATGGCCTCAATATTTTGAAAATTTTGTTGCAATAAAAATTTAATTAATTTAAGATCTACTGTATTCTCAAAAGCATAAAACAGGTTTCAAGTGATGGATAATCTGGAACAAATAAGTAGTTACAGAATAATTTCAAATTGAGGCTATTTGAAAATGATGATAGATTTCAACACAATTTGTATTTCAATTTACCATCCAGGTGATTTTTTAGGACACTAACAGGGGCTTGAATAATTATGTCATTAGGGGTGACGAAATACAGAACTTTTTATAGTCGATTCTAGAACGGATTTGAAATTCTTTTCCCACCAGCTGCTGGATTGGGATTATACGAATCTTGAAGGGGTATAGTTATGCAGAAATACTGATCGACTCAGTAACCTTAGTAACCTCTGCAATATGGTTTTACATTCAGATGAAAACGATGAAACGATTCAGATAGGAATTCAATCAAATGTGAATAGAACTATATCAATCGAATCAATTTTCATGATGTATCAATTACCAGACTCGATTTTAGTCCATACAAATCTAAATCATAATTATTGCAGTCCGTTCATACAGTTGTTTGAAATTATCAGGGATATTTTAGAAAATTTCGATGTTCATATAGAAATTCTTGGAATCCACTTGAAAACTTTTAAAATCCATTTTAAAATCGTGGTAATCCATTTGGAAATTATTTAAACCCAGCATGAAAACGTGCATAAAATTGGTTTTCACTTTACCTGGACAACCAATTTCATTACAAGCAACTGTCTTTTGATCACTTTCCACACAATCTATCCCACCAAAGGCTGGAGACGGGCTATCACAGACTCGCATCTTATTTTGAATACCTCCTCCACAAGTTAAGCTGCATGGTCCTTTGTCTAACCAATTATTCCAATTACCATTTACTAGAGGGATAATAAATGGGTATAAACTCATGAAAATCTCGGGTTGGAGATCATACAGTGTAATATATTATGACAAAAATGAATCTAGGAGGGTATTTTTTAACTGATTAATACTTTTATAGAAACCCGAGGCTGTTGACATGATCACGTGAATGAGCTTCCTTGTATAAAATAACAGGCAGCACTAGATTCGAATTCATTTTAATTAATTTCAACGCTCCGATACTCGCTGTGACTATTATCAAGATACAAAGAAATGTTTTTTTTTAGCCATACTTTTATACCATCTATATTTTTTTATTTACTAAATATGTTATCAGGTACATAATTTTGTGCTACTGCGTATTGATCTATGTATAAATTAAAACGATTTAAAATGCAATATACGCTATTTGCTCAGTTCTATCTTTAATTATCAATTAAATAGATTACAAATCAGCCACAACAGAAAAAATGTCACTATTTTCATATTGTGGCATATATATGGTCACTTGTCCTGATTTTTGGGAAAAAGAATAATAAATATGAAGTCCCAATTCCTTCTGTGGGTTCTGCACAATAGCAATATACATCTAGCTAGCAATTAGTGTAGGTCCAGTAATGAACCCTGTGTGATAAAACTTTGAGATCACTAATTATAATGCTAATATCTTAATAATTGCATTAATAATAATTTAATTCATTTCACATCAATTGAGTCGATTGAAATGTATAGAGAACGGCATATTAAAGGGATAAAATCGACCAAAGCGCCTTGCAGGCTCAAAATTGAAAGATACATGTAATTTTTTAAGCCACAAATAGTGGTGTGAATCAGTGCTTTTCAGGAGACCAAGCGAAAAGGCCACTGGCCAATTTTATGCATTTAACGTAGCTATATCTATATAGAAAAACTTTATTTTATGTGCTGAAAGGAAGCTAGAACAATTTATATTTTTTTCTTATCGGGTTTTATTCTTCTTCGATGAAGTATGGTTGCAATAATGTTGTATGTATATAAATGCTGTTGAAGATTAAGCCGCTCGTAATTATTATTTTGATCTTATTTGGAAATTGATAAATATATTTCAATAAATAATGTTTGCTATGATCGATTATTATAGGCAACCTTTTTCGCTTTTTACTTTTGTAACTACACAAGGTTTATTACATTCATATCCAAACTGTATTAACTATTAAAATGCTTTTGGATTATGTTTTTCTGTTTTTTAAGTTGAAAGCCATTTTTGAACGCTACAAATATTGTAATTATTATTGATGATTATACGCTTTATTTTCAGTTTAATTTAAAATTTGTTGAATTGTACATCATTTAATTAAACTTCATTAAATGTTGACGAGGAATGATTAGAACAAGACATACTATTTTATATTTCTAAACTGTAGCAAAATACTGTGTCTTGTTCTTATTGCCTAACAACGTAATAAAATCTGAATTATAATAACGTTTAAAACTCTTTCGTTAATTATGGATATAAAATCTGAAAATCAAAACCTGCCCTCTTGTATACCAAACTGTTCACATATCTACTTTCAATTATGAATTATATTTTCACTCTTGTACAATGCTTTGATTAATTCAGAATTAATAACTTTAAATTCTCCGTATACTCTTCGATAGTCTCATCAAATTTTGAATTTTTTTCTAATTTTTTGAACGCCGACGTCATTTTAAAATTTTCTTGAAAGCTCTCATATTTTTGTACCCTGCGCGAGATTGTTTATACCAACACACAACAACGTAGCTTTGATTTCAAAAAAGATTGCTCTATCAATGTTCCCACTAATTATATATTAAAGCCATTATTTGAGAAGAAGGGAAATGTTTGTTTGTAAATACGAAAACAAATTCTAAAATATCACGAAAGTATTCTGCAATCTGATTGGTCGAAAGAGTGCGCATGGAATCCTTGGGTAAAACATGGCTCTAAAAGCCAGGAAAAGCCACTACCTTCAAAAAGTTTGATCTGTGACAAAATATAGAAATTGTAACTTTCCGATAACAATCCAATAAACATTTCAATTATGGCAACGAATTACAAAACGATATCTATCTCAAGATGTTTATATTTATATAAAGGTGTGGTAAATGAGTTATTGGTTTTGCAGCATGCAAAATAAAAACACAGAATGAAAGGCAATTATAGGTAACGCTGATTTAACGTAAACTTAAAATATAAAATAACAGTTTGTACATTAAATGTTAGGAGACTTATTGTTCAATTTATATTACAGAAATTGTTGTATATGTATTTCTTACAATCATGGCAAGTGTGTGGTAGCCCTTTGTTAAGAACTGCATTTTGTTTCATTAATAAAGTAAGGATATAAAATCTGTCTGATTTTCAAAGCGTTTTTACCCCGGTCTAGATTGTTTATTTCGATATACGCTTCGTTGATTTTTCAAAACATATTTTGTTTGCTTTAGTTAATTCTAGTAGCTCAATACAATTCAGTATTTTACATTATTTTATTTAACTGATGGACTTATTTTCATGACTCGCTCAAATTGTTTTGTTGCAGCTTAAATTCGAAACGAAATATTTTTGTTCTGGAGATTTCAATTTGAATTCGATTTGGCTGCCCGCTAGATTATCAACGTATGACATTTTTCAAATCTCTAAATTTTTCTATACAATGATATGAAATAAATTATTAATTGAAATTTATAATTTTAAGACAACTTCAGAAAGTCGCAACTTTCATAGCACAAATGTGTCATGAAACACAACTGAGCAAGGTTATCTCGACACGAATGTTTGCATAACTTCTCGATGACGGATTATCTGTATTATTTCGCCAGGAAGACGTACATAAGTCGCGGACAGACACAAAGATATAGAAATATCGAAATACCAAAATATCAAAATATCGAAATATCGAAATATCGAAATATAGTGATATACAAACAGACAGTATTATTAGTATAAAAAGATCACATTAAAAATATTAAATCTGTCACATCGCGATAGTTAATATTGCTAAATATGTGTAAAATGTGGGCGTCGGCCAATTTATTACCAATGTAATTATATGCATGAATCTAGCTTTTATGGACGTAGGCTTGCTATCTATGATAAGTTACATGTGATATTGACCTCAAATGAAAAAATTTATCAATTCACCAAGCGCGGTCACGCGATCCAAATTTCAAGCACAGCTTGCCGCAAGTGGCAAGCTCTCAATCTGTTCCATACAAACACTTGCTATTTCTTATACACTGTTATGACGCTCAAGACCTCATTTCTGTTGATTCTGGAAAAATTTTTAATAAATTTAGATTCTTAATTTTTTTACCGTACCCTCATATCAAGTTGATAGTGTGAATTATATTCCTGTCCGATTTTATATGCTTTTCAAGTAAGAAGAGTTTGACCGCAAATATCGAAGCCCTCCCGTCTGCTTCAAGCTGTGATCTCACATTACATGTAGGGAGAACAATAGCAGCGCTTGGTGAATTAAAATGCCTCACAATTTCTTTTTCAGACAGTCAATAGAATTTCAGCCACACCCACTTGTGGTCTGAAATTGAAGTGAAATTTCCGTATGTATGTATGTATGTATGTATGTATTTATGTATGTATGTATGTATGTATGTATGTATGTATGTATGTATGTATGTATGTATGTATGTATGTATGTATGTATGTATGTATGTATGTATGTATGTATGTATGTATGTATGTATGTATGTATGTATGTATGTATGTATGTATGTATGTATGTATGTATGTATGTATGTATGTATGTATGTATGTATGTATGTATGTATGTATGTATGTATGTATGTATGTATGTATGTATGTATGTATGTATGTATGTATGTATGTATGTATGTATGTATGTATGATAGATAGATAGATAGATAGATAGATAGATAGATAGATAGATAGATAGATAGATAGATAGATAGATAGATAGATAGATAGATAGATAGATAGATAGATAGATAGATAGATAGATAGATAGATAGATAGATAGATAGATAGATAGATAGATAGATAGATAGATAGATAGATAGATAGATAGATAGATAGTAGTTTATTTTGAGACATGTAAACAACTTAATACAATTTTCAAGTGGCTATTATAACTTATGTAGGTTAAAAGGCTATATGGTTTTCTAGGTATAATTGCAGTTGTTTCTTGATGTCTATCAGGTTATTTTAAACTGTTGATTTATTATGTTCGCAATAAGTTCATTACTTCTTGTTTATATTGGTATTTATTATAATTTTCTAAGTGATTATATTTATTTAGCAACTGTGCTCCACGTAAGGAGAAAGAACGTTTTCCGCGGTCAGTAGGTACACGTGGAAGTATAAATGATTTTCTTCTAGTGTTATAATTTGAATTAGCTTTGGTAAAAAGAGATTGTAAATTAGCGCCATTACTGCCTAAAACTGATTTGTGAGCTGTTGTAGCTGTTCTTAATTCAACAATTTGTTCAATTGTCAGCCAGTTCAATTGTTTCAATGCGTCTTCCATTCGTGAATGTTTTCTTTTCCCTATGATTAATTTGGCTGCCCAATTTTGTATTCCAATCTGTACCCTACGCAATTGAGTTTTTGTACATGATGAAAATACTTCAAGAGCATATAAGCTTGGTTCTACAATTTTTGATTCAACAAGTCGGGTAAAAAGATGTTTTGGAATGTACCGACGTTGTTTTGCTATTGCTGATATTCGATGTGATGCTGTCTTTAAGATTTGGTTGATGTGTTGCTTGTAGCTCATAACTTTGTCGAATGTGATACCAAGGTTTCGAGCAGAAGGGGTATAGGAAAGAGTTTCATTGTTTATTTTTAGCAGTGGCAGTTGCGTATTTGCTACTTTCTTATGAACAATGGATAGAATTTGTGTTTTCTTGGCATTGAGTAACAGAGAATTTGAGTTGAACCAGGACGTAAGTGTTTGTAAATCAGCATTTATTTTTGATTCTATTTCAGGTAGTGAGCCTGGTTTTTTTGGATTGTACTTATACAGGATTTGAGTGTCGTCTGCAAATTTTCCAACAGTGCCAGATGATATGGCATTGGGTAGGTCATTTACGTAAATAAGGAATAGTAGTGGCCCAAGTATGGATCCTTGGGGAACTCCACAAGTTAATATAACTTCACTAGAATAAATATTGTCTACTTTCACTACTTGCTTCCTTGCAGTAAGGTAAGATCGCATCCATTCCAAGGCTTTGTCTGAGAGTCCAAATAATTTCAGTTTATGGAATAAAATGTTATGTTGAAGACTATCAAAAGCTTTTGATAAATCCATTAATAAAAGTAGCGATACCTGATGTTCATCCATTGTTTTGAAAATTTTATCGGTGATATTTAAGAGAGCTGTTATTGTCGATCTTCCGAGTCTGAAACCATGCTGATACTTATTTAAGATTGGTGCGATGAACGGATATAGTTGAACATACGCCACTCTTTCCAGAATTTTTGACAACAGGGCTAATGGGCGATGCTGGTTTGGCGTTGAGGCTGCTGGTGTTTTTGGAATTGGATTTACAATAGTGTTCTTGAATATTGTTGGAAAGGTAGATGTTTTTAATGAAAGGTTGATCAGTTGAGTGAGTGGTGTAGCAATGGCTGGTAATGCAGCTTTAATAACAAAACCATTCAGTCCATCATCACCCGGTGCCTTCCAATTTGGAAGCATGCCAACAGCTTTGATTGTATCAATCACTGATATTTCAGTGAAGTTGAATTGTTGATCATTTTGTTGAATATTGTCGTAGGATGGAGTTGTGTGTGTGATCTCCTTGATATTTTGTCCAACTTCGCTGAAGAACGAATTGATTTCATCTAGCTCTGCTTTAGTAGTAGCTGTACATTTTTGTTTTGTCTTCTTTGTTAATCTTTTAATTAAATCCCATACCTCTTTCATGTTACTTCCACATTCCATAAATTTACTTTTGTTGTATTCAATCTTTGCTCTTTGCAAGTCAGTATTCACTTGATTTCGTACCTGGCGATATCATTCCCAATCGTGTCGTTGTTTTGTTCTCATATCCTTATAGCGCATTTTGTTGCGTTTTTTGAGTGCATTTCTTAGCTCTATTGTCATCCATGGTGCATAATTTGGATGCAGGGCAATGACCTTTTCAGGAGCGTGTTTGTTTAGCGCTACTTTTAATATTGTTTGTAAGTTTTCAGCAGCCAATTGTACGTCATTTTTTTGTATAGCTGACGTAAAAACTGACATATCACTGTTTATCAAATCGTTGCAAAATTCTTCTCGACAAAATGTTTTGTACGATCGAGTGCATTTCAATGATTTTTTTGTATATTTATTTTTGTCCAGGGTTACTATGGTTACTAAACCAAGATGATCAGAGCTGCACACATCCTCTGGCGTGCATTTAGTTATGTTGGATTTAAAGGAGTGTGAAGTGATAAGATAGTCAATTGAAGTTTGAGTTTGATGTGTTATGCGTGTCGGAGCAGTGTTATGCGAGTGTAAATCAAATTGATCCAATGTCTCCATTAGCATATTTCTGGAAGGAGAATGTTTTAAATGGTCTATATTAAAATCCCCAGCCAGGATGAATCCACATCCCTTTTCTGTCAATGCTTCTGCTGTCGTACGGATATTTTCAATGGCTTGTAAGTAATTATCATTGCGTGGATTGTAACAATCTATTATGTAGATACTGTCACTGCTTGAAGTATATAGTTGTACTGCTAATTGTTCATATTGGATGCCCTTTGCTTGCTTCGTCAATGTTAGGTCAATTTTTAATTTTAAGTTATTTTTGTAAAATATGGCTGTACCACCATGTCTACCGTCTCTGTCATTTCTGTATAAGTTGTAACCAGATATATTGCAATCCATTGATTCAGGTTGGAGCCATGTCTCTTGTAGTAGTAGTATGTCAATTTTATGGTGTACAATGAATATTTGCAGTTCTTCTAGTCTTACAGATGTTAAGCATTGGGCATTGATAGAGAGTATACTAAGAATTTTGTTATCTGTTTCTTTTGCATTAGCGGTGGTTGTAGTCATAATTTCAATGGGTGCTGTTTTATTGAGTCATTGATGGTCGTCTGCATTCTGAGATACATTTTGGTTGAGGTTTTTTACTTGCGTCAGTTGTAAACTCCTTACAATCCACCTTTCCTTTTCATCTGTTAAGTCTTTATTCCTCTTCTTACATTCAACTCGAAGTTCCAAGTGGAGTTTTTGTTCTACAATGGTATAGTCTGGCGAAAAGTATATCCCTTCAGTAGCGATAGAAGTTTTAAGCTTTTTTGCTGATGTTAACATTGTCTTCTTTCCTTCAATTGTTCTTAATTTCACTTGGATGGGTTGGGTCCGGAGGCCATCAGCTTTTCCCAGTCTTTTTGTGGATTCAATTTCGACATCTATGTTTAAGGCGTCTTTGCATATTACAGTTATTAACCTTTTGTCAGACAGTTCATTGTCAGGTTCTAATCCTCGAACAATGACATTGAGCTTACGTTTCTCTCTTTCCTGGATATTTTTAATTGCTTTTTCGTGCAATTGTTGCTGATTTTGTATACTGAGTACTGCCGCATAAGATTGGGTGGGTGGCGAAGTTGTTTCTTTTCTCAGCTGAGTAGGGTGTTGTACATGTGATGTGGCAGTGATGTTTGCATATGTTTGTTTATTAGAAATTAATGCTGTTAAACTGTCTAGCTTTTGTGAAATGGCTTTTGTTTTTAATTCTGTATTATTATGTATGTATGTATGTATGTATGTATGTATGATAGATAGATAGATAGATAGTAGTTTATTTTGAGACATGTAAACAACTTAATACAATTTTCAAGTGGCTATTATAACTTATGTAGGTTAAAAGGCTATATGGTTTTTCTAGGTATAATTGCAGTTGTTTCTTGATGTCGTATGTATATATGTATGTATGTATGTATGTATGTATGTATGTATGTATGTATGTATGTATGTATGTATGTATGTATGTATGTATGTATGTATGTATGTATGTATGTATGTATGTATGTATGTATGTATGTATGTATGTATGTATGTATGTATGTATGTGTATGTATGTATGTATGTATGTATGTATGTATGTATGTATGTATGTATGTATGTATGTATGTATGTATGTATGTATGTATGTATGTATGTATGTATGTATGTATGTATGTATGTATGTATGTATGTATGTATGTATGTATGTATGTATGTATGTATGCATGTATGTATGTATGTATGTATGTATGTATGTATGTATGTATGTATGTATGTATGTATGTATGTATGTATGTATGTATATATATATATGTATGTATGTATATATGTATGTATGTATGTATGTATGTATGTATGTATGTATGTATGTATGTATGTATGTATGTATGTATGTATGTATGTATGTATGTATGTATGTATGTATGAATGTATTGTTTGTATGTATGCATGTATGTATTATACTGGTCTAGTAAGCCAACAAAATGTTTTTCTGATGAGTATAGTTTATGTTATTTATATGCTACTAACGTTCTTCAATCAGCGTAAGATGGTCCGTTGATGGGATGTAGCGATCCATCAACCTTGCGCGGGGACATCGTCAGGGAATATGAGTGGAAGAACAAATCTCTTGAATAATCTAACTAGAAATTAGGAATTCATCAGCCTAGTTTTCAGTGAAAAATCATAGCATGCTCATAAATTGATGCAGCCTTTGGATAACATTTAACATCACAAAGCATTTTATACGTTTGACTTACAGTGATTTATATGACAAGGTATATACGTGATTACAAGCAGAAGTTTTACTGTTAACAAAGCTATCACATTCTGGATAAAAAAGTAGATAAAAAGCAATCCACTACAAACACTTTTTACTTTTAGTAGTATACATTTTGATTTGGATAATTCCACATGCCATGGCGCAGTCGGTATGGTCACTGGCTGAAGTGCTGACTCTCTCGATTCAATTCAATCAAATTACAATTAACAAAATAAGATGTAACGAAAGAACAAAATTAATAAGGCAATAAAGAAATATTAAATTTAAAATATTGTGGATAAAGAACAAGAAATACTATATCTAAAATGTATGAGGCAAAAAGATTGGACAAGCTCTGTTGCATTAATAGCAATTGAACTCGAAAGTAATATATGTAATAACAGTATATCTTGCAATAAATGTCATGGTAAATACCTTAAGAAGTTATTGCAAAACTCCAGTATATGGAAAATGTTCAAATCTTTATCGATAGATATAATAGAAAAGTACTGTTAACAAATCATTAATATCTGTCGACAAGGGTAAGATGATAGTAACCACGCTGACTGCTGTAGTGCCCGGTTATCCAATGAAACTATAATAATAATGGTGAATTAAACAGTAATAATAATAACTCAGAAAACTCAGAGACAACACCAGTTTGCTAGTCATACATAAACTCCCCTATTACATGTACAATGCTACTTATCTATATCCAGACTACGAGGCCATCACGAATACGAGGCCGTAGCACTACACTCGCTCTTTCTACTGAAGATTTATAAATGTAAGATAATTTGTAAGATTATAAAATTGTAAGAAAATGTAAGTTATATTATTTGATTACTAATTAATTAATTGCAGCTAAAAAGTAATTATTGTGCGTAGATAACATTCATAAATCAACTCTACTTTCTTTATTTTCTAAAACAGTTTGTAATTATTTAATGTGTTGATGGATCAGATGGATCAAATCGTACTGGCTCTTTTACTAATCGTCCTGAACGCGTACGTGTCCCTGGAGCAACAGTAGTTGGCTTTTCAGTTGTAATTACATGTGAACGAGCTCTTGTTAATACATTACCAGAATCGGATAATACCTCGACTCTACGATTGTTAGCAGAGATAACATTACCATCAACTATTTTATTTCCAACACGAGTTGATACTTGTTCCCCTACATTGGGTGTGGTCAATTTAACAACTTTCAATAATTGGTCGTGGTTTACTTTCATTAATGCTTTAGCGATACGCTGATGTTCTGTATTAACAATCTTGGAATCTGGCAATGATGGAATTGCGGTTCTAGGACGCCGGCCGGTTAGTGCATGAATAGGAGTTGCACCTATTGTGCGATGATACGATGTTCTGAGAATGAACAAGACACGATTTAAGCGTTGACGATCACGTAATACGTCACACCTGTGCCAACGGCGTTTGAACGTTCGGTGGAATCTTTCGACCATTCCGTTTGACCTTGCATATCTCGGTGCTGAGTGACAAATGCGTACTCCCCACGTTTTACAGAATTTCTTATACTCATCAGAAGTGAATTGTGGGCCATTGTCACTCATAATTTCTGCTGAAGGGCCACGTGCAGAAAAAATAGCCTCGAGTGCGCTGCAAATTTCAGGTGCTTTTTCTTGAGATAATGGTATAACATCTGGGTAACGGGACCCATAATCTACAACTGATAAGAATGCATTGCGATTAACATGAAAAATATCTACTGCTATTGTATGCCATGGTGGTAGTATAGCCGATGGCTCAAGCTCCTGTTCAACTTGTCTATCGTCAAATTTACGACAGTGTTCGCATCGCTGTAAAGTACTTTTTACGTCAGTAGTTATTCCTGGCCACCAAACGGAGTTTAATTGTGATAGCGTTCCTTTTACCCCTAGGTGGCTGTCATGAGCAAATTTAATGAGGCCTTCTCGTAAAGACGATGGAATAACTATTTTATTTCCACACAATAGCAGTTTAGGTTTATTTAAAATAGTTAAATTATTTCTCTCCTTAAAGTATATATCTAAACTCTCAGGTAATTGAGACCAATTAGATGTCTCAACTGCATATATAATTTGAGATAGCGCATTACGTAATTCGGTTTCTTTCGCCACGTCTTCTAGCGTCACAAACTGCAGATATAATAAAGTCCCAGCCGACTCTAAAGTAACATTTGCAATTTGATCGTATTGAGTGTCATTTAATTCTTGCTGCTCACCTGAGCGGGAAAGCGTATCTGGTAAACGATTTATTAATTCCCGTGCTGGCTTATAAATAATTGTGCCTCCATATGGTGATAAGCGAAGCATCATCCTTTGCAAGCGAGGTGGTATATCGTCGAAAGCTTTTAACCAAATATTTTCCAAGGGTTTGTGGTCTGTCCAAAATTCTATTTCACCGCCTAGGATAAATTGTCGAAATCTTCCTGCCGCAAAAACGATAGATAACATCTCCCTCTCCATTTGAGAATACCTCTGCTCAGTTGCGGTTAGAGAGCGACTGGCCGTTAAAACAGGTTTCCATTCGCCTTTAATAAGTTGAAGTAAAACTGCTCCTAGCCCATAAGGACTGGCATCAGATATAATTGCAGTTTTAGCATTTCTGTCATAGAATGAAAATGTTAGATTAGCTGCGTTGGCTAAATCTTGTTTTATGGATACCCAGCAGTCGTTCACTGCAACTTGATCATAATCTCCCTTCAATATATCACGGATACTCTTCATATTGTTAGATAAATTCGGTAAAAATTTCTGAATATAATTCAACATACCTAAGACTCTTCTTGCCTCAGTAACATTTGTAGGTGCTTCTAATGCCAATGCTTCTGTTATTTTGGATTTATCGGGCGAGACACCATCTCCAGATAAAGTATGTCCAAGATATATGATCTCCTTCTGAGCATACTTGCATTTTTGATCGTTTAGATTCGCACCGATCTTTTTCAATCGGGCTAATACAGCTTCTAGGCGACGATCGTGTTCTGCTTTGTCTTTTCCATGGACTAAAATGTCATCAACAAATACTTTGCACCCGTCCAAACCACGTAGATGATCGCTCATAATTCTTTGATAGATTTCCGGAGCCGACGAGATTCCAAACGGTAGCCGTAAGTAACGATAGTTGCCAATGTGAGTTGAAATCGTCGTTAATTTGCTTGAGGTTTCATCTAACTCTATCTGGTTGAAACCAGATTCGAGATCAAGTGTTGAAAATACGTTGCTTCCGTGTAGATCTGCAAAAAATGATTCTGCTGTAGGAATAACATATCTTTCTCGTTTAATATTGTCGTTCAGACGACGAAAATTCCCACATATACGCGGTTTCCCATTCTTTCGCCATGCCACTACAATAGGTGAGAGCCATTCCGTAGGACCTGTAACACGCTCTAAAATGTTCTTTTCTACAAGTTTATTGATTTCCGCAGCTACTGGCTTGTGCAACCGGAATGCCAATTTGCGGGCCCCTTGGACTACTGGATTAGAGTTTGTCTGTAGTTTTATTGAGGCTGATCCAATTTTACTTAATCCCTCAATACCTACAGCGTTTATCTCTACGTGATAGCCATCGGGCAGCGATAAAGGCTCTCCACCCAAATCAAGATAATCCGAATAGCATAATAACGGATATTTCAAGTCATCAATACATTTTGATTTGATTGACACTGTTTTTGAGGTTGGCGAAGAGGATATTTTTAGAGTACCTTGACCTTTGATTTTAATTTTTGGACTATTCCATGGTCGTACATAACTTGATTTTAAACATTTGTAATCCTTAGCTGTCATTAAAAACTCTTCGGGTAACATTGTTGTAGTAGCACCTGGGTCAATTAGACATTTCAAAGATCGCCCTGATGACCACAATGTCACATAAGCACGTTGACCATGCGTAGCATCATTCAAAGCGTAAGCGGCATCACTTTCATCTGATGAATTATCGTCATCACTTATGGCTGCTGTATTTATTTTCTTATTTTTGTTATGTTTCTTTTTGCTAAAATTTTTGTCAGCTTTCTTATTTGATCTACACTTTACTTGAAAGTGATTTTTTCCTTTTCAGTTACTGCATGTTTTACCATAAGCAGGGCAGTTTCCGTATGCGTGATGTCTACCACAGTACTTACAGTCAGTAATTTGTTTGTCATCGATGGCAGATAAAGTTGATTCAGGATTCCTGATCGCAACAGTTTCAAACGTTGATATCAGATTAACACACTGACTTACTGTCAAGTTGTCAACATCTTGTTGCAATATCAAACGTTTTGCCTCGTCGTTTTTAATCCCACGAATGAGCAAGTCACGCACTAACATTTCGCCTGTCAGGTTAACATCTGTGTAACCAGTCTCGTCAAATACAGATCTCAAACATTGTAAGTATTCGGTGATAGTCTGATCAGGACCCTGTTTTAAATCAAGCAATTTACACCTCTACTGTAGATTACGACGTTGTGGTTTTAATAGTAACTCTACATTTGCCAGAACATTTGCAATATTCTCAGGATTAGCGTTAGTAAACTTACAGTTTTTCTTTGTAAATTGTCTGAATTCTTCTCCAGCAATATTATAGAGAATAGCCAATTGTTTCTCCTGAGATCGGGTATCTAGATCAGAGGCTAGCATATAATTTTGAAACGTGGATTTCCAGCGAGTAAATCTGTCATAGCCATCTCTTTGACTTGGATCGAATTCTGGTGGTAACCTTCCTCTAAAAGAAAAGAGACCTTTCGACGTTGTTGAATCTTCTTTATTTCCAGCTTTACTTGAGCTTGAAGGTTTCTTCGAACCTTGTCCGTTATCCTCATTCATTTTGAGTTATAATAAAATGCCGTTGAAATAAAACGCGTTCCTTTTCTATATATAATTATGTCACTGCAGAATCAATAGTTATATACTACTGAAATTCTATTCATCCTATCAACTGCGCCAGTGTAGTGCCCGGTTATCCAATGACACTATAATAATAATGGTGAATTAAACAGTAATAATAATAACTCAGAAAACTCAGAGACAACACCAGTTTGCTAGTCATACATAAACTCCCCTATTACATGTACAATGCTACTTATCTATATCAAGATTACGAGGCCATCACGAATACGAGGCCGTAGCACTACAACCACGCTGACTGCTTAAGTTGTGTAGGCTGGTCTCGGGAGACCATGTCTGTGGTATGCCTTTATTTATTCCCGTTTATGTACTGCATATATATGGGAGACTTTTGTTGGAATATCGGTAATTTGGGCTGGAGCATCACTAAAGTAGACAGTAATAAAACAATAGTGGAAGTCATCGCCTTCAAAAACGGTACGTTTCAACTCCCTTTATGTATAGTTTTGGATCAACACAGTGATCGCTGAAGTGGACGCTGCGACCAAAATTCCCCAAATTTGCATCAATTTTCCTGAATCCGCTGTTGCAGGTAGCTGTCTAAGAAACTCTCTTAAATATTTCTATATTTTTGTATTTTTTTGCAAGTGAAATGATATCAATCACGAGCATATTGAAAAAGATCGATCACGAGGCACTTGCTTGGGTAAAATAGCACTTTATCAGCGCATAACAAGCCAACCGTCCTACGTCCTGAATTTTTAATGGCGCCGCCGCTTGCGTTGGTAAAATGGTTCGTAAAGCACCAGAACCAGAAAAACTTCAACTTTGAAATATTAAAGGCATCATCGACTTTATTGATACAATTATGTAGCTTAATCATAATTTCCTATCTTAAAGTGTAAAAACTTATAAGGAAGGAGATGCGCACCGCACCGTTAATCAATGAACAAAGTCAACGGAGAAAATCAAGAAATTGTTTTTGTCACTTAAGGACTACATATGTGGAGTAGTATAGGGTGTATTCCAACTATAAATTTGGACTCTAAAAAAATATATATTAGTTTCAGATATAGTTTGCCAAGGAAATTTGTAAGGGGCTAGATAATGTGGATTAGAAAGCATCAAGATCTTTTTACAAACTTCGTTCTATTCGAATATACATCACCAGGCGCGGATCCAAGGGGGGGCAAAAGGTGCTTGAGCACCAGTCAGATTTTCAAAGCTATGATGTTGCCGCAATGACGTAATTTTATATTGCCATAGAAACGGAAGGATTTCAGTTATTTTTGCGTTTGCCATATTTTGCTGCTGATAGCAGTCCCGAACTCTCTCAGTGAACGATTTCATTGGATCAATGATTCAAAGCAATCTTCCAATCAGCAACAAGGGCTGAGCACCCCTGGAAATCTAAAAGCCAATCATATGTCGTCTTTGAGCACCAGTCAGAACAATCAACATTCCATTCTCGCAATCGCCCAATCGTTTCAACCAATCATATTCTCTAAATTAGGAATCTCAGGAATTTGAGCACCAGTGAGCACCAGTGAGCACCTTCATTGCTTTTTTTAGTGCTATAATTAGAATGATGTCAAGTAATCAAGTACAAATAAAAGTCCGACTGTGTTGTTCTCAACTTCCTGTTAACTTATCAAGTCTAATCAAGTCAAGTTGTTATGCCTTCCACTTTTGCAAGAAAGCTTAACATTATCTTGCTGCGCTATTACAGAATCTGCTCTATATTGACAATTTAACATGTAATTTAAAGAAGAAAGTTCCATTCGACAAAAGCTAGCTGATTCAAGACTTATTATCAACCTTTCAATGTAAAAAATCAGCACAAGGAAACAAGAAGTTTGAGAAATGTAAATAAAATTCGCAGAATTGCAAGAAGAACTCATTTTCCTATCAAAAATTGGAAATGCTATTGCATGCATTATCACAAGAGGTTAGTAGATAAGTTAGTAGTTTTTATTTTGGCTTTAAATTCACTGGTTTCAATATTTTATTGTAGCCGAGTACCGTATGTTTGATATCTGTATTTACATATTTTGCGAGCATATTTTGGTTGTGGATCCTCTTCTCGTTTCCAACAAAGGCCTTTAATTAAGGCCTGATAAATAGGCCTACTTCTACAGGCCTAATAAATTATTGTATTATTCTGGCCATTTAGTTCCCAGCCCAGGGTCTGCTTGCTGTCTTGCTGATGTCTAGTGACAGGGAAAAAACATCTGTTTTCCATTCCTTTTTTGTAGAACGAAAAGATGTTGATGGATTGCCCCTATAATTCATTTTTGTACATGCATTCAAAACCTTTTACAACTGGATGTAATAATTACAATTTTAAACATCAGAAGATTCATATAACTTTTTCTTTTAGAATTATTACTACTGATTATGTCTAAATAGTTTATTTGAATTTAAGTAGTTGCTAATTATTTCACATTTGAAACGTTTTATTCATAATGTATACTGTATAGTATAGCCTGTCTGAGTGCATGCATATCTAATTAAGCACAAGGTGTTTTTATTTTCAATAAAATACATTTTTAATTCTTTCTGTGTTCTTATTGTGTTTATTTATTTGATGGTGTAAGATTTGATCATCTAAGCTTTATAATTACGTTGAAATATTGCTGATGGAGTTACGAAAGTGGTGTCACAGCCCTTCAATAGCTTTCGAATACCAAAATTTTTCCGGGGGGCATGCCCCCGGACCATAAAAGATAAAAAATGCCTCCGATAATACCTGGACAAGGATCAGCGTTGCAGGAAATTGTCGTTTGAGCACCTTCTTCACTGGAATCACAATGTAAGCCACCATTATCTGGTAAAGTCTGATTGCAGGATCGATTCATTGCTTGAGAACCTTCTCCACAAGACGCAGAACATGATCCAATAGCTGTCCAAACACTCCAAAGACCATTGACTGTAGAAAGATTAAAATTATGACTGCTCCAGTTATAAGGTTATGCCGTATATTTCCTATCAATAATTGCTGAAGAATTCGCAAGGCGCAGTCACGCGACCAATATCAACACACAGCTGGAAGTCTTGGTGATACACCAAACACTTCTAGTACAAACCTTTGTTAAATATAGCACATTATAATCTAATTTAAGACTTCGCTGAAAGTCCGATTCATATTTTGAGAATGGAATCGTGATATATAAAAATTCAGACATGGTATAGCAATTTTGTAATCTTTTTCCCGTTTCTTTGACCATTTTATATGTATTTGAGCTAAGAACGGTTTGATCGTAAAGTTGCTGTCCTTGTCCACATTGTCCTGCTGTGATCATATTGCTTGATCGGTTCAACACCTCCACTGCACCTTGCAAATTGTTGGATACCATGAAGGGCTGTATAGATTTTGTGGAAACTTTGGGTCTCAATCAATGTTAACGTTCTATATGTATTGATGTTCAATTATATAATATCAATATCATGGTAATATTATCGCAGAAATCTGAGCCATATATATAGCCACATTGAGTACTGAATACACACATTCATTCAAATGATTTCAAACCGCAGTACAAATGATATAGCATATTTACAATTAATCTGGCATACTGCACGCCACACGTAAATATTAAAACAAAATGATTCCTCTCTCCATACCTGGTGGACAATCACCGTCATTACAGCTAGTGTAT
Organism: Haliclystus octoradiatus; assembly: GCA_916610825.1. Classification (NCBI taxonomy): domain Eukaryota; kingdom Metazoa; phylum Cnidaria; class Staurozoa; order Stauromedusae; family Haliclystidae; genus Haliclystus; species Haliclystus octoradiatus. The sequence goes on from OU744453.1 coordinate 12,594,959, forward strand.
TTCTGACTAACTCCTGTACATATTCCTCCATTACATTCTGGCATCAAACATGTTCTTGTCTGTGTCTTGAAACCAAAACCACATGTAGTGCTACAGCTAGTTGTTAAATTTACCCAGTTTGACCAAAAGCCTTCAGCTACAGAAATTTAAATTATGAGTATGCTACTCGTTTTTAATTTTCTATTTCAAAAAGGAGTCAAGTATAGTGAAAAATAAAATATTAGAATATCTAGAACATCCTACACAATTTCACAATTGGACAATCATGGCATAAGCTAGTTTTTTGGAGTACTTATCACATAGAGAAAATTTTTTCCAAATAAGTCTTCTACAGTAAATATATATTGTGGGAGTAGAGGTAAGATTTAAACCTTAGAATCGTATCTATTGAAATCTATTGAACAGAAGAAATAAACATAGTATTGAATGTATAGCATATAGACATTGTTTTCCTTTAATTCTTCTCAATATGGGATAAAACTATAATCAAATAATTTCATAATTTTACAAGTTGGCACATTCTTATTGGCAGTTTAAAAGATAAAAGATTCTGAAATTAATACTATGATGGTAATAGTGACTGGTTGATATCAAAGCTTGTCATAACTTACTTATTGAAGTTAAGTTGCAAACGATCTAAAAAAATAAAACATTGATTTTGACATTGAAATATCTATCTTGTATATTAAATCCCCCAATGGGGTAACACCACAGCGCTTCGCCTGGGGTTATTCAAATAGAAGTTTTCAGAAAAAATATACAAAATTAGAAAAACTAGACAAATAGAGAAGTTATACGGATATTGTCAATTTATCTTAATGCGTTTACAATTCAGTAGCGGTCAGTAATTTCAATATTAATTAAGAAGCATATAGAAAAACAATGCAAAAGAATAGGAAACCCACATAGAATTTTCAGATGAAACCTACGTATGTATGAACAAACACAATTTTCAACGATTCAGAAATTCGAAAATTTCAATGAATTAGCAAAGTATCCAGATAAAAAGCGAGAATTCATCTTGTGCAGTCATCTCATTTTGTTTGAGAGATATATTCGACTCTGAATCAAATCTATTCTTTGGCCTTAGCGTTCTTTTAATCCCAAATATTCTTGTATAGAAAAGTTCAAATTGTTAATCAGTCGTATACGCTACTGTTCTTACTCATGATTTTTTAACTCTGTCTTTGTCTCGATTCTGTCTGAATTCGTATAATGGTATGTGGTCTCAAATGAGTAGATTTTGCATGATTTTCGTGTTACAAACTTCTTCAAGCGTCAAAAGTGCGTATGAGGTTCAACTTTTTTTCTTTGGGAAATATCGAATGTCAAAATCCTATTGTCGTTCTCCTCATTGCTGTTTTCAATATCCGACATAAAATTTAGTGATGAATATTTCTGAGAGCTTGTAACTTTATTTCATAAATTGATTATTAAACATCTTTTGTTTCTCTTCTTCTTTTGTGTAACGATGGGTTGATATTAACAACCTTGCTGCGTCACGAGAAAAAGCTGAAATCTTGTTTCATATGGAAATAATTACATTTTATACAATAAAACATATCAAATATAGGCATACTTAATAAATTCCCAAGTAGTACTTACGATAAAATTTCAGCTATGAATTATTCTTACCGGTAGTTTTAGGATAACGCTTGAGTTGATATTCTGAATGAGGCCGTCTTTCAGAAATTTTGTAGTTGAAGTCAAGTTGAACAGTTTGCAGACACCAACACCAATTCCGGGTGCATTGAAATCAATTGAAACACAACCATCAGTACTTTTACAAATAAAATCACAAATGAAAATATTAGATGCGTTATGAACGGCCATTGAATCTGCATTATTTGTAGCAGAACCATTGAAAACTCTGCCTTTGTAGTAAGATAACAGATTATCATCACATTGATTGGAAATGCTGCCAATCAGTGCAACATAAAAGGTAATGAAAATAAAAATAGTCTTTCCAATCATTGTAAAATCCATTTCTACCTTTCTTTGTAGTATTTTCAAACCAATGAAAGGAGCTACATAGTTGCAGTAAAAATATTTGCAATTGAAGTTTATTGTTATGCAGCTGTCAACCCGTTGCCAATAACTATGCAAAGCATTTATGCATCTATACTGTGATCCTTTATAGGCATGTCTTTGTTCTGCGTAAGCATCTTACATCGAACTAATTGGTCACATGCAATTAATCATAGACTACTTCCCTTCAATACACATGTCTGAAAATTGTTTATTTAGAGATTTCAAATTTGAATTCATCAGTATTTTCACATTCCTATAAATTTATGCCGGGTTTTATGTAAAATTGTTATTATTATCAACAGCATAAATAGGCTATTATGGCTTTTCGGGTTAGGGACATATAAGATCTCATCAAATTGTCGCCGTTTATCCTTAAATGAAATCTGTCAAACTTGCACGAATCTGATTCGATATAATACAATTTTTCGAAACTTGAATGACTTCATTGTTATTTAACTATATAATAAATAACTCTCTGAAGAGAGATCATTTTCAGGAAGAAAATCATGATTTTATTCCCCCTACGCATTTATTTTTCGTAATTCTTATATTCTACTAATGTCTACTTCTCACCTTCATGACTAATGTCGAAACGAAATAACCAATCAAAAACTCCCTCGTGGTTTTCCCCTGCCAATCAGGTAAAAATAACCTTCCAATCAAAATTCGTTTCCTGTCATAAATGTCTATAATATAAACCGTTATAATAATGATATGAAACCGTTACAACAGTTTCATTGACGAATGGAAATAATAACAGGATTAACGAATAATAATAAATTCATCACGTAGTTTATTTGAGTTGAGCATCTATCTTACTGAATATTAAGGAGTTTTCCCGAAATGCTTATAAAAGACGGAAATGATTTTAGAACGATCGTGTAAGGTCGCTCTTTCTAGTTGTCGGATCAATTTGATAAGTCTGATTTAAAAGTGTGTTGCTCAACTATTCTATTCACTTTTTATTTTTATCTGCATCATAGCTGTGATCTTAAATTGATTTTTATTTGTTCCACATTAGCATTTCATTAACTCTGCCTTTGCTAATGTTGAACAACCTTTCTAAGCTCTACAATTCACGTTTAAAATAAGTCATATATGGCAAACAAGGTTTCCCAAAGATATGGACATATCTGTTCTTGGAAATGGACAATTTCTTTTTCGCGAAAAAATAGTTAGGATTTTAGGAGTCTAGTTATTTTTCCATAGTGGCCTGATTTTCTTGTCACTCCGACATGAGTTCCGATATGGTACTTTCAACATTAAATAGCTCAGCCTATAAGAGTCGAAATCAAAACATTTTTGTCACCATTCCTAGTTATTTTGCATGGCCTACTCGATTCCGGAAAAAACAGTTATGGTGTCATGTGCGCTTTAACCATATAATAATTAATTCTCTGAAGAGAAATAATTTTCAGGAAGAAAATCCTGATTTTATTCTACGTATGCATTATGTTTCGTAATTCTCATAGGCTACCATTGTCTAAATATTACATTCATGACTTATGAGAAAACGAGATAGCCAATGAACTCCCTCCTGATGTTCCACTGCAGGTCGAGTAAAAATACTCATCCAAAGAAAATTCATTTTCTGTCACATAGATCCATCAATATCCACCACTTGTATTCTGCTTCTTTTGAAATGTCAATATGATTTTGTAATGAAAATTGCAATACGACTTTGATCTGAAAGATCTCATCTGGGTTTTCTTAACAACTCCATAAAATATAATTTAAACCGCTGTAATAATGATATGAAACCGTTTAAACAATTTCATTGACGAATGGAAATAATAATAGGGTTAAAAATAATAATAAATTCTTCATGCATTTCATTTGAGTTAAACAATCTATCTTACTGAATATTAAGGAGTTTTCCCGGAATGCTTATAAAAGACGGAAATGATTTACAACCAACGTTTAATGTTGTTTTTTCTAGTTGTCGGATATATTTGATAAGTTTGATTTGAAAGAGTGTTGCTTAATCTATTCAATTTATTATTTTTATCTCAATTATAGCTGTGATCTTTGATTGATTTTTCTTTGTTCCACGTTAGCTTTATTAGTTCTCCTGTTACTAGTAATGAATTTTGCTCTATTTTCTATGAAACCCCTTGCGTCATCCACTGGTCCAGATGGAGTCCCTATTGTACAAAATGAGCTTCTTACCATCAAAATTCCCGTTTTGTTAGGGGAGAAAGAAGTGCCAGGTCAGTGGCGAATATCATCACCGTCAACAAGAACACATCTACAGAACTAGATCAACAGAGGGGTATCACTCTTATGTGTACTGCAGGGAATGTAAATAATAATATTCTACATAATAGGCTAGCGTCAGTAATGGTACAATATTCAAGATACAATTATAATGGTGACAGGAATAGCCGGTCAACTTAAGGAAGGATTCTATAGCTAAGAAATTTTGAAGACTGTAGGACACATCTAAAAGACATTGTTGTAATTTTTATTGGCTTAAAAAAGCCCTTTGACTCTTCTTTGAGATGTAGAATCTCACTTGAAAAATTTAGTCTCCATAAACACATAAAAATTAACTTTCAATTTTCGCTCTGAAAGAAATTGTATCAAAATAGCGGTTATATTAAGTAAAATTTATTGCTGGGTTTATTTCATTTCATTCTACTCCATTTCATTAAAAATTATTGAGAAAGGCATTCTAAACAGAAGCATAACCTTAACTTTTCAATTAAATTTTTGATTGTCTTTTGTATGCGAAGTGTTTTATTGTTTTAGCTTTTCCAAGCTTTTGGGATGCTTATTAACATTGTGAAAGTCTACGTGTATATCAAAAATAGGAAATATTGGTGATAGTAAAGGGTTACCACATACTTGCCATGTTTGTATTCATATTTACTAAACGAGAAAATGTTGGGAGACACGAGTGAAGCGCTAAAAAATCACGAGCTCCGAGCGAGTATATCGACCAATCAGATCGCAGAAAACCTTCGTGATATTTTAGAATATCATTTTGATCACGCCAACTCGATCAGTTTAAATTTGTAAACTTTAAAAAATCCAGGTAGTTGGAAGGGTTGCACTTTGAATAGTCATCTCTAAGAACATTTTCGTATGGGAGCCAGCGGTAAATGAAATGGTAAACTGTGACAGAGGTTAATTCAAAATCATTTATAGATTATTGATAATTGATGTTATGTAGTGTATAATATATTTGAGTGAAACAAAAGTTGGATCAGAAACTAATACAATACTTTCGTTTTTTAAAGTCTTGACAAGGTAGGCACGATAGACCGATGATGGATACGACGATCTACTAACCTTAAAAATAAGATGACTTCGATTAGCCTTGCTTAAATCATCCATCACAAGCAAGTAATGCCTTTTATGAAAAATAATTTTTAGTTGTATATTTTTCATATGGGGCCAACATTTACCTTTATTGGCTTGTCAAGTTTTAAGTATTTCGACATAATGTTTATAATATGAAAACAATTCGATTGTCATTAAAGGGTTACTGCACGGCAGCCATGTTTGGGTTCTCTGTTGGGGGACACGATAAAGCATCAGAAGAACAAGAGCCCGTAGGGTGAATGTTTTTCAGCTTTTGAGTATCTCCCAACATCCCAAGTGTTGGTATCAGCGAGCCCAAACACGAGGCTGCCGTGCAGTAACCCTTTTGTGGAATAAAGCGTATTTTTATTTAAACGAATTTAACATAAAGGAATCAAATGTTTTATCCTGATTAGATCAATTTTCTCCTATAAATCTTCACGTCTTCGTCATATTTTGCCTTTCTTCGAATCACAGATCCAGAGTTATACATTCGAACCACTTTCGATTCTTTCGAATGCTTTGATTTTGATTTGTCTCGTTTCTCATTTATGCTGTTTTGCAAGCTTTTGCCGGTTTTGTAGGGCGTTTTTATTTGTTTCGAAATAGCCACTATAACCAAACAAAATGATGCAAAGTAGAATAATGCCTTGGATAATAATATCCTGAAATATGTATCATCAACGATGCTAACATAATTCAAATTTTTATCTACAATTATTTAGACATTTTGTATTTTTTATCTCTCATGATGTCCAAGTTGTATTGGCTTGCGTGATCCAAGCACGGCACTTAGCCAATCAAATCACTAGAACAGCATTCGAAATCTCTCGAGTTTTACAAACAGTGTTCCTATGATAGTTTCCTTTGTACAATTGTAAACTGAATAAAGCATAGTCGAGGCAATGTTGCCGTTAAAAACAGGGCATGTTGCTAATACACAGTGATGATTTGCTTTAAAACACTTCAGATTGATTGAGGTAAGCTTTTCATAAACACGTGCGCGTAGTCAAGTCCGTTCGCTGGACTCTAATTTTGAAGTTCAAACGACCTGATGGCTATGGTATCATAATCCGATAAGGAGAATTTCCAATTGCTCAATTAAAAAATCTATCTATGTTTTGTCAATACTTTAATACTCTATATACTTTTATAGGAATTTAGTCCTTCGTCACTGCTCTTTTATATTTCTGAAAGTGTTTCAGATCTTTACCCAAGCAATATTCAAGTGCAGTATTTTTATTGTATTTCTAGCACCTAAAGTGCGTGTATAACACCGTGGATAGCATAGATAACCGTTATCCAATTGCTTTACAAGTAAGAAAAGCTATTGATTCATAATATAAGTATTGAAATGTTTGATATCACATACTTCAATAATTATCCAGCAGCGATATTAAATAAAGTGAGATTAAATTTTCTGGTGTGATTATTGATAAATATAGTGTGATTAAATTTGGATATGATACGATAACTATGCAATAGTGAATATGAAATCCAACCATACATTAGAAGATAAGAGTAATCAAACTGCCACTGTTGCCATACCTAAGACCACCGGGTAGAGAATTCCACACAATTCCACCAAATAAAGGAACAGGTCCGATAATATACGGACCATTTAAATTAGTACCCCCACACCATTTATACCACCACCCACCAGTAGATGACATTCTATCATTAACGATTGCACAGTTCATTGCAAAAGGATCATTGTCTCTATCTTTTGTTGTAAACTTCATTCCATTGGATACATCGAATGCGTTACCAGCAGTACCTTTATAGAAAGACGTTATTCAAAACAAGTTTATATATAGATTGCGTTTGATTAGTAGCTAATGGAGAAGTTATATTTCTCATTATCTTTGCAGGTAGTATATAGCATATATATAGAGAGATTACTTCATGGAAAGCGCCTCATACGGATTTTATTCATGAATGTGACGCATCACAAAACGAACAAGAGAGTCTCTCAAAACAACGAGTGAAGAAAATGCGTACAGAGCGCTTACCATGAATATTTCTTCTAGTTTTATAAAGATATAGCCAGCGAGATTTGAAATCTTAATGTGAAGTATATTTCGTATCTTTGCAAGCTTGAAAATAATAGACGTCTTGATTTGAGGACTTGAATAAATTTGCATCAATTGATTACAAACTCCCAGCAAATTTATCATGTAAATTTTTCTCCTTCAGCATTTCTCCCCGCATTTCTCAGCATGGAGATGCAAATATTAGCCTTGAAATTTCAACAATATATTGCGATCTTGTCGTTCAGCTAGCCTTATAAATTCAGCAAGATTACCAACAAGCCGAGGAGTAATAATTAATTAACATAATTCTTTTAACTTTTTTTCTTTGTTAAAGATTACTGCTACAATTTTACTTTATTATCCGCTTTGTTTGTTAACAATTCACTTTGTGGTTAATTATAAGCTCGAATCATTATTCAAAACGTGAAGTGCCTCAAACAAAAAAAATACTTGTATTTTACAAGGTTTGTTTTTCAGTAGCTTTTTATTTTCTTCCGAAACTGGAAATGGATTTTGATTGTTTATTTCGCTTTTCTCAAATATGAGAAGACAATGTGATTGGTTATATCGCTTTTTCCACGTGCGAGGAAAACGATATGAAGACACTGATTGGCTGGCTATAGTATACGTCAAAAACGAAAAGAAAATATGTAAACGATTTCTTAATGACATCTATCGCTGGCTATAGAATAAATATATTTAATTGATACCTTTCAACATAGCAACCTTAACATCCGCTAACACTTTAGGGAGAACTTTAGATACTTAGATTTCGAGGTACATGCAAATGCATGCTTATATTGAGTTGTGAATCATCTGACTTAACTGTTTCAAATAAATGCATGAAGAAATCTATGTAGAAAAGATGATTGAAGCCGAAATTTAGTTGAGAAAATATTTTAATTTAATTTTGCTGTTCAAAGAAGCAAAAAGTTGAGAAGTGAAAAGTGAAAAGTGGAACGCACCGGATTTGTTTACAAAATTAGGTACTATTTAAGTGGAAGTTAAGTAGCCATACACCCCCCAAGAAAAAATCAAATAAACATTTCTTAATTCTGTTTCCTCTAGCAACACTGGCACATCCTGAAAATATTTCATTGATTATTCTTTATTCATAATGTGGTTATTCAACATTTTATTCAAGCATGATTCAAGTGACTTCTGAAAAAGTATAGAATGGGAGAATTGTTGTATTGTAAACGTATTTTAACTTATTTATTGTCACTGATGAAGTGGAAATTGTTAGTGCAATTATTTCTATATTTGGTTTATATTTCATCGCAGTACTGTACAATTTAACACTGGCTGTAATAATCAGGAAATATTTTTATTTTATATCTTCGTAAATTGATTTCCACCGAGCATAAAAATAATTCGTGGCAGCTACGTACTTATATCTAGGAATGTGTCTACGATAGTTCAAAAATCAGAATAATATTATACAACCTAGCAAATTAAAATTAATTTATTTTCTAAATTTAAGTAGCCAATTATAGAGGACTTAGATTTTTCAATCAAACAAATTATTTCTATACGAATTGAATTAAATGTAACTGTTATCCGATATCTCTAAATTCAATTGTTTCGCTCATCTGGCTGGAATCTTATATTGTGCGGTGTCGTCACCACATGATCTAATCATAGTTATATAACTATTAGAATCAATTTTTACCTTCGATCGCATACGTAATCAGTAACCAAATCGCATGTCAATAATAATAATAGCGATACTAAATCAGAAATAGAGTTTCACATTTATATGAATGATTGGAATTGTATTGAATGATTAGGAAATATATTAGCAATGAGTTTAGGTCCGATAGTGGAAATACCCAAAGGTGCTAAAAATTTGAGATTTATAAATAACAAATATAGGTGAACATTGTTACACTCTGAGAAGATGTAAAAGGAAGTCCTTGAATATAAGAAAACTTGAAGACAAGTCTAAGTCATAAACATCTCGTCTAACAAAACTCTTCTAGTCTCACTCGAATATTGTCGGCTATAGCTTGACCTTTTTATGCTAGTTACCCTGAAGAGGGGCTATATTACAGAAAATATTTTTAAAAAAAGCTGCGCCATTGAGCCCTCAATCGAAATCCCGGGGTCAAAATCCAGATATGCACGACGCACAAAAATCAAGCGATACTCTATCATTTACCGAGTACGACAACATGAATTTGAGGTAAATGCTAAATAATTCACAAGCATTATTCAAATTTTATTTTGTCTCGTTGGACAATTAGATTTTTGTCTCTACTTCAAAGAAGCCAGAAGTGGGCACGTGAGACATTTAATTTGAATATGGATGACATGGCTTATGATGATTATGGATAGTGACTCCACTGCACGCCATTGCATAGGTCGTGTTATGGAAGTATATGTGTAGGAGTAAACTGTTGTATTCGTTCGGTGTTGCTAAAAACTGCAACAGGTTATTCAAATAGCCCGATTATACAAATTAGCAAATTAGAGTCTGCTTCCTATAGTGGATTAATTTATTCTAAAATGATCGGTTTTTTAGAGTACCACTCATGTTATGTTTTTCCTTAAGATTTAGTTTCTCAATAAGTGTATCCTCTTGGAAGAATTAACAAGGAAGAGAATGTTTATAAGGGTTTTGGGAGCTATCGCTGGACCAGTTGACTTCATTAGAGATATAATTATGTCAGCAGCAAAATAGTCCTTTTACCGCAGCTAACCAGTTCCAGTTATTCTGTTTATTTACCGCGGCTAAAAAGTTAATGAACCGCAATTAATTAGTCACAGCTATTTGATCAACTTACCGTATCTGAAAAGCTATTTTACTGTATCTAATTAGTCTAAGCAATTTCATGTCAAATCCTTGATATCTAATCTCAAGACAATAGGGTCATTGCAAAGGTTATTATCATCTGAATTGTCAATTTATTTTCAAAATCCCAATCACGATAATTAAGCCCTTGACAGCATGGCTTCCTTTTAGTTTCGAACTTTCGAAAGCGGGAGCTTTCCTGCCTTAGCAAATGCAAGACGGTCTATTATTGGTTGAAAAGTGCTATTTCACGTGTGAGATAACAACTTTATGGAATATGGCTTTATTATAGTGGCGGAAATCCCATCAAAACACTGATGGTTATATAATAAAATATTATATTATATTCCAAAATGTTATTGTAATATCTGAAGATAGATTCAAAACGACATTTCGGCTGTGCTAAAGCCCAGCAAAAACCCAACTAGAAATTCAGGGCTATGCGGCATTGGCAATGCACCATTTTTCATGAAATACCAATATGATTGAGCCAAAACTTGCTCGTTTGATCATTGTTTACATTTTGGCAATTACTTCCAATGTGTGAGTTAATTTTATTTAACTTCGTTGATAAAACGAGCTGTAATTGCTCGTTTACATCATTATGAAGGTAAATTTCATAGGTTTTTGATGGCAGAAAAATTGATTTTGTCACTGTGCATGTTTAATGCCCTCCTTACAAGGAAGGTGAGCTACCAGGGTAGGTGAGTTACTCACATTGCCGAGTTAAGTTGTGTCGTCTGTTTACAAGTAAAAACTTTAGTAACCCGCATTGAAATCGAACGATCGGAGAACAAAAGATGTCTACAACGGAAACGTTTGAAACAATCCAAGATTCAAGCTACCACTTTTAATTTTAACTCGCCTACCCGAGTTACTTACCTATTTGTGTTTGCAAGGGCAACTCGGTCTGCCAAGGCGAGTAACTCGGGTATGCTGATTAGGTTACTCGCTCTCCTTGTAAACAGAATGCACATAAACAATAGAACCGGGTAACTCGCCTACCAGGGCATTTTGCCTTCACTACTCATGTTCGTATCCATGAAAAATATATAAGAAATATAACACATGACTTGCGTGGTTCAAGACTACGCTTCTTCTGAAGATAATAACGATCATGCACTCGTTATACAACAAAAACGCAGGAGAAGGAGAATCGGAGATGTTGTAAATTCTGTAGTAGAAGTTTCAACAATAAAGTTGTCAGCTGACGCTATATTTTTCATTGACGAAGAAAGAGGATGATCAACGTCTTATTCTAAACTAACAGGCGAATGATTGAACGATTATTACCGGGTGAAATCAATCGAGGTGGTGAGCAGAGAATAAATGTAAATTGTCTATTCGTTTGCATTTTTTCGGGAAAAGATGCGAATTAAAGACTTTCAATGAGAAATATTTTTAAAGATGAGGCTCTTAGAAAATTAGCTGCGGAAACTATCTATTTAACTTATGCAATTAGATTTTCAAAAATGCGTCTGTTAGACAATTAGAATGTGGAAATGATCTATTAAGCTGTGGCGAAATGGCTTGTTAGCTTCGATTATTGAAAGATGCGTCTATTTAACAATTAGACAACGAGCCCGAGTTGGCTACCGTCGAATAGTCACCGAGGTCCTAGCCAACTAGTGGTACAAGCTAAACACATCAAAAGAAATAAACCGTCAATCAAACGCATCCATGACCACTACAGCGTCGTGATTTGGAGGATGAATTTTAATTTGACTTGATTCTGATTTAATTTTTAAAACAAAAAAGTTTGATATTAATACTGGCTACAAATTTACAGCCCCACAAAATAGCAAACTTGAGCAAGGTAACTATTGAGTATCTAAAGATACATAAATGTTTGCAGTTTGTAATATAAACGTTTGTTGTTTATAAACTTTTGCTGACTGGTGAACTAATTTATATCTGCAATAAAGTAGCGACGAAAAAATTGTGAGAGGATTGTTAAATAAGATTAATATTGTATATGTATAGGCCTACCATTAAACAAATTCATCTCATATTTTGTTGCTTTCTTTGTTTTCTCGGGCACGGAATTTAAAAGACTCTCGTATAAATTTGATTCAAAACATTTGCGAATCGCTTGTTTACTTTAGAATTTTGCGAGGGAACTTGCCAGCGTTCACTATGAGAAAATAGTGAACGATTGAGAAACCAATAAGAATGCCGATCATCGAATAGTACCCTAGTCGGTTTCGACTAAAAGACAATTAGCCGTAGAAATGATCTTCCATGGATGTGGCAAAATGACTTTTTAGCTGCAATTTCTGAAAGATGCATCTATCCGTTGATTAGCTGCGATAATGTTCTATTCAGCTGCTGATTTTTTCCATTCCATTTAATTACAATTCTGTTTAAAATGATGCAATAATTTAATTTGATCATTGTATGTTAAAACTTGATTAACCAGTTTAAACAAAGCCATAATTACCGATGAGTAGAGTCAGGGTTTTCTAGGTTCGATATACCAGAGCCATCTATTTACAAGAGTTGGGACACTTCTGCCATTTTTGTATCTTTTTGCCTGGACCCGAGCACGTTTTTAACAGTGCGCATGTGCAGGAGAATGTTGTGTGTTTTTTTCAGCCATATTGTATTGTATTTTTTCGCGCGTTTCATTTGAAGTGATTGAGAACCTGTTTCCAAAAGAACAAAGATGGCATCCAAAAATCACGTGACTGGCATCTGTCCAATTGGAGACGATAGCGGCACATGAAAGCGTGTCCCAACTCTTGTAAATAGATGGCTCTGCGATATACAACCTAGAAACTTCGAAATTTTCTAGAACTTTTCGAATGCTTACGTCATTTCAAAATTTGACCGCTGTTGTTTGCATTTCAATTTAAATAAAATTAATGAAAGGCTTTTTGTTTCATTTATATGTTAACATGACCTAAGATCTGTTTAAGTTGTGCCCCGCTCTATATTGCGGATTTCAGTTGACAATAGGTCTACGCTTCTTTGAATTCAAAACATATTTTTTGTTGTTAGGTTATTCTAGTAATTCAATGCAACTCACTATTTTGTAATATTTTCATTATCAGAAAACTGATTGACTTATCTAATTTCACTTGTTCGAATTTCTCCTTAAAGCTTCAAATTTGGAACGGAGCATTTTCCATTTGGGTTTTCTATTCGCCTCCTTTGATTTTATCTGCCGGCTAGATTATCAACCTATGAAATTGTGAAAATATCTAACTTTGTTAGTACAATGATATCAAATAAAATATCAAATAAGTTTATTGTTATAAAACGTTTTCAGAAAATCATAATTTCCATGCCACAAAATTGTTGCTGTACAAAATTATCTCGATGAAAGGCTTGAATAATTTACCGAAAAGGTACTTTCGGTTTTATTTCACCAGTGAGGTGTACATAAGTGGCAGAAAGATGACAAATAATTTAATAAAAAAAAGGACACTGCTAATTATATAGAGATTACATAATCTTGATTTCATCCCGGGATTTCATCATTGTCAACTTCTGATACATCAAATTTACCATATTCACATACCAGTATAACCTTCATTTCTTAATCTATAATCAACACTTTCATCTCCAACTTGAAAGATTTCATATAAGGCATGGTAGCTAACAGTAGCGCCATCAAAGATAGTTAATTCTGCCGATGTCATTCCTTCTTTTGTTAAATTATGAATTACATCATTTCCTATCCAAAATTCACCATTTAAATCACCAAAGCCATTTTTGTAGTCATTCCATGGCCGATCAAAATTTACACTACCATCAAGTCTTCTTTGAATCACCAGTTGGGCTAAATAAGATTCCAAGACAAGTTAGATTTACCCTGTTTATAATAACGTATTTTAGTGGCATTGTAAAATACGAGATTACACATTTCCATCTAGAATTTATTTCTAAGCCATCTATTTACAAGTGTCGGGACGCACAATTTTAGGACCACCAATTGGTGTTTTTGGAAATGAGGCTTTGAAATTGTAGCCTGGACCGAGCACATTTTTGACAGTGCGTATGTGCTGTATGTATTCATACGAGTTTTATTTTTCACCGTATTTGGAGTTGTGTTGATTCAGAATATCAAAAAATTGCATCCCTTGAAGATGTGTTAGAACTCTTGTAAATATGGATCTAATTTAGATTGGAATCATAATTTTTTATTTTTCCTAACTTGGATTATTACCCACTTAATTACGAATAAAATGCGTGAAATCTTAGTTACGAAAAATTAATATTTTGAATCTGCTTATTCTCTGTATCAACAAACATTGAGCACTTTGCTCGCATAATATTATGTATACGAAAAATTTGTTGATTTTACTAACAAATATAAGTATTGATAAAAGCATTTTTTCAAACAAATGTCTATTTATATATGATTAAATTAAATGAAGTTTTAGGCACAATTGAAAAAATGTGAACAGAGAAGCAACACTAGCAGTTTGGATCTTGAGCCAGCAATAAAAAGGCAATAAAAAGTACAAAAACAATTACAATGGATTAATTTAAACACATTACACAACAGTAACTAACCTTTCCCATTTGCCGTTTTCACAAGCTCCAGTGGAACACTAAATCCACTCAAACTAAAGTTGAATATTCCAATTTCTTTGATTTGACTTGCATCATGACCATCTAATAATATGAATGTTCATAATTTTATAATTTTCGAATTATATTTGTGGGAACTACAAAGCTAATGATAGCTTTTTATCTAAGCCTGGGAAACTAAAATTTGCAGCTTTTGCTAAACTGAGGCCACGAATTGTACATAAATTGAATTGTTGAATATTTTAAATGCCAATTGGGTATATCAAAGCATGAAATATGTCAGATTACCGCTGAAAACAGGTAATTTCACAGCAGGGAGCCAATGTTAAAGATCTGATACCCCACACTTGCCAGCATGATACCAAGATGGTACCAATAAAAATGGCACATCTAAGCATAGCGCCTCTACGGAAGAACCACCCTGTCCTAACTGAGACATTGATTTCTATGCTTTAATCTAAGTAACTTCTGCTATCGACAGCAATTTATCTATATAATCTGTTACTTCATCTGGCTATTGAATTACTTCGTCAAAGAATTCGAAATATCTTTAGATGCAACTCTATCTAGCTCTTTCCATCAGCAAAAATAGATTAAGGCTACGTTTACACGAGAGCAAAAACCCGGGTTTTCAAAAGTCTTTCAAAAGTCCACTTTCAGGAAGTCCAGTACGGTATCAGTTTACACAAGGCTAGATTTATCTATTTTGTGTAAATAAAGCGCTGTAACTTCTTCATCTCTTATCGGTTTTTCGTTGAAATTGTATTATATAATTCTTCTATTCTGTAGATTCAGATCGATATGTTTTTATAATAAATCATTCAAAATAACTTTTGTTGTTTATATCTAATTAAAATCCATGTGAATTGACACCGCTTTTGTAAACAACACATTTTAAATACATGTTATTCACGATTTTACCTTGCATAAACAGATTCATTGGATAGTTTTACTAAACTATATAATTTTATCCTAAAACAAGGCCAAGTGGTTGCCAATATTTATAGGCAGTTTCACCGCGAATTGAAAGTGGACTTTTTGAAGACCAATGTTTTCCATAAATCTCTGTCTAGACGACAAAAAGACCTGGGTTTTGCAAAGTCTGGTTTGAGAAACCTGGGTTTCCTATCCATACTTTCAGAAGTCCTGATAGACTCTCTAGGCGGACTAGTTTCCTCTCGGGTTTCTTGTTTACGTCTAGACGCGAAGGCGATCCAGACTAAAATTCACCCGAGTTTCGTAAATCCACTTGTCGTGTAAACGCAGCCCAAGTCATTTCGTCCCACAATTCAAGTTCAAGATGACTTTCATGAATTATAACACTGATCACAATTTCTGTTCCGATTAACTCTGTAATTTATATGCTGAATCCATATCTAAAAAGGCAGGTTTCATCATCGAACTTGAAGTTTATAGAAAGTCGCTCGTAATCATACCCTTAATACTTTCCCGTTCTTTGTTTTGGTCAACTTTATTGTCGAACTCATCAACAACAAATGCCTACATAACAGTTTATACTCAATCCCGACTTGTTAGCAACGACTGTAGTATCAGAACTGACTATACAAGTTACAGATACCTAATATCGACTACACTTATATATGTGGGTTTATACCTATGTTGGGCGGGACTGTGAAAATTTTGTCTCGCTATTCATTATCAACTATCAGATGTTGTATAAAAATCATTTTGAATAAGATATTCTTGAATTTAACTTTTGTTCATCATCAATAAGAACAACACATGGCACGATAATCTGCAAAAGTGTAATTATCAGATTTACTTAACAATTTATGTTTCACTATGTGGTGGTGACTGATAGGATAATAGCTTTCATTGATTCTAGGGACAACTTGACCAGAGACAACCTTGGGCGTCGAAAAGCATAGCATCGTATAATTGGTTCAGATGTTTTTCGGTTGATTCAGATCCATATAGAAATATTGGCTCGATGGTATTTTAGAGAGGCTTAATTTTAAGGTATCATGAAATTGATGACCTGAACTCATTCGAAGGCTTGAGTGCTCTCCTAGCGATGTCATGACGAGTATAAATATCAACGCTGGTAGAGGGTACGACTAATATTGCACCATTTAAGATACCTATCTTAATGAGTCAACTGCTGCAGAGAACCATGAGTGGCATATAATTGCCCCTATTACGAACATATGGAAATGTACTTTGTCTTGGTATCGATGTATATCCCGACCATCAATCCAATCTTTTCGATGTCATTGACAATAGTCTGTGCAAGTAGCGGCTCGTGAGCTATTTGGTAGGGAGGGCAGGAGTGTGTCATCAGGTGAATTCCCCTTGGCAATGTTGTTCAACCCTCGTCACGCAGTTATGCGTAGAAAGCCTCTCATCTTCTCATCTGTTGCTGTTATTTGAATATTCTATTGACTATTCAAGTCTATTGACTAAGCTACCCGGTCTTATTGACATAACATGCTTTGCTTGAAAGCTTATGGGAAAGCGTCATGTCTTCCCACAATAGCATTTAACTCTGGTCTATTGGCGACTGCGCATAAGCATCTAATTAAGTAAAACAATTGTTATTTATGGTCAAAAGCGTCTTCTGCACTTTTCGACGCCAACAAAATGAGAAAGGCTTTGAAAAAATACTGCTTGCGTCAACGCTTTGTGGGGGAATATCCACAATATATATGCGATAAAAAGTTATCACCTCTATAACAGGGCGTCAAACTGCGGATAATTTGAAAAATATGTTACGGAAAGAAGATTTCGATACGTAATCCAAATTAAAAATGCATTAATATATTCGAGAAGTTGGGAATATCAAAATGAGTCAGGAATTATTCAATTTCATTGAAAGCATGCTTTCTTAGTAGCTATATGAGATGACAAGGAGGGTACTTTCCCGCGTCATATGGACGAGCCGCCATTTATCAGTGCTTTGGTAGCGTTGTTAACTGTTATTGCAATGATTCTGATAATTTCAAATATACGAACTCAGAATCACCTAGACGCTCTCATCATAAGTATCAAAGTCCTTGAAGCTCACTTGTTGCATTTTCATAAATTGCTAAGAAGGATTTTATATGCAAATTGGATATCTATCTCAATGCTTTACAATAATACTTAATAGAGCAATAAACTGGAATTTATTTGCAGTGTTTTTATGAATATAAAGTTGGCAGAAGAATCCTGCCATTTTTGATATATGGGACTCGGTCTATAATAATATGTTTTTCGTTGGGGGATCTCATCAACTAGGGGATGGATTGCTATCTTCTGCTTCTAGATAGAAGTGAGAATACTTTTTAATATAATTTTGAATAAATTGAATATTTACCATAGCATGGTCGATAGCACTGACGGCTCCTTTTGTTGTATTCTCCGCAGTTGTGGCCATTACAGAAAGGGATTGGATTAGTGCACTCACGCTTTTGTCTGACTGTTCCAATTCTTCCACAATTGTAACTGCACAAATCAATATCGGTCCATTGAGTCCACTCTCCGTCCACTGCATGAATAAAAT
Source organism: Haliclystus octoradiatus (assembly GCA_916610825.1). Taxonomy (NCBI): domain Eukaryota; kingdom Metazoa; phylum Cnidaria; class Staurozoa; order Stauromedusae; family Haliclystidae; genus Haliclystus; species Haliclystus octoradiatus. The sequence continues at coordinate 12,613,164 of OU744453.1, forward strand.
CTAATATTTCAACAACAGTATCATCTACGTAAAGTAAAAACTGTTGCCTACTATAATTTTAATACTTAGTGCCTATAATGGGGCCACTTTACATTGCGCATGTCTTGAAAAAATAACGCGTGCGATTGCTTTAAGTCTCTCACATGTTGGTAATACAAAATGGCGTCATCTGTTATTGATATGAACAAGAAGGTGGAAATATTTGTTTTAAATTTATATGCATGCTTAGATTATTTGAAAGAGTTAGGAAAGTAAAGCAATTCAAAAGAAATAAATCATTTAACATAATTATACATTCGTGTTGGGTTTATTCCGAGTGGTTACATATTATTGACTGTTTACTTTAAAAGCGTAGGTCATTGTGGCGTTGTCGAAGAAATGGTCAATTACCCAGCTTATTTTTCGTTCTCGGTTTGATATGTCAGCTTGAAAACTTTGATGTACAGTTATAAAATATTCAAATGTTTTATTATTCGACATAAACATTGTCCATAGTCTGCTATACAGAATTTAAGTTAAACTATGTATAAAAGCATGGACGGGTAGATTTTATGTAAAATATCAAAACGGCTTATTATTAAAATATTTCATATTGAGTCTCTATACTGAAAGTATAAATTCTGTAAATTTATTATGATCTTTAACATGGAAAAGGTAATCTCAAAAACAACAACAAACAAACACCGAGTGTGAATATCATTTCTTGCATCGCGGAGATGTGTGAAATGCCGTGACGACATGGCTAAAACAATGGCGAGCACGAAGGATAATGCCAGTTCACTGTAGGAAAATGCCCCGGAGGGGAATTTTACTCACATTTAGATCTAAAAATAAATAAAAACTGGCCAATCATAGATTTCCCTACCAGGAACTAACTGGGTTGATGACTTCCTTTCACGATATCTTGATATTTTGCTCGCGATTCAAAACGCGATATTTTACTTGGCCATACAAACCCTTGTTGATGAGTTTAAAAGTTGACGATGTTTGACAAGCTTGGAGGGAAAGTTCTTAGAAGGTAACTAAAATCTAACACCATTTCTATGTTTCGTTTCATGTCAAGATAACAGAATTGGCTGGGTTGGGATGATTGATAGTGCTTATTTATTATAAATAGTCTATTTTGCTTCAAAATGTTAGTATGTTTGCGTGATTTGTGTGATTTTGACGCGCCCGCAAATAGGCGATGGCTCGATTATTAGCACTACGAGTGAAGAACCTATGGTGTTTGAGTCTATCTGCAACCTGTTGTGATGCGTTTACACGGCAAGGGAATATACGAAACCCGGATGAATTTTAGTCTGGATCGCGCTCGCATCTGGATTTAAACAGGATATTCGAGTGGAAATTAGTCCGCTTAGCATCTCTATCAGGGCTTTTGAATGTAAGCATAGGAAACCTGGGTTTCTCAACTAGACTTGGAAAAACCCGGGTCTTTCAGTCGTCTAAACAGAATTTATGGAAAACCCGGGTCTACAGGAGTCTACTTTCATTTCGTGGCGATTGGACCTGTAAAGATTGGCATCCACTTAGCCCTATTTTAAGATAAAATTCTACAGTTTAGTAAAACTATTCGATGAATCTGATTATTCAAGATAAAATCGTGAATAACATGCATTTATAATGTATTATTTATAAAAGCCGTGTTACTTCAAGTGGAATTTGATGAGATTAGAAATAAAGTCATTTTGAATGATTTAATTAAAGAAAACATATCGATCTTGACCTACAGAGTCGAAGAAGATTGAAAGTCCAATTTCAACAAAAACCGATAAGAACTGCTGGAGTTACAGCGTTCTATTTAGACAGATTGATAAATCTAGCCTCGTGTAAGCTTGTCCCCTATCTGAACTATTTGAAAGTGGACTTTTGAAGGAATTTTGAAATCACGGGTCTTTTCTCTCGTGTATAATGTAGCCTTAAACAAGTTAAAACGTTTTCTATCATTACATTTCATTTTTAAGTATACAAATATATTTTAGGATAGAAGAAAAGCGAAGTAGTGAAAGTTTCAATAGATGATTTTGCCGCAAAAAGTTTGTTTTATAGAGTTTGCATGCATTCCGTGCAATATCAGAAAAGATTCAAATGGACGTAAAGAGATCCTGGCTGTTCAAAGCAACATGTCATCAATCAAGAACTATATGATTTCAGGAATCTAGTATGCTTTGTTTTGAATGACAGTATTTTACTACAATTATTTCAAGATGCTGATGCAGCCTTCCGTTATCGTCTATGAAAACTTAAATCAAATTTGACAAAGAAACAAGGATTTCAATTTGAAACAACGAATTTAAAATATGGAAAAAGTAAAATTTATAATGTTATAATGTGTTTTAAACGCAACATTATAACTCAGTAGACTGTCAAATGTTTTGAATAAGTCCTTTGATTTAGATTGAAATCGTTAGATCGAAGGCGAGGTGATTATCAGAAAAAGATAACTGATTAAAATCATCATTTTAACATAAAAAATTGGTTTTAATTTTGATTATCTGCAATGTCTGTCCACTACAACAGTTAAAAACACGGAATGGTCAATACAGTGTAGAACTGACCGCTGTTCTACCGTCATCCGCAAATGGAATTGTTTGATATCTTACGATCTCCATGTTGGCCGATGGCTAATTCTGCCGGTATATTTGATTATCTCATTTACCTGCAGTTGTTGAATTACATTCTTCCTAAAAATTGACAAAAGAATATAAAATTATGACAGAAGTTTGGTCTAGAAGAGATTGAACATACAAATTTAAGTAGAATATCAATGATTGTTATTATCTGCAGATGATCTAATTGACTCTCAAAGTATGTCAGTTTCACAGCTTTTTTTTATATAGCACTGGAGGATTTATCACCTTCCAATTCGATGCAATGGAGTAAACTCGTTGACAAGAACTCAATATGTATATAGAAGTGTCTGGATATTAGTAAGCTATGTCTATTTTAATTTTATATATATATTTTATCGTCAATTTTTTAAATTTGCAAGCTTAAGTAACAGTTTAATTTTAATTTTTTATAAGTACAATTTGCGATGTGTATAACGCTTCTTTGCATACAATGTTGAAAATTAACATCATTAAATAAATAAATAATTCGAAGGTGTTATCAGTTAGGTTCTTCAAATTTATCTGGGAAGTCTTACATATACGTTTATCATCATGAAAACCATAACAATAAGCATCAAAGCAATGAAAAGAAACATCCGAACCCAGCTATGAATTATCCATTGCAACACACCTATATTGAGATCAGAAACTTGTTCATATTGTCTTTATATTTAGCATGGAACATGAAGAAATGTTTAAAATAATTTTTTTAGGCCGTTAATGTCACCTTCGCTTAGAAATAGAGCAATGTTGAGAGATTTCAAGTGACGATCGGATAGTGTGAAAGATCCGTTTGATAACACGTTACCGCTGTAAACTCCGAGTAACTGATAATGCCCTGCATGTACCAGACATTAAAAACTGTTGGATGAGGCTGCGCATAATATTCAGAAGTATTCAGACCGAGGTTTAATTTATCTGATGAAGCTGTAAAGACCGGGCAAATGATGTTTTTATTCGCCAACATTCATAGAATTTTGTTGAATTCATGTTGGCAAAATGAAAAGTCATTTGGCCACTCTCCATTTTTAAGCTTTTGTTGATGCTGCTGTTGAATTCCGCGTTTGGAGTCAGTTTTGACGGGGAAGAGTCGCGCTATGCAAAAACGAAACAGTTACATGTACGAATAGAAAATAATTTTTTATCCAAATCTGTAGTTTGTAAAAAGGCGAGATATACACTTTAAGCTGTACAATTAATTAATGTTTTTATAGTAGTATGAATTATTAGCAAATAGGACATTTGGACTGTGGAATAAAAATGAATTGCAGATATGAGAACGAAGAATCACATTATTATTATACAAATAATTAAACCAGCTGTTCTATACATTTGAGGGAGTCGAGATTTTAGTAAAATTATCGATTGTTTATCTTATCTCCATAGGAACCGCTTGATTCTGAGCTATCTCTCATCTGTATAGCTTAATTCAACCTTTCTTTTTGCTTGTCACACGTTTTTCAATTGAAAGAGTCATTTAATTCTACAACTTAACTAAATGTTATTCTGTTATCGATCGGCTTAGTCACATGCATATTGTAAAAAAATACTTAGTGCATTAATCTTCTTAGTGTTGCGATCTTGATATAGTCACAGATGCTGAAATAATATACAAATTAAACAGGCAAATATTTGTTTTTAAAAGGTTTATAGGGACATTACTGTATATTTATAAAAACTATGTTGTTACTGCATTAGTATATCGTAGTTTAGTTTTATAATAAGTTCTGTTAAAAAATTATATTTTAGGATCAGGTTCCTTAATATATGATAAGGAAGATGACAAAGCAAATTATTGTGTAGATAGTAAGAGTAACTTACGTGAATGATTAATATTGTAATTGAATTTTCAGATGATAAAATCCTTTCCCAGATTCTTGTTTCATTGTACAAGTAACAGTTAGATTGATTCACATTGGTCTGAGCAATATCATAAGTAACACCAACACAACCCTGTAGCTTAGTGCAAGCAACCCTGCAAAGATGCTCATTCAAGAAATAAAGTGAAAACATAGGTTCTGATTCATGGATTTTCATACCACTAAACATTCGGCCTTTATATTCCAATCTGCTACCACCACCATTGCATATTTTACATCGAATATACGAGATACAAATGCATGCAGTTACGATCAATAAAAAATACCTTGATACATCCATCTTTATAACGGTTACGAAAGAACTAAATTCAAATCGACTATGATTCTATATAGTTTGAAATACTACTGGGAATAGCTGGTACCAACGGGCTGTATTATCTCGTATTTTGACAGCTACTAAGAAGATTTCATTTTTTACACATACGGCACTTTATAAATATTAGATGAATGCTGTAAACATCGACGATAACAATGTCCATTTGCACATTCGATTGAATTCAGCTAATATACTTATAGGTTTAAATCGAACCTGATATCATCCCTTTTTGTTGAAATCCATGCAAATCTATTTACAAACTCAACTTATTCACCTCACATGATATTCCCTCAAGTACTAGCTCTCTTTGTAAACGATTAATTGACAAAAAACTTCATCATGGTACTGCAATATGCGATAATGAATCGTTCAGACAAGGTTAAAGAGAGAGTTAAAACGTTAATGCATGGATATTTGTATAAAAATAAAAGTTATAAGTCTACTGAATTTATCGCAACGGATAATAATAATAATAATAATAATAATAATAATAATAATAATAATAATAATAATAATAATAATAATAATAATAATAATAATAATAATAATAATAATAATAATAATAATAATAATAATAATAATAATAATAATAATAATAATAATAATAATAATAATAATAATAATAATAATAATAATAATAATAATAATAATAATAATAATAATAATAATAATAATAATAATAATAATAATAATAATAATAATAATAATAATAATAATAATAATAATAATAATAATAATAATAATAATAATAATAATAATAATAATAATAATAATAATAATAATAATAATAATAATAATAATAATAATAATAATAATAATAATAATAATAATAATAATAATAATAATAATAATAATAATAATAATAATAATAATAATAATAATAATAATAATAATAATAATAATAATAATAATAATAATAATAATAATAATAATAATAATAATAATAATAATAATAATAATAATAATAATAATAATAATAATAATAATAATAATAATAATAATAATAATAATAATAATAATAATAATAATAATAATAATAATAATAATAATAATAATAATAATAATAATAATAATAATAATAATAATAATAATAATAATAATAATAATAATAATAATAATAATAATAATAATAATAATAATAATAATAATAATAATAATAATAATAATAATAATAATAATAATAATAATAATAATAATAATAATAATAATAATAATAATAATAATAATAATAATAATAATAATAATAATAATAATAATAATAATAATAATAATAATAATAATAATAATAATAATAATAATAATAATAATAATAATAATAATAATAATAATAATAATAATAATAATAATAATAATAATAATAATAATAATAATAATAATAATAATAATAATAATAATAATAATAATAATAATAATAATAATAATAATAATAATAATAATAATAATAATAATAATAATAATAATAATAATAATAATAATAATAATAATAATAATAATAATAATAATAATAATAATAATAATAATAATAATAATAATAATAATAATAATAATAATAATAATAATAATAATAATAATAATAATAATAATAATAATAATAATAATAATAATAATAATAATAATAATAATAATAATAATAATAATAATAATAATAATAATAATAATAATAATAATAATAATAATAATAATAATAATAATAATAATAATAATAATAATAATAATAATAATAATAATAATAATAATAATAATAATAATAATAATAATAATAATAATAATAATAATAATAATAATAATAATAATAATAATAATAATAATAATAATAATAATAATAATAATAATAATAATAATAATAATAATAATAATAATAATAATAATAATAATAATAATAATAATAATAATAATAATAATAATAATAATAATAATAATAATAATAATAATAATAATAATAATAATAATAATAATAATAATAATAATAATAATAATAATAATAATAATAATAATAATAATAATAATAATAATAATAATAATAATAATAATAATAATAATAATAATAATAATAATAATAATAATAATAATAATAATAATAATAATAATAATAATAATAATAATAATAATAATAATAATAATAATAATAATAATAATAATAATAATAATAATAATAATAATAATAATAATAATAATAATAATAATAATAATAATAATAATAATAATAATAATAATAATAATAATAATAATAATAATAATAATAATAATAATAATAATAATAATAATAATAATAATAATAATAATAATAATAATAATAATAATAATAATAATAATAATAATAATAATAATAATAATAATAATAATAATAATAATAATAATAATAATAATAATAATAATAATAATAATAATAATAATAATAATAATAATAATAATAATAATAATAATAATAATAATAATAATAATAATAATAATAATAATAATAATAATAATAATAATAATAATAATAATAATAATAATAATAATAATAATAATAATAATAATAATAATAATAATAATAATAATAATAATAATAATAATAATAATAATAATAATAATAATAATAATAATAATAATAATAATAATAATAATAATAATAATAATAATAATAATAATAATAATAATAATAATAATAATAATAATAATAATAATAATAATAATAATAATAATAATAATAATAATAATAATAATAATAATAATAATAATAATAATAATAATAATAATAATAAAATTTAATAATTTATATAGCGGTTTTTACGTTTGCTGATCAAAAGCGCTTTAAAAAAATATCAATAAATAAAATTATTAAAATAAATATATAATAATAGATTTATAATAATAAAAAACTAGAAATATAGAAAGCTTTTACCCTTCAATCTCAGAAAAAATCCTCGAAGACGCAATCAATTTCGCTAAACAGTTTATACATATCTCTGAAAACGACCTCAAAGTTATTATGCACTCCAGGAAATCCGTACTATTCAATAGCGGAACGGCATGGATGAAAAAGAATACCGACAATTTATTTGATGTAACAATGGGTAGTTATGATGGAGCCGAAGTATGTGAATTGGTTGGTTTATTTATCATTAACAAACTAAGTAAAATTTTTGGGAACGAAAGCATTGGACTATACAGAGATGATGGAATTGCTGTCCTAAAAAATAAATCAGGCCCCCAGGCAGAACGATTAAGAAAGAAATTAATAAAAACATTTAAAGATATTGGCCTCAACATCACGACAAAAAATAACTTAAAGGTAATAGATTTCTTAGATATAACATTCAATTTGACTACTAATACGTTTCAACCATATAGAAAACCCAACGACACACCATTATACATTAACACACAGTCTAACCATCCACCAACTATACTAAAACAAGTTCCAACTCCAATAAACCAAAGAATTTCAGATTTATCTTCTAACAACACAATGTTTTTGAAAAGCAAACAAACATACGCTGATGCATTAAGAGCAAGCGGCCATGAAGCAAATCTTTCTTACCAACCACGCACTACAACATCAAACAGTAACAGAAGAAAAAGAACCAGAAAAATCATATGGTTCAATCCGCCTTACAATAAGAGCGCTAAAATAAACATTGGCCGATCATTTTTAAATTTAGTCAAAAATCATTTTCCTAAATCAAATAAACTGAGCAAGATATTCAACCATAACACAATTAAAGTGAGTTATAGCTGTACTAACAACATGGACAAGATTCTCAAAAGTCATAACAACAAAAAAACCAATGATGAAAATAACGCCACAGCCACACCTTGCAATTGCAGGGATAGAGATACTTGCCCACTCGAAAATAGGTGCCAATTAAAAGGTATCATCTACAAGGCTAAAGTGACAACACCAGCCGACGAAGAGGGAAAGAGCTATATTGGTTTGACAGAAGACACATTCAAAGCACGTTACACACAACACAAATCCACCTTTAAACATAGAAAATACAGCAGCAGCACGCAATTGTCAAAGCATATTTGGGACTTAAAAGACAGCAACAGCCAGTACAAAATCAAATGGTCAACTATTGCAAATGCAAAGCCATACAATAATATATCTAAAAAATGTCATCTATGTTTATTGGAAAAATATTATATTATATGCTCAAAAGAGCCATTACTTAATAAAAAATCTGAACTAATCTCAAAATGCCGTCACGAGAATAAATTTTATTTATCTAATTTTAAAGAAACTAAAACATAATTTAACTTAACTGCTGTAATAGGAAACAATTTCATTCATCTAACGCCTTAATTACCAAAACGGAACAATAGCACCATTGTATGTTAAGACAACTATTGTATTAAAACAATAACGCGCTGCGGCACTTATGATAGCATGTAATAGGAGTCACCATGTATATTTTTCATTGAGTATCAACTGTCTGATGATCGCACACTGCGTGAAACTATAGTAACAGAAATTAAGAATGTGTTTTTTTTGACTCAGTCACCATCCTTATGTAATAACTAGCAATGAGTGTAGTCCATAATGGACCTTCTATGATAAAACTTTCAGATCACTTATAATTAAACAATTGCTTAAGCTTTCTACCGCTGTATAATACGGAGTATGAACTCTGGAGGAGAACATGAGACACAATACGCATTGAAACGTTGTAGCATTAATCAATACATCTTAATCATTCCTTTAATAAAAATTTAATTTATTTCACATCAATTGAGTCGATTGAAATGTATAATTTAACGTAGCTTTGTCTACATAGAAAAACTTTATTTTATGTGTTGAAAGGAAGCCAGAGCACATTAATGATTATAAATTACAAATACTCAGTCAAATTTCGAAATCTGAAACTATCCATAAAAAATCACTTCAAATCCGATCTGATCCAAAGACCTAAAATATTAACCCGAATCTGACCCGACACGATCGGATCGCGTTCGGTTCGAATTCATAAATCTTTATTGCAATATATACAACACTAATGTGGTGTTCACAAAATAACGCCGTCAAGGTGTGGCCGGTCAAACTCGTGGCATTGCATGCAATATATTCAGTATTAAATTAATTTAGCTTCGACAAGACACATGGTCCACTAATTTCTGTTATTAACATGATCAAACGATATCTTTTGTTAATTAACAATGATTTACTGATTCATATTAAAAAAATCAGAAAAATCGTTGGTAAAAACTGCCGAATGGCGGATTTGAACTTACGACCCTGATATTGTAATACCAGAGCTTTAACCAATGAGCCAACCCCTTGCTTACTGTTGTACGCGCTTTGACTGTACTAATCAACAAACCTGCTGCTTCGACAACGTATTACTGAACAAGGCGACAGCGCGTGTATTGATTTCAAACTATATATATAATCTGAAAATATTATGATATGATAGTATATGAGCCTATATATTTTTGATCTTTGCAATCTCAGCAAGTACGCCTGTGATTTTCATGGCAGTCTATCAAAATACTAAGAGTTCGTTGAAAATAAAATTTTATAAGTAAAAAAAAGGTCTGAAAAATTGGTCTGATAGTGGTTCTTGTTATCAAATTTTCCAGAATAATAGCATCAACATTATTTTAACATGAAATAAAATTCTATAATAAATCGCTATACTAATTCGATATTGATATTATGTTACATCTTGTTGTCAATATTTCTACGCGCTATTTATAATACATTACAGATGTCGAATGAAAGGAAAGACGAATATGAATAAATTAATTATTTTGATAGAAAAACGAAAACAATTCATTTTGCCAGATTCGTGATATGCATATTTATTCAGAATTTATTGAAACGGACGCGATGGTTTATAGAGTTGAAATGTTTAGTGCAGCTTCAAAGATATAAAATACCACAGCCGATGGTAATATTTAAATGCTCATGTTATGATGTTTGACGAAAAGGATAATTTACTATGTAGAAAATGAATCTACTTTACCATGCATTTGATCACGGTATGAAATGATCATTTTTGTCAGAATTATTTCGAATAAAAGACAATCTTTATTTTATTCTTATCGGGCGTACATTCTCCTTCGATAAAATATGGTTGTTAACTTATTTTTGATTGGTGTATTAACTCAGAGAACCCGCTATTATGTATTTAAATGTTGTTCGGAGATTATGCCGCTCGTATAGTTTTTATTTGGATCTCATTTGGAAAATGGTAAGTTGTATTTTAATAAATATTGTTTGCTATGATCGATTATTTCATGCAACCTTTTCGCTTTTTATTTTTGTAACACAAGGTTTGTTACACTCATCCAAACTGTATTAACTATTTAAAAATGTTTTTAAATTATGTTTTTGTGCTTTCAAATTCAAAGCAAAATTTTTGAACGCTGAAAATATTATAATTATTATTATTTATCACAAATCATACGCTCAATTCAATTTAACTTTGTTAAATTTGATATACCTTAAATTTTTCTTTATTAAATGTTGATCAACGATAATAACAAGACACCGCTATTTTTATTCTCGAAACTGTAGTAACATACTGTGTCTTATTCGTATAGCAAGTCAACAAAATGAAATTTTAATTTTAATCGATGCCTATAATTCCTTCATTAATTATGGAAGCAAAATCTTAAAATAAAAGCCTGCCTGCTCAAATCCAAATGATTCATGTTTTTATATTAAATAATAAATTATAGAAATACTTTTGTGCAATGCCTTGATTGATTCTAAACTCTGTAATTTTAGACTGTAGACAGATAATCTCTTCGAACTTTGAATATTTTTCGAATTAGTCGAACGCCAACGTCATTTTGAAAAGTTAATTTGTTTTTATGCCCCGCGATAGATTGTTCATTTCAAAACAGATTGTTTGCTCAGTGTTCTCACAAATTATATATCAAAATAGCCTTTTTAAAAGTGAAATGTTTTATATCTCGATTTTGATAAAAGTAATGAATGGCATTTTGTTTCATTAATAAATTAAATTAAGACCTAAAGTCTCTTTAATTTTCATAGCGTTTGTGCCGCGCTATATGTATTGCTGATATCAACACTACATGAAATAGGTCTACGTTTCTTTGATTTCAAAAAAATATTTTGTTTGGCCTAGTTATACTGGTAATTCAATGTAATTCAGTATTTGGTATTGTTTTAATTATCATAAAACTGATTCATTTTCAAGTTTCACTTGCTCAAACAATTTACACGCAGCTTTTAAATTCAAAGCAAAATATTTTTGTTCTGGAGAATTCAATTTGAAGTCGATTTGGCTGCCCGCTAGATTATCGACCTATGAAATTTTTCAAAATCTCTGAATTTTTTAATGTAATGATATCAAATAAAATATCAGATGAAGTATATTATTTTAAAACAACGTCATAGACCCATACTTTTCATACAACAACTTTGTTACTGTACACGGTTATCTCGACACAAATGTTTGCATAATTTCCCGAAAACGGATTATCCGTATTATATCGCCAGTAAGACGTACATAAGTCGCGGACAGACACAGAAATATAGTGATATATAAACAGACAGTATTATGTATATAAGTGATATAAGTGATAGATTTATGTTTATCTAATAGCAGATAATATAGGGCTCTATCTTCATTTGACAGAGCGGTAAATAATAATAATAATAATAATATATGGCGAAAGAGTCAAAGAATACACATTCTTTACTGTTACTTAAGTTTCATGCATTGCACAGCGATCTTCAGACAGATTTTTTACTCAATGCGTGAAACTTAAGTAACAGTAAAGAATGTGTATTCTTTGACTCTTTCGCCATATATTATTATTATTATTTATTATTATTATTATTATTATAAAATAATAATAATAATATAATAATTATAATCTATACATTAAAAGCTGTTTTGAATAGATAGGTGTTTAGTTGAGTTTTAAAAATGTCAAGGGATGTTATGTTTGTAAATCAGGAGGTAGATTGTTCCACAATGGTGGGGATGCATATTTGCGGGATCTACCTCCTTGCGTTGAGCACTTAACTACTGCACTTGGATAATCTAGGAATAGTCCACCATTATTCGATCGTAGTGAATAAGATGATAGTTCTTTAATTGATCTTAGGTCACTCAAGTAAGAAGGAGCCAATTTACGAATAGATTTAAAAGTTATTACTAACATTTTGAATATAATTATCTGCTTAAAGTGGGAATAAACCCCCAGACTATCTTTCCATATATAGTAGAACCCGACGTGAAAAAACAATGGCGTAATTTTTTTTCGATCTGGAAATTATTTCTTGGTGAAAAATGCCTTCAAAGTGGTGTTTTGTCCCAAATGTCGCTGAGAAAAAAGGGATTGGATCTAGCTTTATGACGACAAAGTCACAAGTCTTGCGGTTTGTCCAACAGACTTAAGAGTGAGCTGATCACGCGACGTTATGTTTGAGGTAACGTAGCCCCGGAAATCCAGACAAAAAAAATTCTGACAAGGCTGAGCCATTAACAAACATATAAACTCGTGACTTCCGTAAAAAAATGTAATTTATGATTTTAGGAGCTGAATAAAACCAATTAAAACGCTAGGTCAAAATAATATCTCTTAAGCCTGGTTCCCATATAGCAAATTTTCCGGCGATACTGTCTGCGATCGTGACGGCGGTAGGGCCGGCGGTAGAGCCTGCGATGAACCGCAGGCTACCGGGGGCATGCCGGCGCTGAACGCAGGCTTCTGCAGCCACGCCGGCGACAACCTGAATAGATGAAGTTGCCCTGATCAATTGTCTCTCCCTTCTTTACAAATCATATAGTAGCATGCAACGTATTTTATCACGTTCTACTATATTTTAGTTCTATACACTTTGCTAATCACTAATTAATCATAATACAGTACATTCAGTATTTCAGCATAATTTAGTGTATTTTATCGTAATTTAATATACAGATTAATAATACCATTATAATATTATATCATTAATATTAAATATTGGCGGGAAACAAACCCACGTTTTTTGTCAACTGATTTCATTGGATAATGTTGACCATGTGATGTATCGTTTAACAATAGTATCCATTAAATGCTTACGGCGGATGTCGGGGTCTTTGATATGCTGGCTTACAGCAACAACAAAAGTTGAACCAGTTCAACTTTTGAGACAGTCGCAGCCAACGTTACGGCTTCCGGTAGAACATTAGCCTGGAAGGGGATAATTTACTGACGATTCGTCGCCGGCCCTACCGCCGGCATGATCGCAGGCAGTGTCGACGGCAAATTTGCTATATGGGAACCAGGCTTTAGCATCATTAAGCGCGATGAATCTGATATAGATTGCGGATTAACTCAAATGTCAGACGGTGCGAGTGTTCCTTTGTGACTAGTCTAGTGACACATATTAGTTATGTATTCTGTGTGACCGCAGTACTTCTCAAATCCTTCTGAGTAGACACAGTGTCATTCGAAATAGCTTGATCATACGCTATACTATTTTTAACTTTTATCTGAGTTGCTCGTGAGTGAATTGCGCTATAAAATATATTTTTCTTTTATCTAAATGTGAATGTAAACTGACACTCGCTATGCACATACATGCGCAGACGAAAACTTTTTCTCAAGATAGCATTGGTACTGAAAAATATTTACTTTACTTATTAAGTATTACTAAATTATTGGATAGACATTTTTCAATTAACATTTCAAAGTTTAAGTTTAAATTGATGTTTGTCTACTAGATATATAAAACATATGATGGGACTTTCTGCATTTCACATACTCCATTATCAAAACAAACCATTGAAAATTCTTTAGTATTATTGTACAGCTGTACTATATAATTTTATAAGAAATCGGAAAATAGTACAAAAACGATAGAGATAAACATAATATAGCATATTTATGAGCCTAATTTGTTTTTGTAAGAGCTTGGACGTTCTTATTCAAGATTACAGCACTATACTATAACTACAGTAATGCAGATTCTACCATTTTGCGGTTTTGCGGTATATCGTCATTGCATAAATGATTATCCTCCCTATCAACTTTATCTGATTAACAAAATTAGGTTTTTGCAATGTAAAGTCTAGTTCCTGACTGTGAATTATACGTACGGCATCACCAGCTTTTTTGGTCACGCCGGTATTCATTCCTTTGGCTAGAAAGTAGGACATGTTAGCATCATGTCACGATGTGTAGTTATGGGATGCAGCAATACCAGTACAGAAGCTATTTTGCACAAAATACCTTTCTACGGAGATGATAAACCAGAAAATGTTAGGAGAAGAAAAGTATGGCTAGATTTTGTTTCAGTGAAAAGGGCTAAGTTTGAGCCCTCTAAACGCAGAAGCATATGTTGAGACCACTTCACGAAAGAGGACTGTAGTGGTAATGCCATAGTCAGTGAAAATGGAGCCTTCTGTCGGCCAAGATTAAAACCGACGATTATGGTGCTATTATAGCGTTTCCCATCGTACATTACCCTCAAAAGAATACTCTAGCTGCTGATAAAATCGACAAGAGAAATAATCGTAAGGTGAGAAAAAAATAACATTAAATAGAATTGAATCCTCAAGCATGATTATTTATTTTGATTGTACTCCACTAAAGAATTTATTTAGCATTACTGGTTTGAGTTGATTACATTCTTAGATTATCCGTAATGCTGTCCAAGAAACAAATCGTTCTGAAATAACGGATTGTGAATCGACGATCCCTGTCAATGAACAGGCTAATTGCTATTCTTTAGATTTGGATCACTATTCTGGGGGTACTGCATCATATGCTGACGAGGCAGTAAGTACCATGTAGCCTTGTACGTCAGAACATGGCCATAAATAAAGCAGATATTTTGAAACAATAATGATGATATGAATGAATGAATGTATTTTATTTCCGTAATGAACAACATGCTGGTTAAAATACAGAAAATGGTATTAAAAAAAATTTATAGTTACGAATTATAATGTGTTGTAAGTTGTCTTACTGATTGAACATAGGGCTCAATGCTTTACAGCAGAGCTTTAAATAATATATAAAATATGATTGTCTGTGACTTGATATGATTTGATTTTTGACTACATATTTTATATAGTAGTTACAAATTATATAAATTTAATATGGCCCTACATTGATATAGAATTGAAAATTAATCAAATATATTCAGAATTTAGTTTTAAAGTATTATATATTACTAATAGACATATGTATATTATATATATATATATGCTAATTACGGATGCTATGAACTATTAAAATACATTTTATCATGCTGCTAATTTTTAAATTAGGAAACGAGCACATGTGATGATTGCAATTTATGGTCTGCTCGATACAGCCGATTACAAAATAATTTCAACGCAATGCACCATTCTTACCTACTTCTAAAAAGCAGAGATAGTAGCAATTACGGTAAACTTGAGATTCTGTGTGATCAGCGAAATTTAATAAATTGATAGATATGATATTTGAACACTGATAAGATCATTTTTACTTGGAATTATGTAGCTACTACTGAACCTTGGCAGGATTTTGATTGCGAAGAAGACAACATTTGCGATGTCGATGATGATAATAATTCATTGTCTAAAGAGTTACTTCATCATGATCAAAATGCCGCAGATGACATAGTTGAAAATGAAGACGCTTGTGAAATCGAAAACACTGATACCAAAGCAAGGTTTGTCTTTTTACCAGTATTAGCAATCTAAATAGACACTATGTGACTTATCGCGGGAATTTTAACGACTTCGTCGTATCAATATTGGATGGGTGGGAGAAACGCATACCATGCATACACTATACAACGGACACAAGTAAAGTGTATTTCCCATTTCACGCATTCAAGGTGTTCTTAGGGATGAGCTGTACTTTTGTATGAATAAAAGGCTGCTATACAGAGGTGACCGGTATACCAGGTTATCACATTGATCATATTGTTTTTATGTTTTTTTTCACAGCTCTAAAATTGAAGATCTTCTGCAAGCACCAAAATTTATAGTTTTTTTATCCCAATTACAGCTGTTATTCGCTGTATGCTGGTATTGTGGTAATCTTGATTTGTCTCGTCGTCGTAGATGTAATGGTTCAATGGTGGCATTTGAAGTAACATGTCACAGCTCCAAATGTGGCAAAATATTTATGTGGCGAAGTCAGCCTTATTTCGGCAAATCAAGAAAACCTGCTGGAAATTTGTTGCTACCGTTTGGTATATCAATTAACAGTGGATCAGCCAAGAAAACTCTGAATATTTTCAAGTCAATAAATATTCAATGCGTATCGCTTACAACGTTTTTCAAGTACCAAAGAGTAATTTCAACTAAAAATTAATTTATCATTCAAATAGTCAATTATTGAACATTATTGACTGAATTTTCATCAATTTGCAGGACATAATGTTCCCTATCATTTATTTATACTGGCTGTAGAGCTTGCTTAATACTCTAGCGTATAACACAGAGACAACAACTAATGTAATCAACAGTAAGATATATAATTAATGTAGTCTTCACTCCAAATCAGACTAGTTAATAATTACAATAAGAATTACTTATATATATATTTGACATACGAGGCTACAATAATAATGAGGCTAAAATAATGATAACGAGGCACTACACTCGCCTTTTTCACAATAGATTTTAATGTACTAAAATCAATTATAAATTTAATAATGATACGATATCCGTAAATTTAAAGTATTATAATAATTAACGAATTAATAGTAAAATGATTATTTAATAAAACGATTATGGTAATACTAAATTAAAATGGAATAATAAAAACGATGTAATGGTATTAAATCTCAAATGATTTATTTAATGTGTATTAGGATCAGATGGGTCAAATCTGACTGGTGGTTTACTTGAGCGACCAGATCTTGTAGTGATCTCTGAAGAAAGACGTGATGGTGTACGTACATGTGATCTTGCTCTTACTAATGTTCTGCCACTTTCTGTTTCAACTGTTGCTCTTCTTGGTGTAGCAGAAACAACAGTGCCACGTACTATATCACGATTGTCAGTGTTACGTATGGTGATCCTTTCTCCTTCGTTAGGCGTTGGTAATGACTGTATGACATTTGGTCTGCTGTCGTGATAGAGTTTCATAGCAACTTTTGCTTGTAATTGATGACCAGCGTTCACTGCTTTTGACTGCGATATTGATGGTATGGGCGTGATTGGCTTACGACCCATAAGAGCGTGTAATGGTGATGTTCCTAACATACGATGTGTCGTTGTGCCTAATGTGAATAATACTCGACGTAATCGTTGTTTATCTGGCATTTCATCAGTGCGAAACCAACGAAGTTTAAAAGTCCTGTGGAATCTTTCTACCATTCCGTTTGTACGAGGATAACGAGGTGGAGAGTGACGTAATAATACTCCCCATGATTTACAGAATGACTTAAAACGCTTAGAAGTGAATTGTGAACCATTGTCAGTCATTAATTCTAAAGATGGTCCGCGTTGACAAAATATGGCTTCTAAAGCGTCGATTATTTCCTCCGTTTTTTCCTTAATGAGTGGAAACACTTCGGGATACCTAGATCCATAATCTACAACTGATAAAAATGGCTTTCCATTAACCTGAAAAATATCAGAGGCAAGCGTATGCCACGGCGGTAATACATCAGACGGCTTAAGTTCTAATTCAGGCCATCTAGCAGAAAACTCTTTACAAGTCTCACAGTGTTCGATTGTAGACTTAACATCACGACTTAAACTGGGCCACCAAACAGACGATAATTGGGCCAGTGTAGATTTTAAACCTAAATGACTGTCGTGAGCAACTTTAATAACTTTCTCACGTAGAGACTATGGTATTACGATTTGTGTACCCTTTAATAATATTCTTGGTTTATTTAAAACGCATAGTGAATACCTCTCTTTGAAATACGGGTCTAAATTCTCATTTACTGAGGACCAGTTATTTGTTTCTATAGCATTTATAATCATCGATAATGCGTTGCTAGTAGCTGTTTCGCGTTCAACGTCTTGTAATGAAAAAAATTCAGGATCTAATATTTCTTTGGCTTCTTCGATGACTAGTGAAGCTACTTGACTATAATCACTTGTCGATAATTCAGGTGTTGCATCTGATGACGGTGCTCGAGATAAAGTATCGGGCAACCGATTCATGTCCTCTTTTGCAGGTTTGTATTTGAGTATTGAACAATACGGTGCGAGTCTCAACATCATGCGCTGTAATCGAGGTGGTATGTCATCAAATGATTTGCACCATATCTTTTCTAAAGGCTTGTGGTCTGTTCAAAATTCCACTTCGCCTCCAATTATGTACTGTCTGAAACGAGTGGCTCCGAATACTACAGCCAACATTTCTCTCTCCATTTGGGAATACTTTTGTTCCGTAGATGTTAATGATCTACTTGCAGTTAGGATTGGTGTCCATTTGTTATCATGTAACTGCATCAAAACAGCACCTAACCCATAAGGACTAGCGTCCGATAATACAGCAGTATTTGCATTACGATCATAAAATGCAAATGTTGTTGTTGCTGCGTTACGTAGAGCATTTTGTATGTTGGTCCAGGCTTGCTGTACGTCTTCAAGTATGAAATTTCCTTTGATAATATCTCTGATAGATTTCATTTGATTAGATAGATTAGGAAGAAATTTTTGTAAGTAATTAATCATGCCAAGAGCCCTTCTTGCTTCTTCGACAGTAGTTGGAACGTTTAACTTTAATGCTTCTGTTATTTTAGTTTCATCAGGTGAAATACCGCTATCTGATATAGTATGTCCTAAGTAAACTAATTTTGACTTTGAAAATTTACATTTATTCATATTTAATTTGGCACCGATTGCCTTTAAACGGGCCATAACGGCTTTCAAACGGGCGTCGTGCTCAACTTGATCTTTACCGAATACTAAAATATCATCTATATACACTAAACATCCGTCTAAATCAGACAAATGATCCGACATTATTCTTTGAAAAATTTCCGGAGCAGAACTTACTCCGAACGGTAATCTTAAATATCTGTAATTGCCTTTATGAGTAGCAATTGTTGTTAATTCTGACGACGCTTTATCTAAACCTATTTGATGGAAACCAGATTCTAAATCTAGTGTTGAAAATAATTTAGCATTGTGTAAATTAGAAAAGAACGAATCCGCCGTCGGAATTACAAAACGTTCTCTACGTATGCTCTCATTTAACCGTCTAAAATCACCACATATGCGCGGTTTACCGTTTTTACGAAATGCCACTACTACAGGTGATAACCATTTAGTAGGGCCAATAACACGTTCAATTATATTTTGCTCTATCATCTTTTCTATTTCATCAGAGACAGGTTTGTGTAATTTAAATGCTAATTTACGTGCGCCTTGTACTATAGGACAGGCGTCTTGTTTTAATTGAATTCGGGCCGTACCAATATTTCCCAATTCCTTACTTTCGTTTATGTATTCATTGATATTATTTATTTCTACGTCATATTCTATTGGCATTCTGAGGGGTTGGCCACCTAAATCTAAATAATCTGAATAATACAACAATGGTGTTTTTACATTAGCAGTACATTTTGCTTTTATTCTAGTAGGCGTATGGTTAGGTGATGCCGACAAATTTACAGTACCCTCTGCCAAGATTTTTAATTTTTTACTGCCCCACGGTTTGACAAAACAATCCTTTAATGTTTTGTAATCGCGAGCTTTACTTAAATGCTCTAAAGGAATCATCGTAGAGGTGCTGCCAGGATCTATCAAAAATTTTACAATAGCACCATTCATCCACAAATTAACGTAGGCGCGTTTGCCAATTAAGTTGGAATCTAACGAATTTAAAGCATAAGATTCGTCAATAACACCATGACGATCATCATCGGTATTACTATCTGAGTCTGATGAAATAGCAGCAGCTCTATGCTGACTTCGTTTTTTACTTTTATTGGAAGGCTTCGAACTTCCTTTATTATAAATACTGTTAGACCGTTGTCCTCTAGGTTCGGATTTACGATTATTACTTGATTTTGACGATTTACAAACTATGTCAAAATGATTTAAACGTCCGCAATTATTACATGTCTTACCGTAGGCAGGGCAATTTCCTTTTGAATGTGTTCTTCCACAATATTTGCAATCTTTTATTGAGTCTACGGCAGATACTTCCGATCTAGTAACGATTGTGCTTCGGTTAACCGTTTCAAAAGTAGATATTAATCTTGTACATTGCTCTATCGTAAGAGCGTCTATATTCTGTTGTAAAACCAATCGTTTAGCATCTTCATTTCGAATTCCTCGAATTAATAAATCTCGAACTAACAATTCTCCTGTAAGGGTTGTATCCGTATATCCTGTTTCTTCGTATGTTGTTCGTAACTTTTGTAAAAATTCATGTATGGTGTCGTCTTGGTCTTGCTTCTGATCCAAAAGGCGACATCTGTACTCTAAATGTCTTCGTTGCGGCTTGAGAACAGTATCGACATCAGTTAACACATTTGCCAATATTTCAGGATGCGTTGCTGAAAATTTGCAATTTTTCGTAGCGAATTGGCGAAAATTCTCACCAGCGACATTGTATAAAATTGCCAGCTTTTTCGCTTCTGTTGCTAAAACCAGATCAGTTGCGGCCATATAATTAGAAAATGTAGCTCTCCATTTCGTGAATCGATCATATGCATTTCTGAGGCCAGGATCAAATTCCGGCGGTAATCGACCACGGAAATAAGGTGCATGTGGATGGGGAGTATTTTCATTCTGCATAATCGCAAATTAATATTCCTTAAAAAAAATCAACTGCGCCAATGTAGAGCTTGCTTAATACTCTAGCGTATAACACAGAGACAACGACTAATGTAATCAACAGTAAGATATATAATTAATGTAGTCTTCATACTACAACACTCCAAATCAGACTAGTTAATAATTACAATAAGAATTACTTATATATATATATTTGACATACGAGGCTACAATAATAATGAGGCTAAAATAATGATAACGAGGCACTACATGGCGTAAACAAGAGAAGCAGTTTACAGAAATACTGAAGACTCAAAATGATGTCGTATTGTCAGGAGATGGCCGCTTTGACAGCATGGGACACTGTGCAAAGTATGGAGCATATTCATTGTTCTCTAACTCTTTGTCCAAAATCGTTCATTTCGAATTGAAGCAGGTTTGTTATCGATAACAAGATTACAAGAGATTATCTTGAATTGTTATTCCAACATACTTATATTTATGCTGTAAATTTGTGTCATTTTAAACAGAGAAACGAAGTGGGATCAAGTGGTGCAATGGAGTTCGCAGGTTTCAAATCTTGCATGAGCTATTTAATTGTGAACTTCATTGACCTAAAAACCTTCGTTTCTAATCGTCATACCTCGATTGATAAATATATGAGAGAAGAATTGAAAAATGTTATTCACTATTTTGACCTCTGGCATCTGAAAAAATGTAAGTACAAATCAGTTTCACAGTCCTGTCAGTCGCGGAACTCGTTTGTCGTTAATATTCACTAGGTTCTTCAATTTATCATTATTTTGAATATAACCATATTTAAGATATAATTTATTATTGCTCAATGACTGATTTGGTAATAATATCGAAATATAGCACATCTTGAACAAATGGTGTTAAAGAATTGATGTAAACTTATCAACTTATCTTTTGCTTCAATATCCTCATCAACGATCAACGATCAACGATGTAAACAATCGATAGGTAAGCACAGATATTTTGAATTTGCTAGAGATGGGAAAGAAACGGGCCAAACAGAGTACCAGTGACAATGAAGGCTTAGAATGTAAATACAATGATAAACTGAAGGAATCGATCAATGAAATGAGGGAAGAAATATCTGAATTAAAAGAAATTATTTCTAAATTTATCGAGCGGGAAAAGTTGCCATGTCAACCAAATTCTTGGTCACAGGTAGTGGCTACAGCCCCTAACAATGCATTAATTGTCAATAGAACAATTAATGGAACAACAAAAAACTGCACAAAGCTTCTTTCAGATGAACCTTCTGAAAAAATAATAGAAAAACTAAAGAAAAGTAAAATTAATGTTAAAGGATCAATAATTACAACAAAAGGGAAAACAACCTCGATCAAAGTGCCGAATGAAAATCTAGCCAGCATAAAATCATCCTTAAGTAAAGGTAAAATTACCTACAAAGAAATAAAAAAAGAGATCCAGTCGCAATTATTCCAAATGTTCCGAAATGGATGACATCTAAAGCTATCCATGATTCACTGCTTGCTGACAATCCAGACATTTTTGAGAGTCAAAATGACATTATTAATTTATATCTGTTTCCAGCAAAAGAGAATGCTCTTGATCAAAGAGTATCCTTACCTTACGACCAGGGGCGGATGCAGGAAAAATCCTATGGGGTGCAAGAATTTATTGTTTAGGGGCGCAGCCCCCGTGGCGGGGCAAAGCCCGCCCATCTAGGGGGTCCGGGGGCATGCCCCCCCGGAAAATTTTTGAAAATTTAAAGCTCTTAGACCGCCTATAAACGCAGTTTCTTGGTCTCAAAATCAATTTTCAAATGACAATATATTCAGATTTGATACCCACCAATAAGCAATTGAATTGACTCAAAATATATAATACTAATAATAATATAATGTTATATAATGACTATATAGGCATTTATCTAAGCGCTTCACAATAATTAAATGTAATATTTACAGCAGTGAAATAATTATAATAATAGTACTAACAGATCATATTAACATAGGTGTGAAACCTTGAAAAAATATACTAACGATTAAGTTGCTAATTACCATAAACTATACAAAAATAGTTGTGTTAGTTTGATTTCAAATTCATTCAATGTGCAGGTCTCCCAATATTCCAGTCCAGTTTTTCCATAAGATGGGGGCAGGAACAGGAAAATATTTACCTCCATAGACCACAGGACTTAAGGTTGCTTGGCACTATGGTTAATAGATTGTCAGAAGATAATATCATAGACAGCCTTGGTTAGGCCTATACAGTATGAAAAGCATATTAGGTATAATCCATGCATGTAATTTACTCAATCATAAAAGTTTACATAATATAATCTGATATTATAGATTTATCCTTATTTATGTATAAAATCATTGTTTTAGATTGTTGTAATTAGAAACTGAGTAGGCTTTGATGAATTCTTTTACACAGTTTTAATATCTGAAAATAGCTACTGAGCCACCATGTAACACAAAAAATATGATGCCAAGATCGGTTTCCTCAGAATTTTAACTAGAGAATTGTCACCTGTAAAGAACCAAAGATGCTGAACTGTGAAGGCAGTTGCCGTTTGCTTCGGATCTGTTAGACAAACCAACAAGAAATTAACGAAACTATTGTAGGATTGAATAAAACACAAGCACAGTATTATACCCTGAATTAATAATTAGATCAGAAGTTTTAAATTCCAACTTACACAACGATATCTATAAAATTATAAACACAAGGAAAGTGTAAACAAGCCAACAGTCGAAGAAAAGGTCGAAGGAATACAAAACATGAAGTAAATCAACCATGAAATTTAATTTGATAATTCATAGGCCTACCTTAAATCAAAACGCGGCGGTTTGGCTTACACAGCAAAATATATAAACATAAGGAAAGTGTAAACAAGCCCCAACAGTCGAAGAAAAGGTCGAGGGAATACAAAACATGAAGTAAATCATAAATGAAATTTAAAAGTAGATATTTGTAGAATTTCACACCTTAAATCAAAACGTGGCGTTCTGGCTTACATAGCAAAATATATAAACACAAGGAAAGTTTTAACAAACCAACAGTCGAACAAAAGGTCGAGGGAATACAAAATATGAAGTAAATTATCCATGAAATATCATTTCATAATTCATACCTTGAAGCAAAATGTGGCGTATCCTTACTTTCACAGCTTTTCAACGACTTTGGTAGGCTATATATATTTCTGCGTTTCTATTCCTATATCATCTATCAAGTCGTAATGTTCATCAGAAGAAAGAAAACGCATTTCACACATAATTTCATCATAAACAACTTTCAGGTCCTGTTCATTCTCATCAGAAAGTGCTAAAATAGCTTGCTCAAATGTTAGTTGAAAGTCCGCCATGATGATTTCTCGATTTGGAATGGTATGAGAACACCAAAGTGTGGTTGTTACTGACAAGAAAATCCGATTAATCTGGATTTCAGTTTCTTTCCTGGTTCAGATTATTTTGACATGTCCCGGATGAAGCTAATTTGCATATGAGGGGGTGCATTTGATGTTGCAAAACCGCTCCAATCAGAATACAGAAATAAGCAAAATTTAATCACGTGTATAGTTTGAAGCGAACTCATTTGCATATGAGGGGGTGCAAGTGATCTTATCCGCGCCAATCACGAGGCAGAAAAGTCCTGTTTCTTTTGTATCCAGCTTGCTCATTTGCATATGATGGGGTGCATTTGAAGTTACCAAGCCGCGCCAATCAGTAGACAGAGTTTCAAGGCTTCTTTTGTATTAAGACGAACTCATTTGCATATGATGGGGTGCATTTGATCAAAACCGCTCCAATCAAAAGGTTTGATAAAAATGATTCGTCAGACATTCACATCTTTGGATGAAACAAGATTAGAATCTTTCAGAAAAGGATTACCAAAAACAAAACAGATCTCCTATCTCGAATTTTCGCTTAATATGAAAACTTTAGTTTTCTTTCGGTTTCTACTAAAATAGTATTTACGTCATTTCGAAAATTATGAAGAGGTGCAAGCGCTCCTTTTGCACCCCCCTAGATCCGCCCCTGCTTACGACTAGCATCCAAAGCATTCTCTAAGGTTGCCGAGAACAACATGTGGCTAAGACTTGATTCAATACTAAATGTCTGCGCCTATCCAGATCTGAAGCCGATTCGATGTTTTCATTGTGGCCGTCTTGGTCACAGTACAAAAAATTGTGAAATGATTGACGAAAAGTCAATTTGCTTTGATTGTGGTGATCAACATCCACTGGACGGGAAAAAGAAATGCAGCAGGAAAGAAAGAAAATGTGCCGCACGCTTCAAATCGAAGGCATTCCAATGCAAAGCAACATCGCATCACACCTTCGATGGCAGTTGCCCATTACTACTCTTACACATAAAACGCAACATCGGAAATACAACTTTCACAAACGCCACTTATGGAATCATCGAAAAACAACTTCAGCATATGACCCAAACAAAATACCGCAATGCCCATCAATAATCAACAATTCCGAATATCAACTGGTTTATATAACTCATCCATCAGTAAATATCAAGTAACTACGACTAACACCAAAACAAAACTTTATAAAATATTGAAGCATATCGTTATCCACCATAAACAATTTGTATGTCACAATAACCACATCATTCACTACTGTACTCAAATGTTTTTCACAGATCAACCAATACTTTATAACACTTATCTATCTAATAATGCTCTGCTATGGTGATATACATCCCAACCCTGGACCAATTCATAATATTAACATCGTCAGCTGGGACTGCAACAGTCTAAGGGGGAAGCAGCACGAAATCGACCACCTCACTAATAAATTATCACTGAATATCATTGCCCTATGTGAAACCAAATTAAACACTAATATCAGCAATAAGCAAATAGACTTAGATGGATTCACTCTACATAGGAAAGACTGTCCCAATAGCACTGCTGGAGGTGGGCTTGTATTCTACATCAACGACAACATCGCTTGCAGAAGAAAACCTAAATGGGAAAATAACGAAATTGAGATGATGGCATTCGACATTAAATTTGGCTTAAAAAAGGTGTCAATAATATTAACATACCGGCCACCAAATTTTGCACTGAAAAAGTATTTTGACTGCCTGAATAGTATTATGGAAAAATTACTTAGATCAAGATCTGAGGTATTATTGCTAGGTGATTTGAATTGCGATATTAGCAAAAAAGTGAATAACTTTAAAGAATTTATTGATAACTACGCTCTCATCAATCTGATCAATGGACCAACCAGACCATCATCAGGGACATCACTTGATGTCATGCTCGTATCGCATCCAAGACACTTCGTTGCTAGTAACATCATCGCAACTGGAGCTTCCGACCACAGTATCTGCATGACAACATACAAAACTAAATGCCTACGCACACAGCCAAGATTAATAACTTACAGAAAAACGAAAAATACAAACTTTACTTCACTCAATAATGATCTCTGTGGGATACAATGGGAACGTATGTACACTAATGATAACGGTGAGCTACTGTCAGCCGATGATGTATGGAACAGATGGTTCTTTGAAGTTAACTCAGTCATAGAGAAACATTCACCATTGACATCTAAACTTATCAAGGCACAAAGACCACCATGGATTACAGCTAAAATCGACGAAGCTATCAGACTCAGAGATCACTTATCGAAGTTACCACGAAATGAAGAAAATATCCGCCTCTTCCACACTCAACGGAATCTAGTCACAAAACTTAAACGACACAGCCTCCGACAATATCTCGAAACATCTTCAAGGACTGAACCCTCAAAATTTCACCGTAACCTACAAAAATCACTGGTATTGGGGAAAACAAATCTGCAAATGTAGCTAATTTATTGGAAAACAATTGCTTAATAACCTCCGCTAAAGAAAAAGCACAAATAATAGGAAGATATTTTAAAAAATGTATACCACCTACTCCAAACTCCAATCATGAATCGCTCCTGCTCTTCCTTCTGTTTTCAATACACATCAGACAATGAAGTAAATAACATTATCAAAAGATTCAGAACTAATAAGGCAACTGGGGCCGATAACATATCCGTAAGCTTCCTCAAAACTATCCTACCTAGCCTCATCTCTCCTATTACCGATCTATTCAATCACTTAATAACAATAAATGAATACCAAAATCCTGGAAACATGGCATAGTCTCACCAATATACAAAAAAAAAACGATCCATGAAATAAATCAATTACCATCCTCACTCACATCTCCAAAGCATTCGAGAAAATCTTAGCAAATCAACTCCAAAATCACTTCAAACCAATTTTCCCACCTGATATGTTTGGCTTTGTACATAGTCACAGTGCTGAAATGGCCCTCATGAAACTCACACAAGATTGTAGAACAGCCATCAACAAAAAACAAACTACTGCCATCGTCTCCCTCGATCTCTCCAAGGCATTTGATATGGTACACCATAAACTTCTGATGGAAAAATTGAGAGCTTACGGTGTAAATCCATCAAGTTGTAACTTAATCAACAATTACCTAAGTGGAAGAACACAATTTATCAGAGTTGAAAGTCAGACTTCCTTGCCCTTCTCCTGCCCTCCGGGAATCCCACAAGGATCGATAATATCACCACTACTATTTAATATCTACCTAGCAGACTTTTCATTTCTTCCAATAACCTCTTCCATCATACGATACGCAGATGATACAAAGCTATACTATTCCTCCAACCACAAAAACACTGCTGTCCAACACCTCAACAAAGACTTGGAAAAAGTGCACCAATGGTTCCAGCTGAACCCCTCACAAACTCAATGCCTACTAATCACTCACATTCCAGAACCCGACATTCACGTTACAAGCGCAAATCTTCTAAGCACTAATCAAATACATAACAAAGACATTACAATCGATGATGTAACTATACCTTGGCTCAATATAATAAAGATACTCGGTGCTCACATTGACAGTAGATTAAACATGAGATGTCATCTTCGCAATTGCATCAGAAAAGCCAATCTCTCCCTATATCAAATCAAACAGGTTAAAAAATCCCTAAACCCACACCTTGCCAATACACTTTACAAGACATACATCCGTCCTCAGCTAGAACATTGTAGCCTACTTCTTCTTGGAATTAATCAAACGGATAGACTAAAATTAGAAAGAATTCAAGAAAAATCACTAAAACACCTAACACGACCCAATACTGGTAAAGAATATCGTCTTCCATCTCTACACGTCAGAAGAATAGTAAAATTAACCAATATGATCCACAAAACACTCATAACAGAAACTCCAAAACTTTTACACTCCCTCTTCAAGATATCCAACATTAAATATACGTCATCTTGCCATCCAAAAAAACTCATGCCACGCATTTGCAGAACAACCCTGATGAAATGGTCGATTGTAGCAGTAGGTACTAGAGTCTGGAACTTTATCCCGGAAGTAATACGTGGGGAAGCAATGAGAACATTCAAAGAGTCAACTCTTGCGTATTTGACCACCCTGGAATGGAAAATAAATTATTGGTTTATGTCAATCAGCTGTCGATAGTTAGATTATAATGTTATAAATATCAAAAACACTAGCATTCTCCTCATAAATATAATACAATTAGCATAATTATGGAACTTGTCTCGTTCAAAAAACGAAAAAAAAAACGAAAAAAAAAAATAAAAAAAATAAAAAAAATAATTAAATAATTAAATAAAAATAAAAATTATATTATATTATTAATACTATTATCCTTATCATTATTTCTACTAATTTACAATATTATAATTAATAACTTACTTTTAAATTCGTATCAATGTATAAACGAGCATTTGCTCATTTTGGTTACGAATCGAAATAAAATTATACACACACACACACCCTCCCAAAAAAAATCAAAGAAACAGTTCTTAATTCTGTTTCCTCTAACAACACTGGCACATCCCGAAAAAGTTTCATTGATTATTCTTTATTCATAACGTGGTTATTCAACATTTTATTCAAGCATGATTCAAGTGACTTCTGAAAAAGTATAGAATGGGAAACTATTTCTTTACATCTCATTTCATTAGTTACAGTCATGTTCCTTCTTACATATTTTAATTTATTCATTGTCACTGATGAAGTGGAAATTAGTAGTGCAATTGTTTCTATTTTTGATTTATATTTCATGGCAGTACTCTACAATTTAACATTGGCTGTAATAATCAGGAAATATTTTTATTTTATATCTTCGTAATTTGATTTCCATAACGCGGATTTGTTTTGAATTAAGTCATTTTCCAACAATAATTTATGATCAATCATTATATAATTTCTAACTAAAGATAAGACGATAACACATCTTTTTTTCGCTTTCATACTATATGTGTTTTAGTTTGTTTACGTTTGAATTTCATTCTGAGAATTACTACGATGAAAATACTACACAAATTATCTGTCTCGTCGCAACAAAGGATTGTACTATTTTGTATTTGCGAGACAATAAAAATTTATTTAAGTGCGAAACTGTTTAATTAGCGCTTCAGTCTGAGAAAGGATTGTTGTTGAAAAACGAAACAGTTTTTATTGTTTTTTCTCAACTTGGATGTATTTATTTGAAAAATGAAGCTGGCCATATGTACCCTCTGGTTAATGACGAATCCATCGATATGATTATTCATTATTTGATTCAATCCACTTTCCCACCAGCGTGGGTTTGTTTACAAATGTGATATCGTTCCTATCCGAATAGTTTATAAATAATTTTCAAAAAAATTTGATTATATAATTTCCATTCTGACGCATGACCATACGCAAAACAAAAGATCGATCTGCACTGTTGCTCAGAGACAATAGAAAGTCATTCAAATGCGAAACTGCTTAGTTAGCGCTTCAGTCTGAGAAAGCATTGTTGTTGAAAATGGAAACAGTTTCCATTGGTTTTTATCAACTTCGATGTATTTATTTAAGAAATGAAGCCGGCCATGTACGCCTCTGGTTAATAACGAATCCATTGATATGTGTTTCAAGTCAATTGCATCAAAAATGGCATCGTGAATCCTCACCTTACATGAGGACAAACAAATGGAAATAGTGTAAATTTAAACGTAGATGTGGCAAATCCTTCAACAACACCATTAAGATGAATGGCCACGCCAAGAAGTATCAATATTCCTCAAGGTGTGACATCTGTGGGAAATGCTTATGAGTCACCAAGTGACGCACTCAAAAGAAAGAAACTTCGCCTGCAACATATGCAATCAAGGTTTTACATTGAAGGCAAATTTAAACAGACATAAAAGTGGCACGATTAGCGATTAATTGGTATGTTAACAAATTTTTTCTAAAACATAAACAAATCAACTTTAACTACAATTACCGTCTCGTCATTGATCGACAAGCTGTTTTGATACCTGGTGCATTGTTTATTACGTCACTTGAGATACAATGCTCCCGCATTTTTGTGGTTGATCTCCTTTCAGGGATTTGACGGTTTTGATTGCCACTGCTTTGCTTATTTTTGGAAGAACATTTATTTCGTTTTTCTTCGCCTTCTGTGTACCTTTCAGTTTTTGCTGGCCACTGTGTTAGATGAGGTGCTGCCAAAGCAATGCAGTGAGCTGACCAGCCTGTTTGTTGACATTGAGGAAACTCTGTCACAGAACTTTTCCACGCCTTTTATATAGTGGGGATCCACATTTTCACTATTGAGGTGAGATTCAATTGTCTTACATGCTGCTTCCATTAGCGTCAGCTTGATTTTTCTAATCTTAGTTTTCATCTTTAACTATTGATCAATGTTATCACAGCTTGATTGCATATCAAAGCTTACGTCATCATTGATATCTGTATAATATATGTGTTAACTGACAGCTAGATCTTATTATTAACACCTTGTATCTAGCGTAAACATGATCAATTGTCATATTATATTGTGTAGCGAGGCTATCCTCGTTTTGGTTTGAAGCCAACGCCCTTTATTAATATTTCTTGCTGTTTGCTGTATTTCAAGTTAGTTAGTTTTTGCTATGACTCAAAACAGTTGTTGTTACCATGTTACTTGTTGTCTTGGTTTATTTTACTGTTGTTTTTTTTGTGGCACACACCACAAAGTTAACTTTAGCGGTTGTCTGTTCGACACTGTGGATGTTTATTTGGTTTAGTTGAAACCTGTTGAATTTAATATTTAATCATGTGTGAAGAAGAAACTACTCAGGAGAGGCTGTTATTCTTGCCAATTACGGCACCTAGATTAAATAGTGCTGATCGAGAAGATGTTGCTCTTTTTATGAGAAAATATCATCAGTATGAAAGTCTTGTTAGAGAAAGAACGGATAGCGGAGCGGAGAGAGTTATTCCGTTGACGATAAAAGCATGCATCGAGCCTCTGCTTTTGAAAACTATAGCGAAATACGAGTTGAACGTTGCACTTGAAGATTCAAGTGAAAATGCTATTAAAGATTTTTTGACAAGCAAATTGAATGTAGCTGGAGTTGAAAATGAACCTTAGTATCAGGGACAGTGACGCGCGTGTGCTGAAATTATTTCGTGATGCCGATAATATTTTGGAGTTACACGGAATTAAATCTTTATTTGAAAAGGCATCGAATAAGAAACTTATGGTAGAATGTATTGTCTATGCTGTTCAACCAGCGCCATTGAGAAAAACTCTAAAGTCAGAATTAAAATTACGTCATTCAGAAGCGAAAAAGGACACTGGTAAGTTGTTTGCTTTATTGAAGGATTTAGCAGCAAAGTTTGACTTATTTAATTTTGACAAAACGCCATCCAACAAAAAGGGAAATGACTCACCCACTACAGTTAAGGGAGTGGTTGTGAAAACGTCAACCAAAACCTGTTGGCATTGTAAAGGAAATCACTTAAGGTCTGATTGTCCGAAAATTAAGCAAAAGAACAATACTCAATCTGACACTAACACTGCTAAAAAGGGACCTCGAGATGGTTGTTTAAAATGTAAGGGAGATCATTGCTTGAACAAATGCCCTGATGCCTCTGAAGTTGAAAAAAAGGAACTTTTAAGTGCGTTTACTAAGGCCTGGATTATACAGCGCGCTTTCGAGCGTGCCGTGCTTTCGTTTACAGTAAATTGAAAGTTGGCTCGCTGCCGGCGCGCCCGTTTAACTTGACACGGCTCGCTGTCATTAGCACGGTGCGCTCCAAATCGAAAGCTCGCATAGGAAGAGCGTGCTTTCACTTGAAGGCGAACTTTCATTTCGACATTCCAGGGATTCCTCTTACCATATTTGGTAAAAACCGGGGGTTGATGTCGAGAAAGAAATGTCTAGCCTCTTTTTCTCGGCCGTTGCCTAGATACAGTTCCGTTTTGCAAATAAACAGATGAATAAACATTGATTTTCTTTCGAATTATAATCGAAATCCACAAAATAATAATAGGGAAACTACTCAGAGCATCTGTACTTCTCAATTGAAGAGGAGAAAACTTTCAAATAGTATTAATTAGACAAGGTTATATATATATGCTCTGCAGATTAGATGTAAGCCACTGTCTTGTATTTGTAGGACCATGGTAGGTTAAAAAACTATCATTGTACGATAATCACAACTATTTGATGGCGAATTGTGATAAAAATCACTTTTTGAAGCAAAATTTATTTCACGAAAAGCGTATACTTGTCAATCAAAAGTCTTGTGAGATATTTTCTTACACGTCATCATGTAATTCAAAGGAAGTTTTTACACAACTTTTGAGGACGGCTCGCTGTATAACTAGACATTTTCAAAAGCGCGCGCCTTCAAATGAAAGCGCGCTCGAAAGCACGGCACGCTCGAAAGCGCGCTGTATAATCCAGGCCTAAGCCTTCTACAACACGCCAGGGAACAACTTATTCAAATTCAAATGTTGAAAATGTTAACGCTAAGAAAATTGATGTTAAGGGCCAACAAAATCGTGACCAAAACGTTTTAATAAATGGTCAGATAAGTGCCAAATATGTGTTAGACACTGGAGCGGAAGAAACGTTTATCTCTGAAGCATTAGCAAATGATATTTCAAAGAATACTTCGGCTTTTATTGAGCCTTTATTAAAGCCGCTAAGTGTGCTGTACGCTAAGAAAGGAGCTAACATAATTGCCGACAAAAAGATATGTGTTGATTTGGAGCTTACAACAAATGCCGGCTTATTAATTGTTAGAAAAGTTAATTGCATTATTCTAAATGATATGTTAGATGAGATTTTATTGGGAAAGCCTTTGTTTCAAACACTTGGCATTGACGTAGATGCTATGATTGCCGCCTTAGCAACGCAACAAAGCACCGTTTCTCAAACTGAATTGAAATCAATACATTATGTTTCACCTGTTAATGATAATGAGGTGAATGATTGTAATGAGACAGAGAATATTTGTATTGGTCCTAATTGCCAAGACGAGGCATTGAAAACTGTTTTAAATAAGTTTACCTGAAGGCTTGACCGCAAACAACAGGTCGGCCTTATCAGATCTTGTTACAAAGTACGGTGACTTATGGAGGGTAAATTTAGGCCCGGACGAGCCAGCCCTAGTTACACCGATGACTGTAGATATACCTGATGTGGAGCCAATTAGATGTCGTCAACGTCGTTACGCACCGAGTCATCAAGATTACCTCCATGATCATGTCAAGAAACTGGAGGCTTATGGTCTTGTTAGAAGGAACACCAAAGCAAAATGGGCGTCACCTGCGTTTGTTGTATCCTCTGGAAATGGAAAACCTCGCATGGTTGTTAACCTCCGGGCAGTAAACAATGTCACTAAGAGAACTGTTTGGCCTATGCCAAATATTGAAGTCCTGCTACAACAGTTACAAGGTATGAATGTATTTGCAAGTCTAGATTTGTTTAATGGATATTGGCAAAGTCCATTAGATGTCAGTTCACAAGAATACCATTCTTTTATGACACATGAAGGGGTTTACACACCCACTAGAGTAATAATGGGAGCTACGGAGAGTGTACAATACTTTCAGTCCATGATGCAGTCTATTATTGATGAGAGTCCCTACGCTGATTACATTTTGGTATGGGTAGATGATATACTAATATTTGCACCTGATTTTGATACATTACTGAGAGTTCTGGACTCGCTATTTGGTTTGTTAGAAAAGTACAAATTAAAAGTCAATGCAATGAAAAGCTGTTTGTACAAAACATCAATCCGTTGGTGCGGTCGCATCATATCTTCAGAAGGGATTAAATTTGATCCTTCTCGTATTGATGCGTTAATAAATTTGAGTTTACCACGCACTGCTGCACAACTGCAGCAATTTATTTGTGCACTAAATTGGATGAGAACCAGTCTCCCTAATTTTTCTGAGCTGGTATCTTCTTTGAGAGCGCTATTGCAGAAAGCATTTACTTTATGTGGATCTCGTACTAAGAGAAGTGCAGCTACAATTTTACTAGATGACTTGGGATGGGATGAAAACGCTAGCAAGTCGTTTGAAAACTGTAAAAAGTTGTTAGAACAAGCCGTAACATTAGCTTATTAGACAAGAAAATGCTCAGCTACGATCAAACAGTAAAGCTGTGAAACCCGTGAATTTCCGTGAAGGAGATTTTGTTTTGGCGTCACGAGTCTTAAATAAATCTGGCGGAAAATTGAGAGTAAAATGGCAAGGTCCAATGCGTATTACGGAAGTTGTGAATCCGTATGTCTACGTAGTCGACAGTCTGATTAACGGAGAAAAAAAGACCTGCCATTCGAGTCGTCTTAAGTATTATCATGACGATTCATTAAATGTTACAGAAGAGTTAAAAGAGCAAATCGCACATGATGACATAGGATTTATTGTAGAGGATATCTTACGTGTAAGATTCAATGAAGACTACGATCGATGGGAATTGTATATTCAATGGCAGGGATTTGAAAGTGGAGAAAATTCATGGGAGCCATTCAGCACCCTACGGCTTGATGTGCCAAAGTTGATTGAAAACTATATAAACAAGAGTTGCGATAACTTAAAGTTTAAAAATTATGTTAAAGGACTGCTATCATAAATAATCTGCTGTAACATTAGTTTTAGAGGAGGGAAATGTAGCGAGGCTATCCTCGTTTTGGTTTGAAGCCAACGCCCTTTATTAATATTTCTTGCTGTTTGCTGTATTTCAAGTTAGTTAGTTTTTGCTATGACTCAGAACAGTTGTTGTTACCATGTGACTTGTTGTCTTGGTTTATTTTACTGTTGTTTTTTGTATGGCACACACCACAATTGAGACATCACATGGCGCAGTTGATATTTTTGAACTTATACCATGATTTATTATTATATCTTGTTTAGCTTGATATGTTATATATTATCATTCTGTATATCGTATATCGTTTACATTAAACGTTATGCCTAATAAAACTCCAAAATCGAAGGCACGAAAGGAGGGCACTTTTTGACGATAATGTCAATTTTATGGATTCGTTTGAAAAGCGTACGGAGAGATCGTTATCTGCATTTATGGCACAAATTACTGTCCTTAATACGACTACTGAAACCGCAGCACCTGTTTTGCCTGATGCAAGCGACGAAGATTCTCTTGTTGTTGAAAGTGTGCCAGTGAGTAATATTGAAAACTCGTCTTCCGGGATACGCCTATCGAGCGCTTTCCCACCTCCAGATAAATTATCTGATAACCTTACGTATGGTGAGTTTGTGGACTGGAGAGGTCAAATAGATAACTACGTATTATTTACGGGCCTTACTCGTTGCCCTAGTCAACAGCAAGTCTCATTTTTACTTTCTCGTATGACTCAAGAAACACTTGATACTGTCCGATTGGTATTGAATGTAGATCAACGCACTATTAATACAAATACATTATTACATAAATAAGATGGATATTTTAAGCAAAACGATAATCTGGGGATACGTCGTGAAGCATTTATGCAGTATTCACAAGGTGAGAATGAACCGTTTTGTGCATTCTATCGTGAAGAATTGAAATTATTTCATCTTACGGACCCCTGTCCCCAATGTTACGATCGCTCATTGGGGAACTTCACTATAGAAGAACGTTATGGCTCTGAAATCAGACGAAAGTTTGTGCTCTCAATGAGGGTGTATCTATTCATATGTTATCAAACAAATTATGTGCTATATCGTAAAAAAGCTTCAGATACGAAATCTAACACTGTCCCCTGCAAGCATTGTGGTAAAACCAATTATGATCCTGACCCACAATCTTGCTGGGCTAAGGATAAAACTTGTCATAATTGTAGCAAGAAAGGTCATATAAGACCTGTGTGTCGTTCTGATAAATTGGACATTAAAGGGACTATGCAGACCGGCGGCTTCTTTATTGAAAAGTGAGTTCACTTTTCAATGCTGGTTTTTATGTTTGCTGTCTTCTTTCTTCTCACTGGTGTTCAATGTTTTATGAAAAATGAAAAGCTGCATGACGCCATCTTGCCTCGTGTAACTTTCCACGGCGCTTCCTTGTTTTATTGAATTAATACAGCTGCGATCTAATTTTAATATTTTGTTGTATGTCCACATATTGTAAACATTATTTATTGACGCAATCAAATGGAAAGACAGGAGAGAAGTGATAGAAAGTAAAGATCCGAAATATCTGGAGCGGAAACAGGACCTCAGCTCAAAGCTACGGAAATGTATGACAGTATGCGTGTGTTTGAAATTTTACAAAAGGAAACTACAAATTTCTGTGAGTCTTTCAGACTCTCGACTTGCTCTGGTCGTTTTAAAAAATTATTTATTATCTGGATAATGTAATCAATGTAATTTTATGCTGTGATGTTGCTATCCATGCTTCGTAGATTAATCGACTATATTATTTGGAATTGTAATCATATTTCCAAAAGATGTTACCTACATAACGTATATGTATATTGATCAACATTTGTCAGTAGTGTCAACTTGTCAATCGTTAGCATATACTCGTTAGCGTTGACTTAGTCTATTTTGAAATTGTTGAATAATAAAATCATGTTTACGTTTTCGTGCTGACTCGTTTTATTGTCGTATTTTTTCTGACTTCAACGTTATAGTATAGCCTGCACAACCATAAAATGCGGTAGGCCCTTAGTTAATGCAATTTGTGTATTATTATTGATTCTTGTCCTTCAGAGTTACTTAGCAAAATCGAAATTAATTATGAAATAGGAATAAATGTTTAGGCCGTTTCTGTTTGTTTTGTTATCCTTGACCTCACAGCTTTCAATCCAGCAAACCAAAATGCGATTTCGGTGTAGTGACGTACGATAAAATCTGCACCCAAAAAAATCCATAAGGCTGCCGGTCTGCATAGTCCATTTAACAACGTTACAAATGATGTTTCATACATAATTGAACGTGTGAAGCTAAATGCTGTTTCACATACCACACCCAAGGTCACATCAAAATGCCAACACATCTCTCTAGCGTTATCATAGATATATCGCAAGAAAATAACTGGTAGTGGTATTCCTGATACTGGCGCTGAAGTTTGCGTTGCAAGTGACACTCTATTGACGGACAATAATATTCTTTTGTCTCGTTTAAACCACATCTAAGACAAGTTATCTGCTACTAACGGTTCACCTTTAGAAGTTCTTGGCGTTTTACATTGCCGTGGTATTCTCGCTACATATAGCACCAAGATGAAAATATATATTTGTAAAGGTATCTCAGACTTTCTTATTCCAACTCAAAATCTAATTGGCCTTGGCATAATACCTGCTACTTTTCCCGCCCCTATGGCATCTATATTACGCACCGTTGTACAAGAAACTCCTCCTGTTTCTTCTCACAAGCCTCAGAATTTATCTGAAAATATACGTTCTCAACTACTAGATGAATTTCCTGATGTATTTAATGATACTGATCAACTTAAGCCAATGACTGGTCCACCGATGCACATTCATTTAAAAGATGATATTACACCGTATGCACTTTCTACACCTAGAAAAATTCCCTTTGCTTGGCAAGCTGAGGTCAAAAGCACACTTGACAGTATGGTAGCTAAGGGTATTACACAACTTGCCTATGATCATCCAACAGACTTTGTTAGCCCACAAGTTGTAGTACAGAAACCAAATGATAAATTACGTCTCTGTGTTGATTTTACTAAACTCAACCAACCTGTCCGTCGTCCTGTTCACTCTTTCAAAAGTCCATGGGATGCTGTGTCAAACGTACCTCATACAGCTACGATATTCACAACGTTAGACGCAGCTTCTGTTTATTGGCAGATACCCTTAGATGACGTTAGCTGTCCATTAGCTACCTTTTCAACACCCCGGGGACGATACCAATATAAACGTGCCGTTATGGGTCTTGTATGTGCCGGCGACGAGTATTGTCGTCGTGGTGACGAGGCTTTGGCCAACTTTCCTAATTTAGAAAAAGTTGTTGATGATATTTTAATATATAATGAATCTTTTGAAGCACGTGTTACAAATGTTCGTAATGTGTTAGAGCGATGCCGACAACAATGTATTGCTCTAAATCCCAATAAATTTATATTTTGACAAGAAAGTGTCGATTATGTGGGATTTATTCTAAGCAAAGATGGTATTAGTGCTACACCCAGACGAGTTGAAGCGATTACTGACTTTCCAGCTCCTACCAATATTTCTGAACTACGTTCATTTATGGGAATGGTTAATCAATTAGGACACTTCTCTAAAGAAGTTGCTCGTTCTTCAGAGCCATTAAGTCATTTATTATCTATTCGTAACGAATTTATATGGACTGAACTTCACCAAAATGCATTTGACAGTGTCAAGAAGATACTAGTTTCACTTCCAGTCATCAAGCAGTCTGATATTAATTTACCAACAGAACTGCATACTGATGCCTCCCGTACCTACGGTTTAGGTTGTAGTTTGTTCCAATTGCATGATGATAATCAATGGCACTTAGTTGATTGTGGATCAAGGTATTTATCTGATGCTGAGTCACGCTATGCCACTATTGAGCTGGAATTATTAGTCGTTACATGGGCTGTTATTAAATGCAAGTTATATTTACTTGGATTACATAAATTTACTGTCATTACGGATCATAAACCTTTAGTTCCAGTTATTAACGACTTTACCTTGGCAGCTGTTGAAAATTCCCGCCTGCAACGGCTGAAAGAGCAATTGGCGCCTTACTCTCTCATTGCTACATGGAAACGAGGTAAGGATCATTTAACACCTGATGCTTTGACTCGGGCACCTGTTAAACATCCTACAGATGAGGATCAACTGGCAGAAGATTTTATGCAACATATTAATTCTGTTGTGTGTATCAATGCAGCTTCTATTACGCCAGGATGTCATCAACCTCAAGATGCTATGCTTTTAAAATTACAGAATGCTGCCTCTATTGATGATGAATATATTATGAAAAAAGAAATTATTTTAAAAGGATTTCCAAATCATCAAATTATTCGTCACTATTGGAAAATACGTGAAGAGCTGTCAATCAATGATCAACCTATTCTACGAGGTCATCAGCTTTTAATTCCTAAAACTATGCAAAAGGAAGTTTTACATCGCCTGCATGATTCTCATCAAGGTGTTGTTGGTACCATACGACGTGCACGCAATGCTGTTTATTGGCCAGGTATGTCATCTGATATTACAATTTAATTGAATCATATGCCATTTGCCATTCTCATTTACCGAGTCAACAAAAAGAAACATTGATTCCTAGCTATATGCCTTATCGTCCTTTTGAAGATGTAAGTTCTGATTTATTTAGTCATTCTGGTCAACATTTTATGGTTTACGTCGATCGATTGTCTGGTTGGCCTGTAGTGTGCCGTTACGGCAAAACCGATCCGACCTCTAATCATATTATCAAAGACTTT
The DNA here is from genome assembly GCA_916610825.1 of Haliclystus octoradiatus. Lineage (NCBI taxonomy): Eukaryota > Metazoa > Cnidaria > Staurozoa > Stauromedusae > Haliclystidae > Haliclystus > Haliclystus octoradiatus. Next base: position 12,653,367 of record OU744453.1, read on the forward strand.
AAAAAGATCTTTTCTGACACTGGTATACCTGTGCGTTTGCGGTCAGACAACGGACCTCAGTATAGTTCGCATGAATTTACTAAATTTTTGAAAAACTGGAACGTTACCTACGATCCGTTTTCTCCTCATTATCCTCCAAGTAATGGTCACGCTGAGGCAGGGGTCAAAGCTACGAAGAGTTTAATAATTAAATTCTTTGAGAATGCCAAATTTAATGAAGATTATTATTATGCTGGCCTGTTAGAGTGGCGTAAGACTCCTAAATTTGATGGTTATTCTCCTGCTGAACTCTTATATGGTTTCCCATTACGTTCACTTATTCCTGCTCATAAGTCTGTATTCGCTCCTAAATGGCAAGCCCTTGCAGCCTTAATGGACGCCCACAATAAGCAAATGGACATCGCAATATCTAAATATAATAACAATGCAAAGGATCTACCAACACTGTGTATTGGCAACAAGGTCCGAATACAGGACCCATCTTCCAAACTATGGACGCATGTGGTAAAAATAATGGAACCTTTATCACATCGTAAATATCGTATACAAATGCCAAGTGGTCGAATGTGGGTCAGAAATCGAAAGTTTTTACGTATTGACTCAACATTAAATATTCCTCCAACTGCAAAAATTGCATCTGACATTCAATTACCCAGACGAAGTCATCGTACTCCTGTTGTACCAAATGGTACCGTTAATTTCAATAATAATTATGATTTGTTATTGACGCTTTTGTTGTTGTGTGTATCTATTGTTCTGTTTACAGCTTTGATACCACGATAGTATAATTTTGCCATACTAAAACATTATTAGTATAGTTGACATTCAAATTCAATATAACATTCTTTATGTTAATTCTACTTTATTTTTCATTCATACTTTGTTAGTGTAATACCAGTACAACTTTAATGACTTCTTAAAATTCCCAGATAGATAAAAATCTTTAGTGTCTTAATCAAAATTCCCCAAAAGGGGGAGATGTTATATACGTGTTAACTAACAGCTAGATCTTATTATTAACACCTTGTGTCTAGCGTAAACATGATCAATTGTCATGTTATATTGAGACATCACATGTGTCTCTCTCATTTCCATCCTTAAATTAATTGAAATCACAAGAAGGCTTATCAGCTCTGTTTTGGACAACCTTTGCACTACATAGTCTGTCTCTTACTCCTTCATACAAAGTAATTGGGCCAGCATCTCCTAGGGCAATTCTTGCAAAATTTTGCGTTGTGGTTGGCTGAATAGAGGAAGGAATTTTGATGATAATTGAGGATAACTTGCTGACCCAAATAACATACTGGTGCTTGATGGGTGATCCATCAAATCCTTGTGGCATTCACATCTACACAATAAAGAATCTAATACATTAATCCATGTTGCTCAGAGAATGAACAAATTTGAGTCCCAAAATAGAGATATGGGTACTAAGCATTTTGAGAAAACACAGAATAACGATCAATAATGATTGAATCATCTGTTGGTTATTATTGATAGTCAGATTATTGTCATTACTTTCTTCAAATTTATTTTGGAGCCCTTTCATTATTTCAGGATTAGCTTGTTACATTATACATTGAAAGAAAACAATTAGACTAAGACTGTGCTCATTGGTATATTGTGTTCAGATATACCAGTCTTTCAATTGATAACCCGTATCTCTTGATAATACATGTCATTTATCAATGAAATTCAACCGATGGATCAGATGATAGTTTTTCCACATATTACTATTTACTATTTTAGACATTGCAATATTGACCAATATAGACCAGTGGCCGTCTCTTTATAGCAGTGGCCGTTATAATAGATTTGACTGTAGCAGCATTGGTCCCATCTTATCTTACCTCCAACATTCATATTCACGCGATACAAAACATCGATGGTAGTAAAATTTGGAACTTTGAAAAGTTCATTATCAAGCTGTATAAATTGTTTTCTCAAAATAATAAATATTCTCAGCACTTAAACAATATTTGAAGATGCCTTTGAATCTTGCACTGAAGATGCCATCGGAAGAACGATCAGCAACAGATAACAATTTCGATTTATAATAATTAACTAAATCGGTGACAAACCTATCAATAAGTCAATTGATGTTGTACTCCTTCACCCTGTTCAAAATCTCATCCTTAATGACCAAAAATTGAGCTTCCAAATAGTTATTTGTATTATTTTTGCGTATGGGGAGATCTGACCTATGCGCTAGAGCCCATGATTCTTTCATTCAAAAAGATTATCAAGATATGACATAAGATTGCTGTAAGAAGATATGGTTGTATTATCTGCGAGATCCTCGACTTGATTACCAAAATCAACAATATTGTCACAGTATATTATATTTTTTAACACTTTCAGAATTATTGGCCTGACCCCATTTGAAACATTGTGGAAAATGCACAATAGAAGTCGACTTACTGGCCAAACATGATGTGGGGCATCTCGCAATTCTGAGAAATTGTCAGTCATGATAGCAATCGGACCAATAAAATTTCCACCAAAACCTTCAGAACCAATGCATTTCTTTAGAAATGTAAATCTTTCTTTGAGTGATTCCATCCGTTCATCACTGATAATTAATATGCCTAGTGGCAAGGCTCCTCCTACATAATGCCTACTCATCAAAAATTAGCAAGACAGCTTGCTCCATGTTTGATGAGGAATCGACAGGATAAGTTCACTACACAGGAAAATCCATTTGCTAGGGTAGGCTTTTATTCTTGTTTTAAGCAACACATTTTCTTAAATCAAGAAAATAAGTGGTGTGAATATTTCATAAAGAATATATTTTCTTGAATCAAGAAAATTTTTCTACGCTAGAATAAAATTGCTTGAATTATTGAAATTTGCTAGCACAGTTTAAATTTGCTTGCTGTCATGTATTTGATTTATAAAAATATAGAGTATCAATTTTGTTAAAATTAGCCCTATAAATTCATACTGTTTTGTGCTCTTAGCTCATAAATTCAATATTCTACACTGTTTAACAGTTAGATATTGGATCTTGAAGTAGAAATTATAATATACAGCAAACTTTTATAATTGATTAAAGTTTCTATTATCTTACGTCTTAGATAACCGATTTAGCCCAAATTAATCTAGCAATCCAGAATAGTTCACAAAATATCATCACGAAGATTCACAATGCTTTTTGCTCATAACATCAAAACTTTTAAAAATTATTTAACAAAACTAATCATTGTAGTTAGCCTATGTGAAATAGATAATATAACTTATGCTAAAAAAATTTAATGATCAGCTGAAGTTTGTTAATATCAACACGATAATTCACAATGTTATTTGCTAATAAATTCAAAAATTCTCAATATTGTTTGGCAAAATTACTCATGGTAGTTAGTTTAGCTTAAGTGAAATAGAAAATATGATTTATTTTGAAAAAATTCAATAATTAGGTGAGGTTCCAATTATGCTAAGGGTACTGATTTTGTTAATATCAATGCGATAATTCACAATGTTATTTGCTAATAAATTCGAAAATTCTCAATATTGTTTGACAAAATTACTCATGGTAGTTAGTTTAGCTTAAGTGAAATAGAAAATATGATTTATTTTGAAAAAATTAAATAATTAGCTGAAATTCCAATTATGTTAAGGGTATCAATTCAGTTAATATCAACACGATAATTCAAACTGCTATTTGCTAATAAATTCAAAGCTTCTCAATATTATTTGACAAAATTACTCATGGTAGTTAGTTTAGCTTAAGTGAAATAGAAAATATGATTTATTTTGAAAAAATTAAATAATTAGCTGAAATTCCAATTATGCTAAGGTACTGATTTTGTTAATATCAACACGATAATTCACAATGCTATTTGCTAATAAATTCAAAATTTCTCAACATTATTCAGCGAAATTGCTTATGGTAGTTAGTTTAGCCTAGGTGAAATAGATAATATGATTGATGTTGAAAAAATTTAATGATTAGCTGAAATTCCAATTATGTTAAGGGTATCGATTCAGTTAATATCAACACAACAATTCAAACTGCTATTTGCTAATAAATTCAAAGCTTCTCAATATTATTTGACAAAATTACTCATGGCAGCTAGTTTAGCTTATGTGAAATAGGAAATGTGATTTATTTTGAAAATATTCAATAATTAGCTGAAATTCCAATTATGCTAAGGGTACTGATTTTGTTAATATCAACATGATAATTCATAATGCTATTTGCTAATAAATTCAAAATTCTCAAGATTATTTGTCAAAACTACTCATGGTAGTTAGTTTAGCTTATGTGAAATAGATATTATGATTTATTTTGAAAAAATTCAATAATTAGCTGGAATTCCAATTATGCTAAGGTACTGATTTTGTTAATATCAACACGATAATTCACAATGCTATTTGCTAATAAATTCAAAATTTCTCAACATTATTCAGCGAAATTGCTTATGGTAGTTAGTTTAGCCTAGGTGAAATAGATAATATGATTGATGTTGAAAAAATTTAATGATTAGCTGAAATTCCAATTATGTTAAGGGTATCGATTCAGTTAATATCAACACAACAATTCAAACTGCTATTTGCTAATAAATTCAAAGCTTCTCAATATTATTTGACAAAATTACTCATGGCAGTTAGTTTAGCTTATGTGAAATAGGAAATGTGATTTATTTTGAAAATATTCAATAATTAGCTGAAATTCCAATTATGCAAAGGGTACTGATTTTGTAAATATCAACACGATAATTCACAATGCAATTAGCTAATAAATTCAAAAATTCTCAATATTGTTTGACAAAACTACTCATGGTAGTTAGTTTAGCTTATGTGAAATAGAAAATTTGATTTATTTAAAAAAATTCAATAATTAGCTGAAATTCCAATTATGCTAAGGGTACTGATTTTGTTAATATCAACATGATAATTCATAATGCTAGTTGCTAATAAATTCAAACTTCTCAAGATTATTTGTCAAAACTACTCATGGTAGTTAGTTTAGCTTATGTGAAATAGATAATATGATTTATTTTGAAAAATTCAATAATTAGCTGGAATTCCAATTACGGTAAGGGTACTGATTTTGTTAATATCATCACGATAATTCACAATGCTAATTGCTAATAAACTCAAAGCTTCTCAACATTAATCAGCGAAACTGCTTATGGTAGTTAGTTTAGCCTAGGTGAAATAGATAATATGATTGATGTTGAAAAAATTTAATGATTACTTGAAATTCCAATTATGTTAAGGGTATCGATTTAGTTAATATCAACACGATAATTCACATTGCTAATTGCTAATAAATTCAAAGCTTCTCCATATTATTTGACAAAATTACTCATGGTAGTTAGTTTAGCTTATGTGAAATAGAAAATATGATTTATTTTGAAAAAATTCTATAATTAGCTGAAATTCAAAAAAGGGAAAGGGTACTGATTTTGTTAATATCAACATGATAATTCACAATGGTATTTGCTCATAAATTCAAAACTAATCAACAATATTTAGCAAAATTACTCATGGTAGTTAGTTAGTTTAGCCTATATGAAATAGATAATATGATTTATGTTGATAAAATTTAATGATTATCTGAAATTCCAATTATGTGCTATGTGTATAGATTTTATATTAAACAATGCCTGTTTCTTATAAACAAATCAATACGTCACAAAATAATTTATTCGAACCCATTCGGGATATTTTCTACAATGTCTCTGACATGGAAAATATTGGGAAGCTTTCTATAGGCACTTTATAATATTCGTAAAGTCTAAAAATCGCTATGACGCTATTGAGCCTACACGCAGACGTAAAGGGAACATTGAATTGTATTTTTGGTCTGCATGCAGGCTGCTCGATAGTCGGCAGCTTCTGAAGTTTCTTTACAGCCAATCCCGAGCGTTCTTGCATCCAGACCCCAATTTGAAAAAGTGTGAAAACGAAAAGCTCAGTCAGTTTACGAATTTTACTGTTTTACCATGGTTTTACAAACTGAATTCAACTACAAGTATTTGTTTCCCCGATACATAAGGAACGTTTAGCCTACGATGAAAGTAATAAAATGATGTACTGCGATATCACAACAACTTATCACTGGAACGAATTCTTTAACTTTACCGTTCAAAACGAAATATGGTTTGTTTTTCTACTTGCTCTGAACATGCGAGATTCGGTGAAATGTTTTGGCGGTCATGGTCAATACGTATTTTACGACATCGTACTCTCTCTCATCCATTTTTCTGAGAAGTGGACATGTTATAGGTAAGTTTATTTGCTGTTTTCTTTCAATTGCTTCTTTATATCAACAAGACTTATGTTGCTGCTATGGATGGCACTGCTGCAATACTATACTAGGCTATTAAACTTGGAAGATTTCATTGCTAGCTAATCCACCATCTTAATTCGAAAGCATAGGATAACAGGCCTTCTAGATAAATAAACACATCGTTATTAAAGATATGCTGCGGTATTGGCAAGTAGTTTTTGTCTATTTTGTAAGCTGCCCCAGCTTCGAATTTCTTTTCAGAAGATCATAAGATTCCTGATATTTTTGTCGACCAATCAGTTCAGATCAGCAGACTAACTCAGCCTGACTGTTCGAATTGGGCTAATCTAATATGCTTGTTATATTTCTATACTTTCCAAGCATTTAAAGTTTTCTTTTATCGGACAGTAAAAAAGTATTAATTACGTGCTGCAAAGGTTATGTTTGGCTCAAGTTTGTTTCTAGCCTAGGGCATTTCCATCGTGACCCACTTACAAGGTTGAGAGTGTTTTCTTTCAGGGCTTTAAAATTATTTTAACATTTGGCTTCATTTTTGTTACCAGTTGTTTAAAATGATAAGGGGGACATTATTATTCAAAATAATTTAGCAGATATGAAAAATCAAGTAGATTAGAATGAGTTTACAAGCCGTAACCCACTTACTGCAATCTGCCATGTTCCCCAATCAGACTGAAAAACATAAAATATCCTGGTCATGGTTTTATTTAGATATGATATCTTGAAAACACAATCGAATTTATTAAATGCCTTTATTCAACTTAGAAAAAGCAAGGAAGTTACGATGTGACCCACTTACGCGCAGTTTGTGATCCACTTAGAGCTACAAAGCAGATTATTATATGAGCTTCGACATTTTCTGTATTGAATTGAGGCTATACTGAATCTTTCTGTAATAGCTATTCCTAATTGGTGTTGCTAATATTTTTCAAAACATATCTGATTTATTGTAATCATTAGTTGTAATACATTCTATCTGAAGAGTTCTCAGCCTCTAAACCTATATAGTCCTTGTCAAAACATCACATATTCTCCTACGATTTGCATCTTGATATTCTACTGTCTGCATAGGTTTATTATCCTAACTTGTTTGTTGTGTTTTTCTATACAAACTATAGGAATTTGCTGGATGGGAATTTGAAAAACATTCATGGCTATTGTTTTGTCACGATTTGCCTTACTATGCAACCCAATTAAAAATAGGTAGGCATGGTATATATTTAACTGTATAAGTTTGTAATTCAGGATTCCTAAACTTCCAAGTAGTTATTTCGGAAATTCAAAATTGCGTTTCTCATTTTTTTTGTAAAAAGAGATTTACGCGCTCAACCCTCTTTCACTCCACTTCAGGATTCCAAAGCTACTGAAATCGCAAAAGATTATGTACCCACTAGACTGGTCCAAAAAACATGAAAGTTTGAAATGTTATCGGGCCCATCAATTTTCTTGTTCAGAATGCGTGCACACATTTTATTGTAATTTGACATTGGGAAATGGGGTCCCAAGGCCCCTCTAAATTAATACGTAAAGTTAATGGGGAAAACGCTGATATTTTTCAAACGCTAATACGTCATCTTTGTGAAAACATATTCTAAAATTTGCTCACATGGCCGTGGAGGTAATGATCTGAATAATCTGAATTTATTAATTTAAATGTTTGAATCTTTATCATTGCCTTAAAACTATGGGGTTGAATACGATGCATAAAAAAACGTGGCTTCTGCTGTAAAAAAGGATTAATCTATAAGTGTCTGCTGTCAATCTAAAAATATTTCCGTGAAAGGTGTCACCGCCGTTGATATCGTAGTTTGAAGAAAGTTTGTAACTCGAGAAGGTCATTCTGTTGAACGGTGACTGTTTTATAGATTCAGATCATATTGATGTTGTTATTGAGATATTCATTATTGTTACGGTCGCTATTATTTAGATAAACAAAATATCGAATAAAGTTTAAATGAAGTTTCGAATAAAACGTTGGAAATCAAACAAAGATATCGCATATATTCGTATGTCGATTCCTATTTATATTCATATTCATTAATTTATATTCGAATTTATAAAACATCTAATAAATTTTGGGCCATGGAGAACGGTGAAGCACGAGCGATCAACTGTTCCAAACATCGAATGATGATAAAGTTCATTAATCCACGAAGAATTTTACGAATACATTTTCGGAAGTCACATGTGAGTAGTTACATGTTCAAGCTTGAATTTATGAAGACATCGAATTATTTCTTTGTCACGTAGCAAGGGATATAGCTCTTTAAAAGTTTTCAAACATTTTGAGATTCAAGTAATGACCTCCGTAGATCAAGTTGAACAATGTCAAAGGCTTTGTTTTCGAAGTTTTATTTCCCAAATGGCAGCTAGTTCTGTTATAAATTTTAACTGAGTTAAACAAAATGAACAGCTTTCTGAGTAATATTTCTGCTATCTGAGTAAAGCGGCGGTAGCAAGAATGAACATTTTAATAACAAGTTAACGACATATTGTGTCTATAAAACAGCCACCGTTCAACAGAATGACCTTCTCGAGTTACAAACTTTCTTCAAACTACGATATCAAAATATGCGTTTGCAAAATATCAACGTTTTCCCCATTAGCTTTACCTATTAATTTAGAGTTGCCTTGGGACCCCATTTCTCAATGTCAAATTACAATAAAATTTGTGCACAACTTATTTTCAAAGCATTCTGAACAAGAAAATCGATGGGCCAGATAACATTTCAAACTTTCATGTTTTTGGACCAGTCTAGTACTCATAGCCTATAGAATTCTAATCAGATTCTCTTTTTTTACAAATTTTCGCTTAAGTCAGATATCCTGAATTCTACGTTGAGAAGATGTTAAGCCTATTAATGTTTTATTGTTAGATGTCTCATAATAAACCTACAGATAAAAAGACAGGGAATGATGTTCTACGTTGCCTGGATTTTACGAAATAGGAATATAATTGATTTTCATAAATTAGTAATGGTCTGTCTTTTCGATTCACAACAATTCTCTTTTTTATTATCAGAAAACTGTACATATGTTTGGAAATAACAACCCAGAGTCAATGCAATACATATGTTTTGCAATAATTTAATGAAATTATGGCTTTCCTTCTTCATTTGTAACAATTGACCTAACCTTTTCAGTTACATCTCTGTATTTACGGATTTTTGCCGGGTTTGTTATGAATGAAAATGAGATATTTCCTCTTTATGAAAAGAAAATTTAATCTTCAAGATTACTTTCACAATTTGTTAATCCATAATCCACAGTTAATATCAGTGAATTGTCAATGTAACACTTGAAGCTTTTTATACAGAAATAATATTACGTCTGGAAGTAATATTACCTCCATGTCAACAAATAATATGAAATCATACAAACTGTTAAAAAACATCCATTCCTACTGTGTCAACTGTGTACATTTGAGGTTATCAAAATTAAGCTTGTTACGACTGCCGGTGTTTTTCTTCCTGGTCACTGTAACCATGAACTACTAAATACTAATTTGAAGCAACTTCATCTGTTAATCCCACAGAGTACAGTGGAACCCGCTGTGCTAGTCAAAATTGTCAACAATTTTCATTGCAGTTATCCAAATTTGCACATACCTGAAATTGTTTAAAAAAGACATGACTACAAAATAGTCAATAGATTTTAAAAGCCAGGTTTCATATGTGCGGGGATTTCAGTTTTCGGAATTGCGCTTGCAATTCCATTGTGTTGTAGAATATTTACGGCTAAATAATAATCCGAAATTAAAAAGTTTTCTTATCAATCAAATTTTGTTCAAGAATATAATACACTGCTGTAATTTTATTTGAATGTTTTTTAAACATATCCATATATCTTTTCTGCTTATTCTTGTATACCAGTGTGTATCTGCACAGTCTAGCATGAGAATTGAAAAATGTTTTTTTGAATAATTATGATATTGACAGGGATTTATTTGATTATGTTCCAATCCTTTAAAATCAAAACTACAGCCTACTTAATTGTTGTTATTAGGTTAAAATTGTTATCAAATGCGAAAATATTCAAATTTTCTCACATCACTGTTCCAGAACAGTCAGTAGGCCTAATGTTGGGTATCATGAGTATTGCCGTTAATATTGTGCATTGTCTGTATTATTATTGTTGAAAAATAGTGTATCGCATGATTAACATAATGCATAGAATGTTGCATTGTTAATCATAAATTTACATAGATATGTATACAAGCTTTCTTGAGATTGTTTTTGCTATGATAGTTTTTTTTGTTCCTAAGTAAACAGTTATGATTTAAGAGTGTAATTTAGGTGCAGCTGCTGTCAGCAGCTCATAGGACTTCATGGGCCAGAAGGTCTATGAACCGCTATCAATATTTTCTGATAAAACATACATAGCAGAGAATAATGGTTTTGGAATTTGACTGCATTTTTGCTACTGATTTAAGCTTGTCAATATATTGCTCTATATAAGGCATTGTATCATAATATAATATGTGATATTGACTGAGGGTTCGTGACAATTTTAATTTGATAAATTAGGATCTATCCTACTTCTTTTGAAACTTAGAATAAAATCTGCATTTTTTTATTTTACTTCTGTTCACACATCATCAGAACGATAGTAATTAATTTTCTATTTTTTTATGACCAAGCAAAGTAATATCGTCTACATTGGCACATTGTCCACAACATACTTTTTTTAAACTTTCACCGGCGTTGCCGGCAACTGATTTCACTGTGTTTTGCTAGTTGTCACTTTCATCTTAATGTAGATTTAATCTTTTATTACTTATCTGATTAGTGTTATATGCATTTGTTTTTCAGAGTGAAAATCCTGGATCTCAAAATTGACGAGCAATACTTTAATACACTGTAGCAATCAATACACTGATATGATAAAGAAATGTTACACTCTGCTCACAAACCATCAAACATTACATGTGGTTGAATATTGATGATTTTACTTGCTGGATGTAATAACACAAAAAGTAGATGAAATTTACTTACAAGCTATACAACAACTTTTCTCTTAAACATTTGGATCTTCTGCTGTTATTTTACAATTATCTATACATGCAGTTGTATTCTGGAATTATTATGATGGACTGATCTTTTTCAATGACCAGCTGATGAATCCAAACTATTACTCTTACGATTGAATTGTTGCACTGGCTCTCGTCAGGGTTCCAGTGTGACTTTATTATAGATCGTAATTGATTTAAATTAAATGTTTAATCTAATCTAAAATTAATATTGTGCTGTAATATGATGATTAACATTGTATAGACAATATTTTGATTAGACTATATGTGCAACATTTTGATAAGCAATAGTAAAAATATCTTAATTCAAGAAAATATGTTCTTGTTTCAAGAATCTGATGAGAATATTTGATTTGTAGTTCCAAATGCGCTAGCAAATATTATCTTAATTCAAGATAATATATGCTTATTTTACGAAAATATATGCTTATTTCAAGAAAATGTTTGCTCATTTCAAGCATATATATGCTTATTTCAAGAATCCAACAATTCTGACTGCACACTATCTTCAGAAATGAAAGCAAAAAGGGTCTTGTTTTGAGCAAAACTTTGCTCATTTCAAGAAATTTAAGCTGGAAAAGAGAATAATATGTCAAGCAAATTTGTGCTTAAAATAAGAAAATATAACAAGCAAATTTGTTCTAGGGTAGGAATATTTGCTTCCTATGTGGACAAGTACATTTATTTTTATTTCAAGCAAAATTTCACTTATTTCAAGAAATTTTTTTCTTGATTTAAGCACATGGATTTTCCTGTGTAGCATAATTAATCTGAAATAGAAGATTTGATTCGATTGAGCTTGGTGTAACACACAATTATTACTGTAGTACATATAGCTGCTTTGGTTACTACTCAAATGGCCATTATAACCAGGTAGCCGTTCTATAAAGTGTTGATTACCATATTTGTTTCGCCATATTGAAGCTACTGGTTATTATATACAGGTGTAGGTGACTTTATAAAGATATGCACATTCAATAAAGTATAGCTTTTTGTTCAATATTTGAAATGACTGCTATAGGCAGGTAGGCGTTCTATAAAGGGCTAATTCAACATTCAGCTACATTGCATGCAACTTATAAAAGATCATAATAGCCAGATGGCTGCTATTTAGAGGTCACTATAATCAAAAATATCGGTGCAACAATTTAGCTTTATTCATGTAAACTGGTATACTAGCATGCCATCAAAACATGTTTAGTACATACCATGGAATGGATTCTCTTCATCATAGGTGTCACTATTGCAATAATGAAAGGAGTGTTACTATCTTTAACGAATTCTTGCTTCATTATTGATATACCAGGGATATCTTCCTTCAATTCATCGATTTTATTTTCAAGGGCTTCAATCATTTCCTCTCCATTTCTACCACCAAAATGCTCTCTACAGAAGGTAGTATAAATATTATTGAAGTCTCCTCTCCTTGGGCAGATTGATCTATCTCCTTTTTTAGATGAAATTGGAAATCACTTTCACATGTTTTAAGCAACTGCTTTACAAATTCTCGGTATACAAGAGCCGGTGTGTTCCCATTTAGATACAAATTATTCACAGCCTCATAAACGTCTGAAGGAATGTCTTTGTGATTCCATATTATATGGATGATCTACATTTCCTTTCAATTTTATAATTATCATACCATACGGACAATTTGCATTTTTAAAACGTTTGCAGGGTTTGCCAAGAGGATTTCTGTACCATTTTTTGTTGTATTTTACCTGGTGTTGTGATGAAAAAGATATGTTTTATATAATATGTTACAGCTTTTGCCACTAAAAACTTTGCTTGAAGCAGCTTTTATTGTTTCATTGGTATGGTCGTTGTACTTGGAAATAAAGAGGTCTAAGTTATCTTCTGGTGATGAGCAATTAAACTCGACCTTGAATTTCTTAGTGGCCCCAATGATTTCAACAACTTTAACATACTCTCCTTTTAACGGAACCAAGTCAAAAACACACTGACGAAGTTCCTCTGTATTGATCAAACCCGGAAAATCATCAGAAATATCCATAGTCGACTACAAAATTTAACTTTTATCGAGAAAACTCAAAATCTGAACATGTATACATACAATATTTATTTGGAAAAATCAGAGCATGTCACACTAAATACTTTGGAAACTATTTCGTGTTTTAGCTTTCGCGCGAGAAAACAGTAAACATAAACGAGGCAATACTACGTGACAATGAGGCGAGGGATGCTCTTGATGGCTTACGGAAAAATAATCCACAGCAACGTGGGTATTGAATTGGTAGGTGTTGAATTACACGGAACAATCAGCAAGCTTCTATGAAGTCTTATGGTTTCGCTTCGTGTATTGTCCTTTTAGAAAAATGTGTTGTGCGTCAACATTTTGTGGAAAATAACAAAAAAATTAAAAAGTAACGTGAAAAGTAACGGAAAAAATTGAAAAGTAGCGGAAAATACGTTACTAATTTTTTAATGAAAAAGTAGCTAGTTACAATTAGAAGTTACTTTCTCAAAAAAGTAACTAGTTATACGTAGAAATTACTTAAAATTAACGATTACAAGGAACTCCGTTACTTTTTCCATCCCTAACCCCATTGAAGCGCAATGAAATTACCCCCCTGTGGATCTATAGATTTAGTTAACAAAAGGGGTTTACCAAGGTTTGCGAAACGAAACCAAACCAAACCAAACCAAACCAAACCAAACCAAACCAAATCAAACCAAACCAAACCAAACCAAACCAAACCAAACCAAACCAAACCAAACCAAACCAAACCAAACCAAACCAAACTAAACCAATCCAAACCAAACCAAACCAAACCAACAAACGAAACGAAACGAATCAAAACGAATTTTTTAATATAAAGCCATTTAGATATTTTACATAAAATCTACCCGTCCATGCTTTTGTAAATAGTTAGATTTAAATTCTGTATAGCATGCTATGGACTATGTTTATGTCGAATAATAAATCATTTGAATATTTTATAACTGTATATCAAAGTTTTCAAGCTGACATATCAAACTGAGAACGACAATTAAGCTGAGTAGCCTATTTCCTCGACAATTGACACGCAACACTGACTTACTCTTTTGAAGTAAACAGTCAATAAATACGTAATCACTCAGAATAAACCCAACAGGAGTGTATAATTGTGTTAAAGGATACAAAATTTGTGTTAAAGGATTTCTTGTGAATGCGAGACTTTTCTAACCCTTTCAAATAATCTAATCATGACATATCAATTTAAAACAAATACTTCCTTCTTATTGTTCATAACAACAACAGATGACGCCATTTTGTATTACCAACATGTGAGAGATTTAGAGCAATCGCACGCGCTATTTTTTCAAGACATGTGCAATGTAAAGTGGCCCCATTATATAGGCACTTAGAAGTGATGGTCGATTTGAGATAATGGCTTTACTCATTTTAGAATTGATTGCCGATTTGAGATAACTGCAGTTTAGTCGAATAATGTGTACATAGTATACAATTACATCCTCTCTAGACAGTGTAACAGCGCCATAAACATCCCCAATAAAGTAAACAACGATTATTAGATACAATGTACCTGTCTCAATCGGGGAAACTGTAAAGTCTATTTGAACAAACTAAAAGCTGCTCTATCAACACACGAAACAAATCGTAATGTTCATACAGTATATCGCCAGGTCAGAACGATCAGGGATAGCGAATTATGATTTGAGATTTGGTCTCTGTCATATGATAATTGCACAACCTAGTTACCTATTTGAGCATCCCAAAAAGTTGAATACCCTCACATAATTAAATCTTCACACGATTATATACCTAATTGTATAAAATGAATAGTGTGTAACCCATGTCATTTATATTGTCACATTGATTGTATTTTGATATATGAAAGAGCTGTCAATTCAAGTATATCTTACTCAATATTCCTTAGAAAATATATGCATGAAACACATTAAAGCTAGCATCAATCTGGAAGGAAGACATAAACATTTATGATAGCACCATCCTCTCCCTTCAAAAATTTAGTGGATTTAACTCAAGTTATTCTCGAGTGATTATAGCAATTTCAATTTTACAGCATATATTGTCTGACTCAGAATCTATTCTAAAATCGTTTTTAGTTCAACACCAATTTTATAATGTTCACATCTTAAACATCCTAAGCTAAACTTTCAATACGAATTTAATTTAATTTAAATATTTTAGATTTAAAATGCTATTCTTTTCTCATAAGTTATGATTCAAATGACTCAAGAAAATCGATAAATCGAATAGGAAAAGAAAACATCCAGAAAAATACAAATTTGAGATAGAAAATTAAACGAAAATCCATGCACGTGATCATGACAATCGAGCGATAATATGAGAGTGATCTCCATAACGAAAATCATCTTGTCCAGAATATCGGCCGACTTCGACAAAGCCCCTAGCCGTTATCTCAAAGTTACTTTTGAGATAACGGCCGGCACTGCCCTGCAGATCAGAATATTGACGCCGATTCCGTACGAAATTAATCTCGCAGATAGCTGCGTAGATGTCGACGAAATGGAAACACGGAATGAAATTCAACGACAACACAGACGTTCGGTATCATGACCCCAATACTGACTCATACTAAAGGGTTACCATATACTTGCCATGTTTGTATTCATATGTATTAAATGAGAAAATGTTGGGAGACACGAGTGGAACTCTAAAAAGTCACGAGCTCCGAGCGAGTGAGTTTTAGCTTCCCGAGTTTCTCCCAACTTTTTCGAGTTTAGTAGATATGAATACAGTTACAAGCGTGTGGTAACCATTTTCCAAAATAAAATAAACGTCGGAATCTCATCCAAGGGTGAATTCTCAATTCACGGATCTACAATTTAAAATTCAATTTCAATTCATAAACCAAGCAAAGGAAATCGCACCACAAGATATATATTGTTGAATAAAGAAAGACACATAAAAGAGCGTCTGTAATATAAATTGTACATAGTTCTCTAGAAATTGATGCACTATTTGTTATCTAAATTTAAAGTTTACCTTGAAACAGCATAGCCTATAGTTTTCTTTCATTCTGTGTTTTTATTTTGCATGCTGCACGGCAAATAACTCATTTACGATGCTTTTCAATAAATTTAAACATCTTGAGCTAAATATCGATTGGATTGTAATCGGAAAGTTACAATTTCTGTATTTTATCACAGATCAAACCTTTGAAGTGTGGTATTTGTATTATAGTTAGTTAAATAGAACAATAACAGTGTAGTGTACTATATTAGCAAGTGGACAAAATGATGTCCTACTATTTGGTTATAAATATAGGCTGGACAAATTGTGTCCTTGTAGTAAGGCAACTAGGCCAAATAATGTCCGTATTTGAGTTATGTTACCTCCCTTATATTTAGAGGTATTATCAATCTACATTTAGGATATAATTACCATTGTAATAGATAATTTGTATATAGTAGATTTCATCTATTGTTGATTGCTATAAAAGCAAATAGACTTTATTTGAAAAATAGATTTCTCGTCGCAACCAAACGTTATCTTCATTTTCAGAGAAACGCGACATGAAGCCAGCAGTTTTTTCCTGTTTTTGAAGCCATGCACGCTCTTTCGACCAATCAGATCGCAGAAAACCTTCGTGATATTTTAGAATTTCTGTTCATAGCTGCATGATGAGTCTTGAACAACATTTTTGAAGGGAAATCACCTGATGACACATTACATGCCAAGAGAAATCAAGACCAAATCAGTTGAAAGAAGTGACAAACAGGAATATCCTCTAAGCAGAGTGTGGCATGGAAATCATACTCTCGCTTTGTTGCCTTGTGTTCTTGTTGGTTCAGGATTTAACGCAAGCTGCAGGACAAGGTATCTTAAACTGCTTAACAATATTGCATTTTTAACCATAAATTTTTTAGCACGTCATTTTTGTATACATGTACAAGAACGGTTACATAAGCTTTGCATAGACTTTCCTTTACTGAAGTCCATCGTTCTATTTACTTATGATTTACTCCACTTCCAGCATTACGCTTATTTTACCCAATGCCCTCGTGGTAATATATGAATTCCCAGTTATGGATTACTAAATAACTAAATGTTATTACAAGAATATTTGGAATTTTGAATCGTTTTAGTGTCAATTTCGCAAATATAATTTACATCGAGTGCAAGGGCGGATCCAGCCGCAAATCTGAGGGTGCAAGAATCCTGGGCTAGAGGGGCGAAGCTTTTTGCTTAATGAAAAGGAGTGAACATTTTTGAAATTTAAAACCTCTTAGGATGTCTGTAGCATCATCGAAACAATGTTGTAACCAAGAAAATCAAGTATATATTCAAGTTACATATCAGCGTTTGTAAGAAAATTAAATATAAATGTAAACACTGTAAAAGCTCCCAGGGGGTAACTTTCATACTTTTGGTATACAGGGACATTCAAGTATTAGAAGGTACCTTTCTCAAAATCCAGAAAGACATTTTATGGTATGCCTTTATCACAAAAAGTTTTTATGTATCATTTTGACACTTTTCAATTTTTTCATTCTGCAAAACAAATTTTGCCTATGAATTTTTGTTTTTTCTTTACTTTTGGTTGAATCTCTCATTCATAAAAATTTATTTGTGGAATCTTTTTCATCATGTGAAATTTTTATTGTCTTTTCTACGGAAGTTACAATTGAACAACCCCGTTAAAGAGCAATGGAAGTTATATCCCCTGTGGATCTGTGGACTAAATTAACAAAAGGGGTTTACTAAGGTTTGCGAAACGAAACCAAACCAAACGAAACCAAAACAAAACCAAACCAAATCAAACGAAAAGAAACCAAACCAAACCAAACCAAACCAAGCAAAACGAAATAAGATGCTTATTTACTAAAGATATCAATAAATTATGACATATTATTGTTAACTCAAACACAATATTTGTAAATTGCCAAGTTACTTCATTAATATTTTGTTTGAACTTGCAAAATCGGCAAACGGAAAAATGTAAAATATCTTGCATCTACGACGTGTTTTGTGGTATTTAGCTCAATCCAAGACCGTGATTCGTGATAAGCTGGAAAACAAACAAGCCGAACAATCACGACAGCCTTCCATCTTGCAACTTGAAAGAAAACGCAGGCGGTCGTTTATTCGAGTGGCTTCAACCCCGCTTACTCTGACGTGCCGACATTTGATGAGAAAATCTTCTAACTATTGACAGCACTAAGAGATATTTTATTGGTTATCTGTTTCAAATCTCGAATTTTGTTTTTGAAAAGTATACGTCTTTCACAGGAAAAGTGAATTATAAGATTACAACTTCGTCGACGTCTTCGCTTGATTTATTTTCGCGATGCGATTGTTTTCTATACTCAAGTTTGTTTCATTGTTTGAACTATTTGTGCCTGTGTGGCCTGGATTTATGGTCTATACAGCTTATCGTATAGTGCTGCTTTTTCTTGGGGGAAGGATGATTAATTCTTGATTAAAATATGGAATAAGTATTGGAATGTGTGAAGTCACAACTTTTCAGATTTTGAAAAAGCCAGTTTTTCACTTTCTCGACTTTAAATATTTCAGACACTAAAACGAGCTATACAATTCACTATTTATCTTAGTATGTCATACTCAATAAATGCATACATAATTTAATTGAAGATACTTTATAGTTGGAGAATGTGAATAACCGAATGTTTTGACAATCTCAAAATATATACTCCTCCGAGCCCTTCCTGTCCACTTTGATGGCTGTTGCTAAATGTAGTTATGTATGTATGTATGTATGTATGTATGTATGTATGTATGTATGTATGTATGTATGTATGTATGTATGTATGTATGTATGTATGTATGTATGTATGTATGTATGTATGTATGTATGTATGTATGTATGTATGTATGTATGTATGTATGTATGTATGTATGTATGTATGTATGTATGTATGTATGTATGTATGTATGCATGTATGATAGATAGATAGATATGTATTTCAACAATATATCAATTTAGAAAATTTGTACATGGCTGCAGTCATCCGTAAGCACAAGTGCTTGTTTATTTGGCTGACATACTATAAGTATTTAGTTTAGTAAACATTTTTTATCTAGTAATTATGCTAAAATGTTCATGGTACTATAATAAGTTAAGTAAAACGACGTGAAACTTGAACTAAGCTGAGTGACACGAATGAGTGACAGTAAAATAGAAAAGAGAATAATTTATGAAGAGGAGAATTTAGAAGAGTAAACGAGAAGGGCTAATAATATCAATTACAATTGTAATATTTATCAATATTGATTATGACTAAGAAAGATATGAGAATGATGGTTTGTGAAAATGAAATATGAAATACAGGCTTGATGATTAAAATGGTTAATTTGAACAGGTATAGCAGCCAACCAACAAATATTTGGTATTTTAGCTCTCAATGATAAGCTGCATCAATGATTTTAAAAATGATTTTCTTGAAATGTTAATGTTGAATGAACTCAAATAGGAATAGCCATTCCAGAGAGAGGGAAACTTGTATGCCGGTAGGCGTTGTAAATAATCTGTTCTAGCAAAGGGTACACAAAATTTATTTTGCTGTCGATGTACATTTTTCTTATTCAGTTTGAAACATTTCTCAAGAGAATTGGACAAGTTTGATAAATACTTGTGTGTAGAAAGGACACAACTCGTAATAAATATAAAGATCTTTCAGTTTCAAAATTTTATAAGTTTTCATTAGTGGTTCAGTGTGTGCAATGAACTTGGATCCACAAAGTTCCGAATACATCTTTTATGGAGCTTGTTGATAATATTTATTTGAGGGCTGTTTCCCCATATTGCCAGACCATAATCTAGATGAGGTTTTATTATGGCTGTATAAATCTGTAATTTGTGGTTCATTGAAAGAGTATGTTTTAAGCGAACTAGGGTGTATATATTTTTTCTAATTTTGGAACAGACCATGTTGATGTGAGCTTTCCAGTTCAATTTGTCATCAATCAACAGGCGAAGAAATTTGATGTTTTTATTGGTTTCGTTATGACCACATTGTTTTTTGGCCATTGAGCTTGATTTGAATTTTACTTGTCAGTTTTGAATGGCTGAAAATAAGATATTTTGTAATATGATGTTTTATCTGGATGTAATGTTAGTTGGTTATCAGTGAACCATTGGTAGATAATATGCAGCTCTTCATTGACATCATGTTCAAGAGTTTTGATTGAATTGGATGACCATTGGAGAGTTGTATCATCAGCAAATAAATTAGATAGAAATATAATAAATCTGAGTAAATAGTAAATAAATAAATAAGTAAATCATCACAGAAAATGAATTCAATAGAATTGTTAATTACAAATCCTATACCGCCCCCTCTGTGGTCATTGCGTACTTTCAAAACAGCATTATAATCAGGAAGTGAGATGCTTCCGTTTTGCCAGACCTCTTACAATGCTAGACAATCAATATGCGTCTGGTTTAAGAATTCAGTCAATGAGTCACTATGTTTTAGCAAACTGCGAATATTTTGAGAAGCAATTGTGAAGTCCGAAGTAGAAACATCAGAAAGACATAAGTATCCCACCCTCTGGATAGGCTGCTCGATAACAGGAAGGTCAAAATCGGAATTATTCATCAAGTTTCGGGGTTAAACAATTGTAAATTTGATTGAACATTTTCGAAAATATTGCAGGTCATGATTGCTTTGATTGATTTATCATGATTGATTTATGTAAAAGTGTGGTCTTAAGGGAACACAATTCTATTGTAGGACTGTAATAAATACTATAATAAACCGAAGATTGACTCAAAGCAACGAGTCCGTAAGAAGATCAACAAATGAGGCTTAGATAATAGTGATCTTATTTCAATGGCTTTCGCCCAACAATGCCTAAGACTGAGTCAAATAATTCCTGTGAAGACACTTGCTCAGAAAAAACAGAATAAATGCAACGCTTCACAGATCTCACTAGGCGTTCCCAGATACCACCGAAATGGGGGGCTTCTGGGGGGTTAAATGTCCACTTAATGTGTCGCTGATGACAGAAACTTTCGATTTTGGATAAGTTCCATTCTGCCAACGCCTCTCTAAGTTCCCGCTCTGCCCCTGTAAAATTTGTCCCATTATCAGAAATGAGTTCAGAGGGGGAGCCTCTTCGTGCCTCAAATCGACGCAATGCCAGTATAAAATGGTCAGAATCGAGTGATGAACATGACTCGAGGTGTACAGCCCTGATAGTGAGACATGTAAAAATGCAACCCCATCTTTTCTCACGAGAACGACCACGTACAACGTAAAATGGCCCAAAAAAATCAACCCCGGTTTTAGCAAAAGCTCGAGAACATTTTACTCTGAAACTAGGTAAGGTGGACATGTGTTGCGTCATACGTTTGGCATCAATTTTTCTACACTTCACACAACGATGGGCGTGTTGTTATATCAAAGCAACGCAATCATGACAACATGATAATGACATATTTGATTTAATAACAACAAAAATTATTAATTTATCATTGCAAGCCACATTGTTTGGATAACTGCTAATTGTCAAGGATTGTTCAGAATGTATCGTAAAAACTATGATTAGGCGGCCTGGGACATTGATAATGCTAATGTAGATGATGGCGAGGGTAACGACAAAATGATATGTTGTGAGTAAAATGCAGTAAATAATTAGGGGAAGAAAAAGCAGTCAATAATGTTAAAGGATAAAAAATTAAGATATCACTCATTACTATCACGAAGCTGCTTCAAGTCGCTGTCGTCTTGGATTAAAACAATTCCTCCGTCTAATGTTTTAATATAAATGTTGAGTTCATGAGTCCAGGTAGACAGTTGTTGCCATTTTAGTGATGTTGTAATTTTTAATATATTTTATTCACATAGTAGATTATTTTTTTGAAAAGTAAGTTTATTTGGCGCAAACTAACGGTGCGATTAAAAAGCGTCCGTTCAGCTCACGTATTGCGCAAGTATAGTCCCGTAGAATTAATCATACAATCGTATGGACACTTTTACAGTTAGATAGTTATTGGAAATAGTTTAGAATTATTCAACATGATTTTCTGACATGAACATGATGTTTGAGAACCATGGGGGTACCTCAATATAATTTGAGAGATATACAAGTCGCAAAAATTTAATAACCGGGTCATTCTAAATATCGAAATATCCCTGTCAACTTTGATGGCTATTCCCTAAATACACACTTATAATTTTTCATCTACTTTTCTAAATTTGATTCCATGATTGTCTGAGAACAATATCTAGTTGTACCTCATGCTTTTGGTATCCCGTGTTAACTTGAGAGACTAATAGACATAGAAAGGGTAGGTATAAATAACCGGCTTTTTCAGAATCTCGAAAATCTGTAAATCGAATTTCGAAATTCTGTGGGCTTCAACGAAAACCGAAGCTGGCGCGACTACTGTGTTTGTAACACAGTTGATCACGGCGTCGAATTTAGATGACCGTGGGGTAAACACAAGAATTTGTTTATTTATCAAAACAATTCTATATGATGCAATAAATTATTGATATTATCAATTAATAAGAATCTCATTTTGTTTTTCATTTTGTTTTGCAAACCTTAGTAAGCCAACAAAAGGAGGCTAGATGACGATGACTGGTTCCAGGGTTATAATGAAAATAGAACAGAAAGTACAAGCGGGACAGTAAGCAAGACAAGCTATTCACGGGTGCCGAGAGGGACGAACTATGTCAGGAGTGTGAGATAGAGCATTACCATTGGTTCAAGGTTAAACTCTTTCAGGGTTACGTCATCTGGGGGGCGCATAATCAAAGCAATCCATTGGATACTCTACTTTCGCGGTAGCGAAATCAGTGTCGTTGATTGGTAAAATTAATGTGACTTCTAGCCCAGTGTACAATAATTCGATTATTATAACAATCATACTGCTACTTCCAATCTGTTACAAAAAATATGATGTACTCAAGATAAAATTTTATTTATAAATTTTCACCGTCTTATATCTCGTCTTATAACACAAACAACAGTTGATGAAATGGCGAGTAAAACATGATAGACAAAATAAAAGAACGAAGATTTGATAAATAAATATAATTCGCTCTCTCAGTTATTATTTTCGCAAAGAATAAAAGCAAAACAACAGCCGAGGTGCCATCAAACAGTGTAAAAATCTGACGGGGTGCGTTTGCCCCTGTTGCGCACCCCTGGATCCACCCATGATCGAATGAGCTTGGAGTTTGATTACACATTACATTTTAATTTCCTCATTCTGAACTTATAATTTCGATCACCCACATCAAATAATTTTATTCCCAGTTATGGAAGCGGCTTTGTACAGTAAATAACGGCTTGTTACTAGCACATTCCTATTGAAATTGTGAATTCTGTGAAAACTTTGTGAAAATTTTGTGAAAACTTACAAAAAAACTTACAAAAACCCTTCATTTTCGAGTTTCAAATCCAAAAATATCGTTGAGAGCGTCAAAACGATCTGTGATTGGCTTGCCATATTATGACGTAATTTCCCGGACAAAACGAAATCATAACCCGCTAAACAGTGGAGACTTGTAATATACAATAATTTACATAATATTTAATAAATTACAATAAACTCAAGATTTTTTGTAATTATTGGTTTAGTTAAGCGTCAAATTTGAATGTAATTACTTCAATTAGTATTGCTGTTCAAATATTGAAGACTGACTTTAAAAGACATATTACGGTGACCTGAATATTTATCAAATGAAATCCCTCTGAAATATTTACATCAATTTAAGATGGTTTTGTCTACGTTCGAGAATGGTTCGAGTGTCAAAGCGACAAGGAACACAAGAATGGTAGCTTAGCAAAGTATTTGAATTTCAAATTACACACTTGAAGCTTCAAACGAGTTGGATGATAAGTTAAAAGAGTTGTATGATCTACCATTCATTAGCAAACAAATTATCCACATTATTTTCTCGCAAATCATGTGGCCTATTAAAAGTTCAAATTTATTGTAGCTGTGATTCTACCTTGATTCTACGAAAACAACGTTCGCTGTCTTCGCTGATGAATGGGACATAGATATATGACTACTACTTCAATATCGTCCATTGCCTCCACACAACTCCATGCAGAAGCTCCGATTAGGGTCTAATAAAATTCAGCTAGCAAAGTTATGCACTGCCAAGCAGGAAAAATGAATCTGGCCAGTCACAGGGCGGTATTTTATCATGTGGGATTCGATCGTATTACACTTTTTTGAGTTTTCGTTTCAAATTTCGATTTTCAATATTATGAATAAGGGTTTATCTTTCGAGTAAAAAGATAAACACACACCCTGAACAAATTTGGCAACTACATCCACATGATGCATATCATTGCAGTTTATATTCACCATCCCATTAATCAGATATACTTTGTTGGTGTTGTTTGTGCCGAGCTTAATATTGTGGATTTTCGATATCTATTCTGATTTTGGAATACAATAATGTAAATATACAAATGTCAAACGATGAACGAATTTAGTCACGACAGCCACAACTCCACAAGCATATTATCGAAGTTTATATCCACCCATCTGCCCGTGAAATAGATGTTCTTCATTGGTGATTCTCGTGGTTAACACTGTCGAGTGTCGATATGATTTTGGAATAAAATAATGTGTACAAACGGTGATCGATTTTAACCGCGGCAGCCACAAAAGCTTATTATCGAGGACTCCTCACATCTCGCCTCGCTGAACAGTCTAGCTCTACCCATGATTTGCCGTATTAAATCACATATTCCTTGTATATTCTGCTCTATTTTGTTTATGTGGAATTAAAGCCGAATTTTCCTTTCATTTTCCCTCATTCGTGCTTAAAGTTTGATTAAATCAATAAATATTCCGTATTCAAGTTTGTTGTTTATTTGCTAAACCAATAATTTGAAACCATAAACGCAAAAAAACTTCTTTTGTTTTCTTGAAGTATAAGAGTATAAGAACCAACCATCATTGAGTTTATGCCCACCACGCAGTGTTCTGCTCTGTGATTAGCCAGGTAGATTTTTTCTGCCTGAGCAATTTTGAACGCATCACTTTGCTTGCTGAATTTTATTGGGCCCTAATCGGAGCGTCTGTGTGGAGTTGAGGGCCGTTATAGAATGAGGCTAATAAGAAATATGCGATGACATCGTCATAACCAATAGGAACCGGTCCCTTTGAGACAATTGAGACAATCCATCACATTTGCGGTGTACAATCGACGAAAGAACAATTACATCGTAGAAAGGGAATACAAGTTGATACTCGCAGCACATCAACTCCGTCCCAGCATCCTCAAATTCACTGTGTTAGTGCATTCAAATGACTTTACGTTCTTTCACAAACTGACAATTCACGCAACTATATATCTATCACGTCAACCAAAGCCATCATTCGTGTGAAGCATGCTCGGGAGCATGCTGGTTCATGTTATTTTCCTATTGGAAATATTATGGCATCGTGTGGATTCATAAAATCCTCTCAAACACATAAGCTCGCATTAAATTAACCTGAAGAATGTGTTCGGCTATCTTCCATCATTCACATGCTACCAGAATATCGGTCATCTACATGGCAAAAATAGATATCTAGGTAAGTAGGCATTACTTAGGCTACAAAGTGTCCCTTCTTCTTGAGTCTGAGATTTCAATGTTTAAATTGCATTACCTCGAAGAGTATATGTTATCAAACTTTACGATTCATCTTCTTTCGTGTTTTGTATTTTATTTCCACAATTTTGTATACTCTAGTGGTTCTGTAGCTGCTTCCATTCAGATTGTTGTTCTTTTTGATGAGTTTTAACTTCTACCTAGCCCACCAGTCTTCCATTTCATTCGAACAGATGCAATCCAATTTATCGACAGCAAAAGATGGTTTAAATGATATCTCACTATTAATTTTATTCCTGTTATTATATTATTTACATTAATCTCTCTTTCAAATGTCAGTAATTCTATATGGTCATTCCATCATACTGGTCCAAAAACGCGAATGCTCAACATGTTTGAGGCAGGATCCATTTTCTCGTTTGAATTGCTCTAAAAACAAGTTGACCAAAATTTGAGGTCAATTCGACTTCGGGAAATGGGCTCCAAAGACCCAAGACCCCTCTAAATTGATAGGTATAGTTAATTGCGAAAACGCTAATATTTTTCAAACCGGAATAACTAATCTTTGCAATATATATTTTACAAACATCAAAAAGGGCTATGAAGCTGATGACGTGAATAATTTCAATTAATTATTTATAATGTTTGAATCTTGACAGAATTAATTGTTGATTGTCAATGATCTCTATATCTGTTGTTGTTTTTCTGGTATATTGGTGAATTCTCTGATTGATGGTATGGGTGATTGATGTTGTTGCGACTTTGGATGGACTTGGAGCTGCGACTTAAATTTAAAAGGAGATTTAAAAGGAGGATTAGCTCAGATGGCAGAGCAACCGAACTTCAGATCGGATCATATCTGATCGACTGTGGTTCAAATCCCCCTAAGGTCAACTCAGCCTTGACTTTATACATCAAATGAGTACCATCTGAGGATGGCGGATGGAATGGTCCAGAGGGAATTGCATTGTGAGTAGCTGCGGCGCATCGTTGCGCATTGACAATCAAGACCTATCTGCCATGAAATCTGTTGAAATTGATCTGCAGTGTCGCGGCTGAGATCAACAAAGAGCGTTAAAAATCATTGCTCTCAGCGAAAAAAGCCACTCATCTAGAAATAGAGGAGTGGTACGGGTGCCTTCGGTAGGGCGACACCGTCTACATTACTTTATTTTTTTGAGCTGCGACGGTTAAGAAAATTATTATTGTAGTTGTTGTTGTAGCGTGGACCTTTGTTGTTAGGTTGCTACCATTATTATTGTTATTATAGACATGTGCCTCCTGTGCCACCGCTTAGTATAGGGGAAATGTAACTTTTTAGCGAATGAAGTGATGCGCTTATTACAAGAAATCAGAATGACCAATCACATCTTGGCATGTGCAACCTTAGGTGGTGATTGGTCTATTTTCTATCTCGTGAGTGGACTTTAGCAATGTGTTCAATTCAATCCATCGAAATATAGCGCTTGAAATTTAGCTGAAAGATACCCTGAAATTTTTATGTATGTACAATGAAGCTATGGATCCAAATCTATTCTACTCTGCGGTGAATTAACCCTCAACTCTAAAGAAGGTGTACAACAGGGTGATCATATTGGTCCACATCTATTCGCTACAGTAATCCATGTTATCGTATTGTCGCTATCATCACAATTTAACATATGGCATCTTGATGATGGAGCTCTAATTTGTCCTGTGGAAACCGTTGTCAAAGATTTTGCTGGAAGATCTGCAAGACACCATGCTGTGGATAAAATCATAAAGCGTTCCATGGGATCAGCTGGAATACCATCTGATCTTGAACCTCAGGGCTTATGTCAATCTGATTTGAAACGTCCTGATGGTCTCACACAGATTCCCTTGTCCCATGACAAATGTTCAGCGTGGGACTTCACATGCCCAGACACCATGGCTCCCAGTCACTTGGAAGACACATGTAAATCTGCTGGAGCTGCCGCGGCCAAAGCTGAGAATGCAAAATCCATCAAATATGCAAAATTAGACAAGTTGCTGTGGAGACGATGGGATCATTTGTCCCAAGTACGCACAGCCTAATAGACCATTTGGATAATTTAATGTACACTGTTGATCAGGAAAAACCGAATCACTACATCCGCAAGAATCTCAGCATCGTCATACAGAGGACCAATGCACTGGTTGTCTTGGAGACTTTCGCAGAACAATCAACATGTAAAAATGGAATTTAGCCATAGATATAGATAGAGAGTTAGTTTTTTCTTAAGTTGTAATTATATTTAATGGATTGTTCTTTTTTAAATATATAATAAAATATCAATGTAAAAATAATTTCACTACCTTTAAAGAAATTTCCCGTTTATTGATAGATTTTGTATAAAAAAAATGGATATGTTAAAAAAAATATATATATATTAAACTTATAAACTCATTAGTTAATTAGTGCATAACTTGATAGATTCAATAGTATATATATATAATCAGCTTGTATAGAATGTATTACAATGAATTTTTCACAGATTAAATTGTCTAATGATTGCCCTGGCGTGAAACTAATATGAATGTTTGATTTTTGGGTTTATTTGTTATTATATAAGTACATATTTAATAATAAATAAACGAAAAATCAGACATTTATATTTACTACTCTTAGTTTCAAGCCAAGGCGATCATCAGGCAATTTAATATGTGAAAAATATAAGATACATTCTATGGTATGTATATAAGCCGCTAACTTTATTGTATTTATAGCGAAAAGTTCTTGTTTATTGTTAAGATTTAATGTTTGATTAAAGAGTTTCGAATGACCAGCAGCCTTTGATTTGTTTTGTTGTCTTGATTAAAAGAAACGAGGCTGATCCTCTGGAAAGTGACGTCAGCGCTCACGTCAGAGGATTGTCCTCGTGGCTGTTGCTATGGAAAGACACGACAGAAAGCCCGAGAAAATAGTCTGGTTTATCAATTTCAATTTTGGATAATTCTCAATTGAATTCTTACTTGTCGAAACGCAAAGTATATGGCTATAGATAGCCAACAAATGTATACGGCTCAAAAATAAATAGCGGAATGGGAGTCACAGTCCGATTATCTGTCTGAGAAGTTTGACGCAAATCAAAACAACTTGGATAAAATGTACTTTCAAATCAACACTAAATAAATTCGTATGATTCTAAATTTTACAATTTACGTGCATATATACTGCAGAAAAACAATGCAATATAAAACATACATAGGTATGTAACGAACTATTTTTAGACGAAGCCTACGTGTTTACAAACATAATTTGGAGTCAATGATCAAAGTATCCGTATTAAAAATCGAATTCACCTGCATAGTGTTATAATTTCATTTTGTTTCGGCGATAAGTTTCGATTTTGAATACTAACAAATCTCTTCCCGTTCTTTCAATCCCTAATATTCTTGTATCAAGTACACACCAACATGAAATTTTGAATCACCAGTCGAGTTCAGTTGTAGCTTTCAACTCCGTTTTCCTTCCTCAATTCGTATGACGCTAGTAGCAAGTGAATTGATTTTCGTGGTACACATTTATTCAAGTGTCGAAAGCCCTTACGACGTCCACCTCTGTTGCTCTTGCAACTTTCCAAACCAGTTCGTTGATAAATAACTTGAAATAACAGAATGCTTCCATTTTCGTTTTACGAAATGTTTTGCAAAATCGCGCGTGTGTGCAAAGGAGACACAAAGGCGGGCAATGCATCATGAAAACGAGTGATTGAAATCTGGGTCCAGATTTCAAAGACAAAAATATACAAAGGCTGCTGGTCATTTTATGGTCTTCAATAGAACTTATTTTGATGTCGACATTTGCTGATCATCTCTGTTTTTTTATTTAAAAGTTTTTTATTCGAACAAATAATATGGTATTTTTCAGTAAGGCAAAGGTCACATTTGTTTGATTTACTTTTGTATGCCGTGGCAGAAGATAATTTGAACCAGTTTATTGTGTAATTATTTTTGCTGTTTTTGAATGTCAACATATGTTTTGATAGTTCCGTTAAGTTAATGTATTTTTCTTTCTTAAAGGTTAGTTTGTGCATAGTTTATAGAGACAAACCCTTGTTAGGAAACATCGACATTTTCACACCAGAGGTGTTTGTTGTCACTTTGAGCGAATCACATGATTTTTACGATGCACACATTAGGCGCGAGATTAATATAGTTGTTGAGACCGCAGCGTGTTGTTGATAAATTTATTACATTCGCTTAGTTAAAATCGACAATGTAGTTGCATTCGAACATAGTTTTCATATGAATGATATGTAATATTAAATTGCATACTATATTCTTCGTTGAATAAAATGGTTTGCCTTCTCAAACTTGTTATGAAACGATAGAAATAAAATTCAACATTGATACTAATAATACAACTCAGTAGAAATCCCCCGCAGCCGATTTTATAGAGAGAAGGATATATAGTTTTGTGATTGTATTATTGATCACATAAAATTAAGTGATGAAGTAGAAGTTCTTTCATGAAAGAAATGAGAGCAGATATTTTACCAAGTGTATTGCTAAATTAATTGTATTCATATTATTATTATTATTATTATTATATTCATATTATTATTATTATAGCATACCAAAGTGAATCGATCAGAATATACTAGATGTACAACCAAGTGAAACTTTGATAGCTATATATCATGATTATGCCACGTAAAATAGCATAGATTGGCAATACAATCAACATACAAGTACAAAATTAGATTAAAATGACCATTTAATAATTTATTTAAATCAAATTAAGGTTTGCTGTATACTAATTATTAGGAGTATCGTGATTGTGAAGACTATTTTTATTGAAAGCGATAAACCTATTGAAATATAATACATATATAAATATGATGAGTTCATAAATATTAATAAAAGGAATTGTGCAGTGTATTTAGTTTATTTGCAAACCCTTTAGCATTCCTTTACTTTTCCTTGGTTATTCTGTATGTTGAATTTCTGAACAATGCCATGAAAAGTTGACAGTAATCTAATATATAATGATATCACCAAAGGAAATACATCTCTGCTGAATGATTTTCTAGGTAAAATCATGGTAAAATGCCTCATAATATCACAACATTTCATTATTGTGTGTCCACTTGTGTCCACGACACAGTAATATTAACGGCCTTTGAAATGAATCAGTTGATGTTTTGTAAGATTAATCTTTGAACTTTTAAAAAAAGTTGCAATATTCTGTATAGATCTAATTTCCTCGTCTTTTACCAATATCAAGAAGGATAAATCTCCTGAAGCACACTTATTTCCACGAATTGAACATAATAAATAAATTGCTTTGATTTTGAATTCCAATGAACACCCTGGCAATGCTTCCTGTGCAATATATGAAGCACATATACCCTCCTACCCTCCTATAAAATGGAAGCCAGGCAGTTGTTTCTGGTAATAACAGTTCAAACGGGAAAGTTGTTGTAAAGACTTGTATAATTTTCTTCATGTAGATTAACATCTACTTGGCTAGTTTATAGAATGCATCAGTTTATAGATGATTAACCTTAATATACATTAAACTTCTAGATGCTTTCAATTTCAAGTTTACAATCACGACACCAGACTCTAGACTCCACAGGCTGGTCGAAAAAAACGTAATCGTACACCATATATTTTCATTGCTCATAATTCGTCGTTTTATTAAAAATCTCTGACAGTATAACTTGATTAAATTGATAAGATTCAGGAGCTGTAGAACATACATCGTAGCATTCACCGTAGCGAGTAGTTGGTTGACAAATGACATTTCATGAAAACACTGATTTTACGTAAACAGCTTTTCGCAATATTAACATTGCAACATACTTCCTTCAATCTACAAAAACAAAATCGTGACAAAACAAAGCATATAGTTATCTAACATTTGATTCAGGGATTAATCTTATTTAACATCTTACAGGATTTTAACATATGATATAATAAATACAAGAATAAGGAAACACAGAACACCTTGAAAATTGCGACGTACTTCCTTGAGTGAAGGAACGACTTCACGCGATAAAGACGGATTAAAAATCGCAAAACACAAAAGTATTGGAAGCAAAAATAGTTTAAATACCTCTCCCAGCTACTTTGGTAATGTTTTTTCTAATGCATCATCTTATCCAAGGTTGTTTAGAATTGCATCCTAGTAAATTCTTTCAGCACGTCCTAACTGAATCTCGCCGTTGTAAAAATGACAAGAAATGTGTGCATCGTGAAAATCACGTGACACATGTGAAAGTGCACTTTCAACCTCAAACGAGAAACAATAGACCAATTTGGCTAAGAAATCACGTGACAATTAGCGGGTGTTTATATCCCGGACTCACGTAAAATATCAAGTGCACTACAGCAAAACAGAGCAATATGTAGGTTTATTTTTCTTCATTTATTAATCAAAATGAGCTCCGATCTTACTATTGTTAATCTATAACTAATTTCTAACATTGAATTTTATGTTAAACCTGTTTTTATTGTTGTTTGGGAAAATAAACCTACAGATAAATCAGTTACAAAAAA
The DNA here is from genome assembly GCA_916610825.1 of Haliclystus octoradiatus. Taxonomy (NCBI): domain Eukaryota; kingdom Metazoa; phylum Cnidaria; class Staurozoa; order Stauromedusae; family Haliclystidae; genus Haliclystus; species Haliclystus octoradiatus. The sequence continues at coordinate 12,685,704 of OU744453.1, forward strand.
GACAACCTGCAAGTGAATTCGTATTGATTTCTTACTGAAATCCAATTTCATTGTGACTTAAAAACACATACCAGTCATATATATTATCACGTATGCCATGAATTTGATAAGAATTATACTATTTCAATGTTAGTTACAAATGAATTTGGTTTCAAAAAAATTATACTGCTGAGTTCTTCACGGATAAATCAGATCTAGTTCATGTGGCTTTTCACAAGTGTTATGACACTGTTAGCGTACTAAACAGCAACCCATATATTTATGAAGCCAGACAATACATTAAGCTGTAGTCAGACTACAAGACCACAAGTAATGTGAGTTTCATAGTTTTTAGTAGCGTTTTTCGAAAGAGCCAGACGACTTGTACTTCTCAATAAGCCAGGGTCTGTTATAGACAGTACACATTATCATAAAACGCATCATATATTATAGTTTTTACTAACTGTCATGTATTATATTATTTAGGTGCTCATATAATAGATCTTCCCTAATATAGAGCTCATATTTTGATCATCGTAGAAAGAAAACGAGCGAGCAAGACACCGGTGGCAAAATGTAGCGTTCAAAGGAAATTTCCGTTTGCCTTGCCACCTTATTGAACTACCGATTTCCTTCGCTCTTTCCATCTGAAAAGTTTTGCAAATGTGATTCTTCGCTTTCCATGCATAACTCCAGAATATAAACGTAATAATATTCTCAAAAATTAATGTATTTCCCGCTAACAGTTGGTTGATCTGGCAGCGAAATGTTAATCGAATGTTACATCTTTTAATTCCTTGTAATGTTTCTCCCAGGAGAATAAATAAGACTTGAAACACACCAGCAACAATGTCGAGTAAGCAACTATGCACAGAAGTAATTTTCTGAACTTAGAAATTAAATAAATCCTCTAATAACACGAAGTTAGATCCATTTGATAACTGCAGAAACGTATGTGCGACAGCATGCAATCATTCATTCGTCTGACTGTAAACACCCACTACAGACCACGTGACCACCCACTCGAAACTTAGCCGAATTGGTCTATAGAGCTGCTCTCTGATGTTCGACGCGTTTCCTAACCAAGGTTGATCTCTATAAACTATTGTTTGTTTTGTGAATATCTATCTTTAAATGTTCCTTCTGTCAGGCCGATGAAATTTTGTCCTTCTGTATTTTCTTCTAATGTGATATTTGCGTTGTATACGACGCTTGTTTGGAGACATTTTTTGATCTACTGGGTCAGATAGTCGTTGATTAATTGCTGTTGGAATATGTTTACTATGTTTGGTGAATGATTTGACTTGGTGTTAATGTATGAAGGCTGGTCGCCTGGTTTTCTGCAAGGGTAGTCAGTTGAGTTTGATGGATTAAAGGTTACGTCTAAAAAGTTAGTAGTTTATAGATTAATGTCGATCGCTTTTTTAAGCCAAGTTCTTTGAAGGTTCGAATTATTCTCTTCTTAAATCTTTCTGTTTGCGGTTACACTAACACCAAGTCAAATCATCCACCAAACATAATAAAACATATTCCAATAGCAATTAATCAACGACTATCTGACCTATCTATAAACGAAGACATATTAGAAAAAAACAGAAAAATGTTTTAATATGTATGTAGCTTTTGTAAAGCCCCCATCCGATAGCCAATGACGAGGCATATATTGCATGTTACTTAAAATATGTGCTCGTATATATACTCGGTACATTTCAAACAGTGAAACCTAATTTCTAAATACATAATTGTTTCAACTGATTACGGAAACCGCACCGGATAATAAAATGCCTTTGATAGATTAATTACGACTGCTGCGATCAGTTATATTACAGTGAGCAATTCATTCAGTGCAAATAATTGTTGCCATCCTTACTTTATCACTGCATCATTACTTTATACAAGTCGAAGGAATGCTAATGATATAGTGGAGAACACCGGATCGGAAAATAAAATGTTTACGTTTAACGTCATTATTAATAAAATTATTGGTCAAGATACCAGGATCAGACAGATGTGAGAAGGAAGGAGAACTATCTACACACTCGCACACACAACATACACAGATGTAAACGGCCTAAGACACGATACACGCATGTAAAAGACACGCATGCAATAATCAAAACATTACGAAAATAGATAAAACAATAAAACTGTGAAAACGCAACATGTTTTCTTTGCTTAGATTTGGTAGCTTTGAAAAAAGAAGGTTATAGGACTGACGAGCAGACTGCCTACTTGCTGCTGCTAAATTCAATAACGGTCTTGGTGCCTCCACTGACTTCATTCTTGGCCAACTATCCGGGCAAGAGGAGACGGACTGCTGTTTGGATCTCGCTCGATGTGATGGTTGACTTCTGATATGAAAACTGCTGAAATAATACAACATGCTCACTAGAGAACAAATGTCTCCAAACAAGCATCGTATACAACGCTAATATCACTTCCGAAGAAAATACGGAAGGACAAAATTACATCGGCCTGACAGAAGGAACATTTAAAGACGGATATTCACAACACAAACTAACATTTAAGAAAGAAAAATACATTAACTCAACTTAATTATCAAAACATATTTGGACACTTATATCTTTTTTATCAAACGACAAAAAAGATTACACAATAAACTGGTCCATATTATCATCTGCACGGCAAACAACAGCAAATCAAAGAAATGTGACCTTTCCCTTATTGAAAAATACCATATTATTTGTTCAGATAAAAAACTTGTAAATAAAAAACAGAGATGATCAGCAAATACCGACATCAAAATAAGTTATATTTATCAAACTTTAAATCTTAACAATAAACAGGAACTTTTCGCTATAGGAACAATATAATTACCAAATACCAACAATAGAAAGCCTAAATGAAATTAGCTGCTTATATATATACCATAGAATGTATCACATATCTTTCACAAATTAAATTGCCTGATGATCGCCTTGGCTAGAATCTAGTAGTAGAAAATATAAAATGTCTAATTTTTTCATTTATTCATTATTAAAGATCTATTCATTTATGGCATCGAGCACTATTGAAACAGCAAAGGCAATATAACTACCTAGATATCACTGAGTAAATATCTATGTATGTAAGTAAGTAACGTATAACTAAGAGGACATGAATTCCACTTTCTCAACCGTCTCGTTTGACTGAGCTGAGCAACTGCAAGTCGTATACATTGAGGATATCTTTATATAATGTAATACTAATTTTATAACACTTTTAAAACACAGTTTATTAGTATTAATATGGCATATCACAATTTCTATTGAAATATTATCAATTTAAGATTTAAATTTAAGTGTCAGAACCAAATATAATCAATCATTGATATTATCTACAGATAGATAGATAGATTCGCATTAGGCAATACAGAATAGATATGTTTTAACTTTGACCTTAAAATATGTGTCTCTGATATATTTTGTGGATGTGAAAAGTACACAAGTTTTAACTTCTAACGTAATACTATTTAACATTTTGATAGGCAATAATCAACTTAAATAAAACATTAAATATAAAGACAATAGGGCATGTATTATTCAAAAGTTAATAACAAAATGTTCAACAAATTTATTCAAAATAGGATGTGCTATTTAATATCAACCTTTAATATACCTTACGTCAAGGCCACTGCAAGGCCTACAATTACCATTATATGCTGCAGTGTCACCATAACATGTGTCTGTAGCCTTGAATTATGATTTTTATTGGTGATATCAATGTTGAATTTCCTTTACAAAAAACAGTTTATGAGTTCATGGCCCATGTTCATGAACTTTTTCATAAAGTTTTCATAATTCTTCGCGAAATTTTTATGAACAGTTCATTGCAATGAACAATTCCTGGAAAATTGAGTTCATTGCAATGAACAATTCCTGGAAAATTAAGCGGTTTGACGTTTAAGGTTTATGGACATTTCTTGAACGGTTCGTGAACCCGTGAACTGTTTTTGTAGGGGTAACCCTCTATGTAAAGGTCACCTTGCTTTAAAAGTCAAGCCCTTTCATTCATATGCTGGCTATACAGTTTTGATTGTATAAAGCTACAACAGCTAAATTTAAAATTGTAGTACTTCGCATGATCTAAATTCATTGTTTGTGAATGCCATGCTATCCATGCTATCCCTGTCAATTACATCAGAAAGCGAGATTATATCAATTATATCCCTCGAGCAGAGAGAACTTCATTCCTCTTTTTATTGCGCGGAATAACAACTCAAATGAAATACGTCACGCTGGAAATAGTCTGTTTTCTGAGTATCTTGGTCTGGAGTAAATTTCTGCGTCGAATCAGCAAAATCCAAGTCCAATCCGATTTCATAGGCTAGGCTTAATCCGGAAAAGATTTGAAATCGGTATTCAGTTTGAAAATTTTCCTTTGGGCATTACAATTAGTAAAAGGACAACTTTTTCTAGCAATTCAGTCCAAATAATTAATTCCAATAAATATTAAACATTCAATGTGTTACTTTTTCTAGACGACTGCCTGAATACAATACAAGAGGACAACTGGCAGCGCAGTGTTGCATTCAAAGCAAGTGTCAGTGCACCAAACTTTAGTGACAACCGACTCATCAAAGGATGGTACAATTTCACTAGCCATGCTGGTGGGCAGATACCAACCCAGTGCCCAGGGCCATATTCATGTGGTAAGTAGGTAGCTCATCACCCCGATGAACAGTTGTATTATCATCTTCGTTGTTAAATAATTTGTTTCCATATTGTAATGGTACCATGAAAAAGGAAAAAAATTATTTGCTAATTGTTTCCTCGGGTGTAACGACATACTGCTGACTGGGGGGATTTCTAGTTATGCACAACAAAATTGGTTCTGAAATTTCTTAAAATAGTCGAAATTTTTTCTTGAATATTTATTGGGGATGTCACCCCCACACACACACCAAGTATTTATGGTTGTATTTGTTCCCGCTTCTTGCAGATTTTTACACACAGGCAAATTGATCACTATCATCTTCATCAAAAATGCCTCCAATGCCCTTGAAAGATATTCTCATTATTATTGCTCATCTTGCATAGCGTAACCTTCTGTTAATGCTGATTGACTGATACTTCTAGGTACACATGGCTCTGTATGGGTCAATGGCACGCTACCTGTAATAGATCACACAGTCTCAAACCTGACCGCTTGTGTTGCATGGGATGACTCATGTTGTCGTGTTGGCTTAAATTGGAATGTCCCTGTGATGAAATGTCCTGGTGGATATTTCATTTATTACCTCACACCAACTCCAGGCAGTGGAATTGGGTATTGTGCTGGTAAGTATTTTAGCTAGACCGTGTTTCCCCTCTCCTGTTAATAAATACTGTCGCCATCAGTCTGTAAATCATGTTACAAATATTCAACATCAAATGAAATACAGTTTGTATCCACATTTATCTGCTATATGAAATGTATCCTATAACTTAGTAATGGTCAAACACCAGACCTTCCTGACCCCTGGCTATGAGATTGAAATATGGTGTAGCGCTTTGTTGTATTCATTTGAAATGAGATATGTGTGAAGAATATTTTTACGCTAACCTAATAGCTTTACATGCTTCTTTTTTAAGATAGCTTTTTCGAAGGGTAACTAAGCCCAAATCATGGTCAAGCCTGTTATACATTAAACTGGTTTTGTACATTTCTCACCATATGTTAGGTACTGAGTCTCCTTGTCCAAGTGGTAGTACATCAGCTACTGGATTTACTCCCGGGTGCCAAGGTATGTAGAAACTGATTCAAACTATTCCTTTCTACAGGAATAAAAGGTACCCTACTTGAAGTAACAGTGTAACTTAACAGGTCTCAGATTCTACCTCTTCAAATACATCAAATACAGAAAATGACGATGAAAGAAATTATGACGGGAAACTCCTCGTAAATTATATAACTGGGACAAATCATAACAAAAATTTGTTTGAAAATGAAAAAACTCCCATGAATGAAATTAGGAATGAATAATGCCATTTGGATAAGCTACTGTATAAGAATGGAAGATCTAATTATTTGTTGACAATTTACAAGTCAATATTCCAATTTTGCAAACATTAGTATTTACATGTACCTTCTATTAATTTTTTACATGTACCTTACATAAATCTTTTGAGAATTAATAAAATCCCCTGGTAGGTCATACTGTATGTAAAATACATCCAATTGAATTAAATTGGCTCTCTTTATCGTGACATGTCTCCACTTTGTTTTATTTTTGAATCAACAGATAGCTATCCGCGCATCAAAGGTACACCAAAAATAGCAGTTGCAGTTCAAAACAAACAAATACAATTCAGGTGTACATTTGAAACAGATAAAAATCAAACAGAAGCACAATTCAGAGTAGAATTTGTGTCTGGATCACCGGCACGGGTCTTAAAGGTTGTCGAATTACAAGGTGCTGAAAGATTAGCAACATTGGAAAATGATCACAAAGCTGAATTCCCTATTTTTAATTTGGGTGCTATGGTAAGAAGTTATCAATATCATCAATTTTTGATTAAAGCTGCATATTATATGGTCTTGAATATTTTTACAAAATGCTTTATACTTCTCCGATAATGAAAAGATGAAAGAGATTAAATATTGAACCTTTCTTTGATGTGCTGAATAAAACGGTGTCTGTAGCTCGCGTGCGTGCGTGCTGCGTGCTTTTACAGGAAATACGTCATATTTTTGTATTATGATTTTTAGCGTCTCCATGTTACGGAAAAAGTTCAGGCTTGGCTAACTTTTGCAGACGCTGCATGTCGTAATTGTCGGAGACTTTACTCCAGAATTGATTAATTTATTAATATTCTGATTTATTAAACATTCATTATTCGACCGCTAAATAATGATATTAGTGACAGCTATAACGTTTTATGATATTACCGTTTTAGATACAGTATTAAACATATATACAAATTTCAAATTAAAAATTGAAAACTTATTTTTAGTAATTTCAAGGCAATGTATGTATCACATTGATGACATTGATACTGACTTCGATAAACATTTCAGAACTTTCTAGCCTCTACAAATAATTGCGTTTTCATGTGATGAATTTCGTAATTTTCCTGCCAAATCATGTTCAACAGTTCATGGAAAATTTTTAGCTACGGGTTTTACTTTTTTAATCTCTTAATAAATTAATTAAGTCTGAAACTCGGTCTGGAATAAATTCCTCGTCAATTACGTCATGACAGCAACTGCCAAATTTAGTCAAGCCAGAGCTTCTTTCATAACATCGAGAAGCTAAAATTCGTAAGCGGAGGTCGTAGTCAAAAAGGTGATAAATTGTGACGCAATTCCTGTAAAAGCACACAGCACGCACGCAAGCTACAGACACCGTAGATAAAAATCTTTCCTTTGGTTCCTATGTGAGAAAGTTCTTATAAACCAGCCATTTTATGTTCGCTCATACAATGTTAAATGTTATGGGCAGTGTATTACAATTATTATAAAACTCATGAATTGTTCACGAATAGCTCAAGGACATTTCACAATGTCCATGAATAGTCCATAAACTAGTAGTAGTAGTAGTATAGACAGTCACATTATATGAATGTGCCGTCCCTCTTACGCCTCTTACGCCTCTTACATATTTGTTACACACAGAACGCCACAAAACACGGTCAGACATGGCTGACAAAGAAACTTTTAAATTGAGCTGACAATTTAACTTTGAAACTTTTGTACTTTTGTACTTAAAACTTTTCCCATAAACTCAGTAAAGTTTGTGCAGGGGTTGAAATGAAGTATATTTCTAATCTCCAAGAAACAATCACTAAAAGAGAGCATTAACAATAATAGATTAACCGTGTTTCTGGAAGGTAGTTATTCAAGGTATATTATGTTGTGTTTTCTGATAGTATTTAGCTTCTGTTTACAGTTTTCTTGCCGCATCACAACAAATTATGGCTATTCACCTGAAAACAAAAGCGCACCTCTTGAAAGTAATCTTTTCTTTGCTGGCATCAAGGTAACCTCTCCTTCATTTTTTGTAGATTCCAGCTGTGACCAATGTATCAACAGAACATCAACATCATTACACCAAACCTAGTAAATAAGAATAAAATGGAAATTAAAATGTCCCACTGTCGGTAGTTAGACGTCAAAGAAAACCCTATTAAAACAAGACTTCAATTCAATTATTAGACACAACAACTGTTTTTTCTGAGCCACTCAATCCCTGCTACCATTTCACTTGGTTTTAAATTCTTCATTAGTTGGGTAAGTGATGCTGTTGCGGATGTTATTTTACCAGCCTAACCCATTGGTCTGAGATTTGATTGCTATATATAGGATCTTATTTATATATTGATTAGTGTCCTGATTAATGCAAGGCTGGTTTGCCTTGAGGCAAAGTAAATGATTTCGAAGTATTATTTACTTAAGTGGGCCAGCTTATTAATTTATATGCTGGATGTCATACATCATACAAACACAGTTATGTGGCCAATGACTGTCACTAATGATCTATTTTTGTAGGTTGAACCTCAGCAAGTGCAATTTCGATTAACAGAGAAAGACAAACCCTTGAAGTTAAAATTAACAGCAACAGTTCCTATCGTGTGTAAACAATTGCAAACTGCAAATTTTCTAGTATCTGTCGACGTTGGTCAAGTCAACACACAGGCCATATTGGATTATTGCCTTGTTGCTTTTAAAGCCTCAGATTTTCCGCAAACACAAACACTTGAGGTTGTTGCTAAACGTGATTTTATTGACGATGGTGATCATACAATGACTGTCCAGTTCAAAGTACAAAAACATTTGGACCCTGAAGACTGGGATTGGCATCTTAAAATACCAGATACACAGGTAAGATAGTAATCGTATTCATACCTATAATCTATTTCAGAATTGTTACATGATATGTTCAATGTTTAACTATAAGCTCAATTATCTGATGGCCAGTAACGGTATCAAAAGGTTTACTATATGGCTCTGTTTGATATCATTTACAGCTCTGTAGAACGTTTTCATTGAGCATCTATTATTCTTTTTCCATAGAGCACAGTTAGCGCACACAACAAACTCTGCTAGACGTAACTAGGGCTAGACGTAATCACTTAAAACATGAAACTTCAGAGTAACAACATCAAAATAGTCATAATTTCTTTATTATCACAATATTATTATCATTTTCAGCTTTGTCAAATTCTGACATTGAGAACTATAGATAGCATTTAATTTAATTTGCTGATTACCTGGATTTCAAGTGGTGAATTTAGTGACCATTTCAAACAACTGCTATCGGTGTCAAAGAAATGTCTATAACTATAAACAATTTGATTTCAAATATGATTAGGAATCAGAGACTCAATTATCTCTTTTGCTTTATCAGATCATGGCTGTGGACATTTCAACAGCAACATGCACTTCAAGCAGTGACCCCCAAGTCAGGACATTTGATAACTTGTAAGTAACACAAGCAATAATGTTAAATATCAGTCACATGTGACCCTGTGATGTTTCCTAGATCTTATAAGCAGATGAACATCAGCAATTGTTATTTATTTAATATCATCGATAGATTCATTATAAGTTTTGCTTTCCAATTAAAAAGTATAAAGTTTTCAGCTAAAATCAAACATGATGGACAAAATTGGAAAACTTTTAGCAGTGATATAGACCTTCACGAATTGAACCATAGGGTTGTGTACTAAACAAAAATAGTGTCATTGTAATTATCTAGCTAAAAAAGAGTATAAATAATCAACTTTAATAATTACTTGAAAAAAACGTGTGGCGGATATTGTATTACGTGTCTTGCAGATATGTCAAGACAACCCACGACATTCTATGTTGCAACCACTAAAGCGTCTAAAAGTATAAGGGCATTCGTGCCATGCCTGGTTCAAGTCAGTTATGCCAACACCTCTAAGATACATTTTCTGCTTGAAATAAATAAAATTTATTAAGAAATACATGAAATACAAGGATTTTTAGTTGTTGGATTTACTTTTTTCAGTCAAAAATATGTCATTCATCTTACGCGGACTGCGGCTTGGACTGTGCTCTACCTGTTCTACGTACACATCACCTCCATCTGTGACAGGTGTTTGTCAGGTGTTTGGGCCATTTTCCATTGAAAAACGCTATTTCATTTACACAATTTCCTTGTACTTCCCTGTGTTTCTTGGCTAAATGAAGTCGTTTAAAGCTGAAAAGGTGTCTCAAAGGTGTAGACTTAGTTAACTTTAGGACGTTAGAAACTTCTGATTCTGTGCGAAAGGAGATACGATCTTTTAAAGTTTTTAATTGTCCTTTTTCCTAAAGTAAGCCCTCTTGTCACTCTTGCTATCGTTCCGAGTTTGGAAAAAGTGGCGTGTTTTATTTACGAACAACGGAAAGAAGTTTACTAAAAAGTTTTACGCGAGGTCTATTGTATTCTGCTTTCCTGTGAACGAGTGTACTGCATGGAAATATATCGTCGTCAGCAGTGGATTTAGATGCAGTGAATATAACATTTTGCAAAGTTGTCTTTATATTGCGATTATTTAGTCCATTTTTTCCTAGCATCTAATATTTTTTATTCGTGTAAAATTAATCATGGATAGAAAAGAATACAAAATTGTAAATGTGTTAATTAAATACGAATTACGATCTGAAATATCTTTGAAAGTAGCTGACAATATCTTGACAAAGTAGACATTGGAGTTATTGGAGTTTACCTTCACAATCAGAGTTTTTACGAAAGCTTTCGATTCGATCATTTGATGTTATATATATGGCGAAGAATTATTTCATTTACCATTTGTATCCGTTTGCGAAGGATATCATCGTTATCTTGCACGGTTATCACTGCTTAGTCCCATTGCTGAGGGATTACTAATGACAAGAATCAGAACTAAACTTCAAACTTTATATTTAGCTATTTCAATTTCAACCATCGAAATCGACAATAATGCAATAAATAAAAAAAGAAAATGTTTTGTAGGTAAAAGCATATATGAAGATATCTAACAAAGAAGAAGCAGTGACTCAAAAATGAAATACAATAAATCAATTATCAATCAATCAAACAGTCCCCTTAATCAATGATAATAACTACGTAAAAGACGGGAGGAGTCAGTTAAAAAGATATCAATAATACCAAATATCTTATGTTGAATGTCCAAACTCAAAACATCATTGTAAAATAGTTGTTGCTACTTGCTATATTCACCATATACACTTAAATCCATCGCTGAAAACGATGTATTCCTGCGCGATAAACTCGTTTACAGGAAAGCAGAATACAATAGACCTCGTTCAGAATTTTTCCGTAAATTTCTTTCCGTTTTCCGTAAATCAGACGTGCCCTAGAAATAGAGACTGATCGAAAATAGGGTATATTCAACGTTAACTATCTTTGCTTATACGTGTTCAAATTAAGAAATCATTGTCACCATTCTTCATCATCTAGCTACAGCTACTCGAATGTGTGATAAAGATTTTTCGTGTCATGTGCACTTTAACCAAACAGCTAGAACACATGTTTTGAAAATAGCGACGAGCTGCGACAGATTGACTCTTTTTTATTAAATCAGATCAAATGTATACTCTATAACTGAAAAATCTACTTGAGAAATTAAAAAAATGTAACAGTTTGAGATTGTTTCAATCATATTAAATACCTTTTTAAGTTTTACTACTATTTTATAGACAAATAGCCAATTCTGCTTTGACCTCAATTAATTTGCCTCTTTTTAATGCAAAGAGCGCATGTTTTAATTTAGAAGATGAAAAATGCAAACTGTTTAAATTAAAACAACAATTTTACATTATTAATCAGATTTTTAATATATAATTTAATAAAGTACACCTAAACTAACTACCTGTTGGTGGTTTTATGTGATGATCAAAACCTTTAAATTTCAACAAATCGCTATGGCATGGAGATAACTAATGAAAATTTAAAGGAATTATCAAAGCCAACAGGGTAAAAATGTTACTATATATCTACAGTACAGTACTAAATGAAGACAAGAGCACAGCTAACTGAACAATGGAATTTATTAAAGTACTTATCCATAAAATTAACAAATTATAATGAACAGGTTAATTATCTTCCTCTACGTGAAAATGAAAACATAAGTGGTACTATAGATTTAGTTGAGGAGTTTATAGAAGTCCTACAAAGAGAAAAAGAAACAGTCAACAGTGACTTAAAAAGATTTTTTGCTCGCTTGAAGCTTAGAGTAATTCAAATTCAAAGGAAAATTGAACTAATGTGAGTTAAATTATATTCAAAATGCTGAACTGCCAGAAATGTGTCTCCCATTTGTTGAAGAAAAAAGTGGTACATTGTCTAAGGTGAAAATTAATGTTTTGAAGCGAAGGCTACCAAATTGGAAGCATGAGGAAGCATGACATTGCTACAAGTCATTATGTGAAATATGTGATTGACAGAACATTGGCATGAAGAAACATCAATTATCGATATAAGTGCTGAAGAACAATTATTTGCTGGTCCATTGTATACATGGTCTGTTTTAGGAGGACATTTTATAGATGAACACCTACTAGTAATTATTAATAAACATGTAATTGCATTATATTCAATTGAAGATCCGCATAATACCAATCAATGTATCAACATCTTATTGTCACTAGCAGTAAAAGGAGAAAACTTAACAGGAAAATGAAAGATAATAAGGCTGAACAATTCCATATTAGTCCCATTTCAACGAATGAAAATAGTAATTTTCTCTCAGAATGGGAATGAGGTTAGATCTCCTTCTAATTTGTCAACTACATCAAGTATCGACACTTTTATCAAATTCATGAAAGGTTGTATGATGCAGTATTTGTTATGGTCAATAGAGCCGTAACTGAAATAACACAATTGGACTATTTCATTGACGATCTCGATTCATCATTTGGAGAAACAAGAATGCTTCAAACCATATGGCAAAAATAATTGAATAGATAAAGAGACCAACTGGAAATGGAGATCCATTAGCTGTGGAGATGATGAAGACTTTTCTAGATAGATGACAAGCTATCACGAGCTGTAAAAGATTATTTTTATGTGAAGAAGCCACTAGGAATTTGGGACTTAATTATTGGGGATTTCATGACGAAGATACATCATTTAATGGCAACAGAGATGCATATTATACACTCAACAAAGGTAAATCTAACTCAGAGCTTCCTAATAAAAAAGGATAACACTATAATAATGCCTCAATAAAGCTTGTGGAAGCTGTAGATAGAATTGATGATAATTCTGAACAACTATAGGATCTATGTTATTTATGCAATAAATAACATGCGGTATGGTCACATCAATGACTGCAAGAAATCAGGAAAAAACTTGACAAAAGAAAGATATGAAAAACTGAAGTCTATGAAATTGTGTTCAAGATGTGGAAAAAAAGAAGAGATATGTGGTGGAAGCTGCAACGGGAAGTTTAGAAATAGAAATGGGCAGCTTAAAATGTTTGACTGCAAGAGATGCAACAAACAACTCCACTTCAGATTGTGCTATTGTAATATCGATCACTGAAGAAAGTGAGCACAGCAGCAATTCAACTGGAAGTGTAAAGATATCAAGAGCAATATTGAGGACTCCATAGCTCAAACTGAAGACGTGAAAATACTAGACCAAGAAAAAAATGAAACATTTTATGCAGAGAGTGTATCATTGCCACAGAACATCTGAGAGTTCAAGGGTTTGCAGGAACTGTTCAAACGAAAATATTTTTACATATTTTTCTCTATAATTGAGGTCACTGGTATCAAAAAGAAGATAGAGGTTACCAAATATGAAGACTTGGCAGATGTACCAAAAAGAGAAATCATGACACCAATTGAGTGATTGATCAGCTAAATAAGAAACCTGCGAGAAAAATTGATTTTCTACATAAAGCTGGTTACCAAGCATCCTGAAAAGCTACAAATCAAAGGAAATTTAGTATTTTTTTAAAAGCAAAATAACCGGAAAATGTTTAATTGGTGGCTCAAACAGAAGGCTGGAAACTGTTTCATGCAAGACAGTGAATGTTGCCAGGCACAGAGAAACACAAACTGTTCATGCTCACGTGTGAACCCTTGGATTTTACTGACAAAGATGACATGCTTAGCTTACAAAAAGAAGACGAAGATATGTATGCCTCCCTGGAGTACAAAGATGGCAGTTGGTATGCAAATTTTCTATATGAAAAACTGAAAAAAACTCAAAGAAAACAAAACATCTGTTGAAAGAATGATGAAAACGATTTTAGCAAAACTAAACAAGAGAATTACAAACAAGTGTTATTAAACAAATCAAAGATAATTCAGAGCAAGGTCACTGGGTTCCTGTTACATAACTCAATATCGATATGAAAAAATTACAGAAACATTATTTTCCATGGAATTTTGTAATTAACGAGAAAAGTGTATCTACTCCTGTGCGATTAGTCACAAATAGCTCCCATAAACATGAAAATGGACTAAGTCTTAATGAATGCCAACTCAAAGATCATCTAACATTGTTGACCTACGCAAGGTCCTATTGACATTGAGAACATCGCAAAACATATTCACTGGTGATCTCTCTAAGTACTTCAACTCTTTCAAACTGCCTGATGCAGACATACGTCTACGAAGACTACTTATTCCAAGCTCACTTGTTCCAGAAGAGTGGGAAAAGTATATTTTCCTAGATGCCCTTAGCCTGGAAGTTGTAGAAGCAAGTTTGCCCTTTGGTGACAGTGCCGCTGCATGGCTTGCTGTTATGTGCAAAATAAAAAATGCCGAAATATTTTCTTACCTGGCACCATTATTTGAAGACAGAATTTTGAAGGTCTTCTTACATCAAAGCTATGTCGATGATTGTGTAGTGTGTGTGTATAATTTTATTTCGATTCGTAACCAAAATGAGCAAATGCTCGTTTATACATTGATACGAATTTAAAAGTAAGTTATTAATTATAAAATTGTAAATTAGTAGAAATAATTATAAGGATAATAGTATCAATAATATATTATAATTTTTATTTTTATTTTATTATTATTATTATTTTTTTTTTTTATCATTAACATTATAATTATAATTATTATTTTTTTGTTTTTTGAACGAGATAAGTTCCATAATTATGCTTATTGTATTATATTTATGACGAGAATGCTAGTGTTTTTGATATTTATAACATTATAATCTAACTATCGACAGCTGATTGACATAAACCAATAATTTATTTTCCATTCCAGGGATGTCAAATACGCAAGAGTTGACTCTTTGAATGTTCTTATTGCTTCCCCACGTATTACTTCCGGGATAAAGTTCCAGACTCTAGTACCTACTGCTACAATCGACCATTTCATCAGGGTTGTTCTGCAAATGGGTGGGATGAGTTTGTTTGGACGGCAAGATGACGTATATTTAGTGTTGGATATCTTGAAGAGGGAGTGTAAAAGTTTTTGAGTTTCTGTTATGAGTGTTTTGTGGATCATATTGGTTAATGTTACTATTCTTCTGACGTGTAGAGATGGAAGACGATATTCTTTTCCAGTATTGGGTCGTGTTAGGTGTTTTAGTGATTTTTGTTGAATTCTTTCTAATTTTAGTCTATCCGTTTGATTAATTCCAAGAAGAAGTAGGCTACAATGTTCTAGGTGAGGACGGATGTATGTCTTGTAAAGTGTATTGGCAAGGTGTGGGTTTAGGGATTTTTTAAACTGTTTGATTTGATATAGAGAGAGATTGGCTTTTCTGATGCAATTGCGAAGATGACATCTCATGTTTAATCTACTGTCAATGTGAGCACCGAGTATCTTTATTATATTGAGCCAAGGTAAGGTTACATCATCGATTGTGATGTCTTTGTTATGTATTTGATTAGTACTTAGAAGATTTGCGCTCGTAGCGTGAATGTCGGGTTCTGGAATGTGAGTGATTAGTAGGCATTGAGTTTTTGAGGGGTTCAGTTTTAGACAATTCAGCTGGAACCATTGGTGCACCTTTTCCAAGTCTTTGTTGAGGTGTTGGACAGCAGTGTTTTTGTGGTTGGAGGAATAGTATAGCGTTGTATCATCTGCGTATCGTACGATGGAAGAGGTTATTGGAAGAAATGAAAAGTCTGCTACGTAGATATTAAATAGTAGTGGTGATATTATCGATCCTTGTGGGACTCCCCGAGGGCAGGAGAAGGGCAAGGAAGTCAAACTTTCAACTCTGATAGATTGTGTTCTTCCACTTAGGTAATTGTTGATTAAGTTACAACTTGATGGATTTACACCGTAAGCTCTCAATTTTTCCATCAGAAGTTTATGGTGTACCATATCAAATGCCTTGGAGAGATCGAGGGAGACGATTGCAGTAGTTTGTTTTTTGTTGTTGGCTGTTCTACAATCTTGTGTGAGTTTCATGAGGACCATTTCAGCACTGTGACTATGTACAAAGCCAAACATATCAGGTGGAAAAATTAGTTTGAAGTGATTTTGGAGTTGATTTGCTAAGATTTTCTCGAATGCTTTGGAGATATGAGTGAGGATGGTAATTGGTCGATGATTTTCTTTATTTGATGGATCATTTTTTTGTATATTGGTGAGACTATGCCATGTTTCCAGGCTTTTGGTACTTCATTTATTGTTATTAAGTGATTGAATAGATCGGTAATAGGAAAGGTGAGGCTAGGTAGGATAGTTTTGAGGAAGCTTACGGATATGTTATCGGCCCCAGTTGCCTTATTAGTTCTGAATCTTTTGATAATGTTATTTACTTCATTGTCTGATGTGTATTGAAAACAGAAGGAAGAGCAGGAGCGATTCATGATTGGAGTTTGGAGTAGGTGGTATACATTTTTTTAAATATCTTCCTATTATTTGTGCTTTTTCTTTAGCGGAGGTTAGTAAGCAATTGTTTTCTAATAAATTAGCTACATTAGCAGATTTGTTTTCCCAATACCAGTGATCTTTTGCAAGTTACGGTGAAATTTTGAGGGTTCAGTCTTTGAAGATGTTTCGAGATATTGTTGGAGGCTGTGTCGTTTAAGTTTTGTGACTAGATTCCGTTGAGTGTGGAAGCGGCGGATATTTTCTTCATTTCGTGGTAACTTCGATAAGTGATCTCTGAATCTGATAGCTTCGTCGATGTTAGCTGTAATCCATGGTGGTCGTTGTGCCTTAATAAGTTTAGATTTCATTGGTGAATGTTTCTCTATGACTGAGTTAACTTCAAAGAACCATCTGTTCCATACATCATCGATTGACAGTAGCTCACCGTTATCATTAGTGTACATACGTTCCCATTGTATCCCACAGAGATCATTATTGAGTGAAGTAAAGTTTGTATTTTTCGTTTTTCTGTAAGTTATTAATCTTGGCTGTGTGCGTAGGCATTTAGTTTTGTATGTTGTCATGCAGATACTGTGGCTACATGTGGAACTAAAAAGAAGACAACCTTATGCTGAAAAACTAGTTTAATCTTGGTAAGAAGGACAGAGGCAAGAAATTAGACATTGATCTGACACCAGAAAATGTGAATAATAAAACCACGGCATCATTCACAAAAGGGACAGAATATCTTGCCAACCTCGATTGCCAACCCAAATTTGATCCATAAGTAATTTTTTACCAATGCCATTTAAGTCACGGGCTTGCACCACTACTAGCGTGAATGAAGAAAGTTGCTCAACCCGATGGATTTTCATTCAAAGAGTTCAACTGTGTTGGAGACAACAACAAAAAAGAAAACGCTTGGCTACATGTGGAACTAAAAAGAAGACAACCACATGCTGAAAAAGTAGTTTAATCTTGGTAAGAAGGACAGAGGCAAGAAATTAGACATTGATCTGACACCAGAAAATGTGAATAATAAACCCACGGCATCATTCACAAAAGGGACAGAATATCTTGCCAACCTCGATTGCCAACCAAATTTGATCCATAAGGATTTTTTTACCAATGCCATTTAAGTCATGGGCTTGCACCACTACCAGCGTGGATGAAGAAAGTTGCTCAAGCCGATGGATTTTCATTCAAAGAGCTCAACTGTGTTGGAGACAACAACAAAAAAGAAAACGCTTGGCTACATGTGGAACTAAAAAGAAGACAACCTTATGCTGAAAAACTAGTTTAATCTTGGTAAGAAGGACAGAGGCAAGAAATTAGACATTGATCTGACACCAGAAAATGTGAATAATAAAAGTATGGCATCATTCACAAAAGGGACAGAATATCTTGCCAACCTCGATTGCCAACCCAAATTTGATCCATAAGGATTTTTTTACCAATGCCATTTAAGTAAGGCTAATTTGACATGATCGTGATTCATGGTAAATCGAAATAGATGATGATCTAAAAGCCAAGTTTATCCAAATATTCATGTAACTATGGAAAGCAAAGGAAATGGCATTTCCAAGAAGTACGATACCAAAACATGTAATTTAAAGGCAATAAAAAGGTCGAGGTTATGCTGGCAACGTTCTGTGACGGTGGAGACAGAGCACAATCTGCATATATTTACATAGTCGTCAGAGTTGGAGATGGATTTGTCTCTCATTTACTCACAGATTTCGCAAAGGTTTCTGGAACAAAGAGGCTTTCTATACCAAAAATAGAGTTTTTAGACGCAGGGCTTGGAACTAAACTATGGAAAAAGACAAAAAAAAAATATATAATCCGAGTGAAATTGAAATTATTGTAAGTAGATTCTTTACTGACTCAAACATAGATTTGAGGCAATTAAATTCTCATTCTGGCTGCTGCAATACCCTTGTTGGCATCAGAACAGAGTTTATTGTAGGAAATAGTTTAATATATTCATCAGATGAACATTTTATAATCACCAATAGCCATTTGCTATTGTAGACAATATACAATTATTATTATAGACAACTGTTAGCTAATTAGAAATTAGATTTATATACACGTAGCTTTGAACACATAATACTGTACTTTTCATATAATATTTACATTTTAATATTGAAGGGTTACCACACGGCAGCCGTGTTGGATCGCCTCATCCAAACACGAGGGGTGTTGGGAGACACGAGAAAGCATCAGAAAAACAAGAGCCCGTAGGGCGAGTGTCATTAAGCTATCAAGTGTCTCCCAACACCCCAAATGTTTCGATGAGGCGATCCAAACACGGCCGCCGTTTGGTAACCCTTTTATAAATCGATTCTATGTAATAAATATTATAAATTATTAGTATTCTTTACAAAATGTCGGACCACACTGTAGCATTATCGAAACTGATCAGCTTATTTTCTCATGAAAAGCGTCAGAAGAATTCAGAAGAATTCGACCAACCAATCACAGCAACAGGAATAACAAAGGGTCAGCAATGAGCCTGTAGTAATCACCGCTTTTCCTCGTGACGACCGCGTGTTTTTTTTTGCAAAATATGGAATTTCAGATTATCCAAATCAGATTTAAGAATAATCAACATTTATAATTTTAACAACCGTCTTTCTAAAAACCGTTTATATTTACAAATTATCTTATTTTGAAGATTGTATATTCATATTTACATCTGATACTGTACAAGTTTTGAAGATGGAACCGAAGTATAAATAAGATTCATTGCTCCTGCTGCAATTGATCCATTTTCGCTCGTCGTGTTTATGGTAACCGAGCTCAAGTTTCCTTGCTCTTTTTCACTTCTGCTACGAAATGAATTGCTTGCTGTACGCCCAACAAGTGAACTAGAGAGAACTGTACTACATTGCCTCGATTGTGTGGTAGATGGTCTGTTCTTGTAATGCTGCAGTGTTCAGAGTATTCACGCAAATGGACGATTTTGGTAAAGTATCGATCTGAAGGTTTCCAGTTTTATTTTGGATACTGAAACTACGCCGAACATTCTGGAATTAATTTCCTCAAATAAATGACATTTCAATGTAACAATAACATACCGTTGAAAACATTTGCTGCATATTTTGTTTTTGTACTTTGTACTTTTCACCTGTGTTTTATTCAGAAGGACATGCAAGACATTACTTGTACAAATAGGTAACCTTCGTGTTTCATTATTATCATTACTATTAATATTATTACTATCTGAATTTAATTCTAAACCAAAAGAACAATTTTTCTTTGGTTTGAGCTATTCTCAAAGTTTGGGTATCAAAAAAAAAGTGTTCGTTTGTTTTGATTTTATTGCGTTTATGTTTTGAACCTGATCAAAATATCCCGCCATTGTTAGCATTGTCTGCACTGTGAGTTCCAAACATGACCATTAGCCAATCAGATTGCTAGAAAAACATTCGACTATTTATAATGCTGAGCCTAATATGTGTACTAACAACACTCTGTCTGATGATTTGTGTTCTGGGCGAGGATCAACATCTTAACAGGTTATAGTCCCAGTAGACGTAGGGGCAAGTACAATCTGGCCCAATGGTTGAAATACCAGCATGGCCTATGGGTTGGATTTGAAGAGGAGTGTTGGAAAGTGCAAGTCGTCTCTAGACACCTGGCAAATCAACTCATGCGGCACGGAAAAACTAACGATGGTCTGTGTTACCGTGTAAGTTCACAGTGGCGTAACAAGAGTGACTTGCAGTTGTTGTGAGGATTGATCAGACGACCGCGTAGCTCAAAGGTTAGAGCACTGGAAAGGACATTCATAGGTCATGGTTTCCACTCCCACGCGCTGACACACTTTTCTGCTACACAACAATTTCCTAGAATATAACATTTATGAAGTCAGATACTAACCTATGTGATTGGATATATGTTAAAAGTGGTGATACTGCTGATTTAGCAACTAAGGATAAAGCAAATGTTGAAGACCTCACATCTGACAATCAGATCAGGCAAAAGATTACAAAGCAGCTACTGAAGTGGTAAACAAGAAAGTTACAACAAAGAAAATTCCATCAAAGAGCATTACAGAGATAATCGAAATTGGACAAGAAATAATAAAGAATGCAAAGTCATGGACAGTTGAAATTAACACATGTTGCATTATAGACAGAGCGCCACATATTTAAAACGGCAGGTTTCTCCGGGCAACTTGAAATTCACACAAAATGTTCATAAAAATGCCATAAATACTTTCCCGTTTCTTGTTCTAGTCAAATTTTAGTGTGAATCTCAACAACGATGAATTTGTAAATCATTTCTTGGTCAGAGCCCTCTTAATTCATAGTTTTCGTGTTTTCGTCATGCTTCTATGGATTTGCAAAATCAAGGGCGAACAAAAGAATCACAGATCATGAAGCTCACATGCAGCATTTTCTCAAAACGATAAGAAGGCTTTGACCGTGAATCATGAAAAATAAATTCGATTTTTGAAGAGTTCACAAGAAAATTTAATTGAAACAAGAAATAATGAATTGTTCAGCATATTTTTATGAACGCTTTTATGTGATTTTTAAGTTGCCCGGAGAAGCCTGCCTCTTTAGTTCTGTGGCGATCTATTAATTTTGAAGGTATGCTATGTATTCATGTCATTAATTAAGAAGTCATCAGATGGAGAATGTGAAACTTCACCTGCTCATTTTATCTTCGCAAAAAAGATGTAGATACAATCTCATCTTATGACGACGTAGAAGGATATGATTACATAATTTATGCAATTGATCGAAAACGAAAGAAGCCCAACAAAATCAAAATTAACGGTTAGAAATTAAGGGTTGCTATCCGAGGGCAGTTTTGCCTTTTGCTGAAGTAGTCAAGACGTATCCTGGTGTAGATGGTTTAGTAAGGGAAGTCAGAATAAAAACTAAGAATGGACATTACAACAAACCAATTACCAAACTTGTACCAATTTCAACCAATGAAGAACTGAAAGAAAAATTTTTAAAGGAATTGAGGATGAATGAGTGAATTTGAGTATCGAAAGGAAACATTAGAAAAATAAAAATAAAAAATTAGTTACATGAATTAATCAAATTATCTTTCGATAGATTTATATCTCACTGAAGGAGAGTGTTTTGATTAATAGATTATGCTATCCTGTGTATTTATATTGTAGTTGCGTGTTCAGTTATTTCAAGTATGTGTCCAGTTATTGTAAATTTAAATGTACATATAAGGTAATTTAAATGGGAATTTCCATATTTAGAGTTTATAATTTAAGATATTTCGTAGATAATACGGTCCCACGAGACTTTATATTACATGGTAAGATACATTACAATCCCAAATGCACTGAACTGAATTGCAATGTAGCCTTTAAATAACAAGAGATGTATAGAGTAAATCAACATTGTCAGATCAGAAACGTTCGAAACGAACTTGTTAACAATTTATATGTTATTATTTTTATTATATTATATTACAATATATTACCATTTATTGTTAAAGATGCTGTTGAACAAAGATCTAGCATGAAGCATTAGTTGCAATCTGCGCTACCTGCGGAAGTACTAGAGTAACATTTGCATGTGCATATGTTCATTCTGATCTTGGATCCAATTTGGTCAAAGCTGGAAAGATTCTGGAAACACAGTTTAATGAAGTGAAAAATGCTGTTTCATCATCATACAAGAATGTGGAATGGATGTTTGGTCCAGCAAAACCACATTGGGTACAAAATACAACCGAATCCACGACAAAATTGTTGAAAATTGAAAAGAAAATAGAAAAGTTAGTGAGTGGTGACAAGATTTTAACCAGCTTACAGTTTGATCCAGAGCCATCTATTTACAAGAGTTGGGACACTTCTGCCATTTTTGTATCTTTTTGCCTGGACCCGAGCACGTTTTTAACAGTGCGCATGTGCAGGAGAATGTTGTGTGTTTTTTCAGCCATATTGTATTGTATTTTTTCGCGCGTTTCACTTGAAATGATTGAGAACCTGTTTCCAAAAGAACAAAGATGGCATCCAAATATCACGTGACTGGCATCTGTCCAACTGGAGACGATAGCGGCACATGAAAGCGTGTCCCAACTCTTGTAAATAGATGGCTCTGGTTTGATCAAGTAGTGCGAGGATTGGCGAATATGGTAAATAATATAACACAGGTATTAAACCCAGAAATTGGACAAGCTATCACTCCAAATAAACTACTTCACAGAAGAAGTATAGATCATAACGTTGATGCTGCTAAGGAAATTTCAAGTCGGCATTTGGAAAATGGAAGACAGAGCAAGAAAATTTTTTAAAATGTGAAATTTTTTGCCTACTGGACATACCTTTTTGGACAGGATTTTACAAACTTGGAACAATTCTGGAAGTTTTCCCTAGAAAGGACGGTTTTGTTCGAAGAATTTCTCTAAAGTATTACAATTCAACCGACGGTAATTGTCGGCCACAAATAATAACAAGACATGCCAATACATTATCCTTAGTATACAATGTGGATCAGAACACAAATGATGATATGAACAAAGACAATTGATAATATAAGCAAGGAATGACACCTACAAAATTGAAAAAGTTATCACATACGATATGTTGACATGTACTTAGACTCTTTATTATTATAGTTACATATTTTTCCCATTATTCGTAAAGAAATCCAACATCCTTGGTTTCTGAATGTTTTAATCATATTAAATACCTTTGTAGTTTCGTTATTATTTTATAGCCAGATAGCCATTATGCTTTGACCTTAAATATTTAGCGTCTTTTTAATGCAAATAGCACATGGTTAAATTTAAATTTAGAAAATGAAAAGTGCAAAGTGTTGAATTTAAACAACAATTTTGCAATATTTACGTTCAAATTGTATTTATTGAAAAATCAATGACCTATTAAATTAGTATAGGAAATCATACGGTTTCGAGTTCAATTCGTAATTGATTTGCACCGAGTGGATTTTTGCACCGTTACGTGGGGCGATTGCAATTTGAAACTTTTTGAAAAATGCAAAAGGTGCTAATTAATTACGAACTGGACGAGAAAATGTATGATTTCCTTTTAGTAACATGTCTGAAAATATGTAAAAGTAATAAGTTAAGTTTTGCGAAGACTCTGAAGGCGTCATCAAATGAATTATTTATTTTCGAACGCTATAATCATTCACAAAATGAAACTAACTGAATTTATGAATTTACTTTTAAACCATTTACTTACTTCGGTTGCAGCTAAAAATCTATCATTTAAATAAAATTCCGCCATTGTTTACAAATCTGTAGTGATTGTTTTTTTCCGCGTAATCATCATTCCGCGTTGTCATGATCCGCGATAATCGAACTCTAATTTCGTTGGCTTATTTTAATTCGATTGTTCTATCGGTCAATCATATTCGAATTTCATTTTTTTACACAGCAGTGCAACATTTGGAGTTGATTTCAACTTTTTGCACATGAATTACCCTGAAATTGCACTTCTCTAAGCCAATCAGAATCGAGTAACTTTTTCAGGCATGTTATTAGACAGCAAATCATTGCTGTGGTGAAATTGATTAGTTTATGCTGCATGATTATTAAAATGATTACATCACTCTTGTTCGTGGGCCATCGAAATCTGTAATCACTTCGTATATTTCATTGATAAATTTTGTATCCAATCTTTTCATAGCCATTACACTTACTTCTCAGTTGGAGATCATGTCTTGGCAAAAAGCAAGAACAGAAAGTTTGAGGTAACAAAACAGAAGATCTCTTCTGAGCAGTATTATTGCACGCAAAATAATTCTGTATGATCACCGTTTGACATATTTAGGTTCATGTAAGAACATGGAAATGCGCCTTGGTGTCATGCAATTGTGGTATTGCCGTCAGAGAAGGTGATGATATAGCAATTGTTGATATGTGCCGTGACGGAATTCCACGTGTTGTATTCCCATCTGAACATGAACCACAGCCAGGTTTCAACATTACACGAGGCAACAATGGAAGAAGTTTCTTGGTAAGATATTGCTTCTGATCATTTAACCCAACTAGTTGCTTAAGCATTTGATTTGATCCGATTTAGACTCCACATTTTCTTAACTCTCTCGAATTCTCGAATGTCTTTATCCTGCTTCTTATTTAACTGTCTGAAGCTTCCCTATTATTTTGCATAAGTTTGTTGAGTGTTGACAATTTAAAAAAATTGTCAACTAGGTCTATGTTCAAATATATTGCAAAGTAGTATATTCTTGCCAGTATGTGATTTTCTATGCAAAGCTTCTCTACAGTTATATTATTCCCTCAATTCTCTTTTTCAGATCTCCCTTCCGTCAGGTGCATTTGTCCAATTCACAGCAATGTTTTTTCGTTCGTATTTTGCTAATATTGTTGTACAAGTCCCAAGTGATGACTTTAATGGTACTGAAGGTCTTTGTGGTACGTTCGATAAGAAAATAGATAATGAAATGACAACAAGAGAAGGTGCCGTCTATAGGACTTTACTTGCAGAAGGAGTTGCACCTTATGCATTCACAGAGAGTTGGAGGTATGTTCACACATATAGTCAAGCATAGTATAAATGTAACCTATATACAGTGGCCACCTGTTGTAGTGGTCAGCTCATTTAACATAACGTAATCTGTTATCCATTTTGTAGATTGCCAGTTGGAGGATCAATGTTTTACTTGCGTTACAGTAGCGAGAAGAAGTGCAATGCTAAAAGAGTAAAATATTACTGCAAATGTCTAGAGGAAAATGATACTCGTCATATCAACTGTGACTACACAGGTTGGGCCGAAAGACCAAAATACCAACAAGGCACTGGAGACTGGAAAGCTTTAACATTCCCTGGTGCAGAGCATTGCGGTAAACGGCGACGTCGATCAACAGATGACTCAATAATCTTGCCTGATGATTACGATCTTAGTACCTACACATATGACCCTGACCAAAATATGAACATCACAATCCCAACATTTCCTACAGCGGCTGGTAAAACTGAAGCAGCAACAAGAACATTATGTAAGAACAAATTGGAAAGTTCTGATGCAGGAAGAATATGCTTGACTCTACCTGGAATTGAAGTCAAGGAATATCTTGAACAATGCGTGATAGATATTTTGGTGAGTGCCAAACATTAATAACAGTTGAATCCGGCAATAACAGTACGCTATAGGGCAGGCGCGGATCCAAGGGGGGGCAAAAGGTGCTTGAGCACCAGTCAGGTTTTCAAAGCTGTGAGATGTTACCGCAATGACGTAATTTGATATTGCCATAGAAACGGAAGGATTTCAGTTATTTTTGCGTTTGCCATATTTTACTGCTGATAGCAGTCCCGAACTCTCTCAGTGAACCATTTCATTGGATCAATGATTCAAAGCAATCTTCCAATCAGCAACAAGGGCTGAGCACCCCTGGAAATCTAAAAGCCAATCGTATGTCGTCTTTGAGCACCAGTCAGAACAATCAACATTCCATTCTCGCTTTCGCCCAATCGTTTCAACCAATCATATTCTCTAAATTAGGAATCTCAGGAATTTGAGCACCAGTGAGCACCAGTAAGCACCTTTATTGCTTTTTTTAGTGCTAGAATTAGAATGACGTCAAGTAATCAAGTACAATACAAAGTCCGACTGTGTTGTTCTCAACTTCGTGTTAACTTATCAAGTCTAATCAAGTCAAATTGTTTATGCCTTCCACCTTTGCAAGCATGGCGTCTAGGAAAGCTTAACATTATCTTGCTGCGCTATTACAGAATCTGCTCTATATTGACAATTTAACATGTAATTTAAAGAAGAAAGTTCCAGTCGACAAAAGCTAGCTGATTCAAGACTTATTATCAACCTTTCAATGTAAAAAATCAGCACAAGGAAACAAGAAGTTTGAGAATGTAAATAAAATTCGCAGAATTGCAAGAAGAACTCATTTTCCTATCAAAAATTGGAAGCGCTATTGCATGCATTATCACAAGAGGTTAGTAGATTAAAATTTAGTAGTCTTTATTTTGGCTTTAAATTCACTGGTTTCAATATTTTATTGTAGCCGAGTACCGTATGCTTGACATCTGTATTTACATATTTTGGTTGTGGATCCTCTTCTCGTTTCCAACAAAGGTCCTTAAGGCCTAATAAATAGGCCTACTTTTACAGGCCTAATAAATTATTGTATCATTATGTCCATTTAGTTTCAGCACACATATTCAGATGATCTTACGATAACACATTGACATAATTTCAGCCTGAATGAATAATGATTGGCTGCAAACCCTTCCATTTGCGCCGCTGTCGCCTGTTGGTAGACCCAGCCCAGGGTAGGCTTGCTGTTTTGCTGATGTCTAGTGACAGGGAAAATACATCTGTTTTCCATTCCTTTTTTGTAGAACGTCTATTCAGATGTTGATGGATTGCCCCTATAATTCATTTGTGTACATGCATTCAAAACCTTTTACAACTGGATGTAATAATTACAATTTTAAACATCAGAAGATTTATATAACTTTTTGTTTTACAATTATTACTACTGATGATGATGTCTAAATAGCTTATTTGAATTTAAGTAGTTGTTAATTATTTCGCATTTGAAACTTTTTATTCATAATGTATGCTGTATAGCCTGTCTGAGTGCATGCAGATCTAATTAAGCACAAGATGTTTTTATTTTCAATAAAATACATTTTTAATTTTTTCTGTGTTTTTATTGTGTTTATTTATTTGATGGTGTAAAATTTGATCATCTAAGCTTTATAATTACGTTGAAATATTGCTGATGGAGTTACGAAAGTGGTGTTACAGCCCTTCAATAGCTTTTGAATACCAAAATTTTTCAGGGGGGCATGCCCCCGGACCCCCCTAGATGACGGGGCTTCACCCCTTTATTGTCCCCTTTCAGCACCAGTCAGATTTTCAGCTGTATCCGCCCCTGCTATAGGGAGACAAACCATTTTACCGGTTTTGGCAGAATCCGTTGTTAGCGGTAAAGATTTAGCAAAGTTTGACCGTAAAATATTCATTCCTCGACATTTTTTGGCTTACTGCTATTCAACGAATACAGTTAAATCTGGAACCGTTATTGCCGAGTTTCACTGTCTTTTTATAAATACATTTATGAACAGGGTTGAATCAATAGCAAATACAGTTTCTGACATTTTTAACACTTGTCATCTTGTATTCAGTTTAGCGACAATTATAATTTCACTCAGTCATCAATTGCAACGCTACGTGAAGATTGTGTAGAGTTAGCCCTTAGAAATATGTCATTATGGGAGAAAGATCCAGCTCAAAACGGCACTGTTGCCCCACCAGTAGCTGTTGGCAACACATTATGTCCTAATATGTGTAGTAACAATGGCATATGTGAGAATGGAACCTGTGTTTGTGACAAAGGATTTGTGTCGACTGATTGTTCATTGTTGGTTAATCAAGTACCAACCGTTGAAAACATCCCTGCGTTTGGTCTTTGTGACATACGTAAACGAGATTGCGTAAGAACAAGAGTTGTTGGGGAAAACTTCCTTGATTCAAATAAGCTGACATGTCGTACACAAGCTGTAAAGGTAGGCATTTCCTAATTCATTTTTAGTTTTGAATAAAAGTCCATTCATGAGTCTTTTTTAAATGTTTTCTACAAGTTACTAGAAGTTTCATCAAATTATTAAGGTAAATGGCGATAATCTGGTTTCATACCAAGGTCGGTTTATTATCATACCTTTGAAATCAAAATTTCAATCATTCTTTTGTGATTGAATAAAATATCATTTCACAGTAGAAACTGTTTATAACGGAGCCCCCCCAGATGTAACTTTCAAAATGTGCATTATAGACATTGTGCCGTTATAGCCAATTATTTATAAGAAGAAGGATACAAAACTTTACCAGGAACATCAGTTAAATTCAGTACGTTAAAACAATAATTCTGCGGTGAAAGGTGACGTCGCAAACAGTCTCTACCGTATCGTTGTTATGTCTCAGTGATAGAGTGTCGACATATTTTGTAGCAGAGGGCTCAAACCTCCCGATCTCGTCAGGAGTTTCCCTATATTTGGAGACTATTCTCCAGCTCTCCCGATTTCGGCAGAATCCATCCGTTCATTCGATATTATGATCAATTCCTCTAAATCATCCATTAATTTACAAGTTACAACATACCTTGTTCAATAACATAAGCTTTTCGACTCTGAAATGACAAACAACAGTCAACAATAAACATTGTAATGATTGTTCCTTAAAATCGTGAGTAAAAGTTTGCAAACGTAACTTTGGCTTTAGTATTGTTAAGGGGGCTAATTTGAAAAGGACATATTTTATCCATGGAAATGAGATTTCATGTTTCATAACAGAGGGCACGTTAAAACTCTGATTGTGAAGGTAAACTCCAATGTTTACTTTGTCAAGATACTGTCAGATACTTTTCAGAACACTGCTCATATCGTAATTCGTATTTAATTCAAAACATTTACAATTTCTATTCTTATCTATCGATAATTATACTGGATGCAAATTCTATTTTCCAATTTCCTTTGTCAGAATATACTCTAAAGTTGTCAAGATAGGCCTTCAGGCACATTATAATTGTGAAAACTTTTTTGGGCTTGCCCCCAGATCTCCTAGGAGGATGGACCCCTTCGGGGCGCCTTCACAAAAATATCCCTATATTTTGTCAAACAAGGTTGAGGGCTCTGTTTGTAGGAATCGGTGAACCCACTTTACTCATAATTTTCTTCTGTCTGTTCATTTGTCAATATCCCTAGCAAAATAATAGCTGATTACTACGATTACTACTTACTATTCTCTATTCTAACATTTAGATATCTGATCAGCCATACGTAAAGACTGCTAACGTTAAAGCAACCAGAGCATTCATGTTAAGTTTCAAAGAAGCCATGTGTGAATTTTCTGTTAATCCACTGATGATCAATGGTGCACCAAACAGTGTCCGTGGTGTTCCATCAGCTGGATATTTGATTGATATATCTAATGACGGTGTAGTATACAGCGCTAATAAAGCTTTATTTTTGGTTTACGATTCAAAATGCTTGGTTTGCACAGGGGCCAAAGTTGGTGTATGCAAGCATAAGGTAGGTCATTATCTATTTTAAATAATATGATATACAATGAAACCTGTGTGAGTGTTTTTACCAGTCGTTTGGTACTCACTCAACAAAAGTGGGAATACTGAGATCCTGCAGTCCACAGGGCTAGAAAAAATTTAGAAGAAAATTGATAATTTTATCATGTATAGTCAAACCTAAACAAAAATTCTGATAAAAATGTTGAAAATATTATAACATTCCAGAAGGCTAAACCTTTTGTTTGACACTGAGAACAGTAGTTTCGAAGTCAAATGTTTTTATATACTTAGGTTACCGGTATAGATTCATTAAATTAGCTTTATTTTCTAGGCTGGTTCGTGCAAAATCAACGGCTATTGTTTCACAGACGGGGAACACAACCCAGAAAATTGGTGCGAAATGTGTCAATCAAATGAAAGTGAATCAGTGTTTACAAGAAGAAAAGGTTGGGAGATGATTTTAGTTTTGCGAGTGACGAGTGTCTTACGACAGCTTTCATGTGCAATTAATCAATTTGATAGCTAGCGTTTTACAAAACATTCTCAGCTTGACTTGGAAACCGTATTTATAATTATATGTTCTTATTATAAAAACTCTATAAAGGACTTCGATTGTCCAATTATATATACTATCATACCTGCTATCTCAAACCATCATATACCAAGGCTAACCTGTTTTAAAGGCCATGTCACATACCATATTCCATTCAATTTTTTCTCTAAAAAAAGGAAATTTGGTTGATTTTCTGACCGTTATATATTGTAACTATATTATATATCATGTAGTTGAGGTTAAATTCCAGACGTTAGGGGTTCGAAGTACGTTCTACGTACAATTGTTATGCTGCATTTGCCTCGTTCGAATGCATGTCATCAGATTCCACCAAGGCATTATGTTTGAGGTAGTATTTCTGTGTAAAGTAAAATATAGAATGTCTAACCTTTAAATCAACAGGATAGTTTTCATTTCTCCAATGAATATCAGTATGACGGTGCTTGGCTCGAGTGATGGAGCACGAGTTTAGCTGCCTAAAAAACAAATGATCAACTCCCACCAACCAAGCACCAATCCCAAAACCCCACCAAAGGATGAAGATTTAAATGTATGAGTTTCATTGTGCATTGTGTAATATCCCTTTCAATTCTATGTATGTTATCAAACATGACTTTGTAGACCTAACAATCAAATTTCTATTCCAGTTAATCAAGCTCCAGTCTTCAAAATGTCAAGTAAACTATCTGGGTATGTGAACCAAGAAATCAGAGTTCAATTAAATGCGTACGATCCAGAGAATCAAACTATCACCTTCAGTCTTGGTGGACTCAAAACTGGATGTACATTATCTCAATCTGGGCTTCTGTTAACTGGATTACTAGATGAAGGAACAAACTACATTGATGTCATTGCTTCTGACGCATGCGGCAAAGAGACAACCTTTACTTTGGAAATTGTTGCTGAAAAGTGCCCATGTAAGAATGGTGGTCAATGCAGCACAGATGCCAACGGAATGTTAGCTTGCAATTGCCGTCCAGGATGCACCGGCTTAGAGTGAGTTAACCTTGCCATTTCACATTTCATCAATGAAGGAGTCTCAGATTCTTAGATATGCGGATATTGTTCATGAGCGACCAAAGAATCTGACCCAGCATTTGACAACATATTCATATTGCTCTCATAATTCTGTCTAATTTTTGTTTAAAATAAATTACATAAATTATTCAACTATGATAGTCTTGTGAAATTGGCCAGTGGTGATGCTAGATTGTTAGATACTGTTGATAGTGAAATGTATAAGTTATCAAGCTTAGGAGAGAGTCTCTTTCACAAGCACATTCTCATTATCGATAGTGTCTATGGTCAATATCGTCATCCTCCAATCACTTATATCACTTATATACATAATACTGTCTGTTTATATATCATTATATTTCTGTGTCTGTCCGCGACTTATGTACGTCTTACTGGCGAAATAATACGGATAATTCGTTGCCGGGAAATTATGCAAACATTTGTGTCGAGATAACCGTGTACAGTAACAAATTTGTCGTATGAAAAGTATGGGTCTATGACATTGTTTTACAATAATATACTTCATGTGATATTTTATTTGATATCATTGTATTAAAAAATTCAGAGATTTTGAAAAATTTCATAGGTCGATAATCTAGCGGGCAGCCAAATCGAATTCAAATTGAAATCTCCAGAACAAAAATATTTTGCTTTGAATTTAAAAGCTGCGTGTAAATTGAAAAGTGAAACTTGAAACTGAATCAGTTTTATGATAATTAAAACAATACGAAATATTGAATTACATTGAAATACCAGTATAATTAGGCCAAACAAAATATGTTTTGAAATCAAAGAAACGTAGACCTATTTCATGTAGTGTTGATATCAGCAATACATATAGCACGGCACAAACGCTATGAAAATTAAAGAGACTTTAGGTCTTTAATTTATTAATGAAACAAAATGCCGTTCATTACTTTTCTCAAAATCGAGATACAAACATTTCACTTTTAAAAAGGCTATTTTGATATATATTTTGTGAGAACACTAAGCAAACAATCTGTTTTGAAATGAATAATCTATCGCGGGGCATAAAAACAAATTAACTTGCAAGAATTTTCAAAATGACGTTGTCGTTCGATTAATTCGAAAAAATATTCAAAGTTCGAAGAGATTATCTGTCTACAGTCTAAAATTACAGAGCTTAGAATCAATCAAGGCATTGCACAGAAGTATTTCTATAATTTATTATTTAATATAAAAATATGAATCATTTGGTTATGAGCAGGCAGGCTTTTATTTTCAGATTTTGCTTCCATAATTAACGATGGAATTGTAAGCATCGATTAAAAGTATAATTCCATTTTATTGATTTGCTATATGAATAAGACACAGTATGTTACTACAGTTTCGAGAATAAAAGTAGCTGTGTCTTGTTCTCATCGTCGATCAACATTTAATAAAGTTAATTTCAGGTATATCAAATTCAACAAAGTTAAATTGAATTGAGCGTATGATTTGTGATAAATAATAATAATTATAATATTTTCAACGTTCAAAAATGGCTTTCAACTTTAAAAACAGAAAAGCATAATTCAAAAACATTTTTAATAGTTAATTCAGTTTGGATGAGTGTAACAAACCTTGTGTCACAAAAATGAAAAGCGAAAAAGGTTGCATGAAATAATCGATCATAGCAAACAATATTTATTAAATACAACTTACCATTTTCCAAATCAGATCCAAATAAAAACTATACGAGCGGCATAATCTCCGAACAACATTTAAATACATAACACCGGGTTCTCTGAGTTAATACACCAATCAAGAATGATTTAACAACCATATTTTATCGAAGGAGAATGTAAGCCCGATAAGAATAAAATATAAATTGTCTTTTATTCGAAATAATTCTGACAAAAATGATCAGTTCATATCGCGATCAAATGCAAGGTAAAGTAGATTCATTTTCTATATTAGTTAATCCTTTTCATCAGACATCATAACATGAGCGTTTACATCCTACCATCGGCTATGGTATTTTATATCTTTGAAGCTGCACTAAATATTTCCACTCTATAAACCATCGCGTCCGTTTCAATAAATTCTGAATAAATATGCATATCACGAATCTGGCAAAATGAGTTGTTTTCGTTTTTCTATCAAAATAATTAATTTATTCATAATCGTCTTTTCTTTCATTCGACATCTGTAACGTATTATAAATAGCCCGAAGAAATATTGACAACAAGATGTAACATAATATCAATATCGAATTAGTATAGCGATTTATTATAGAATTTTATTTCATTTTAAAAGAATGTTGATGCTATTATTCTGGAAAATTTGATAACAAGAAGCACTATGAGGCCAACTTTTCACATCTTTTTTTTACTTATAAAATTTTTCTTTCAACGAACTCTTAGTATTTTGATAGACTGCCATGAAAATCACAGGCCTGCTTGCTGAGATTGCAAAGATCAAAAATATATAGGCTCATATACTATCAAATCATAATATTTTCAGGTTATACATATAATTTGATTTTCAATTACACGCGCGTGTGCCGGCCTTGTTCAATAATACGTTGTCGAAGCAGTAGGTTTGTTGATCACGTCAGTCAAAGCACCTTTAATAGTAAGTAAGGCAGTGGCTCTTTGGTTATTGCTCTGGTCTTACAATATCAGGGTCGTCAGTTCAAATCCGCCATTCGGCAACTTTTTATCAACGATTTTTCTTATTTTTTTTAATATGAAGCAGTAAATCATTGTTAATTAACAAAAGATATCGTTTGATCATGTTAATAACAGAAATTAGTAGACCTTGTGTCTTTTCGAAGCTAAATCAATTTAATATTGAATATATTGCATGCAATGCCACGAGTTTAACCGGCCACACCTTGACGGCGTTATTTTGTGAACACCACATTAGTGTTGTATATATTGCAATAAAGATTTATTAATTCGAACCAAACGCGATCCGATCGTATCGGGTCAGATTCGATTTGATATTTTAGGTCTTTGGATCGGATCGGATTTCAAGTGATTTTTTATGAATAGTTTCAGATTTCGATATTTGACTGAATATTTGTAATTTATAATAATTAATGTGTTCTGGCTTCCTTTCAGCACATAAAATAAAGTTTTTTCTATGTAGATATAGCTACGTTAAATTATACATTTCAATCGACTCAATTGATGTGAAATAAATTAAATTTTTTTAAACGATTTTTCTTATTTTTTTTTTAATATGAAGCAGTAAATCATTGTTAATTAACAAAAGATATCGTTTGATCATGTTAATAACAGAAATTAGTAGACCATGTGTCTTTTCAAAGCTAAATCAATTTAATATTGAATATATTGCATGCAATGCCACGAGTTTGACAGGCCACACCTTGACGGCGTTATTTTGTGAACACCACATTAGTGTTGTATATATTGCAATAAAGATTTATTAATTCGAACCGAACGCGATCCGATCGTATCGGGTCAGATTCGGTTTGATATTTTAGGTCTTTGGATCGGATCGGATTTCAAGTGATTTTTTATGAATAGTTTCAGATTTCGATATTTGACTGAATATTTGTAATTTATAATAATTAATGTGTTCTGGCTTCCTTTCAGCACATAAAATAAAGTTTTTTCTATGTAGATATAGCTACGTTAAATTATACATTTCAATCGACTCAATTGATGTGAAATAAATTAAATTTTTATTAAAGGAATGATTGAGATGTATTGATTAATGCTACATCGTTTCAATGCGTATTGTGTCTCATGTTCTCCTCCAGAGTTCATACTCCGTATTATACAGAGATAGTCAGCTTAGTCAATTGTTTAATTATAAGTGATCTGAAAGTTTTATCATAAAAGGTCCATTATGGACCACACTCATTGCTAGTATCATTCTTAAATCTAAGCGTACTGTAAACAGTTAGGCAATGTTGTCCAACTTATAATCTTTGTGCAATGCATAAGAACCACATATATTAGATTATAGCAATGAATCAACGATAACATTAAGCGAATTGGGCTCAGATGTTGAATTTAAGGAACTAGTTTTATCAGCTCGGTTTGGATTTGAGCTGGACAGAAATTAGCCTGCGTCACAGGCCACTATTCATTCAGGAAAGAATAGGGTCTGTGTGAATTGCTCTGTTTCTTTGTCTGGGCCTCGTATCAGAATCAGACTAATGTCACATAACTATGTATGATTAAGGAGAATCCCACTGAAAATGCTTATAACTCAGCTTGTGAGCGGTGATCATTTATGGGACCATCTGATCAATTGTGATCAAATTGTGATCATTTATTCTGGCTACTTTCAATTTGATTTCATGATGGTGGGGGGCAAGCGAGAAGGTGGTATAGATTTACCATGCATCGATCAGAAACTTCCCCTCCAGGTTCTCGTGGAGCGGTGGGACAAAGAACTGAGCAAATCACACATACCCTATTTTTTGTGAACGAATCGCGGTCTGTAACACAGACTAGGCTGATATATATGAAGCCGAATTAGGGTCAAAATTAGATTCACCTGTTGATGATGTGTTTTACATGGTGATGATGTACATTCCTGATTCGATGTAGGAAAGTTAAAAGTAGTCTGTGCGCAGACCTTAATAATGTTCAAATTCTAACTTCCTCGTTCGTCCCTCGAACCCTGGCAACGAATTGGCATTATTCATCACGCTGTTGGACTCTTTAAATAAAAATTAAAATGGAAAGTATTTAGCTAACATGATGATTATCGACACCACTTATTCGCTATTTTCTCTTCAACAATTTTTAAACTTGACAAATTTTGCCTCCCGTGTTCTTCCATTTCGTTGTATAACGTCCTTCCCCGCTTGTATGGTAGAAACATCGGTTGAAACACTGGCAACAAGTATGACCAAAATCCCCTCAAAACATGCTAAATACAGACCTGGTAAGCTTTACAAATGTTTGTTCACATATTTATTACGGTAATTTTTTTGCTGGTTCAATATTTTGCTGGTTCAAGTCGATTGAATTCTACTAGCTTTAACATCGTAACTTCCATTGTGTAGATCGACCTTGTCAGCTCTTGCGCTGAAAACCATCGGTCAACAAACAATCGAAAAGTTTGTAGCCTGGATTCCAGACTGTCTATCAAAAGTCAACAAAGAGGTTACAAGCATTGCAATCGAATTTATTACTTTCGAAGTTTACAAGGATTTGTGTGCCTGAAATGAGCATTTATGATTTATGAAGAGATTTTGACTGTGTTTTCTGCTAGTGTCTAGGAAATCAGGATGTATGAAAGTGCATATCGAAACTATTTTGGAGAATCAGTGATCGTTTGGTACGATTTACTTAGCAATCAATCAAGCGGGGAAGGATGCTA
The DNA here is from genome assembly GCA_916610825.1 of Haliclystus octoradiatus. Taxonomy (NCBI): domain Eukaryota; kingdom Metazoa; phylum Cnidaria; class Staurozoa; order Stauromedusae; family Haliclystidae; genus Haliclystus; species Haliclystus octoradiatus. The sequence goes on from OU744453.1 coordinate 12,722,314, forward strand.
TACGATAATATGGCGGAACACGAGAGGCAAAATTGTCATATTTAAAATTATAAGAGTGAAATCGTTCCAAACGATTCTCCAAAATAGTTTTCATAAGGCTCTTGCATTCTAATTGCCTGGACACTTGCAAAAAAGCTCCAATCAACGTCCACCAGCTAAAGATCATCGTAATAGAGATGAAAATAAACATTACTACATTTACCCAGGTTTGTTTTTAGCATTTTTGAAGGGATTTTGGTCATGCTTGTTACCAGTGTATGTAACTAGGGAAGCAGCATGTCAATTGTAAAAATCATTGAAGAGAAAATAATGACGAAATGGCGTCGATAATTTTGCAAGCTAAATATTTTCCACTTTTATTTTATTTTAAAACGTCCAACAGCGTACTAAATAATGCCATTTTGTTACCAGAGTTCGAGGGGACGAACGAAGAAACTAGATTTGGATCCCGTGTGGTCTGCACGCAGATGGCTACTCGATTTTCAAATCGATTCAGGAAAACCCATCATCGCCATGTGAAAACACATCATCAACATTTGAATCGAATTTTGACCCTAATTCGACTTCATAGATATGTGCCAGAATATCAATAACAATGAACTTCTTAATACAATGTTCTGAATTTTTGAAACCTTAGATGTGAATCTGCAATATCAGGAGAGAGATGCCAATCATGTAAGTTGAATAGATAATACTAGTAGTAATAGTATAGACAATAGATCGATAAATTTACTGCAACTGTTGTATCTGACTGAATATGACAGATGGAGTTCTGAAATCCAAGACTTGATTGAAATTAGAAAACCCTTAATATAAAGACCACTTCTCTTCAGTGGTGATTTGACAAGTGTCCCAATAAGCTATATAATAAGACCTCCCAAGCACTCAATGTAATAGTTTTGATATGCCAGAGATGAATACGAAACACAACTTCTATGTTTAACAAACAAATCCCAGAAATTCTAAACTCACTAGATTTTGATAATGATAGACTAACGTTAATTGAAAGTTTTAATTCTGTTTCTAGCGTCAACTGATTCAAACAAAATGAGCAAATCAAAGATGATGACAATGATTATTCTTGTTGTTGTTTTGTCATTATTGGCATTGGTTGTCGTAGCTGTGTTAGTCTTTAGATGGAAAAAAGCAAAAGATGTGAAAGAAAGACAATCAAAAGTAACAACACCAAAACCAAAACGAGGTGTTGAAAACCACGCATACAGCATGAATCAATTACAGGATGATTGAATTCCTTGGGTTTGAGTCCAGTTCAGATTGGTCCCGACTCAAGCCCATCTTGTGTCAGTCTCAAGCCACTGTGTCAATTGATCGGCAGCATCAACGAAATAGATCACTGGATAAGCTATAAGTTTTTAAAGAAATGAAACAAATGATAGATATGTCTTAGTAAATAAAATCCATTTTATATCTGATAATATGATTTGAATATTTTGCACTGGATTGTCAAATAATATGGTACTTTTATAATACCGATAAGAGTCTTTTTAAGTCTCTTAGGACCATATGAACAATGATTTTATTGAATCCAATTGCGTATTCAGGGAAGGCTTCATTTCACGAATGAACAACATTTCAAAAACTTTGTAATCGAATTTAGTTTTGCATTGTTGTAAAACTGAAAACGATTCGTGAAGATTGTCCGTGTTCCCATGGTGATGTTCTTTCACATGGTTTCCGATCACTTTGGATTTGTGCTCAGCTATGCGTTTATGGAGATGTCGGCAGGTGTACCCGACATAACTTGCTTCACACAAGCCACATTGATATTTGTACAAAACGCGATGCTGGCTAACAATAGACGGTTTTTCTTCGTGATGTCGTAGATCGTCTTGCAGCTTACGGCTTTTAAAAACGGATTTAAACTTAACTTTACTTAATTTACTATTTAAACGATCTAACTCTTGTCTTAATACATTGCTAGATTTTTGATCTTTAAAAGGTAATATAATTCTAATTATATCTTCATCTTTATTTACAACTTGGCTATTAAAATTTTAAAAATTATAATAACTAATAACTTTATCATTTTAGTATAAATAGTTAATCTGCACCCATAATTTTTTAGACTTGATAATGGCTTTTTGTGAAAGTCGAAACGTTGTCAAAATACATTCATTAGCGTTAGCATTTATTGTGAAAACTTTTATAATTTGTCACAAAATTCTGTGTCAGCTCAAGAACACGTGTTTCCGGTAGATCTCAAACAAAAACATATTTCGTGCCCAGACCTTAGTTGCCAATCCCTGTATTATATAATCTATGAACCATTCAAACGCTCTACCGAAAACAACCACAGTGAATGGGAAGGACCCTTCCACTAAATGACGAAAATTGCGCAGTGAAATGTTCTGAAAACTGTTCTTGTAAACTGTATGTATAATCAGAGGCACAATTTCAAAACTAAATCATTAATATAGTCTTATTACCTGTATCGCAATAGGGATTTCTCATTGTAAACAGCAAAGTGCACTTGACAGTCTTGATTTCAAGTTCTAAGTATGGTCGTGACATTGTACTGGTTTGATGATATCAGCAATGACATTAAGGAAAACGAAGTGTCGTTTGCTGTGGCTGATCATAATCTCGACAAGTACCCAATTCCGTACGTTTTGAGATTTTCAAATCCATAGTGTTAATAGCGGGTTTCTAACACAAGACATTTGTTTGAATTGCAGTTCCGATGATGTAGCGAGTAACGTCATTGGCCTCTTCTGACTAGTCTGACGTAATAATGTTGTTTCCTCTTTTTCGATTGTAGAAAAGGTTCCAGAGGTTCTCTAACCACTGCATACCATCAGTAACTCAGTGATGTATACAAAAGTATCGCCTTCCCAAAGGCACCCATACAACTCTAATAAAATTTTTAGAGGAGTTGTTATATCGCTAAGAGCAGTGGTTGTAAATGATCTTTACAGATTTCAGAAGGAAAACTTGCAAATCAATTTCAACAGAGATATATAGGTCTTGATTTTCAATGTTGAATAATATGTGGTTTGAAGCAAAAAAACACAACATATTCCCGTACATGCGCACTGTTAAAAACGTGCTCAGTCCGTGCCAAAAAGATCAAAAGTGACTTGAGTGTCCCAATTCTTATAAATAGATGGCTCTGGTTTGATCTGATAATGTCAAACATTTCTCTAGCATCAGGATTTTATATCAATGTTAAGTAACACAAACATCAAGATAATTTGAACGAAATTCGCGATTATGTATCTGTGGCAAAGATTTGAGCATATTCTCAAAACCATGCGTCTACTTGTCTACACTAATTCATGCCGTCAACACATATAATTTTGTTTCTGTGAATTTGTCTTCTTAAAATTAATATTACATTTTTTTATGAAGTTACTGATGGGAATAGAAATGTGTGAAAAAAGAATAAGAAAATAAATTAGATATTGATGTTGTATGCAATGTATTTCAAACCATGAGTGTTTCAAAGAAAACAAATTTACCAAAATAGAATTTATCACATAACACGCGGAATATAAATCAATACTTATGGAAGAAATCTACAGTATTAAGCAACAAGATTATATATAATTGTAATCTGTGCAAGAGTAAAGCTGACTATTTTAATCCTCTTTTAATTTCATTGTTCCCTTTCCATGAGATCAAACCATGGTCTTCCAATTCAGAGATATCGATCAATTCATCAGGGATGTCCTAAAGAAAAACAATAAATAGTATTACACCGAGGGTGCTATTAAAACATACATTTGAAGGGTTTTCAACGGAGTTTTCGATTAGCCATAATAACGTTTGCCTCCATTGAACAATTTCTGAATTTCATGAGAACTCAACTAAGCTTTCTTCAACTTTTCGATTTGATTAAATACAAACAAACAAATTCATGAGAAAGTAATATTGTACTATCTAATGTGGGAGATTCTCAGTTCAGTGGACGGCCTCATCCTCTCTAGAAGACTTTTTAAAATGGTGATCAGATTTATGGAATGAAAAAGATTTCCAAGTATGGCAATGCATACCCACATATTACAATATAGACAAGAAATGTTAGATATTAGTTAATGATTAGTTTTTACATAATTTTTGGAAAACCCTATATCGGTGATATCATTCATCGAGTTTGGCAGATCATTCCATTTACGAGCACCAGCTGACTGAAAAAGAGTGACGATGACTTGGTTCGTATCAGTAAGTTTCTAGTTCTACTTATTAATTGTATGATAAAGTAAGCGATAAAATAGACACTGTTTGAGCTTTCGACATTGCTTATGTCATCTTCAGAAATTTATTTAAAAAAAAAGTTATTTAAAATACATGAGTTTAAAAGTGTTAAAGGGGCAAAATTGACCGGCGACCGCTGCGAGATCAATTTGAATTTATGCTTAGCGTAATTCAACCGTCTCGCTTTGAAACTATTGTTATACGCAAGCCTAATTTGTAATAAATTCATGTCAACAATAAACATTGTGCTATAAACAATAAACATGCACGTGATCCTAAGTGCGTAGCGCCTGACGGTCATTTTTGCTCCTTTAAAGTTTTACAAAATGCTAGAAACAGGATGCGTTAATAACAATATAGATTATTTTATACAAAGGCAAGAACAATAGCTTTTCAATATGCTGCTGGGAAAAGCCGCGATTTGATGGAGTCAGACTGAGTGTGGAATTTTGGCTTGATTCACCTGATTGCAAGCATTTCGTGAATTAGGCAGTCAAATTTGTCTTTGCATTTTTTCAAAATTTTAAAATTGTTTTCAGAAACAGATTTTCCGTGTTGTTGATTTACATGTGCGTAAACAGCAGACCCTTTCCTCTTGTGCTCGTCAATGCGTTGATGCAAGTGCCGGCAGGCATATCCGACATAATTCGCTTCACACGAATCACACCGGAAACTATATACAACACATTGACGAAACAAGAGAGCCGGTTTTGGTTCGCACATATGTAAATCATTTTGTATTTTCTTACTTGTAAATACTGCCTAAGATTTTTCCTGATTTTGATATTAGATCAGGATTCTTGCTTGCAATAGGCAAATCAGGCCCACACTCAATCCGACCCTTATTTAATCTAGAAATATAAAATTAATAATTGATAAAGGGTATTTTAAATTTAAAAATCTGTTTCTGAAAACAATTTTAAAATTTCAATTTTAAAGAATCAAGCCAAACCTCAATACTCAGTCTGACTCAATCAAATCTCGGCTTTTCCCAGCAGAATATTGAAAAGCTATTGTTCTTGCCTTTGTGTAAAATAATCTATACTGTTATTAACGCATCCTGTTTCTAGCACTTTGTAAAACTTTAACACTTTTAAACTCATGTATTTTAAATAATTTTTCTTTTTAAATACATTTCTGAAGATGACATAAGCAATGTCGAAAGCTCAAACAGTGTCTATTTTATCGCTTACTTTTATCACACGATCACTTGGTTGAACGTAACGATTATTGTTTGTGGATAGTCGCGTTTTTGTGGTGTACGGAGAAGAGAAGAGGGTGGATAGCAAAGAAAGAGCTTGAGCAAATTGAATTTTGTAAGTCCAGGAAAGCTGATTGAAAGTCACCTTGTCCTTGATGCTTAGCTTTCAAGCTGAATAAGCATAATATGTGAGGCAGGGGTCCTGTAATGACCTCTGTACCCCGTACATTAACTAATACATAAATCTACAGTTTTCATCATGAACATAAACAATTGAACATAAACAATTGAACATAAACAATTGAATATGTACTTTGTTATAAAAACAGATTGAAAAAATAAAATAATGCTATATTCAAATATTTTTCGATTTACAAAAAAAGCTTGAAGTATCCTGCGAATGGGTGAAAATTGTAATTAACACATTTTGCGGACCTGAACCCCTGCTGTTTTACAAAGATCAGTACGCACCAGATGGTAATGAATTGAAAAATTCGTTGATAATTGAAGCACCCTTGATTGTTGTTCTATCCAAATTAAATGTTGTCCCATTTTACAACATTTGGTATCATATAGTTCCTCAAATTTTTATTACAATTTGGGTATTTAGGCAGAAAGGATCCCTGGAAAATCTATTTCAGCTGAAAGGGGCGTGTTTGGCTGCCGTGAGGTGACCCCATACAGGAGTGTTGAGGACATGCACCCCCTGGGAATATTAAACATTTCAATATCTAAATATCAGTTCTGATGCACATTGAGAAGTATGACAGATATTCAATATCATCTGGAAATGGTCTATATATTACTAATAGATGCTTGAGTATTAGTAGTATGAAAATGGGTATATTGACACAATAGAGCCTTCAATCAAAATGATACCCTCAATGTGCCAGTATGCCTGCCTATCTTAAAATAATAGATATCGCATTATACTTGCGCACTAGCCATTCTATAAGAGCAAACACGACGAAAGGAGCTCTTCCTATCAACCGTGATGCTGTGATGTGGACAGCGAGGGCTAGGTTAGGATACGAGAGTTAAACATAAGTTAGGATGAGTGTGAAACATGGATACGAGCATTGAGTACCGTCATTGCCCTTGTCTAAATGTGAAGGTAAACCTGCCTTCATAACGTAAACAATGACGATTAACAATAAATAAATGTAACCTTTCAGGTAAGGTTAACAGCTGTTATCTATAGACCTTGATGAACATATAGAATATACAAGGTCAAGCATACTGGATTAAATTTTACCTGCCAGACGCTTGTATAGGCACATTGGAATATAATTGGACATCCAGCAGATGTGAACTCAACAGAGTGAGACTTGTCTGTTATAAAATCACCCGTCTGATCAAAGTCAGCAATCACAATTCATTAACAATCTTGTTGAAAAGAATCCTAATCAAGCAAGTCTATTGAAAACAAGCCATACCTTCAAAGATGTCTACCCAGAAGCAGAAAAATAATTATGTGGAATGATCCTTACGGGTCCTTCTGAAGTTCACTCTCATAATCCACAATCCAGTCCCGAAACAGCGCAGATTCTCTCATTCAATACAAGTATAATTTGATTTGATAAAGTGTGTTTACAATACAAATGATAATTATCTAAACGATAACATTGTCAGGATCTCATAATAAACGACTCCCATCTTTTTGTGGAATCACATGCTAGAAATCATGATTTATAACATGAACTTAGTGAAAAGTTTGTCAATCTAGGTTCATGAACACAAAGAGTTCATGAACTGGTTCATGAGCTTTTCACAAAAAGTTAATGAACTCAAGTTTTGGTTGACAGTTCATGAACCTTCCCAAAGTTCATGAACTGGTTCATGAACTGTCAAAAAATAGTTGATAAAATTAAGCGTTCAATGAGAGTTCAACGGTTTAATCAATTTCAGTAAACCATAATGCTAGAAACACTGAATGTTTCTGCTGCAAAATAGTGCTAATAATTAACTATGACTATGTCTATATAAATAGAGAAGTCAAAGATACACATTTTGTTAATGTAACTTTCACACTTTGGATGGCCATCAGACAGTTAAAAATAATAAAATAGAATAAAAAAAACCGTATGTATATGTTTTTTATTTTAAAGATAAATGTTTTCCCAGAAAAAATGTAAGTAATGTTTGCAGAATACTGAGCAAACTCGAGAAAGGGATGTGAGCTCTATCACAAACAGTTCAAAGCTGCTCTTGATTTCAGGGTGTCAATAAGGGCTGGCGGAGCCCCAAAGTAAATATGATTTTCATTAACTGTTGTTCTTTTTACCATATCAAAAGTTTGTACAAATGAGGAGACGATTAAAATACAAATCAAACTCAGGAATAAAGAATAGCCTCTAATACTTTTAACACAAACACTATGGTATATTGGACACATTTGATGGGATTGCAAGAAAACTTATCAAGGCCAAATTTATAATTATAACTATAACAACTTATTAATGTCAACTTATGTTAATTTGAAAAACAATGCAGTGGATGTTGTAGTAGCTTTCTATTCTATAGTTATTATTTACAAACTTATAAGATAAACAGTAATGTGTTTATTTTTGGATAATACTAAAAATTTTAATATTATACTTGTTTACCCGAAAATAATGTACTGTAACATGTTATTCAATTGCATTGCTTTACCAAGAAGCTTTAGCTAGATTTTTGAATTATATATGTCCAATAATGTCAAACAGCCCAATTATAACATGCTGTGGTAATTTCATGCGCTCTATTGATGTAATCGGTCAAGAATAATAACGAACATTCCATAAAGAGTTCATGAACTTATTCATGAACCCAGTTCATGAACCTATTCATGAACCCAGTTCTTGAACTTATTTATGAATCCAGTTCAAGAACTTGTTCATGAACCCAGTTCATGAACTGGGATATGCCAAAAATTATTGAAACGTTCATGAACTGAGTTCATGAACATTTGTGCCATTTCACGTTCATTTCATGGGACTGTTCATGAACTAGTTCATGAATAGTTCATGAATAGTTCATGAACTGTTCATGAAGTTTATTCATGAACTGTTCATGAAGTTTCGCAGGGGTACCAATGAGCATGAAGTATAATACGGTATAAGATTCATCACAACCGAATACGTTGAGCTAAGATGATTAATGACTTTTTTAATGACTTTTCTGAATCAACTTGGATCTGCTTGGAATAATAAATGAAACTTCAAGTAATCGTGTTATCGATTCATCAAACCCAAATTCTATACTCAGCCTTCTCCCAGAGGCAAAAGGTCAGGAATCAGAGGTCATCACAAATAAAACAATTGAATGGTATAATTTCGTATATACTTTGATTTTGAATTACAATTCGATTATAAGTAGATAGTGCTGTAATGGCTATAAAATTCTTAAATCCTTACATATTTTTATATATATAGATTCAACTTAGCAAACCAAAACATTATACATTATAAATACTTTAAGCATAATTTAATGTTGCTTTTATCTTTTCTCTCTTCTCTATCTGCTTGACCCACCTTACGCTCTCTGAATAATTTCCTATAAATCACATATAATTAAGCATATATTAGATAACACTGATGGAGCATTGATACTCTCCCTGTAGGGCAGTCATACTTACATTAGGCGGTGCACCACTATCCATTCTAGAATTTGATACGAAGAAATATCAGATCATAAATATGGCTCAATTTGAACATTGACGTAATCTAGTTTGCAACTTACCTTCTTTCTTTAGCGATGCACTTCGCTTTAACATTGGAATTAAATATTGTCTTGCATACAATTCCCTTTCTTCTATTAATTTCTGAATGCTAATAAACAAAAAATTAAATTGAGAAAAAACATAAACATACATGATGTCTTTGAAATTTCTCTTTAAAAAACAGAAAGTCAATCATCTCACCATAATTCTTCCGGGAACAGTCAAACTTGAATTTCTTGATAAAAAGTCGCAACAACAAGTTGGATATTCCAGGTAAGACATGTAGAACAAAGTACGCAAATAAAAATTCGTCATCTAAGAAAGGATACCTTCAAGTTGATTGGTTTACACGTGTGCACGCATTTTCAGATAGAGTGAGGGGGGATTATAGATTACGAAAGACAAAAGGATACATTTAAGTTGATTGGTTTAGACGTGTGCACGCATTTTCAGATAAAGTGTAAAGTGAGGGGGAATTATAGATTACGAAAGAGAAGACACAAAAACAAAATGCTGTTGTAGCAACCAATTTATAATTGGGCTAACAATATATAGGTAAACAAACAATGGCAAATCTTTGCAAGGAAGCGTGGACTAATCCATACCAGTTATAGCTACATCAGGGGGTAACTGAAGGACAACCTTAATCATAAACGAGGCTCGACATTAGATCACGGCGCATTGCAATTCGATTACATGTTTCACTTCTCCCTATGAAAAACATCAAATTGTGCACTTATTCTCCCTTGAATCGGTCACATGTTTTCGCATTTCACCAATAAGTGTTTGCATCTTCTAGGTCAGAAATGGGCTCTAGCCAATCAGAGGTGTCGGTTGACTATTCACAGATCGGTCTTTTGTTATTTATTTTCCTATAAAAGTAAAATTGTTTTTGCTCGACTTGCTCGAGAATCAGTTCAGATTATTCCAAAATGGCATTCATGAAGCTGCCACAACGTGTAGCTGTCGTTTCAAAACTATTTAAAAGATAGCAACTTAGTGGAGGCCATTTAAACAGCTACATTGCAAAATTAAAAGCAAGATAGCTTCAATAGAACAGTCTAGGAGCTTCAAAAAATCGCGAAGCGATTTTTTAAGGGGAGCGGGGGATAACGGCGTCGAGCGGAGCGAGGCGCCACTAAAGTATGCAGGTGTGTTATATCCCACGAAACGAGAAGTTTGTAGCCTACTAACGAAACACCCTGTCCAGACACATGTAGCGATCCGCGCGTCCCACAAACAAACCGAAAACGCCATCCTGTAGAAGAGCTTGAGCACATCTACAGGACTTTTTTCCAATCCCTACCTGGTAAAATGGATTTTTAATTAATATTTTAAAACTATCAAAATCGTAAACTTTTTCGACAGCTGTTCGCGCGCGGCTGCCAATATCGATACAACAAAGGGCCCTTTCAAAGTGTTAACACTATGGTCCGTGACGCACGAGGGCAGTCGACCGCGAAGCCACTCATCACTTCCTCTCATCGTCATGGCAACCGCCATGTGGGCAGCTCTCGTAGGAAAGGGGGAGTGGCGCGCTCTGCAAACAGGCTCGGTCCAGTTCCCGCTACGATTTGAAGCTTGTAAAGACTGCACAGGGCCAGAGGAGAGACCCGGGCAGCGGAGAGACAGTGCAACGGGACCTTGACACCACTATCGACATATTGCCAAACATGAAATGTTGCTAAATACTAGAGGCCCTCCTGGCCCCTTCCCAAAATAAGTAATTATTCTCCTATTGTTTATCAACTAAAATATGTCCTAAAAATTTTCCCTCAGATACTGCAAGTTGATCTCACATTCATGTTTATGGCAAATGTTCTCTTCATAATTATTCCAAAATTTTCTAGGAGATACTGCAACTTCATCTCACATTCATGTTTATGGCAAATATTCTCTTCAAAATTATTCTTCTATTATTTATCAACTAAAATATGTCCTAAAAATTTTCTAGGAGATACTGCAACTTCATCTCACATTCATGTTTATGGCAAATGTTCTCTTCATAATTATTCTCCTATTATTTATCAACCAAAGTAACTCCTAAAAATTTTTCCTGAGATACCGCAATCATCTAACCTTGATGTATAGAAATTGTGATTTTAAAGCGTCCCGATCGCCGCCGTAGAGACTGCCAGCCAGTCTCTGAGGTCAGCAGGGAGGGTGCCAACTACTATTTTTTCGTCATCATTATCAACACCGGGGAGCCAGTCAACACAAGGAGGGTGCGGACTGCGCAGCAGTACGGGGGACTCGCAACTCGCAGTTTACATGATAAACTCAGCTATATAATAATTGATTTACGTTATCTTACTAGGGCCCCAGGGGCCGAGCGGAGCTTCAAAAAACCGCGAAACGCTTTTTAAGGGGAGTGGGGGATAACGGCGTCGAGCGGAGTGAGGCGCCACTAAAGGACGCAGGTATGTTATATCCCACGAAACGACTTTTTTTCAAATCCCTACCTGGTAAAATGGATTTTTAATTAATATTTTAAAACTCTCAAAATCGCAAACCTTTTCAACAGCTGTTCGCACGGCCACCAATATCAATACAACAAAGGGCCCTTTCAAAGTGTTAACACTATGGTCCGTGACGCATGAGGGCAGTCGACCGCGAAGCCACTGATCACCTCCTTTCATCGTCATGGCAACCACCACGTGGGCAGCTCTTGTAGGAAAGGGGAAGTGGCACGCTCTGCAAACAGGCTCGGCCCAGTGCCCGCTACGATTTAAAGCTTGTAAAGACTGCACGGGACCAGTGGAGAGACCCGTGCAGCGGAGGGACGGTGCAACGGGACCTTGACACCACTGACAACATGTTTCCAAACGTGACCAGTTGCTAAATACTAGGGGCCTTCCTGGCCTCTTCTGAGGGCCGAGGAGGGCAGGCAGGGGAGTATAGAAAGTGTGATTTTAAAGCGTCCTGATCCCGGCCGCAGAGACTGCCAACCAGTCTCTGAGGTCAGCACGGAGGGACGCCAACTACTATTTTTTCGTCATCACTATCAACACCGGGGAGCCGGTCAACACAAGGAGGGTGCTGGCTGCGCAGCAGTACGGGGGACTCGCAACTCGCAGATTACATGATAAACTCAGCTATATACTAATTGATTTACGTTATCTTACTAGATCGATTGGAAAGTTGCTTTTTACTGTAATCGTGGTGAGGAGATATATTCCCTTTTTGGTTGTTTTTGACCTCTTGGAACTCGTGTCATGCAGAGAATATTTGGTATGCTAAAGTAAGAAGTTTCTGTATATAATATTACTTAACAAGGAAACAAATGTCTGCAATTTTCATTGTATACCTCATATCACCTGTCATATAAAATGCTTGAATCAACTATATTACTGTAAGAATATTTATTTCACATTACCTATAATCTAAGGTTTAAGTTGAACCTAGCATGATAACATCTTCAACATTTGACAGTTTCAATTCACTGACTCCACTTCAGGTCTGATGTATCAGAGCATGTATTGTACAGCTCAGGGCCTTCATGAGTGGCGTCTTCCGTTGGACGCATTTTGTGGGAAATTAACCTTATAACTTTTTGAATATGTTGAAATAATATTAAGTAAATATTTAATACTGTAGTTTTGTTTTCAGTTGTTAAACATACTGTGAAATACCATCCAGGGAGCTCCTGAGAGAGATTAATCCAAAAAGTTTAACCTTCATGGCCCTGGCCACATGGACTTCAGATTCTGAAGAACTCATAATTTTTCCTGCATCCACCCCTGGCAATTTTCGCAACTGTCAAAGAGTGAACAATATTACCCCTGCGAAACTACATGAACAGTTCATGAACTTGAAATGGCACAATAATTCAATAATTTTTGTCACATCTCAGTTCATGAACTGGGTTCATAAATAAGTTCATAAACTGGGTTCATAATAAGTTCATGAACTATCAAGAGAGATCATTAATAATACTACAGCATGTTATAATTGTGTTGTTTGACATCCTTGGATAGATATAAATTAAAAATCTGAAGCTTCTTGGAAAGGCAAAGCAGTTGAAAAAACATGCCACCGCACATTATTTTCAAGGTATAAAAATTCTTTAATCTGCATCATATAAAATAGTTAATTACACATCAATCTTTCTAAAAGTTCTAATCAGACCATTGGCAACATGTTCTGAATTTTATTATGCAGAATGTCCTTAGTGCTATTTTCATTGTGCAGGGGAATATATCTTTCGACTCAGTAAATAATACATGGACTGGTACACACATATGACAGTGCTCCTTCTCCTTTGAGGAAATTTTACATCAAAATAATTATTCAATATTTTCTTGTTCACCAACACTTCATTCAGCTCATTAACTTTCTATACAGTTTGTGAACTTGATAGCTCATGGACTGTATCTATGAACTCTAGAATGAACAACTAATTCCATGCACAAATATGAAAATGGCCTTGAGATATTTACAAATTCATCAGTTATTCACAAAAACTTTATTCCATGAAAACGCAAATATTCCATGAACTCAGATATTACAGAAGTAGTAATAAAGTATATTAAATTCATGGGTAAATTTATTGACTATTCATGAAAAGTTCATGAATTTATCAATGAACTGGCAAGTTCATGAACTCTCACTGAATAATTAATTTGATCAACTACTAACAGACAATTCATGAACCAGTTTATGAACGTTGGAAAATGTTCATGAATTGTCAATCAAAAATTGAGTTCATGACCTTTTTATGAAACGTTCATGAACCAGTTGATGAACTGTGTATTCATGAACTTAGATTGACAATCTTTTCACGGACAGTTTATGAACAGTTCATGAACAATACGAAGTTCACAAAGAGCAAATAAACAACAACATTTCTTGAACATATTGCAGCCGGATCAATTGCAGAAACTGTTTTTAAAACTGATATCTAGTAGAAGATTTTCAGATGAAGCACATGTTGAAGATACCACATCAAACTAAAAAACTGAATTCACATACCATGTTTGGTTTGTAAATCTGATGAATCATGAATCCACCACCAAGCATAGATGCAATGCAACTTGTAGAAAACATTATATAACGTAGAAAAGAAGTTCCAGCTGGCATAATCAAACTTATGATCTCTATTGCATGATGGTTAATACTGTCTAGTCAATCATGTAACGCTGACGGTTTCTTTTGCTTTGGTTGCTTTCTCGGTCAACTTTCTTTCAGCTTCTTTCCTTAAGTATGTATCATCTGAAAATATTAAAAAGAAAACAAATATCACAGATATATTATAGAAATAGCAAAATGATGGATTTTTTAGCTGTTGAGAATATGCTGTGGTTGGCATAATAGGGAGGTACGCTTGAATTTTTTCTTTAAATGAATTCCAGTGTAAATAAAAGATTAGCAGTAAAAAAAAAGTATGTGAAATTAAATTTTAACTGTCATTGAATTAACAGAGATACTCAGCTTTTACTTTATAAAAATCAACTTATGTTGTCATGATGACGCAAATGATTAATTTTTGCTGTTGTTTATATGTGACGTCATTTCGCAAGAAGTTCCTCTCCGATAAGAGCAAGATGGCTGACTTTCAGTTTTGAGTCGAAATGATCGTGCTCAACTAAGAAAGAGAAAAACCTTGAAACATAATTGTTTGTCCCTGGATAAACAGCAAAATTATTAAACCTGTTTTTACAAGCCGCAAGTTGATCGACGGACTCAAGAAAACCGAAGCCAAGCCATCTATTACAAATCTTATACGAATGTACAAATTCGAAACCTAAATTAAAGATATGCTATTTCTGTGTGTTCCAGATGATTCAATTAGATGTGACGTTTGGTGGTTTAAAGTGTATAACCCGGATATTCAGACCTTTACGGGAAAGGCGCGCGATCACGCTCGCGCCTTCAAGCGCCTTGTTTTGGTTTTTGAAGAGCGTTTAATAGCGCGCCTCACTGATAATTTAGGTACATATTTTTAAGGCTTTTAGAATTTTAATTTCCAAATTAAATTTATTTTATATTTTGCTTCAAAGAACATTTTATTTTAGCTTTTTTCTTCGGATGTTACGTTGGAAGAAAGGCTCTGCCAAAACAACAGTGATAACCATTTGGCAATAAGGCGCGACATTGTTGAACTGAATATGTTGTGTTGAAGGTGTTGAATAAATTTATTTGAATGAATTTTCTTTGTGTATTGTTCTCTAGTATGACCCCTTATTGTTTTACACCTTAATAGCGGCCGATATCAATCAGCTGTTAAGTTAGCCGTCACGTCAAAAGGTAAACAACGTCTATTCTGAAATAGATATGCATTAAGTTACGACATTACACAGTATTGACATTAAAATAGACATTTAACCCGAAAGTAAATAGTAAACATTACAATAACATCTTTAGAATAATAGAAAATATAACCATATACCACGCATGCTATTGAAAGAAAAATATTGACAAATTATTTATTCAAATTATTCATTTCAGGATGGCGTATGTCATTCTGAAAATTAATTATAACTTTTAATTGATTTTCAGACATAAGGCGTCTAGTTAATGATAGTAGAAATTTAATTAGCCGTCTGTCACATGTGTGGTGTTTGTCTGAGACGATTGCGTATTGAATTATTAGGCATATCCTGTCGCGCCGTTTTAGCCATATATAAATCAGAATAATTCTGTATAAATTGAGCCTTAAATAAACTGGCATTAACAGAATTAACGTTGATAGCACAATCACTTTAAAATGTTTCGCCCTGATGTTGGATCTTTTGTCCAACTTGCTACTTTTCTCAAATGGGGCGTATCAGAAACAATAGGCCATTTCCATGAAGTTAAAGATGGTAAAGATAGTGTAACAAAAGTATGGTGTAAGCTATGCGCAAAGTACGTCGATGAAATAAAAAGAGACAGTCGATTGAAAGGGAAAGCAAAAGATGAATCTCTAAAATATGTTGAGGGGACCACCTTTATTACTAAACACAACGTTCTACGTCACCTTTCCTCTGTGGTAAGATTTGCAAATTTATTATTGATATTGATTTCATAAGGCTCTTAATTTCTCTAAATGTTGAAGTTCTATATTTGATGTAGAATGAATTGAGAACATGTATATACAATTCTTAGAGATATGTAAATGAGTCAAAGAAAACAAATACTATTTATTATAATTCTGATTTTCACTCCATTATGGTATTCATCATGTGGTTTAAATAACTTTGTTTTACAAAATTAAATAATTACATTTCTTAAGTTAAAACTGGGTAATGTTAATACAATAAAAAACAAATGATATTTCTATTGTCAAGCTGCTGCTGTATGTATATATGGCCATAGGCTGCTTCAAGGTTTTAATATGAAACTTGTTGATTTACATAATTTTTTCCCAAATGTGTTGCAGGCAAATATAATGCCAATATGATAAATTAGAAAAGCGATATAAGCACCTAATAAATAGATTAACAAAGACTGGCAAGAAATTTTAAATATTATGAGTTGATTAATTTTAAGAAATATATTTAATTTGCTATTGGTTAATTTTCAGGCCCACAGAATCGCTTTAGAATCACAAAGACTTCTTCATCCTGAAACAGTAGCTGCAACATCATCAGCATCTCTCCCATCATATGCATCCTGTTCGACTATAACTCGGCAACCTAGAATTGATACTTCTATCCATAATCAAGCAACGGAAGCATATCGTAAACTGTTAAAGACTGCATACCTGTTAGCAATTCATTCTCAGCCCTTATCTTTATTTAAACTACTTGTTGGTGTGCAGAAGGCAAATGGTGTAAAGTTAACATAAGGTTATGATAACGGGAATAGAGCAAGAGAATTTATACAACACATTGCTCAAGCTATCCAAAGAAAGATCGCAATTATTGTCAACAAGTCCACTGCATTTAGTGTCTTATTTGATGGTTCCCAAGCAAGGAAGACCGGCAGCGAGTAAGAGTTGGTTATGGTCCGTGTAATAAAAGACTGTGGTCCAACTTACTTAACTGTCTGTCTCAAAAATATTGATGATTATGGTGATGCTACTGCTGTAAATTTGAGGAAGTCCTTAGACGACACATTTTTAGCTATTTTGTCTTTAGAAAAAGTTACATATGAAACGAAAATGATAAGTTCTACTGCTGACGGAGCTGCTGTAAATTTTGGTGAACACAATGGCATTCAAACCAAATTGAAAGAAAAGCGCCCTTGGCTTCTGACAATTCACTGCACTTGTCACAGGGTTGAATTGGCATTGAAGTATAGTTTGCTCGAAGAACCAAAATTTGTTAACCTGAAAGATTTGTTAATATTAATATTCGATACAATGAAAAGATCTGGAAAATTTAATAGGCAGTTTAAAGACACTGCCAATGCACTAGGAGTGCAAGTATATAAATTCCCAAGAGTACAAGGGACGCGATTTGTAGAACATCTAAGAAATGGTATAAGTGTTTTATTACACAACTGGATACCTTTCCTTATAGCAATAGAAAATGCGCTTGCCACTGACGACACAACTGCTGCAAGTTCAACACTAAAAGGTATAATGAAAAAAATGAAGGATGAGAGGACTCTGGCTGCTGCTTCAGCATTAAAGTGCATTCTGGAATGTATTGCTCCGCTGTCGTTATTGTTTCAAAAAGATGACCTTGTGTCTATGAGGTAACTCCAGCAGTTGATCTAGCAGTAGATAAATTGAAAGAGCTAGATGATGATGAATTCTGCCCTTTATCAGAAGTAGAAATCTCTCATCAAGATGGCATGATTTCTGCTACTTTGTGCAAAAAGGGCCATATGAAGCGTGACAAGAAGAACAGAGAATATATAACATTAAGCATTGGTAGAATGACACACAGTGGGCAACTATCTGTTGGTAGAAATGTAATTAAAAATAATATCTATAAAATTGAAAAATGTTTAAATGAAAAATTTGATACATTTAACAATGATGTGTATACCCATATGAGCTGGTTGAATCCACAAAACTGGAGTGAACATATTGAGAATGATCTGAGAAGCATGGATATTATTAGTTCGAAATTTAGTGTGATATTACAATTGTATGGGTTTGATAAAAATAAAATTAAAAAAGAATGGAAAGACCTAAAACTAACAGTGAAACATTATTACCAATCTACAATAAATGGCACTGCAGATGAAAAAAAAGAGCTTTGGAAGAAAATTTTGAATTATAGGAGAAAGCAATTCCCAAATGTATGCCTCCTTGTAGAATTAGTAATGGTTATTGGTATTAGCAACAGCTCCGTTGAGTCTTGTTTCAGCTACCTGTCAGCCATTTTAACAGATAGACGCCTGTCCTTGGACCATAAAACAATGTCCAATCTATTGGTTATTCGGGCAAACCATTTGGCATGGACTGATCCAGAAAGAACCAAAATCATTGAATCAGCACTTTCAACATTCAAAGCAAAAAGGCGCATAACCGCTGTAAATCAGTCAGGTAACTCAACATATGAAGGATTCTGTTCTTTATCTGAGCCTGGACCATCAGCTGCAAAGCAACCAAAACCACCAGGACCAGTCATAATTGATAACGAAGATGATAGCAACAGTGATAGTTCTGATTTCTCCTCTGCCAAAGACAGCTCCGAAGAAGATGACCTGTGTATGATTCGGGAACAATTTATCAGTAATGCATCACTTCCAAGTAGTGACTCTGATTCAGACATGAACTGAATGCTGTTAAACATGGTGTTGGTAAAAAATTTATAATATTTTTCTGTAACCTATTCATCAGTAATCTTCGATTTTACATTTTTAAGTTTTTATGAAAGTTTTTTAAATATTATTCCATTTACAATAGCTTTAATTATATATTTTCTACTTTTGTTTTGTATATAGATAGCTCACGGAATTGCTTGTTATTGTATACTAAGATACAGTATTTTGTTATATCGCTCTGATGGTTTATCTGTTCTTGAAAAAAAATTTAAATCACTCCCCTACTGCTCTCCTGAACTGAATGAGGAGAGCGATTTTTCACTCGCCTTCATTTTGCTCCTGTAAAGGTCTGGATATTGGGGGATTGCTTCTTTAAGTAGAGAAAAATTTTCTATTCGTACATGATCTTCTTGTGTTTTTACTTTGCGCAATCATTTCTCCTTCAAAAATGCAGTCAAAGTGACGATTTTGGGTTAATTTTGTGTCTCACTCTTTTTCCTCGGACAGGAACCCACTTATTTTTCACAAGAGGGTTTTCACCTGAAAAAACGCTAAACTTTTTACTTATTTGTCTCTAAATAAAAAACCACTAAACCAAATGACAATCTGCTTTCGGAATGAAAATTTCAACGTTCAGCTGAAGATTTAGAGCTATATTTGATCAATATCCAGGTAAAGAGATATAAGCCTCTAAAGTCAAAAGTTTTTAGTTTTGGATTTTTCTCACTCAAGTGTAGTCGGCATAGTTGATGCGTATTACAATAGTCACACACCTTTAATAACCAGCAGCGATAACCTGCTTAGACGAAGTCGTAAAGAGGTGCTAATCGCGCGAGTACTTGAATGAGAAAAAATCCAAAACTAAAAACTTTGACTTTAGAGGCTTATATCTCTTTACCTGGATCTTGAATATTGATCAAATATAGCTCTAAATCTTCAGCTGAACGTTGAAAATTTCATTCCAAAAGCAGATTGTCATTAGGTTTAGAGGTTTTTTATTTAGAGACAAATAAGTAAAAAGTTTAGCGTTTTTTCAGGTGTAAACCCTCTTGTGAAAAATAAGTGGGCTCCTGTTCGAGGAAAAAGAGTGAGACACAAAATCGTAACTTTGATTGCATTTTTGAAGGGGAAACGTTTGCGCAAAGTAAAAATACAAGAAAATCATGCACTGATAGAAAATTTTCTCTATCTGAAGCAGCAATCTCCCACTATCCGGGATATACACTTTAAAGCTGCAAGAAGAATTGAGATGGGACATGACACAAAGACAATGGTTAATAGGCTCACGTGTCTGGTGCTGTTGCCTATTGAAATTACCGATATAACGGGAAGTGTCCTCCTATGATCTGTTCCTAAAGGCCCCATCGAATTTCAAGCCCATGATTTAATATAGCGATGTGATGTGCCAAGTAAGGTGACCAAAAAATATGTAATATTCATAAATAAAAAATGAAAATAAATACTGCATGGTGGACACCTTTCTGTGCCGCAACAATATTTGAGGACCAGGGGCTGGATCCCAAACAGGATATTTTTGACAAGAACACCTGAATCAGTCAAGTCTACTGAATTTATATGTAAATATATCAGTAAATGGCTTTTACTAAATGTTTATGATCGCAATTACATTTTTATTTAATTTTTAAATTTCAGTCAAAGAGAAGTAAAAAAAGAAACAGTTGCCATTAAAAAATTATTAACAAATTCTGTCAGCATCTAGTCGACAAAGGGGAATAACTTTTTCTTATTCCAGACGTCCTTCATTTACTCAAAATTTTCAGAAATCATCTAACAAGAAGAAAAATAATATACAGTTTGTCTAAATGACATCATAGTGAACACAGGACAGAAAAATTAAAGTACAGCTACCGTACTCATATTTTATGCCAAAAGACTGATACAGCAATATGACTTTAATTGAGAAAGAATAGCCTGTGTCAAGACTAAAACATTTCTAAAGGAGCGTTTTAGTTTGGACGCAGGCTAAGAAAGAATTGGTAGACAATGGTTTGACCTAATGACATGAAGCTCAACCTTAATCTGTTTATGATTTAGAAATTAGCAATATTGCACCACATTTTAATGACAAATGGCTCAACCCTGGACATTTTAAAAAATGAAAATAAACATGGTGGCAAAATTGTTATGCCGAAAAACTGGCGCAGCAATAAGATTTTTTTTAGTAGACAAAGAATAGCTGGGCAAACACCAACGGTCATTAACAAGTGCATTACTTGCAGACATGGTTGGACAATGGTTGGACCAAATAACAATTTAGGACAACCTCAACTGCTTTCAATTTGTTTAATAAAGAAACACATAAGACCACTGTTCAACTTTTAAATGATTTTATAGAGGTGGTGCATGATTTAGAAATTAGCAATGAATAAAATGCAACAATTAAACCTGCTGGAATTATTCATGCTGCGTCAAGCGCGTTACAACTACAATAATGTCTTCTTGTTGAAAGAAACTACGGTACAAATTTGTTTTAAGGAGCACATTCGGCCAAGATGCTTTGGAAAATTTGTTTACACAAGTCAGGTTAAATAATCTAACTCCAAAAACATAAACTGCAATAAAAACAACAGGCGTGTACCTTGTTGACAAAGATGAAACTGCTACATCTCTTTTGGACTACCCAAAGATAAATGAAAACAATACACCTGCAGTCATTTGAAGCTTAATCTTGTCCTACCAAGTTATCAAGAATAGAAAACTATTGAAATTAAAAGTCTACAGCCCCTTGTAGGATATTATGTTTCTCAGTTTCTGAAAAGACACAGATTCTGAGAAGTGTGTTGCTACAATCAAATTGAAGTAAAGTAAAGAAAAGAAAAATAATCACGGAAACGTGAGAGTGCAAGCTTGGAATCTTAGTTACATCATCAAAAACTGCTATTGAATTGATTATCAAAGCAGATTCATTATTTGCAGAAAACATGAAATCATTGGGCATTCTACATCTTTCCTTATGTAACATTTTACTATGCAATACAACCAAAAGCTTTTAATCACGTCTCGACAAATCAATAGCCAGAGCAGTAAGAGTTGTGCTTGAATGGAGCAAAAGCCATTTAACAGGGGATTGCCTAGCAGAGATATCAATACAACATGGTACAACAAAGCAAGTTATTTTGGAATTTGTGGTTATGCTATGTTACAATGTCAGATGCAAAAAGTCCCCACAGTACATTTCGAAGAAGTTCAGCTATGTAAGCGGGAAAACAAGAGCTGCTACTAGAAAATCCTTTGTTGAGCTTAGTTACAAATGCGCTGCTGGCAAAGACTCTGTGGTACGTACTGCTGGGAAACTGCAAAATGAAATAAGTAAAAATCAAAAAGAAATATATAACAAAACTACATATTCATTGCGAAGATTCATAAAACCATCAAACTTGAAGAACTAATTAAATAAGTTATGAAACAGAACGATGTTTAACTTATATTTATCTATAAATCTACTACTCTTTTTTTTAATCAAGCGAACTCCAGAGATTTTAAGTTTTTAAATCTTATGTAAGTATATACCATTTTTAAATTCCTAGTTACTTCTAATTTTAATCCTTTAATTAATTGCTATTTTACCATACTCGTCATTCTGTAAAACATATTGTGCTTTAACGGTAACTATTTTTGTATTTAATATGCTAAACAGTAGAATACGAGTGAAAATAAATAAAGAAGATGATGACGATGAACCGATCATTGTTTAATTAATTTCTTAAACAACAGATTCCGCAAATCAAAGTTCAAGTGTCATATTGCTGTTTTCATTGATCTTACAAAAGCATTTGATACAGTATCCCATCCTCTACATTTACAATTGTGTAACTATGGTGTACAAGATAGTGAAATTAGATGGAGGAAAAATTATCTGCAAAATCATCAACAAATTCTTTCTTTTGACGGTGTTCCGTCATCCAGTCAAACGGTAAATTTTGGAGTTCCTCAGGGAAAGGGAAGCATTTTAGGTCCACTTTTATTTCAAATTTCTATCAATGATCTGACAAAGTGCACTTATCTTAATTTAAGTCTGTCTTTAACACCACGCGCGCGCAAAGTCATTTGTGCCATTCGCGTTTTGTAAGTGAGCATGTGTTACATTTCCATGGATAATTTCAACATTTTTCTATTTTTTGGATTGGAATTTCTGCGGGTTTAATGCTAAATATGATTATTATTTGTTATTTGTTTATTAGGTTTACATTATGGATCCGGGAGATCTGCGTTTTGAAGCTTCACTGGATGATAATTCAGATAAAGAGAAACCCCAGGCATTCCTAATATCTCAGAGCAGATGCCAGCCGTATCAGAGAATACAAATTTGGTTGCTGTAGAATCAACAAACCTTACCGTAACACAAGCAAAAGGACCTCATGCTGTTGACGATGAGACATTAAGATTGTTTGGTGGACCAGAGTTTGAACAAGATGCTAACAACACAGAAATGTTTCTAGAGTCAGTTGATCAATCTCTACTCCCTGCAGATAATTTTGGTCCATCCATTCTGACCAAGTAGCAACATTGGTCAATAAGAAATTTCTTGCCGATCTTGGCATTGATAAACGCAAAGAGTTACAAGAAAAGTACAAGGTGCCTAAGAACTGCAACGAATTATGTGTATCACGAGTGAATGATTCTGTATGGAGTAAATTGCAGAAACAATGCAAACAGAGGGACCTGTGTGTGGTAGTATTGTAAGAGTAAATCGTCAAGGTTTCAGCTGTTTTGGCAATTACGAACCATAGACCCCAAAAGCATTGCCATTAAATTATTTGACTCCTTGGCATTATTAGGTCATGTCAATCTCGATTTATCGTACAAACATCGAGATTCAATGAAATCTTTCCTAAGTGATGAGTTGCAGGCAGGTTGTAATAAGTCAAACATTCCTAAGAAGTTGTTATTTGGCAATGATTTGACAAAATTATTTACTCAATCTAAACTTATTCCTTGCCTCTAACACATCCAGCAGGTCTTCACGTTTTACTCCATATCATTCAGCAACATCTATTTCTCCAGGTTGTCCATTTTATCCCACAGGGGGAGTGGAGCGGCATCAGCCTCTTTCCCTCCCTATCAGTACCCTTACCAGAACCAATCTCGTCGGGGTCTAATATCACCAGAGCTCCAATAAGCGGCTCAAAACTCATTCGTCCAAAAATCAACTATGCTAAATTCACAGGTAACTACTACACACCATACCTATTTGTAAACCTTCAGTTAAAACATTTCTTAATTGCAAAAGTAAAACAATTTACAGGTGACACCTGATTTAACTATTCTTCAATCTGTGAAGGGAGACATAATTGAATTTCCAAATTCAATGTCATTTAAAAGCAAAATTTCCCTTAATTTTATTCCTAAAGATCATGTTTCCTTTTCAGAAAGATAACAAAATTCGATTAATTCTAAACCTCAATTCTTTCAATCAACATTTAGAATAAATCCATTTCAAGATGGACTCCATTCGCACAGCATTGCAATTGATTTCTTTAAATTGTTGGATAGCTTCAGTTGATTTGAAGGACTGTAGAAATTCGTAGTGATCAATAGAAAGTTTCAAAACTTTGCTTCCAATGAATATTGTACCATTACATGGTTTACCCAATGGGTATGTCATTTTGTCCACGTAGATTTACAAAACTTTTGGAGCCCCATTGTCATATTGGAGACAAAGATGCCAAAGTTGATTATAATGTGTGACATTGAATGCATTAATTTGTTAAACATTGACAAGTTGGATGATGGGAAAGATATGTGATTATTGTGAATTGGTGATTTAATTTTGTATCATATTTTAAGTACAATGTCATTGAAGTTGTTATGTAGGTCAATAAAAACGTGAAGCCGTCCTGAGTGCCCAAGAGGGACCAATTTCAGTTTTAAGGATTTTTGGATATAAGATGAAGTTCCGATGGATAGGGTGAGGGACGTAAGTGAGACGCTGCACGAGATAAGGCAGGCGGAACAAGTCAACAATGTATTGAAGTCAATTGTCAGAAAAATGTAAGATGATAATTATATGGATATTCGTGTTTTATTGTTTAGAGAAATTTTTTGCTGGGTGGAATGTGTTGTATGATGTGTTGAAAGAATGTTTGTGTATTATAAGTTGATATCTTGTTATTGAGAGTAGAGAGTTACATTGTTTATTATGTTTATTGTGTTGCGATATATTGATATAATTATGTACAGTCAAACCTGCTATAACTGCCACCTCTATAAAGCGGCAACCTGTTTATAGTGGTCACTCTTGCAATGTCTAAAATAGTATTTTCTATTGATTCAAACCTGTATAGAAAGGCCACCTGTCTATAATGGCCAATTTATCTACCTCTTGTAGCTGGCTGTTATATACATGTTTCACTGTAGTATGTGATCTGGAGATCATGGGGGCGTGTAGGATTTAGTTATGATATTGTTTAAAGTAACACGTCTTCCTGGTCTCAGTTATATATTTGTGTGAAGTGTTGTCTTTAAGGATGGGTTGAATGTATGATGTTGTGTGGTGTTTTACGTAGTATGATGATGATGTTACGTGGTGTTTTTACCGCGCCTTGTGGCGACAACATCTACATTAGCAAAACTGGTCCACCTTCATAGAGGCTCTGTTTATCAACTGTCATATTAACCCTCATTCATCCTCTCCCTGTTGGTGGCCAGCTACAGTTATTATTACAACAATTACATCAAATATATATATGTACATATTGGTAACACCGACAACTTGAAATCGCAGCCTATAACTTTACTCGTTGTTATGGAGAAATATTGAAAAATCTTACAGTATCTGCAATCTACAACCAATTTGGGTGAGTGACATCCACTTACGAAAAATTACTATACACTCATTCCATCAATCAAAACCAATATCCTGGCAGTCAACTACAAAAATTATCTAGGGCTTAACCCAAACCAACAATAAATCTTGTCAGTGATTGTTGGAACATCAAACAAGAAGCAGAAATAGGCCTAATCTACAATTCTTAAAAATAAATGCCAATCAAGTTATCAAATCAAAGATCAAAGCCTACACATTAAAACTATCAAATCTCAAAACCAAAGAAGAGAAGAACGATTACATAAGTAGAACTATTTAATTGAACACAACAAACAATTTTTATTTCTTTTATCATATAATTATATTTTATTCATTCATTCTTGTATATATTTTTTCATATCTTTTACTCACAGATGGGACTCCGTCTCCGTGGGGAAAAGCTATGTAGTGGATTGTTCTATGCCTATTGTTTATCATAATGTATTTCCTTTGTTAACTGTAAAGCTTCTATTTGAATCACGTATACCTTGTAAATGCAAATCACTGTCTGTAATGTATAACCCTCTTCACGTCTGCCCTTCGTGGCGACAACATCTACATTAGCAAAACTGGTCCACCTTCATAGAGGCTCTGTTATCAACGGTTATATTAACCATCATTCATCCTCTCCTTGTTGGTGGCCAGCTACAGTTATTATTACAACAATTACATCAAATATATATATCTCAGAATTGTCTATCTATGTGTGTGGTATTTAATAGTCATTGGCTAGTTCCACCCGCTACAAATCTTACAAGTTATTAGCTGCTTACTTTGCTATCTAACAATTCATTTCAATTATCACAGAAAAGCATGTTAAAATTATGATTGATAATGCAACTGCAGTCTTCATTATCATCAGCATGCTGGGAACCTGTCACAGTGACTCATGTAATTCAACTACACTGAAAATTTGGTGTATCTGTGAATCAAGCAAGATGTGGTTAACGGCAGCACATATTCCTGGAAAACTGAATGTAATTGCAAATAGGGAATCTCAATCAAAAAACATTGATACTGAGTATATGCTCAGTTCTACCATGATGAAACATGTGTTGAAACATTTCCAGTTTCACCCACAATTGATTTATTTGCCTCCAGGCTAAATAAACAATACTCTGTCTATATATCATACAGACCTGACCCAGGGGCTATTTATATTGATTCCTTTACAATATCATGGCCCGATATACAATTTAACTGTTTTCCCCAGTTAGCTGCATTCTCAAAGTCAGACATGGGAAATCTAATCCAGAAAATAGTCTAAAATCAATGATATCTGGATCATTTGTAATAAATTTCAATTCAATGGCAAAAGGGCAAAATCTTCTGTTCAAGATAATGAAAATACGCTGAAAATACGTCTGAAAGATTCTCATGTCTGCAAAGTTCTCGGGAAAATTGTGCAGGACAATGCACAGGGAATTGATGTTGTGTCAGATTGGCCAACTCAAGTTTGGTATCCGTTGTTGTTAGCAATTTAAGTTTGACTACCTGTAACCCTTCAACGATCAGCAAATCTACTAACACTACCAGCCCATCCAGAGATTCAACATCCGTTAAATCAAACGCTCAACATACTTATTTGTCATGAGTCAGGGAAAAATTACACAACAAAGACTTGAGCCCTTCCACAGAGGACATTATTCTCATTATTCTTATAGCCCCGTTAAATGACTTTATATATTTCGCCAGCATTGATAGGATTTAATCGGCATGGAAATATATGATAAATGATGGCACATTTGATAATGGCATTTTGAATATCCATTTTGAATAATAATGGTTTCCTGTATACTGTACGAACATGTAGCCTATAATTGGAGGCAAAAAGCCCGCAAAATTCCACCACTATTAAATCACGGTTGAAGCCAGAATGTAGGCTAAACTGCATTGATTTCAGTGAGTTGAAAATATGTGAAATAGATATCTGCGATGAATTTATTTTAGCCGTGGTAATGACCCAATTATGCAGTAGGCCTAAATGGTTTTTAGATGCCGTAAAAGAGCTGCCAGGTTAAAATAAAATTAAATAAAAATAGTAAAATCGAAATTAAAAAGTAATTTGGCCACTCTGCCAACATCAGTAGAATTACGTCGAGAACAATGATCAATGTTTTAAAAATCTTACCAATGTTGGCGAAATAAAAAGTCATTTAGCTACGTCTTAAGCAGCATTTTTTCTAACCTGGCATTTAAATAACCTTTCAAACACATTTTGTTTGTCTCATTTCTAACAATCCAATATGGGCTAGAAAATTTGGCAAAGCAAGGATATAGCTAATGGTGGGTTTATACAACAAATAACGGAACTATTTTTCAATGAACATTTTAGCATTATTGTGATTTGTTAGGCCTAGTTATAAATATATTTTTAGAATAATCCAATCATAATAACCTTCTTCTTTTGCAAAATTACAAAGAATCTTTTAGATTTGTAAAGTGTCACAATAATATTTTGTTGAAATCTACCGCAAAGTTATGGAGGATTAAATTGGCCATATCAACTCGATTTTGGTTAAACGTATTTAAATTAACGGGACTATGTAAAGTAATACGTATTTAAAATTGTCACAACATAAAAATTGTAAATTTTTAAGCAATGTAACATATTATATTATACAAGTTAGGAAAAGTATAAGATTTTGACTGCTTCGCTCAATTCTTGTGTCGGTTTGAGATCACATAACTTCTTACGCGTCAATTCAACATAATCTGAGCGCGCGGTCATCATCATCATCATCATCATCATCATCATTTATTCAGAACCTTTAAGTTAAAACGATAGAACTGCCATTCCCTGTATTATATATTCTATGGCCTGGACCATGCACTAGCTGTTTTACGTACAGATCGTCTCCATATATGACAGGTGCTTGTCGGGTGTTGGAGTCTTTTTCAACAAAAAATGCTGGTTCAACTACTAAATATCCTTGTATCTCATGCGTTTCTTGGTAAAATGAACTTGTTTCAAGAAGAAAAGGTATTCTAAAGGTACGGGCATTGCTGATTTGGACATTGGAAACTTTTCATTTCTCGCAAAAGATTTCAAATTTTAAATTGTCTGTTTTCCTATATTAAGACCACTTGTCATCCAGACTAATATTGTTCTGAGTTTGGAAAAAGTGAATGATCGAAAATAGGGTATATTCAACATTAAACATCACCGCTTATATATGTCCAAATTGAAAATCCTTTTCACCAGTCTTCCAGATTGGAAATGAATGCATTGTGCGGCCAAGGTTGTATTTTTTCTCGGAAAATGAGCGGCTGAAAACTGAATTCTGATGTAATTTTGCGCGGGTGGATCACATATGTAGGCAAATTTTAGATATAGGATCTAAATAATCATGGAAATTATGTCAGTATCTTGTAAAATACGAATAAAATTATGAAATGTGCAACTGGAATTTCAGCCGCGAAAATGATTGCGCGTCCAAGATCTTGCCCGCAAACAGCAAACTTTCCAATCTTAGAACTGTGCCACATGCCCCTGTACTTCACTTTACCTGCAGACGCTTCATATAGGGGACATGTAAAATTTAAATGAAAAAGTGAAGCGCTTATTTCAGAAAAATGAAATGATTAATCACAGACAAGCATCTGTGAAGTTTTTTGGATCTTGAATTTGTGATGTATCTCATGAGACAGCTCCTTCAAGAGCAAAATATTTTTCAAACGTTTTTTCAAAGCTCCAAGCAGGCAGCAGCTACACTTAGCTTGTTTTGTAAGTGTTTCGTAGTAGTTGAAACCAAAGGTTTTAAGCTTTTGAGCTCAATCCTATGTTTAGTTAGAATATTAACATGCTTTTATTGGGTACTTAATTCGTTTTATCTTGAGATGTGCCTGATTAATAAAGTTTATAGACTACCGAATATTGTTACGCTGTTTAATACGCTGGCCTGAATACAACTTGGGTGTGTTTTCTCGTAAATCAAACCAAGGTTTTAAGTTTTTAAACTTGATTTTATGTTTATGTAATATATTAACATGCTTTCATTGCGTTTTTCAATCGTTTTATCTGGAAATGTGCATTCTGAATGAAAATCGATTGATGTCGAACTGTAGGCCTGACACGTGCAACTTGGAAGAAAACACTGAATGCTTTAAGAAATAATAATTTGCTCATATTGAATCACTCATCGCAGCAATTGTGAAGATCAACATACAAATTTAGACCTTGACTACGTGTATGAGTTGAAAAAAGCTTGTAAACTGGCATTAAACGGTAAATTATCAGCATGTAAATATTGCAATTTTCCGTGAATGTGGCTGACATGCTTTTCATTCTAGCGGAATAACATTGGACTTCATTATGGATATTTTTATCATTATTTGATAGAATGGATTACAGATAATACTTTTCTATGAAGTTAATGATTTGAATACATCTACTTTACTCTATTGTTAGTAACATCAGTAATATTTCATTTGTGTGGTAACAACATTAATATATTATTTCGGCTCAATGTTGTTTATTCTTTACTTTGTAGAAGTTGTGCTTCATCCGTTTCTCAATTCATATCTGCAATATTGATTCGCTTCGATCAAAATTTCTACGATTTGGAAAGCTACAAAATTAAGTTTCGTTTTAAAATTTCAAATTGATTTTAACTGTGTGATGCGGATAAAAACGTTAATGTCCTTCCGTCTTGACAGTTGTTTTCATTTACTGTTGGCCTTGGTGCACAGATACTTGACAGCAGGCGCTCGTGAGTATTAGGGT
Organism: Haliclystus octoradiatus; assembly: GCA_916610825.1. Lineage (NCBI taxonomy): Eukaryota > Metazoa > Cnidaria > Staurozoa > Stauromedusae > Haliclystidae > Haliclystus > Haliclystus octoradiatus. The sequence continues at coordinate 12,752,624 of OU744453.1, forward strand.
CAGAATTTTCTTAATGCATCACTTTATTCACATAAATTTTACAAGGCCCAGATGAGCGCAGCGAAATAGTGGGCGTTATGGAGCTAGGCTATTCCAATCTGGCCAGTCTTCATGATTTAGCCTCAGTTACCCGAGTCTGTGTTAAATTTTTTGTGTGTCATGTGCACTTTTAGCCTAAGTCTATGTTGCATTCTTGAATATACTTTAATCAAATACAGTGAAGCCTAAAAACTGAAATCAAAATAATATTCCCAATTAATGGCCTCATCGCACATTTGTTAGTAAAATCCAAACCGGAAAACGCGATCATCTTGACTGTATTTAGCCCCGTGAGAATACTTGATCTGGCATTTGGATACTCACAAAATGTTTCTTTTCCAATTCTGACTTTGATCATAAATAATTCTATCCCAGCACCGATTCCGAAGAATAAAGGCAGGTATTTATAAGCTCCTACTTTAGCTAAGACGCCCATCAGCGAGAGAAAGAGACCATCGGCATCCGCATCAGTGATTTAAGGTTGCTAAGTGTAGTCACTGGGAAATAAATGCTACAAAATAGGGTAAACAGAATATTCAACAGGCTGCATGGAGTCATGCGCAGTAGCACCCTGTCCCGTCTGATATTTTGGCCACATCTGAATTAAATCTGAATCTCGCACGATTGACTGTACTTCGGTTTGATTTGTATTTCAAACTCAACTTGACTTTGAGATTTCTGATGGCGGCCAGAAAATGGTGGTCTTGTCCGAATGTAATGAGATTAAAGTTTCAAAATAACAGCTTTCGACAATAGTCATCGTCATATAATATAATTTGTGTGGATACAAAGTTCTTATCCTGGTCATCGTAAAATTCCAGTACAGTTGATGTAACACTTATCAATTATTTGCACGTCTACGTTGTTACTTATCAACGAACAGTCTAACAGAGACAGAGTACACGGTGTATTTTTAAATAGCTAATATTGAATATTGGACAGGGTAAGGGAAGATATTTGAAAAATTAACATGAAATATGGTGTAATCTAACTCAGCTTTGAATAGCAAGATTTGATAATATCAATATAACATCAAAACATGAATAAATTGTACACATAGAATAGGCTAGTCTATATTTTCTAAAGTCATTGCTCGTAGACTAGGCACCTTCAAATCATAGTCTATAACCTACATTAATCAGAAAAGTAGGGGAAGGAGCTCACTCAATCAAGTAAGGGCCAAGGTACTAACTGATGATAGATAGGCTTAGTGATCCACTGTCTTTGATCTGATATAGTATTTATTAAATTACAAAAAAGCTAACATTAATGAGCGACTATTATGGAAGAGCTTTTGGTCTCCACTACACACAGTATCTCAATTCAGTTGAAAACTAATAGTTATTGTTTTTAAAAACAACTTATCTGAAATAGTAAACAAACTTATCTATTTGTATTGTAGACTTTGCAACACTGAGCCAGAGTAAATGTTTGTAATATTGTTTAAAATCATAGAAATGTAGGCTACTTGCAGAACAAAATCCTCTGATCAAGTGTTCCACCGTGGATATAGCACAGCTAATAAATGGATTCTTAACCACTTGCAGAAACAGGGCAATTGTGGCATTTGGGACGATTACTTTGTCATAATCCTTTACACCTTGCCTATAATAATTATTAATTAATATGTATCAACATGTGTGTATATGCATCAACATGAGATACTTATACACAACAACTAACTAATGGACAATCTACAAGATTATAGGCTAAGCTAATTTTTGATTTATAAAGGGTAGGCCCCTACAAAGTTGAAAGAGACAGCATTCTGAGGTGATCGGTCAAGATAATTAAAATTTAAGCAACATCGGTAATCTTCATCAGGATATCTCGTGATATTAAACTACCTCCTAGAAAATTATGTTAGACATACGGGAGTCTGAGAGCTCGACTGTACGCGGACATATGTTTTGTAGATTATGCCTAGTAATCAGCAAAGAGAAATGTTAACTTTTCAATAGCAAATACCCCCCTAACATGCCTTGGCAGAAATCATGAAACAATAGAGGGATGGTTTATATTTCGTGTAGGGCCTATTTCTGTGTGTGTACTTTTTTACTAAAAACATCATCATACATTTATGAAAATTGATGTTCTTCAATCAAATATCAAAATAATGAGTTGAAGTTTAGAAATAGGCTAGATACAGTTGAAATCTGTGTATAGCAGCCAGCTATGAGAGGTAGATAAATTGATCAATGTAGACTGGCAGCTCAATTGTAGAGTGCATGTAGTCCCTGTGGGAGACCGGGGTTTGATTCCTCATCGCCTCACAAAATGTATTTTTTTTCTATACGTACCAGTAACTTTCATGTAATAGAGCTCATTGTAATTTCAATTAGTTGATTATAAATTTGACTGCTGTTCAGACATTCATTCCCATGCAAACAAGCTTGAAGCTTATGTGGTTAAATTCAAATTGTAAACTGCGAAGTGAAACAAAATTATCCCATCACACCATTATATGCAGGTGGCCTTTATATGCAGGGTTGATTAGATAGAAAATACTATTTCAGACATACCAAGAGTGACCACTGTAGACGGGTGGCTGCTGCATAGAGGTGACCACTATGAATTATGGCAAAGGAGCATGTGGCCATTGTTTTCAAATTAATTTTAATAAGACTAGGCGTTTGGCGTGGCCCTGGAATACTGTAGCAGAAAAAGCTACATGGGTGCAACCCTGGGCAGCACAATGCTGTACCAAAACCTTTGAAGCCATTGTTACTCGAGTCTTGTAGCTAATCTGTCTCCCCTACTACCTTCTTTTAAGTCACTTCAGAATCAATCAAATGCATTTCTAATTTTGTACCGATTTTGTCTGAAACTCTCCTCTTACATCCCCTCTGAGTTTTGAATCTCTCTCTTGTCACGTGGGTATTTTCAGTGTGCGTTGTTCAAGGTAGTCAAATTAGACCTATTCACAAATATATTCATAAACAGGATAACAATAATTATGGAGCAATTTCTCTTTGCCTTTATTGTTGAACTTAATTGAATTCATTTAACAACTATCAATTTACCAATCATGAATTAGAAAACGTTCCTGCACAACAGTAGTAGGTTTCACTTGATGTTTACATCTAGAAACAAGAAAGATTTTGTTTGATGCCTTTGTTTTCCATCATTTCGAAACTGTGCTGACGTCTGGGAGAACCAACAGTATGCAAAAACACCTTGATTGCCTACATAATCTACTGAACAAGGATACATGGCATTGGTGTCATTTATATTATCGATGATTAGAAATAAAGTATACGCTAAGTAAAGCTCGTGCTCAAGAATGTTTAAAGAACGTGCCTATTTAACTTGCGCTAGTGCAAGTTTTCCCGTCTGTTTTGATCCTCTCACAAGGCCCATGGCTGCCACCTAGTCTGCTGGTCTTAGGTTAATCCGTAAAAGTATACGCAAAATGCAGGCTGTGATAACAGTTCTTGAACTTTGAATGGACCAACAAATATTCATGAATTGTTCATGAAAAACAGGCCATTTAACCAGATATAGCTACGTTCAGCCCAAACTATCAAGGGTGTAAAAATTGTCAGTAAGAAGAATTGAAAGCAGCACAAAAATAAGTGTATAGTATGAAGATCAGTATGTAAAGTACTGCACTTTGAAAAGTTGAAACGACTCAACGCAACAGTTATTCTAATGTTTCTTGAAAGGCCTATTCAAATTGAAAAACTATATTTAAAATAACTTCTCAGAAAAGTGACTACTGCCCAGAATGTGTAAAACAGGCTTGTATTTAAGGTTCATGAATAGTTCATGAACTCAACAAATTTTTCGTAGGGGAATAGGCCTACTTATTTGCGTAGCACCAACCAAAGATATATCTATGTGAAAATCATATGATGATAATTAATGAAATATTTTGTAATAATAAAATAAAATAAAATCTAAAAGAAACGTTCTTAAAAGCATCAGGACCAAATTTCTGAGTAATGAAGAAATCATACCCTCTATAATATAAACTTTGTAATAGAACCTACATTAATCATACTATCACAGAGTCATATCTGACAGGTATAATTCAAGTGAACAACCTTCAACCTTTTTGGCTGTGTTTAAAATCAAACCCACAACGAAAGTTAAACTAAAGTGACAATATTGTCAATTACGAATAAGAAAATATAATAATTAAAGAATTTGACCATTCCAAAAGTACATATATATGTTAGTTATGAACAGGGATGTTAGTAACGATTACAAAAGTAACGACGTTACTTGTAATCGTTACTTTTTAGTAACTTCTACTTGTAACTAGTTACTTTTCTGTAAAAGTAACTTCTACTTGTAACTAGTTACATTTAGGATTAAAAATAAAGTAACGATTACTCGTTACTTTTTCACTACATTTTCGCTTTCTTCCGTTACTTTTTTCACGAAAGAGTGCTGATAGTTAGCAGCTTCTCGATCGCTATTGTGTTTTAATTAGTCAAAATCTTTTGTTCTCATTGTTACCATCCAAGAACAATAAAAACACAGACAAAAAGTTCCCAACAACTGCAGGAAATCCTGTTACAGATTTGGAAGTCAAGAAAATTACATTTAGGGAAGTAACATTCTGTTATAGAATCTGTTTTTCCGAGTTTATGATATTCAAGTGATTCAACGTCAACAAGCGTTTCATGTCTGATATGTCTGTTCGATCAATTAATTGTCATAGCAACCAAGCCTGAAATAGAACTAATGGCGCGTAACTTGAGATCTTCTTTGTTATGGAAATTAGGGGGATCGCCTAGACCATTCAAACACGCAAAAAACGTCGCTGTGAAATAGTCGTCGGGTGTCTGTTTTCGTATATATATTGTCAACAAGAACATTTGATTAATTAACAAATTAAAATACAGAAATATTATTTGAATACTTCATATATGTCTCATTGCTTCTGTTGGATATTTTTGGACTTATTTAGAAAAAGTAACGGGAAAAGTAACTGTAACTAGTTACTTTCGAATTAAAAGTAACTTGTAACTTGTAATCGTTACTTTTTCTGAAAAGTAACGTCTGATAGCAGGGGCGGATGCAGCTGAAAATCTGACTGGTGCTGAAAGGGGACAATAAAGGGGCGAAGCCCCGTCATCTAGGGGGGTCCGGGGGTATGCCCCCCCGGAAAAATTTTGGTATTCAAAAGCTATTGAAGGGCTGTGACACCACTTTCGTAACTCCATCAGCAATATTTCAACGTAATTATAAAGCTTACATGATCAAATATTACACCATCAAATAAATAAACACAATAAAAAACACAGAAAAAATTAAAAATGTATTTTATTCACCTTGTGCTTAAATAGATATGCATGCACTCAGACAGGCTATACAGTATACATTATGAATGAAACGTTTTAAATGCGAAATAATTAACAACTACTTAAATTCAAATAAACTATTTAGACATCATAATCAGTAGTAATAATTGTAAAACAAAAAGTTATATAAATCTTCTGATGTTTAAAATTGTAATTATTACATCCAGTTGTAAAAGGTTTTGAATGCATGTACACAAATGAATTATAGGGGCAATCCGTCAACATCAATAGACGTTCTACAAAAAAGGAATGGAAAACAGATGTATTTTCCCTGTCACTAGACATCAGCAAGACAGCAAGCCTACCCTGAGCTGGGTCTACCAACAGGCGACAGCGGAGCAAATGGAAGGGTTTGCAGCCAATCATTATTCATTCAGGCTGGAATTATGTCAATGTGTTATCGTAAGATCATCTGAATATGTGTGCTGAAACTAAATGGACATAATGATACAATAATTTATTAGGCCTGTAGAAGTAGGCCTATTTATCAGGCCTTATAGACCTTTGTTGGAAACGAGAAGAGGATCCACAACCAAAATATGTAAATACAGATCTCAAACATACGGTAGTCGGCTACAATAAAATATTGAAACCAGTGAATTTAAAGCCAAAATAAAGACTACTAACTTATCTACTAACCTCTTGTGATAATGCATGCAATAGCGCTTCCAATTTTTGATAGGAAAATGAGTTCTTCTTGCAATTCTGCGAATTTTATTTACATTTCTCAAACTTCTTGTTTCCTTGTGCTGATTTTTTACATTGAAAGGTTGATAATAAGTCTTGAATCAGCTAGCTTTTGTCGACTGGAACTTTCTTCTTTAAATTACATGTTAAATTGTCAATATAGAGCAGATTCTGTAATAACGCAGCAAGATAATGTTAAGCTTTCCTAGACGCCATGCTTGCAAAAGTGGAAGGCATAACAACTTGACTTGATTAGACTTGATAAGTTAACACGAAGTTGAGAACAACACAGTCGGACTTAGTATTGTACATGATTACTTGACGTCATTCTAATTCTAGCATTAAAAAAAGCAATGAAGGTGCTCACTGGTGCTCACTGGTGCTCAAATTCCTGAGATTCCTAATTTAGAGAATATGATTGGTTGAAACGATTGGGCGAAAGCGAGAATGGAATGTTGATTGTTCTGACTGGTGCTCAAAGACGACATACGATTGGCTTTTAGATTTCCAGGGGTGCTCAGCCCTTGTTGCTGATTGGAAGATTGCTTTGAATCATTGACCCAATGAAATCGTTCACTGAGAGAGTTCGGGACTGCTATCAGCAGCAGAATATGGCAAACGCAAAAATAACTTAAATCCTTCCGTTTCTATGGCAATATCAAATTACGTCATTGCGGCAACATCACAGCTTTGAAAATCTGACTGGTGCTCAAGCACCTTTTGCCCCCCCTTGGATCCGCGCCTGTCTGATAGTAACTAGTTACTTTCTCGCCCAAGTAACGGTAACTGTAACTAGATACTTTTAAAAAGTAACTTTAACATCTCTGGTTATGAATAACAAATTTAACCTCTGAAAGTTTTGAGCCTCATTTATTTTGCACCTGCATATTAAAGATGTGCGAATCCAATCAGATTGGATCGCATCCAGGTAGTGATATTTTAGGTCTTTGGATTGGGTAAAATTTGTATTTATTGATTCCAGATGATTTTGGATTTTGAAACTTGGAAGAGTATTTGTCCTTTGTAGCGATTAATCAATGTGTCCTAGTTTCCTCTCAACTGACCGCTTCTTGTAGCCTACATATAGCGACATTCATGTTCCACTCTCTAGTATTCCACTCTCTAGTACATCAATTACACGTTTGATGTGAAATGAATTATACAATTTCTTCAAGGAAATGATCAAGATTATTGATTCATTGTACGTATTGTATTATCATTTTGATGTGCTGTATGTGACTGTCTCATGTCAGCACCCTATATAATTCCTGTAATCTATCTATGTTGTCTATGTGTAGATTGAATAATAAATTAGATACAGTTTAGCCTTCATTGTGCTCACTATCCATTGGGTCTCGAATATCAATTAGTTGTTGTTATAGCAAAGCCAGCTATACGATATACAGTGATAGTATGTCACATTTATTCATGCTGGTATTTATTATTGCTGTGTGGTAGTTTTGTATTTTATCACAGTAGTAGTAACTAAGTGTCTAACGCAGAATATCCAGCATCAAGTTAACAGATATCTGATTAAAGCGCCTGAGACTGTATCAAGCAATCACCCATAAATTTATACATTAAAAACTTGGATTAGTTTACATTATTTAAAAATTATTTGCTTCGAATCGGATTATATTTATAATTGGCATATTGCTTCAAATCGGATTGGAATCGGATCATTACAACATTCATACCCGTAATCAATTTTGTGTAAATTCGATCTGATGCACACTTCAATGCGTATGGTCTTGCTTCAAGAGGACATGAACATATATACTGGCTCTTGCTATCATTGAACTATACTACAGTTACGCCTACTTGTAGTTTTTAAAATTGAAATTAATTGATTAAAAGCCTATCGTTCACTCATGCATTTGTAAATATTTACATTGTTTTATGGAATTCAGATAATTGATATTTTCTGAATTGATTAATACTGCACGCTGTTAGTTTTGAAGCTTCAATATAATTGTTTATGGTATGACGACTTTCAGCGCAATACACTGCAACTGACTTGTTTCAGTCAAAACTCTGTGGCTTGGTAGAGATTTTATTGATAAGAAGTACTATATTAACATATCATATCATAACTAACATTTTGAAATATATTGAGTGTTTGAGAATTATTAAGATTTAAAAAATCAATTTCTTATTCAATGAATTGATTAATACATGTATATATGATAATCATATCATAGACAGTGGATCACTAAGCCTCACTATCATTAATTATTACCGCAGCTGATTGAGTGAGCTCCTTTCCTTACGTTCCTGATTAATGTAGGTTATAGACTATGATTTGAAGGTAGGCTAGTCTATGATCAATGACTTTAGAAAATATAGACTAGCCTATTCTATGTGTAGGCCTACAATCTATTCGTGTTTTGATGTTATATTGATATTATCATATCTTACTATTCAAAGCTGAATTAGATTACACCATACTTTATGTTAATTTTTCAAATATCTTCCCTTACCCTGTCCAATATTCAATATTAGCTATTTAAAAATACACCGTGTACTCTGTCTCTGTTAGACTGTTCGTTGATAAGTAACAACGTAGACGTGAAAATAATTGATAAATATTACATCAACTGTACTGGAATTTTACGATGACCAGGATAAGAACTTTGTATCCACACAAATTATATTATATGACAATGACTATTGTCAAAAGCTGTTATTTTGAAACTTTAATCTCATTACTTTCGGACAAGACCGCCATTTTTCTGGCCGCCATCAGAAATCTCAAAGTCAAGTTGAGTTTGAAATACAAATCAAACCGCAGTACAGTCAATCGTGCGAGATTCAGATTTAATTCAGATGTGGACAAAATATCAGACGGGACAGGATGCTATTGCGCATGACTCCATGCAGCCTGTTGAATTTTCTGTTTACCACAAAATAGCTGCCATATTGATAATGAAATAAACCGGGAAAGTATTCTTATTACTGGGTACGAGAGTTTGAAATGTTAATCAAACCATCAGATCTCAACTACTCAAAATAATTTGATTTTGTGGAAACCCTGTCATTAAATTTTTACCAATCAACAAGATCAACTAAGCATTTCATAAAACTATAAAGTTTTTCCCTAAAGTCTTGTCATAAAATAAACATAAACAATAGTCAAATCCACGCCTAGGTTTACAACTCTATGTAGAGTACGCTCAAAAAGGGCCTCTACGTTCTAATTCTAACCACCGTACCATGAACAACTATAACAATCCTGAGCCCATACAGTATGTATTACGTGACTCGGAGTTTAACAAACCTATAGAATTCATGTCTCTGATAGAACTCCGTGGTTAAACAATTAAGTACTGACAGTACTGTAGCTATGTTTCCTTTTCTTCGATTTAATTCGGCATATAAACTGAATAACAGTTCGCTATTCCAAACGAATGAACTATGTACATCTACAAATATTGCACCACCGCAGAAGTATAAAGTTTAGACTGTCGCAGTGTTATTGCTTTGTAACAATATAATTCTATTCGTATGACTAAGAGAGCGTTATATTTCGATTGAACCAGATGGCACTTGATTGATAACTCAATTGTTATGAAGCGACGCAAAACGCGAACAATCGACAAGTGGCGAAATGGAATTGAACAAAACATCTCCAAAATTGTAAGATTGTAGTTACATCACTCAAAACAATCCTTGAACAGACAGCCTGACGATTAATACGCCTATTCGTCGCTTTATATCTTGTTACGTGTCTAATTTTTACTGTAAAATCCTGTGAAAACAGAAATGTGTTGCTACGAAAAAGGACCATATGTAAATCTTTGACAGCGGCGATATTCTCTTACTAAGATCCATATTAGAATATTCAGAATTAGACTAAACGCTCTGGTTTTATATCGCTGAGAAACTTCCCTAGAAAAATGGCGCAAGAAAGCAACCGTGAGAATCACAAGCGTAAAAATATCGTCTCTAGTGTTTACAGTCACATGACTCGGTAATGTCAACATATTAGGAGGTAGAAACAAATTTCTAGAATTGATTTACAAACAATTTTATTACCTATGCAAGATTTATACCAGCTTTAGATATTTAATAAATTATTGAAATATCTCCATAGCATTAATTTTAATGTTTCAACTCCTTTGCCTTATAAATTAAATTGTTTTTTATCACAACATATCATACGTTGGGAGCCCCCTGTTTGTTATAGAACGGACATGGTCTGATGACGCTACGCACCTGCGCACTATCATTCTCTCTCGACTTCCTGATGGTCTCAGCAACTCAACCGAGGATCCAACGACAAACGCAAACGTATAAGACTACGTTAGTAATATCAAACGAAAAGAAAGGACGCCAAAACTTACTTGTTTTGACCCTGTTTATTGATCGTTACCACTGAATCGATGTGAACTTGTGATAAGTTACTCATAGTTCTGAGTACATTAATGTTTTCTACTACTATTATTCGACCATATTAGTTGTTGCCAACGTGGTCACCACACCATTGTTTTGGTTCACATCGTGGGATTTCTTACTCCCTCTGGGAACTTGTCAGCACAGTTTATACCAAATTGGTGAAGATTTCTACTGTAAATACTCGTGGTAGTATCTCTGGAAGCGTTGATCTACTTGAAGGTACGTTCAGTAGCTGTTAGGCCTATTTACTTATTGTATTATATCTTCGACTGACGAACTATGTATAACGAAAACTTTTTCCATTTAGTTGTACTCTGAGTAGTCAAGAATAAGGTTAGGAGTTATCTGTGCAATCGGGTTCTCAAGCTTGTATCAACCTACATCTCTAGCTGAAAATTCAAATATATTCTAGAATAAAGAACAATAAAATGTGTACACTGCATTGTAGTTCGACTGCAAGATCGACTGTATGTGGCTGTAAATTGGTTTTATTTTGAAAAATTAGATTAGTTTTCGAATTTTTGAGTTATAATACCCGAATCATATACAGTTAATTAATTTGGTTATTAAACTTTGCAAATAGTCAAGGTCTTGTGGAAAAATGATTCAGAGCTAATGTCCTAATATTCGTTGTCAAAATATCCCTAGCAATTCAAATAAGTTCGTTGTGATTCAGCTGTCGTACCATAAGCTTTTTTACGTTCCATCATCGTGACTGTATATTATAAGAATTCGTTGCATGTCCTGCAAACAATCTTGAATATATGAAATGAAACTCATTCAGAATTAGCATCAAATCAAATACTAAATTTATCTATGTTGCTTATGGCAAGCTACGTTAATTTGGTTGCCCGCGTCTAGAAATGAATATTTTCTCAAATTTTGTAATGGTTTTCGACGTTAAGAATCTTCATTTGAGAGGCAGATTCTGCTAGATTTTGAATTTTTCCTTTATTTGCTATTTTACAAAGATATAGTGTATTCGTTTTTAAATGTCTATATTTTGTAGTGCACATTCTCAACCATTTATGTGGCCTACCTTATTGCAAACCTTCTAAATTTTATGTCAAAGCGAATGCTAATTCGCTCAAAACGAATGTAATTTCGTTAAATTGGAGTTGATCTGTCTATCAAATGTTACCCTATGTTTAACCAACTTTGAGCTTGGAAATTTTCGGGTGATGATGTTGTTTCTGTTCTGCTTAGCTAATGAGTTTATTATTGGGTTGTGTACGACTTTTCTCACTGTTTTCGTTCGTACTTCTACGCTTTTCAAGATGGCGTCATTTGAAATTATGATTCAGCGCCACTTTTTGCATATTGTCATAAACATAGTTATATTGATATCTCGTTCATTAAAACATTTTCCTAATGTAGCTTTACTTTTTAGAATGGCAATAATGGTTAATTTCACGTTTAGACTGTACAAAATACGTTTTTTTTTAAACTCCCATTTTTCTGCCACGCACTGCTGGCGCTTCATCATCAGAGGCGTGACGAGCTCGAGCTCTAACACAATGTGTCCTTCGACAAAACTTTTCATGTACATTATTGTTATTTATATAAACTCTGTTTGAGACGTGTATTTGAGAGATTTGGTCGAGAAGATTTGTCCAACACGCCCTAATCTGAATTGTTAATATTTTTAGTTAATGTGAACTATTTCTAGTTTCTACATCGACGAAATTATGTTCGTCTGAATTCAGTAGGAACGTGTTTACTTTGAAGGCTTTCGTTTGCGTTGAACAAAAGTCTTGGCCTTAACAATTCGTATGAGAAACCATCCGGTTTTGTAAAAAAATAATCTCTTTATACAGTAAGCAGCTCGTATTTCGCTGTTGTTTGGAGGACATCGTTGCTACGAAAGCCAAAACAGTACTGGTGCCGTTCTCCCAACCAATAACGGCTTGGCGTCGTAAATTTCAAATTGGAAATGATTTGTAATTCCCATTGCTACCATGAAGCCGTTCCTGGCACCTGCCTGGTCAATAAGAGTCTGCTATTCTTAACTTTTATAGCATAAGGCCTACCTGAAATAATTTTACATTTCTAATCAATAAAGTTTCAGAAGTAAATGTTGAAATTTAGAAATGTTAATCATCTGATAAATTGCTATAGGCTACGAGTATTCCACGATTGGCTATTACGTCGAAAAGTTTTATGTCGAAAAGTTTAACGTCGAAAATTTAACGTCGAAAAAAATAAACCGCAAAAATGGATGTTTAATGTCGAAAAGCGGTTTTATTGCCATTTTATTTTTCTGCGTTTTTTTTCTGCGTTTTTTAATTGTGCTGTTAAAGTGGGAATAATCCCCCAGACTATCTTTACATATGTAGTAGAACTCGACGTGAAAAAAACAATGGCGTAATTTTTTTTTGATCTGGAAATTATTTCTTGGTAAAAAATGCCTTCAAAGTGGTGTTTTGACCAAATGTCGCTTAGGAAAGAAAAGGGATTGGATATAGCTTTATGACGACAAAGTCACAAGTCGTGCGGTTTTTCTAATAGACTTTAGATCGAATTAATCACGCGATGTTGCGTTTGAGATGGCGTAGCTCTGTAACGGCAATCTATTTTTCTCTCTCACAAAACTGAGGTAAGGAAGAACATATAAACTCAAGAGTAGCAAAATTCCAGATGATTTAATGATTTTGAAGTTTACGAATTTGAAGAAAATAAAAATCAGAAAATGTTTCATTCGTAGCACGTGTTATACAGATTATATTTTAACATATCATTCTCACACATATTTAACACATATCAAAAGATTCTCTGGTGACCCACAATAGCTAGATAATTAGAATTTATTGTTGTAAGCATGAGTCTGAACTGATAATGGAGTATTCTTTTGAGGGTAAAAATCATAACGTATGGCGGGAAACGCTATAAGAACACCATAACCATTAATTTTATAGTCCTCTTTTCACAGAAACGAAATCTGCTCATCTGATTTATTTCGTCTCTGTAGAAAGGTATTTTGTGCAAAGTATAGCTTCTGCACTGTACATTACCACATCCTATAAACTACAGATTGTGATATGAATGATGCTAACATGTTCTACTTTCTAGCCAAAGGAATGAATACTAGACTGGTAACACAATTTGGTGGCGTATGTATAATCAGGAACGAGACTTCACATTGCAAAACCCTAATTTTGTTAATCAGATAACGTTGGTAGAGAGGATAACAATTTATGCAATGAAGATATACCGCAAAACCGAAAAAATGATAGAATATGCATAACCGTAGTTCTGGTATACGGCTGTAAACTTGAATAAGAACGTCCAAGCCCTCATATCATTGTTGTACTATTTTCCGATATTTTATAGAATTTTAGAGTGTAATGTACTGAAGAATTTTCAATCGTTTTACAATAATTGAATGCTTAGTGAATGAATGATGAACACTTTGTTAGACTATTGAGTATAATATATCTATCTACAGTCGTATAAACTATACGATTACATGGTTAAAGAATTACTAGACAAACATCAATTTCAACTTAAACTTTGAAATGATAATTGAAAAATGTCTACTTAATAACTTAGTAATACTTAAAGAAATCCGAAAAAGTACAATTAATACTTTGCAGTACCAACTATTTCGAAAGAAAAGTCGTCTGTGCAAGCCTGTGCAAATCGAGTCAGTTTACATTCACATTTAGATCAAGAAAAGGACATCTTGTAGAAATATTTAATCAAGAACAAATTTTCAGATAGAGTTAAAAATAGTTATAACTTATTTATATAGCGTAGGATAAAGCTATTTCGAAGGGCACGTGTCTAATTAAGATTTGAAGAAGTACTGCGGTCACACAGAATACGTAACTAATATGTATCACTAGACTAGTCACAAAGGAACACTCGCACCGCCTGACATTTGTGTTTATCCGCAATCTATATCAGATTCTTTGTAAAGGTTTACTTGACATGAATTTCATGATGGTATATGCGATAAAAAACACACAATAATTGGCGCAACAGTTTCGATTTAATCTAAAATCATCTTCAGGCAATGTAAAAAGATAGAGTTAAAAAGTTACATGAATATTTATATAAAAATCTAATTAATTTGTCTATTGAATTTATCGGAACGGTATTATACTTTTTAACAATGGCAAACAATAATTACATGAGAGATATTTTAGCACAAGAACTAATTACGAATATACGATACAAACACGGTGAAATAACAGTTACAATTAAAAATAGTTTAACAGCGGCAAAATGCTCTTTGGTATTATTCTTCCATTTTCTGTATTTCTTCCGGTCGTTGTTTAATATATTGCCGACCTGAGTGGTCGACATGACAGCATCGCGCATGTCACACAAGATAACAACAGTTAGATTTAGCGTAACTATGAATATGGAATAGTAATAGTTTAGAACAAATTGACAAACAGAAAAACTAAGTACGGATATACTATAAGACAGATACAATGAAATAATTATTACAACCAAAAACAAATAATCCAAAATCCATTCATCAATGGCAAAATGTTCTATCAGATTGATTACCAACTTTCTGTATTTCCTCTGGTCGTTGTTGAAAAAATTGCCGACCTGATTGGCCGACATGACAGCATCGCGCATGTCACACAAGATAACAACAGTTAGATATAACGTAACTATGAAAGTTAATTCAAAATCTTTTAGGCCACATTGACACCAAATAAATCGATGAGGTATTCCCTCCGGTCTGTAAATATACCATATCATTGAAACTCCAAATAAAAACAACAAAATAATCTTCGTACAACATCCAAAAAATAAGTAAAATATATACGACGACAACATTTATATCTCCAGATGTAATTGATAATGAATTGCCACACCTCCCAAGTCACTTAGAAAAGTGTAGCTGGCTATCGCGATTAATAAATGTCTTCGTAAAGGTTTAGTTGACATGAATTTCATGATGGTATTTGCGATAAAAAACACACAATAATTGGCGCAACAGTTTCGATTTAATCTAAAATCATCTTCAGGCAATGGGAAAAGAGAGAGTTAAAAAGTTACATGAATATTTATATAAAAATCTAATTAATTTATCTATTGAATTTATCGGAATGGTATTATACTTTTTAACAATGGCAAACAATAATTACAGGAGAGATATTTTAGCACAAGAACTAATTACGAATATACGATACAAACACGGTGAAATAACAGTTACAATCAAAAATAGTTTAACAGCGGCAAAATGCTCTTTGGTATTGTTCTTCCATTTTCTGTATTTCTTCTGGTCGTTGTTTAATATATTGCCGACCTGAGTGGTCGACATGACAGCATCGCGCATGTCACACAAGACAATAGACAAATTAATTAGATTTTTATATAAATATTCATGTAACTTTTTAACTCTCTCTTTTCACATTGCCTGAAGATGATTTTAGATTAAATCGAAACTGTTGCGCCAATTATTGTGTTTTTTATCGCATATACCATCATATATATCAGATTCATCGCGCTTAATGACGCTACGAGAAATTATTTCGACTGAGCGTTGCAATAGATTTTATTCTGCTCCTGTAATCACAAATTGCATCTTTTTACGTAATTCGGGAGTGTATATGTTTGTTCATGGCTCAGCCTTGTCAGAAATTTTTGTTATGTGACCTCTCGGAGCTAGGTCACCTCAAAGATAGCGTCGCGTAATTAGCCCACTCTAAAGTCTGTTAGACAAACCGCACGACTTGTGACTTTGTCGTCATAAAGCTAGATCCAATCCCTTTTTTTCTTAGCGACATTTGGGTCAAAACACCACTTTGAAGGCGTTTTTCACCAAGAAATAATTTCCAGATCGAAAAAAAAATTACGCCACTGTTTTTTTCACGTCGGGATCTACTACATACGTAAAGATAGTCTGGGGGTTTATTCCCACTTTAAAGATAGTGCCGTATAACAGATAATAAATGTGTTAGTAATTATTTCCATTCAAAATACCACGGTTTTTAAATATGAAGAATATTGCCAGCGTGCACCTATCGCAGGGGCGTGCACTAAAAACTTTTTAAATATGAAGAATACTACCAGTCTAGTATTAAATTAAATATGAAGAATACTACCAGCGTGTTCCTGTAGCAGGGCGATGTAGCAGGGCGTGCACTTTAAACTTTTAATAAAATATGAAGTGTATTACCGGCGTGCACTATGGTGGCCCATCGTTGCCATAGCGTTTTTTTTTGAAAAAATTTTTATGCCATGGCCCATTGTTGCCATAGTAAAAAAAAATTTTACCACGTGGCCCATCGTTGCCATAGTCTAATATTTTTAAATGATGGCCCATCGTTGCCATAGCAAAAAAAAATTTACCACGTGGCCCATCGTTGCCATAGTCTAATATTTTTAAATGATGGCCCATCGTTGCCATAGCAAAAAAAATTTTACCACGTGGCCCATTGTTGCCATAGTATAATATTTTTAAATGATGGCCCATCGTTGCCATAGTAAATTGTTTTACTTTTTCATAAAATTTTATTTTCCGAAATCTTATTTTATAGCCATTGGATATAGCAATATTTATATATATATATTACAATATAGCCAATAATGATATATTCTACAATGTTGCAAACAACTCGAAAAATGAGACAGAAACAGCATAAAGGCCCAGAATTCCATTGAAAGTTGGGAGAATAGCTACTAGACAGTCAACATTTTTTGTTAGATTAGCATCAAATAGTCAATTAGCGTCTATAAATTTTTGATAGAATCTGCAGATATCCATACCTATTTAAATACTTGCAACTATTTCAACAGGTGGGATATTAAAATTGTCAACAATATTATTAATAAAATTGAAACCGAGAGCCCAAGAGGTAGGCCAAGCGGAAAACACACATCTTTGAAATTGATATTTATGTCGACCATGTTACATTTTTAGTTGCGCGTCTATACTTTAGGGCAAACTAGCTGTGGGTGTAGAGGCCATACAGTTAATGGCTGTTAACCCGCTAAGCTCTCAATATTGTATAGGCTAGCATCCACATTGTTGCTCAGAATATTGGTTCTATTTTCTAGTTATGCTATAGTTGTATAGGCAATGCCACAATGCATGCTGGTATATGGCGGTTCTCAGTCAGCGTGCTTTTGAACAAATAAATGAATCAAATAAATGAATGGAAAGTTTTTGCTATGCCAGCGCTCAACGTAGCTAGCTACAACAATTTTCTTTAACAATTTAACTTATTATCTTAAAATTGATATATTGACAACTTTTCGAGCCTGGAGTTCCACCCTACTGTTTTAACAGTCTGTCATAGCTAGACCTAGACCTGTTGAAAAGACGTAAGTATATGTGAACTATTATTTCCTGTGAAACAATATAATTGATTAATTGTAACTAGACTATTGAAATATTTAGGTTGGACATATCCAAATCCAAACGTGAATTTGCGAATGTAAGATAATGATGATTGATGACGATGATTTCAGAACTCTCCCGAGAATTATAATTACATATTATTCTTTGACTCCCGATAATTAGTGATCGTAAGTGTATACATCATTTACATTGTATAGCCAAATAAACCATATCATAGCCATAGTCAAATGTAATTACTATACTTCTGTTTAACTTGTACTACACATTCCCATGTTTTTTAGTTATATTGTAACCATATTACATTACATTAAAGATATGAAATAGTGCTCAATCTCAATGTCAGCATTTGACAGAGCTAAATACAACAGAAGGAATCAAAGACAAAACATACACAACATGGCACAGCGTTTTAAATACAAAAATAACTTAATAATAAACATTTAGTTTATGAAAAAGTAAAACAATTTACTATGGCAACGATGGGCCATCATTTAAAAATATTATACTATGGCAACAATGGGCCACGTGGTCAAAATTTTTTTGCTATGGCAACGATGGGCCATCATTTAAAAATATTAGACTATGGCAACGATGGGCCACGTGGTAATTTTTTTTTACTATGGCAACGATGGGCCATCATTTAAAAATATTAGACTATGGCAACGATGGGCCACGTGGTAAAATTTTTTTTTACTATGGCAACAATGGGCCATGGCGTAAAAATTTTATCAAAAAAAAACGCTATGGCAACGATGGGCCACCATAGTGCACCTATCACAGGGGCGTGCACTTAAATACTTTTCATTTCAAAGAGCTTTTTCATCAAGTTATTCATTTTTGACATTAAACTTATCGGGACACAACGCCAACGCGATACAACGCAACAGTAATGCATGAATTTGATTCATTACAAACTCCTGCTAAATAGCTATAATTAAAACTACAGACGAAGGTGTATATATATGTTATCTTTGTTTGGTATCCAATACTATTCATTTTAAAGGGGTTTTTCATCGAGTTATTCATTTTCGACATTAAACTTATCGGGACACGACTCGGTACCTGTACCTATATAGGTGAAAGTTTTATTCTTCGAATGATACATCGTTTTCTATTACATCCTAGAAATTATTTGACATACAACTAATCGATATCGAACGATTATTTAATATAGAACTATTTCATAAATATTTAACAACCTCATGTAAGTTCTTTATTTTATAATCAATTTATATAAAATCAACAAGAGGCTGACAAGGTAAATATGACAACGAAGAGAATAAATATATAAAGTAATTTTATTCTATTTAATTGTAATTAGAGGATATATGATATTGTAACAGGATATACATGTTAACTTAATATAAATTGTTGTTAATAGAAAATCAAAAGTATTGGACACCGTAGAAAAGTAACATATAGATACACCTTCTTATGTAGTTTTAATTATCAATTATAGTTATTTAAGTATAGTTTGTAATGAATCAAATTCATGTGTTATTGTTAGTGATGAAAATCGCATTGTGTGAAAATCGCGTTGTGTCCCGATAGGTTTAATGTCGAAAATGAATAACTTGATTAAAAAACCTTTTAAAATGAAAAGTATTGGACACTGTAGAAAGATACCATAAAGATACACCTTCTTATGTAGTTTTAACTATCAATTATAGTTATTTAAGTATAGTTTGTAATGAATCAAATTCATGTGTTATTGTTAGTGATGAGAATCGCGTTTTGCCCCGACAGGTTTAATGTCGAAAATGAATAACTTGATTAAAAAACCCTTTAAAATGAAAAGTATTGGACACTGTAGAAAGGTAACATATAGATACACCTTCTTATGTAGTTTTAACTATCAATTATAGTTATTTAAGTATAGTTTGTAATGAATCAAATTCATGTGTTATTGTTAGTGATGAAAATCGCGTTCTGCCCCGATAGGTTTAATGTCGAAAATGAATAACTTGATTAAAAAACCCTTTAAAATGAAAAGTATTGGACACTGTAGAAAGGTAACATATAGATACACCTTCTTAGATAGTTTTAACTATCAATTATAGTTATTTAAGTAGAGTTTGTAATGAATCAAATTCATGTGTTATTGTTAGTGATGAAAATCGCGTTATGTGAAAATCGCGTTGTGTCCCGATAGGTTTAATGTCGAAAATGAATAACTTGATTAAAAAACCCTTTAAAATGAAAAGTATTGGACACTGTAGAAAGGTAACATATAGATACACCTTCTTATGTAGTTTTAACTATCAATGATAGTTATTTAAGTATAGTTTGTAATGAATCAAATTCATGTGTTATTGTTAGTGATGAGAATCGCGTTGTGTCCCGATAGGTTTAATGTCGAAAATGAATAACTTGATTAAAAAACCCTTTAAAATTAAAAGTATTGGACACTGTAGAAAGGTAACATATAGATACACCTTCTTATGTAGTTTTAACTATCAATTATAGTTATTTAAGTATAGTTTGTAATGAATCAAATTCATGTGTTATTTGTTAGTGATGAAAATCGCGTTGTGTGAAAATCGCGTTGTGTCCCGATAGGTTTAATGTCGAAAATGAATAACTTGATTAAAAAACCCTTTAAAATGAAAAGTATTAGACAGTGTAGAAACGTAACATATAGATACACCTTCTTATGTAGTTTTAACTATCAATTATAGTTATTTAAGTATAGTTTGTAATGAATCAAATTCATGTGTTATTGTTAGTGATGAAAATCGCGTTGTGTGAAAATCGCGTTGTGTCCCGATAGGTTTAATGTCGAAAATGAATAACTTGATTAAAAAACCCTTTAAAATGAAAAGTATTAGACAGTGTAGAAACGTAACATATAGATACACCTTCTTATGTAGTTTTAACTATCAATTATAGTTATTTAAGTATAGTTTGTAATGAATCAAATTCATGTGTTATTGTTAGTGATGAAAATCGCGTTCTGCCCCGATAGGTTTAATGTCGAAAATGAATAACTTGATTAAAAAACCCTTTAAAATGAAAAGTATTGGACACTGTAGAAAGGTAACATATAGATACACATTCGCATGAAGTAATAACTATCAATTATAGTTAGTTAAGTAGAGTTTGTAATGAATCAAATTCATGTGTTATTGTTAGTGATGCAAATCGCGTTGTGTGAAAATCGCGTTGTGTCCCGATAGGTTTAATGTCGAAAATGAATAACTTGATTAAAAAACCTTTTAAAATGAAAAGTATTGGACACTGTAGAAACGTAATATATAGATATACCTTCTTATGTTGTTTTAATTATCAATTATAGTTATTTAAGTATAGTTTGTAACGAATCAAACTCATGTGTTATTGTTAGTGATGAAAATCGCGTTGTGTCCCGATAGGTTTAATGTCGAAAATGAATAACTTGATTAAAAAACCGTTTAAAATGAAAAATATTGGACACTGTAAAAAGATACCATATAGATACACCTTTTTATGTAGTTTTAACTATCAATTATAGTTATTTAAGTATAGTTTGTAATGAATCAAATTCATGTGTTATTGTTAGTGATGAAAATCGCGTTGTGTCCCGAAAGGTTTAATGTCGAAAATGAATAACTTGATTAAAAAACCCTTTAAAATGAAAAGTATTGGACACTGTAGAAAGGTAACATATAGATACACCTTCTTATGTAGTTTTAACTATCAATTATAGTTATTTAAGTATAGTTTGTAATGAATCAAATTCATGTGTTATTGTTAGTGATGAAAATCGCGTTGTGTGAAAATCGCGTTGTGTCCCGATAGGTTTAATGTCGAAAATGAATAACTTGATTAAAAAACCCTTTAAAATGAAAAGTATTGGACACTGTAGAAAGGTAACATATAGATACACCTTCTTATGTAGTTTTAACTATCAATTATAGTTATTTAAGTATAGTTTGTAATGAATCAAATTCATGTGTTATTGTTAGTGATGAGAATCGCGTTTTGCCCCGACAGGTTTAATGTCGAAAATGAATAACTTGATTAAAAAACCCTTTAAAATGAAAAGTATTGGACACTGTAGAAAGGTAACATATAGATACACCTTCTTATGTAGTTTTAACTATCAATTATAGTTATTTAAGTATATTTTGTAATGAATCAAATTCATGTGTTATTGTTAGTGATGAAAATCGCGTTGTGTGAAAATCGCGTTGTGTCCCGATAGGTTTAATGTCGAAAATGAATAACTTGATTAAAAAACCCTTTAAAATGAAAAGCATTAGACAGTGTAGAAACGTAACATATAGATACACCTTCTTATGTAGTTTTAACTATCAATTATAGTTATTTAAGTACAGTTTGTAATGAATCAAATTCATGTGTTATTGTTAGTGATGAAAATCGCGTTGTGTGAAAATCGCGTTGTGTCCCGATAGGTTTAATGTCGAAAATGAATAACTTGATTAAAAAACCCTTTAAAATGAAAAGTATTAGACAGTGTAGAAACGTAACATATAGATACACCTTCTTATGTAGTTTTAACTATCAATTATAGTTATTTAAGTATAGTTTGTAATGAATCAAATTCATGTGTTATTGTTAGTGATGAAAATCGCGTTCTGCCCCGATAGGTTTAATGTCGAAAATGAATAACTTGATTAAAAAACCCTTTAAAATGAAAAGTATTGGACACTGTAGAAAGGTAACATATAGATACACATTCGCATGAAGTAATAACTATCAATTATAGTTAGTTAAGTAGAGTTTGTAATGAATCAAATTCATGTGTTATTGTTTGTGATGCAAATCGCGTTGTGTCCCGATAGGTTTAATGTCGAAAATGAATAACTTGATTAAAAAACCCTTTAAAATGAAAAGTAAATGACGCTATAGAAACGTATCATTTAGATACACCTTCTTATGCAGTTTTAACTATCAATTATAGTTAGTTAAGTAGAGTTTGTAATGAATCAAATTCATGTGTTATTGTTAGTGATGCAAATCGCGTTGTGTGAAAATCGCGTTGTGTCCCGATATGTTTCATATCGAAAATGAATAGCTTCATGAAAAAACCGTTTAAAATTAAAAGTATACGGAATGTCGCGTTGTTACTTGATAAGTTTAATTTCGAAAACTAAATTTGAGATTGATCAAAAGTTTCTTCGTGAAACATTTCAGAGTGAAAGATAGCAACAAAAAACTACAAATAGATTATTTATTATACCATCGTCAGTTCAAAAGAATAAATATTAATTTACAAATTATTTAATAGGCTATAATGGATTTATAAACTTAACACATTGTAATTGTTATAATACTGCTAGAAATTAAACAATGAAAAAGGAAGGAACCTAGTCAATTACAAATGTGTTATATTTATGCAGTACTTTACAAAAGGAGTCGGGAACGGATAGAGTCACTCTGAGTGCATTGTGAGGTTTTTTATCAAGGATAATTAACATTTCATGTACTACACAGTCGAATTTATTGCTGCATTTTTCTCTACTGAAAATAAATGTTATACTATACAATACTATAAGTTATTAGATATATATTTTTTTTTTTTTGGGGGGGCGGGTGTAACACGGTAATTCCAGCCTCTGCAAAGAACAAAACTTGAAAATTCTCCTAAAATCCAACAAAATACGGTAATTTTTTATTTTTCCAATTCAAAGTTGATTTTTCAAAACTCTCAAATTTGAAAAGGAGACTAAAATCTGAAATTTGCAATTCAATTTTTCTCATCGTAATCGTTTATCGGGGTGAACAATTTAATCCATCGTTTTATCACGTAGTTCTTTGTTTCACTATTACGTTTGACCATGGTTTGACTATTTCTCAAAAATGTAGTGTATTTCCGCAGTATCCTTTTGCCACCGGGATTGTGTCGGTTTAACAGTGGGGAATCTGTCATAACAAAGCGAACAAAGTTAGTGTACGTGTAAATAAGATAAATTCAAATGTAATATAGTTAAAAGTTTCAAGTGCACGCCCCTGCTATATAGGTGCACGTTGGTTTAATAGTCTTCATATTTAATTAAAATTTTGATTGTACCACCATGCGATAGGTACACGCCAGTAATATCCATATGTAAAAAAGATTTTAAGTGCGCGCCCTGCTATATGTGCACGCCGGTACTCTTCTATTCTATTCTATTCTATTCTATATATTTAGTTTTATGTGCACGCCCTGCTATAGGTGCACGCCGGTAATAATCTTCATATTTAAATTCAAGTTTTAAGAGCACGCCCTGCTATAGGTGCACGCCGGTAATATTCTTTATATTTAGTTTGATGTGCACGCCGGTAACATTCTTCAGATTTAAATTTAAGTTTTAAGTGCACGCCCTCCTATAGGTGCCCGCCGGTAATATTCTTTATATTTAGTTTTATGTGCACGCCGGTAACATTCTTCAGATTTAAATTTAAGTTTTAAGTGCACGCCCTCCTATAGGTGCACGCCGGTAATATTCTTTATATTTAGTTTTATGTGCACGCCGGTAACATTCTTCAGATTTAAATTTAAGTTTTAAGTGCACGCCTTCCTATAGGTGCACGCCTGTAATATTCTTTATATTTAGTTTTATGTGCACGCCGGTAACATTCTTCAGATTTAAAGTTAAGTTTTAAGCGCACGCCCTCCTATAGGTGCACGCCGGTAATATTCTTTATATTTAGTTTTATGTGCACGCCGGTAACATTCTTCATATTTAAGTTCAACTTTTAAGTGCACACCCTGCTATAGGTGCACGCCGGTAATATTCTTTATATTTAGTTTTATGTGCACGACGGTAACATTCTTCATATTTAAGTTCAACTTTTAAGTGCACACCCTGCTATAGGTGCACGCCGGTAATATTCTTTATATTTAGTTTTATGTGCACGCCCTGCTATAGGTGCACGCCGGTAATAATCTTCATATTTAAATTCAAGTTTTAAGTGCACGCCCTGCTATAGGTGCACGCCGGTAATATTCTTTATATTTAGTTTCATGTGCACGCCCCTGCTATGTACACGCCGATAATATTCGTATTTAAAAAAGTTTTTAAGTGCACGCCCTGCTATAGGTGCACGCCGGTACTATTCTTTATATTTAGACGATACGATAGGGTGCACGCCGGTAATATTCTTCATATTTAAATTCAAGTTATAAGTGCACGCTCATACGATAAGTGCACTCCGGTAATATTCCTATTTAGTTTCATGTGCACGCCCCTACTATAAGTACACGCCGGTGATATTCTTCATATTTAAATTCAATTTATAAGTGCACGCCCATACGATAGATGCACGCCGGTAATATTATTCATATTTAAAAAAAAATTAAATGCACGCCCATGAGATAGGTGCACGCTCTTAACATTTAAAAACTTTTACGTCCACGCCTCTGTTTTAGGTGCACGCTGTCGATATTTTAGGTTTACGTTTCGTGTAAAATTGCGGTAATTATTTTACTTCCGCGGCAAATCGTGCCGGCTCCTTCTTGTATCTACGTCATTTCGTGCAAAATTGCGGCGACAATTTTTGCCGCGCGGCAAAATCTCGTAGATGCACGTGGAAAAACGTACATTTTGGGATTTATGTCGAAAATTTAACGTCGAAAAAATTTTTTCGACGTTAAACTTTTCGACGTTATAGCGTACAATCGAGTATTCTGCCATTCTCAATCATAAAAGGACCCGGCAGTAATAAGTATTGTCGATTGTGGTTTTTCGACCCTTACATGCGCTTGAATAGTTTCGTTTCTGGTTGGTCGATTGTCATTTGCCATGCTTGTTGTCAAAGGATCGTACCACCTAATCCATCGTTGATTGTCCCAGTTGCTTGGCTGTTTATCAATTTAGTTTTGATCTCTCGTCGCCAGCCGCTCTACGAATGTCATTTGAACCCGAACTGCGCCCGTTTCCAAGTCGTTCTCTTCGAAACGGATTTTCTACTTATTGACTCGTATTTTGTTACTCGCCCTTCCTCGTTCTATAATTTGCCGTGTTTCCGTCCTATCGTACGAGTGTTGTAAATTAAACCTTTGTGTCAGAGATTTGGTCTGATAAATGAACCGCATTTCAATTTTCGTCTCATTTTGTCTAACAAAGCCAATTTCGAAATATCTTGAGGTTAAAATATGTTCTGTAAATCTTCATCTGTCCATGATTTACTTTAGGTGGGCGATGTAACAAATACCGAATCAATACTTCTGTTTGACCGCTTTTCGTTGTTCAAAATAATTTCATTTGTTGTTTGCTTGAAACAAGACAGAAACAGCCGTAAAAATGTGACGATTAAAAATTCAATTCACCATGCATGACGTATTTTCGTTAAGCATGCGTCTAACAATGAACTACCGCTGGTCATTTTTGTACGTGATAATAAAAACGATTTGAATGAAATTTTTGTTTTCTCTCATAATGAGCAATAGTCTATGCCGGTAGTATAAAGCGCCATGAACGATGTGTATTTTACTAGCTCGTTTCCATTTTTGAACAACAATTTGTTGAATATTTCTTACTTTGTTCCGTCTTTGTGTACACTTTTGTATATATTGTCTAGATATAAGCTTTTGTATCTGCAAATTCACTTGAACAAAGCAAAATCCTGTTATTATTAATTTGAATTGAAATTAAATTGTATATTTCAACTTTCACTAGACTGCACAAATCAAACTTCTGCAAATATAGTGATGCGTTAATTTTAATTGAACTTAATTGTAGATTACACAAAAAATACACAAAAATGTGACTGAAATTAAAATGAACTGATTTTAAAAACATAAAAATCTTCAGAGTTTCAACATATTTCAGACTACTCCACATTTGTAAACTCTACCTTCTTGCCTTTTTCTCATTGAAATCCGTTCCGTTACAAATATATATCCTTGAATTCATGCTATTTTAAAATTTGAATTCTTATGCCAACTTTCATGTTCTTAAACTTATATTATTGTATTATACACTGTAATTACACACTACTTTTAGGGATCGAAATTTGACAATATTTTTCCATTGAAAAGGTGGTTTTGCTTTTGAACAAAAAGTTTTTTGAATCCATAATATATTTTCCCGAGCTTGGGTTTGACAGAACAAAAATGGCATCCATAAAATCATGTGAATGGCATTTATCCAATGGGAGCCGACAGTGGCACGTGAAAGAGTGTCCCAACTCCTATAAATAGATGGCTCTGGTAACCTATGCCCAAACAACATAGTCTGTTACCTTGATTAACATAATTTACTAAATTTTGGCACAGTGAAACCTGTATATAGCAGCCAGCTTAAACAGGCCGATAAATTGATCACTATATGCAGGTTGCCTTTATATACAGGTCAATTCAATAGAAAATACTATTTTTGACATTGAATGAGTGACCATTATAGACAGGTGACCACTGTATAGAGGTGGCTGTTGTAGTTAGTTTGACTGTAATTTGAATAATAGATTGATCAATTCATTGGATAGGCCATTTTATACTCACTGATTGTAGTTTGTTCAGCAGTTAACTCGTTTTCTCCTTAGTCTCAATCTGAACTTTGCAGTGTAATCAGTTTGTCTTTGTTCCCAAAGTACTAGTTTAATGTTGGAAATTGTTACATTTATTTCAGCTACCAGAAACCTCTGTGTAGAATCTGTCACCCTGATGTTTTGAAAGAGATTACCTCCTCCTATGATAAAGGTTATTCTTGAAAATGTTAGATGCCGTTCTTATGCATGACAACGCAGGACATGAATGTAGACCTTTTGAGGGAGCTGACAAAGAAGTCATGTAAAGCTGGAAAAGAAGAAATCCAAAACGACCACAAGAAATCATTGCAAATGTAAGTGGGAGCAAAAATTTTAATCAGTCTCCTACTGGCAGGGTTTGATAAAAGTAGGAATCCTGCAATCCTAGATTCTGGAAGGCTAGATCAAATTCAATTTCTTGAAATGTGCTAGGATTCCAGAAGATTTCACATTTTGTTGGGAATTTAACAAATGCATGGTCTGACAAAAGGTTCAGCCTTCTGGAATCCAAGAGGCATGCATTTCAATTTTTTTCTGATTTTATTATTGTTGATGTTTGATCAACAAATCGTTAAAAATATCAATTTTCTGCTGAATTTGCTTTAACCTTCGGAATCTAGTTGTTATTTGTGTATGTATAACTTGTTTTAAGATTTGATATTTGGCAGTCAACATTTAAGAGGTAGTGGTGAAGTCTAGTTAGTTCCTAGAAAGTTTGCATGTTCCATGTGATCAGTTTTATTTAATTTTCTTTTTTTTTGCAGCACCAAGGATATTGATAGTGTGCAGAAAAGTAGCATGGTTTGTTTTGAAAATGGATTTGGGCCGGAACGAAAGCATGGGCATTTTACAGGAGTTAGAAGAAACGTTATTCCATATCCAGTAAGTAAAATTCAGTACAGTCAAACCTGCTATATCGGCAATTGTCACCTGTGTACAGTGACCACCTGTCTATTTTGGTCACTCATGCAATGTTTATAACAGTGTTTTCTATTTGAATCAACCCTGTGTTTAAAGACCATCCGTATATAGTGGTCGGCAGTGTATCTCTCGTAGTCAGCTGTTGTATACATGTTCCTCTGTACAACTGTTTATTATCTTTGGTTCTGATTGTTTCTTGCACCAGTGGCATGTTATCTATTTAAAGTGGAGCATTAAATATTGCAAAATTTTGACATTTTTACACTTGAACAAACAGGAATGCTCAACATAATTCGATCAAGTAAGCTTTGAATTACATATGCTATTCATAAAAACTATTGTTCTGAAATCGCTTACCTACAAAATAATGTTATTACTTATATAGGAAATATGGACAATATATAAAAAAGTGGTATAAAATGTTTACTTACTGAATTTGGTTGTTATTTTGAGTCGACTTATATGTACTTGCACTTTACAGTTATCTGGATTATTTAGCCTGAAGATTAGGTGTCGACTTAAGCTCGGGTCGACTTAATAGTCACTCTAATCCTGTAAATGATAATAGTAACAAAATTAAACTAATTTTTTTCAGGATCATAACTATGGCCAACCGCCTCCAATGACACCCCCTGGACCTTGCAGCCCCGATCCGAATGAGCAAACTGACACTGGTAATGAAGAGGAGGACGAAGAAGGAGTGACACGTTGTATATGGTGAGTACAACAATCGCTGCAATTTGATTGATTAGCTGATAATGCAAGAAATATCAATTTAGAAATGCCAAAGCAGAGAGATGCGGAATCCCAGCTCTTGTTGGACCTTGCTTATGGACTATGGCAAGATTGTAGTCTACAAACTGTAGTTTATTCTAGGGAAAGCTAAAGTTAAATATTTCCCAGTATTTGCCCGATGCTGTTATCTCCTCTATAGTGGTTAAAATGTTGTAATAATGTTTGTTTGTTTTTTCTAGTGGATTTTCACATGACGATGGTTATATGATTTGTTGTGATAAATGCAGGTGAGTCTACGTAATGTCTGATGATAGTAAAGGTGTAACAGACTACCAATTTTGGTTTCGCAATTTTAGGTCTCATTTTATTTTAGGTCCATCATCATTTGATTGAAGTATTGTGTTATTCTGTGGATGTTAAGTTTTTATATTGGCAATTTTCATGTAATTACTTTATTTTATTTTACTGCAGCTCTTGGCAGCACATCGACTGTATGGGTATTCTATCAAATGCTGTACCAGAAAAATATCTTTGTGACAAATGTCAGCCCAGGTATGGAATTATGATACATACTAATCAGTCTTGTAACGCTATTACAACTGTTGTATATATTTGATATTCGATTATTATTGATTCACTTCATACATTTAACACATTACACTTTCTTTAGGACACTTGATGTTGATAGGGCAAAAGCAATTCAAAAGAAAAAGCGAGAGGAAAAGTCAGGTAGGACAGAATCAAAAATTTTCATCAAATCCATTCAATCAAATAAAATTGTATTTTATTCTAATAGAGTCGGTTTCAAATTTGGCTATGCACTGTATCTTTTTCTGTTTATTATTTATTTCTGCTTGACTGTTTTTATCCAACCAGTGTTACAAATTTATCTTCTAAAATAGAGTAATAATGTTGAAATGATGTCTAGTTTGTATGTTGTTCAAATTCCATTCTGACAAAATGTTTAGCCATCCAGAGTCCTAGAATCATTTCAACATTTTCTTCCAATTTTTTTGTTGATGTCTGACCAATAAAATATTAAAAATATCAATTTTCTCCTGAATTTGCTCGAACCTTCCAGGATCTAGATTTTCAGGATTCCTACATTTGTTGGACTCTGGCTACAATAAAAACTACAATTTTAAATATTTTTTCAGCATTTCACTTTCTGTAAATGTGTTCTTTTACAAGTTGATATTAAATGTTTATTTTTTACCAACTGTAGATGATGACGACAGTGACACTGACGATGAGAGTGTTGCATCGTATACTGCTGTATCAAGCACCCCAACACGCATTACATTGACGGCAAACGCATCTTCTAGTAAAAAGAAACCAAAATGGAGATTGCCTGTTAATAGGGTGAGTTGTAGAGAATATGAAGAAAACTGATGTTTTTACGATTAATGTGCAAAACTTACAACACAATATGCAGAAGAAAATGCTGAAATGTTCTAGTATTCCAGAAGGCTAAACCTTTTGTCATTCCCTGTTTGTAGGGGTGCTAATATCAGATATTCAGACTATTCTACAAGACTGGTTTAAGGCAGATGTATAGTAAACACTCACATACAACCCGGAGCTATGAGAGGCACACCATATAATTGGTACATGATATAGCTATCATAGAAACAAAATCATTTAAAAAATTGGAATTGTTCAAGATTGCCACCCGTAACAAAACAGGATAATATTTGCAAGAAAGGCTTCTTTGGATTGTTCGCAAACATTGTTTTGCTGTTTGGAAAAACGTTGGGATTATATTAAATTAAAAATTGAGTCAAATTTTGACAGGAGTTTTTGTTCAATATTCATCCTAGAATGAAGTATCAAATATATGTGTGGAATTAATTGTTTACATTAATACAATATTAGGTAATTTATATATGTTAATTCTTTATTAATGTTTTGATATTTCGTTTCATTAGCTTTCTTTGAACCCAACACAAATTCAAAAGACATCAGCAACATCCACTGCACCACCAAAACTTACTAAAAAGAAAAAGAAGAAATTTGAAAATGGACTTACTGGTATGTAGGCTATGTTTCATTCTTATGCGACTACATTGTTTTATGCTGACAAATAAATTAAGCCATTGGATTCCCAATCTTCATCCTGAACTGTTGAATACCTGTTAGCTTGTGCGTGCGTGCGTGCAACCCGTGTAGATCATTCAGATGATATATGCCTGTCTGCAGCACGATTCCTGAAGGCTTGCATATCCCAAGAATAAAAATAAATCCGAAGAAAAAAAATAAAAACTTTACTTGGGTCTACATTCGTTCAAAAGATCAGACCTTGTCTTCGATTTTTTCATAAGTAAATATTTTAACACAAATCAGGGATTTTCGTGATTGAGTTGATCCCATTTAGAAAACATTATTTACTCTGTTGAACATTAAACATGATTTATTTACAAAATGGAAACACAGATTAGCAAAGTTTCTGCAAAAGGCGGCAACAGCAAGCAATCTACTTCATTTAATCTGGAGTCAACTGACATGCAATTCTTTTTTTCCGTCAGATGGTTTTGTTTCCTTTGTTCTTCTTTCGTTGTTTTAATTGACAGACGTGGAATTGATCAGTCTTTTTCTGCCTTTTTAAACTATACAACATTTGGGATTAGTGATCGCAATACATCCATGTACTTGATTGTTTACAAGCTTCACAATGCCATGTTCTTGTTTCATTTGGAAGCCATGCTTAGCTTGTAAATGATAACACTGTATTTCAGAACAGGTTAAGTCCTTCAAATCCTTCTAAGCAATTTATATATTCTCTTACTATTTTTTCATTGCAGATGATATCCTGGCATTCTGGGACACGCATTGCCTTGACAAATACCACGAGTAAGTATTTCTTAGCCTGCTCGCAGACCCAAATCTTTTATGATGATTAATAGGGTCTGTGTAATATTGACTGCACTGGGATGAGTTGGGGAGTAGCTGAAACATTAGAAGACCATTGTTTGTCATTATTCATCAGCCAATCGCTAGCGAGTTCTGCAAAACTAGAACTAGACTGTGATTGGCTGAGAAACAATGGACAAACAATGGTTTCTCATGTTTTTGCCACTCCCCCAATTTATCCCAGTGCAAGCTTTCTGTAAATATTACACAGACCCTGCTAATCATCAAAAAAGATTTGGGTCTGCTCGCCGGCTAGTATTTCTCTATTCAACAATGATCATCCTTTTTTAATGCACAATACAGTATTATTAAAAGATGAGTGACATTTATTTTTATGTTTTATAGAGCAATGACCAATTTTGAACCTATTTCCAAATGTCGTTACGAGAGTGGATTAGATGTTGTTTTATGGCAAGCACCTGAGGTATGTTGATGATACAGTACCGTAGGACATCAAGTGTTATTATTTGCATATGTTGATAATGATGTTAATAGTATAAATAGAGGTCACCTTTATGTAGCCAGTGTCCGAGAAAAGGTTTTCCAGAATCTTAAACAATATTGTATTTTTTCTTCTGAATTTTTTGTTGAGGTTTGGCCTAGAAATTAGAAAATGTCTATTCTGAATTGCTCCAGCCTTCTGGGATGTAGGATCCCAGGATTCTCACTTTTGTTGGTCCCTCTATATAGAGACCACCCTGTCACTTCAGTGCTCATAAAGGCCTATGTTATGACTGGCTGGGATACAGATGCCTTACTATAGTACATGACTATATTATGATTTCAAGGGCTGTGTGTTGTTCACAGTTCTTGAATCACCTATCTTGGCAAAAAGGAAACAATTTTTAGCAATAAAATACACTTGCATGCTATGACTGAAAATGTAGTCTTATCTTTTGTTATGTAGTATTTAATTATATAAATAATTCTGACCATATAATTATGATTAAGGTGTATCTATTGTATTTACAGGGAACTGAAAATGAATTTGATTTTGCAGCAACTGATAATGTGTGTGTTGTATCAAAGGCATCAGAATTGAGAAAGGTCAGTCATTCATTGTAATTTTTTGACTTTCCTATATTGATTAGCAAATAATAGACGTTTGTTTATGAATGTAATGTTTATCTTTTATCAAGGGCTTGTTTGCGGCACGTGATATTGAAAAAGGATCAGCAATTATAGAGTTGAAAGTAAGCTTCCTGTCCGTTTATGTTATATCAATTCTGATGTTGACAGTTGAGAATATTTTATAACTAATGTTTCTTTGCAGGGAATTGTATCACTGACACCAAACTTCAAAGGTCACTCACCAGCAAGGTAAGTTAATATTATTATTGCATAAATTCATAGGAAAATGAATACAGTACCAGGGTTGCGAATGGCTATATATTGGCAAACTCCATTACCCTGTTTGATTATGTCAGACCTATTTTAGCATACAGGCTAACGGGACTCTTCGGAAAAAGTTGTCCCTTTCAATCAAGTAAATGAGTCGAGTTTGGCCACAGAACTAGTAACTTTGTCAAGCTGGGATAGAAGGTGTACTGTTATATAAATCCTAAATCTTGGACTACATTCGAACTTGTTTAATATCTATCTTTTTATCTATGGTACATATAAAAATTGGGAATTAGGCGAGGTAGAGTTATAAGAATTTGTATGGAGAATAAAAAATAGAAATCAGTTATATGTGGGGTTTTTAAGCAAGGTGGAACATTGAAAAGGGGATATTAACCGAGTTCTACTGTATTTGCTACATGTGTTCTTTCACATCTGCGATGTTCAGCTTTCAGAATTCTAGAACATTTTCCAATTTTCCGTGCACATTTTTATTTTTAAGTTTGATCTATAAATCAGAATCTAATAATAAATACCGGTATACGCGAAAATCAGACATTCATATTTGCTACTAATGGTTTCACTCCTTTGGCAAACATCAGGCAACTTAATCTATGAAAAATAAATAAATGTGGTACCTTCTATGATTAGGGATGCACCAAAATAATACAGTTTCGTTTTTTTTGGCAGAAATTTTGGTTACCTAGCGGCCGGTTTTTGTCCTTTTGTTATGAATTTTCCAAACGAAATCTGAGTAAAAATCATTTATATATTACATTGGAATGCAGAAAGGTTTTGAAAACAAAGTAACTAGCTACACAAGATAAATAATGATTCTTTTCCTGGTGATTTTTAAAGCATGTATTTAGATCATGCCATGACAGGCAACTTTATTTCTTTTCGATCTACTCCACTCCAGTATTATTTTCCTTTTTGTTTTGTAAGGAAATCAATTATGAATAACATTTGTGTTTATTGAGAACAATAAATAAACAATTAAATTAATCCACTTGTTTCTTCACAGCCTTTATTTAATTTTATTGGAGAAAACCATACTCTAGATATTATAGGTTCAAGAATAGATAAATCCAAACATAATTTTACGAAGAACAATCATGGGAGAAATTTTTTAAACACTTTTTCAGATGAATTTTTGAAAGTGAGGATGGCTTGAAAATGAGGCGAAACTTGATAATAGCTGCGATCGGCTAAAATCCTTGTTATTATCCTATCAAAGACTTTATGGTGCATTGGAAAGAAGATAGAATCGAACATTGTCTTGATTTAGTTTACAAAATATGATTGTTGGCTACGTTTTACTTGTTCATTAAAACTGACCGAAACTGCCGAAACTGAAGGTCAAATTCGGCAAAGAGGCCAAAAGCCGAGAATATTTCAGCCGAACAGAATTTCGGTGCATCCCTATCTATGATATATATACAAGCAAATAATTGTGTTCTTAAGCTAAGCCTTATATTGTTTATACTGCAGATGTAATTTTGTCCTTCCGTGTTTTCTTCTGTTGTGATATTAGCGTTGTAAATCAGATTATAACAATTTTCTTCTGTGTACAATTTTCTTTCTTTTTCTTTGATGATCTAGAATCACCGGCATCCCCCAACTTCTGTATGACCCTGCACATCTGTGTATTATAATATGAGAGTTTTTTATGTTGGTCTCATTATCTCCTTTCATTGATTATAGATACTGTCCATACTCACTTTATTACAATGAATTGGATCACATGGAATTTATGATTGATTCACGCAAATCTGGAAATGATGCAAGATATGTTAGACGTTCATGCTCATGGAATGCCTTGGTAGGTACTTGGTATGATTCGATAGGATGGGAATTCTAATGCTAACTTGACGAAAAAAATGAAAACATGTTGATTGTTTTTAGAACATAGGAGGTATCCTATCTGAATGTCACTATTCTGTCTGTTTTTACATCTGAATGGATTACTATTCTTAAATTCCAAGTTTATCTTGGTGTTTTTGCAAGTGGTCATCGCCTTGACCACTGTGACCAAGTGGTCAAAGCATTAGTTGTTATAAAATCGCTTGCTTGCCGTCATAGTTATCACCTGCAACAATGATCTTAATGTACAAATCATAGCCCAAGCTCATGGGAACCTGTTGGGTGTAAATCACACTTTAGTTCACACACCCTATGGTTTCAGAAAAAACCTTGTGGCTGGTAGGCAGGCTAGATGTTTGCTTGAACTGTACAGTATTTGTTTCTACAGGTTATGCAAAGTTTTGTACCCATTTGTTTGCTCATGCTTTTCTCTTTTTGCCTTTTGTATTCCAGGTAAAGCACCAAGTAGTTGATGGATCTTTGCGTTTCTTTGTATGTGCCAACAAGTTCATACCTCTCGGAGCGGAGATAGTCATTAGTTTTGAACATCCAATACCTGCATATACCACTTTCCTAGAATGCGCATGTGGTTTGGCAGAGAATTGCCCTGTTACAAAACACAATGTGAAATTCCAAGCTGCAAATCAGCATAACAAAGTTAAAGTCAAGGAACTTGTACAAGCGTTTACACAGGTGCATTTGGAAACGCGTAATCCACACAATGTAAGTGTTTGTGATGTAAATTCAAATTCAGGTATTGTACAGTGTAACCTGCGTGATTGCAAAACATCGATTGTTATGCATTTATTTGGTGTTTTAATTTATTCAAAATTGGTAATCTAGTTGTG
The DNA here is from genome assembly GCA_916610825.1 of Haliclystus octoradiatus. Taxonomy (NCBI): domain Eukaryota; kingdom Metazoa; phylum Cnidaria; class Staurozoa; order Stauromedusae; family Haliclystidae; genus Haliclystus; species Haliclystus octoradiatus. Next base: position 12,788,455 of record OU744453.1, read on the forward strand.
AGGCTATTCAACGCCACATTTCAATTCAACGTTAGTTCATATTAGAATTGCTTATTATAATTTCACATTGATTTTTGTGGACGTAAGAAAATAGCTGTTGTTGTGAATATGCTGTTACAATCAATCCTCAAATTTGTTAAATATTGACAATTATTTTGAACAATTTTCTGGTTGACTGGACTTGGCTCTGTGATCCTAGAATCTTGCAACATGAATTCACAATGGTTGCTCTATGAGCAATAATTCACTAATTCCAATGTTTATTTACTTTAGCCTGGCTCTGATTCTGATGATGCACATGATGTTGATGTTGGTTCTAATGAGAAACAATCAGCAGGACGACGGAAGCAGTTATCTCGTGAAGACAGAAAACTACAGGCATATCTGAAACAGATTGAAAAAATGGAGAAAAAGGAACACAAACCTAAAGATATCAAAAGTACACCGCAAAGGTAAATGATATGCAATTTATTTTTAGAGGATTCAAGACTTTCAATGACCAGCAACTTTTATATTGCTTTTGTTATTGGTATTGTAGAAGGAAAGCTCAGGCTCAAAAAATGCGAAAGACTGCTGTGTGATATCATAAAATCGAATCTGGATTAGTTTTTTTTAAGAATGCTGGTCGCTTTAAGACTTTTACACTATTGTACAATACTTTTAACCTAGTAATGTAGGAACACTTTATGATGTTAGTAGTTATGCTTCAACCAAGTTATGCAATTAGTCTATTTCTATGCTATCAGTATACTGCTCAATACGATAAGGACCTCGGATGGCAATGGCTGCAGACATTTTTTGAAAACAAGAATTGCTGCAGACTTTCAATATTTCAGAATTTAAAATTGTTGTTTTGACTTTTCTGGATTAACGACTGATATATTCTAAGCATATTCCATTCAATGTAATTCTTGCTAAAAAATTATGTCCTTTCTGAACTTCAGTAACTTTAACAATTTCCAAGGACTCTTGAAGAAAAGATTTGGTTGCAGGCACAAATATACTATGGAGACCATTGATAACATGGATGACTGAGATTTTAGATTAAATTGACATTTCTCATTGAAATAATGGGATATTGGAGTTGTTTGTTTTGATAATTACCAGTTTTTGTTTTACTTTAGACCATCTGTTGAAGAAGCTCAAACTCCAACAACACCACTTGCCATTCCTAAAGATAAAATGATGATGCCAAAGTATGTTATTGATATCAAAGTAATGTAGTCTGTAATTTTATTTGTGACAAAACATTAGTTGAGCTTTCAGTGATGGTATAAAAACTGTATGATGAGTCCATTGCTCAAAAGTCTAAGTAATAGATCTATATATACCGTCTTATCTTCGAGTTAATGTTAATAATATAGTATATGTATAGGAACCCAACAGCATGACTATGAATTATAAACTAAAAAAATACAGTAGATAAAATCATGCTAGATTTATACCCTTAAGTAAGCTGATGTTTGGTAAAGAAACAAACAGACTCTAATAATTTAGTTGATAGTCTCAATTATCCATTGTTATGTGGAGATGTTTCAAATACTTTCATGTGATCCCTTTTTAATTAAGATCTTATTTAGATATTACCTGAACATGAGTTATTTTACGTACAACACCCTTTTGAACAAAAACTATGCTGGTTAACTGCTTTCTCTCAATTGGTGAACATTTTTATGTTTTTATTGCCCTCAATACAAACAGAACTGTTTTGTATCTAATTTTTGTACTCAATTATAATGGTACTTTGCTTTGTAAAGTTTCTAAATGTTAATTAATTTTTCATTGTAGGAAATGTGGGGGTCGTAGAAAAATGAGTATGACGAAAGGGTATGTTTTTACATTATATTAAGCGTGATCATTGGATTAGACTGTAAATGGGATATGCCCCATTGCCCCAGTCCAGTAAGCCAAACCTTTTGATGATGAATATTATTTTCTCCCATGCAGGAAACGTCCAAGACTATCAAGTTGTTCATCTGAGCCTCTTTCTCCTGATGTTGATGTGATGAGTACTCAAGCAACAACACCTGTACTTAGCTTGTCATCTGGTTGTATTGAAATGCCCTCTAAATCAAAGTCTCTAAAAAGAGACAAATGTAGTATTACGAATGGTTTTAATATTGATAAACATCGCACAGCACCTCTTGCCAAACGATTGAAGCAAGAATCTCTGGAACAACTTACAGCAACATCAACAGGTAGTCCAACACCTCCTTCTACTCCTGGTCAATTGAGTCCGACAGCAAGAGTTCTTTCGATTCAGACAGATCTGTTGGTAACGCGTAATGATATGCATTCTGCAGTTTCACCCTTTGCCAATAGCATTCTTTCTCACACATCACCGTTATCTGCCGTTGATGGCAGGAAGGCATCTATCAGTGGTCTGCTACAGTTGGCAGAGCAATCTGATAGTAGTTGTGGTTCACTAAATAACAGTCCACTACCTTTACGGAAAATTTCAACTTCTGGATGTTCGACAAGTGAAGAGAAAATTGGTGATTGTGGCAGGAATGAGATGGATCCATCTATTGCAAAAGAGTTTATTCAACCATCGTGTTCATTGCTAAGCGCAAAATTATCGAAACAGAGACCTTATTATGGTTCGCTGAAAAAGGTGAGTATACCTATATCAGATATGAGAATAATCCTTTTTTGATTAAATTCAAAACTGTTACACCCTTGAAGATCTAAACATTTTCCAAATGAAATCCAAAATTTCCATTGAATTTTTAATTCAATTTCAGAAAGTTCTATGTGAATTACAGAAATTTTCGAATGAATTTCAGACAGATAATTTCTTTACATGCAACCGCCGGTTTCGTGCGTATCTGTCATTCATAAAGTTGTAAACTACCAGAATTGTAAATCCGTGGAATGGTTTACCTGAATCTGTTGTAGGCTATCGTCATCTAGATATTTGTTGTTTAGCCTAACTGTAGACTCAAGTTGTTAGATTTATCTGTAAATGTTTTACAAAATGCATCATGTAAGTGCTTTTATTTACAGCCATTACTGCCAAACTCATTTCATTAATACAAATTAAATTCACAAATAATATGATACGTTTCTTTCTTTTTTTCTTTAATTAGAAATGGCTTCATAAAATGTATTATAACACTTGCGCCATTGGTCAAGATAATGACATTGACAAATCTCCTGCCATCAGTCTGTCTGCGCTCATGTCTAACTCACTTCTGTATGCCAAAAAGATGTTTTCGCAACCATCCTCAGTCATCAATGGATCACTTAGTAAGTAATGTCACTGTTGAAAACTTAAAATACGGTCTCTTGTCATTAAAATAATGAAAATAATTTTTAAAATTTGGAATTGTCGTTGTTACATAATCTGACTTGTCAAGGTATTTCCCTTGAAATTCAAGGAAAAGGCAACAAAATATCTCACCACTGTTCCAATTCTGACGGTTCAAATGATTTTGCAACATATTTGATTTCAAAATTTCACAAAACTTTAGGAATTACTTTCTGGAAATTTAAAAATATGCAAAGATCTTGATCTGAATCTAAATAATTTAAAATCAGTGTTCTAGGCAATATAAAAACGGTCCAGTATTTATAAACCTATCACTGTCCAGTGTAACATTATAAGATTTATGCATCTCGAAAGTTAATTAGAGCTGCAAGTATTTCATAATTATTGCTTACCCTCTCCGCATTCAATTGCAAATTAATTGACGCTTTTTTCTTTGTATTAGGCCGTTTGCCATTAAAGAAGCGGAGGCTAAAGGCGGCAGTTGCTGATATGATGGAACCTGAATCTGACTCAAATGACTATCCATCTACATCAAGTGGGCGGCTTGATAAGTATAAACCAGATAGACCTAGACTATCGCTGTCATCATTCCTTTTGTCGTCATCTGCATCATCAAGGCAGCAAGCCAAACAAGCAGCAACACGTGAAAGATCAGAGTTCTCAGTTTCATTTGAAGAAGATGAAAAAAGGGATGAAACTTCACAAGATACACCAGCTTTCTCTTCAATATCGACTGAAACTGCAGCCAGTGTTAGCTCTTCAGTAACAGCAGAATTAACTGAGTCTAAAGATTTACCTGAATCTACTCTGACTATATCTGAGCCTGGAGACTCTCAAGTTAAATCATTAAGTTCGGAAACAGAAGTTGTTAGCAGTGCACTCTCTGTGATTTCAAGTCCTTCTGTAAATTCTTATGCGATCCCATCTGCCGATGACACAAATGACAATATCGAATCTTCTCCTATTGATATAGTCAGTAATGATGTAGTAACAAGTGTTACGGTTGAACAATCTACTTATCAATGCACACCATCATCTAGTCAACTAGAATCACAAGCAATTCCTACAATGTCTAACGAGTCTGATCTTACGAGTTCTGGTTATTCAATATCTACAACGCCACTTGAAGGTCACAGAGAAAATGTTGAACGTCGTGATTCTGTTTCTTCGACATCCAGTGAACGCTCAGACATTCCTGGGATGGTGAATACCTCTGGTGGGAAGAAAAAGGTATGTTTATAATGGATATACTGGATTGTATAAAGTGCTAGGCGAGTGACCCTACATATATTCTGGATTGCCTAAGAAGGTGGTAGATCATTTCCACATGTTCGCAACTATGTTTATTGCTACTTCCCAACTTGTTTTGCAAAGTTTAAGTCCAGTTGTCTGGTTCCTATCACTGTATTAATCAAATCAGTGACTTTTTGGCAATACTTTACTCTCTTGTGCATGGCCAATTACAGATATATATAAATTACTCAGTAGACATCTTTTTGAATCGTATTGTTTTTTTTTTTTATAGATGTCCCTCAGTGAATACCGTAATAGACAGCGTACTAAACCGATACCATCAACCCCTTCACCGACGGTGACACCGTTGTCAAAATCGACTGGCCAACCATTTTCAAATGAGCAAGTAGCTTCATTATCATCACTTACACAAACACCAACATCTTCCTTCGATCATAACAATACCTGGTCTGCTCAAGCTGATTCTTTGTTAACACCTAGAACATTGTCTCTGAGTAGTAGCTTTTCATCTGGACAACAATCAAAAGTAACATCACTGTCATCCGCTGCTGCTAGTTCAAGTTTAGCAGAATCATCATCAGTAAGCTCAAGCCCTATGTTCGAACCTGTTAGTCCTACCAACGATGATGATCATTTTGTGAGCACAACTCAGACACATGGTAAGATATTATTCAAAACCATGCAGACATTATCAATGTTGTTGTTTCAGCTTAGTATTTGTACTCTTCTGCCAGAGCAACACGGTACTATTTATACTGATTGATCATATTGATGTTAAAAATATATATTTTGTTCATCCTTCAGTGTGCGAATTATATTTCTTGAAATACTGTAGATAGTGTCATCAATGTTTTTCCTTCGATTTGATATAAAGTAGATTTAAAATTGTATCCGATGAAGAATTCATTGGGATGGACAAGTTGTTAGTTAAGTTTCTTTCTTTCTTTTCTATCCTCATGTGTAGCTCTTCAAGCACTAATTACTGAAATTTTCATATCTTACTATTTTTAATTTCCCGTTTATGTTTCAGGGCAAGCAACACCATCAAGTGTCTTCAATTATGGATCAATGCCATCACATAATGTTGCTAGTTTACAAGGTAGATAACATATTCATTTATTCACATTGCAAAGTGGTAATGATGCTGCCAATCTCCGTGCACACTGCATACCATATGCACAATCCCATTGACATTGATCTCATCGAGTCATTAGGCTGATCCAAGAACATTTGTTGTGTCTGCCAAGCTACTTATTAATGATTGCCTTATGCCCTTGTCAGGAAAACAACTGACTTTCTGCTAAGATTTAGTACTGATGATGACAATCGCAGTGCACACCATATGCGCAATCTTATTGATTTGATCAAGTCATTAGGCTGATCTAGGAAAGTTTGTTGTGACTGCCAACTTCCAAGCGATTCATTTATGACTGTGTTATGATGTAGCTCGCCAGAAAATCGATTGAAATCCTGCTAAGATTGAGTACCGGTAATGATGGTGACAACTGCAATGCAGAACCATATTCAAAAATGTATCTTATTCTGGATTTCTGGGGCTTCTTTGAATATTGGCATTTGAGCGCATTTTTTGTACCTGGACTGAATTTAAAGGGGCAAAATTGACCGGCGACCCCTGCAAGCTCAAGTTGAATTTATGCTTATCGTAATTCAACCGTCTCGCTTTGAAACTATTATACGCAGGTCTAATTTGTTATAAATTCATGTCAACAATGAACATTGTGTTTTAAACAATAAACATGCACCTGATCCTGAGTGCGTAGCGCCTGCCGGTCATTTTTGCTCCTTTAATTGACCTGGCTGGTTTGGCACATGTTTCATCCCTGCCTGCCAAGGGACTCATCATCATCAGAGACTTATCTTTTGTTTTAATTCAGGATTGAATTCAGATTATAAATAATTGAGATCTGAACAACTGCTGCAGGGTTTGATAAAGTTGGGGATTCCGGAGCTGAGATCCCCAGAAGGCTAGCACAAAATCAGAAGGAAATGGAGGATGATGATCAGATTATCATAAGCAAGATCTTTTACTTTCTTTCCTTCGGATAATTAATGAGAGGGTGCAGTTTTTATATATTTTTATAATGATAACCCCTAAAATATAAAGCTATGAAAATGTTTATATGATGTGATCACTGACAAATGTCTAAAGCAAAGACTAAAATCCCGAAAGGAAGTTTATTTTATAGGACCCTGAACTGCTGTAGGTTGTGCATTGTTACTGTATAAAACATGTATGACTTTGTAAATAGATATTTAATTGATTTCTGTTTTTTTTCCAGGAACTGTTTACATGCGTGGTCAACCATTTTCATACTCAACCGTTGGCAGTACAACACATCCTGCGTCTACCATTGGTCTGCATGCTTCTTCGATGAGTTACACGTCAGCGGAACCACTTTATCATGATCATGTTAGCCATCATCAACACGGACCGAGGTCATCATTATCAGCGGCGTCTACTGTACAGATCAACACACATCAGGCAGCTAATCCATACATGGTAAATTGATTGATAACATATGTTAAAAAGCATTTCTTATATGCTTAATTTGCTCCTGTATTGCTTTAAAAATGACTTTGCTACAGTACCTTACTGGCTTAAAACTTGTATGTGACTTACTAGATACTCTTCAAGTATTGTCCTACTTGAGATATACAAGTGATATCACCTGCCGAAAGTGTGCATTCCTCTACTTCTGGAGTAGCCTTCCTCGTTGTGTGTGGAGTTGAGTGCCGTTTTGATGTGCAAATAATGCAAACCTGCATATTAAATTCCAACCATTTAATGACAGATCAGTCCCGCATAGCACATAATAGCTCATAATATAACTTCCTTTGGCAAGGTTCGGCAAAAGTAGGTATCCTGGAACCTAGATTCTAGAATGCTAAAGCAAAATGATCAAATTCAGAAAAGAAAAAAAGAAAAAAAAGGATATTTTTATGATTTATTGGTCAATCTGCAACTAAAGATTCAGAAGAATATGTAGGATTTCAGAACAATTATCTTGTTGTTGGACCCTTCATTCCTACACCCAACACATAATTGTACTCCTTTGCAGATAAAGTCAAGACAATGTGAAACCATGTGAACTGATCTTTAAGGGATTTCAATAATTTGACCAAACCCCAATTCTGCATCAAACTTCTGAAATTGATTTGACATGTTGACCTTTGTTGCTGACATTGTTGTATCTTATTATTTAATTTTAGGGCAATCATTATCGCCATGAGCAATCACCGAATTCACTGCGTTTGCCGTTACCACCAAATGATGCAGATATATCATGCGGACCTGCATCACGAGGGCCTAATCATATGCCCCAGTCTTATCACATGTAAAATATACAGCCTGTCATTTTTTATGTTGCCCGATAGCATAATGGAACGACTTTGTTTATCTCCTGGTTCTGAAATGGAGATATGTCTTATGTAAATATATGCTTAACGATACACACACATCTCTTCAATGTCTTGTATATGCTTTTCAGTGGAAACTCAAGATAAATGTCGCCGGAAATGCAAGGTACTGAGTCTTTGCTCCAATGGCAAAATAAATTAGTTCAATAGTAGAGATTATTTTGAAATAATAAACTTTAACATTCAGATCTAATTTTGATATACACTACAAGAATAGTTCTGACATTATGTCACTACTCTGTGTTTTAGCTTAGAAGATGGATTTCCTCCCCAAATCTTGCCTAGACACAATATTTTCTCTAGCCCTTCTCCGGTTGAAATAGAGAAACTGCAGCTGGAATTGGACTTTGACTCAGGGGTATCATGTTACCAGAATGTTGGACGTTTTATCAGCATGAACCAGACCAATTTCTTACAGAATCAGATTTGGAGGTGACATCTAAACCATGCAGGATTAATATAATAACCACTGGGGCACATGAAGAGAGCCACCACCGGGCAGTTTGCACAAGGACATCGAAACCCTTTCACCTTTTGGACGGGTCCAAAATCATTCCCGGTGTTTATAAAATAAAAAGAGTGAACATTATATTATTTCATGAATAGGATATAAGTACTCTGTAGTGGGTTCGTTTTCATTTCTTGGGCATGGATTTGGATTAAGAGCCACTTACATCTGAGCAGGACCAAGGAGCTTAATATGGGATTTGATTGAAGTAGGTGTGGCTCAGAACCGGTTGACACGTCAATTCTGCATGCACCTCTTATGAGAGCAACCATCCTTATGTGTGTATATCAGACTGGTTTCCAGTTCCTATAGACTGTTGCACAAAAACATAATGGACAGTTGGACATCATGAAGTTGACATTTCAATTATAAATTTATTGTCGTTACTATATCATGGATAATAATAATATTAATAATAATAAACATTGATATAAAAATGAACATGCTATTTGAAATCTTTAATACATGATTGGTGTGCAATAATATAAAATAATTAAATTAAAAACGAAAAATATAAAATATCATGATTTGATAACCCCTATATAGTTGTTTAGTTACAGTTGCATTAAAAAAGGTTTGAACTGTAATCGCAAGAATTGTAATAATTGCGGTATATAATTAGTATATATATATATATATTTATGGATGAGTTTTATATATATATATATACGGATGTTAGCAATTAACCAATAAAACAGGCTGACTGCTTATGCGAAAGCGCCTGATTGTGAGATTCAAAATGTTTGTATCTTTTCAAATTTAATCCTCTAAGCCATTACAGAATGTTGCTGCTCCTGGGTTACATTGCGCATGGCAAAGAGTAATTTGTCTGATTTTACCAAGAACAAGCGTTATTCTGGCATCCAGTTTTGCCAGTTCAGCCGATAAGTCTATGCTTCGTTGTTCATTCCGGCTGTATCGTGTTGATAATTCTACAAATGAAATAACAACAGAGATTACATACTGTCTTCTGGTGAAATACAAGCTAGGTTTCTTTTTCGGTCTTATGCAGGGTCAAACAAAAGATTCAGCCTTTCTGCAAGCCTAGAGGCATTTCAACATTTTTTATAAATTGTTCTTGTTCAAGTTTGACCAATAATTCTTAAAAAATACATCAATTTTCTTCTGAATTTGGATTAATGATATCCATTACCGTCGGATTTGGTTAGTATCCCCATTTTAATGTCCCACCTTGCTTAATATCCCTACATAGAACTGAATTATACTTTCGATTCTCCATACAAATTATCATTCTTACGTTACAAAGCAAGTCCGACTGTTTCGCTCATTTTGCTTTGAAATCATAACAATAATTATCTTGGATAGAACTCCAATTATCCCCTATCTCCTAATTTTAAAATTAGGGTAACCTTATTGGTGTCAATTAATTAGATACAAAAATGGCTATGACTCGATGATTTCAAATGTTTATTACAGTTAAACCTGTTATAATGGCCACCTCTATACAGCGGCCACCTGTCTATAGGCTTCTATAGTGGTCACTTTTGAAATGTGTAAAATAGTATTTTCCATTGAATCGAACCTGTATATAAAGGCCACCTGTCTATAGTGGTCAATTTATCTACCTCTCGTAGCTGGTCGTTATATACAGGTTTCACTGTAATTGAATGAGCGCAACCTATCCATGAGCCATGATTTTATTCAAACATCTCTCACCTTCAAGCTCTTTTAATTTCAACAAAGCACTTTCATATGCTGATTGTGAGTTGTCTGCGAGCATTAACGCTCTCCTCATTGCATCTTTAGCAGAATCATTCTTTGCTGCAAGTTCTTCATCTAACGATGCTAAATTTCCTTCAATTGTAATAGCAGTCTAGAAAATAAACATTAAATTCAGTTAATCTGCTTACTGGAGATGATATTATCATAATATGGTATGACGCAATTTGATTGGTAGCCAGTGTCAAGCAATAGTGAATTCTAAAACCTTATTGATTGTTTTGTGTCTTCAAGTCGCTATGGTAGAAAAGATACAACAGATTTTGTGCTTTTATAGCAGATTATAATTCATAATTATGTGAAATTGAAAATGTCTCAACTATTGCCTAGAACAGGGACCTTGGTCATTGTTATCAGGCTTTGATCAATAAGCTTGAGCAGATTGCTGTTTAAGTACCTGATTAGCTTTGTTAACATCACTAACAGCTTCGTCAGTTGCTGTTTGTGCCTTTACAAGTGCAACACGATTGGCAGCAAATAAATCATCAATCTCTGGAACAGTTTCATTGTTCATTTTATTGACATCCGCCAAAGCTTTCAAGAGAATCTTCTCTAAATCGGCATACTTCTTATTTGCCTATAACAGAATAGAATATAGTATTTCGAAATTAATTTCAATGTCAATTATTTCCTAAATAGCAACAGCAATATGAATAATAGTTTTGTATTGAATCAACCTTTATCTGTGCAGGTCAATTCCTTTCCAACAAAATATTATATACTATTATTAAGGTTGACCAACACTGTCAGTATCGTCAAGCCAGCGCTCAGATCTATATATCAGTCACATGTAATTTGTATATTCTGACCACCATGTGTCATGTAGCAATGTCTCGTATTGAATCAACCTGTATTTAAAGACCACCTGTCTATTTGGGTCAATTTCTATTAATTTATACGGAATCTGGATCAGATTCTAAACGAATTAATAATTACCTCGTCAATCAATACTTTGGCTTTATCAACATCATTCGTTGCCATTGTTATCATCATGTTGGTATTATTTTGTCTTTCACTGGCACGATGAAGTTTATTAACAACTCGTATAGTATCATTCATAATCCTATCTGCCAACATCCTATATAAACAATCAGATTTAATAGGTGGTCACGAAATAATAGTCTTGGATTACAGGTTTTAATAATCATCTGCATAGAAATTCCAAGATAACAACTTGGGACACCATAATTGCAAATCCAAAATTGTTGCAATTTTTAATAAACCAATCACTAACAGAACAGTGTAACGTAAACTTTGCCCTTCTGCCTCTGCTGTTGGCCTATTGCTCACCGGCGACAGATGTCTTTTTCAGGTCACATCGAGAGATCAAAGACGTATGCTCTACAACAGCTGCATGCCATCCTTCACTGGCAACCAAGGAAGATGTTTTGATGGGGCTATGGGCAAGTAGTATCTTTTCATAATGTCTTATCGTGATTTTTGGAGTTCTTTGTGTAAGGAGTATGTTAGGCATAAGAGGGACGGCACATTCCTATAATGTGATTGTCTATACTACTACTGTACCTTATTTACCTAGCTGCGAATACGAAACAATGTTAAGACAGTTGAACAATTCCTATATACAACTAATCGTTGTCAATCAAATAATTCTAAGAATCTGACTTACTTTGCCTCTAACGCTTTCTTTTTCAGACCTGTTGCTAAATCTAAGTCTGATTTGCTTGCCTCAAGAATGGCTGTTACTCCAGTAAGATTAGCGACAGTCACTTTGATCTGGTCAGCCAAGTCTGTGATTTCCTCTGGTGTCAATGAAATTTTCAAAGCAGGTGTTTTCTCAATTATCTCCCTTGTCTTGTTTGGATGTCTATATGAGCCATTCAAAAATGCAAGAATATCCTAACGACAGAAAGAAAATTTTCAATTTCATGATATCACTTGGTAAGGCTGTGCTATCATTATTATCTATTGTTGAGTAAGAGTGTTATAAAACTTTCTATCAGTCGATTGGAAATAAATATAGCATTGCAATGAAACTTAAAAAATATTTCGGCGTTGGTGCTGATGAAATTGGGGTGGTGAAATTTGAATACTTGTATAGCGAAACATGGCAAACATCTAATTGCAAATCTATGAAGCAAGATAAATACGCACATTTTTTACGATTTATAAATATTTCATTCATTGATAACCCCAGTAAACAAAAATGAATGAGAAATAATTGCATAAGTTCAAGGGGAACCCTAAGTGATACTAATCAAGCCATGTGCTATTATGAACTGAATAACCTTATTAACGTCAAGCAAGTGTACAAAAACATACATTTATGAGTACTGTGATGTTTGCAATGGCATCTTCATTAAGCATCTTAGCCTCCAAAGCGTGTGATAAGGATTCATTTGCAACATCCAAAGCTGCCTTGACATCAACTTCAAGTCCTCTCAATTGACTTAGTGAGCCGTTCACCATACCTTAACAAAATAAAATTTGATAATGATCATTTAAACACTGTAAAAATCAAATTGATATGGATTTTGTAAGCAGATGTTAGACATGTTACAATATTGCGGACTGAGAACTGAGCAAATGACACAGACCCTATTCTTTGGTGAATGAATTGCGGCCTGTAACGCAGACTAGCATTTCTACTGATTAAACAAAAGTTCCATATGGTACAGTCAAACCTTATATAACGGTCACCTATATACAGCAATCACCTGTCTACAGTGGTCACTTTTACAATGCCTTGAATAGTATTTTCTATTGTATCAACCCTGCATATAGAGACCACCTGCATATAGTGGTCAATTTACCTTCCTCTGTCTTTTATAGTTGGTTGTTATAATACAGGTTTCACTATAGTAGTTCGATAAACACAGAATCATTCAACAAAATTTGGTCACATGTCAGGTATTTTTATTTCAGTTTTAAACATTGTGCAGTAAAACCTATCATAGCAGCTATCTAAAGAGCTTGTTCACATGTTCCCACTGAGTCCCTCGAGAATCCTTCGAGAACTATCTAAAGAAAAGATTGATAACCATAGTGGTGTATTTTGAAAGACTGTGACACCGAGGTGTATTGTTATGTCACACCAGCATGACTGATGCAAAAAATCTCTATTGGATCAGATAAGAAAACACAATGGTTAATATGAATAATGACATCAGCTAGTCACAACAATATTAAGCAATGTTAGATTAATAAATATATTTAATGAAATTTTACCTTCTTTCTTCTTCATTGCTTCGTTGGCTTTCATTGCATCATTCAGTGCCTTCATTGCCAAATGACGTATACCAGTACAATTGCCACTCATACCACATGACATACATGATGTAGCATTACATCCTCCGCACTCGTCAGATGCACCACAGAGCATTCGGTTCAATTCGTCAATCAAATCATGAAGTGTTGTAATGTTCATTGATAGCATTTCTAATTTATTGCCATTGACGTTATGACGATTTGATAATGACGAATCGTTTGTTGCATAATAATCTGATTTGATAGTGTCAAGATTTTTCTTGGCATCTTTAATCATATCCAAAGAGGTATTGACCATCTTTCCAGCAGCTCTTGATTTTCTGAGACTATTCAATGTGCTGTTATAAGCACCATCAACATTACTTTCAATTATATTTGTCATATTTTTCATCAGATCTTTTGCTTTCTTTTCTAAATTCTTTATTTTCAAATCAAAATTATCAAGTTCATCAGATGATATTTTATTCGCTTTACTAATATTACTCTGATGTGCTTTGATTTTATTCATATCGATAGCGGTGTTATTTAATTTATAATTAAAATCAACAACTTCATGTCTTAGTGCGTCAATTTCATCTGCTTTGAGTGTAGAATTAAGTCGTTTGAATAGAATATCTAATCGATTGTTTAAATCTTTTACTTCTTTCTCGTATTGTGTGATGCCACTAACATTTAATGTTGAATTGCTGCTACTATCAATTATCGATCCTGATGTAATATTCATTTCCATTTTCGACAACGTATCATCCCATTGATCGTGACATGGATGGCATTGTTCGCATTTTGGCATTAAACCAGTTGTTCTTGCATCACACATGTCACAGTGAATTCCAATTACTCCAGGTTTACACATACATTGACCAGTCTTCCTATTACATTGCTGTGATATTGAACCAGCAGGATTACAGAGACAAGCTAAAACAAATAAATCATTGTTGTAAATGCAAGGAAATTTTGAATGATCTTCTAGTGGTTTGATTGGCTAACTCCATGTTTGTGTCACATAAGCCACAACAATTAAAAAAAACGTGTTGAAGGCAAAATCAGCCAAAAGTTTCAAATAATTCTGATTAAAATATTTCTTCCTTTTAACATTGCGACAATATATTGAAAACAGTACGATTCAAAATATCATGGAGCTCTGCATCTGATTAGAGGAAAGGCCAATATAAAGGACTTTTGCACTTGAAAGCTGGAAAATACTCGCTTTACATTAATTACAGAACGGAGGTGAAATGTGTCTCTGTATAAAATATTTCTAGTGTATTTATGTACTTGCAATCTGCATTTGAAGCTTCAGCCTATTGCTATTATTTTATTTCATTTAATATCAGATTTTGTTTGAATCCATTTACCTGAGCACTTCTTATTTGGATTTCCCCAGTCAAAATCTTCACATTCAGTACAGTCTTGGCCACCAAAACCAACGCGGCATTTACACTGGCCATCAAGCTATAAAAAGAAAGCAGGAAACAGTTAATACACGCACAGCGGAACCTGAATATAACAGCCAGCTATGAGATGTAGAGAAATTGACCGACAAATGGTTGATTCAATAGAGCATACTAATTTGGGACAACGCAGTGCCAACAAGGTCACTATAGACAGGTGACTGATGTATAGAGATGAACATTATAACATGTTTTACTGTACTGTTATCTAATTAGGAAATCTGTTTCTGTGATTAGCTATTCACAAATTCTATTGTAAATTACTTTCTAGTTTGACGTTATACAATAATTTATAGTAAATGAATATCAAATTGAATCCAGTTGCGAAGCCACTATTTAGCTATTTCATATCTAGCAGATGTTACTATCATGATAGAAATAAGACTAGGAAAATGCAGAGGATCCTACGCAATTTTATGAAATCTAGTGTGAAAATATGAGGGCAAACTTTTTCATACTATTTTTCAACCATTTTATAAAGACATAGTCTTCATAGTTTAAATATACTAATTATCTGGTCAACCTCGCTTTATGGATTTGTAAAATGGAGGAACTTCTCTTCTTGGGACCTGAAGACTCAGCCCGAATACCGTAGTCTGGAACTCTTTTATAAATTTGTGCAAAACTACATACACTATTTTCAAATTTAAGATTTAAGATTAATTTGCTTGGAATGGCAGATTAATTCCATGTCATGTAACACTGTGGGCAGAAAATTGAGGGAGAGTGTTAAAAAAATTGACAAAAATGTTATGAGCTCCACTTACTTGATTACATTGACCATGCATTGATCCATCGGCACTACAATTACATTCTGAACATCCGTTACCACTTGCGAGCTTCCAATATCCAGGTTTGCACACATCACATTCTTGACCTTCGACATTCATGAGACAAGGGCATTGACCAGATGCTCGATCACACGTACGGTCACCAGAATAATCAGTACCGAGTTTATTACATACACATTCTGAAAACAGCAATATGAAAAAGATTGAAAGGCAGCCAATTATAACTACAATTGGTCGTTAACAGCATCAGTGTATTCATTATAACTCATTAAAATTTTAAAACATTAACAAATAATCAATGAAACAGACTATCTATTATGCTCACACTATCACATTCACACACACAATTATTATTCAATCATATGTATGTGTGTGATTTAGAACTATATTTTAATAATATCCAAAACGAACCAACACAGTCAACTGTTCAGGCTTAAAATATATACTGGTATGTTGTCAGGGTTCGATAAAAGTTGCGATCCTGCCATCCTAGATCGCGAAAGGCTAAGCTGAAATCCGAAGGCAACCAAGAATTAACTTTATTCTTAAGATTTCTACTAAATATTAAGATAAAACTATAACCTTCGGATTTCCAAAGGTTATTTGTATATTCACAAATCGATAATCAGTGCTTGTTCACTTTTACATCAAGTCCTGAAAATTTTATTTCTTTACGAGTTTAAGTTTAAATAGGACGGAGCGTTGACAATAAAATCAATAGCAGACCGCCTTGTTCGGACAATTGATATAAAATAGTTCATCATATGTCCGGGAAGGTTTCACTTGGATAATCTTTGGATCTCGGAAGGCAAAAACTCTTATCGGACCCTGTATGTAGTTGTTTGAAGTTAGTCTCTATGTTGAAGTTTATAGATGCCAAAGATGAGGTGATGTATTATTTTCTTACCTGAACATGACTTGTTGAGTGCATTACCAAATGTCCATGGTTTACATTTCTCACAGTTGAATCCTTCAGTGTCATGTAAACAGTTATTGCATTGGCCAGTCCCAGCATCACATTTCCCATTTGCTAATTCATCTATATTACCACTACAATCGCATTTTGTACAATTGCCACCAGGGACTATTGGATTACCAAAATAGCCATCGTCACATTTCTCACATTGCTGTCCACTGTAGCCAGGCTATAAACATTCATTGAAGAACATAAAAAGTCTCGTCATCGAATTCAACAACATTGAATCATGGACCCTTACAATGACCCTCTCCTTACAGTGCCATACAGAACATTTCAGTGGCATCAATGCAAGATCTTCTTTGACTATGCTAAAATCTATCACAGTCAGGGTACAACAAAAAGCTCAACCTTCTGGAATTATGCAAGTATTTTAACATTTTCTTCTGAATTTGCTCTAGCCTTCTGGAATTTAGGATTGCAAGATTTCTGCTTTTGTTGGACCCTGATCACAGTAGGTCACATGTTAATCAACTTCCACATGACAGAGGGTTCTACCATTGGCTTACCATACAACTATCACAGAAGACTTCTTCTCGTCCTTCAATTCGTAGAACAGAACATGTCGCACTGAATTGGTTACCAGTGTTTCCACCTGGGCACTGACAACGCTGACAGTCTGTAGGTAGACCTATGAAAGTAATACATGCATTGATTTATATAAAGACTAACTCAAAAACATACAGATATGTGATATTGTAATTAATAGCTTTTGAGAATGCCACATTGTTCCAGATCAGACAGCATGATAAGAATGTTTTCTCTTGACAGTGAACCTTACCACTGACCACTATAGACAGGTGTCTTATAAACAGGTGGTCAATATTTAGAGGTGGCTGTTGCAACAGGTTTGACTGTAATATTTTACAGATTTACATAGAATTAGTATAAGGTACAAAAAAGCTTCATGCCGATATATATGATGCACAAAATATGTGAACAGTTGGATATGGTCTTATAACTTTTGCTAGTAATTCATACAGAGAAAAGAGAAGCAGGCGAGAACAATTCGGGAACTCAGAAGTAATTAAATCAAATATAGTCGCTATTCACCAAAAACAGAACATTCTCGTGAAATCAAGTCACAGCAACCTGATGTAATATTGATCAAAATAAAAAGAAATTGCACTTACCAATTGAAGCATCACCATAGTAACCAGGGGCACACCGTCCACAATCAACTCCAGCAGTATTATCCTTACAATTTAAACAGGATCCAGTCTTCTCATGACATACAACTGAATGGTTGCTACAATCACATGGCTCACATCCAGGGAATCCAAAATAAGCTGGTGGACATCTGTCACATTGCAAACCTTCAACAAGACCTTCACATTTACATTGTCCAGTTGCAAAATCACAAAGTCGATCTTTTGAACCAATCAAATCACATCCACATACTATAACAACAACAAAAACAATGTGTATCAATATTATTACACTGATAGCTCAGTGGTAGAGTGCCTGCATCATATGCAGGAGGCTGTGATTCGATTCCTTGTTGGTGCACAACATACGCTTTCAAAGTTAATTATCTAACCGTTATGGCGAAAAGAAGCAACAGATAACTGCAATTTTGATGAATTAAAATACATTGAAATTTGTGGTATTGTCAAACCTCTTATAGCGATCACCTCTATAAAGGCCACCTGTCTATAGTGGCCATGTTATCTACCTCTTGTAGCTGGCTGTTATATACAGGTTTCACTGTATGAATATATATGTACCAAACTTGACCTGTTAATAATTGACGGACCTTGTTCATTATCAGTCAATAGCCACCTTGCCTTCAAACAATAATTGTAACCTATACTTTGTCTCCTTACCTTTACATCCTTCAGGTCCAAATCCATAAGCACCAGCAGAACAACGATCACAGCGACGTCCAACGACATTAGCCTTGCATGGGCATTGACCACCTGCTATTTTGCATTCAAGAACATCACTACCACCATCAGCTTTGGTTCCTACAGGATCGCATTGGCAACCTACGAAAAGTACTTTGTGGTCAACAAATAGATCTTAAAAATTCAGGTAAGTTTTACCTTGTGATCAATTTGATCATTATTGCTGGGTAGTTTTATTGATTAATTTAAGATTTTCAATTACAAGTTGTTTGTGTTATTTTCCATAAAGGAGATTGTATTCTTATTGATTATGCTAGCATGAAACCCTTTATACCATTGTACGTGGTAGGCCTATCATTTTAATAATAATAATTAATAATAATTAATAATAAATAATAATAATTAATAATAATTATTAATAATAATGAATAATGAATAATGAATAATGAATAATGAATAATGAATAATGAATAATGAATAATAATAATAATAATAATAATAATAATAATAATAATAATAATAATAATAATAATAATAATAATAATAATAATAATAATAATAATAATAATAATAATAATAATAATAATAATAATAATAATAATAATAATAATAATAATAATAATAATAACAATAATAATAATAATAATAATAATAATAATAATAATAATAATAATAATAATAATAATAATAATAATAATAATAATAATAATAATAATAATAATAATAATAATAATAATAATAATAATAATAATAATAATAATAATAATAATAATAATAATAATAATAATAATAATAATAATAATAATAATAATAATAATAATAATAATAATAATAATAATAATAAATAATATAATAATAATAATAATAATAATAATAATAATAATAATAATAATAATAATAATAATAATAATAATAATAATAATAATAATAATAATAATAATAATAATAATAATAATAATAATAATAATAATAATAATAATAATAATAATAATAATAATAATAATAATAATAATAATAATAATAATAATAATAATAATAATAATAATAATAATAATAATAATAATAATAATAATAATAATAATAATAATAATAATAATAATAATAATAATAATAGTGTCCCTTCTTGAATAATTCAATGGGGTGCAATAATACAAAAAGTCTTATTCATCCTAGCTCAGGAAATTAATAATAGCGATTAAAGTTAAACCTGGTCATGTCACTGCATATTTTAATGATTATATCATTCACATACCTAAAGCACCATCATGAACATCAGCTGAGATGGAGAAAATGACTTTTAAACATTCATCAGGGATATTGTCCCTTGATCCAGACGAAAGAGAAAGAAAGTATGAATCGCATTTGTTTTCGATGTAAGTATTATAGAGGAATCTCCCTTCAGGACTGTTGAAGATGCCAATTGAATTAGGTTTGGGAAGAAGAACAATCTAGGAAGGAAAAAAGTATTCATAATATATTCAAGATTCACAAAGTCAGGATGTCTGTAAGCAAGCGCATATTGCATTAGACTGATGAGCGTGGTTGTAAAAATATGCATGCACCATTCAAATTACACATAAAATGAGTGTGGATCCTTCTCAATGGATCCAATAATACATGACAGATGTATTACAAAAAGATTTAAAGAAATCCTCTATTGTAATAAAATAATTTTACTACAGCAATACAAGCCTCTTAAAACATTTCAGCAATTATTATAGCAAAACTTCTTATAACATTTTTAAAGCTGATTAAAGAATAATAGGGGATCAGATACAGAAACTTACAAATTCAAAGAAATGGAAATGAGAACAATGTCATCCATCTGTAGATATTTTGCACGAGCAACAAATACAACAATTGGATCTGTCCTTCTGTCCGGACATCTAGCCTGACACCTCAGAGGTTATTATTCTATCACACACACCTCAAGATAATATTATATCATAAGTATTACTGGTTTATTTCACTTATTAAAGCAACAGCGCATTTCAAAAAACTTCAGTTGTTGCAAATTGACACAATACGTCATTCTTCCAATACTAGTGTATTTGCTTGTCTGACTACCAGCTATTCAATCAAGTAAAATAGGATCATAGAAAATTTACTCACAGAATCTACTTCTAATTTTTCATCACGTTGGAAACCCTGTGATGGTGGTAGTGCTAATTGGAAATTGTACACCAATCCCTTCTGGAGACATACAGGAGGCTGAAATTCTGCTACATCTTCTGAACCAATTAAATAAGCTGACATTGTTTTTGAGAGAAAACGTTCTCTGCATGGTCCGCCACTCAAATCTCTTCCATCTGTGCGTGTAACTTTCAGTTCAACATTAGCCCAATTAACATTACCCTTTAAAAAGAAAAGTTATGACAATAGTAAATACAGTGACTTTCTACATACTCATTAAAGTTGTTTGAAGTTCAAATGAATAGTAATATAATATAAAATGAAAGTTGATAATGTAAATTGAAAATGCAGTCAAACCTGTTATAATGTTCACCTCTATACAGCGGCCACCTGTCTATAGTGGTCACTCTTGCAATGTCTAAAACAGTATTATCTATTGAATCAAACATATATATAAAGGCCATCTGTTTTAGTGGTCAATTCATCTGCCTTTCATAGATGGCCGTTATATACAGGTTCAACTGTATATAATAGTATCACTATTCAATTTTAGTCAAACCCATGTCATGGAACAACTTAACACCAAAATATATGGATTAAGTAGTACTAAGTAAGTAGTACTTAATAAGTACACTAGAATCAACACTTTTATCTCAATCAATGCTTAACCATATGATTTGATGCTGAAATTTGATTTTTCAATCATTTTTGAATTTACATACAGGAGTACAGTGCATGAGATTGAGAGAGTTTAGTCAAAAGAAAGAAAGACAAATAGTTAAGGAAATTTCTCATGCTTGGGTACTCCCTGAACTGAAAGAGAACAGACATAAAAACATATCTTGATATAGACAGGGTCCGACAAAAGTAGGAATCCTGAAATCCTAGATTCCGAAAGATTGGAGCAAATTCAGAAGAAAATGGATAAATTTACTATTTATTAGTCAAACTTCAACATCAAAAAATTCAGAAGAAAATGTTGAATTGCCTCCTGTATTCCAGAAGGCTGAACCTTTTGCCGGACAATGGATATAATAAGAGGATATTTGTGGTTTGTATTATTATTATACCTTTGAATTATATCTTATGTAAACACCATAGTCACCAGATGACGGTACTCTGACCATTGTAAAATCGATAGCAGAATTTCCAGGAATCGAAGCAAATCCATCACCTGTCCAAGTTCGTTTTACGCCAGTACCCAGGGGGTCTCCTTCCACTTTTGTAATTGTTCCCTAAAAATTGGAATAACAAGAAATTATTGTAATTTATGCTCATCTAAAATTTCTCTTTAAAGCATCTACCCAATCCTATTGGATCCTTGTCAGATTCGCATTGGATTTCTTATCGTCTGATCTGAATGGATTTCCTTGAAAATGTTAATGATATATTTGACAATTTACTCATTTTAGTTAGGTAATTGATTGAATGAACATATTTTTCTGCTTTAATTGACTTCTATTTCACTAATTGATCATTCATTATGCGGTATGCCTATAAATCTAAAATATTAGGCCTACAGTTTTCTGTTGTCTATTCCTGGAAATACTTTGCCATTTTGAATAATCAGATTTGGATTTCGTCAGATCAGATCAACAAATCTGAATCTGAAACTTTATCTGGATTATTCTCATTTGGTTAGGATCTATTTCGGTTCGCAAAATGTTCCACACATTTGAATTACTAGTACCTAATCTGATCCAACACAGGCTTCCTAAACTCTAGTGTTGCAGGATGCCTATTTTGTTTGGAGTTGATTGTTGGAATTCAAAATCTTTGCATCATTCTGACTGAGAAATGGATCAATGATTTTGTGTTTAGAGGGGCAACATTGACGGGCGGTCGCTACAAGCTTAATTTTGAATTAGAATTAAGCTTAGCATAATTAACAATCAATTTCATGGCTTCGGCATGGCTTCATATTTTCAAGTTTCAGAATGGATATAGGCACAAAAATAATACGAAGACAAACACGCATGTGACTCTAAGAATGTAGAGCCCATCAGTCATTTTTGCCCCTATAATTTGATATATTTTATAAGATGATAAGATGATGTAATAAATCAGTTTGGACTTACCTTAGCTGGAACAGCATCTTCTGCTTCAAATATGTCTTGGTCTGGTAAGGCAAAGAAGTACCCTGGTCTCACTTTATCGCACTTTCTTCCAATGATATTAGGCCTACAATTACATGAACCAGTTATTTTATCACATTTAGTACTGTAAGAACCACCAAGATCACAATCACACGATTGACAACCATCCAATGATGAACCAACACCCCAATATCCATCCTAGAAGAAAGATCAAGCACAATACCATATAGAGCATAGCCATAAATCCAGAGCGTTGACAATTTGAACTGAATTTGTATTACAGAATCTTATATGATTTTTATGATCACATTAATTATAATGCTACAGTGCAATACATTTCCGTGTTAAACAATTTCTGATAAGCGCAAATTTGGGTTTAATGTAGTTGTTTACATCATAATCAGGGTCCGACAAAAGGTTCAGCCTTCTGGAATCCTACGGGGATTTCAACTTTTTCTTCTGAATTTTCATGTTGAGGTTTGACCAGAAAATCATTGATAACAACAATTTTCTTCTGAATTTTGTCTAGCCTTCCGGGATCTAGGATCCCAGGATCCCCACTTTTGTCGGACCCTGATCATAATTAAGTTAACAATATATATATAAGTGTGATCAACAATGAGCAGGTAATGGCATTAACGGGTTTACACTGTATTACACTATCGGCAAATGATTTCAATATTGATAATAACAGTAGAAAGTCCATCGCTTATTAGTATACTGATGGGCTCAATTCCATCCTCATCATTCATATAAACATAACCTGGTAAAACTATATAGCCTACAAGGGAAGGTACATGCCGTTTGATTACGTCAGCAGGGAAATCGATTAACCAATAACCATGCATGCAAAATGCAAACAATTGATTCAAGACGCTTGTTTACAAAATGATTTTTATTACTTTAGACAAAATTCGAACACAGTTGACAAAAGTGGCCGCTGTGTGAGATGTTGGGACCAAAATAAAGGATGAAAAGTGGCGGCTGGGTGTGTTAGAGAGATGAACCCCTTTAAGGCCATAAAACAATAAAATACTGACATAAGAGAAATGCTGAATGTGGATACAATTTTTATGAGTGGCCACTCTACCAGACTGGCCGTTATAGCAGATTTGACTGTATTGTTGCTATGTGTTACATAATATAATGTATTAATTTGGTCATCTTGTAATTTGATTCTAATCATGTGAAGGATAGGCCTACTACATAATAAGATTGGTAGCACAAAACTCGCAACTTACTGTAAAAAGCTCATAAATTGTTTTAGTAATGATTTAAAATTACAATGTAACACCATTAGTATCACTAGAATCAGTTCTAATTACCATTAGTCGAAACCAACTAGGGTACTATTCGATGATCTGCATTCTGATTGGTTGCACCATCGTTCACTATTTTCTCATAGTGAACGCTGGCAAGTTCCCTCGCAAATTTCAAAAAGTAAACAAGCGATTCACAAATGTTTTTGAATCAAAATTTCATATGAATTATGAGATTAAATTATAATTTTTGTCCCCGAAAAACCAAAACAAGTAGCAAAATAATATGAGATGAGGTTGTTCAATGGTAGGCCTATGCATATACAATTTTAATTTTATTTAATAATCTGCTCACAATTTTTTCGTCGCTACTTGATTGCAGATATAAATTAGTTCACTAGTCAGCAAAAGTTTATAAACAACAAACATTTATATTACAAACTGCAAACATTTATGTATTTTTAGATACTCAATAGTAACCTTGCAGACCTTGCTCAAATTTGCTATTTTGGGTGGCTATAAATTTGTAGCCAGTATTAATACCCAACTTTTTTGTTTTGAAAATTAAATCTGAATCAAGCCAAATTAAAATTCATCCTCCAAATCACGACGCTGCAGTCGTCATGGATGCCTTTGATTGACGGTTGTATTAAAAATTAATTAAGCAAAAAGCGAATAAATAGTTGGAATTTATTTCTTTAGATGTGTTTGGCTTGTACCACTAGTTGGTTTCTACTAAAACAATTAGACAACGAGCCCTTGTTGGCTACCGTCCTGAATAGTCACCTCGGAGGACCTCGGTGATTATTCGACGGTAGCCAACTCGGGCTCGTTGTCTCTTTCATTCTGGTTAATATCACAATTTTTGGCTGCACCAAGACAAAGATATTAACAAGGCTACACTGTATAACGTTTCAGTGAAATTCAACTACATTAAAACAGCATTCTTATTAAATATATAAATACAAAGTGTCTATGACCAGATCAATAACTTACGTAGCATTGGTTGCATTTTGTGCCTTCAACAAATCGTTTGCATGTACACTGTCCAGTAACAAAATCACAAAGATTATTTCCAACAGTACCACGACTATCACATTTGCATGCTGCATAAACAGATCAAAATAAACATGAAGTATTATGTCAACTTCAGCATTCACAAACATACAGCAGATGTCAAGAATTTTCATTCAAGGAAGCCTACGATCAATTAGTTTGCATATCCATCGCTTACAGTTCAATTGTTTCGAATAGTGAATAAATTATTATAATTACAGTCAACCCTACTATAATGGTCACCTCTATACAGCGGCCACCTGTCTATAGTGGTCAATTTATCAACGTTATTATTGTTAAGAAATATTCTCAAGGATATAAATAGAAAAAAAAAGTTGCCTGTAGAAAGACGAAACTGATCGACCATTTGCCAATGGCCGACATTTATTATTGTGGACAATAATATATTCTAAAATGGAGATATTTGCGTCTAACAGCATCCCTAGCTAGTGTGTCTAGTTTCATCTGTAGTTTTTCCAATTACCTGTCCATAAAATTGTAGGAATTGGATTTACCCTTGAACCCTAAAACTCAGTTTCCATCATCATATATGTTTATGAGAATTGTAGATATATGTTGAAGAAACAAGAATAACAATGTAGGTTGAATTGAGTGATTGGTTCCTTCTTATAAATAATAATAATAATACATTCCAAGTTGATGTTGATAGTAAACAGTAGGCCTACACTAAGTTGACATCCTCATCATACAGTAGTAAAGTGACTTGTTCGGTAATGGTTGTTGTCCTAACAGATTGAACCATCCCCGCCTCCCCGGACATCTACAAAGCACAATGAACAGAGTTTCCTACTAATAGTTACGCAATTAAACTACTTACATTGACATCCGTTTTCGTCAGATTCTAATAAGTTCCAGTGTCCAGCTTTGCAACGATCACATCTTACACCTTCAACATTAGGCTTACAGATACATCTTCCAGCCACTGTTCCCTTGAGTAGATCTGTTACTGCTTCACATTCACCCCCACCAATTGAACCAGCTGGATCACAGTTACATGCTAAAATAGATTAACAACATAGAATGTGATAAAATGTTGCATTGGTATATTGTTGGTTCAGTGTTGTTTTGACCGTCTTAGTTATTGAATGTGCTTCAAGTTGAGAGTTATATTATGTAGCCTATTGTCTTTTTAACTCAAAGAGTAAACAACAACAGGCTAAAAATCACTTTTATAATACTAGAGTAGGTCTATTAATAATAATTCTAATGAATTAATGTTACATTTTCAATTGCATATAATCAAGATTGACCGTTACGCCTTTTAAATACTGCAGATACAGATCTGCATCCTGTTCAATTAAAAATTATGGTGTAAAACACTTCACTACGTACGCAAACATATCTTTGAATCAGATTGATCTTTGGTTGGGTCACGATAGAACAAAGCAATGCATTCTTCACATTGTCTTCCTGTTGTATTATCTTCACATTCATCGCATACACCACCACTGACGTCACCTGTTGCTTTGTAGACAGCAACATCAAAATGACACTTTTCTGTATGACCATTACAATTACATTCTGAAAAAAAATGAAACAACAAAAAGGTTATTCACTGTAAGATAAATTAAAATACTCCTATTCTTTCTTTCAAATATATTAAGCAGTGTTCGAGAAAAGATGCTACATTCCAGGATCCCAAGTTTTTCCGAAAATTATCTTCTTATTTCGTTTCCCACAATGTACCAAAATAAGTAATACATATCTTTTTTAAAAACACTATCTAACTTCAGTGGAATCCAAGAGACAGAACTGGGACAGAAAGGTATATAGAAATCCTACTAAATTTGTTTCACAATAAATCAAACTTCTGATTTTTGGTCAATTTAGCTTTTGCAGGGATCCCTACTTTTCCTGTACACTGATTCTGAAAATCAAGATTTTTCGAGTGCAGTATGTAAAGAAATACATATTCCTTGACGAGATTAGAGAATTCATACCCTATACGTAGTGAGTTCTTGTAACAAATATTTTATCACAATGCATGACCACCAGGATAGCATTTTTTGTGACAAATTGATACAGCATTGATTTCTGACGATAATAGTTGATTAAATTTCCCTTGATACTTACTTTTACATGCATTAGTTTGATCTCCTAAAGCCGGTCGCCATGGTAAATCCGAATAACCGTCTCTACATTCTTCGCAATTTCTTCCTTTAGTGTTATGAGTACAATTACATTGACCATGAACCTATTGCAGAATAAAAAAGATGTCAAAATACTCACAGTGAATGTTTGACAAAACGTTTAGCCTTCCGGAAACTTGAAACATTTTCAATAGTTTCCAAGTTTTTGTTGAGGTTAGGACTATACCGGTAAATCAAAAAATTATTAATTTTCTTCTGAATTTGCTCTAGCTTTGACGGATCTAGCATTGCAGGATCCCCAATTTGGCACACCCTGACGATAGCTGTGATCAAATAGCAGTAACAACTGCAAACTGTTAGATTCCTTGTTGGTGACACATGTTTGTATTGTCACAAGCACTTGCTCTTACAGCCTACTGGGTGACTATCAAACAGTGCACATTAATCGTTGATATCACTAACACTGCTTTGAATTGATATTGGATTATGTCTACTGAGAAGGCCTAGTAACATTAAAATTGATGACATTTATTAACTGATTAGCTTAGAAAATTGACACTATTCTCTGTAGGGCTGTGTCTGCGGTCAATAATGGACATTTATAAGTATTGCTCTGAGCAGAGCAAAGTAGCCTTAAAAGTCTAATGGTAGATGAATATTCAGTACAACATGTCTACGATCCTTTTTAATAAATACAGTAAAACCTGTTATAGCGGTCATCTCTATACAGCGGCCACCTATCTAAAGTGGTCACTCTTGCAATGTCTAAAATAGTATTTCTATTGAATAAAACCTGTGTATAAAGGCCACCTGTTTATATTGGTCAATTTATCAACTTCTTGTAGCTGTCTGTTATATGCAGGTTTCACTGTACAATATGTTTCAGTGTCGCAAAAAGATTTCTACAATCCATACATACATACCATATTTGGATCATTTGGAGCACCAGGAACAGGAATACATTCATCGGCATGACCATAGCATGAACAACTACCTCTGATCACCATTTCATATAATGAATAATAATACTTTTGTTGTACGTCTGCCCCGGCATCTAATAAATCATCACCAAGAGAATGTAATTTTGTAAATGTGACTCTAAGATTTGTCAATTTGAGAAGATTTTGAACTTCATAACTGTATGGATTGTCAACATGGATCAATGGATCAAGTACTTTCATCACCACCTTGAATAAAAAATAATGCAAAATTAATAATAATAAATTAAAAAATTAATTGTAGTGAGTGTAAACTCAAATACACATATAATGTAAAAGTGATCGATGATGGTTAAAACAGAGCATTATATAATAAGAAACAAACATGAGGCAATGCCTTTTTCAATTACTTGGAGTTTCATATGTTTAATAGCGATCTTTAGACGGTAAATTACTGTCTGAAGATCGCAATTAAACGCATGAAACTCTGAGTAACAGAAAAAGGCTTTGACTCATCTTTGTCTATTATTATAGGGCAAAATTTATAAAAGATTTTAGATCAATCTTGAATATTGAGAAAGCTGTTAAGTATTTGAGCGGAGGTTTTGATTCTAAGGAGCTATTTATCACTTTTGACATGAAAAAGTATGCAATAAGATGCAATGATGATGTCTTGATTTATGTATAGGGAGGCATTCACATTCACAGCAGATAAATCAGCAGATAATGATGGTAGCATTCAACAGATATTTATCAAGAGTGACTGATAAAAGATGAGTTTTTAACAGTCTATGAAGTGAAAAGGTCAGGCCATTCATATTAGACGATAAGGTCAATGAATAGTTTATTTGTTAATCTTCAGTAAAATAGAGAAACTGATCATCATGGGTTGCTGGAACATGAGCATGGCATGAGTTGCTGGAACAATTAGATTTTTCATTTCTGTATTATAATTTCATGTATGTTGTATATTTATATCCAACCGTACTGATGGAGAACTTGACATCTGGTCATCTATGCATCATAATTTTAATCTGTGCTGTGTCTCATGTTCTCTTCCACAGTTCACTCTCCGTATTATCATAGTTTGTAACTACATATTACGATAGACAGCTTTAGTAAGTCAACTTTGTATATTCACGTCCTGGAATCTGTTTTTAGAGTCTGATGGTTTTGTATTTTATCACGGTACAGTGTAACCCGCTTATGTGCAATTCGGATAAGTGAAATTCCCGCTTATCTGCAACCTCGCTTTGAAACTTGTTAAACAATTTTCTGGTCAAGTCCTGTGGTAAACAATTTCGGATAACTGCAAATTCGGATAAATGCAATGAAATTCGCTGGCAATTTGACTTGCATTTAAGCGGGTTACACTTTAGTAATGATTTAAAAACTTTTAGCCCGACGTAGAATGTCCATCAGCCCAGCTTGAAAAGAAAGGATTTTCAATTTGAAGAAAAATAAAATATAAGTACTTGTAACTGTGTTAAATTATATTGGCTAATTGTATGTCTATTCGGAAGTTTACATGTTTTACATCTCTTTGATGCCCTGTGGATTTCGAATTTCATGCAAAAAATATCGGATTAGTTCAGATTAATTTACAAATTTTAGTTTCGGATCGAATAAGATTGGATTATATTTATGATTATTGCTTCAGATCGGATTCGGAAGAGTATCACATTCGCATCGTAATCAATTTTCTGTAAATCCGATCCGACGTATACCTTAGTTCCAACACAGGTTTCAATACAGATTTAACTAAGATTTAACCAGCTTTATAATGATAGTAATAATAATAATAATAATAATAATAATAACAACAATAATAATAACAATAATAATGACAATAATAATGACAACAACAATAATAATAACAATAACAATAACAATAACAACAACAACAACAACAACAACAACAACAACAACAACAACAACAACAACAACAAGAATAATAATAATAATAATAATAATAATAATAATAATAATAATAATAATAATAATAATAATAATAATAATAATAATAATAATAATAATAATAATAATAATAATAATAATAATAATAATAATAATAATAATAATAATAATAATAATAATAAACAAAATAAAGTGCAGCGTAAACAAAACACAGTTTAGTCCTACCTCTCCCTTTGTAGATGGTTCAACTTGAGAATATTGTTCTTCACAAATCACATCATCAATCTTCTGTTGAGGTCCTTTTTTAATACCAGGGAAAATCTTATCACAATCATATGCAAAGTAACGATATGCTTTCCACGTCCTTTGAAAATCTGCTGATTTTTCAACAATCATTCCAGCTGGTCTAAACGTTTTGAATGTCATAATTAAATGTGTGAAATGGAATTCTGCTTCCAAATCGAGCTGTGAATGGGAAATTAAAAATCTGATATCAACTAACATTATCAACACTTGGATGGGTTTCAATGACTACCTTGGATAATGGCAGGGGTAGAAAATATTGGGACCACTGGAACCTGCAGGTTGCAGGGACAATTGCTGGACAATAGAATTTATGCAGGCCAATTTTTCTGAAATTTGAAAGTATTCTGAATCTATGAATAATTCATAAAGTTTACTAATGAAGCCGAATAAGAGGTACATGGGGATGAAATTAATTACTCTATGTATAAGTAAGGTCAATTTGAACTGCTTGAACAGGAATATTCCCAATAAAATGTTAACAGACACTTTCAAGGTAAAATTATTTGGTCGCAGGCACTGAAAATTTTGTTTTGACCTCTGGACAATGGAGCATATGCCATAATTTCATGATAGTAACTTATATAGCTCAATGTAGCCATGTAGGGTAGCAATAAGCCTATATATTGAAACCCAAAAAATAAGAAATGTAAATGCAAAATACAATCTGATTCAATCCAATAGGTTATGACGAATTATTATTGTCTGGATCAGTGACAAAACTGAGGATACAGTATATAATAATTACATAAGGGGAGGCGTGTCAATTGCTGACGTAACAATATGACATTAAATTCAAGTATAAACATTACAAAATTTTTAAAATTGAGTAAAATATGAAACCGAATGATTTGAAACTCTAACGAAGTCTAGGGCTAGGGTAAGTTAAATGACAATTACTTGCCCATAGTGAACTCTCTTGCTAGCTCAGTATGGGTCCAGGAAAGAGAACTATTCCTCAAACTATATGCTAGGCCTACTTTTAGCATTTAATGAATCTGCTTAGAAGAGTTCAATTGAAATCAATATACAATCCAACCTGATATAAGGGCCACCTGTCTATAGTGGCCATGGTCACTCTTGATAAGTCTAAAATAATTATCTTTTATTGAATCAATCCTGTATATAAAGACCACCTGTACATAGAGGTCAATTTGTCTATCTCTTACAGCCGGCTGTAATATACTGGTTCACTGCACAATGTGTATGTAGGTAAACTACGTTACCTGGATTGAAACACTTTCCACACCATTTTCAGCTTGCCACCAAGTTTTGAGTCGATTATCTGGTGATCGTGATACCATATACCTTGGTAAATGACTAAATATGTAGGCATCTGGGCGTGAATCAACAACTGATCTTGAATCACAGTAGAAACATTTCTCATTCTCAAGTAGAAACCCAACAATACAATATTTTGTCGGCCTTCTTAAACCACATGTTGAACTAGCATATAAATTATCTTCTCTACCGACAAGTAAATCTCCAGTGGCAGGGTAACAACTACGTTGATCGCATGTACGTTGAGATGTGGAGAAATGAGCAACTAAAAGTGAAAGACATCATAAGGCGATTTAGATATTATTATATGCAAAAACTGGATTTCGGACAACATCAAAGATCTATGGAAATGGTATGAAAAGTGATCTATGAAAAGTGTTGTACAGTCGAACTTGGTTAATATCCCCCCTGGTACAGATGAAAGCGGGACATTAAACGAGGTGGGATATTAAGCGAGGTAGGATTATGAGAGTTTGTATGGAGATTAGAAAATAGGAATCTGTTTTATGTGGAGATATTAAGCAAGGTGGGATATTAAAAGAGGGGATATTAACCAAGATCGACTGTAGTGGTTAACGTAGAAGTAACTTACAATGTTCTGTTAAAGGACTCTACCGTGACATACATTTTGTTGATTTAAACTTTGTCAACTAATAATGACGGTAGTCCCAAGCCAAAGCACATCTATCCTCTATACTAGTAGTAGCATTAGTAGAGATGGTCACATTATAGTAATGTCCCTCCTCCCTCTTTCGTCCAGCAGATTTACTATACAAAGAACGCAGCAAATCAAGGTCTGACAAAGAAATTGTAAGTAAGACCATTCACGATACAAAACATTATAAAACGATTTTCTATTATGTTCCTGTTGCAGACCAAAATATATTTCTCATTAAATCCTCCGATTATGTCAATCAACTATGCACAATACATAAAATGCATTGCCTCCATACGTTAATAAGTCACAAACATTGAAATAACATTGATATACAGCGAAACATGTCTATAACGGTCAGTTGTGATTGAGAATATTGGCCACTATAGTGAAGTGACTTTTAATAGTTTGAGGTTAAATTCAATAGAAGTTTACATTTGTAACATTATGAAGTGACCACTAGAGACAGGTGGCTGCTCTATAAGATGACCTTTATACACAAGTTTCACAGTAGTATCAAAACCAATATTGATATCACACACTAACCAGGGACAATAAATCTAACTGTGTAGGTCAAGCCAATATTTTTGCAGCCCAACTGATACCTGGGAAAACCTTCAAATGTTCTCTAAACGGATTGAAGAAAGTTGCAAGCATTGACATTTCTGGGTCATCCTTCAGTAATCAATTGTGAGAAAACGCCTGGTTTAGGTTGTGCATAATATTTTTTTTATTCCTGGGTCATTTCAGTAATCTTTGTAGGTTTTGAGTAAAAATGTCTCCGAGGTTAGCTGTACAAAATATCATTTTGGAGAATTATTTTAAACCTGAAGCATTTAGGAGGTAATTTATTTTAATTCCTAACATTGAATTGAAAAAAATTGCTGAATTGAAAAGGCAAAGAAAGGGATATATCTGCTTAAACAATTAAAGAGGAGAAAATATCCCAAATGAATTGTTTATGAACTGCAAAAGCAATTGAAATATAATCTTAAAAACCGATGTAATACAGCTGATACAGGTTTTGCTGATCACCTAGGGGGATATTCATAATGCCTCCTAGAATGTATTGTGTCAGTTGTAGGTGCACGCCCATTAATGGCGGTAATTCAAACATGTTAATTATAGGCCACATTAATTGATTTCTAAAACCATCAATGCTGTAAATAAACTGCAGGTTCATTAGGACAATGAATAGTGTGTATTTTTCTAATCAAAAAGCATAAAATGCACTTGTATGGCTTTTTTTAACTCTACATACAGTATTCAATAACCTTGAACTGTTCAGAACATGAAAGAATGAGCGAGAGACAGACATTCCTCGCACTTTGGTTAACATTATTACGAGAGGATATGAAATTACTTTCAAGAAAATCAAAACAGATGAGAAACAACAAATAAATGAAATGACACGCGCCCAGAAATACGACTGATCTCATCGTTATGATTTCCTGTCTAACGCTGTTATCAAACAGGGCACACAATAGCGTTGTAATTCAAACAACACGAAATCCTGCGAAGGAATAAACTATAAACCTAGCAAATAAACTCTAATCAACTCAATAAAAGAATAATCAATGCCGCCTTGTTTAAAAACTATACCTATTTAATTTTAATCGATTAAAGTTTTTACTTCAGAATGAATGAGTAGAGAAATTATTATACAGATGTTTCGGAAAAATGTAATAAATGTTTATAAAGTGGCCCATAGGGACAGGAACGGAGTCAGCAAGATATGAAAGTTTTGACATCCTCTTATCAGCACATACATGAATTTTATCACGTCCTTGACGATTTTAATACATCAGATTAATGTTATAAATGTCAAAAGAGAGCACAAAAATTCTTCAAAAACCTTCTTGTGAATGGCTAGACATTGTGAAATGGTTTAAAGTGATAAAATAACAAATTACGGATTAATATCAATTAGATTAATTTACAGCATGAGATGTGTGGATAAAATTTCAAATTATTTGCACAAATCATAAAAATAGTTGACATTACAAACGATCAAAAACAGTTGAGTTGAAGTTCAATTATTGCATAACTCTGTTACTATATTTATTGTTATAATGTTGTTATCTGAATACTTTTTACGATGTATTATATCTCGTATAATGATACTCGAAAAGGCTGATAACATTTCGCGTTCAAGCTGTGTTTTGAGAGCTGAAGGAGTGGATAGTATAGGGTGTAAGCCGCAGGGAAAACCACCGGCAAAAAAAACATTTTTGAAACAATTTAAGATGTCAATAAAGCAAATCAAACAAAAAAAATCACTTGAAAATCTTAAATATTAGGAAAATAAATTTTGTGAGGTCAAATTTCATAAATCAGCTGTGGTGAAATTGCATTCTTGTTTTAAAACATTCAGACATTTACGAGAACGGAAACAGTGTGTCCGCTGTATGGAGAGAGATTATTCATAAAAGACACGAAGTAACCGGTCATGACTGTTTAACTATAACTTAACAAAAGAAATTAATCTTATAATAATCAAGGCATGTATTGCGTGGTTGATATAACTAAAACTCAATTTACAGTGCAATTCTTGTGATATGACTTGCACGATGACAAAGGTCGTAAAGTGAGATGTTTCAATGTAGCAAAACAACACAGGAAACCAATACCACATTTTTTCTAATTCTAAATCAAACAAATTAATAAATTGGTCATCAACCTTATCTAGATATCCAACTCAAAAGTTGAGATTAAAGCAAAATGACTTACGTAAAGTGAAGGACGTTGCCAAAACCAAAGCTGTAAATCCTTGCATTCTGCACTTCATTCGGGAAAACCCGAAAATGAGTGGATTTTTCTTTCAAACACCAAGAATATTTACAAAATAGCAACTTCTGATGTATTCCTTTATAATTTAATAGCAACTGTCTAACTTGTCAAAACTTCCAAAAGGAATTAAACCACCAAAATAGCCTGGTTTAGAACCACAATATCTAAAATAAACAGAAAACTGACCATAGAAATTACACACCACATACAAAGCTCAACACTAGTTACTAAAAAATAATTGGTCGAACTTTAGGTAAATTATCAAAAGGTGAACCAGATATTCACAATCACAATCATAATCAAGTCCAAGTGTGCGTAATATTATGAATAAGATATGAATCCAGCAGTGCAACAAGTAGAGAAACAACTTATATTATTTGAAGAAAGCAAGCAAGTAAATTTGATGAATTTCTGTTTAAATTTTCCTTCAGTTTTTGAAAGTTGATCTAAATTCATTACTTACCGTTTCTTAACCCAATTCCGATTCGAAAGTAAAAATTGTATAAAAATCGATAAGATAAATGGTTGGAGAACTTCAGATAATGAAATTAAATCCAAACGAGAGGTTGGCAAGAAATTGTGGACTGAGAACTGACCAATGCATCTGATACACCCGAATGAAATTTGCAACCATCTGATGCTACCACCTCGGTTACTTTGTAGCAGGAGAGTGTTGGTATCTTTCAGACTTGTTTGGCCGCCGAGGAAACAACAGAACTCGAATAAATTCAACAACAGTTTTCACATGCACAAGCTTGAATCGGAAGTGCGGTCTTTCTTGAAGGAGGACTAGCGGAAGCTCAGGGCAACAGTGTTGGGTGGTGTCGAATGACGTTCGAACTGCGCTAACATCGGAGTCCTGTTTAGGTTCCTACCCTAAGGCATGTTTCTACTTCGTTTACGCTCCATAATTTATATACTTTTAAGGCATTTAACGAGATTGCCAGGGGCGGGAGATTTTGAAAACATATGGCAAAAACTTGCAAACGATAGTACAGTAATATCAATCCTTTTATGTCAATTTTGTTTGGGGGCCATTTC
Organism: Haliclystus octoradiatus; assembly: GCA_916610825.1. NCBI lineage: Eukaryota > Metazoa > Cnidaria > Staurozoa > Stauromedusae > Haliclystidae > Haliclystus > Haliclystus octoradiatus. The sequence continues at coordinate 12,824,536 of OU744453.1, forward strand.
TTTGATAAAGTATTCCCTAATTTTTTACCCTTTGAATAATAGCATCATTTTCTTTGGGAAACAGGGAATAATTTTGGATATTTTGAAGTACCCAACAATCTGAATGACAAGAATATATATTGATATATTATTTTAGAGACCAGTGAAAGCTTTTCGTTTAGACATCTTTGGGACGGTCATGTTTTGCGGATGTCACGTTCCTGTTATCATCATCAAAGTGTCTCACTTAAAGATGGTAATTCCTATTTATAAGTCAATTGTCACATACATGCAAATACACATAGGCTTGAAAAAAAAATGTTAACTGAGTATAGAATTATGGATATACAAAAGCATTAAGCATAAACAGCAGTACAGTTAAACCTGCTATAGCGGTCACCTCTATATAGTGGCCATTATAGTACTTTTAAAGAAAATAATGATTATGTTGAAATCATGTTGAAATGTTGAATTGAAACGATTGGATGTAGTTAAGGCAACCTGTCTATAGTGACCAACCTGCCAGATAAAGTCTTATAAATGTCTGATACATGTTCCATTATCTAGTATTACACATATTATAATCAAAGCAACTCAGTCAACTTAGTAGTACGTATCATTTCAAGCAACGAATGTTTGAACGCAACGAATCGATAGAAACGATCAGAATTTTTAAATGATTTTAAACAATTGGATTTATGCAGATTTTAGTTTAAGGCAGTTCTACCATGCATATTTCATATTTTATTATGAAAATCCGATGGATCTATGATTCTACAATACTTATTGCCGATAATATGAGAGTTTGTATGGAAAATGCAAACCAAAAATTAAATTTATATGGGGATATTAGGCGAAATATAGTATGTGAATTTGTATTGAGAATGGAAACTAGCAGGCAGTTTCATGTGGGAAACTTTGAGCATTTGGAGCAAGGTGGGACAAGGAAATATTGACTGTAGTGCCATTTTCAGGTACATATTAAATGCGTAATAACAAAACGTAATAGTTTCATTTCAAGTTGACCGTCATTTCCGCACAGTGCGCAGCTCTATAGTGGAATACCGTACGGAAGCAAAGGATGTAATGTCGGAATGAGGCGATATTATGCCAAACGGAGTCAAATTTTGATCTGAAGCATCATTTCAAGAATCTTAGTATAGAAAAACACACTACGATAATTAATTTATTAAAATTTGGTCTTCTCGACTTTCAAAATTCCAGTACAGTACGTTTATCCTATCACACATAAGCATACCAACTTCATAAAAAAACACTCAGAAATGTTGTTAATACTCCATCAGAATCATAAAAATTCATTGATATATATATCTATTATACTTTACACGTTATTATAAGTTAAAATTATTAATATCATTTTTAAGTTTAAAATGATCATCTTGTTTAAAATTAAAATATCTTTTTACTACTAAATATAACATATACAATAATATACTTTCTTTTCAATAAAATATGTATGTCACATAGCCTAATAAATTTATATATGTTTTGTCATAAATTATTTAAAAATGTTTTTGACTTCTTGAATGTGTATATATAAGATATACGATTTTGTTGATTTGACAGGATGAATGGATTTTAGTTTATGATGAAGGACCTGTAACAATATTTCACGGTATAAATTAATTAAATAACTGTAATTGAGCATGCAATATTAACATACAGTTATACACGTGTAACAGGTCTCTGAACTGCCGAATGTTTTGTATTTTTACGTGAAAACGCCTTTAATCGTTCACGTGCCAATTCAAATTCTTCTAATCTTTGCGTCAATGCAATTTTCTGATGTATAGCTTGTTTTAGTAATTGATTCAATGTTCTTTTTTCTTCCTCGGCTGACGTTAATCGACGTTGCAGTTCATCAAGCTGATTAACGTATTCTTCACAACGATTGGCAAACATACTACGTAACGCTGAAAAAGTTTGCGATTCTGATTTCAGTGCCCTCATCTGCCGTTTTAAATGTGCAGTTGCCTCAGCCTGTATGGCCTTATCATTTTCATAACGACTTTTAAGGTTGGATAATGCAACTTCGTATGTTGATTTATTTGCTTTTAAGACAGTTCTTAACGTACTGATCTGTTCACGTTTCGTTGATAGAAGACCTTGTAATTTCAAAATCTGTTCACGTAATGTATCCTCAACTTGCTCACGTGATTCTGACGCCGTCACTGTTGTCGGTGATGTTACAACCGTAGTTGTGTCTTTTGACGCTTTTTCAACCGCAGAGCGTAAATTACGTACTTGATCTTTCATTGTTGTTATAAGTTTATAACATTCTTGTGGCGTAACACATTTCTTATCAGTGCTTTGTGGTATCTTTTTAACATTACCAGGAAGGGCTTGTCTAGCAGGTGTAGTTGAGTTACTTGCAGGTAGAGATTTATTAGATACATGTAAATAGAGTGACTGTAGGTCATTACTCAATACTGATAATTCATTATTAGTACAATTGAGACCACCTTGTGTTTCACCAGCTAAATCTGTCATTGATTTAACTTCTTCTTGTAAATTTTTTATTTGTAATTCTCCTTCACGACATTTTGTTTTCATAGAAGCTAGATCTTTATTGATTCCACTAATCTTTACTTGTAACGTATTTTCTCCTTCTCTTTTACTATCTTTAAGATTGTTGCATTGTTCAATAACTGTACTTCTATCTGTTTGTAATTGATTAATAAGATTTAAACTACGTTGTTCTTTATCTTGGTACTGATGAATAATTGTTTTCAGTTCATCAATTTCTTTCAATTGATTATTTAAATAGAAGTCATCTTTCCCATTATGTCCGTCTTCTAATGATTGACATAGGTATTTAGCTTCGGCAATGGTATCCGCAGCATTAATACCTTTGTGTTTATTCTTCTTTGAAAGTTGTTCAGATAAAACGGCTTTTTCGTCTTTCAAAATCTGGAGCTGATCTTCAAGTTCCCTAACACCACTTAATTGGAGCTCTTTCATTAAATCTTCCACTAATCCGGGGGCTGGGGCAGGGGCTGATTCAATATATTCCTTTGTAATTTGCTTGACAATAGGATGCTCCCCAGGAGAGTTATTTGTATCATCATCAACATATCGTATTTGTTTACATTCAGAATCCCATGATTGCATTGCTTCCTGTTGTTTCATATCTTGTACTTCTTTTTGCATTTGCTTATTATGCTCTCTTTGTTCTTTCAAGGCATCTAATGCCTCAGTTAATTGCTTTTCGTAATGTTCTTTCGCGTCTGTAACTAATTGGACTTGTAATTGTAAACTATCAATTTCATCGTATAAACTTTTATTTTCAACTTTTAAACCTTCAAATTCAACAAGAGTTGATTTTAAAGATGAGATTTGTTTTTGTAATAATATATTTTCTTCTTCTAATTCACCATAATCAATTAAAAATGATGATTCCTTAATTTTATTATCTTTCACTTGCTTTTTATATTGATCGCATGCTACTGTTAATTCATTAAATTGTTTTTGTTGTACTTGATTCTGTGATTTCAATCTGTCAATTTCAATAACATGTTGACGATCTGATTTTCTAAATTTTGATAATTCATCGGTGTGTTCTTCAATCTTTTGAAGTAAACCTGCCTCCCTTGTATTGCTTTCTTCAACAAGTTTAACTTGTTTCTTATTATCACCCTTTGCAAGTCTATCGCGGTCATCGCGGACTTTATTTAATTGCTGAAAAATAAATAAATACGAAGTTGAGGTAATGACAAAAAACAAAAAGACAAGCACAAATGATATATAGATGAGATAAAGTAATTTTCAATAAAAATATAATACAAACACCTTACAAACAGTTCATGAACTGATCTGCGATGATTTATGAACAGTTTATGAAGAGAATTTAAGAAATTATATGAACGATAAATGACGCTATTATAGACATTAGAAGGCATTTTTTATCAAGAACAAATGTCCAGATTGGAGAACAAATTACGCCATTGATTTTTCCACATCAATTTCTACTGCATTATCTACATATGTGAAGATAGTCTGGAGGTTTATTCCCACTTTAATATCATGAAATTTAATATCATTGTTCTAAAATGACATCATGGTAGAAATTAGGATGAGAGTTCTTTAAAATATGGCATTCTTTAACTATTCGTATACAGGATTGATGTTGCCCTTACACAGGCTTCCATGCATGATATATCACTATGTTGGATGCCCAATTTTCAACTCTTACAACCGATAGTACAACAATTTCTAAACAACATTGCTTATTTCCAACTGATGTTCGACTTGATTGAGGGAACATCCAAAAAGTACAAACTCAGTTAACAGAGAAAGGAAATACAAAAAGGGTACAGCGGTGTATAGGGGGAGGGGTGTCAATCATCAAAGTGTGTATGTACGTATCTTGATTGTCTCTATAGCACTTTTTGAAATATTATGACGCTACAGTTTAACCTGTCATAATGGTCACCTCCATACAGTGACCACCTATCTATAGTGACCACTCTTGCAATGCCCAAAATAGTATTTTCTATTGAATAAAACCTGTATGTAAAGGCCACCTGCATATAGTGGTCAATTAATCTACCTCCCACAGCTGGCAGGTTCCACTGTATTAATTATAAGTTTGTTGATGATTTAAATCGATTTTTATAACAGAAAGGGTAAAGTATAACTTCATTTTTAACCCAAAAATGTGTGTTATTTGCTAAAAAAACATTATGGACGGCCCTTTATTTAAGTTCTTAGTCAATATGAATGACAGAATAAAATTATTTAGAAGAAGCATTGGTTATTATTATTATATTTTGTTGATTATTCTTTTAAATCGAATAACATATTAATATCATGGCAATGTTATAATCCTAATACTCATTACTCAGTTTTAGGATTATAAGTTTTCCATGATATAAGAGCGTCAAAAAAAATTAAAACAAAAACTGATAATGTGAATATTCAAGAGTATAAAATATCATATTTTGATAATTGATATAGAAATCACTATTGCCGGAAAATTGGAAATTTCATAGATTCAAATTGAATTTAAAATTGGAAATTTCATAGATTCAAATTGAATTTAAAATTGGAAAATTCATAGATTCAAATTGAACTGAAAATTGGAAAATTCATAGATTCAAATTGAATTTAAAATAGGAAAATTCATAGATTCAAATTGAATTGAAAATTGGAAAATTCATAGATTCAAATTGAATTTAAAATTGGAAAATTCATAGATTCAAATTGAATTGAAAATTGGAAAATTCATAGATTCAAATTGAATTGAAAATTGGAAAATTCATAGATTCAAATTGAATTGAAAATTGGAAAATTCATAGATTCAAATTGAATTGAAAATTGGAAAATTCATAGATTCAAATTTAATTGAAAATCGGAAATTTCATAGATTCAAATTGAATTGAAAATTGGAAAATTCATAGATTCAAATTGAACTGAAAATTGAATCAATATCAATGACTTCTTTCAGCTTTAGACTTGATTTACATAATCAAAATGAACAAAATTACTTGAAAATAAAGATTATTTAGCTAAGATAGATCTCATTCAAAATTTCATTCTCCCACAATAAATAATAGACAAATTCGGCTAAGAAATCACTTGACTTGAAATGGATGTTTACATCACGTGACTCGACTAAAATATCAATTGCAATACCGCAGAACAGAGCAATATGTAGTTTTATTTTGCCCAATTTATTTATTAAAATGAATTAAAATTTATTTATTAAAATGAATCTAAAGGTAATTTTAAATGTTGAATTTACGTTGAACTTGTTTTCATTGTTACGAAGAAAATAAATATGCATGTAAATCGGCGACAAAAATTGCAAAGCAAAGAGTAAACTTCTATTGATTTCTTCTTAAATTACAATATCATTAGGATTTTGAAATGCGTTTAACATGCAATAATGTGGACATAAATAATACTATTTCAATGGTAGTCGCAAACATTTTAATTTCAAACGAGTTATATGGCTGATTTCTTCTCAACAAAATTTGATTTATTCTATTTCTATATAGACTCTCACCAGAGTTGTGACACTGTTCACATTCTACATGGCAGACAGAAAATCCGCTTTGTGAATTATATATAGCCATATAATAATCTGTAGCAAGAATAAAACACATTGAGTAAAACTAGCAAAAGAAGTTCGCATTTCTGAATACGGCCAGACGGTTTGCAATTCTAAACTTCTTGACAAGCAGAGTTTGTTGGACGGCTCAGCACACGGCACAGGGCTATTTTGAAATACATCATAGACGTAGTTTGTATTAACTGTCATGAAATATGCTATTTTGCTGCTAATAAAATACTTCTTCCATAATATAAAGCTCATGTTTGATCGTCATAGTCTTCATAGAAAGAAAACGAGTGAGAAACGTCGCCAAAAGTGTAACACCCAATGGGAATTTCGGTTGACTTCATAACAGCTTTGAATTACCTTTCCTTCACTGTCATCATTGAACAAGAGTAAATAATGTGATTCTTCACTTCCAGTGCAATAATCCAGTATTTATACATAATTGTACATGTGATATTCCCAAAAAGTAATGTGTTAACCGGTAACTAATTACTAATGGACTAGTTAGACTAATCTGTCAGCAAAAACGTTTTGTCTGCTAATCCTTGTAATTTTCTCCCAGGGGCATAAATTAAATAAGACATGAAACACGCCAGCAATAATGTTGAGTAAACAACTAGGCACAGAAGTAGCATTTTCAGTCTATGAATCAAATTAATCTTCCAATAATACAAATTTACAAGCTTTATGAAACTGTAGAAAAGTATGTGCGACCCATTCAACCATTCATTCGTTTGATTGTAAACACCAATTTCAGATCACGTGACCATACATTCGATTCTTAGCCTAATTTTTAAATATCTGGGATTCCAGAAGAAAAACATTTTATCGAACCATGCTTGTGGTGATGTCATTGTTGTCGTTTCTGCTAAACCTTTATTATTAATTTCAAGGCAATATATCTATCAGATTGTTGATAAAGACTTTTCTGAAATGTATTTCCAATAAACATTTCAGAACCTTCTTAACCCCTACAACTAATTGCGTTTTCGTGTGATGGATTTCCTGCCAAATCATTACGTTCAACAATTCATGGAAAATCCTTATCTACGGCTTTACTTTTTAATATCTTAATAAATTAATTAAGTTTGGAAATCAGTCTGGAATAAAGTTCCCGTCAATTAGGACATGACAGCGTCCAAATGACTGCAAAATTTAGCCAAGCAAAAACTTTTTTCCTAACATCGAGACGCTAAAATTTGTAATACAAAAAGGTGATAAATTATGAAGTATTTCCTGAAAAAGCATGCAGCATATACGCACGCAAGTTACAGACACTGTAGCAAAGCAGTTTGAAGATTATCAAAAATTTGGCAAACTGAGGCCAGCAATCTATTGTTCTCTACCTTTTTTCGATTTTGTTGGAGAAGTGATGAAAGTCATTTGGCCAACTCAGGCCAACAAAGCTTTGATCAGCAAAATACGAGGATTCGACAATTGGTTAAAAATGACGTAAATTTGACTCAGGCCATCATAACTTGAATTTAATGGGGACATTTATTTTCATGTTCAGACTTTGCTTAAATTTATTTCAATGTGAAATTCTGTTATTTTGAAGTTGTTTATCTCAATATTTTAACTACCGTTTATCAATACATAACATGGTCCTATAATATCCTTGGACAAATTTAGACTCTACATGCTGACACGATGTATATGAAGTCGACATGCATGTATAACTGTACTACTATTTCCCTATTCCAATTGTTTATAGACCTGTGCCACATGCCCCTGTACTTCACTTGACCTGCGGCTGCTGCATATAGGGGACATGTAAAAAATAAGGTCAAAAAGTGGTGCGCTCATTTCAGAAAAATGAAATGACCAATCACAGCCAAGCATCTGTGACGTATCTTGGATCTATGCACTGATTGGTCTAATTACTTAATTTATGAAATTATTTCGCGACGTATATCATGAGACAACTTCCAAGTTCCAATTGCCAACTCCTTCAAGAGCAAAATATTATTTATACGTATTTTCAAAGCTCCAAGCAGAGCTACATTTTGCTCGTTTTGTGGATGTTTCGTAGTAGTTTGAACCAAAAGTTTTGAGCTTTTGAGCTCAATCCTATTTTCATTTAATATATCAGCATGCTACTATTGGGTATTTAATTCGTTTTATCTGGAGATGTGCCTGCTTTATAAAGTTTATAAACTACCGAATATTGTTACGCCGTTTAATACGCTGGCTCGAATGCAACTTGGATGTGTTTTCTCGTAGTTCAAACCAAGGTTTAAGGTTTTTAAACTTGATTTTATGTTTATAAAATATATCAACATGCTTTTATTGCGTGTTACAATTGTTTTATCTGGAGATGTTCCTTATCAATGCACAATCGATTGATATCGAACTGTAGGCCTAACACGTGCAACTTGGAAGAAAACACTGAATGCCCTAAGAAATAATAATTTACTCATATTGAAACACTCATCGCAGCAATTTGTGACGATCGACATACAAATTTACACCTTTATTACTTGTATGAGTTGTAAAACAGCTGATAAACTGGCATTAAACGGTAAACTATCAGCATGCAAATATTGCAATTTTTCGTGAATGTGGCTGACCCACTTTTCATTCTAGCGGCATAACATTGGACTTTATTACGGATATTTTTATCATTAGTTGATAGAACGGATTACAGATAATACTTTTCTATGAAGTTAATGATTTGAATACATCTACTTTATTCTATTTTTAGTAACATCAGTAATATTTCATTTGTGTGGTAACAACATTAATATATTAGTTCGGCTCCACGTTGTTTTTTCTTTAATACTCTGTAGAAGTTGTTCTTCATTCCGTTTCTCAATTCATATCTGCAATATTAATTCACTTCGATCAAAATGTCTAGGATTTGCAAAGCTCAAAAATTACGTTCTGTTTTAAAATTTGAAATTGATTTTAACTGTGTGATGTCAATAAATGACCTTCCGTCTTGACAGTTGTTGCTTTCGTTTACTGTTGGCCCGCATATACTTGACAGCAGGCGCTTGTGTAGCCTGCTCGCAGACTCACTGTCAAAATGTAAATTTGGTAAACAGTAGAGTCTGCTAACTCGAGGACAAAAGCTTGCCTTTGCTGAATCAGCAAGGGGCGTGGAAATTTGTTGCCTCGCTTTCACTAAGAATGCTTGGCCACGAAAGTCAAGCCCAGAAAAAGACCAACGACTCCAATCATATTATTATTAATTTACTTGGAAACTCATTTACAGTTAATATTTCACAATTAATTTTAGGGAAGATATCTAGTTTTCAATAAATCTGAAATTCGAATTTAACATCAGTAATGATCAAATGGTCTACTGCATTAATTCATGCTTCATCGGAATTAAACTTGAGCCGCTACGAATTTGAATTAGCCGCGTGATAGACTTATTTTGTCGAACGAACGAAGCAAATATAGAGTAATCATAATGAAAATAAGAACACGACAAAAAACAGTGGCTCAACAATAGCTTCCTTTCTATAGCCATTAAATAATGCGGCTGAACTAAAGTGTTTGTTGTTTGTTGAATTAATTTTCCTTGCCATGTTGTTTTCGTGTCGTGCCTCTCCGCTTGTAATAGCTTTTGAATAAAAACGCTGTCCAAAACATTTTATACATTTATGAGACTAATCAGAGATATAAATAAAAATAATTGATGCAATTAAGACCCGAATTACGACAGTTAATGGTTCCAACACGTCTTGGAAATGATAATAATTCTCAATTCTTGGCATTGAAGTTTATCGCAAATGTTCCAAACGATTTCGAAAGGCATGAAGTTTTCTGAAAAATGGCAAGGAAGGGGAGTTATTGCAGCCTAGCCCACCAAGCCTCTCTTTGAAATACTCTTTGCTGATTCGTCGCCAGAAAATCTTGGCGTCGAATCACAGCCCTTGTAGGACAATAGTTTTTACACCTTTCCATGCCCGGTGCTGATTCAGCAAAGGCAAGCTTTTGACCTCGAGTTAGCAGACTCTACTGTTTACCAAATTTACATTTTGACAGTGAGTCTGCGAGCAGGCTAGCGCTTGTGGAGCGCATGCGTATTAGGGTCAGAATTTTCTCAGCGCATCACTTTTTGACCTTATTTTTTACAAGGCCCAGATGAGCGCAGGTACGTAGCGGAATAGTGGGCCTTGTGGAGCTAGGCTAAATTGTTTACGGTCGCTATTATGTTAATGAAAAAAATTGCAGTTCAACAAGTTGATGTTAGCGAAAATAATATGTCATTTGGCCACCTCAAAGTTGAGATAGTGTAAGTTGGTGAGTGTTGGCAAAAAATAAAAAGGTCATTTGGCCACATCCCATTTCATTAGCCAACACACACCGATTTTGGCCACTAAGTTGGTGTGTGTTGGGCTACGAAAAAAATTCATTTGGCTATAGCTTAAATGGGAATTCCACTTTAACAGATTGCATAAATACACTGTAAAATTTATAGGTTTACATCTCATGGCTATATCAATTATTTAATTTGTCTATTGATAATGAACTTTGTTGTTAATCTACGCAATTAAAACTAAAGCAATTGAGCTGGATCCCATACAATGGTAATCAGAATGTTCTTTTCAAACGGAGTCGCACATGGCTTAACAAACACGTGATGACCCGCCAAGCAAGCTCAACTCAAAATTAATAATTAATTAATTTTGAATGAAGTCAACAAAGATAATTTTACTGAAAATACCTGTACTGAAAAAGTATAGTCCCATATGTCTATGCATTATGAACAAATAAACTTCCATATACAAGGGATTAATTTCTAGCAAGCTGTGAAAATGCGACAAGAAGCCGGCCGATTAAATTCATTTTCATTTTCTAAACAACACAGCCATCTTAAACTTTAATTATTATCTACATTCATTTTTTCCTGTAATCAAATCACAGTGAACTGATCAGTCATTGTTCAACATTAATGTTCACTTCTTGTTCTGTTGGCTTATACATATGACAGCAATTAGATTTGAAATTCTTACTGTATCTTCCCAGATCAAAACAAACAATGAAATGCAATTTTACAAAAGCGAAGAAAATGTAACTGTTACGAAAATTAACATCAATTTTGCAAATTAGGAAATAGTAAAGACACAAAAGCTAAAACATGATAAAAGAGAACGAAACTCACCTCTTTACTATGTTCTAACTCTTGTCGAGCATTATCATAGTTCTTTTCAAGTTCATCAAACAATTCTTGGATGGTTTGTTTTTCCTCTAAAACAGCTAAACCATATTCCGCAGCACGAACTTTTTCTTGGCATGCTTGATTAACCTCCTTGTTTAGGCGTTCAACTTCCCGCCGTAGCTCTGCTACAGACTCCATTGAGGTAGCCTTATGTTTTCCAGACTATCGCCATTCTATTATCAACAATACATGTGCTCTATTTCTCCATCTTAGTTGTTCATATCACCCGTCAAAACACAAGGCACTTCCACGTCGACTGAGATAAGCAAACGAAAATCAGACAAAAAACATCTTCACTAACTAAAAAGGGAGAATGGGCACGATTGAATGTTACCATGGCAACAAAAAACTCAATCTATGTGTAGACTGCATCAGCAGAGAGCAAACCAGACCCAAGACTGTAAAGTTTAAAATGCAAACTGTTCCAAACTTTTCCTTTCTATCCCAAAAATCAGATAATAAGAATGTACACCAAACTTGAACCTACATATTATTGACCTGACCATGACCTGACTGACATATTCCGATAATTTCTATATCCCGTCATATATTTGACTGGCCCCATATACGGCTTTCTCTGATGTGACGGAGGCCGAAATTTGATGGTTGGTAAAAGTGGTCACTTAACAAACATCAAATCGTCATAAAAATAAATGAGACTTGGAGTAAGTCAAATCATTTATGAATAACCGATAAGGCATGTACCATAAGTGAATGCCAAGCTGTACATTCATATCTTTGCCCACGGCCGTAAATTCTGGGGATGTGGGGGATGACATCCTACCCCCATGTTTTTTAGTCAAATTCCGTGCAATTAAGAAGGTATTACAGTACCGAAGCTCCCAAATATGCAAGTACCACTCCTTTTGTTCCAGAAAAAGTTGGCAGCACCAAGTTACAAAGTCATTGACAAGTAATATAAATAATGGCATGCCCCCTGTACAGAACCCTGAGGTGAGCATGTAGATATGCCCGTGTTTTTCCTGTGATAATAGTGTCTATTGACTAGAAAAGCAACAACAACAACATTAATATCTTATTTATCTGTGTTAGATTTATATTTTCGGGTGCAAATTCATTCACAATTCATATCAAAATTGAAGGGATATGGCATTAACTATGAACTTTTAAAATGGATAAAATCTTTTTTGACTGGTCGCACCCAACAGGTAGCTGTCGGGGATTCAACATCGGGAATCCTCCCTGTAATAAGTGGTGTACCTCAGGGTTCAGTTTTAGGCCCTCTTCTTTTTATTGTCTATATAAATGACATTGTAAGCTGCTTGGAACTCAACTGTGGTATAAAACTCTTTGCTAATGATGCTAAGATTTCGTTTAAAAGATTTACCACTGACAGTACTCCTCTACATTCTACACTTGAAAACCTCTCCTCCTGGGCAGAACGCTGGCAACTCAAAATTGCCCAAGAGAAATGCTCTGTACTTTCATTTGGGAAATCATCTATTTCGGATGCTGCGTATCAGTTAGATGGAAAGGCATTATCACGTTCATCTTCTGTGAAAGATCTTGGAATCCTACTAACTGCAGATCTAAAGTTTACAGAACACTGTTCCATGCTAGCCGCTAAAGCAAAAAACCGTTCTTTCCTAATCAAGAAATGCTTTTCCTCAAATAACCCGGAGCTGTTAGTGAAAGCGTTCACAACATACGTCAGACCAATGCTTGAGTCATCTACGCCAGTCTGGAATCCCTATCTCATCAAGGACATAAATATTTTAGAAAATGTTCAGCGCTCTTTCACAAGATATGTTTGTTTGAAAAATAATTCTTACAAGCCCTATGTAGATCGTCTTGCCTACCTCAACCTTGAGTCTCTAGAATTACGCCGCCTTAAGTTTGATCTTCACATGGTCTTTAGAATTTTGAAAAACTTGATTGATTTGGCTCCAGATGAATTTTTCACTTTTAAACATTCCAAATATTCCCTGCGTGGACATTCACTGACGCTGTACCCAACTAAATCATTTAACTATGAGTGTTGCAAACATTACTTTGCAAATAGAATAATCAAGCCATGGAACTCTCTTCCTGAAGAAGTTATATCGTCTAGTTCTTTACAAACATTCAAATTTAGACTTAATCACGTTAATTTATCACAGTTCTGTAACTTTTCCTTTGCCTGTTAATTATTTCTGATAACATAGTTTTCTTTATATATATATACTTTTTTTTTTAAAGGTCACATGTAAGTGAGGATACATTTAAAAATATCCTCCTTTGTTTATTTGCCTGTTAGCCATTGTGCTACAAAAATACATACATACATACATACATATCATTATTGAATACAGAATATGTAATAACTACACCTTCATGCTGAACTGGTTACAATCGAAGAGTGTTAAATTTTATGAAATCTTCAAAGAGGGAGGCCTGTCTAACGATCGCATGAAACGTAGACCGTTCTTACTAACAGAAAAAATGTATACATAATGAGCCATATTTAATACTGTATTTTCGTTTGTAATTCACCGACTGTCACAAACACTTAATACTGTTCATGGAATTGGTATCTGGTAATTGAATATTTCATTTATTATTTATTATTATGTTATTATAGAGCTAACATACTAAGCTACTTTCAGCAGTTTATATATGATACTGTATTAATTATGGGTAGTGTTTGATCGTACTCTCAATGCAAGATGCATATCACGTGGTGTTATTGTTACCCGTCTGGCATGTAAAGCACATAAATTTGTATCTTCTAAAAGATTAATGAGGTAACTTTCACATGCTTCTTGGAGAGCTAGTATTGCCGGTGATTGGAATCTTAATGAAAAATTGATTGATTGTGTTAATTCTTTCACAAGGCGTTGAAAACTAAGTAGAGGAATGCAGAGTTTGGTCGAGGCTTGATACTTCCTGATCTCATTCAAAGCTTTCTAAAAGTGATACAAATATTACATCAATTCAAAATTAATCTTTGAATGTAAACCAGAAATAATAGCGAGAACGAATTCACTTTGGGAAATGTGATTTTGAAATTTTTAGTACATACCTCATTTCAAAATTTCACTAAAGCTTCTACTAGCATGTATAAGGAAATAACGCGAGGACGCCTGACAATGGTAGGGGTATTTCAATGCAATGGTCTAAACATTTTTGCTGCGTTGTCCACACATTTTTTTGTCATGCTTGCTCGTATTTTTATCATTCATAATAAAATTTACAGGTTTCTGTTCATTGTCAATGGTTTCTTTCATAAGTATTTACAGATACGCGCTCAGTATATCGTTTAGACAGACACTCTCTTTTTTATAAGATTGATTTGAGCCTGAAATAAACCTGGGAAATTTGATTATTCTTGAATTTTACCAAATTTATAATATTTGGCGATTCTAATACTGTATGTTTGCATAGTCTGTTTAGCCTCTATAGTGGCCTATAGCTTATATAGGCATGCCTTATTCAAGAGAAGCCGTCCGCTCCAAAATTTGACAATGCTTACAGTTGTTTACATTTGGAACAGTTTCAACTGGCCTTATTATTAATTTATTGTTATCAAAAAATGAATTCTTTCTAAAATGAATAATAGCCTCCCCATAGCCTCCTTGAAAAATATTACAATGTGTGCACTGTCAAAAGTAAAATAGCGATACATTTTCTTTTACTCCAACATGTCAACGACTACTTGGTTTGACTTTTGAGCCTTGAATGTTTTTAATTTTCTAGTATAATATCAGTATGAAATGTTTTTAAATGTTCTCAATGTTTCTCAATATTTATTGAATATGTTTTATGTATATATAGTATAATATCTAAAATTATTTACTTGATTATATATTAAATATTTTTATCTTAAATTTGTTCTGAAATTTTCCAGAATCTGAGACTCATAGTTTGCATAAAATAAGTTCTTATAAAATGTTGTGTAGATCACCTACTGAGTGCATGTATAGACCACCTATTGCATGTATCAAAACGTAAAGTGATCTTAATAAGTATATAATGTACCTTTCCTGGCCTATATCTCTTCCTTTTCTGCACAGATGTATTAATGTTGACAGAGCTGTTAATTTTAAATGTATTTTCTCTTACAAGAGGGCTGAACATTGCCTGGACAGCAGGTGAAGTATGAAACCATTTTTCAAAATTAGGAGTCTGGTTTGTTGACTTTGAAGCAGATAACCTTTTTTGTACGTGAGCACTTCGATGATTTACTCTCTGTTGTAATTGCATTTGACTACCCTGGTAGGATTTATATGATTTCAGCCTTACCATATCGTAGATCTGAAGTATGAGCTCGTAAACAATTTATTTGCAAATTGAACTTGAGGTTATATTTGTGAACTGCTTGGATAATTAAAATTCAAAATTTACAAAAACAGAAGCACAAACCTGGTTCAACTTTCCCGCCAATATTTATGTACTTTATACATCACAAACATTTATCTAGATACAAACGTTTTGCAGTATTGAATTAAATGATGATGTGCGTATCATTTTGCATGAGTAATAGATATTACATAGCTAGAAAGATATTATAACGAACTATAATTTATTAATGAAACAATATTATATGAACTATATAAATAATTCTTGCAGGATAATAGACATACTGTACCTTGATAATAATACATACTATACCATCAAAATATTGACTTATATCCGTATTTATGTACCAGCATGAATTCCAATTTTCATAAGAATATAAATTATACTACTAATTTGTCTACTAAAAGACCATGTTGACAATATTGTGACAGCATAATTTCAGTGCTACAAATTAGAGCTGTCTATTTATGTAAATTTATGGCTCTGCTACAATTGCTCCGATGTAACAGACCAATGGGCATGCATCACACACAGCGAAAGCTTGGTGGGATATACTTCCAGTAACTTTTACCTAAGGCTCAGTGTTCTTAATGAATTTCATGAATTGATCTTTAACATATTCTAAACTCAGAATTTTATTCCTCTAAATTCAATGCAATTATATAATGCCCCCGGGGTAGCATTTCTTGCGCTTCACAAGGTTGTTCAAATACAACATTGGAAGGTCGACCTTAAAAATGTTTCAAATCATCAAAAAGATACCCCAAATCTTGTTTTCATAAAGGAAGTGCTATCATCATCATCATCATCATCATCATCATCATCATCATCATCATCATCATCATCATCATCATCTTCGGTATTTTCCCTCTGGCTTGGAAAGAATCTATGATCTTACCAATTCACAAATCTGGTGACTTACTCGACCCTTCTAATTATAGAGGAATAAGCTTAACAAGTATCCTTGGTAAACTTTTCTGTATCGTTCTTAACGAAAGACTAAACAATTTTTTGGAAACAAACAAATTAATTCACCCAACCCAAGGAGGTTTCCAAGAAAATCGCCGAACAACCGACCATTTATTCTGCTTAAAAACAATCGTTGCAAAATATACAAAAAACCATCAAAAGCTATATGCCTGCTTCATTGACCTAAAAAAAGCGTTTGATTCTGTTTGCCAAAAGAGGCTCCTACAAAAACTAGAGCAACTCAATATCACTGGCAAGTTTTATGACATGATCAAAAGTTTGTACTCTGACAATTCTGCATTCATTATCCATAACAAAAGGCTAACCAATGCAATCACACCAAACATTGGAGTAAGGCAAGGCTGCATACTTAGCCCAAATCTCTTTAATATCTTTGTAAATGACCTTGCCAAAACCATCACATGTAATTCCTCTGATCCTATTATCTTGCTAGATCAACCATTAAACTGTCTGATGTTTGCAGACGACATTGTTCTTTTTTCTTCCACCCCACAAGGGCTTCAAAACTGTATTAATATAACTTCCCAATATTGTTCCAAATGGAAACTAAATGTCAACCACGACAAGTCAAAATGTATCGTGTTTTCCAAATTACAACCATCGGGACCTTCGCACAATTTTTATATAGACGGGAAACAACTTACTTACACTGATAGTTATAAATATCTTGGATTCACATTCCATAGATCATGCAAGCAGATTTTTGGTATAAAAGAGTTATGTAAAAAAGGTGAAAAGGCCTGGAACATGAGCAGGCGCTCGTTGAAGGGATCCCCCACGAACTACGTTGCTATCCATCATACGCTATATAATACCGTTGTTAAACCAATTCTCCTCTATGCTTCCGACATTTGGGGAGACACTATAACTAATGAAGAGAACAACATACTGGAAGCACTGCAAAGAAAAATCATGCGCCAAATGCTGAGCGTAAAGGGAAATACGAACACCCTAGCAGTAAGAGGAGATCTAGGCATTCCACCACTGCAGATAGACATTAAAGTCACTGTATTGAAGTACTTGCTACGACTGATCAACTCCGATCGAAGCACGATTATATATAAATCCTTTTCTGAGCAAATGCTCGATAACTCGCCAACATCTTGGCTAGGAAAAGCTAAATCCTTTCTGTCAGAAGTCAACATAGACCTTTCATTACTACTATCCAAAGATACTGCTAGTAAATGGAGTAAAAAAAAATTAATCAATACAATCAAAGAAGAGCTAATTGATAAATATTCTGAAAAATTTAAAAACTTAATCACTAACAGCCTAAACAGATCCAATCAATTAAATTTTTATGCAAATATTTATGAAAATTTTGAATTTCAAAGTTACCTACTAATACCAAATGCCTCCGCTAGGCGTGCAATAACTAAACTACGAACTAGTGCACATAGACTCGGGGTTCAGACTGGTAGATACTTTGACATTCCATACCCAGAACGAACATGTAAATTTTGTGATGAAAACTATATTGACGATGAAGTGCACCTTCTGTTTCAATGCATTGATAATAACGATCTACGCGATCAATTTTTCAAAATAGCTGAAGAAGTATATACAAACTTCAGACAGATTGACACCAAAGAACAGTTAAAGGTTTTGTTTACCAAAGCATCATCCCAAATCACAAGAAGACTTGGGATATTTATCTCGAAGTCATTAAAAAAGCGACTTTCTGAAAGTCAAGTTGATGATATTATCTAGCCTGTAGTCATGTAAATAATTTAATTGAATATGTATAAATAAGACTACATCTTACAAACCTGTCACACATCCTGTATTTATTTTGGATATATTGACAATAAATGAAACAAACAAACATCATCATCATCATCATCATCATCATCATTTATTCAGTTGAATAAGGTAATAGCTTTTTTCCATAAGACTGCAAAGGAAAGGCGAGGTCATCCCTTTGTTGAAAAAGTCTTAGAGAGTTTTCACAAGCATTTAACGACTGTCTTTAGAATTCTTCTGTTAGACAGCCCCCAAATGATGATTTCTCCATTCTTTCCCCAGCCATCATCGAAGCAACCGAGACCGCTTTGACGCGGAAGAAAAGACAATGGCCACGCGTCTCTTGGGACAGTGACGCTATGATCACACAGGTAAGAGATGAATTTACTACTTGCTAGAAAACAATAACATGATTGTTCTCCTGCTATACAAAACATCAGCCTTTTATAATCTATTGTTAATCAAAAGCAATAGATCTCGCTGCCGCTCATAACACCCTAATCGAGCGTGAATTAAACGCTATAATATTAGCGGTAAAAGCGGCTAGTAACAGTAATAAGCATTGTATAGCACGGAAAGAGATAAGGCGTCTTAAAAACCCATCATACAAGCCCTTGCTTGTTGAAGCTTATGATTCTGCCAAGACAAGCAGTAAGATTCGTACTTATTTTTATGATTTATATAACTCCCCTATCCTGTCTAATGTCGTTAAATAACTTAGCACCGTATCTTAATTTCTCCCCTCCTGATATGTTCAATTTTAATACTTCTGCCGTTACTAATGATGAATTATGCTCTAATTGTTTTTCTATGAAACCCCTTGCGTCTCCTTGTTCAGATGGAATCCCCAATATCGCACTTCGAGAACCTCTTGTACAAAATGAGCTGCTTACCATTATAAATACCGTTTCGTTAGGGGAACAAAAATGTACTGGGTCAGTGGTGAAGATCTGCTGTCATCACTTTAAGTTGTAATGAAGGGAACGCTAAAAATGAGATTCTGCATAAAAGGCTAGTGAGAGTAATTGACCGATATTTAAGATACAATCAAAATGGTGGGAGGAATATAGCCAGTCAACTCTAGGCCAAACTCTATCAGCTGGGATATTATAAGAAGGCCGTAGGACACATCAAAAGGGTATTATATAGCTGCAACTTTTATTGACTTCAAAAAGTCCTTTGACTCTGTCTTCTGATGCAGAATCCCAGAAATATTAGATTCCTATAATGTACCTAGTGTTCTTATTGATGCTATTATGTCTCTTTATTCTTCTACTTCGGCTTTTGTTAGAACTCACTATGTTTATATTGACGATTTTCCGACAGCTTGTGGCGTAATACAGTGTGACACGTTGTCCTCATGTTATTTACTCTATTTATTGATTGTGTTTTTCGTATTGCATGCTCTGACTCTTCCGGTTTTACTCTCGATCGTCACAGGTATTCCACGTCATTCAGAGTGCAGCCAATCGGACCTCTCATTCGTTGACGATATTACTATTTTATATTACTATGATAGCAAGTAGCACCATTATATCTGACGCACAACAACTCGCGATGAAGTTAAACGGGTTGGTAAAACGGTAGGCTTGACAAATAACACGACAAGCCAGCTTGACGAAGTATATTGCTTTTAGGCATAAAACAGACACGTTTTGCCACATCAAATTGTAACATAAACGTGTAGATTCGTTCAAGTACTTATATTCTGCACTTCTATCTTTTTGAATGATTTAACCCGAAGCAGAGACCAGGCTTGGGCAGCCGTTAGAGGTTTAAAATTCTGGGTATCCGATTTCAACACTGAAGTTAAGTTACGACTGTTTAGACACACGACAGAACCTGCTCTATTATATGCATCTGAAACGTGGGTTCTATCTATTGAATCGACTTGACTTAGCTTCTGACGCCATGCATGCTTTAGAAATACATTGACCCTACTTCTGTTTGCTACTAAACTTAGGAAACGTTCCCCATCTTCCTCTGCTTTGTTGCTCACCAATATTAGATGTCTCATATAGGTCACATCGAGAGATCAAAGATGTATGCCCCACCCCCTAACCGATGCATGACATCCTTCACTAGCAACCAAAGGAGATGTTTTGACAGAAATATGGGCAAGTGGTAAGTTCATAATGTTTTGTATCGTGAATTGTCTTATTTATAAGTTTCTTTGTCAGCTATGTCTGACCAAAATTTGTGGCACTCTTTATGCAGCAACTATGTTAGATGTAAGAGGGACGAAAAATTCCTATAATATTGCTATAGATAGATAGATAGATAGATAGATAGATAGATAGATAGATAGATAGATAGATAGATAGATAGATAGATAGATAGATAGATAGATAGATAGATAGATAGATAGATAGATAGATAGATAGATAGATAGATAGATAGATAGATAGATAGATAGATAGATAGATAGATGGATAGATATTTTGTCAATAAAGCATGACAAGAACAATCAGGGTAGACAGTTTAAAAATGACTACAACTTATGAAGTGCCTAAATACAAAAGAGCTACTACTAAATGAGCTTTGATTTACAAGTCAACGAATAAAAGGTTACATTAATCTACAAAACTTGATAATATTGATTTTTTCTATTTTAAATTTAAATATGGATAATGTTTTGCTCTAAACAATGTCTTCGGGTAGAGAGTTCCACAAGGGAATAACGCGATTGAAAAATGAATTTTTGGTCGTGTTTGTTCTGGGAATATATCGAGCACAAAGTTTTCTCGAATGACCGCGAGTAAACGTGGGTGACGCCTTCACCAGGGTACCAGGCTGTAAGTCAACTAAGTTGTTCAAAACTTTGAATAACGTAATCAGATCAAATTTTAAACGTCTGATTTCTGAAATTCTGAGGCCAAGCTTTCCAGACGATCTTCGTATGATGTGTAGCTTATGTGTGATCATTGACACAAAATCTGCGTAAATTTAGGCTGAATCTTCTCAATGGTGGTAATATCTATGCGCAAGAAAGGACTCCAGACGGGTGAATCTGATTCAACAATAGGGAGAATATACACCCCGTAAGCCATTGAAGAAACATGGGATTGTACGATGTAAAACAATTAGATAATAAGTTTACGAGCGCGAAGAAACTTTTTCAGCAAGTTTACAGCAATGCAGGAAAGATTTGAGGTCCGATGTAATAAAAATACACACATCTCTAACTGTATTTACTTCGTTTAATGGACAGTTACTTAGGTAATACAAGTTGGATGGAATACTCTGTTTATTACCAACAGATAATGATTTGCATTTCCCATTCTGAGAAATTCATAAGCGTTTTTATCAGTGCTTCAGGAGATGAGTCATTTGACCTCGCAGAATAAAATTTAACATCATCAGCAAAAAGTTTGAGATTGCAGTGATCTTCGAAGCAGTCAACAATGTCGTTAATATAAAGTAAAAAAAGTAGGGGTCTGATTACTAAACCTTTGGGAACTCCACTAGTGACATCCAATGGTGAAGATAGAGCGCCAATTTGCCGATACTTGTTGCGTTCTATTGGAAAGGAAGTCTTTCATCCAATTTAGTAGTTCAAAGGAAATACCGTAAGCTTTTAGTTTATGTAATAATTTCTCGTGAGACACCGTGTCAATTATCATCAATTCAATAATCTGCTCTTTTAAATAGGCAATTAGCAAACATTTAGTGAATAAATCTTTCGTTGTTTCATTTCTTTCTTCACGTCACGGCTTTTTACGAAATTCTTTAAATTATAGGTAAGAAACATACCCTCCTTTTCAAGTTTTCCCAGTCCATAATGAATAACACACATAAAAAAATAGAAAATAATATTTAAAGATACGAATCCATGACTATGTAAGAAAACGATGTTAAGCATCCGTTCTTTTAATTTCAAGAAGAGGAATATAAATTTCTCGATATCAATTTTTTCTCGCAGCTTTTAGTTGATTTCAAAAAAGCAAGTGTACAGCTCTCGACTCAGCTTTCTTCCTGTGACGTCACGAAAATAGGAGAATTACATACTTGATCATGGATTGTAAGGTCAGAAAATGCTCTGGAAAAACGTACAAAACATTCACAAATCGGGGTTGGCTATGTTCTAAACCAAATAGTTCATACTTTCCGTAAACTATGCTCTGATAGCACCACTCGAGTCACTTCAGAAGAAAATTCGAAGGTGAAAATTACTCGCCGAGGTGGCTCGTAATTTTCTGATGCCTTCTCGTTTTCCCCTTACGTGCCTCTAGTGGTGCTATCAGAGCATAGTTCACGGAAAGTATGAACTATTTGTTTAATGGTAATTCTTTCGACCATGATTTCCACAGCCTTTTGTACTCTTTTCCAATTGGTTCGTCCCATCCTTTCGCTTCTCTCCATAGATTTTGTAACAGCCGTTTTGCATTGAATACGAATGGATTGACAAACCCTAACAGATCATATAGGGAGCTAGTGAAAGATAATATGCCTCTTTTTGTGCTTGTCTTATCATTAGATCTTGTTATTATGACAAACATGTCTTGCTCCATATCCCATTGCACTTCCAAAGCCTTTTCTGTAGGGAAGACTTCCATATTCAAATCAACAACACCAGTGGCACGTTCATTTTCAGGCATTGAAGCCAATACTTACTTACTGTTTGAGGCCAACTTTGTCAAACGAAAACCACCGTTAGCTAATAAGCTTTTCAAATTCGTTGCCATGTTGATTGCAAGTTGCATTGTCAAACTTATCTTCGTTATCATTTGCAATCTTCCTTAATGCAAATCAAGAACAAGATGGAGAACTGGTAGCGCCAAATACATGGACAAGCATCTTATACTTTTTGGTTTCTTCATTCATGTTTTCTGTAGGCCACGATAAGAACCGAAAGGCGTCACTATCTTTTGGTACTACCTTTACTTGATTGAACATACCTTCATTATCACTTGCTATTGCCACAATACCCTTCCGAAATCTTATCAGCACTCCAATCAACGTATTATTGTGTTCTGGTCCTTGCAGAAGGTTCTCATTTAATGATGTTCCCTTGAACTTGGCGGCGGCATCAAACACCCTCTCGATAGGTAAGCACAGATATTTTGAATTTGCTAGAGATGGGAAAGAAATGGGCCAAACAGAGTACCAGTGACAATGAAGGCTTAGAATGTAAATGCAATGATAAACTGAAGGAATCGATCAATGAAATGAGGGAAGAAATATCTGAATTAAAAGAAATTATTTCTAAATTTATCGAGCGGGAAAAGTTGCCATGTCAACCAAATTCTTGGTCACAGGTAGTGGTTACAGCCCCTAACAATGCATTAATTGTCAATAGAACAATTAATGGAACAACAAAAACTGCACAAAGCTTCTTTCAGATGAACCTTCTGAAAAAATAATAGAAAAACTAAAGAAAAGTAAAATTAATGTTAAAGGATCAATAATTATAACAAAAGAGAAAACAGCCTCGATCGAAGTGCCGAATGAAAAGCTAGCCAGCATAAAATCATCCTTAAGTAAAGGTAAAATTACCTACAAAGAAATAAAAAAAAGAGATCCAGTCGCAATTATTCTAAATGTTCCGAAATGGATGACATCTAAAGCTATCCATGATTCACTGCTTGCTGACAATCCAGACATTTTTGAGAGTCAAAATGACATTATTAATTTATATCTGTTTCCAACAAAAGAGAATTCTCTTGATCAAAGAGTATCCTTACGACTAGCATCAAAAGCATTCTCTAAGCTTGTCGAGAACAACATGTGGCTAAGACTTGATTCAATACTAAATGTCTGCTGATCCAGATCTGAAGCCGATTCGATGTTTTCATTGTGGCCGTCTTGGTCACAGTACAAAAAATTGTAAAATGATTGACGAAGAGTCAATTTGCTTTGATTGTGGTGATCAACATCCACTGGACGGGAAAAGAAATGCAGCAGGAAAGAAAGAAAATGTTCCGCATGCTGCAAATCGAAGGCATTCCAATGCAAAGCAACATCGCATCACACCTTCGATGGCAGTTGCCCACCACTACTCTTACACATAAAACGCAACACCGGAAATACAACTTTCACAAACGCCACTTATGGAATCATCGAAAAACAACTTCAGCATTTGACCCAAACAAAATACCGCAATGCCCATCAATAATCAACAATTCCGAATATCAACTTGTTTATTTAACTCATCCATCAGTAAATATCAAGTAACTACGACTAACACCAAAACAAAACTTTATAAAAAATTGAAGCATATCGTATTATCCACCATAAACAATTTGTATGTCACAATAACTACATCATTCACTATACTGTACTCAAATGTTTTTCACAGATCAACCAATACTTTATAACACTTATCTATCTAACAATGCTCTGCTGTGGTGATATACATCCCAACCCTGGACCAATTCATAATATTAACATCGTCAGCTGGAACTGCAACAGTCTAAGGGGGAAGCAGCACGAAATCGACCACCTCACTAATAAATTATCACCGAATATCATTGCCCTATGTGAACCAAATTAAACACTAATATCATCAATAAGCAAATATACTTAGATGGATTCACTCTACATAGGAAAGACCGTCCCAACAGCACTGCTGGGGGTGGGCTTGTATTCTACATCAACGACAACATCGCTTGCAGAAGAAAACCTAAATGGGAAAATAACGAAATTGAGATGATGGCATTCGATATTAAATTTGGCTTAAAAAAGGTGTCAATAATATTAACATATCGGCCACCAAATTTTGCACTGAAAAAGTATTTTGACTGTCTGAATAGTATTATGGAAACATTACTTAGATCAAGATCTGAGGTAGTATTGCTAGGTGATTTGAATTGAGATATTAGCAAAAAAGTGAATAACACTCCTGGACAATCCCTTCAAGAATATATTGATAACTACGCTCTCATCAATCTGATCAATGGACCAACCAGACCATCATCAGGGACATCACTTGATGTCATACTCGTATCGCATCCAAGACACTTCGTTGCTAATAACATCATCGCAACTGGAGCTTCCGACTACAGTATCTGCATGACAACATACAAAACTAAATGCCTACGCACACAGCCAAGATTAATAACTTACAGAAAAACGAAAAATACAAACTTTACTTCACTCAATAATGATCTCTGTGGGATACAATGGGAACGTATGTACACCAATGATAACGGTGAGCTACTGTCAGCCGATGATGTATGGAACAGATGGTTCTTTGAAGTTAACTCAATCATAGAGAAACATTCACCATTGACATCAAGGCACAAAGACCACCATGGATTGCAGCTAAAATCGACGAAGCTATCAGACTCAGAGATCACTTATCGAAGTTACCACGAAATGAAGAAAATATCCACCGCTTCCACACTCAACGGAATCTAGTCACAAAACTTAAACGACACAGCATCCAACAATATCTCGAAACATCTTCAAAGACTGAACCCTCAAAATTTCACCGTAACCTACAAAAGATCACTGGTATTGGGAAAAACAAATCTGCTAATGTAGCTAATTTATTAGAAAACAATTTATTAATAACCTCCGCTAAAGAAAAAGCACAAATAATAGGAAGATATTTTAAAAAATGTATACCACCTATTCCAAATTGGACTGCCGACTATCTCAAAAATCACCCAAGCATACATCAAATCATGAATCGCTCCTGCACTTCCTTCTGTTTTCAATACACATCAGACAATGAAGTATAGAACATTATCAAAAGATTCAGAACTAATAAGGCAACTGGGGCCGATAACATATCCGTAAGCTTCCTCAAAACTATCCTACCTAGCCTCACCTCTCCCATTACCGATTTATTCAATCACTTAATAACAATAAATGAAATACCAAAAGCCTGGAAACATGGCATAGTCTCACCAATATACAAAAAAACGATCCATCAAATAAAAAAGATTATCGACCAATTACCATCCTCACTCATATCTCCAAAGCATTCGAGAAATTCTTAGCAAATCAACTCCAACATCACTTCAAACCAATTTTCCCACCTGATATGTTTGGCTTTGTACATAGTCACAGTGCTGAATTGGCTCTCATGAAACTCACACAAGATTGTAGAACAGCCATCAACAAAAAACAAACTACTGCAATCGTCTCCCTCGATCTCTCCAAGGCATTTGATATGGTACACCATAAACTTCTGATGGAAAAATTGAGAGCTTACGGTGTAAATCCATCAAGTTGTAACTTAATCAACAATTACCTAAGTGGAAGAACACAATCTATCAGAGTTGAAAGTTAGACTTCCTCGCCCTTTTCCTGCCCTCGGGGAGTCCCACAAGGATCAATAATATCACCACTACTATTTAATATCCAAGTAGCAGACTTTTCATTTCTTCCAATAACCTCTTCCATCATACGATACGCAGATGATACAACGCTATACTATTCCTCCAACCACAAAAACACTGCTGTCCAACACCTCAACAAAGACTTGGAAAAAGGTGCACCAATGGTTTCAGCTGAATTGTCTAAAACTGAACCCCTCAAAAACTCAATGCCTACTAATCACTCACATTCCAGAACCCGACATTCACGCTACGAGCGCAAATCTTCTAAGTACTAATCATATACATAACAAAGACATCACAATCGATGATGTAACCTTACCTTGGCTCAATATAATAAAGATACTCGGTGCTCACATTGACAGTAGCTTAAACATGAGATGTCATCTTCGCAATTGCATCAGAAAAGCCAATCTCACCCTATATCAAATCAAACAGGTTAAAAAATCCCTAAACCCACACCTTGCCAATACACTTTACAAGACATACATCCGTCCTCACCTAGAACATTGTAGCCTACTTCTTCTTGGAATTAATCAAACGGATAGAATAAAATTAGAAAGAATTCAAGAAAAAACACTAAAACACCTAACACGACCCAATACTGGAAAAGAATATCGTCTTCCATCTCTACACGTCAGAAGAATAGTAAAATTAACCAATATGATCCACAAAACACTCATAACAGAAACTCCAAAACTTTTACACTCCCTCTTCAAGATATCCAACACTAAATATACATCATCTTGCCGTCCAAACAAACTCATCCCACCCATTTGAAGAACAACCCTGATGAAATGGTCGATTGTAGCAGTAGGTACTAGAGTCTGGAACTTTATCCCGGAAGTAATACGTGGGGAAGCAATAAGAACATTCAAAGAGTCAACTCTTGTATTTGACATCCCTGGAATGGAAAATAAATTATTGGTTTATGTCAATCAGCTGTCGATAGTTAGATTATAATGTTATAAATATCAAAAACACTAGCATTCTCGTCATTAATATAATACAATTAGCATAATTATGGAACTTATCTCGTTCAAAAAACGAAAAAATAATAATTATAATTATAATGTTGATAATAAAAAAAAATAATAATAATAATAATAAAATAAAAATAAAAATTATAATATATTATTAATACTATAATCCTTATCATTATTTCTACTAATTTACAATATTATAATTAATAACTTACTTTTAAATTCGTATCAATGTATAAACAAGCATTTGCTCATTTTGGCTACGAATCGAAATAAAATTATACACACACACACACACACACACACACACACACACACACACACACACACACACACACACACACACACACACACACACACACACACACACACACACACACACACACACACACACACACACACACACACACACACACACACACACACACACACACACACACACACACACACACACACACACACACACACACACACACACACACACACACACACACACACACACACACACACACACACACACACACACACACACACACACACACACACACACACACACACACACACACACACACACACACACACACACACACACACACACACACACACACACACACACACACACACACACACACACACACACACACACACACACACACACACACACACACACACACACACACACACACACACACACACACACACACACACACACACACACACACACACACACACACACACACGCACATTGCCTCCAAGTTTTTGATGATAAAGCGAAACGAAAAAGATATTTAAACTTCGAAATGCACGACAACACTAACAAGATCATCATAACATGGACAAGTGGGATGAAAGACTTCACGGATCAAGACTTTAAATTAATTAAACAGAGAGTGGAAGGGACAGGGAATGTAATTGAAGCAGAAGGCATCGAAGAGCAAAATGTGGATAGGCAAAGTGAAAATTCATCAGAAAATGGCGCGAAAACTATACTTTGCCTTCACTGCCAAAAAAACATTGATCATTTGAGTAAAACACTGCAATGCAGTTTATGCAAACAATTAATACACCAAGAGTGTTTCACTGATTCCACAGGCAAAAGTATCAGTCATGAAGAAGTAAATATTCTTCAGAGATTTCACGGCATTGTAATACGATGCCTAACATGTGCTTGCACAAACAACAACGGTAACTCAATGTCATACATAAATACGGAACAACACAGCAAACGAATGGCAATAATGTTAAATAAAATTGAAAAGCTTACCAATGCTGATAATACAAAAATAAATCCTGTAATAACCATTAAATCTAATGAAAAGCCAAGTTTTGCAGCGGTATTAAAACTAGGGCAACAACAAAAGCTACATGAACGTGCAATCCACCATATTGGCGAGAAAGACCAATTGAAAAATAACATTATAGTTCATGGTCTACCGATTACAGACAATAAGAACGACAAAGAGGCGTTTCAATCACTTTGTAAAAAGCTTGATCCAGACAACAGGATAGAGATTGAAAACACAGAACGGATCGGAAAAGAACAGCAGTTAATAAGAATAAAATTGAAATCTACAACACAGAAGAGAGAATGCTTCATATTGTCAAAAATGCTGAGGTTGAACCCTATGTACAAAGATATTTATATAAATCCTGATTTTACGAAAGACGAACAACGTCTTTTGTACGACCTTCGAAATGAATGCCGGCAACTGAATTCAAATATTTCAGACCAAAACAAACGTTACATGGTAAGGAATTTCACAATAGTAAAACGAAATTCTTGCTTTCCTCTTTATTCAGATTCTCCTCCAATTCAGACTGATTGACTGAGCCAACCTCTACCAAATATTATCTCTAATAAAATCACCACCCTCAACAATAATTTAATTACATTAATTTCAATCAATTGCCAATGCCTCACACTTAGTAAAGTTGCTGAGCTAGAACTATATTCACAGCAACATAAAGTTGATATTATTGCTATCCAAGAAACTTGGTGTAGTGAAGGCTCAATTTGTGAAATATCAGGATATAAATGTCTTAGAAATGATCGCCATGGCAATCAAGGTGGCACTGCTATTTTCTACAAGTCAAACATAAAGGTATCTGTTGATAAAAAGCTAACGATAAAATCTGTTGCAATATCATATGAACAATTAGTCATCAAAATAAATACTTCCTCGAAATCTTTTTATATTATTAACTGCTATTGTCCTCGATCAAATATATATCAATCTGCAATTTCAACACTCGAACAAACTATACAATCAATTCCAGAGCAACCATTTGTTATAGTTGGTGACCTAAATATTGATCTACTTAGATCATCAACTGAAAGTAACACAATGAAACAATTTCTAGATGAATATGACATGTTGTCCCACGTTACTGACCCAACAAGAGTTACAGAAAACACCATCAGCCAAATAGATTATGTTGTCAGCTCTTCAAATTTCAACGAAAGCATTTTAAAATGTTCTACTTGCATACCATGCAGCTCCGACCATCTAGGACTTAAAATTGAATTACACGTCACCAAACCTATACCTGAAATAAAAATTAAACAAATTCGTATGTACAAAGATTTCAATCCTCAATCCTTTTGTGATGATTTGCTATCTACTGATTGGTCAATATTTAATAATTACGTAAATGAACAAGATATTGAACAAGCCTCCTTTACTTTACAACAAATTCTTATCACTGCACTAAACAAACACGCTCCACTAAAAACTATAATCGACCATCCTCAACATGCACCCTGGGTTACTCCTACAATACGTCATCAAATGAAACACCGAAATCATCTCCGCTACGTTGCCATGACAACAAGAGATTCAAATGACTGGCTCTGTTACCATCTAGAAAGAAACAAATTGAAGAAAATTTTAAAGTCAGCTCGTCATCGGTACCATCATAATAAATTCAAGATGTGTAATGGAGACCCGAAAGAAACCTGGCATCTAATTCAGAAATTAACAAAACCCTCACAACAAGCAAAATGTTCGATTGATTCAGTTGAAGAGTTAAATGCGATGAATAAGTTCTTTTGAGACGTTGGTGAGAATATTAAAAACTTATGTACACCTCAAGAAACATTACTAATCCCTCCTAAATTACCCCCAACATTTGATTTTCATCAAGTCAACAATATTGATATCATAAGAGCTGTCTCACGATTCTCAAACTGGAGTTCTCCAGGAAGTGATGGAATTAATGGTTATATCTTAAAAACGTCTTTACCTGCAATCATAACACAAATTACAACTCTAATCAACATGTCAATAGAACTATCCATTTTTCCTACCATTTTCAAAACTGCACAAATAACACCAATTCCTAAAGTACCTGAGGCACAAGAACCTGGTCAACATCGTCCTATATCCTTATTATCATTACTATCCAAATTGACTGAATGCATTATTTACCATCAATTATACGATCACGTCAAAGAATCTCTCACAACTTCACAACATGGATACAAGCTTGGTTGTTCAACAGTAACTGCGCTACTTGAGATTTCTGATACCATACTGAAGGCAATGGATCAGCATGAATTGTCAGTTTTATTACTTTTAGATATGTCAAAAGCCTTTGATAGTATTTGTCATTCAGTATTAAGTCAAAAACTTGTGTCTTTAGGATTAAAATCTAAAGCTATGAAGTGGATTACATCTTATTTAAAAGATAGAAATCAGTTTATTAAAGTTGGTGATGTAACATCAGAAAAAATGTATCTTTCCTGCGGTGTCCCTCAGGGTTCAATTCTGGGGCCACTTCTTTTCATTATTTACGTCAACGACATCCCCGATGTCATTAAAAACTGCAAATCCTGGCAATATGCCGATGACACGCAGCTTATTCATACCTTCAATCCTAAAAACATTAATTCACATATTGCAGCCAGTGAAAAGATCAATATGGACTTGGAAAAAATTCAAAACTGGTGCCAAAACAACTTCTTATCGCTAAATGTATCAAAAACAAAAGCTATGTGTATAGGCCACAAGCAAGTAAAAACATCTAGTATCAACCCTATCATAACATTAAATAACAACACTATAGATTATGTATCATGTGCGAAGAACCTAGGAGTTACTTTTGACGATCAGCACAGCTACAGACAACACATCACAAACATTATCAAAACAGCAAGAATTCGACTACATAACATCAAAAAAGTTAAAGATGATCTACCATTAGAAATGCTGAAATCAATAATAGAATCAATGATAATTCAGCCAGCATTGTATGCATTACCTGTCTGGAGCTGCTGTTGCGAAACATTATTGAAAAAATTCCAACGTGATGTCATTAATAAAGCATCAAAAATTGTACTTTGTAAACGAAAATTTACACAAATGAACGATAACTTAGAACAATTAAATTGGTTAAATGTATTCCAGGAAGATGAAATTCGAACAACAATGTTAGCAAAAGAACTTATTATTTCGGACATTACAACTGTATACAACACTAGACGGAAAGGGGAACCACGCCTACCTCGGGTCACAACCGATCGTGGAAAACGCAGTTTCTCTTTTCGAGGGGCGAAACTCCTTCAAAAGTACTCCGCTTATAATTCTTTAAATTACAATCAATTCAAAAGTACAATTAGAAATAAATTAACAGAAGTATAATTATGTAATCCTATATTATCAAACCAAAAATACAAAATACAAAAATACATTATATCAATATAGAAAATATTAGTCAGACATCAAGAAGCAGCACTAGCGTAATTAAATAACCAATGTAAATAAATATAATACCTTAATCTTAAAACTGTAAACTGTTTATATGTCTTTAATAAACTGCTATCAATCAATCAATCAATCAATCACACACACAGACACACACACACACACACACACACACACACACACACACACACACACACACACACACACACACACACACACACACACACACACACACACACACACACACACACACACACACACACACACACACACACACACACACACACACACACACACACACACACACACACACACACACACACACACACACACACACACACACACACACACACACACACACACACACACACACACACACACACACACACACACACACACACACACACACACACACACACACACACACACACACACACACACACACACACACACACACACACACACACACACACACACACACACACACACACACACACACACACACACACACACACACACACTGACATTGTAAAAGCTGTTGCTATGTTACCAAACTGGAAGGCACCCGGAAACGATGAACTAAATGGTTATGTGATAAAAGCTGCACTCCCTGCAATTGCTACACCGCTTACAAGTCTTGTTAACTTATCCATCAAACTATCTGTTTTCCCTGAGAGTTTTAAATTTACTATTGTGTCTCCTATACCAAAATCATCTTCCGCAACTACACCAGACCAGCATCGTCCTTTAGCATTATTATCACTGTTATCAAAGGTCGTTGAAAGAATAATATACCTACAATTGTACCCACATATTTCACCTCTCCTCACAAAATACCAACATGGATTTCAACTTGGTCGTTCTACAATCACAGCGTTACTTAATATAACAGAAAATATTTTAAATACTATGGAACATCGTGAACTGTCCCTTCTAATTTTGCTCGATCTTTCTAAAGCTTTCGATAGCCTCCAGCATGATATATTACTGCATAAACTGAAACTCTTTGGACTATCTGATCATGCACTAACCTGGATGAACTCGTATTTAGCAAACAGAAGACAAGTTGTAAAGGTAAATAATATTTATTCTGAAGAAATTGTATTGACATGTGGTGTACCTCAGGGATCAATTCTTGGCCCTTTGCTCTTTTTAGTTTA
Organism: Haliclystus octoradiatus; assembly: GCA_916610825.1. Lineage (NCBI taxonomy): Eukaryota > Metazoa > Cnidaria > Staurozoa > Stauromedusae > Haliclystidae > Haliclystus > Haliclystus octoradiatus. The sequence continues at coordinate 12,857,933 of OU744453.1, forward strand.
CGTTAATGATCTACCTACTGCTATCTCTCATGGGACTGTAGGCCAATTCGCAGATGACAGCCAAATTTTATATAACTATAACCCAAAAAATCCACATTCATTGTCAACCGTACAACACAATATCATGGAAGATCTAGAATCAATAACATCATGGTTTAAATCCAACTCACTTCTAGTAAATGCAAAGAAGACCCAAATAATGGCAATTGGAGAGAGAAGACTGAAAGCAACACCATTGCCGAATCTATTCATCGATAATCAAATTCTTACCTATGTCAGCCAAGCTAGAAATCTTGGAGTGGTATTCGATGATGAAATGACTTACAAGAGCCATATTAATCAACTAATAAAAACTGCAACATACAGATTAAAAGCAATCTCAAAGCAACGTAAGTTCATTCCAGCAAAACTATTCAAAAAAGTCATTGAGGCAAAAATAATCATGCCCTGCTTATACGCTTTAGAAGTCTGGTCTTCTTGCACAAAAACACAAATACGGCGTGTGCAAATGAGTATCCAGAACTGGGCGGCGAAATTAATTGCTGGCAAAAGGAAATTTGAGGAGATGGGAGATCTACTAGATGAAATTGACTGGCTTCCAATCAAAGACCTTGCTGAATTACGCACTGTGTGCACAGCTCGCCAGTCAGCACTTGGATTGTATGGATCCACCATGCAATATCTATTTAAGAAATCCCATTCAAGGTACGATACACGTAAAAAACTGTACATACTTCCACGTGTTTATACCGACCGTGGCAAGAGATCGTTCTCCTTTCGTGGTGCAGAGCTACTTAATAAATATAATCAATTTGAACACTATAATAAAATGAAATATAAAAATGAAATTAAAAACAGTCTTAAAACAGCAGAAATATAACTATTATGTAGCGTAATCAATTTGTCAGACATCAAGAATCAACTGCATTTAACTGAGTCTTACTTTTACTTGTAATTAATTATAAAAGCCTAGAGAACATTGTATTAAGTTGTTTATATGTCTTAAATATACTAATATCTATCTATCTATCTATCTATCACACACACACACACACACACACACACACACACACACACACACACACACACACACACACACACACACACACACACACACACACACACACACACACACACACACACACACACACACACACACACACACACACACACACACACACACACACACACACACACACACACACACACACACACACACACACACACACACACACACACACACACACACACACACACACACACACACACACACACACACACACACACACACACACACACACACACACACACACACACACACACACACACACACACACACACACACACACACACACACACACATTTTAATTATTAGTAAAATTAAAATCTTTTAAAGACAAAATCACCTTATTAAAGAATTCAAAATATTTGAAAGACACTTCTCTCTACAACGTGTTTGTCTCACCTGACTACACTGTTGATGAACAAAAGATGATGTCAAAATTGCGTACAGAATGTAAAACAAGGAACGGGAGTCTGAATGAGCCAGGTGACAGATGGGTCATTCGAAACTTCACCATTGTCCAACTGAAATCCCTCACATATAATGCTTCTCCATGACTTGGTATTCGGCCTTCTGTTTCATCAATCATACATTCAAAAAATCTAAAAATATTATCAATCAATGTGCGATGCCTAACGTGTCCCCGACTGACTGAATTACATACTTTTATGATTGAAAACAGAATCGATATTGCTATTTTGCAAGAAACATGGCTCCAGCCAGAATCTGTAGATATTGCCATACCTGGTTATGAAATGTTACGAAACGATAGAGATGGTAGACAAGGGGGGACAGCAGTTTACTACAAAACTAATCTTAAATTGGCCATTGATTCATCCATAACAAAACAATCATATGGAATAAATTATGAACAACTAGCAATTAAAATACAAACATCCAACATGAAGACATTTTATATCATAAATTGTTACAATCCGAAGCAAGAAAATTATTTACAAGCTATTGATCAATTACAAACTACATTGGAAATTTTATCTGAGAAAGCTTGTGACTTTATTATTGCCGGTGATTTAAATATTGACTACCTAAAAAATTCGCCATCAAAAATTTCTCTTCTTGATTTCATGTCACAATTCGACCTACATTCTCACAATACTGATCCAACACGCATTACTGAAACCACTGAAACATGTATTGACTATCTGATATCTTCTGCATCAATCAGTCAGAATATTGGCGTATGCTCTGTGACACCTGTGTGCAACTCAGATCATCTTGGATTGACGACGACAATAAATTGCAACATTGAAACACCTGCAAAAACACTCAAAACCATTAGATCATATAAAAATTTCAACAAGGACGCATTCTGTGAAGATCTTCTGAATTGTGACATGTCCAGATTTAATGCAGCTATAGTTGATGAAGATATAGATACAGCAGCAGAATTTCTACAACGAACATTACATCAAACATTAAATAAACATGCACCCATCAAAACAATTGTATTACATGCTAATTATGCACCCTGGGTAAATATCGAACTACGAAATGAACTAAAACAAAGAAACAAATTAAGATACATTGCCATGAAATCAAAACAGTCTCATGACTGGAAATTATATAAAAACCAAAGAAACCAGGTGAATTACAAGCTAAGAATAGCAAAAATTGACTATAATAAAGCTAAATTTTCAGAATGTGATGAAAATGTGACAGATATCTGGAATCAAGTGAAAAGGCTAACAACAAAGCAGAAATATAAATGCACAGCGTCAAATAAATCAGATCTAGATAAAATAAACAGATTTTTCAGTGAGGTTGGATCAACCATAAAGACAACAACACACACTACTCCAAATTATGAAAATATTGAACAATGCAACAAAGTATTTAATTTCAACTCTGCATCTGTCATTGACATTGTAAAAGCTGTTGCTATGTTACCAAACTGGAAGGCACCCGGAAACGATGAACTAAATGGTTATGTGATAAAAGCTGCACTCCCTGCAATTGCTACACCGCTTACAAGTCTTGTTAACTTATCCATCAAATTATCTGTTTTCCCTGAGAGTTTTAAATTTACTATTGTGTCTCCTATACCAAAATCATCTTCCGCAACTACACCAGACCAGCATCGTCCTTTAGCATTATTATCACTGTTATCAAAGGTCGTTGAAAGAATAATATACCTACAATTGTACCCACATATTTCACCTCTCCTCACAAAATACCAACATGGATTTCAACTTGGTCGTTCTACAATCACAGCGTTACTTAATATAACAGAAAATATTTTAAATACTATGGAACATCGCGAACTGTCCCTTCTAATTTTGCTCGATCTTTCTAAAGCTTTCGATAGCCTCCAGCATGATATATTACTGCATAAACTGAAACTCTTTGGACTATCTGATCATGCACTAACCTGGATGAACTCGTATTTAGCAAACAGAAGACAAGTTGTAAAGGTAAATAATATTTATTCTGAAGAAATTGTATTGACATGTGGTGTACCTCAGGGATCAATTCTTGGCCCTTTGCTCTTTTTAGTTTACGTTAATGATCTACCTACTGCTATCTCTCATGGGACTGTAGGCCAATTCGCAGATGACAGCCAAATTTTATATAAGTATAACCCAAAAAATCCACATTCATTGTCAACCATACAACACAATATCATGGAAGATCTAGAATCAATAACATCATGGTTTAAATCCAACTCACTTCTAGTAAATGCAAAGAAGACCCAAATAATGGCAATTGGAGAGAGAAGACTGAAAGCAACACCATTGCCGAATCTATTCATCGATAATCAAATTCTTACCTATGTCAGCCAAGCTAGAAATCTTGGAGTGGTATTCGATGATGAAATGACTTACAAGAGCCATATTAATCAACTAATAAAAACTGCAACATACAGATTAAAAGCAATCTCAAAGCAACGTAAGTTCATTCCAGCAGAACTATTCAAAAAAGTCATTGAGGCAAAAATAATCATGCCCTGCTTATACGCTTTAGAAGTCTGGTCTTCTTGCACAAAAACACAAATACGGCGTGTGCAAATCAGTATCCAGAACTGGGCGGCGAAATTAATTGCTGGCAAAAGGAAATTTGAGGAGATGGGAGATCTACTAGATGAAATTGACTGGCTTCCAATCAAAGACCTTGCTGAATTACGCACTGTGTGCACAGCTCGCCAGTCAGCACTTGGATTGTATGGATCCACCATGCAATATCTATTTAAGAAATCCCATTCAAGGTACGATACACGTAAAAAACTGTACATACTTCCACGTGTTTATACCGACCGTGGCAAGAGATCGTTCTCCTTTCGTGGTGCAGAGCTACTTAATAAATATAATCAATTTGAACACTATAATAAAATGAAATATAAAAATGAAATTAAAAACAGTCTTAAAACAACAGAAATATAACTATTATGTAGCGTAATCAATTTGTCAGACATCAAGAATCAACTGCATTTAACTGAGTCTTACTTTTACTTGTAATTAATTATAAAAGCCTAGAAAACATTGTATTAAGTTGTTTATATGTCTTAAATATACTAATATCTATCTATCTATCTATCTATCACACACACACACACACACACACACACACACACACACACACACACACACACACACACACACACACACACACACACACACACACACACACACACACACACACACACACACACACACACACACACACACACACACACACACACACACACACACACACACACACACACACACACACACACACACACACACTTGAAGCTGGATTTGATGTCGAAGGTGATGGCAATGTTACTGGGAATCTGAGAACAAAATTCAGAAAAGATGGTAAGAACATTGAAAATTTGTACTTTCATACTTCAACTACTGAAACATGGAGATCAACTTTACTGCCGTATTATAAAAATAAGAATTTCACGACGAAACAGCAAAAGAAAAACTCAAACACAGATATGGTACAAATATACGAAGATAAACAGATGAAAAGCAAATACCTTTGTCTTGAGCTTCATAACTCTACAGGTAATGTTATCATAACTTGGACCAAAGGCATGGAGAACTTTAGATTAACACATTTCCAAGAAATTATGAAGCTAGTACAGGAAAATTTCGATTTAAACCGAATAGAAACTGGTAGCTTGACTTCAAACGATAATTGTGTAGAATTACCAGGCGCCATTTTGGATTTGGAAACATGCTCGAATTGCGAAAGAGAGGCCGATGATTCTAGTTGCCATGGCATCCGTTGCTATGACTGCAAAAAGTTAATACATTTAGAATGTTTTGAAGATAGAAATGGAGTGTCAATAACATTGGAAGAACTTTCTGTACTAATGAGATTTTCAAACATAAAAATGTCATGCAAAATATGCAATAATAAATTTAAAAATGTGGAACAGTCAGACATTCTACAACGTGTAAAAACTACAGAAACAGCTATGGCATTAATTTCTAAGAAACTTGATAGATTAATGAGTTTCACAATGGAAACAAACACAGAAATCCCAACTATCAGCAATTCGAATAGACATGATATCAACAAAAGCTATGCAGACGTTCTCAGAATACAGACACAGCAAAAGTTGCACGAAAAAGCTGTGAAAAATATTTCTGAGCAAGAAAAACGCAAGCTAAACGTGATTTTTCGTGGACTTTCACCTTGCAGTGACTTTAATACCGACAAAGAGCTCATTGATGACATCAATCTGAATGCTTTGGGAATTCACGTAGAAATTGAGTCTTGCCAACGACTGGGAAAAGAATCAAGTAGTCGACCACAACCGTTATTAGTAAAATTAAAATCTTTTAAAGACAAAATCACCTTATTAAAGAATTCAAAATATTTGAAAGACACTTCTCTCTACAATGTGTTTGTCTCACCTGACTACACTGTTGATGAACAAAAGATGATGTCAAAATTGCGTACAGAATGTAAAACAAGGAACGGGAGTCTGAATGAGCCAGGTGACAGATGGGTCATTCGAAACTTCACCATTGTCCAACTGAAATCCCTCACATATAATGCTTCTCCATGACTTGGTATTCGGCCTTCTGTTTCATCAATCATACATTCAAAAAATCTAAAAATATTATCAATCAATGTGCAATGCCTAACGTGTCCCCGACTGACTGAATTACATACTTTTATGATTGAAAACAGAATCGATATTGCTATTTTGCAAGAAACATGGCACCAGCCAGAATCTGTAGATATTGCCATACCTGGTTATGAAATGTTACGAAACGATAGAGATGGTAGACAAGGGGGGACAGCAGTTTACTACAAAACTAATCTTAAATTGGCCATTGATTCATCCATAACAAAACAATCATATGGAATAAATTATGAACAACTAGCAATTAAAATACAAACATCCAACATGAAGACATTTTATATCATAAATTGTTACAATCCGAAGCAAGAAAATTATTTACAAGCTATTGATCAATTACAAACTACATTGGAAATTTTATCTGAGAAAGCTTGTGACTTTATTATTGCCGGTGATTTAAATATTGACTACCTAAAAAATTCGCCATCAAAAATTTCTCTTCTTGATTTCATGTCACAATTCGACCTACATTCTCACAATACTGATCCAACACGCATTACTGAAACCACTGAAACATGTATTGACTATCTGATATCTTCTGCATCAATCAGTCAGAATATTGGCGTATGCTCTGTGACACCTGTGTGCAACTCAGATCATCTTGGATTGACGACGACAATAAATTGCAACATTGAAACACCTGCAAAAACACTCAAAACCATTAGATCATATAAAATTTCAACAAGGACAAATTCTGTGAAGATCTTCTGAATTGTGACATGTCCAGATTTAATGCAGCTATAGTTGATGAAGATATAGATACAGCAGCAGAATTTCTACAACGAACATTACATCAAACATTAAATAAACATGCACCCATCAAAACAATTGTATTACATGCTAATTATGCACCCTGGGTAAATATCGAACTACGAAATGAACTAAAACAAAGAAACAAATTAAGATACATTGCCATGAAATCAAAACAGTCTCATGACTGGAAATTATATAAAAACCAAAGAAACCAGGTGAATTACAAGCTAAGAATAGCAAAAATTGACTATAATAAAGCTAAATTTTCAGAATGTGATGAAAATGTGACAGATATCTGGAATCAAGTGAAAAGGCTAACAACAAAGCAGAAATATAAATGCACAGCGTCAAATAAATCAGATCTAGATAAAATAAACAGTTTTTTCAGTGAGGTTGGATCAACCATAAAGACAACAACACACACTACTCCAAATTATGAAAATATTGAACAATGTAACAAAGTATTTAATTTCAACTCTGCATCTGTCATTGACATTGTAAAAGCTGTTGCTATGTTACCAAACTGGAAGGCACCCGGAAACGATGAACTAAATGGTTATGTGATAAAAGCTGCACTCCCTGCAATTGCTACACCGCTTACAAGTCTTGTTAACTTATCCATCAAACTATCTGTTTTCCCTGAGAGTTTTAAATTTACTATTGTGTCTCCTATACCAAAATCATCTTCCGCAACTACACCAGACCAGCATCGTCCTTTAGCATTATTATCACTGTTATCAAAGGTCGTTGAAAGAATAATATACCTACAATTGTACCCACATATTTCACCTCTCCTCAAAAAATACCAACATGGATTTCAACTTGGTCGTTCTACAATCACAGCGTTACTTAATATAACAGAAAATATTTTAAATACTATGGAACATCGTGAACTGTCCCTTCTAATTTTGCTCGATCTTTCTAAAGCTTTCGATAGCCTCCAGCATGATATATTACTGCATAAACTGAAACTCTTTGGACTATCTGATCATGCACTAACCTGGATGAACTCGTATTTAGCAAACAGAAGACAAGTTGTAAAGGTAAATAATATTTATTCTGAAGAAATTGTATTGACATGTGGTGTACCTCAGGGATCAATTCTTGGCCCTTTGCTCTTTTTAGTTTACGTTAATGATCTACCTACTGCTATCTCTCATGGGACTGTAGGCCAATTCGCAGATGACAGCCAAATTTTATATAACTATAACCCAAAAAATCCACATTCATTGTCAACCGTACAACACAATATCATGGAAGATCTAGAATCAATAACATCATGGTTTAAATCCAACTCACTTCTAGTAAATGCAAAGAAGACCCAAATAATGGCAATTGGAGAGAGAAGACTGAAAGCAACACCATTGCCGAATCTATTCATCGATAATCAAATTCTTACCTATGTCAGCCAAGCTAGAAATCTTGGAGTGGTATTCGATGATGAAATGACTTACAAGAGCCATATTAATCAACTAATAAAAACTGCAACATACAGATTAAAAGCAATCTCAAAGCAACGTAAGTTCATTCCAGCAGAACTATTCAAAAAAGTCATTGAGGCAAAAATAATCATGCCCTGCTTATACGCTTTAGAAGTCTGGTCTTCTTGCACAAAAACACAAATACGGCGTGTGCAAATGAGTATCCAGAACTGGGCGGCGAAATTAATTGCTGGCAAAAGGAAATTTGAGGAGATGGGAGATCTACTAGATGAAATTGACTGGCTTCCAATCAAAGACCTTGCTGTATTACGCACTGTGTGCACAGCTCGCCAGTCAGCACTTGGATTGTATGGATCCACCATGCAATATCTATTTAAGAAATCCCATTCAAGGTACGATACACGTAAAAAACTGTACATACTTCCACGTGTTTATACCGACCGTGGCAAGAGATCGTTCTCCTTTCGTGGTGCAGAGCTACTTAATAAATATAATCAATTTGAACACTATAATAAAATGAAATATAAAAATGAAATTAAAAACAGTCTTAAAACAGCAGAAATATAACTATTATGTAGCGTAATCAATTTGTCAGACATCAAGAATCAACTGCATTTAACTGAGTCTTACTTTTACTTGTAATTAATTATAAAAGCCTAGAAAACATTGTATTAAGTTGTTTATATGTCTTAAATATACTAATATCTATCTATCTATCTATCACACACACACACACACACACACACACACACACACACACACACACACACACACACACACACACACACACACACACACACACACACACACACACACACACACACACACACACACACACACACACACACACACACACACACACACACACACACACACACACACACACACACACACACACACACACACACACACACACACACACACACACACACACACACACACACACACACACACACACACACACACACACACACACACACACACACACACACACACACACACACACACACACACACACACACACACACACACACACACACACACACACACACACACACACACACACACACACACACACACACACACACACACACACACACACACACACACACACACACACACACAGAATTACAGAGTTACAGAAAACACCATCAGCCAAATAGATTATGTTGTCAGCTCTTCAAATTTCAACGAAAGCATTTTAAAATGTTCTACTTGCATACCATGCAGCTCCGACCATCTAGGACTTACAATTGAATTAAACGTCACCAAACCTATACCTGAAATTAAAATTAAACAAATTCGTATGTACAAAGATTTCAATCCTCAATCCTTTTGTGATGATTTGCTATCTACTGATTGGTCAATATTTAATAATTACGTAAATGAACAAGACATTGAACAAGCCTCCTTTACTTTACAACAAATCCTTATCACTGCACTAAACAAACACGCTCCATTAAAAACTATAATCGACCATCCTCAACATGCACCCTGGGTTACTCCTACAATACGTCATCAAATGAAACACCGAAATCATCTCCGCTACGTTGCCATGACAACAAGAGATTCAAATGACTGGCTCTGTTACCATCTAGAAAGAAACAAATTGAATAAAATTTTAAAGTCAGCTCGTCATCGGTACCATCATAATAAATTCAAGATGTGTAATGGAGACCCGAAAGAAACCTGGCATCTAATTCAGAAATTAACAAAACCCTCACAACAAGCAAAATGTTCGATTGATTCAGTTGAAGAGTTAAATGCGATGAATAAGTTCTTTTGTGACGTTGGTGAGAATATTAAAAACTTATGTACACCTCAAGAAACATTACTAATCCCTCCTAAATTACCCCCAACATTTGATTTTCATCAAGTCAACAATATTGATATCATAAAAGCTGTCTCACGATTCTCAAACTGGAGTTCTCCAGGAAGTGATGGAATTAATGGTTATATCTTAAAAACGTCTTTACCTGCAATCATAACACAAATTACAACTCTAATCAACATGTCAATAGAACTATCCATTTTTCCTGCCATTTTCAAAACTGCACAAATAACACCAATTCCTAAAGTACCTGAGGCACAAGAACCTGGTCAACATCGTCCTATATCTTTATTATCATTACTATCCAAATTGACTGAACGCATTATTTATCATCAATTATACGATCACGTCAAAGAATCTCTCACAACTTCACAACATGGATACAAGCTTGGTTGTTCAACAGTAACTGCGCTACTTGAGATTTCTGATACCATACTGAAGGCAATGGATCAGCATGAATTGTCAGTTTTATTACTTTTAGATATGTCAAAAGCCTTTGATAGTATTTGTCATTCAGTATTAAGTCAAAAACTTGTGTCTTTAGGATTAAAATCTAAAGCTATGAAGTGGATTACATCTTATTTAAAAGATAGAAATCAGTTTATTAAAGTTGGTGATGTATCATCAGAAAAAATGTATCTTTCCTGTGGTGTCCCTCAGGGTTCAATTCTGGGGCCACTTCTTTTCATTATTTACGTCAACGACATCCCCGATGTCATTAAAAACTGCAAATCCTGGCAATATGCCGATGACACGCAGCTTATTCATACCTTCAATCCTAAAAACATTAATTCACATATTGAAGCCAGTGAAAAGATCAATATGGACTTGGAAAAAATTCAAAACTGGTGCCAAAACAACTTCTTATCGCTAAATGTATCAAAAACAAAAGCTATGTGTATAGGCCACAAGCAAGTAAAAACATCTAGTATCAACCCTATCATAACATTAAATAACAACACTATAGATTATGTATCATGTGCGAAGAACCTAGGAGTTACTTTTGACGATCAGCACAGCTACAGACAACACATCACAAACATTATCAAAACAGCAAGAATTCGACTACATAACATCAAAAAAGTTAAAGATGATCTACCATTAGAAATGCTGAAATCAATAATAGAATCAATGATAATTCAGCCAGCATTGTATGCATTACCTGTCTGGAGCTGCTGTTGCGAAACATTATTGAAAAAATTCCAACGTGATGTCATTAATAAAGCATCAAAAATTGTACTTTGTAAACGAAAATTTACACAAATGAACGATAACTTAGAACAATTAAATTGGTTAAATGTATTCCAGGAAGATGAAATTCGAACAACAATGATAGCAAAAGAACTTATTACTTCGGACATTACAACTGTATACAACACTAGACGGAAAGGGGAACCACGCCTACCTCGGGTCACAACCGATCGTGGAAAACGCAGTTTCTCTTTTCGAGGGGCGAAACTCCTTCAAAAGTACTCCGCTTATAATTCTTTAAATTACAATCAATTCAAAAGTACAATTAGAAATAAATTAACAGAAGTATAATTATGTAATCCTATATTATCAAACCAATACAAAATACAAAATACAAAAATACATTATATCAATATAGAAAATATTAGTCAGACATCAAGAAGCAGCACTAGCGTAATTAAATAACCAATGTAAATAAATATAATACCTTAATCTTAAAACTGTAAACTGTTTATATGTCTTTAATAAACTGCTATCAATCAATCAATCAATCAATCAATCAATCACACACACACACACACACACACACACAATTGATCATGGCTGGAACCGGTCATGAAAACGATTCTATTACAACATTTGAATTACAAACGATTTATCGTGGAGAAACGAACAATATTCAAAGCCTAGAATTCGAAACATCAAACACCTACAAATGGTTTATCGAAATACGTTCATTTTATGAACATCAAGGTAAATATGTATCACTTAATGATAAAAGTAAAACAGCACATTGCCTCCAAGTTTTTGATGATAAAGCGAAACGAAAAAGATATTTAAACTTCGAAATGCACGACAACACTAACAAGATCATCATAACATGGACAAGTGGGATGAAAGACTTCACGGATCAAGACTTTAAATTAATTAAACAGAGAGTGGAAGGGACAGGGAATGTAATTGAAGCAGAAGGCATCGAAGAGCAAAATGTGGATAGGCAAAGTGAAAATTCATCAGAAAATGGCGCGAAAACTATACTTTGCCTTCACTGCCAAAAAAACATTGATCATTTGAGTAAAACACTGCAATGCAGTTTATGCAAACAATTAATACACCAAGAGTGTTTCACTGATTCCACAGGCAAAAGTATCAGTCATGAAGAAGTAAATATTCTTCAGAGATTTCACGGCATTGTAATACGATGCCTAACATGTGCTTGCACAAACAACAACGGTAACTCAATGTCATACATAAATACGGAACAACACAGCAAACGAATGGCAATAATGTTAAATAAAATTGAAAAGCTTACCAATGCTGATAATACAAAAATAAATCCTGTAACAACCATTAAATCTAATGAAAAGCCAAGTTTTGCAGCGGTATTAAAACTAGGGCAACAACAAAAGCTACATGAACGTGCAATCCACCATATTGGCGAGAAAGACCAATTGAAAAATAACATTATAGTTCATGGTCTACCGATTACAGACAATAAGAACGACAAAGAGGCGTTTCAATCACTTTGTAAAAAGCTTGATCCAGACAACAGGATAGAGATTGAAAACACAGAACGGATCGGAAAAGAACAGCAGTTAATAAGAATAAAATTGAAATCTACAACACAGAAGAGAGAATGCTTCATATTGTCAAAAATGCTGAGGTTGAACCCTATGTACAAAGATATTTATATAAATCCTGATTTTACGAAAGACGAACAACGTCTTTTGCACGACCTTCGAAATGAATGCCGGCAACTGAATTCAAATATTTCAGACCAAAACAAACGTTACATGGTAAGGAATTTCACAATAGTAAAACGAAATTCTTGCTTTCCTCTTTATTCAGATTCTCCTCCAATTCAGACTGATTGACTGAGCCAACCTCTACCAAATATTATCTCTAATAAAATCACCACCCTCAACAATAATTTAATTACATTAATTTCAATCAATTGCCAATGCCTCACACTTAGTAAAGTTGCTGAGCTAGAACTATATTCACAGCAACATAAAGTTGATATTATTGCTATCCAAGAAACTTGGTGTAGTGAAGGCTCAATTTGTGAAATATCAGGATATAAATGTCTTAGAAATGATCGCCATGGCAATCAAGGTGGCACTGCTATTTTCTACAAGTCAAACATAAAGGTATCTGTTGATAAAAAGCTAACGATAAAATCTGTTGCAATATCATATGAACAATTAGTCATCAAAATAAATACTTCCTCGAAATCTTTTTATATTATTAACTGCTATTGTCCTCGATCAAATATATATCAATCTGCAATTTCAACACTCGAACAAACTATACAATCAATTCCAGAGCAACCATTTGTTATAGTTGGTGACCTAAATATTGATCTACTTAGATCATCAACTGAAAGTAACACAATGAAACAATTTCTAGATGAATATGACATGTTGTCCCACGTTACTGACCCAACAAGAGTTACAGAAAACACCATCAGCCAAATAGATTATGTTGTCAGCTCTTCAAATTTCAACGAAAGCATTTTAAAATGTTCTACTTGCATACCATGCAGCTCCGACCATCTAGGACTTAAAATTGAATTACATGTCACCAAACCTATACCTGAAATAAAAATTAAACAAATTCGTATGTACAAAGATTTCAATCCTCAATCCTTTTGTGATGATTTGCTATCTACTGATTGGTCAATATTTAATAATTACGTAAATGAACAAGATATTGAACAAGCCTCCTTTACTTTACAACAAATTCTTATCACTGCACTAAACAAACACGCTCCACTAAAAACTATAATCGACCATCCTCAACATGCACCCTGGGTTACTCCTACAATACGTCATCAAATGAAACACCGAAATCATCTCCGCTACGTTGCCATGACAACAAGAGATTCAAATGACTGGCTCTGTTACCATCTAGAAAGAAACAAATTGAATAAAATTTTAAAGTCAGCTCGTCATCGGTACCATCATAATAAATTCAAGATGTGTAATGGAGACCCGAAAGAAACCTGGCATCTAATTCAGAAATTAACAAAACCCTCACAACAAGCAAAATGTTCGATTGATTCAGTTGAAGAGTTAAATGCGATGAATAAGTTCTTTTGTGACGTTGGTGAGAATATTAAAAACTTATGTACACCTCAAGAAACATTACTAATCCCTCCTAAATTACCCCCAACATTTGATTTTCATCAAGTCAACAATATTGATATCATAAAAGCTGTCTCACGTTTCTCAAACTGGAGTTCTCCAGGAAGTGATGGAATTAATGGTTATATCTTAAAAACGTCTTTACCTGCAATCATAACACAAATTACAACTCTAATCAACATGTCAATAGAACTATCCATTTTTCCTGCCATTTTCAAAACTGCACAAATAACACCAATTCCTAAAGTACCTGAGGCACAAGAACCTGGTCAACATCGTCCTATATCCTTATTATCATTACTATCCAAATTGACTGAACGCATTATTTACCATCAATTATACGATCACGTCAAAGAATCTCTCACAACTTCACAACATGGATACAAGCTTGGTTGTTCAACAGTAACTGCGCTACTTGAGATTTCTGATACCATACTGAAGGCAATGGATCAGCATGAATTGTCAGTTTTATTACTTTTAGATATGTCAAAAGCCTTTGATAGTATTTGTCATTCAGTATTAAGTCAAAAACTTGTGTCTTTAGGATTAAAATCTAAAGCTATGAAGTGGATTACATCTTATTTAAAAGATAGAAATCAGTTTATTAAAGTTGGTGATGTAACATCAGAAAAAATGTATCTTTCCTGCGGTGTCCCTCAGGGTTCAATTCTGGGGCCACTTCTTTTCATTATTTACGTCAACGACATCCCCGATGTCATTAAAAACTGCAAATCCTGGCAATATGCCGATGACACGCAGCTTATTCATACCTTCAATCCTAAAAACATTAATTCACATATTGAAGCCAGTGAAAAGATCAATATGGACTTGGAAAAAATTCAAAACTGGTGCCAAAACAACTTCTTATCGCTAAATGTATCAAAAACAAAAGCTATGTGTATAGGCCACAAGCAAGTAAAAACATCTAGTATCAACCCTATCATAACATTAAATAACAACACTATAGATTATGTATCATGTGCGAAGAACCTAGGAGTTACTTTTGACGATCAGCACAGCTACAGACAACACATCACAAACATTATCAAAACAGCAAGAATTCGACTACATAACATCAAAAAAGTTAAAGATGATCTACCATTAGAAATGCTGAAATCAATAATAGAATCAATGATAATTCAGCCAGCATTGTATGCATTACCTGTCTGGAGCTGCTGTTGCGAAACATTATTGAAAAAATTCCAACGTGATGTCATTAATAAAGCATCAAAAATTGTACTTTGTAAACGAAAATTTACACAAATGAACGATAACTTAGAACAATTAAATTGGTTAAATGTATTCCAGGAAGATGAAATTCGAACAACAATGTTAGCAAAAGAACTTATTATTTCGGACATTACAACTGTATACAACACTAGACGGAAAGGGGAACCACGCCTACCTCGGGTCACAACCGATCGTGGAAAACGCAGTTTCTCTTTTCGAGGGGCGAAACTCCTTCAAAAGTACTCCGCTTATAATTCTTTAAATTACAATCAATTCAAAAGTACAATTAGAAATAAATTAACAGAAGTATAATTATGTAATCCTATATTATCAAACCAAAAATACAAAATACAAAAATACATTATATCAATATAGAAAATATTAGTCAGACATCAAGAAGCAGCACTAGCGTAATTAAATAACCAATGTAAATAAATATAATACCTTAATCTTAAAACTGTAAACTGTTTATATGTCTTTAATAAACTGCTATCAATCAATCAATCAATCACTTGTTCAATCACACACACACACACACACACACACACACACACACACACACACACACACACACACACACACACACACACACACACACACACACACACACACACACACACACACACACACACACACACACACACACACACACACACACACACACACACACACACACACACACACACACACACACACACACACACACACACACACACACACACACACACACACACACACACACACACACACACACACACACACACACACACACACACACACACACACACACACACACACACACACACACACACACACACACACACACACACACACACACACACACAAACACACACACACACACACACACACACACACACACACACACACACACACACACACACACACACACAAAGAATTTTCGTAATGACGGACGTGAAATATTTCACTAGTGCGTTTTCGGAGTTTTTATATTTTAATTGTCAAAACTAGTATCAGTTACAATAGCTTGAATGATCGCTGAGCATTTCCAGTAAGTTACAGACTGTTGGTAAGTTATAATTCTACCTCTAAGGAATTAAAAAGTAGAATATGTCAAACGCTACTTCAATTGAAGCTGGATTTGATGTCGAAGGTGATGGCAATGTTACTGGGAATCTGAGAACAAAATTCAGAAAAGATGGTAAGAACATTGAAAATTTGTACTTTCATACTTCATCTACTGAAACATGGAGATCAAGTTTACTGCCATATTATAAAAATAAGAATTTCACGACGAAACAGCAAAAGAAAAACTCAAACACAGATATGGTACAAATATACGAAGATAAACAGATGAAAAGCAAATACCTTTGTCTTGAGCTTCATAACTCTACAGGTAATGTTATCATAACTTGGACCAAAGGCATGGAGAACTTTAGATTAACACATTTCCAAGAAATTATGAAGCTAGTACAGGAAAATTTCGATTTAAACCGAATAGAAACTGGTAGCTTGACTTCAAACGATAATTGTGTAGAATTACCAGGCGCCATTTTGGATTTGGAAACATGCTCGAATTGCGAAAGAGAGGCCGATGATTCTAGTTGCCATGGCATCCGTTGCTATGACTGCAAAAAGTTAATACATTTAGAATGTTTTGAAGATAGAAATGGAGTGTCAATAACATTGGAAGAACTTTCTGTACTAATGAGATTTTCAAACATAAAAATGTCATGCAAAATATGCAATAATAAATGTGAAAATGTGGAACAGTCAGACATTCTACAACGTGTAAAAACTACAGAAACAGCTATGGCATTAATTTCTAAGAAACTTGATAGATTAATGAGTTTCACAATGGAAACAAACACAGAAATCCCAACTATCAGCAATTCGAATAGACATGATATCAGCAAAAGCTATGCAGACGTTCTCAGAATACAGACACAGCAAAAGTTGCACGAAAAAGCTGTGAAAAATATTTCTGAGCAAGAAAAACGCAAGCTAAACGTGATTTTTCGTGGACTTTCACCTTGCAGTGACTTTAATACCGACAAAGAGCTCATTGATGACATCAATCTGAATGCTTTGGGAATTCACGTAGAAATTGAGTCTTGCCAACGCCTGGGAAAAGAATCAAGTAGTCGACCACAACCGTTATTAGTAAAATTAAAATCTTTTAAAGACAAAATCACCTTATTAAAGAATTCAAAATATTTGAAAGACACTTCTCTCTACAACGTGTTTGTCTCACCTGACTACACTGTTGATGAACAAAAGATGATGTCAAAATTGCGTACAGAATGTAAAACAAGGAACGGGAGTCTGAAAGAGCCAGGTGACAGATGGGTCATTCGAAACTTCACCATTGTCCAACTGAAATCCCTCACATATAATGCTTCTCCATGACTTGGTATTCGGCCTTCTGTTTCATCAATCATACATTCAAAAAATCTAAAAATATTATCAATCAATGTGCAATGCCTAACGTGTCCCCGACTGACTGAATTACATACTTTTATGATTGAAAACAGAATCGATATTGCTATTTTGCAAGAAACATGGCTCCAGCCAGAATCTGTAGATATTGCCATACCTGGTTATGAAATGTTACGAAACGATAGAGATGGTAGACAAGGGGGGACAGCAGTTTACTACAAAACTAATCTTAAATTGGCCATTGATTCATCCATAACAAAACAATCATATGGAATAAATTATGAACAACTAGCAATTAAAATACAAACATCCAACATGAAGACATTTTATATCATAAATTGTTACAATCCTAAGCAAGAAAATTATCTACAAGCTATTGATCAATTATAAACTACATTGGAAATTTTATCTGAGAAAGCTTGTGACTTTATTATTGCCGGTGATTTAAATATTGACTACCTAAAAAATTCGCCATCAAAAATTTCTCTTCTTGATTTCATGTCACAATTCGACCTACATTCTCACAATACTGATCCAACACGCATTACTGAAACCACTGAAACATGTATTGACTATCTGATATCTTCTGCATCAATCAGTCAGAATATTGGCGTATGCTCTGTGACACCTGTGTGCAACTCAGATCATCTTGGATTGACGACGACAATAAATTGCAACATTGAAAGACCTGCAAAAACACTCAAAACCATTAGATCATATAAAAATTTCAACAAGGACGCATTCTGGGAAGATCTACTGAATTGTGACATGTCCAGATTTAATGCAGCTATAGTTGATGAAGATATAGATACAGCAGCAGAATTTCTACAACGAACATTACATCAAACATTAAATAAACATGCACCCATCAAAACAATTGTATCACATGCTAATTATGCACCCTGGGTAAATATCGAACTACGAAATGAACTAAAACAAAGAAACAAATTAAGATACATTGCCATGAAATCAAAACAGTCTCATGACTGGAAATTATATAAAAACCAAAGAAACTAGGTGAATTACAAGCTAAGAATAGCAAAAATTAACTATAATAAAGCTAAATTTTCAGATTGTGATGAAAATGTGACAGATATCTGGAATCAAGTGAAAAGGCTAACAACAAAGCAGAAATATAAATGCACAGCGTCAAATAAATCAGATCTAGATAAAATAAACAGATTTTTCAGTGAGGTTGGATCAACCATAAAGACAACAACACACACTACTCCAAATTATGAAAATATTGAACAATGTAACAAAGTATTTAATTTCAACTCTGCATCTGTCATTGACATTGTAAAAGCTGTTGCTATGTTACCAAACTGGAAGGCACCCGGAAACGATGAACTAAATGGTTATGTGATAAAAGCTGCACTCCCTGCAATTGCTACACCGCTTACAAGTCTTGTTAACTTATCCATCAAACTATCTGTTTTCCCTGAGAGTTTTAAATTTACTATTGTGTCTCCTATACCAAAATCATCTTCCGCAACTACACCAGACCAGCATCGTCCTTTAGCATTATTATCACTGTTATCAAAGGTCGTTGAAAGAATAATATACCTACAATTGTACCCACATATTTCACCTCTCCTCACAAAATACCAACATGGATTTCAACTTGGTCGTTCTACAATCACAGCGTTACTTAATATAACAGAAAATATTTTAAATACTATGGAACATCGTGAACTGTCCCTTCTAATTTTGCTCGATCTTTCTAAAGCTTTCGATAGCCTCCAGCATGATATATTACTGCATAAACTGAAACTCTTTGGACTATCTGATCATGCACTAGCCTGGATGAACTCGTATTTAGCAAACAGAAGACAAGTTGTAAAGGTAAATAATATTTATTCTGAAGAAATTGTATTGACATGTGGTGTACCTCAGGGATCAATTCTTGGCCCTTTGCTCTTTTTAGTTTACGTTAATGATCTACCTACTGCTATCTCTCATGGGACTGTAGGCCAATTCGCAGATGACAGCCAAATTTTATATAATTATAACCCAAAAAATCCACATTCATTGTCAGCCGTACAACACAATATCATGGAAGATCTAGAATCAATAACATCATGGTTTAAATCCAACTCACTTCTAGTAAATGCAAAGAAGACCCAAATAATGGCAATTGGAGAGAGGAGAGTGAAAGCAACACCATTGCCGAATCTATTCATCGATAATCAAATTCTTACCTATGTCAGCCAAGCTAGAAATCTTGGAGTGGTATTCGATGATGAAATGACTTACAAGAGCCATATTAATCAACTAATAAAAACTGCAACTTACAGATTAAAAGCAATCTCAAAGCAACGTAAGTTCATTCCAGCAGAACTATTCAAAAAAGTCATTGAGGCAAAAATAATCATGCCCTGCTTATACGCTTTAGAAGTCTGGTCTTCTTGCACAAAAACACAAATACGGCGTGTGCAAATCAGTATCCAGAACTGGGCGGCAAAATTAATTGCTGGCAAAAGGAAATTTGAGGAGATGGGAGATCTACTAGATGAAATTGACTGGCTTCCAATCAAAGACCTTGCTGAATTACGCACTGTGTGCACAGCTCGCCAGTCAGCACTTGGATTATATGGATCCACCATGCAATATCTATTTAAGAAATCCCATTCAAGGTACGATACACGTAATAAACTGTACATACTTCCACGTGTTTATACCGACCGTGGCAAGAGATCGTTCTCCTTTCGTGGTGCAGAGCTACTTAATAAATATAATCAATTTGAACACTGTAATAAAATGAAATATAAAAATGAAATTAAAAACAGTCTTAAAACAACACAAATATAACTATTATGTAGCGTAATCAATTTGTCAGACATCAAGAATCAACTGCATTTAACTGAGTCTTACTTTTACTTGTAATTAATTATAAAAGCCTAGAAAACATTGTATTAAGTTGTTTATATGTCTTAAATATACTAATATCTATCTATCTATCTATCTATCTATCTATCTATCTATCTATCTATCTATCTATCTATCACACACACACACACACACACACACACACACACACACACACACACACACACACACACACACACACACACACACACACACACACACACACACACACACACACACACACACACACACACACACACACACACACACACACACACACACACACACACACACACACACACACACACACACACACACACACACACACACACACACACACACACACACACACACACACACACACACACACACACACACACACACACACACACACACACACACACACACACACACACACACACACACACACACACACACACACACACACACACACACACACACACACACACACACACACACACACAAACACACACACACACACACACACACACACACACACACACACACACACACACACACACACACACACACACACACACACACACACACACACACACACACACACACACACACACACACAGACACACACACACACACACACACACACACACACACACACACACACACACACACACACACACACACACACACACACACACACACACACACACACACACACACACACACACACACACACACACACACACACACACACACACACACCACTCTCACGTTGCCTGGCGTTTTTGCAGAAATGACATGATGGTGAGGTATATACCAAATATTGGTTGAATTTGTGTCGCTCTTCATGTCATCATCATTCAGCTGTGAAGCATATCCTTTATTCAGATAATCATCCATAGCCTTTCTATACATAACCTTGAAATTTCATAATGACCATTCTTCAGTTTTATTGAATTTCTCATTACACTCAGTGCCCTATAGCCATACCCCGACAAACCTTTTATCGCCATTGTACCTTCTGTATCCATCATCCAGAATCGCTCCACACTCTTCATCAATTCATCATCTGCATGAGCGTTTGAATCTATCATGTTTATTGTACCAGCATTACAGCATTTATCCGCTGTCTTTCCCACTGGTCCCAACAAAGACCACCCTATATAGCTGTCTTGACAGCCCATGGCTCACCCTTCTTTCCATTCTTGAAATCAGTAGCAACTAATGCTTCCGGAAGGTCTGTTCCAATAATTATGCTGACCTTATTTATATCCACGGTGGGAAGTTTGACATCTTTCAAGCGTTCATAGGCTGCTGTGTTGACCATGCTTGGTAATTTTTTCTGATTGATTTTGAAACAACTTATTGCCCACATTTTTTCCACTTTAATTCTTTCTGAATGTTCTTCTATTGCAGATAGTTCAAGAGACACTCTTAGAACATTGGCTGAGTCCCCAGCTCCATTTAGTGTTGTCAACGTAAGGCGAGATGCAACACCTTCAACATCCAGTTCTTCAAGTATTTGTTTATCACACAATGATACATCAGACCCACTATCCAGAAGAGCGTGTGTTTCAATATATCGATTATCAATTCCATAGACTTTCACATGAACTATTTGCATGACCGACACTCTGTGCTACATGTGGCCGAATTATTTGTTGCAGATGCTGTCTCTACATGGTCACTACTGTATTGTGTTGTCAATTGTTCTGCTGGGTGAAGTACTGTTGCATGCCACTTGTTGAATCCTTGAACTTTACATGATGTATTTATACCACATCTCCTAGCAATGTACTCTCTAGCCTTGAATTTGTAGCATGCTTTGACATGGTGTCCAGTTGCTGCGCAGTCTATGCATTTTTCTGCATTGCGACTGTTCATAGTGGTAACTTCCATTGCATTGTTATTCCCATACTCCTCATCCTCCAGTTGCTCTTCAAAATTTGTAGATAAGGTCGTAGCACGCACCCTATTTGTACTGTATTGTTTTTCAGATGATTTGTATACCTTTGCATCTCCACCTAAATGACCGTAAACAGGATCGTTCAACATAACTGCTTCTTGTTCCATAAGTTTTAATAGATCAGTTATATCTGGCGTTCTTTCATTTCTGATTTTTGTAGCACACCTTCTCCATTGTTTTTGAAATCCATATGGTGTTCTGCTCACAATTGAGCTTATGGCCTTCTCATCTAACTTTGAAATATGACCCATGGTTTTTAGAGTTTGCCGTGATGCTCTTACTTCATCTGTGAATTCTTGGAAAGCCCTTTTGTCTCCTGGTTTCACATAACTGCCTTCACAGATTGATGCCATGCATGCATGCACAATTGCAAATTTCTGTCCAAATCTTTTTCTAGTACCACTAATGCTTCTTCTAGAATACCATTGACTGCCATTTGTAATGATTGCATCGCTTTCTTTGCAGGACCAGTGACGAATTGCATCAGTCTAGCCATTTTTTGAGACTCAGATAATGGTTTACTATTGACCATATCCTCAAAGGTGTGTCGAAATCTCAAATAATCTTTAAAATTGCCATCAAATTTAAAGACTTCAGGGGATGGTAGCTCGTATGTAAGGCTCAATCTCTGCACTGCCAGAAGTGCTTGATGTAGAACATTGGCTTCTACAGACGGGAAAGTTAGTTGTGTGCTCTCAACGGAAGTTTTACATTGATTAATACCAGTAGAAGAAACATCCGCTGTTACACTAGATATACATTTATCAGATTTACATACATTTTCAATACTTGTATTAATCTCAGTTATATCCACATCACAATTAATTTTATTATTTGGATTTATAATATTTGCTTTAACTTGTTGTTGTGGTCGAACTATGACGTCATTTATTTTGAGCTGACTTTCAATAGTCGACTGCTGATTATCTGACAATGCTGTCGTCATAATCAGCTTCAGCAGCAGCAATTTTTATAGCAGCATCTAGCTTAGCCTTAGATATAATAGCATCAAGCTCTAATTGTGATGCAGATGCAGAGCTTCCGCTAGCTACAGTTGAAGCTGGAGGTGTATTGTCGGTAATATGAGCCCCCGCTAAAGTAACTAATCGTTCTTCTATTATCTTATCATTATTTTTGCGTTTGGTGCATTGTTCGAAATGCACTATTCTGAGCTCCTCTATACGTTCAGATTCAGATAAATCTAATAGTTCACTATGGCAATCAACATACCGATTCCATAACGTACTAATCTTTCGTTTCACAATTTATAACTTCTGCTTTAGTGATTTTGTCAATTGACCAGCAAATCACCTCACGATCTAACCCTTCTAATGACTGTAAGCATAGTTCAATTTCATTTGATAATTTTGTTGCATCTTTATGTTTACTTGTCAATCTCGTGTTCACCATAATGATGTCCCGCGAAGTCCAGCGACAAGAGCAAAGACCAGTGTGATGTCCCACGAACTCACGCAATGAGATTATCAGTATCACGATTTTATCAAAACAACAAATATTAATCAGTAATTGCGAATAAATGAAGAAAAACTTTATGTTCTGTCCACAATCCATATAACTTATAATACGACAAAAGACACAAGAAAATACGCGTAAACATTTGCATCATTTCAACGTCTATATTTGTTAGTAAGTATTCAAATTATTTCTTATGGTTTTTCCAAACAAAGAAAATATAAAGCAAATACATGATTAATTAACATTAAATACATATGGTTAGAGATATTATTATAGGAAATACAAATTATTGATAGTTTTGATTTACCTTCTTGTAATTATCCGTAATTTATCTTTTATTATTTCATTTTCTTTCTCATATAGACATTGCTTCTTATCACGAAGACTTACTAAATACTGTTCAAGTCTGATATCATAATAGTGCTATTTTATCAAATTTCGGCAGATCATATTACCAACACGAACATCTAAACGTAACTATGACGACATTCGTGGATCATAATGTAGCTATTATTTGTTCAGATTTGATCGCGATATAATACTCGGATAACCACTAGAATCGAAGAGATGACCATCCTGCTTCATGTCGGAATAGATATCATAAGTTTCAATAGTATACGCTAATGAATCTGTATCCGTAAATAATAATGTAGATTTAGATCTGTTGTAATGAAAATCATACATCAACAACTTGCTTAATTCTAATACCGCGCATCCTACATAAAGAGGACGATTTAACACTTATTTGGCTCTATCGCACACAGATTATCATGGAAAATAGTAAACGCTTTGAAAGTAGGTTTAGCAGCTAATTTTTTCATTTTTATTACCAGATGTTACAAGCGATACACTACGACGATTTCTTAGATTCTCGCATGTCTTACCGAAATAGCTATTATTCGCCAGTTTAAAGAAACTCTTCTCAAATTCATTCTTCGCTTGTGCTCTTTTCTCAGTATTAAAATCAATGAATTATTTCAACCAAGGCCTTTGAGAAAACGATAACACACGACGTAGCCAATTTCGAGATAAAATTTCAAGTTACGGTATGTTCAAGTTGTGATATATTGTTGCGTATCATTCAAATTAGGCACCAGCGTTTCAATTCGTGCTCGTTGAGATTCACGGCCACGTTGCTTTTCAATTTACTATTTATGTTTATCTGACAGCATTCGACTCTCAATACATATCTTTTGAGGTGCTAGAGATATTCAGCATGATCGTTATTCTTTTCAATCGGATAATCAAGATCACATTCAACAATGTATCCAACAGACCCTCCATCATCGAGATTTTCAAACCAAAATTTGTCAATTTCTTTTCTCTTTAACCAACGAAAGTCACCAGCAGGTAAAGATTCACACATATCCCATCTACACAAATTACTGAAATCAAGAATAAATGTAGATATTATAAATAGATTATGAAAAAGGATAGGATAGAAACATTATGTAAGATTATTACTTATTTCGCATCCCAATAGATCAAATGAGAGGTTGGTTTTGTAGGGTCGCAATCTACAACGTTGGGTAAATTCTCTTTAGCATAACGATGAGTGATGACAGCCACACGTCCTCCACGTCCTTCTGCGAAGAAAAGATGCTGATCAATATTGTTTATCGTGACGAGTAAAATTTCGTTTTATCGTACTTAAATGACCGATGATGTTCGGTATGTTTGATGTCTGTATTAATATCGTCTGCCTTTGGTAGGTTGTTCTGCGGTTTCAATGTTCTGACGTAAGAGACAATAATAGCCTTGCTTGATAGCTCAATCATAATGTGGAATGATACTCAACTCAAGCGTGCTTCCTTTCAGCGTTGTTATATGTTTCTCGAAAGTGTTTTTGTCTTTTCGGTTTCCTTTGATACGTTATTGGTCATGGTCTTTCTTGATAAAGCTGTTGTTGATTTCCTCGGTGTATTACTGTTACTGGTTTGATGGCCTTTCGTCATGATAGATTGTTAACAAATAATAATAATAATACCTTTATACATGTTTTTACACTGAATGATGGGTTCTTCAATAAAATGTCAAATCACCATGTTTTATCATATATTTAGCTTTCTGCTTTTGTTTTATGTTTTGTACTAGCAATCTATACTGGTAACCTCAAAGCTAGCTTTCATGATTAAAGGTTATACATTAAATCTAGTCGACAAAGACTTCTATTAACATATTAGCTGATATTAGACGATCATCGACATCAAAATAATAACAACAATGAGCTGTGATTGCTTACTTTTGATTAGTTAATAGTGATACGGGAAATAAGAAAAGGAATAAACAGAGTACAAGTGATTATGAAGGCCCAGATAAATACAAATGCAGTGATAAAAGAATCAAACGAGGAGATGAAAGAAGAAATCAAAACATTGACAGAATTTATCACCAAACTTGTCGAGCGGGATCAGCTACCATGCCAACCAAATTCTTGGTCACAGGTATAGTGGCCACAGTTCCAAATTAGAATCCGATCTTTGTTAGTAATACAAAAGGCAAGACTTTCTTGACAAAATGTACAAGGCTTCTTTCAGAAGAACCCTCGGAAACAATATTAAAAAAGTTTAAAAAATCCAAAGCGAGCGTTGAAGGTTCAATAATAACTACGAAAGGTAAACCAACATCTATTGAAGCGCCAAATGAAAAACTTGATAAAGTTAAATTATCATTGGAAAAAGGGAAAATAGCCTACAAAGAAATTAAAAAGCGAGAACCAACTGCAATTATCCCAAACGTCCCCAAATAGATGCCCGATACAGCAATAAAGACCTCACTATTATCGGACAATCCGAACATTGTCACTGATGAAACGACATCCTTAATACGGACGCGTTCCCAATAAGACGAAATGCTATTGATCAAAGAGTATCTCTGCGTTTATCACTGAAGCCTTTCTAAATTAGCAGAAAATAAAATGTGGCTAAAGCTAGATTCAATTCTGAATGTCTGCGCCTACCAAGACTGAAACTAATACACTTCCTAAATTGTGGCCGATTTGGCCATAGCGCAAAAGTCTGTGAGCAAACAAAGGAGCTGCCAACATGTTTCCACTGTGGTGACCAACAATTTCTAGAAAATGAGGAGAAGTGCAAAAATAAAAGAAAATGTGTTGCATGCAGCAAGTCCAATAACTTCCAATCTCAATCAACGTTCCATCACATGTTTGATGGAAACTGTCCACTCCTTCAGTTGAATATGACACGAAACATAGAAACCAGAAGCTTCACACCCTATCTGTTACAGCATAATTGAAGAACAATTTCAGCATATGACTCAATCAAAATACCGCCATGCCAATTAATCATCAACAGTTCAGAATAACAATAGGTCTCTTCAACTCACTTTTCCAAAAATATGTCACGAAACCTCTCAATTGTCTATCTACCGGAAACATTGATATTATACCATCTTTCATGAATAAATTGTCACTCATCCTAAGAACGTTCACTGCTATATTAAAATGCTCCATATCGATCTATCAATTTTTCGTAACACTTACTTTTACTTTACTATGCTGTGGGGATGTTCATCCGAATCCTGGACCAATTTGCACTGTAAACATCATCAGTTGGAACTGCAATAGCCTTAGAGGAAAGCAACATGAAATAGACCATCCCAACGATAAGCTTACACTGAACATCATTGCCCTATGTGAAACAAAACTACATAGTAATATCAGCAACAACTTCAAAAGTATCAGAGCAAGTGGTGCTGATAACATTTTCTCAAACTTCCTTAAAACAATTATACTTAGCCTTACTTCCCCTATCACCGATCTCTTCAATCATTTAACAACTGTTAACGAAGTACCGAAAGATTGGAAACATGGAATAGTCTCACCATTATTCAAAAACAAAGATCCATCAAACAAGGAAAACTATCACCCAATTACTTTCCTCACTCATATTTCTGAGGCATACTCCAACATCATGTCACTCTCTTTATATATCACTCTCACATATCTTTCCACCTGATATTTTTGGATTTATACACGGGCATAGTGCCGAAATGGCCCTCTTGACGCTTACTGAAGATTGTAAAGCAGCCATCAACACCAAAATTATACTGCAGTTGTCTCTCTTGATCTCTCGAAAGTATTTAACATGGTGAATCCTAAACTTCTGGTGGAGAACTTGAAAGCTTATATAATCAATTTAGCAAGCTGCAATTTAATCAAAACTAACTAAATGGAATATCACAATCATTCAAAATCGACAATTAAATTTCAATTCCTTTCTCATGCCCTCGAGGAGTCTCACAAGGTTCAATACTATCACCACTATTGTTCAATATCTACGAAGCTGACCTGCCACTTCTTCAGATAAAATCCTCTGTCATACGATACGCAGATGATACCACCTTATACTATTCCTCGAAAGAAACACATACTGCTGTCCAACACCTCAATCAAGATATGCTAAAGATGCATCAGTTCTATAAACAAAATTGTCTAAAGCTGAACACATCAAAAACACAATGCATTATGATTACTCACTTTCCAAAATCCAGCATCCACATAGCCAACACAGACGTCAACCAAATCAGCACTAGTGGAACAATTATTCTAAAATATCACGAAGGTTTTCTGCGATCTGATTGGTCGAAAGAGCGTGCATGAAATCCTAGGGTAAAACATGGCTCCGAAAACCGGGAAAAACCGCAAGCTTCAAAAGTTTGATCTGTGATAAAATACAGAATTTATAACTTTTTGATAACAATCCAATAAATATCTCAATAATGGCTACGATTTACAAAACGACATTTATCTCAAGATGTTTTTATTTATTGAAAAGCGTGGTAAATGCGTTATTGGTCGTGTAACATGCAAAATAAAAACACAAAATGAAAGACAATTATAGGCTACGCTGTTTCAAGGTAAACCTAAAACTTAAATTACTGCATTAATTTGCTAAAGAACTATTATACCACTTAGATTACAGACGTTCTTGTATATGTCTTTCTTTATTCGACAAAATCTATCTTGTTGTGGGATTCTCTTCATGCTTGGTTTATGAATTGAAATTGAATTTTAAATTGTGAATTCATGGATTGAAAATTCGACGTCGAATGAGATTCCGACATTTGTTTTATTTTAGAAAAGGGTTACCACATGTTTGCAAATGTTTGTATTCATATTTACTAAACGAGAAAATGTTGGGAGACACTCAGGAAGCTAAATATCACTCGCTCGGAGCTCGTGATTTTTTAGCGCTTCACTCGTGTCTCCCAACATTTTCTCGTTTAGTAAATATGAATACAAACATGGCAAGTAGGTGGTAACCCTTTAATGAAAACACCACAATTGACGATATCACCTTACCTTGGCTAGAAAATATATAGATTCTAGGTGTTAATATTGACAACAAAATAAATATGATATGTCATCTCCAGAATTGTATCAGAAAAGTCAATCTCTCATTATACCAAATCAGACAAGTCAAAAAAAAAATTAAATCCTAACTTGGGAAAATCGCTTTACATCACATACATCCGTCCTCAAATTGAACATTGTAATCTTCTTTTACTTGGTATCATTCAAACTGATAGATTAAAACTAGAAAGAATTCAGAAGAAAAGTCTAAATCAACTAACACAACGTAATACTGAAATCGAACACCATCTTCCAAGTCTATACATCAGAAGAATTGGCTCATTTCCAACACAAAATATGCATGCTCTAACCGACCAAAATACTGATCTCCCCAGTATGTCGAACAACCCTGATGACTTGGTCACTTGTGGCAGTTGGTACCATAGTCTGGAACTTTATCCCAGAATTATTGCGTGGAGAAACGGAAAAAAACATTTAAATAACCAGAAATCACATATCTATTGTCCATTGGATGGAAAGTCAATTATTTATTTATGTCAATCAAAAATACTTAGTAATTCCATCATTTTCATTATTGAACATAAATGCATATATATATACATAGTACTATTAAGTACTTATTACTTATTTACTACATCAATAACTAAACTACTTCTGTAAGTATCATAGCTACTTAAATGATGTTGTTAAATTCGTATCAATGTAAATCAATGTTAAACGAGCATTTTGCTAATTTTGGTTACGAACTCAAATATAATAACACACATACACACACACACACGCCCATCATAAAAGAAAAATACCTTTATAGTTGTGACGTCAGAAAATAATACCGTTATACCGATATACCCATTTTTTACTGATTTTGATGTGGCACAGTATCCAATTCAAGGTCTATTTGGGCTAAAAGTACTCTTTTGCGGTCAAAAAGTACCAAATCACACCTTTTAAATCCCTTACTTGTCAAAAGGCACATGTCCAAAAGGTGTCCGAAGTGTGTCTCAAGTCTCAACTCATCACTACTGACCATGGAGTTTGGTTGGATATGTTTAACTTTGCAGAGATTAGTAAATACACAAATTATGTCATGTTGCTTCAAACTTAAGTTTAAAGGGCACTAACTGCGCTATTAAAATATATTTGGCTTCACCCGGGGCTTCACCCGGGGCTTCACTATAAACTGATTTTATAATTTGTTTCTGTTGTTACTTTGTTAATTTTCTGGGCTTCGAGCAAAAATAACAACTTTGTATAGCCTATCACAAACATAGCAACAACAAATCAGCGATCATTGTCGCATTCAATGACTGTATACAACATTTTATAATTTCAGTTGAAATATTTCAGCATTTTTCCCGTGGAAAGGATAGGGGCTATGGATCATTTTTAAATAATCCAAAGACAGGGAATTATAAGGTCAAAATGTTACATGACAAGGGAATGATCTCATGTGTATCTTTCCGTCGCAGTGATGTATCTGCTGGGAAATTCGGATGTAATTTTCAAGGTGTACCAATGATCATGTCAATCATAACAAATAATTGTGATGCACAGTTGGTTTTGAATTTTGAAATTGATGATGGAAGAAATGTGTTATCAGATTATCTTCAGTCCAGCAATGATGTTCACTTTTTGCAGGGTGAGGAATATCGGTTATGGAGCATTTACGATGTAACCGATAAATATTATCATAACGATGAAGGTGCATCTTGCTTACAAATAATCGCATTGCATGTGTAACCTCTTCAATTTTACTTCGAGCATTATTTATATCGCATATTTTTATAGATCTACATCGATATTTATAGATATTTTATTTAATAATAGTCAGAGAATCAATTGATTAGATTGCCTGATGATCGCCTCGGCGTGAAACTTCAAGTAGCAAACATGACTGTCTGATTCTCTGACTATTATTATTTAAGCTCTGCTCTGCTATATTTTGCATTGAGCCCTATGTTCAATCAGTAAGACAACGTTTCACAAATAGATATTTTATTTATAGATATTACAATAGATATTTTGCATCGCATATTTTAATAGATCTTCACTGGCCACTTCCCTATAATTCAACGAATTAAATTTACATTATTATTCACCAAATACAAGCCATGGAATGGCATGGCATAAAAAAAAACCCAAAGACCTTCTGCATCCGTTCACACTCGTGCGTTATGGTCATCGGACTAGAAGCTTCACGTGCAGCCTTATAAATTGACTTGAGAACATACGGAAATCGAGCATTCACAATGGAATAGCCTCACTTTTGGAATACGTAACTGTCAATCTTTTGCTGAGTTGAAAATACTGATTTCTTTTCAAAGAAGCATATGAAGAATCAACTGTTGATGGAAAAAAAGAATAATAATATTTTAATAATTATCTATTATAAACATGTAACAATTATTATCATTTTACTTCCTTGAAACTGTAAAGCACAATTGCATTATTCAAGAAATTGTGCTATGTAAATGAATTATTAGTTTATTTTATTATTATTTGCAATACGAAACTACTCTAGAGAGAAATATGCACATTATCAAAAATCGATGGACTTTCCTCTTAAAATCACTACTGTTAAGTATTACACCAGCAACTGGTGTTGGTCCAGTACTGGACCTTGTGTGATAAAACTTTCAGATAACTAAGAAATAAACAATTGACTAAGCTGACTATCACTGCATAATACGGAGAGTGAATTTTGGAGAAGAACATGAGACACAATACGCATTGAAACGATGTACAATTAATCAGGAAGTCTTAATAACTTCCTTCATAAAAATTTCATTCGTTTCACATCAATTGAGTTGATTGAACTGTATAGAGAAAGGCATATTAAAGGCATAAAATAGACCAGAGCTCCTCGCAGGATCAAAGTTGAAAAGTGAATGCCATTTTCAAGCTACAAATAGTGATGTGAATAAGTGCATA
This sequence comes from Haliclystus octoradiatus, assembly GCA_916610825.1. Lineage (NCBI taxonomy): Eukaryota > Metazoa > Cnidaria > Staurozoa > Stauromedusae > Haliclystidae > Haliclystus > Haliclystus octoradiatus. Next base: position 12,890,666 of record OU744453.1, read on the forward strand.
TTTGAAAACCAAGTGCAAAGGCTGCCAGCCAATTTTATGCATTCAACGTAGCTATATCTACATAGAAAATTTTGCACTTGGTATTTTATGTACTGAAAGGAAACTAGAACATATCAATTATTACAAGTTAAAACTCAATCAAATTTCGAAATCTGAAATTATCCATAAAAAAGCACTTCAAATCTGATCCGATCCGAAGACCTAAAATATCAACTCGAATCTGAGACGATACGATCGGATCGCGTTCGGTTCGGATCACAAATCTTTATTGCAACATATATATAAAATCTGATAAATTATCATATGATAGTATATTTGCCTATATATTTTTGATCTTAACAATCTCAGCAAGGAGGCCTGTGATTTTCACTGCAGTCTATCAAAATACTAAGAAATCGTTGAAAATGGAATTTTATAAGTAAAAAAAATTTGTGAAAAATGAGCCTCGTAGTGCTTCAAAATAGAGGAGTGGTACGGTTTTTTAATTCCCTTTGAAGCTCTCTTATTTTTGTACCTCGCGCTAGATTGTTTAAACCAACACACACCAACGTAGCTTTGATTTCAAAATAGATTGCTTTATCAATGTTCCAACAAATTATATTTTAAAAAGCCATTATTTGAAAAGAAGTGAAATGTTTGTTTGTAAACTTGAAAACAAATTATGAACTGCATTTTGTTTCGTTGAAGGATCTAAAATCTGTCTAATCTTCAGAGCGTTTTGCCCCGCTCTAGAGATTGTTTATTTCACTATACGCTTCTTTGATTCTTCAAAACATATTTTTCATTGGCAGTTATTCTAGTAATTCAATGCAATTCAGTATTTTGTATTATTTTCATTATCATAAAAGTGATTGACTTATTTTGATGACTTATTCAAATTTTCTCGCAGCATATTTTCAAAACGAAATATTTTTATTCTGGAGATTCCAATTTGAACTCGATTTGGATGCCAGGTAGATTATAGCAACCTATGAAAGTTTTCAAATCTCAAAATTTTTCAATATAATGATAATAAAATGAATTATCAAATGAAGTTTATAATTTTAAAACAACTTCAGAAAGTCGTAATTTTCACACCACAAATGTGTTTCTGTGCAAGGTTATCTCGACAAGGATTATCTGCATTATTTCGCAAGTAAGACGTACATAAATCGCGGACAGACACAGAAATATAGAAATATAGAAATATAGAAATATAATGATATACAAATAGACAGTATTATAAGTATAGGAATATAGACTGTTGGAGGATAGAGCATAAAAATGTACTAAATTGGTAATTAAATATTTGTTATGACTGTACTATCCTGTTGATCAAGTAAATGTTTGTGATACGTTCTGTCAGGGCACATCTGATAATTGGGTAACTTAAGCCTTGTCCAAATGACTTTTCTCTTCACTAATATCAATAGGAATTAGCCACATCCTACCGATGTTGGCGAAATAAAAAGCCACTTAGCCATCCTCAAGATGTTGGCTTTTTTGGCTTGCGTAAGCATTCAAAAATGTAGCCGAAATAGTGAGGAAGCTATTGTTTTCGGCGTAGTTTTACCAATCTTGGCGAAGTGGCCTAGTTTAAATTTTATCTTGCCAACGTGTTTGAAATAGAAGCATTCTTCTTGTTGGTCGACAATGGTATAGCTTCCGATGCAGCGTCGACTTAGGATTGGCCGTCCCGATTGACTAGGTTTCAACCCCAAAAATATCACTGGTCTTCCGAAATCAAAAGAAATACATCTTATCGATGTTGTTGAAATATTTATTTAGCAAAATACAAAACTACGTCTTGGAATTAGGTACATAATGGACTATAATATAATCATAATTAGAAATATTAGACGAGTGTGAATGCTAATCCCCTGTACATAAATACAGTCGATTCTCTTCAATTTTCATGAAAGTCGAATAGACAGTTAATTAAAAGCAGATTATACATCTCTCTTCTAGAAAAACAAAGAAAACACGAAAAAGTGGACACATGGAATTCGGATGAAATGACAGACAGACACAAGAAAATCGGAGCTGTTAATCATAAAACATGTGAAGTAAATTAATTTTGAGAATAATTAACAAAAATCATAATGATTGCAGCTGCTGTTCAAGATTAGTCACAGCATCATTGTAATAATAATAATAATAATTTTTTATTATGTATAATAAGATGTACTTGAGTTACTTTTCCGACTAAGTATCATCACCCAGATATTGTTATGAAGATTACTACGAGAGTATTTAAAAGAAAGATGGATCCTATTTAGTATTGACAGTTGTGTGTGTGTCATTTTATTTTACTTCGGTTGTCAATACGAGCACATTGCTCGCTTGGATTGTTCCGAAATTATGAAAACATTTTGAAAACATGTACGGAAGATTACCTTAATTTTTTGTCAATGATAACTTGAAGAAAGTAATCATAAAATGGCACTTACTTTTACTTACCGCAATTATAATCTTGTATGAACCTCTTTAGAATAAAATGAGGCTGCGCCATATGTAAACATCACATGTGAAATTAACTTAATGAAATCTAAATTATGATCGACAGGCTAAATCAAGGCGTCCTGTCGACAGCCATAGAATTACAAGCAGGTAAAATATTCATTCCCATATTTCATTCCTGATATCTGACTGTTAACTCACAGTAGAAAAAATGGAATTAGGAATATATGAAGATTTTACTAACATGAGTACGAAATATTCTAAGAAAATGGCGCAAAAAGGGCCAATTCTTCTTTTATTCGTGGTAGTGATAGAGATTCACGTCACTATTGGAAGCTTATGTGGACCATACCCAATGGATTCGAGCAATTACAAAGGAAGATTTTTTAGTGACTCTTTCATAAACAGTTCTAAATCAATGAAGGAAAAACATGTGGAGGCGAGTTTTGTTTGTAATGCAATATGCCGAAAGACGAACGGATGTATTGCAATTGATTTTAGAAATGAAATTGGAATTTATAACAACTGCAGACTCTTCAATTTGACAAATATCAAAGCCTTCATCAAACCGAAAAAGAAATCTCAAGTCATTGTTAACTTACCGGTAAGATAATCTTCCTAAACCTGAAACAACTTAAGTAGATTTATAATATTTGATTTGAATGTAAATTCCGGCCGACTGACGAATATCTTGCTCTTTCAGAGGACTAAATATTTATCGAGTGGGTTCAGTGAAATAAAATTGAAGTTACAAAACTGTAACTGATGAAATATATTTTCTAATCTAATTCTCGTTTTCTCCGTCTGGTGATTCAGAACATATTTAACTAAAAGCTTAACTCCCATGACGTAAGAATAAAAACCATTTTGAGCATACGAAAATAATATAAGACATAGATTTCCACCCGAACAACTGGAACAGATAAAAATGAAGTTTATTTGATCTTGAATCGTACTATAACATGTTACTAAATATGCTTTGAAATTTCGAATTGTATTATTCTAAAATTAATTGGTGATTCAGACATTTTTCAGAATTTTATCTATTTAAAGGATTTATTGTGTTATACATGATTAAGCTGCCTTATCAAAATAGTTTAAATGTATAATTTGTTTAATTGTTTTGATAATTTCTATAAAGTCATATTGTCATCCTCTTTCTAATTAATCTAAGTTTTCTATTTGCTATCAACCACTGAAATTTACTATAACAGTATTAGGCATGGATTAAACGAGAGAGCAGAGCCTAATTGCAATTGAGCTCGCTCCTATTCGAATTAGATTCGAACGCCGCGTTATACAGTCATGCGGACTTGTCAATCAAACTGTTAATTTAACTAATGGATCACCTGATATAACATGTCTCTTTTGTCATTGAAAATTTGTGAAAATGAGAATTTGCTCACATGGCCACAATGTTGAATACTGTTTTGTATTTTGAAGTGGGCAAAGTCTAGCATTTTGTATTTACGTTATGACTAGAAAGCTGTAAAATATATAAATTTTTCCTAAATAAAGATTAAAATTTTACCTTGTTATTTTTTTGCATTTAATCAAGCTTTTCACTTTAAATAACATTTGCAATTGGCCAGATAGATTTTAGTTCATAGATGTGATAACCTTCACATGTAGCCTTCAAGCTTTCTGTAATTTTCAACCCCCGGTTTATTGCCATATAAAGGCAATTCGCAAGATGCAGTGGAGGTGTTGAACCGATCAAACAATAGAATCACAGCAGGACAGCTTTTACAAGGGCAGTAATTTTACGGTCAAACCCTTCTTAGCTCAAATGCATATAAAATGGTCATAAAGACGGGAAAAATATTACAAAATTGCTATATGATGTCTGCATTTTTATATATCACGATTCCATTCTCAAAATACGAATTGGACTTTCAGCAAGTCCTGAATGAGATTAGAATGTGCTATATTTAGCAAAGGTTTGTACTAGAAGTGTTTGGTGCTTCACCAAGACTTCCAGCTGTGTGTTGATATTGATCCCGTGACTGCACCTTGCGGATTAGGGCGACAGTCGCAGCTCTGTGATAAAGCTGTATTTGATTCAGTTAGCATCTAGCTCGCTCGTATAACGTGGAGGCGCACTTAATGCATTAGTTCCACTGTTTGCGCGTTCGGACTATGCGAATTTAATAAATTGGTGAGCTCAACTGCGTTATACGGACTTGAGCAGCGAACAGTGAATGAATGAAATCATTTAAATTTATTTAGTTTTGTTTGCTCGTATAACCCATGTCTTATTATAGTAAAATATGAAAAAGTAAAAAGTATTTCATTAATTTGAATGATGATGCGCAATGCGGAAGATATGTTTACATTTGCTAAAATTTATTTTTATTATTAATTTTTACCAAAATTTTAAACAACAATAACGCAAAGTTGACGTATACGATAATTTGATTGCTACATAATAAAAAAATACCATGTCGAGATTTCAAAGCTATGTTATATTCTGCCTGCGGTGAAGCATAAAAATCTGCAACAAACATCGTTTAGAATGTGCATGTATATTTCGATTCTGTATAGTGAGTCAAGACAGTGTTTTATCGATATAAAAGACAAATCGAAATATATAACACGAACCTTTTCAATTTACAATCATCCTTTTATTTTTTTGCCTTCATTGTTATTTACTTCCTTTTCAAAACGATAGATGTTTAAAAAACAGTATTATATACAGTGTAGATTGTTTATTTGTTAATTTCCATGGAGCATTAACAAATAAAAAATCAATGCATAAATGGCTATACCTGACAAGATTTTGGGTTCACTTGCCGCATTCTCAAGTCTTGAACATGCTTTGTGGGAAGCGACAAAAGCTTGCGATGGTGGTTCAGGTCTTTTCTAACTTTTCTAAAATTTCAATAATAATTCATATTTTTATTGCATCGATCCAATTTTCAGTCCGATAAAATCTCCAGCCTTAATTTTTATTGTATAGCACTTCGTCTGTCTATTTCGACGTTCTCTTCGTATTATGACTACAATGCTCTTCCCGTCATTTATTTATTCAATGCTCCATTCCTCCACCGCCTGAGACTTAAATATTTACTTTTCGCCAATGATTTATTTAATATCTGTAACTCCCTCATTTGAGGACCTCATCGTTTCACATAATATTGAAAAAGTAATAAATCAAATATTGCAATCTGACTTTCTGTTTGTATATATATGACCCAAGCATAAAATTTCTCATCGTTTTGGTATATTTGAATTCCTTTTACCTTTATAAATTATGTAATGTATCAGTTTCCTGTTGTGATTCAATATAAATTTATCTTTATCCTATTTTTCAGTTTTCGCCTTTTCGAAGTTTAGATATTAATTATCTGAAATGTGTCCGCAATCTTACTTATTTCAAGGTAGGAAACTTTTGAATGACGTTTACAAACTTTTTTAAGACAATCTAACCTCAAGAAATCAAAGTTCAAAAGTGAAGCCAAGGTTTACTAAACATTTGAATAAAATTATTTGTCACACACAAATTATAAATGTCTTCATGCAATATATGCTTTTCTCCTTTTTGGCAAACATACATACAAGGGTAAACATACATTTGTACCGATCAGGTACGTTTGCAGTTCGTATTGCTAAACTGCCATCTCCGTCTGGTGGAAGAACATCTTCAATTAAAGGCTGGACGCATATCTGCGGCTGCCGATACACATACATTTAGCATGGGACGAAATACATTGTGTTAACATCTGTAATGCTTTTACATTATTATGGTTTTCACAAGGATAATATATTTTTGGATCACTGGTTTTTGTGACCCAATAGCAAACCAAATATAGTTTCCAGACTTAGCCAGACGACTTCTTTCAAAGCAACCAAATCAATAGTGGATAATTCTATTTCTTTGTTGGCTTTTGATATATGTTTATTAGCAGCATAGTTCAAATTCCTATCCCTCATCTGGTTATATAGTTGGCTTAAAGCTGTTCCGCTTGAATTCTGCTACATGAGAAATGGCACAGGCAACGCTTTGATTTATTGTTGATGCTGCAGCCATGAATAAAATTGACCACTCGATCTGGTATAATACCTTGTTGTCTTCTTAGTCTTTTAACTTGTGGTCTGTTCAAATGCCACCATGAAAACAAATTTTAGCTTTCAAATTTCGAAGCATAATTAACATGATCAAGCATACGGAAATGTAATAACAATATATTAAATAATTAACAATAGAAACTGCATAAACGCGATTTTTTATGTAATAGATTAACATTTACTCACACATTTTTGATTGTTTTTATATATACTTGACTTATGTAATCGGAACTGATATTGAGAAAATATCTAATAGAAAACTGTGTGTAAAGATATTTTTGAATCAGTCGTGATTTCGTTGCTTATGATAAGGAACAACAAAGTTGAACTAAAGTACAAGTAGACCATAACTATAAAAGTAAAGTATACATATGACTTGTATGGTATTACAAAAACATCAAATTTATATATAGCGTCCAACGCTACACCAAAGGTATGTTAAATGTAAACAAATGAATTAATTCATCACTGCCTGTTATAATTAGATTTAGCCTATATTAATATTTGTATTATATTTGATCGACAATTAGAAAAACGGTATAAAAAGGGTATCAAAATAAAAGAGTTTATTCTTTTCGCGTATAAGCTCTGTGTGGATAAATTCTCAATGTAATCTGCCAAAGGCGATTACAGAAATCATTGCAATAAATAACAATTTCGCACTGCAATTAAATAAGTTCAACTAGGTTTTCTGTGTGGATGTCTCTAATTGTATTCATTCTGATGATCGTTTAACAGCGCGAAACTTTTAAGAAAAAGGAAAAGTGGAGCGACCTTCTGGACTATATTAGTGAATTTCAGATGCGCGTCAAACCTCCATGTGCAATGTGTCTGCGCAGCTTTGGCGTGAATCACCTTTTCAACAGACCGTCGTTGTGAGTGACAGACAACCAAATTTCATGAAAATTTTGTTGTGGGCAACCATCTGGTCAAAAACTATTCGCTTGCCCAAGTTACTGGTGTTAATCTTTGCTGGAGTTAGAAAAACATATCACATATATATCGGATTTGTGTTTACTAAGTTATATGTCATTTGTTAAAGGATTAAATTTAATTTTAATGTGGAGAACGTTACGTGTGTTTTGCTACAGTGACAATCGTTTGTGATATTTCAAAGCGGCAACCTTTTCATTGAAAAATGATCTAAAACCCTGTTTTTCAAGGTAGTTATTAAACGTTTATGAATGCTTTCTTCGTTTTTTTCCAAGGTAAATCAAATGTAATTTTGTAAGTTTGCAATTGACGGCGTTTCCTTTTCACCTTTTTCAAGACATGTATTACTCAATTCGTCATGTTTGTCAAATTTAGAGAAGTATTTGAGATATAAATACAAATCGTGAAATGTTTGTTCATCATAGTTTTGTTTGTAAATTTTTTTCCTTGATTATTTTTGTTGCATTTTTTCGCATTGTTGACACTTATCGTCGTCTTGTCTGGTTTTAATAATCTGAAATGCCAAGAATAGAGACGACAAACAGAGCGAATCAAATTTTTGGCAAGTTTTATGATGTTTTCGTTCAGATTATTATCTTTTTCTAATCCATCAAAGCTGATATAATTGAAATTTCTTTGGACTTCTCTTGTGCAGAGACAGTTGCCCTCAAGTGCTTTAGGTCGTGTTATTGTTGGTTTACTTTACACATAAGTGTTCCATCTCATTATGTAACGAATCTATCTCTAGTTCCAATTCTTTCACTGCATCGCAAACGATACTTTTCACTGCATCCGTAAACTATTTCGATTTGAATATTTCTACTAATTCTTTTTTCATTCGAGCCGCCGCTGCCACTAATCTACTGCTACTCGACAATGTAAATTGACTTATTTATAAACTTTGCTTTACATACAACTGCATTAAATATTACAAAATTTGAGATTATCAGACGTATGCTAGCATTTTGAAGTAACATTTTGACAGCTTTCGATTCGAAAAGAAAACGTACTAAGATACATGAATTTTCATCAGAGTAAAAAAGAGAGTCCATCGTGGTCAAAATCACGTGGATAATATATATCTATCATATTTAATAATAAACAATTCAATCGAGAATGGCTTCACACAATCATCCCAAACGTTGCACAAACCTAGTTGTTTTGTACAAAAATTATCACTAAGAAGATTCTATAAAAATGCAATAGCTGTATGGCTAATGATTCATTTTTCATCATCATCATCATCATCATCATCGTCATTTATTGAGTTACCTATTAAGTCACCACCTTGATGATGGCTTTTTTTAAAAGGGCTCATAGATAGATATACAAATGATTAATAATAATATAATTGGTCATACATACCATAAATTTAAATAAAGTTTACAAGATTTTTTAAAAGCTGCACTGTCAGAGGTCTCCTTCCTCGGGGATGGCATAGCATTCCATTTGTGAGCACCAGCGGTTTGGAAAGAGTGACGATGACTGGATTGTTTGTAGATATCATTGTTTCTGGAGGAGCGTGTTTTAATGGTGTATGGAGAAGAAAAGAAGGTGGATAGCAATGGAGGAGCCTACTGAAATTTTATTTTATGTGCCCAGGAAAGCTGATTGAATGTCACCCTGTCTCTAATACTGAGCCAATCTAGTTGACTAAGCATCGTTGAGACAGGGGTCTTGTAATTACACTGGAGCACTGTCCTTAGACCTCTGTTCTGGAGCTTCTGAAGACGTTCAAGGTGTTGTGGTTTACAGTTCACCCAAACTATTGCGCAATAGTCTAAATGAGGTAAAATAAGCGCGTTAAATAAAAGTTTCCTTGTTTGTAGAGTTAAAAAATTTGCTAGTGTATTTCAGCACTCCCAGCGCCCTGTTGACTTTATTAATCAACGTTCAAAGAGTTGTCAATTTTCATGCCAAGGTAATCTAGAGTTGTTACTTGTTTAATTGGTGTGTTATTTACATTGATGTTTAAGTTATTTGAAGTATTAAGTTTTTGTTTGTTTCCGATCAGCATGTTATTTGTCTTGTTAACGTTAAAACTAACGTTGGTTCGCACATAACCATGTGTGCACGTATTCAATCTCTACAGCAAGAGTTTCATTTATAATTCCCACGTTTTTTCTGAAAAATAGATTATGGTATTATGGTATCATTGTATGGTTAATGGTATCAAAGGCCTTCCTTAGATCAATACTGATGACATCAACACATTTTTTGTTTTGAATTTCATTGAAAAAATACTCAGTAGAATTAAGAATACCGCTAGCCGTGCAATGATTTTTTCGAAATCCAGATTGAAAATCAGATAATAATTCGTGTTTAGTAAAATAGTTATATAATTGATTATGGAAGATTTTCTCAAGAGTTTTGGACAACACGGGTAGAACAGATATTGGTCTGTAATTATTTTTATCTACTTTGGAATTTCTTTTATGGATAGGATTTATTTTGGCAATTTTGAAAGCATCGAGAAATTGGCCTGTAGAATGAGAAAGATTGAAAATATAGCATAAAGCTGGCGCGATTCCAATTGAAAGAATTTTGAGTAATCGTGTCTCTATATTGTCAACCCCAATTGATTTTTTCATAGGCAAATGATGAATTATTCTGGCGATATCAATATTTATAACTTTTCCAAATTCAAAAATTGGTCCACCTTGATCAAATGGAATTGATCTAGGGAGGTATTGTTTTAAGAAATCTATTGGATTTTTGCTTACAATTGGAATCTTTGATGCTAATGCATTAGCAATTTCTATAAAATAGTAGTTTAATTCATCCGCTACTCTTGATTGTATTGTTATAATTTCACAGCTTACATTTATAAGCTTTCGATATTATTATTTTTTAATTTTCTAGGCAGAACATTATATTTCAAAAATTTCCACATTTGTTTTCCTATTTTTGATTCTTATTATTTTTAAAAGTGAAAATTCGTTAACTAGTTAAAAATACTGCTTGGCAGGCATAAAATCTATCGTTAACATTACTGAAATAGTTTAAAAAATCCCAGTTCATTACTGCGAAAGTAAGGATGATGGAATTAATATCTACAGATTTATAATTACGTGTTACACAATATTTGTGATCATTTGAGACTGGATTTTTAAAAGATAGTAATATACAGAAATTCATTTGATGGAAAGCTACTTATGAATAGTGGCTCCACATATAAATTCAGTCTCACTATTTGTTATGCATAAATCAATGCAGGTCGATAAACTGGCGGTAATTCTTGTAGGACAGTTATTAATTTGTTTGAAGCTATTATCGATTAACATGTTACTTAATTGTTTAGTTATAGATCAATTTGGCTGAAAAGCGTCTATGTTGAAATCGCTAATAATTATACTTTTGTGTTGTGAACTGTCCATGTACCCTAAGGGGTCTGAAAACTCATTTAAGTAGTCAGTAGAGAATTGAGGGTGCCTTTACAAATACGTGATGAGTACAACATCGTGGTTATTTGGAACATGCACTTCGATTGTACCACTCATCAAATTAAAAGCATCAAAATCAAAAATTGGTTTAAATAAAGTTGCTGATTTAACATAAATGAGAATTCCTTGCTTACCAACAAATCGATGATTGTTGTCGCGCCTGAAGGGGGAACTGTAGCCTTCCAGCGAGATGATGGTAGCTGGTATCTCAGGAGATAACCAGGTCTCAGTTAAACAGAGTACGTCAGGAAAACACTGCACGATAAATAATTTAATTTTATCAAAGTGGGTCAAAACTCCTCCCTGTCCGGTGTTAAGATGACAAAGTTTGAGACAACTGGTGCCACTGTATGTTGTACTTCCATTCAAGACGTTGGTCGCGCTGACAGTTGGGCCAGGATTAGCATTAGTTTCAACATAACCAGATAGTAAAATTAACAATAAACTAAATTTAACTAAATTAAATTAGATTACTTTTTATATTTTAAAACTAATCTAAAGGATTGTGATTCAAATGTTTTTTCGTTTAAAATAACATTAAAGCCAGATTTGAAAAGTTCAAGGAGACATCATCGAAGACTTTTTTATTGCGTGAGGTGAAAGATGATAGCCAAATATATAATCTAATGAAAATGATTGATAAATGGAAGTCCATTGTTTGGTAAGAAACTTGCAAACAATAATGTGAGGTATATTAAGATACCGACATGAAAATGCTACATAAGAGACCGGTATATCAAACATGTAATATTACCAAAATAAACCAATATTCAATATCAATCAAAGTATAGTGATATTTTATCGTAGAGAAAAACTAGGAGTAAATTTATTTCAAAACTTTACGAATTTCAATTCCTTCCACTCCAAGTGAACCAAGCTGTTTCAGATTGTTAACAGTATTAAAACATATACTGTTCAAAGGAACAGAATATGTTTAAAACATTATTTCATTTTGAGACATAATTATTAATATTACTAACGTAATTAAAAATACGAGTTAATGATAGTACTTTAATTTACATGGCGTTAATATTCTGCATTTTGTAATACTGTACTGAATAATTTAGTTTCCATGACGTGAATAACGGCCATAGCCGCTGTATGTAAAAAGACTATGTCATCTAAGTTTCTTTTTTTTTTTTTCATAGATGGAATGCAAACCATCTAAATTGGGTAACGTATCTTTACTTTTTTTTGATAATCAAAATACTCATGTTTATACTTTTCATCAAAATTTCTTATATCCATGTTTTTCTATTTTTATAAGTTAATGCTACGTACGAAGATTGGCAAGATTCTTCATGCAATGAAGGTATGTCAAACTGTATATAACGCGGCCTTTGCGACACAACGGATTTTGAAATCATTTCTTATCCATTAGTAAGCGCATTCATTCTTGATTTTTGATAATGCGATTTTTTCTCCTCAAAAATATTGAACTTGGATATTGTATTCTGAAAACATAACACAAAAAGTGCAAAACGACGCGAATACAATAAATAGTAGGTCTATCGCTCAATCTAAATGTTTTGTTTCACAAAAGAGAACATATACACTGATATCCATTTTCTCGAACAGCTTGAAATAATAATTTGAATAGCTATTCGTTAGTTCAAAATACGGGACCTCAATTAAAATTGAGAAGTAGCTTCAAAATACACGACAAATCATGACTCCCAGGTTTTATTAATTGGAAAATATGATTTGACCTCAACAAATCAATTTTAATGAAGTTTCAACAATTCAGACTAACACAATTCACAACAACAGACAATATTTTCAATAAAAGAAGTGTTTAAATATGTTGATGATTTACAAACTTTAAAAAGAAATTTCACCCAATAAACTTGTTGACATTGTACTGCATTCCAAAACCCTAAATATACCAAAATAATTTTCCCATGACTGATTGTGTCGCTATATTGGAATGTGCTACCATATATGCTATGCTACCATTTTTTCCCCAAGATTTTGCTACGGACGGATGTGCCTTTTTCTGCTTAGAATTGCTATTTATACCAATATCTATATTATTAACATATGGCTTATATACTTATTTGATATATAATAAACTGAAGTTCATTGATTGATAGTACTCTACAAAGCCACCAAGTAGTTGAAAAATGTCTGTAAATTCATCCCCTGAAACGGATTTTGGAATTGATGGTATCACTATAGGAAACCTGCAAACTAAATACCGCAGAGATGGAAAACATATCGAGAGGGTATGTTTTTATACAACATCAACTGAAACTTGGAGAACTAGTATACTGTCGTAAAACAGAAATAAGAACTTTACGACAAAGCAGCAACAAAAAAGTTCTAATACCGACATTGTACAAATATACGAAGAAAAACAATTCAAAACAAAATACCTTTGCTATGAGATCCAAAACTCCACAGGTAAGGTTTTAATAACTTGGACTAAAGGCATGGACACACTTATATCTACCCAGCTCGATGAAATAGCTTAAATAGCTAAAGAAAACTTCAATCTTGATAGGGTAGAAGCCGGCAGTAGTTTCACAATTAATGAATCATCTGATGAAATACGAGAATCGGAATTACAAAGTGCCATTTTGAATTTGCAAACATGCTCGAATTGCGCAAGAGAGGATTCTGAATTTCGTTGTCATGACCTCCGTTGTCATGACTGCAAACAAGCAATTTATCATGATTGCTTTGTTCAGGACAATGGGGGTACCTATTACAATTGAAAAATTGAGTTTGTTTGTGAAATTTCTTACAGTAAAAACAATATGTAAGATGTGCAACGAAAATGCGATCATTAAATGTATGAATACCACATAGTCCACCACAGAAGTCATTTTACAAAAACTAGATCAACTGATGAAATTGCCGATGAAAAGACAACTTGAAATTGCAAATAAAAATGTTATTGAACAATCGAACACCAAAAGCTATGCAGATGTAATAAAAATACAAACACAGCAAAAGCTACATGAATAGGCGGTGAGAAATATCACTGAACAAGAAAAGCGAAAGCTTAATGTAATATTCCGTGGATTCGAACCTGATCATGAATTTGACAGCGACCAATATTTGATTCAATAAATTGCTGAAAATACCCTTGGCATCGAAATAGAAGTAGAGTCCTGCAAACGATTAGGAATTGAGACTGGCAGTAGCAGACACCGACCCCTACTTGTAAAACTGAAAAATTTTAACGACAAAATAAAATTGTTAAAAAATTCTAAATACTTGAAGGATACTTGCCTTTATAATGTTTATGAATCTCCAGACTATACGATAGATGAGCAAAAGCTAATGAGTAAACTGCGATCTGAATGTAGAATCAGGAATGATGACATACAAATCTCAACAGTTCGCTGGATAATCAGAGATTTTTCTATGGTTCAAATAAAATCATTAAAGTGAATCTCTACTCAAGATTGACTGGAGACAATTGATCAACATACATCACTGTCATCCAAAAGTTTAAACTTCACATCAATCAATGTACAGTGTCTAACCAATGAACGATTAACAGAATTACATACATACTTAATTGGAAATAAAGTTGATATCACCCTATTACAAGAAACATGGCTACATCCCGAATCCATATATTATGTAATACCTGGATATGACATAATAAGAAATGACAGAGATGGCATACATGGTGGAATTGCGATTTACTACAGAAATAATTTAAATATAACAGTCGATGAATCAATGACAAAGCAATCATCTGGTATGGACTACGGACAATTAACAGTGAAAATAAAATCATCTAATAGCCACAAAAAATTGACAGAAAAGAGTTACAACTATATTATTGCTGGCGATTTTAACATCGATTATTACAAAAATTCAATATCAAAAACTCTCTTATTAGATATAATATCGCAATTTGATTTACATTCACACAATAAAGACCCAACAAGAGTAACTGAACTGACAGAAACTTGTATTGACTATTTATTATCATCACCATCAATTAGTAACCATGTTGGTCCATGCATTCCGATGCCATTATGCAATTCAGATCATCTCGGATTAGTTACAACTATATCCTTAAGTGAAATTGATAAAACTAAAACCACAATAGAAACCATTAGATCATACAAGGACTTTGACAAACTTGCCTTTTGTGAAGATCTCATGAACGTAGACTTAAACAATTTTTATTCTGCTATAGACAATAAAAATATAGACAAAGCAGCCGAGTTGCTACAAAACATTTTGCATCAAACATTAAACAAACATGCGCCTTTGAAGAAGATTTCATTACATCCAAATTATGCACCTTGGGTAAATACTGAATTACGAACTGATTTGAAGCAAAGAAATAAATTGAGGTATATTGCAATGAAATCTAAGATAACACAAGACTGGAAAAAATATAAAGATATGAGAAATCAAACTAACTATAAATTAAGGCAAGCAAATATCGACTATATAATAGACATAAATTTTCAGAATGCGGTAGCAATGTGAGTGAAATATGGAATCAAATAAAAAGATTGACAATAAAGCAGAAATATCAATGTACTGCAACAACAGATCAAGAATTAAACAACAATAATGACTTTTCCAGTAACATCGGATCAAACATCAAGAAAACAACTCATACTACACCTAACTATGAAAAATATAATGAGGTATTCAATTTTTCTACTGCTACCGATATTGATATTATAAAATCTATTCATATGCTGCCCAATTGGAAGGCACCTGGTAACAATGGACTAAATGGGTATGTTATCAAAGCAGCTCTGCCTGCCATTGCTGAACCGCTGAAAAGCCTGGTAAATTTATCTCTCAATCTCTCTATCTTTCCATCAGCTTTTAAATATACCATTGTATCTCCAATCCCTAAATCATCTTTTGCAACAACACCAGATCAACATCGCCCTTTGGCTCTTCTTTCATTGCTATCAAAATTTTTTTTGAGAGTAGTCTACTTTCAGCTCTATCCACACATCTCGCATGTGCTTACTAAATATCAACATGGATTTCAGCTTGGACGTTCTACCATCTCCACATTGTTAAATATAACAGAAAAGATCTTCAATACAATGGAACAACGTGAACTATCTCTACTGATGTTATTAGATCTATCAGAAGCTTTTGATAGTCTACAGCATAATATACTGTTGAACAAACTTAAACCTTTTGGACTATCTGCTAATGCCCTATCTTGGATAAATTCTTATCTCACCAACAGAATTCAAGTAGTAAAGGTTAACGAAAAAGTATCTGATGATATAACACTAAACTGTGGAGTACCTCAGGACTCCATACTGGGTCCTCTTCTGTTTCTTGTTTATGTGAATGATCTACCAACAGCTATATCGCATGGTACTGTTTGTCAATTTGCAGATGATACACAAATACTATACAACTACAACCCTAAAAGCTATTATTCAAAAACAATTGTTCAGGAAAAAATCTCGGGAGATCTTTTATCAATTTCATCTTGGTTTAAATCCAATTCACTACTATTGAATACTATAAAGACCCAAACTATGGCAATTGGACATAAAAAGATCAAAAATACAGAATTACCACTTTTAATACCTGCTTTTACCAAGTGCTAGAAACCTTGGAGTCATTCTTGACGATGAAATGAATTTTAAGAGACACATTGCCCAAGTTATAAAAACAGTAACATTCAGGTTGAGAGCTATCTCCAAACAACGTAAATATCTTCCAGCTGTCATATTTAAAACCATTGTTGAATCAAAAATACTAATGCCATGTATGTATGAACTAGAAGTGTGGTCATCTCGCACAAATACACAAACCCAACGTATCCAAGTTGGAGTTCAAAATTGGGCCGCATAATTAGTTGCTCGAAAACGTAAATTCGATAAAATGAACAATTTGTTACAAGAACTTGAGTGGTTAAATATTGAAGATCTAGCTGAATTGCGCACGGCATACACAGCCCATCAGTCTGCTGAAGGATTTTATGGAAGTTCTTCAGAATCTTTGTTCAAACATTCAAATGGGCACACGTACAAATCTATATACACTTCTTCGTGTTTACACTGACCGCGGTAGAAGAACGTTTTCCTTCCGTGGGGCTTCACTCCTCAATAAATATAGTCAAATAGAAAATTATAGCAAAGTAAAATACAAATTAGAAATTAAAAATAGACTAAATTATAAATAGAACATACAATTTTGCATTGTGAAAATCAATCAGACATCAAGAATCAACAACCTTAAAATGAATCATACTTGTAAACTGTAAAAAGTCTTAATTAGCCTAGAAATCCCTGTATCAAGTTGTTTATATGTCTTTAAATATACTAATATCTATCTATCATTATTGAACTTTACCCAACCCTTCAACCCCATCAAATTGACTGCACACAATGGAACGTTTAGAGTTATCAACATGTTTATGAAATATTGAAGGAATTGGACTTTTAAATATTTCTCCTGAAACTGATCCTTTTTATCGAAAGATATTATTCTCTTAACCGAAACTTTTTTATTAGAATGTCCAGACAATTTTACAAAATATTATTCATTTTCTTCTAATGCAGAACCCAACTGGAAAAATGGTACTTGCCCAAGAGGAGGTATTTTACTTTTATGTAAAAGTTTTTCAGAGCCCAAAGAAATTATACAAAACAGTACTTACATTGGCATTTCAACAAAGTATTGTAATATATTTTTTTTTACTTACCTCCAAATGTACACATTTCTACTATTCTATATGATTTTCATCAGCTTTACGTGCTGTGCCAAATGGACTACCATCCTTAATTTTTGGAGATTTTAGCTGTAGATTTGATTCTACAAACCGTGGTGCTCAACTTGTTGAGTTCTTTCATCAAACTGGTATTTTCCTAATAAATGATCCTAAAGAATATACATACATTTCATCAAACGGAAATAGTACGATTGACCTTGTTTTTAGCAACACCGCCTTCACAGATGTCAAGCAACACAGTATTGTAAAAGGATGCCAGAGAAAACATCAAAGAGTCCTGACAACCTGGAACCTCAGCCAAATAAACCAAGAGCAAGAACAGCATGTCAAAAAACTGCAACGAAAAGTCAACACAGAGCTACTTATTAAGCATCCAAATTTAGAACTAGCAGAGAAAGCTATTGAAATGGAAGATCTAGAAAATGCTCTTAAATTAATCGAATCAGCACTCACTGAATGTTGCCCTGAAATCAGAGAAACCCATCACTATAATAAACCTTGGTTTGATATTGAATGCAGAGAAAAGAAAAAATCAGTATTGTATCTACTTGACAAAATTATGCGAGGTTCAGGAAATCAGCTACTTCGAGAACAATATTCTACAGAAAGGAAAAGTTATCGCTCACTTTTGATGTCAAAGAAGGCCATATATAACGAAAATCAAATTTTAAGAACTATTGAACTTTCTACCAAAAAGCCTTGGCTATTGTTCAAAAGCCGTCATTCCAAACAATCAGTACGATTCTTACAACAAACCACCAACTTTCAACTTAGATTCATTAAATATTCTTGTAGATGATTGGTTTAATGAATTGTTTCAAGAAGAAGAAGTTCTACAAGCTATATTGCAAACCTCAACTTGTAAAGCAGCAGGACTTGATAACATTACTAACGAACACTTAATACTTTCTCTTGATCAGCTACTTACTTTATGGACATCTTTGTTCAATCTATACCTCAAGCTTAGAACTATACCAAATAACTGGAACAGAAGCAGAGTAATTCTACTGTATTACGGAATTACGGAATTTCCTTACTCTGTTGCCCCCTTGAAAGTTTTAACAACTCTCATAAACAGTAAACTCAAACCAAATTGCTTTCATTTAATTCCACCAGAGCAATTTAAAAGCAAGAAGAAAAAAATACGTTACAACCATTACAGCTATTGATAGACTCTATCAAAGACCAATTTTCTAAATCATCCACACCTAGACCCACATATTGCTGGTTTGTAGACTTTACCAAAGCATTTGAAAATGTAAATCGTGACATTCTAGTTCAGAAAATGAAGAACACTTTTGGTATAGATGGATTGCTTCTTCGTCTTATTTGTTCACTTTGTTCACAAAAGGAAATGAAATTTTTATTGACGATGGTATAAAGTTATCTACACAAATTATTCAAAACCACGGTGTTGTCCAGGGAGATTGTCTTTCGCCAATCCTATTTATCATGTATCCTTCCGACTTGGCTGAAGTTCTACGTAATATACCAAATCTATGATTTTCATTTTTTGCTGATGATCTTGTTTTTTACTCCCCTGACAAAGAAGCTGTGCAGCATGGTTTAGATATTTTAAAAACATGGTGTCACATAAATGCATTAAAAGTCAACCCCAAAAAGACCAAAATGATGAATTTCCGCAAAGGTGGTACTATCAGCAAAAAAGACATTTTCACACAAT
The DNA here is from genome assembly GCA_916610825.1 of Haliclystus octoradiatus. Lineage (NCBI taxonomy): Eukaryota > Metazoa > Cnidaria > Staurozoa > Stauromedusae > Haliclystidae > Haliclystus > Haliclystus octoradiatus. Next base: position 12,909,924 of record OU744453.1, read on the forward strand.
AAGGAACGTGTGGAATTTGTTAAAAGCTATGAATATCTTGGTGTTATTTTACAGCAATCGTTAACCTCTACTTCACATCTAATGAACAAGTTACATAAATGCATTCTCACAATTGGTGCTAAACCACATTTAAAGAAAGTCTTCAAACATCTCTAAATATATTTGACATGAAAATCTCTCCGATGGTTACATATGCTTTTCCAGTCTTTGCACCATTTATCACAGCAAAACAATTCCTCTACCTTGATCGTATAAAAGCTACATATATCAAATGTTCCCTTGGAACCCATATATCTGCTTCAAATGCCTTAATGTACATATTTGCAAACACTAACCTTTTAACAAAAGATATTCAACATTTGTTCCCTTTCAATTTTGAAGAAGTTTCAAAATGCTTTTGAAAACCGCAAAAATAAAATAGTTGAAGTATTTCAAAAAGGGTATGGAACCACCCCTGCCTTACAATCATTTGGTTGGCAAGCATCAAATCAATTAAATCGAACTTACATCATCCGCTTGTCAATCCATGGCTTTCACCATCTTACCTGTACAAATAATATTTTTCATGATCCTGACGATAATTGCCTATGTAAAGAGTGTTGTGATTCAGCAAATGATTGATATCATATTTTACACTGCCAACAAATATCATCATATATACAATTTGTAAAAGCCGCAGAACAAAATTGATTATTGATATCTTAACTAATCTAAATTGTCTATTAAATATTCAAAAATATATCAAATCAATAACAAAATAATAATTGACAAAAATTATCAGCAGCATATTATGAATTACAGAATATTATATATGATATATATTCACATTAACTGAATAAAAGCAAATCAAAACAATCATATACAAAATCAAACTAGACTATACACATAAAGTACTCATGTATTACAACAAACATTTATCTTGAATTGAGATGCAAATATCTATCTATCTATCTATACTTGTGATTTCATTCTGAGCAATTGTTGATTTCATAACATCTATGATTATAATATTGATGTATAAGGTGGGGCGAGTTCGGAGCCCAATAGCCACATAATGAATTCTTCGTCCACTTTTTTAGGAAATTGAATTTCCTCAAGTCTAAATTCTATTCTGAAAATATAGTTTGGTGCGTTAAGTAAAAATTCGCTATATGACGTAGCCCAAAACAGTTATTTCAGCAACCAATCAGCGATTAGTATAACCTTTAATTACTTTATAGAACATTTATAATTTCAGTTGCAAATATGTCGGCATGTTTCCGTGGGATGGATAGTGGTTATGGATCATTTTTGTTTACTCCGATCTCAGGGAATTACAAAATCAAAATGATACATGTCAATGGAGTCATCTCATGTTCACGTTTAAATCACCAAACTATACTTCCCGGGAACTTTGGATGTACTCGTAGTGGTGTACCAGGATTCATGTCAGTCTTAACAGATGAAAATGATGTAAAGTTGAACCTGACATTCAATATTGATGACGGAAGAAATGTATTATCAGAATACCTTGAATCAAGCAATGCTGTTCATTTTGTGCAGGGTAAAGAATATCGGTTATGGAGTATATATGATCTACAGAATTTTAGCGATAGCGACGATTTTGGTGAATCTTGCCTGAAAATAAATGCATTGAAAATTTAACAATATTCACATTGAGTAGACGTCAGTAGGGGGAACATGCAAATCACTAAATTACAATTTGCGTCTTTATAATATATATAAACTTGTTTATAAGATATGAATGTTTAATTACAATAATATTAAAAATTTTAAATTTGATAATGAAGAGGGAGAGTGCTCCAGGCTAATGAATCACATAGCTTGAATAGTAATAACGAGAATGTCATGAAAGAAAATATAAATGCACATATAGTAGTAATCAACGATGAAATGGATAGGAAGACTTACATCGGATTTACAAGAGGATCTCACAAATCACAATATCACCATCAATAAAATCACTTAATTAATTTATTTTAACTCCAATTCTTCATTCACAAAAGAAAAAAATATCATCTGCACGAAGGGAACATTATTTAATTAAAGGTCAGAGGTGGATTCACAATGCAACCACGCAAGTAAAATTTATCCTTCAGACTTTAAAGCTGGTAGAACTTAGCAAAGTAATAGCAATAGCATAACAATCAGATAATAAAGACCATTGTATTAAATAACAATGGAAACTGCTATTAGATTCCTGTTCTTATTATATGTATTAACGAGTATGATTGTATTTGTATAGTTGTATTCGCTGTCTGATGATTGTTTAATAGCGTGAAACCTAGAGCTATAACCAAATCATATTTCTTTCTTGACCCTGTCAATATTCCTATACTAGCAATGGGTGTATGTCCAGTACTGGACATCGGGTGACAAAAGTTTCAGTTTACTAAATATCATCATTAGTTGAACAATTATAAAACTATGTAAACATGTGAATAATACGTCCTTATGAGTTGAAGAAATTTTAAAACTGAACTGATTGTTTAAACCAAACTCGGTCTTGCATATTTGAATATGGGCGACTAGAACTTGATGTTAAGTATGATCTTTAAAATGGATGTCACCAACATGGGTACTTGTTCCGCCGAAGAGGGGTATATTCAAATAAAACCTTTTTAGACTGCTTGAAATACAATGCATTTTCAAGATAGGGATGAGAATTTTCCAAGGAAACTTGTACCCATCTAGTGTTACTCCTGATCTTTAAAGCTATTATCGCAACTTAGTTGATTTACCATATGACATGTCATTAATTGAGCACTATCAAACTATTCCTTTAGAAGCCATTGATTCTTCAATCAGATGAAGGTATGTCGCACAAATCAATAGTACTTTCATTGGTGTACATAGCCGGAAAAATACCGGTATATATATGAGCATATCATTTATTGAGCACTGCATTATTTGCAGTTATATAATGAGGGATTAAATCAATGTTGTGAATGGGTTATCAGAACTTTTTTGAAGTGATTATTATCATCTGATAATATTTTCCCATGATATATCATTTATATGTTCCTTTATAAATTTTATCCTGACAATCACATCAAGTAGGTGTTTTACATGCCTATCTTCTATCAAACTAGAGTTATTTTAGATTAAAATTTCATAAGTTTGACAAACCTGTTAAGAATTATACTCAAAGTGTTTCTTGTTATCATATTTTCAACTACATGTGATCACCAACATTATGATACAATACACCTGTAATAGAGGCTTGCAAAGCATACCCGCTAACTTCTACTTTTTCTATGAAATTTTCCCTCTATCTCGTACTTATTCCGATCATAATTGTTTGCTTAGTGTCATAAATTTCTATTTTAATTTTGAATTGCTGAACGGTAATATATTGATATATGATATATCAATTTCTGTTGGAGTATTGATGATATTTTACATACTTGAAATCATACATTTTAAAAATATTTTACATATCTGCTATTAGATACATTTGAATTGATGAAGCCTATCTTCTTATACTAATAATACTGTCTGTTTGTATATCACCACACTTCTGTGTCTTTCCGCGACTTATGTACGTCTTCCACTGGCGAAATAATACAGATAATCCGTCATCGGGAAATTTTACAAACATTTGTGTCAAGATAACCTTGCACAGTAACACATTTGTGGTATGAAAATTACGACTTTCTGAAGTTGTTTTAAAGTTATAAACTTCATTGAATTATTGAATTGAAAAATTTGGAGATTTGAAAAATTTCATAGCTTGATAATTAGAGGGCAGCCAAATCGAATTCAGCTTGAAATCTCCAGAACAAAAATATTTGTTTTGAATTTGAGCTGCGAGAAAAAAATCTGAACAAGTCATCAAAATAAAGTCAATCAGCTTTATGATAATGAAAATAATAGAAAATTCTGAATTACATTGAATTACTAGAATAACTAAAGCCAACTAAATATGTATTGAAGAATCAAAGAAGCCTATAGTGAAATACACAATCTGCAGAGGGGCAAAAACACTTCGAAAATTAGACAGACTTTAGATCCTTACTTCATTAATGAAACAAAATGCAGTTCATAATTTGTTTTCATATTTACTAACAAACATTTCACTTCTTTTCAAATAATGGCTTTAATATATACTTTGTGGGAACATTGAAAGAGCAATCTGTTTTGAAATTAAAGCTACGTTGGTTTGTGTTGGCTTAAACAATCTAGCGCGGGGCAGAAAAATATCAGAGCTTTCAAGAAAATTTTAAAATGACGTCGGCGGTCAAAAAAGTCGAAAAAGAATCAAAATTTGATGAGACTATCGAAGAGTATACGGATAATTTAAAGTTCTTAATTCTGAGTTAATCAAAACATTGTACAAGAGAGTTTATATAATTCATAATCGAATGTAAATATGTGAACAGTATGGTTTACGAGAGGGCAGGTTTGATTTACAGATTTTATTTCCATTATTAACGAAAGAGCTTTATAAACGTTATTGTAATTCAGATTTTATTACGTTGTTCAGCAATAAGAACAAGACACAGTATCTGTTTGCTACAGTTTAGAAATATAAAATAGTGTGTCTTTTTCTAATTATATTCATCAACATTTCATAAAGTTTTATTAATGGATACGTAATTCAACAAATTTTAAATCGAATTGAAAATGAAGCGTATGATTTGTGATCAATAATATTTACAATATTTCTAGCGTTCAAAGATAGCTTCCAACTTAAAAATCACAAAAACGTAACTAAAAAAACATTTCAATAGTTAATACAGCTTGGATATGAGTGTAACAAACCTGTTGTTACAAAATTAAAAAGTGAAAAAAGTTGCATACAATAATCGATCATAGCAAACATTATTTATTGAAATCTAACTTACCATTTTCCAAATAAGATCCAAATAATAATTAAGAGCGACATAGTCTCCTTCAAAAATTATATACATACAACTATTGCAGCCATACGTCATCGAAGAAGAATATAAACCGGATAAGATTAAAATATGAAGTGTCTTTTATTCGAAATAATTCAGACGAAGATAGATTTCATGTAGCGATGAAATGCATGGTAAAGTAGATACATTTTCCATATAAGTAAATCCTTTCCATCATACATTATAACATGAGCATTTAAATATTATCATCCGCTATGGTATTTATATATCTTTGAAGCTGCACTAAACATTTCCACTCTATAAATCATCGCGTCCATTTCAAGAAATTCTAAACAAATATGCATATCACGAATCTGGCAAAATGAGTTGTTTTCGTTTTTCTATCAAAACGACAAATTTATTCATCTTATACTTTTTCAGCATTGAATGATGTTCAGAATATATTTGAACTCTGGAAATAATATAATTCAATAGTTATCATAGTTCGATTTTTAATTCACCAACAGATGCCTTAACATTTCATGTCCTTTAGAATGAAAGAGTTAAATAGAAATTATAATAAACCAAATGCATTCGATGCCAAATGGCTTGGTGATTTGATGGAAAGATAAAACAAATTTTACAATAAATGGATACAATACAAACACCCAAATAAAAAGCAGAAATATGATAAAACGTTTCTTAAAAATGTACGATGTACTGGAAGTTATACATAAGCTATGTCTAATTGCTCTGGCGCACAGCAAATTCATTTTTCGGGGCGTGGCTGATGAATTCTGCTCTTTTTTTGCAAACCGTGGACCAAAACTGGCAGAAAAGTTTACTATTTCAGATACAAATCTACCTATCTTCCATCTCTGCCAGAAGATACCTTCAGATTTGAACATGTCTCTCAGTCTTCAATATTCAAAGTAATAGACTTTTTGAAACCAAAATGAAGTCATGGGCTGTATGGAATATCTCACATTTGTTTAAATGCAATAAAATATGAAATTATTGCTCCTTCATCATATTTAATCAATGTATCTTTGTAAACAAGTTTTATACCCAAATTCGTTGTTAAACTCTGTTTCTAAAATTCAAGAAAGGGCAGCTTATAACCAAATCTACAATTCAATCGAACAGTTTTTTTCAGGCTTTTCCAATTTTCATTCCGTTCATTTAACTTTCTAAATACCTAATTTCATAATTCAAATAAAAATATCATATTGCATTGTTTTTGCATTCAAAAGGGTATACTCAACACAGTCTCGATTCAGTACAGTTATTTTGGATGACAAACTATCTGACAGCAAAAGTTGCAAATCCTTTAATCATGGTGTAACATCTGCCCCCTAACTTATTTCTTGTGGTGTACGACAAGTAAGTTTATTAGGAACTTTATTGTTTCTCATTTTCATAAATGATTTGCCAGAGTTAAAAACAGTTTTATCTATTTATTCGCTCATCATGATACTTCAATTGTCACCGAATTCAATAAAAACTATTGAGCGAGATGTCAACCAAGAGCTGCATGTTATTTGCCAATGGTTCAATGATAACCAACTAACATTACATTCAGATAAAACCAAATATCTTATTTTCAGCCAATCAAAATAGACCAACGAAAATCAAATTAAACTGAATGGTCAAATTCAAGAACAAAATATGGTCAAAACAAAACCAATAAGACATCAATTGTTTTTGCCTGCTGATTGATGACGAACAGAACTGGAAGTCTCACATCAACATGGTCTGTTCCAAAGTGAGAAAGAATATGTACGTCCTAGTTCGCTTAAAACATACCCTTTCAATGAATTAAAGTTGCAGATTTATACAGGTATAATATGTTGTGTAACTTACAACAGTAATAAGATATACATATACTGATGTAAAGACTGTAAACATGAGACTACTAATTTCATCAACCACTCCTTGTACTGTTTTATTGCTACGTGTTAACATATAAACCCAACAACGATTGAATACTTCTTGTAAATTTTTGATAACAATATCATTTGAAACAGAACATACATTTGGGTGGTTTAACGAAACCAATTCCATTTTCTTTAACGCATTAATACCAAGAACACTCCGTGTCGATCATCAACTTCAGAAAACAAAATTCTACAGCGTATTTATTGTTATTAACAATATTTACAACGGGTGAAACAACCTGACCTAACACTGGTAACGATGTACCGTGATACATACGTAAATTCTGAGCAGAATTCATCTCAGCATTTTCAATTACAAATTTAGAGCACAATAGATTACATGTAGCTCCACCATCTAACAAAAAACGAACCTTTCTATCAGATACCAACCTATGAGTACGCCATACCGAATTATCCCTAGCGTCACTCAATTTCGAAATAACCACTTCTTCATCCGAAGATTCGATGATATCTATAATATCCGAATTTACAGCACGCACTGAAGAGTATTTCGACTTCGAGTTTCCCTTAGACCGTTTAGATTTTCTATAATGTCCCAATTTATCACACGTGTGACATTTAACATTACGGGCCGGACAATTATCCTTACCACGAATATGTGATCTGTCACAAAACTGACAGTCAATTCTTTCACCTGACGAAAAGTTGGCAAACTTCCCAACATTACTTTTACATTACTTTTTCAACGTTATTTGATTTATTTATGAAAGCAACACTTGCTAATTTCTTCTCCACATTAGCAGTTTGTGAATCAGCAGCCTCAGAGGCTCTGGCTATTACGAGATAGTGTAATATTTTCTTCTCTAAGGTATTTCTTCCGTAAATCCGACGAAGAACAATTCTGTATAACTTGATCTAAGATCATATCATCAACTAATGCAATTTTACACTAGCATACAAAGTCACAATGTGAACATAGAGCACGAAGACGAGTTACATACGCATCAGTACGCTCATTTGGTTTCTGACAACGTTCCCGAAATAAAAAAAGTTCATACTTGATGCACTTCCGAGGCATAAAATATTTTTTAAACGCGAATTTTTTAAATCCTCTAATTCTAATATCTCTTTAAGTTCTTGTAATTCACTTCCACCAACATGCAGTAATAGCGAAGATTTTCTTGCTGGAGCCAACTGACCACCCAATGCAGTAATATAAATATTAAACGACTTCAACCATTTTTCTCACCGACTAGCGACAGTAGAACACGGAAGGTGCTGGCACATCTAGCGTTTCTGTTGATCTACTTACATTTTTAGTTCTCGAGTCTCTAGGAACTAATTCAGACTTTGATATGTAATCGAACGTATTAGGGTTAATGCCAGCAGCAGATAAACCAGCTTTCAATCGCTAGACTAGCTCATCTCTACTTCATTTTGTTGAAACCCCCATTCCGTACAAGCAGCAATAGCTTGCTCTTTTCTGATAAACGATAGCAATAACACATTACTCATCCTCGTTGCTAATTGTTGTGTAAGTTACCCCACTGATAAGATATACATATATTAATGTAAAGACTGTAAACATGAGACTACTCATAACATCAACCACTCCTTGAACTGCTCAACTTAAGACTGTTTTATTGCTACGTGTTAACATATACACATAACAACTAACACATACGTAATCACATAATAACATTGAAGTGTCCATAACACTACATATAATAGCACCTCATCTAGATTATGGTCTTGCAATATAGAGAAAAAGTCCACATATAAATATTATGGATAAGCTTCATAGAAGATGAATTCCAATCCTTTGTGGATCAAATTTGATGCACATACCGAACCACATCGCTCCTCGTCTAAATTCTCCTCTTCTGAAATTGTCCTTTTTTCTATTCCATCACTCATCATTCACATCACTCAGCTTGACCAAGTTTCATATCACTCCATATCATAATATTGCACCATGAACATTTATGAAGAGAATTTATAACATAATGAACAAATAGACAACTTACGGTTTTCACGAGTCACACGAATGCAGCCATATATATTATATTTTTTAAATTGATATATGGTAGAATCACATAACTACATACCTCACGCTGTCGCTAAGTACCTAGAACAGACAGAATGGGGTGGTTCGAAAAAGATAAACTTTCGAAGATCGAACGCTCTGGCATAGGGTTGTCAAATGTGCTGAAAACCATGCTTGCAAATTCTTATCCAATTTAGGTAATGGGAAGACACGCATCTTCGATTACTTACGATATTATAACTTTGAACCCATTGTAAGCTTTGAAATGAAGGAGGATTAGCTCAAATGGCAGATCAACAGAACTTCTGATCTGATCATATCTGATAGACTGCGGTTGAATTCCCCTGAAGGGAAACTCAGCCTTGATTTATCTAAAACATCAAATGAGTACCATCTGAGGATGATGAATGGAATGATCCAGAGGGAATTGCATTGTGAGATTGACATATCTGCCATGAAATCTGTTGAAATTGAACTGCAGTGTCGTGACTGAGATCAATAGCTCTTAAAATCATTGCTCTCAGCAAGAAGAGCCACTCCAATATAGAAACACAGGAGTGGTACGGGTGACTTCGGTAGGGCGATACTGTCAACATTACTTACTTAAGCTTTGAAATAATTTAGGAATTCCTGACCACAAATATATTTCTTACGATTTTTTCAGATAAGATTAATCTCGGACACGTATTTGTCAAATGATATGTTGATTTTTTCATTTTCTAACCCCTTATCCTAGAAACAGCGCATGTTTTTGCACCCGAGTTATTGTTCCCGACCTTGCCCGCTATGGCCTGTTTGGACTAAAAGGAATGAAATTACAGCCAAATCATACAGTAAAACAATTATTTTTACAATTAGAATATTGTGACATAGTATGGATGCAATAAAAAATTCATCCGGTGGAAAAGGCAAGCAATTGAAAGTCTAACACTATAGAAAAAATTTGGAATTTTCATTCCCGATGTACATTCTATTACAGAGCCGCCGTGGAATTAAACAGAGCAAAAAATGCCAGAAACTGATAATGCAGACCAATACGCGATTCTCATCGGAACGAGTCAAGTTACTTTGTTTTGTTGATCGTTCGAAGCATTTTCGTGAAATTTAGACGCTTAAACCAATTCTATCTGGCTAAATTTGTTGATCCGTATTGCTTTGGTATTGTAGAAATGCTACACATTATTATTTGAACTTATATTATTATTTCGCAAGATAGTATTTGAACGTGATCTTATTCGCAACGCGAGTAACATTAAGAATATAAAAGCGTTGTTTTCATGTTGTAGTAGATATCGAAAACATCGACAGAAAGGAAATTCAGATGAATCAAAACCCATTCCTAATCTATCCCATAGGTGACAGCGTGTGGGGAAAAGCCAACAAATAAATAAATGATCGGGTTATTTCTCTAAAAAATGCTAAAACGGAAGAATTATATTCGCAATTTTCGGATCCACTCTGCATAGGCGTAGGGGCACATTTCCAATTAGGGGGGCAAAAACGGTTTTGGCCGAAAAAAATTTTCAGGGAAATGTTGTTGTAATAGGTAAATCACATGCAAAGTTGCAGAAGATATATCATAGGATACAAACACAAACATCATAGGCCTCCTTCAGCCCTACAAATTTCTTAATACCGTCATTAAATATTGAAACACATTCATTTTACATTCGTTTTAAGCAATTATATGATTATATCATAGTTTTGTTCAAAAAGCCGTTATCAGTTCTCCGATTCCTCCAACAACTTAGCTTTACGGTGTAAATAATGTTCATTCTCCCTCTAGCGGATCGTTATAAAGATCGTTTTTAGTCATACCTGGTTCAAGTAGGCCATCCTATTTTAGGCATTTAATTTTATTTCCTGAGACTGGTTGGACACATAAAATACATTTTTATATGCAGCACTGGGTTATGTATTTAATTTGAAAGAGTGAGACACGCCTATTTTTTGGCAAATACTGAACCAATAGTAACCGCTCTTAAATAGTAGTCTTTTAAATAAATCAAGTCCTGCATGTTTATATAGCGAAAATGTTCGCGTTGCGTTGAAGAAATACCGAAAATCAAATTGTTTAGCAACAATCAATAATGGAGCAATCATGGAACCAACTATGAAGAGGAATAGGCACCTGAAAAGAGTTTAGTGTTAGATAAACAACTTCTGTTACTTTGCCACTTTATTGATTTGCTTCACTAATCCCTAAGTGATTTGATGTGAAGAATTGTTACGAGCGGAGCGAGCAAGAATATTTGGATTATTGTTTACTGATTAGTTTCATTATATTTTTCAGGATAATGTTACATATAACCCGCGAAATACAGAATGACTGAATAATTTGGGTCAATGTAACAGTGCTCATGTCATCACAGTCCTAATTTTTTTAGACTTTAAAGTATAAAGCGTGTAGCTGAGTTCTGGATTTTTTATATTGGAAAACGGGTGGGGGTGGAATCGCCAAAATGATTTAGCGATATAGCAACCATTATTATTGCATAAAATTATGAATATTAGATTACAACATGAGATAAGAAGAAGGCTTGCCAGTAGTTACAATGCATAGTATACTCCTGTTCATAAAACTGTTTTTGTGAAGTGTTGAATTTTATTAATACACAGTAAATTTCCAGAACATTTTCATTCACTGTAACACAAGAAACTTGTAATTTGTTGATTTGCCCGAAAAAGTGCCCGAATTTTTTTCTCAGATGCGTTTGGGGGGGCAAATGCCCTTCTGCTCCCCCAGCTCCTACGCCTATGCCACTATGTCGAAGTAACAGCCCGGTTATAATAAAATATAATGAGGCAAATAACTTCTTTTGATAAAATAATACCGTCATAGAAACACTGTATTTGATAAAAATTGTATTAGTATGATTTTTTAACAAGTTGCTACCTCCCTCCTTTGACGGGCTTTCCAGTTGAATCCTTGCTGATTTATGAGGTTAAAGCCTCAATTATATGTAGGAATCCATAATTCTGTAGAGCCGCAATCACATTTAAATTAGCACTTCTGAATGTTGTAATGTATACCAACAATGGTTAATAACATTCTTCAAGAAATTTCTAACTAGACTTAAATATTAAATGAACAGGAGTCCTGAACAAGACAACAACTGTGTTGCACGTTTACGCAATAAACACGTATATTTATTAACTAACTAATATTAAACGATCCGAACACGGCTGCCGTGTTGTAACCCTTTTATAAATCGATTCTTTGCAATAAATATTATAAATTATTAGTATTCTTTACAAAATATCGGACCACACTGTAGCACTATCGAAACTGATCAGTTCATTTTTTCCTGAAAAGCGTCAGAAGAATTCAGAAGAACTCGACCAACGAATCACAGCAACAGGAATAACAAAGGTTCGGCAATGAGCCAATAGGAATCACCGCTTTTCCTGTGACGGCCGCCGCGTGTCTATTTTTTGCAAAATACGCAAGTTCAGATGATCAGATCAGATTTCAGAATAATCAACATTTATAATTTCATCAACCAACATCAACTCTTCCTAAAAGCGTTTATATTTACAAATTATCTCATTTTGAAGATTGTATATTTATATTTATATTTGATATTTTACAATTGTTGAAGATCGAACCGAAGCCTGAAGGATAATTAAAATTCATTCTCCTGCTGCAACTAATCCATTTTCGCTCGTCGGTAACCGAATTCGTGTTTCCTTGCTCTTCTTCACTTCTGCTACGAAATGAATTGCTCGCTGTACATCCAACAAGTCAACCAAAGAAAACTGTACTACATTGCCTCAATTCTGTGGTGGATGGTCTGTTGTTGTAATGCTGCGATGCTCAGAGTATTCACACGGGTGGACGATTTTTATACAAATATCGATCTGAAGGTTTCCAGTTTTGTTTTGGATACTGAAACCAGATTGAACATTCTGAAATTGATTTTCTCAAATAATTGGTATTTCAATGTCGCAATAACATACCGTTAAAAATTTTTACTGCATATTTTGTTTTGTACTTTGTACTTTTCGCCTGTATTTCATTCAGAACGACATACAAATCATTACTTGTACAAGTAGGTAACTTTCGTGTTCCGTTATTATCATTATTATTATAATTATTACTATCTGAATTTGATTCTTAACCAAAAGAATAATTTTCTTTGTTTTGAGCTATTTTGAAACTACTTTTAGGTAACAAGAAAAAGTGTCAGTTTATTTTGATTTTATTGCGTTTATGTTTTAAACCTGGTCCGAATATCCCGCCATTGTTAGCATTGTCTACACTGTGAGTTCCAAACATGACCATTAGCCAATCAGATTGCTAGAACAACATTGGAAGATTTAAATTAGTGTTACTATCAACATTTATTACATTTGAAACACTGAAATTGGACTAGACTTTAGAGTCATTTCCAAAATATTCTGAAATTACACCACATCTTCTGACTGTTGTTACGATACTGGTAATCTCATCCCTTCATTTAATACTGATGTCTTCTCGTAAATAAAATATTTCTATTTTCTAGTGTTAGACAAATCACACGTTTGTTTTGAAAGTGAGCTGCGGGAGATTATATTTTAAGCAAATAAATGTTACAATAGGTTAAATTTTACAAAATATAGTTGAACTACCAGGATAACTACAAAATATTAAAATGTAAGAAATAATGCGAAACTCGATATTCGATAATAGGAAATCATTTCTCTGGAGCTTGGTCGTTTATTTATCATAACAATCTAAGCTATACAGGATGAGCAAAGTTCCAAAAATAATTCCCACTATTTATCAAATCGCAAATTGAAAAACAAAAACCAGGAGAGATATAATCATTGTAACATATATCTAGTAAACACATCGAAACAAGGTTTGTAAACGAAATCGATATTAGATTTCTATTTTCTGATGCCTTCCCATTTTCTCCTCACGTGCCTCTCGTGGTGCTATCTGACTATATTTCACGGAAAGTATGAATTTTTTGTTTAATGGCTGATAGGAGATTATGCGGAAATACTTTACCGGAACTTGCAATAGGGGGATTGCATCGTAGTGGATCGTATCTTACAGCCTTGGTGATATTAATCTATTGAATTTGATGTAAAGTGTTACTAATCATACCAGTAATGGAAATTTTTCAGTATTACTGCGAGAAAAATGAGCCACTTCTCAGAAATAGAAGATTGTTAATAGATTCTTTCGTGGTCGATAAAGTCACACGTGTTACTGAAAATCTAAAACATCAGCGTAAAACGACGACGAGTGTTGTAGCAGCACAAAATGGATTACAGTAGAGTGAGGAAGGAATATAAATTAACGCCCGATTATAAGCATCTACATCCATACACAACTTATATTGAACTTTTATAATGTGCAGTATCTGCAAAGAACGTTTGGTCAAAGCTTTTCAGCGTACCATTATTTCTTCAGTCAACTCGTTGTAATTCAACCTCATTAAAGGAGCAAACTTGACCGGCAGGCGCTATGCACTTAGGATCACGTGCATACTTATTGTTTACAACACAATGTTCATTGTTGAGATGAATTTTATTACAAATTAGGCCTGCGTATAACAATAATTTCAAAGCGAGACGGTTGAATTACGCTAAGCATAAATTCAACTTGAGCTCGCAGCGGTCGCCGGTCAATTTTGCCGCTTTAATCATTTTCTAACATCGCCTCGAGAAAATGCAATACAATAGATGAGTTTTCATATTATATTTCATACATCCTTTTCCTAAGTTTTGCTATCTACAGTGCCCGCTAGATATAATCTTGTTGATACAAGGAGGTTACACTCTCTTTGAGTTTGCTATACTTTATTGCAAATGTGGAATATACATGTTGTAATATGATTTATTAACAATTACCCCGAAATTTCTCTTTACATAATCACAGATAATTTGGAATAGAGTATCAGGATACAGATTACCCGGGCCCTGGAAAAGTAAACATGGCGATATAAGCACTAAATTTTTATGCCTATACGTATATATAGAATCCTTTTTATTAAATATGCCAGATGTGTAATAATAATGAGATTGAAGGTGAAGTGCTACGAGCTTTTATATTGGAATAAATCTTTCACATGCTTTTTCTTTCTGATAACTTTTAATTCAGGGGTATGAATATATAATTTCAACACATGATTGCCCAACGTCGTCATCTTCTGATGTATTAGAAAGATCAGCACGGCTCCACAGCCGATATTCCTCACCGTATTCAAAGTAAGCTAGATTAGACGATTCCAGATATTCTGATAAAACCCCTCTGCCATCATGAATATTAAAGATTAGATTTAAATTGTTATCATGTTTATCCGATAAAATTGACATGAAAATTGGAGAGCCAGCATACGTACAACCAAAATTACCAGGCGTTATTGTAGGGTGATCAAAAGGTACACAGGAGATACTTCCGTTTAGGTGAATCATTTTGATACGATAGTTACCAGATGTTTGAGTGAAAATAAAGGATCCATAACCACTATTCCTTACACCAAAACAAGCAGACGTGCTCTTATCTGAAATGATAATTATGCAATAATAATATAGACAATATCCACCAAAAAAAGCTTTTTTCACAAATTCGGATATTTCAAATTGCCATGCAGTATTTTTGTATCTTTGTTTGCAGTGTAACGCCATTGCAAATATTACAACCTGTAATTTTATATATGTAAATAGGGAATAATTGTAATATTCTATTATAATTATAGATTTTAACTAACAATTATAGACAAATATTGTGTAGGTCTGTGTAGTATAAACCTGTCATTCTGAAATTCTCATTCCTAGAAATCAGCATCACATAAATATCTTGCAAACTACTGTTATCGTTCATTATAGGAAATCTTCATTATATTTCAATAACAGTGGGATTATAAATACTTCGAACTATGGCACACAATGATATAGATGAGTGTTACGATAGTTAAGGAGATCATACAGTTGCGTTAAAACTTAGTTTAATTCAGCTGATCATTGATGTGTAGATTTTTATTGCCAAATTATCTATTTACACTGGAAATAGGCTACTTAATGCTTGAAGCATGAATCTTCTAATTGTTGACATTTTAAACATGCTCAAATAAGGGAATTTGTTTCTTCGAAAAGCTAACTACCATTTACTCGGATGTTCGTTACTTTTGATAGGTGATAGAAAGTGTTTTTATACAGTTTCAAGTTACGATGCAGGATTTATTTCACATTTTTGCGATATTTATGCAATACGTTACAGCGTTTAGAGTTACACTTTATCCAATCATGCCTTCAAATAATCATTTTCTCTGAAGCAATAAATGAGTAAACAATTTACAATTAAAATAAATTCTGTTGGAAGATCCAGTGATGATTCAGTTGTATTCTTACACCAATATGACCAAACTATTATGCCATATAAGGAAGGGGTATACAATTTGGATTAAATTATAAATTTGTTAATTAATACATTCAAAAATAAAAATTATGCTGGGTTGCTTTTGAGCATAATTTACCTTATGCTATTCTCAAGGAGGGAGGATTAGCTATCTAAGCAGCAGAGCAGAGGCAGAAAAACTTAACTTCCGATCTGATCATATCTGATCGAATGTGGTTCCAATCCCCCGAAGGTCAACTCAGCCCTGACTTTATCTAAAACATGAAATGAGTGCCATATGAGGATAACGGATCGAATTGTAGAATGAATTGCATTGTGAGTAGCTGTGGAATATTGTTGTGTATGGACAATGTGGACCTATCTGCCATGATAGACCTATCGTGGATCGAGGAAGATTTTTATTGTCGATAATTATTGTTAGCTCACCAGAATTTCGTATTTGCTTATGTCATCAATTTGAAATGAGTTGTGATTGTATGCACGATAGACGGGTCCTGTAAGTGTCTGGCATTTTCTCAAGAAATGTTTGAAATATGGAACCCCTGAGAATGCCTGCAATGTCATAATTAGGTGCTGTACTCTAATCAGCTTTGAATACCTCAAAATCTTTGATTTAGTCTCCATGAATCTAATTAGTAATGAGACCAATCACATGAATTTGACCAAATTATTCAGAAAATTTTATTTACTATATAATTTTTTTTCCACTGATGAATGTTTATTGCTTGTCCGTTCAAACTTTGATTCTCTCTTATTGCAATGTAGTTTGACTATATGGTTCAACTACAGACAGTAAACATGTTACAAGGAACGCTTTCTCTCCAGCCTAAATTACATTTAGTTTTGAATCTTTAAGGACAGAAAGGTTTAGATGAATATTCATAAAGTAGAAAAGTAACTAGTAGTCAATTACCTTTATTAGGAAAAAATTAGTAATTTGTAATTAACTTATTTTTCGGAAAAGTAATTAGTAATGTAATTTTTGAATATTTAGCAAAACTAATTTGTAATGTAATTAATTTGTTTTCAAGTAATTTTCACAACACTGCTAGTTAAGATATATATTTAAAGAAAAGAAGTCAGTAAATCTATTTTTAAAGCCACAATATTATGTTAAAATGTTCACACAGTAGTATCAATAATCAGTACTATCAATAAGTTCCTTGTTTTTGCTTCCCTGTTCCAGCGTCCCAGATGACATGAAAAACAATTTTCCATTTATTCATTTGCAGGAAAAAACTCTCCATATTCAGATGCGACTATTCTTTCTTGCATAGTAATACTATAATAACATAGGCGATAGCCATCATAGTGGATTTGTACATTATTGTTTTGCATTATTGCTTATACAGCAACCGGCTATGAACCTTGTTTTAAATGAATAATAGCTTCATCAATGGTGTTTGAGAGCTATGTAGTCACTTACTTCAATACTGTAAATAAATTTGCATTATTAGCCGAATAAACATCACTAAAATTTAGCTATAGCTATATGATGCTAAATATTTAGGTAATGAAGAGTATATGGTTATTTCTATGAGCATAAAGACATTATTAAATTTTTCTCCTTTATTATTGATTTAAGCTTCTATACCTTCTGACGTCTTGTTTGAGAAAAACTGAAATAAAACAAAATAAATCAAATACAATGAATAAAAAGATACAACAATCTTTCCTGATTATGTACTCTACAGCCTATAGTCTGTGACATCAAGCACACGCAGATTCTGATGAAATTCGGAAATATTGAAATTTCACAGAAATGTCATACATTGTTTTAATTTTAAAATTATACACTTAACATACTTTTAATTTTTATCCTCCTTTTATAATCATTATTCGACAAAAACGTGTTTAATCTACCCGGGTGTAAAAGTGATGAAGTTTAAATGTTCCGTTTATCATCGAAAGATATTTACTATCAGAATGTGAAAGATTAAGTAAAATATTTCGAAATTTAAAAATGTCAATGACCAATCTTTATATTTCCAGAATAAAAAAGTGTCGGACTGATTGTTGGCCTTATTGGCCTATTTCAAGCAAGAATCATGACAAGAACACTGGGCTACTTTTAAAGGATCAAGTTTTCGAAAATCCCTAAAAGCGTCAGTTATCTGACTTAAATTCAAAAATCGGGGAACATGTTAGGCCAGTATTTAGTAAGTAGGAAAATACAAAAGGATTTACATGTTTGTGAGCAAAAACAAATTCGCTTGTCTTGTCAATGTGTTGTATATTTCCAGTGTGATTCGTGTGTGGGAATTATGTCGAATATACTTGCCGACACTTGCATCAATGTACTGACAAGTACAAGAGAAATGGGTCTGCTGTTTACAGACATGTAAATCCACAACACGAAATATTCGTTTATAAAGACAATTTTCAATTTCTTAAAAAATGCAAAGATTAATTTTACTGTTTAATTCACTAAATACATTGTGAATCAGGGCAAACTTTAACACTCAGCCTGACTCCATAAAATCTCGGGTTTTCCTCTCCGCATATTGAGAAGTTATCGATTGTATGTGGAATTCTATTGTTATCTATAATGCATTCTGTATTAATACTTTAACACTTTCAAACCCATGTATTATTTTAAAAAACGTTCTTTCGAAATAGATTTCTCAAGATGACAAAAGCCATGAATAAAGCTCAAACAAGGTGTATTGTATAACTCGCTTTTATTACACAACTTATAGGCAGAAACTTACTGATTCCTTACTTAATATCAATATACGATATATAGTAAATATTCTGCAACGTTTATATGGGAATAACTTAAAGAACTCTCAAGGACCAATGATAATAATAGTATCACATATTTTCTTGTCACAAAAACGGTAAAGAAAAAGTCATTGTTAAGGAGGTTTGAAACAGTATTAATAGCACTAAAACCTCCCTTCGATTGGACAATTTTAAATTTTCAGAATATAATTTAGACGATTTTTCTGGAATGAAAAGGATGTTCTCACACTAGACGGCTACCGAGGCACCCGTACTACTCCTGCATTTCTAGATGAGTGGCTTTTTTCGCTGAGAACAATGATTTTAAACGCTCTTTGCTGATCTCCGCGACGCGACACTACAGATCAAATTGTGGATAAGTATAAACTTTAATATGAAACAGAAATCTGCAGATTTGGGAAAGGGGGGAGTTCCTCAATATGTTTCATAACTAGTAGACCTTTTTTGCATTTTCATCGATGTGAAAGTAAACTTGAAAGGCGATAATGAAAAAATGGAAGATCCCAGATTATATAAGTTATTGCAAAAAAAGTACTCCGGTCTGGAATTTTGTATTGCTCAATGCTGCTAAGGCAGCACAAGAGAAATCTAAAAGTGTTTCCACGTCGATATGTGATATTTGTAGCCCTCAATTTCTTTCTCATCATGTATATTAGCAACCAAGTTCCCTATAATATGCCAAATTGTTTTAAGAATAGGACTTGGCACTTCTTAATTTTTTTTAAATGGTGTTTTCTGTTCTAAACCTCCTCAAAAGTCCAGAATCTTCGAAATCTATTATAATTAATATTACAATATTCTGTTTAGCTAACCAAGTGAATTGAATGTGCTAATATCAAACTGTTTAGGCTTTTACGCCTCGCCATTAAACTACACGGTTTCTATTCTGTAAAAACACTCGATTTGCCTAGTAAATCAACACACATCGAACAGGGATGAAACAAGATCGGATACAAAATCAGACCAGAATGAAGCAGTGTGATTGCAAAATCAGATAGATTCGAGCACCAGTGTCTGCATTTCACAACAACATTCCTCTTAAGCAAGCATGAATGGCGTAGCATTCTATAATTTGTTTGTGTTCTGAAGGACCTGTATCCACTGCTTCAGCACCTGCACACCTGTTATCCAATTATAAAAATAATATCCATCTGCTTTGTTTGTAAGTCAAACATGAATGAATATTTTGTTTTGCGGCGAGTATTGCTGCATATATACCTCAAAACAATACATTCCAAAGTGGCTTAATCAATCGTTTACTTGAAAATAATCATACAGTAGATCTCTTCAATGATTACTTTACTTAAAACAATTCATTACCTTTTTTCATTTTCCGAAAATTTGCTGCAAAAAAACTTCATTCCCTTGTTTTACCCTATCTAGATTAATTACAGTTCTCAATGAAAGTATTCAAAACTTTTTATGGAAATATAATCAAAATATCACATTTTAAAATGAGTAATCTGGATAATTTTGATAAAATTTTTTTCCTAAAGTATTTAATTAATCATAAATAACAAGAACAGCGAAGATGAACCGAGCGGAAATATATATTGTAGACGCCACGTGTGAACTTTCGTCATCTTCATGAAAATATGCATTTTCTAGCAACACGTCATGGAGTGTTCTAATACAG
The DNA here is from genome assembly GCA_916610825.1 of Haliclystus octoradiatus. Taxonomy (NCBI): domain Eukaryota; kingdom Metazoa; phylum Cnidaria; class Staurozoa; order Stauromedusae; family Haliclystidae; genus Haliclystus; species Haliclystus octoradiatus. The sequence continues at coordinate 12,930,442 of OU744453.1, forward strand.
AATTCAATAGGATAAAATTGTGATGCACGAAAAGTATTTTTAACTTATCGCTTAAAAATACACTTGTCATCCTATCAATTTTTAAAAATTTACATTATTTTTAAAGTGAAATAATATCAAGACAAACGGCTTGTTTAACGTTTTTTGTAGTAATTTATGGATACATTCCTTCTCACGTGTGTGTAATCGTATGTTTTTATGACTTTGATTCAAACAATATCTCCATCACACCTACAATCGAAAGTAATTATTGTACTATCATAGTTTATTATTAAGATTTTTTAACAGAACATACTTCTATTGTCAATGTTAAAATGAAGGAACTGTGTTATCTACCATGAAATATCATAAAAATATGAATTAAATAAGAAATTTGTACCAACATCGACAAACATAAGGGAATCACAATCTGTATCATCTTTCAAAAAATACTCGCCAGAAGATATTCCAGTTGAATCATGAAGCCAACAATTTCCTTGTGAATATTTTGAAACATTATTGCAATACGTTATAGCTGAAAGATTTACACTACTGTGACGGCAAGCATACATGCTTGGTACATCAACACCTTTTACTCTACTAAAAGAGAATAGTTTCTTGCCGTGAAAGATTCTTCCTTGAAATATATCTGATTCTTTGGTATGACATATTTGATTTGCAGAAATTATCGACAATCCAATTAGAAATTGGATAAAAGTAACACAAATAATAACTGAAAACTCCTTCATCACAGCATCCACCATTATTATTATAGCAGCCAAAGCAGCTGAAAGTCTACTGATAACAATTGGTGCTCGTATTCATTAAGCATAGATATTATATAAACGCCCGTTTTGAATACATATCGTATCTTTTGCGTCTATAAACCTTATTGTGCTAAATGGGATAAATCCTGGCAACAGAAGAGAAATACGGCAAAAATAAATACCAAGCTCAATTGCTTAGTCATACTATGAAGTATATGGACAGGGGGGACAAGGCAAACTTATTTTCAGCAGATTATCCAAATGAAAATGTTGTTTTTTAATTAAAAATACTAATTTTGTTGCTAAAACGTATTCATTTTTTATTTATTTATTTATTTTTGCCTCGTTTAAATAGTCTAAATATATGTATATATAGATAGTATAATATAATGATAATAATAGACTCAAGAAAGACACACCACTTCTACTGTTACCTAAAGCTACCACTTCTACTGTTACCTAAAGTTTCCCGTTATTCAACGATCATCAAACAGAATACACTTGAAACACGAATACACGATCATCAAGTTGAATAACGTGAAAATTTAAGTAACAGTTAAAAAGGTGTATCTTTCTTGACTCTATTGGTATTACTATTTACCACTCTGCTCTTTACAAGCATTGAGCACTATTCTTCTGCCAATATTTTAAAATTTAAATATTCATTTAAAGTTTATACATATTATAGATACTAGAATATAAAAATATATTTATGTCAGTTTTATTGCAAAGCGCTTAAAGCTACATGAGAAATGTTTTTTTAATATTTTTATTATTATTATTATTATTATTTTCAATTATGTTTTTAAAGGGTCTCTCTTCAAATTTAATTTGGAAAATGAATAAGCTCTTATTATGAAATAATGTCGGTTGTAATAACAGGTACCATCTGCTGCCAACCACATCGATTCTGATAATGAATTATTGCTTTAAAATTCGATTACAACGATTGCATGTTGTATATGACAGCTAAGTTGATTCTTATAGCGAGCTTATTTTCTAGGACAGTTCATTTATTAACTAGAGTAAAGCATTTTCATGATTCGTCATAACTGAACAGTTTCAATTCAAATATCAAGTTGCAAAAATATAGTCCCTCTACGCTTAAAGCTAAATAGATCACCTCAATATCAAAAACAAAATGAGTAATAGAAAATTGCTAGAATATAAATCAAGTTTTGAAAAGCCTGATCCGAAATCAGAAATCTGATCAGATAAGGAATACGGAATTCATAAACGGAGCGAATTTTCCTATGTTGTCATTTTTGAAAAAAACTTAAATAATGATATTTTACTTTATATTCAAAGAAATTTAATTTTGAGAGACATAGGAAATCTAAACCTACTTACTTGACTCGTTAAAATAAAAGCGCATAAAAAGCATGCTATATCAGTGTTATAGATTCTGTCTAATAGAAAATAATGCTTTGCTCACTGTTTGTTCGCTAAATCCTTTCTACCTATATTACTAATCAACAATTAATTACTATCACATCACAGGAATTAGCTACGTTTTATTAGTATTATACTGTCAATGATGTTAGACATAAACAATCAACAAAATTAATATAAAGACTAAATATTACTTTCTTATTACTGCGTTCAGCATGCAATTAAAATCTGAAAAATACAGAATATCTTCATGGTCTTTGATAATTTATTAGCATGCATCATTATTTTAATTTTACGCAGTAGGATTTAGATAAGGCTATATAGTCAGCTATTTTATCTCTGTATAGCTTTTGTAAAATTTATTGCAACCCTCCCGCCTGACTATGTAAATATCTAGATACTAGCAATGAGTGTAGGTCCAGTGCTGGACCTTGAGTGACAAAACTTTCAGATCTATAAATAGCAAAAATAATCGAACAACCGTTGCATTCTGAGAACATGTAATCTTGGTACTTGAATTTAAGAAGTCTAAAACATGAGCTCATCGTCCTAACAAACTTGTCTACATACGTTCGGCTTAAACTTGAGCTTTTAATGTTCTTCGACGTCGGTCAATGATCACACAGGTAAGATAAGAATTGAAATTTGCTAAAAAACAATTACCTGATTGTTCTCAGCTGCTGACTTACAATCTATCGTTAATCAAAAGCAATAGATCTCGCTGCCCCTCATAACGCCCCTGCCCCCTAATCGAGCGTGAATTAAACGCTATAATTTTAGCGGTAAAAACGGCTAGTAACAGTAATAAGCATTGTATAGCATGGAAAGAGATAAGGCGTCTTTAAGAGCACATCCCACAAGCCCTTATAGTTGAAGCGTATGATTCTGTCGAGGCAAACCGTATGATTCGTGGTTATTTTTATGATTTATATAATTCCCCATCCTGTCTACTATCGTTAAATAAATTAGCCCTGCCGCCTAATTTCTCCCCTCTTGATATGTCCAATTATAATACTTCTCCTGTTACTAATGACGAATTATGCTCTATTCTATTTTCTATGAAACCCCTTGCCTATCCTGAAGCAGATGGAGTCCCCACCCTGGCACTTCGAGAATCTTTTGTACAAAATGAGCAACTTACAATCATAAATGCCGTTTTGTCAGGGGAGCAACAAGTACTGGGTCAGTGGCGAAGATCTGCTGTTATCACCGTCAACAAGAACTCGTCTAGAGTACTAGACCAACAGAGGAGTATCACTTTAATATATACTGCAGGCAAAGCTAATAATAAGATTCTACATAAAAGGCTGGGGTCAGTAATTGACCCATATTTAAGATACAATCAAAATGGTGGCAGGAATAGCCGGTCAACCTTAGGCCAAATTCTATCAGCTAGGATATTATTAGAAGGCTGTAGGACACATCATAAAGACATTGTTGCAATTTTTATTGACTTCAAAAAGGCCTTTGACTCTGTCTTAAGATCAGAATCCCAGAAATATTAGATTTCTATAATGTATCTATTGTTCTTATCAATGCTATTTCGGCTTTTGTTAGAACTCACTATGGGTATATTGACTATTTCCTGACAGCTTGTGGCGTACTACAGGGTGACAGATTGTCCCCTTTTTATATACTCTATTTTTTGATTATGTTTTTCGTATTTCATGCCCTGACTCTTTCTGTTTTATCCTTGATCGTCATTTGTCTTCAATTCATCAGAGTGCAGCGTATCGGACCGCTCATTCGTTAATGATATTGCTATCTTAACTAATAGCATATCGGATGCACACAACTTCTTGATGAAGTTGAATGGATTGGTAAAACCGTAGGATTGATAATTAACATTGCTAAGACGATTTATTGCTTCAAGGCATATAACAGGCACACCTTGCTAAATCAAATGGTGACATAGAACGTGTAGATTCGTTCAAGTACCTAGGTTCTGTACTTCCATCTTCTTCAGATGATTTAATCCAACGTAGAGGCCAGGCTTGGGCAGCCATTAGAGGTCTGAATAAATCGTCCGATGTCAACATTGACGTTAAGTTAAGACTGTCGGGTTGAGTACTTTACGTTATCCTGTACTGAGCATGTGCAAATTTTGCGGGCGTGATCTTTTGTGTTTTTGTTCAAATCTAATTTTAGCATGTTCAAACCATTAGCGTTTTACTTTTAGGCTGCTAAACATTTCTTTATACCTGTAGTTTATTTCTCCAAATTCTGGAAGAAATATATGTGTTTGTACCCAATGTGTGTTTTGCAAGCAAATTTCAAAGTCTTGATATTCTAAACAGAATTGAGGTTGATATAGCTAGATAAGAGGCTTAATCAAAAGGACAATATGTATATTTTCGTGAAATTTCGGCTTTGTGATGATAAGAAAAATAGATCTACCTTGGAGTTTTGAGAAAATTACCTTGCGTTATCTGTTACAAATCTAGCATCAAAATAAAGAAATTAACAAGGTTTAGTACGTGTCTATTCTTAAAAATCATATGCAGCGGTGATTGATTTGGTTTATGTCTTGAAACTTACTATAAACGATGCAGAAAATTCCAATCTCTCAAATGACGTGCGTTCCTGATATAATTATTTTGGGATTGCTTCGAAATATACTCAAATTAATATTTGTGGAGTTACCTAATTCGTATTGAAATCACAATATAAAATGCTCAAATTAGAATTGAACAAAAACACAAAAGATCAGGCCTACAAAATTTGCGCATGCTCAGTACAGGATAACGTAAAGTACGCAACCCGATGGCTTTTATTTGCGTCTCCCAACCGCAAACTAGCAAAACAAGGGTTTCACCATTCATTTCCAAAGAAACGGCTATGCATCATTGATCATGCACAACACTGAAAAAGGATCTAAGATCATTTTGACTCTGCTCCAAGTAACCCAGCAACGCGGGAACTTTATAGATAGTTATCAATAATAGTACACGACATTTTCACTGCAAACCAAACGAGTAAATAGTAATAATCAGTCAATCTATGGAAAATATATACAGCAGCAATTGTGAACAAGGGAACGCGCTACAAAGTATTATAATGTGAATGTTGTTCTCTTTATAGAGACGCCATGGTGTTCAACGTAATAAAAACATGTTAAACTTTCAATGCAATTATGTGTATATAAGATTCACCCTCGTCGTTGGAATCATGAAAGTTATGCAGATCATATATACTCCATAGCCGATATTCTTTACCATGCATAAAATGAACAGTATTGCTTGATTCGAGATACTCTGATAAGACATTTCTTCCATCATCAATATTGAATGTCAGTTCTAACTTTACATCATTCTCATCTGTTAAGACTGACATGAATCTTGGTTCACCATCAACAATACATCCAAAGTTGCCAGGAGATACCCCACTGTTACTGAAAAGTGCACATGAGATAATTCCTTTGACATGTATCATTTTGATCTTGTAATTCCCTGACAATGGACTAAACAAAAATGATCCGTAACCACTTTCCATTCCACGGAAGCAAGCTGACATATTAGTAGCTGAAATAATAAAACGACACAAACAAGCTGTTAACCCTACGTTGCAATGCTTGAGGAAATGAGAGTTCTACCATAATCATTATAATATTCTCATGTTATCAGATCATACACTTTTGCTCGTCAGCGATAAAATAAAATGAACTTATTTTACTAGCTTTTAGTATGGTCGGAAAAACCATGAAAATAATATAATTGGGCTCCATCTGATAGAAGCATGGAAATTTGTATGCCAATAGAATATGCATTTTTCATGACATTTTCGAATAGGGCAACTAGAAATTTTGTACATAAAATGCTCCAATCAACTATTTAAAATACAGGTTTTTGCTCTTTTCCCTCCTTTTTTGCCATGTTGATCTCACAAACTTTGTTTGGCCCATTGTCTCAACACGGCATCTGATTGGTCAATAATCTTCTAGCGAGGTTATTGAGGTGGCTGCTGGCTGTTTCAGTCGCAATTTATTGTAAATACAAGCACTTCTAAATGTTTTACCGTCAATTGTATGATTTTACTTCACATGTAAGATGATTATCTATTGGGTTGAGTTATGTCACGATGATCCCACATTAGTTTACATGTGATGTTGATTTACTTTACATTTGATGAGAACTGTAGGCTAGAAGTATTCATTGGTTAATGTTGAAGAACAAAAATAGCAACATAGATTGATTTGATTTGTATTTTTATTTCTATAAATAAATATGAATCCAAGCTATGTCGACAGTAAACTGTACGTAGAGTTCTCATTGTTCTCATTGAGTTCTCTTGCTTTGAATTTTACATGTACTCTTTTTATAGCGTTTAACATGAATGCTAGTGCTACTAGATCATGCATTTAAGGTTTATTTCAACAGAGGAATTTGCTACACAAACTACTGATAATTAAATCAGATGACTATAATTTACAACATACCGTATCTGAAATTGCATTCATAGAATTGTGTGTTGTACATTGTAAATAGACATGATGCTTTCTGCTATGTTATGAATTGCTATCAACATAACAATAATAATGATTATTAATATCGTTGTTATTTTTATTTTTATAATTTAATGTCATTTATTAATTTGCGTTTCTTTCGTCTCCTTGCCTAATCCACTTTATTTCATGATCATGTAGTCTCAATACATTGACGTATCGTTGATATATGATGACGTCATTTAATTATGTTGCTATCCAGTAAAGGATAAGCAATAAACCGAGCGCCACATATCACGGCAGGTTTCTCCGGGTAACTTGAAATTCACACAAAATGTTAATAAAAATACCATAAATACTTTCCCGTTTATTGTTCTAGTCAAATTTTATTGTGGATCGAATTTGTAAATGATTTCACGGTCAGAGCCCTCTTAATTCATTCATTTCGTTCTTTCGTCATGCTTTTATGGATTTGCAAAATCAAGGTCGAAAAAAAGAATCACAGACCATGAAGCTCACATGCGGCATTTTTTCAAACGATAAAAAGGCTTTGACCGTGAGTCATGAAATGTAAATTCGATTTTTGAAGAGTTCACAATAAAATGTAACTGAAACATGAAATAGGGAATTGTTCAGCATATTTTTATGAACGCTCTAATGTGATTTTAAGTTGCCCGGAAAAGCCTGCCTCTTTATTTCTGTGGCTCTCGGTCTACAACAATAAAATACTCTACTAATTATTAGAATGAGGAATTCTAAATGTAAAAGTCAATGCTGAAGAATCAAAATTTCCATCGTCAAATTTTACAGAGGTGGGAGGTCAAGCATAATAAAAGTGTCTCATTGCCAACTATAAATGATCGTTTAGCATAGATGAAAAATTAGTTGCCCACACTATTTAATTGCAGAGCATGCTGTGTTGCTCTGCAATTTAAAAGAATTGCTCTGATAGTTTAAAAATAAATCAAAAATGTTGTTCTTGTATGGGGATGAAATATTGGGTGCAATTATGACGAAAAATGTCTTCTCGCCAAGTCTGAATGATCGTTTAGCCTAGCTAAATTAGTTGTAGCCTACACAGTATGTACTTGTAGAGTATGTTGTGAAAATGCATTGTTCTGGTAGTTTGGAAAATAAATCAAAAATGTTGATTTTTGATGGGGATGAAGGGGATGGAGTTTGGTGCAAATATGACAAAAAGTGTCTTTTCGTCAAATTGAATGATCGTTTTGCATAGTTAAATTAGTTTCACGGACTATCTATTTGCAGAGCACATTGTGGAAAGGCATCTCTCTTATATTTTGAAAAAGAAATCGAAAATGTTGATTTTTGGTGGGATGAGGGGGATGGGGTGAAAATATGACAAAAAGCGTCTTTTTGCAAATTTGAATGATCACTCAGCATAGCTAAATTAGTTGCACACACTATTTATTTGCAGAACATTTTGGAAAAGGTCATTGCTGTTATGACTTAAAAAAAAATCGAAAATGTTGATTTTTGGGGGGATGGGGTGCAAATATGACGAAAAGTACCCTTTCGTCAAATCTAAATGATCAATTCGCATAGCTAAATTAATTGCACGCAATATTTATTCATAGGGAACGTTGCAGAAAGTTATTTCTCCAATATTGTGAAAAAAGAATCAAAAATGTCAATTTTTGCAGGGGATGAGGGGGGTGCAAATATGACGAATAATGTCTTTTCTCTTTTCCAAATCTTAATGCTTGTTCAGCATAGTTAAATTAGTTGCACACACTATTTATTTGAAGGGCGTGTTTAGGAAAAACATTCCTCACAGATTTAAAAAAAAACAAACTAAATTTAGATTTTTGCTGACAATCAGCAATTTTTGACCATGCCTACTTCCGATTGGAATTTTAAGTGGCCCTATTTCTCAATCAACTGCTATCACCATTATGAGAATCTCTGCCAATTTTCATGCTTCCATCACAAAATGAACAGTTAGTTTTTTTCCTCCCCCACTATGTGTTTGTCCTGCAACAATCATTTTAGATCGATGAGATAACGCAACTGCATGGTTTCAGACTCCATGAGCCCTTATCATAGCATACCATTCCATTTTTCTATAATCAATTTTTTCTTGAGGGTGCATGTCTTGGATTTTTTGTTATCACTTCATTACATGGAAATCATTTGCTATTCAATCAGTTTTTTTTACTTTGTATGTCTTAATACGATTTTGCGTCTAACTCAGTTTGCAATTCGCCTTTTTCTGCAATCTGGGGCGAGCTTGCCCACGCATTGCATTTTGGTATACTTGTCAGTAGCTATCACACATTTTATTTTCGACATTTTTTTGTTATCTATCTGTGATTATGAAAGAGTTATTTGGATCTGTTTCAATGTCATCAGTCGTTTGAATTTTTACAGAGACAAACAGAAAAAGCGTACAGATTTTATATTGAAGGCTACATTCCCTATGGTGATTTGAAGTTTTCGAAAAACGGAGAAAATGCTCTTATCGAAGGTTGTTGTTGGCGTTCAATGGCTAAGTACGAAAAATTTAAAATAAGTATGACCTTTACGTTGGGAGATGAAAATATTTCTGCTACACCTAAAGGAACTTGTCAATGTCTTGCCGGTATTGATGGTCAGTGCTCAATTGTTCTTGGTTTGGCCTATCTGCTGCAGCATATACAGAGAACGAAGCTACCATGCGCATATTCATAAATCAGGACTATTCATAAATTTAAAACAACCCTTAATTGCTGCAAGCACTGATTGTATTATTGTTTTTTTTTTCTGATGGCATACATGCTGTCGTTGAAATTAAATGCATAACTGGGCCCTAGTATCGACAGTTTGAATACCCCGTATTTAAAAAATCTTGGTTATAGAATGTATCAACTTAAAAGAAACCACAACCATTACTTCCAATGCCAGTGCATAATGTTTTTCAGTGGCTTGACAAAATGAGATTTCACAGTTATGTGCGGAGAGCAGCTCCATGTTGAAGTCATTGAGTACACAACAGTTTGAATCTATATTAAAACAGGTAAATGATTTTAATTGTGCCCATTTTGAAACAATATCTGCTCTGTAAACATTAATGTTCTATTTTGACCACATAAATAAGCATAGATATGCCTATTAATAATTTGAAAAACACAAAAATGTATTATTATTATTTATTATAAATAAGCATATAACAATAATTGAATAATAATAGACAGCGGAATAATATTCTTGATAATTTTATGCTCCTTAATTTTTCGCATGAAACGTTCTACATGAATACGTTTTTGTGCTATCTGCGAAGTATACTTGACTTCTTCAGGTGTAAACTGCCTTCCATCAGGCTTCTTCACTGGCATTCTTAGATTAAATCCAACCTCTTCAATAGCTTCTTTTGGTTGAAAAAAAATCCTTTATCAGCCAGAATTACATCATTCTTTTTCCATTATGCCTTTAGTTTTCACCTGATGTAATAATGAAATGAATCCAGAGCGAGGTAAAATTTCTTCGTCAGACATGGAACCACTGAAAAGGTCAAAAATGAATATGGGAAATGCATTTGGAGCAATAGCGATCAATCCCTTGACAGTATTGTGAGATTTATAGTCTGAATATGTGTGTGACTGATGCGATAGAGAGGATGGTTCCTGAATATAAAGTTCAGTACCACCAATAATCATTATGAGACTGTCATTGGACGATTTATAAATTGTCGGCGAAGTAGCCAGGACTTTCTCACGAGATGGATCAATGGGTAGGCTACCCAGACGCAGGTAAATAAAATTGGTCCACGTTCTCAAAATGCCACTGACGTCTTTTCCTTAAACAAATCAGCAAGAACGGAATGTAACATAATTAATTTTAATTTCATTAGAAATAAAAGTAATCGGTTTCTGTGAGTTAGAACAGAACGATATCTTTTTTCAAATACCATGTTTTCTACAGATGCTAAAAGTATAGTATCAATCTGTTGTATTATTTTATTAAGTTATATAAAATAGTTCTTATTGATGACTTCCTCACATTTATAAATGCAATATTCACCTGCTGGATACGCAAGGTACGCAAGCACTGCATTGAATAAATCAGAGTCCATCACATGCCAAACATATTCATATCTTCCTCCTGGAAGTGTATCCTTTGGTAAACTGAAAATATGTATCCCACTGTTGCTAGGCTTGCCTTCATTTGGACAATTGGGAACAAAAAAAATTTGAAGGCATATTGAGTTAGACTTTGTAAGTTTTCAGCCAAAGTAAATGTTGTGATAGCTACTTACAAGTATACCAGAATGCAATGCGCGGGAAACTCACCCCAGACTGCAGATAAATGTGAATTGCGATGAGCATTCATATCTGCTGCGGAAGTTTGTTTTGTGGTCGTCCAAAACTTCAGAATTCGAAATGAACAATTTTTTATAGTTAACGCCCTCTTTAGTTGCACAAATTTCGCAAATAGAAATGTTTTGTTTTTATCGATATGGCGAGAATAAAACTAATTTAGCGAAATTAACCCGGTGGATTGATGAAAATTATGATATATTTCCAATCAGCTATTCATAGCTTTTCAATCAATTATTTTATTGTGTTATTATCTTACAGTAATTTACATGGGAAAAGTCTGAAGTAATTTTACTTGATAAAATACAAAAATTTGGAAATTTAACTGTAAGATTATTATTCACTGCTGCTGATCATCATTCATTATATCAAACCTTTGCTAATATCATAAAAATATAAAAATAAAAAATAAATTCTATGTACATATTTCAATAAAACTAAAATTCCCATGATGCTAATTGAGTTCCCTCTCTGAATAGCAATATCTATTCTCTGACAAAGGAAACTTTTGATTGCAAGTCATTTGTTATTGAGTGAATTTTTGCACCAAATTGATTGATTACAGTTTTAATTTTAGACCGAGCGCCACAGAACTAAAACGGCAGGTTTCTCCGGGCAACTTGAAAATCACATAAAAGTGTTCATAAAAATATGCTGAACAATTACCTGTTCCTTGTTTTGGTCAAATTTTATTGTGGAGCTTACCAGAGATGAATTTATATATCATTTCACGGTCAGAGCCCTCTTAATTCATACATTTTGTGTTTTCGTCATGCTTCTATGAATTCGCAAAATCTTGGGAGAACAAAAGAATCAAAGACCATGAAGCTCACATCGAGCATTTTCTCAAAATGATAAGAAGGCTTTGACCGTGAATCATGAAATATAGATTGGATTTTTGAAGGGTTTACGATAGAAATTAATTAAAACAAATAATAGGTAATTGTTCACCATATTTTTATAATCACGTTTATGTGATTTGCAAGTTGCCCGGAGAAACCTGCCGTTTTAGTTCTGTGGCGCTCGGTCTATTTCTGGTCAAAATATTCCTAGTGTTTCTGTTGCAATAGACAAATTCAGCTAAGAATCGAATGTATGATCACGTGATTTGAAGTGGGTATTTACGGTCGAGTGAATGAACGGTCGAATGCAGTGGCATGTACTTTTCTGCAGTTTCACAAAACATCTAAATTCATAATATTGGGAAATTTATTTGATTTAAAGATTCAGAAAGCTATTCATGTCTTGACTATGCCACTGGGAGAAAAATTACAAGGATTAGAAAACACAACGTTTTCGCTGCCAGATTAGTCAACTTTTACCGGTTAACGCATTATTTTTTGGGAATATTAATATGTATAAATACTGGATTAATGTACTGAAAGTCAAGAATCACATTCTTTCCTCTTTTTCGATGATGACAGCGAAGGAAAAAGGTAATTCAAAGCTGTTATAATGTCAACACAAGTTTTCATTGAGCGTTTCATTTGATGCCGTTTTCTCTAAAGTTGAGGCTCAATATTGACAATTAACAAATATAATTTAGATTGATGGGTCAATTAACTCAAAGCTAGTTAAATAGGATAAATAAGCTATGCTTTTTCTGCCTTTGTATTGATGTTGACAATGTTTGGATCACACTGATTTGTAGGCTTCATAAATTGAAGTTGCTATAAAACAATTAAAAGGAGAAAAGTGGAATGGTACTCAATTTCTAATTGCGTATTAATTGCTCATTTATTAGGAAGCTCATTCATTCGTTGCTGTAGGATTCAAATCTTAGTAATATTCTTGATTTAGATATGTTGTATAATTACATGATATGGTTTAGAAACTCCTGGTTTACAAAATTATCAACTAGAAGTAAAATTTCAAAAAACCATGCCATTGTTTCAAAGGTCATGTTTTCAAATAAGGTCATGCAGCAAAAATTTACTATAAGACAAAGACTGAAATAAGACTGCTCCAAAATATCTTTAAAGATTTGAGAAATTCTTCAAAGCTAAATATTCTTATTGAATCTAACATTCTAATAGAGTGTGCGTCATTTTCTTGGCACTTTTATATGATTTGCGCACAGTTTCTTAGAAAAATAATCACAGTCTACAGTAATCTGATTGAATAAAATATTCCTATAGAGTTTAATTAGAAATATCGGATGTAATATTCATAAAATGTAAATACCTAAACAACTCCTCCTTATTACGCAATACAATTAGGCACTAGCGTTATCAAACGAGGATAACTGAACTGTTTTATTTTATTGTTAATGTACGATCTACAGAAATCCCTGAATGGTCTAAATGGGCCATAAAGTAGCCAATGAAAACAAGGACCATTTACATCGATATATTTTAATTATCTTTCTTACCTTCCGATGTCTTGTTGGCAAGGAACTGGAAATAAATCAGTTACAAATGTTCCATTAAATTATGCAAAGTACATTCTCTGCTAATTAGAACTATTTTCATGAACATGAACAATTTGACGATAAATAAATGATCATTAAAAAAAATTCAATTTCTCTTTTCGATCTTTCCTTTCGTAATTATGGTCCAAGAGCTAACGATCAGGGTTTGTAAACTGAAAATTCATAAATGTGTTAGGGCTAGGCATAGTGCATCAAGGTAATGATTACTCGCAGCTAGTTTGCAATGATGTTGTCATACAGCGAGCCATATAGTTTTTTAGAGCAAAGTCATCAACTATACTCGGTTATGATTGGATTATCTTTCAGTAATCATAAATATAAGCAGGAAAACTGGTAGGTTAATGTTTAATGTAGCCGTTTCCGGCTAATAACAGGATATCCGAAGGATAAAACAAAGTTTTGCAAGTAGATATATATGTTTATTATATTAATTATTAGTTTGTGCTTACATCGGCCATCAGGAAGGACTCACAATTCAGATCATCTTTCATAAAATAAGACGTCCCTGTTACATTGTGAAGCCAACAGTTTCCTTGTGGGCTGATTGAAGTATCCTTGCAATACGTTATAGCTGAGAAGTTTACACCAAGGTGGCGGCAAGCATATATAGTTGATACATCAAGGCTCTTTACTCTATTTAAAGAAAACAACTTTTTGCCTTGAAAGATTCTTCCTTGAAAACCATTTGAATCTTTGATCTGACATAGTTGATTTGCAGAAATCATTGACAATCCAATTAAAAGTGTGATAAATGTAATGAAAGTAATATTTATACCCTGCATCGTAACGCTTGTTTTCAATATGAGTAAATTCAGCTGACTGTATATTCCACTCTGATCAAATCATATTTTTCAAGTTCATTAAAAATAGATAGTTTGGAGCGTATTTTCAAAGAAATGTTAACTACATTCCCTGTTGCGGTGGCAATTATTGTAAAGATCATTAATTATAGATCATTTGAAAAAGCCGATTTGAAAACAATCGTATTGCATTTATTGATGCCATGACAATCATCTGATTGTAATTATTGTCTGTTTATATAAACCTGGAAAATGAAAATTTTGCAGTTCTGCCATATATAGCTTTTTTGCCGCAAAATTAACTCTTGTTTTGAGTAAAGGTACGTAAATTTTGGAATCAAATATTAAGCGAATTTCATGCCGGCTATAGTTATTGATACCTTGACTTTTGATTTGAAAAAATTATTATGAAGACACAGCTAGTAATCGATGTCTTATCTTCTGATTCAATAAGTTGATCTACAGGTGAAATCCATTGTGTATAAATTTTTGCGATTCAACTTCGTTAATGGCTTTTTAGTACGGGATCATAAAAAGACTCTTATTTATGACAATATCTGGAACTGTGAATTTGTTTAGATATCTGTAACGCCTGTAATTCAATGATTGTTCTCGTTCTTTCTCTTCCTGTATATATGACAAGTTATAATGTTACGAATCAAACCACCATTGCAGAAGGAAAATAATAGCTATCTTCTAGTTTCGTCTGTCATTCTAATAGGGCATTTTACCATCAAATCAAATTCAAAAATCAAATTGCTAGTTTTAACTATGATCAAATTCAACAACATTTACATACCAAGCGATTTGATAACAAAGCGGTATACAACAGTAAAAGCTTCAAGATGTAAATGATATGTTGGTATGCTGTGAAACGCAGTATGTAAAGCCCTGAGTAAATATTGAAAAGCTTTATTTCAACACTAATATTTTTTACAGAAGCGGCACATGCGCGAGTGAAAATTACTAGAAGATCTCGCTATGTGCAGACTGTGTGAATTTGAAAACAAAAAAATCAGTACCATCAAAATTATTTGCCACATTTTTGAATCTAAAATAGTTCAACATAGTCTCCACGCGCATGAAGTTTGGTACTCGTGCAGTACAACACAAATACAAAAAGTACCGATTAAGATACAGAACTGTGCATCCAAATTAATTTGAGGGAGAAGAAATTATTACAAGATGAATTATTTATTGGAGGATACTGTACAGTTGCGCAGAGCATCGAATGTTCATCAATCCGTTCTTGAAGAAAATGAGACTTGTTTAAAACATTGATTTGAAAAATCTCAGTCGCCATAAGCCACAAGATGTTAAGAGAGATTGCAGAAGAAGATAGCTTTTTTCTCGAGTTGCACGTCTTTCGAATAGATATATCAATGTACATAGCATAACAAAATAAAATTCAAACAAAAAATATTATCAAAATTACTAAATAAGGCAAATACAAAATAGAAGTATAATTAGAATCGCCAGGCTTGAAGAAACAACTGCAAAACCGTCTTGTTCTGAATTTTATGTCAGTGACATGCTTTGAACTAGCTAATTATGTATGAAGCTGTTCGTGGGCCTTAGAATATACAATATGTTGCTATGCTACTACTCGCTACGTGCATAAAACGTAGCTCAAAAAAATATATTGTGTCAACGATGGTTTCCATAAAATAGCAGAAATAATTTCTGCGTAGGAATTAGACAGTAATTTTCATTCTATAGCCAGCGAGACTTGTTAGTAAGAAACCGTGAACATATTTCCCGCCAGTTTTTTGACGCATAAAATAGCCAGCCAATCAGTTTATCTATATCATTTTCTTCGCATGTGTGAAAAACTATTTGACCAATCAAAATCCACTTCTTTTTCGCAAGAAAATAAACAGCCCCAGGAAAACAAACCTTGTAAACAGCAAGTAATTCTTTGCTTAAGGTCATTAATTAACCATACGACGAATCTTTTGGAGTCTTTGAAGCAAAATTATAAAACATAAAAAATCGTGTTGCGGATCGACTTGCTGATTTTTTAAGGTTAGTTGAAGGACAATACGACAATTTTGTTGAAAATTTAAGGATAATATTAAGATTTAGTTTTTCAAAATATGCGACAAATTAATAGAAACTTGATTGGTAGTGTTGCTTTAGCAACATTGGAGAAGCATAAATTGCCATGTTCTATAGCATATATTTTCTAAAAAATCAAATATAATCTGGGCAACTCATTCTGTTTTATCATGTTTGAAGTATACGTTTACATCACTAACAAAATTTTAAAAAATTCTACATACGGCTAAGTATTCGAAAAATGTTGATTACATAATCCAAATACTTTTATCCTAAACTGTTTGTGTTGCTCCATCGGGCTTCATTGAAATAAAATTTCTCCTAATCCTTTTGTTGTAAAACATGACGGAATTTCACAAAGTTTCGCCATTTTATCTTCATGGCATCATCAGGTATATAAACACAAATTAAAAAAAAGTTACAAATATGTAGAGTTTGAAATTACAAAGGAAATTATTAAATAAAATTACATGGAAATTAAACAAACAACCGGAATTTTATAGAATCCGATTGCGTGTTGAGTGTTGGCTTTATCCGCCTGAGTGCAAGAATTTCATAAATAAGACAATCAGTTTTGATTTTGAATTTAATCAATTCACGGAAAGTGGGATAACTGTTCCGGACAGTTAAACCGTGAGAGTGACGAAGGTGTGCGCCATCAGCTAAACAGGTGTGTCCTTCAATACGTTGGTGAAGGTGTTGGCATGAATAGTCAACATAATGAGCATCACACAAGCACAAGTCACATTGAAAACAATACACAACGCATTGAGTGGACAACATCGGTGGCTTTTGTTCACGTATCATCAAATCATCAAATTGCAGAAAATAATAAACTACCGTTGCTTTTCCAGGTTTGTATTTGACGGGGACGTTGAACTTAAGACAACGTAACAGGAGTCGCTGAAGGCATGAACGTGCATCAGCGATGTTGCTTTTGAATAACTTTTCTACAGGAGAATGGTCTGTCTCCACTAGAGTATGCCATCCAAGCAAGTACTGCTCAAACTTTTGTTACCCATACATGACTCCAAGGCATTCTCGCTCGATAATTGAATAACGATTGTCTTTTTGCATTCAAAGACCGTTGTAAAATTAGATAGACTTTCGAATGCTGTTCTAGTGATTTGATTGGCTTACTCCCGTATTTGGATCACGCAAGCCAAAACAAGTTAGACATCATGAGAGAAAAAACATCCAAAATTTCAAAATAATTGCAAATAAAAAATTGCATTATTAACATCTTTGATGATATATATTTCAGAGTAAAGTATTATAATTCAAGGCATTCTTCTTCTTTCCGTCATTTGTTTGGTTATGGTGGCTATTCCGAGACAAAAAGGCCCTACTAAACCGCAAAAGTTTGCAAATAGTGGGGCAGATAAAGGTTCAAAATCAGCAATATACCGCAAATTGTGATACGAGTATAAATTTAGTATCAAACGAAAGATAATCGTTTATACTTATAATAGAGCCCGTGACCCCATCCAGATTCATCCTGAGTGCCGAGAAAATGGCATCAAAAGTTTGGTTCCACCTACGTCCGTATCACTGAAAAATTGCGAATGTGGTGAAATATTTTTAAATAGAATACACACAATTATTAATTTTATTATTATAATGATATTATTAAAACTCCCACTTTCGTTCTACAGCAATATTTTGTGTAAATCTATATCATTACGCAATGTGATAAATATGCGCATGCGCAGTACAAATTTCAGAATTTCGGAATTTTTGCGTTATTAATGATTATATATGTATTATTGATATTGAATTGGCTTAGGGACTGAAAAATTGATGTTTTTCTACACAATCAAGACATTTTCTATTCAATTAGGACTTATTATGTATGTCTATCCCGATATTATTTGTAAATAAATCCATATCAAAGTAGACAAATATAAGAATAGAAATATGCTAATACAATAAGAATGATCATACGCCAGAAACGTAATTATGTTTTTATTAGGAGCTATTTTAAAGTTAAGTATTGAAAGTGCAGCAATACTAATTTAGATTACAATATTTAAAGAATACTTGGAAGCAGAAACATTTATTGAATAATTCGTTTTTCTGGCAATGTTTTTTTATCTTGTTCATACTCTGCTTTTTGGCGATTATTGTTATTTTTAATAATTTTTTAATGAAGAACCTTTGGTCTGATTTCCCTTTCTTCATATCTTTCACTAGGCAGGAGTTCCATGCCAGTGACGAGGATCCAATCCTTTAAGTTAGTAGCGGACGCCTAAATAAAATTTATGTGCTCTGACCACAGCCGTAACTACAGGATTTTGACTGGGGTGTTTAGTCAATTTTGACCAAAACAAAGGTGTGGCATTTGCATATTTGGGAGCTTCGGTATTGTAACTTTTGTGTACATTTTGCAATTTTTCGTCTCAAAATTGCCCGAAATTTGATTCAAAACTTAGTATGGGAGTGTGAAATCTATCTAATGCATGCAACAATTGTGTACAAGTTTAGCGACGACATAAAAATCCATTCTGTGCGCTACATATCAAATTATTTGAAAGCAGATAATCTCGTTATTTTTGGGTAAGTAATGACTCCATGACTTTACATCTGTGGAGGTACGCGACATTGAGTCGGTTACGGCACCGAGAAGCAGGACCGAAGAGAAACCGTGTCCTTCCCAATAGAAAACTGTTTTTACAAATACAATCTCATTGGGTAGTGAGGTAACTCTCAATAAGCTGTGTGCGATATATTTGATCAGGAAAGCGTCCAACTTGTCGAAGCTATCCTGGATTTGGGACAACACATCATCTTTGGTAAGTGAGATATGTGTGTCAATCTTGCTGTTGGATGTGACTTCGTTAATGTTGACAGTTATGATTCCTATAGCTGTTGAGATATGCGAAATCCTAGACTTCCACTAGCTTTGACAATTGTGAAAGTAGCAAGTGTTCTTTTGCCTCGAAATGCAAGGTTCAATTTAGTTGTACCAAATTCGTGATTTTACTAATGCTATATCCTTGTGGAGTCGATGTACTGTGTGGAGTGAATGCTAGGGATTGTAAATCTTCCATATTCAGAATACATGTATCAGCTCCAGTGTAAAGTTTAAGGAGAATTTTTTGTTTGTCAATTACTGTGACTGCAGCGAATAACCAATCGCTATGTGGTTGTGAAGACTGCGCAACTGAAATTGCAGTTACTGTGTGGGTGGTGACCGTAATTGGTTGATTGCTTTCACTTTCAGAGTTATTCAGACAATAGCAATATTCTGGATATGATTCACTATTGACATCAATGTCAATATTTTGACCGGTGTAGTTTGGATGCTGCACAACTATGTTTACCATTCGCATCTGCTTTATCATACATAATTCAATGAAGAGGCCGGTTTTGTCACAATTTTTCATTAAGCATTCTTAGCTGGGAAGTTATCAGATTTGCCGTGTTGTTTTGGGCAAATATAGCATCAGTAGACTTTGAATTTGTAACGAAGCTGTTGAGGATCTTGTGAATTTGAATGTTTTTGCGTTGCTAATGATTTGGGTGCAGGAGTGTTACTGCTGATTTATAAAATAAAGCTTTCATTTGCTGGGACATACTTTCTTTGACTTTTGCTAAATCACACACTTTTCGATAAGTGAGGGCATTGCCAACATCAACAGCGTCTTTCCGCACTTTATCTGAGTTAAGTCCAAATATCAGGGAGTCTTTAAGCATTTCATCTCGTATTCAGGTGAACAACCATTATCATCTATGATGATGTATCTAAGTCATGCATGTATCACAAATTCCTCCAGGTTCATGTCACCCTGTTTCACGCAACGTAGTTGAAATGTTGATAGTATATGATTACTTTGGGGCTTAGTATACCTTTTACAGATTTGAAATACAGGTGTTAGTTAAAATTTATATTCTGTGTTACTCCATACAGCAGTGTTATAAACTCCAAACCTTTATCGCCAACCCAAACTAACACAATCTAACCTTCTTACTTTCAATCCCCTCATATAAAGACCATCAAAGATAAGCTCACGTTTCTATTTAAATAACTTGGATCGTTTGCAAACATCCCCCAGTGATGTCCAGTCTATTGATGGTTCTTTAAATCTGTTTGGCATTGTTGTTAACCAAATTAAACAGATAGGTAGTTTGAAGCTTGTAAATTGAATTACTTTGAAAATTTGTCCCTTTTCATTTCATTTTGGTTGTTTGTTTGCTATCTTATGTAATACTATATAACAAAACAATTGTGTACTTAATTTTGATCACAGGATTAGTGTAAACAATATTATTGTTTTATGTATATTTTGTTGAAGTTACCTCACATCTGACACCATGTTATAGTTGGGTAATGTATTCCATAAGGTAGTAAGAAAGAGGTTGTCTAATAATGTTCATACTATGACACAGATGCTGATTGAATCAGTGCAAACGCTGTATCTAGTTTGACAAAATAACAAACGGGATTGACATAACGTTGCATATTTATTTGAAATATTCCCTCAAGGCTGGATCATAACAGCCATAACATGATAGTATTTTTAATTATCAATAATAGTCAGACGTTTTTATTGGAAAAAAAACAAGTAAATCATAATGATCAGTCAATCTATGAATAATATATATGCAGCAGCATTTGCGAACAAGGGATTGTAATACATAGTATTATAATGTGACAGTTATTCTATTTATAGAGATATCATGGTGTTGAACGTAGTAAAAACATGTTAAACTTTCAAGGCAATTATGTGTACACAAGATTCACCCTCGTCGTTGCTTTCATGATAACTCTGTAGATCATATATACTCCATAGCCGATATTCTTTACCCTGCATAAAATGAACAGTATTGCTGGATTCAAGGTACTCGGATAGCACATTTCTACCATCATCAATATTGAATGTCAGTTCCAACATTACATCATTCTCATCTGTTAAGACTGACATGAATCTTGGTGTACCACTATCACTACATCCAAAATTCCCAGGAGATATATTAATGTGATTGAAAAATGCACATGAGATAATACCCTTGACATGTATCATTTTGATCTTGTAATTCCCTGACAATGGAGTAAATAGAAAAGATCCATAGCCACTGTCCATTCCACGGAAGCATGCTGACATATTAGTAACTGAAATAATATAATACAAAATGTGGTATTTCGGCTTTCTTTAAGGAATTTTAAAATTACTATTCTAAATAAGGAAACTGAAACTCCTTATTTGAATATTATAACTTTGATTTGATTGGTTAATTATTTCGTATATATTCACATGGTAAGCAAGTTTTTAGGGGTTCGATCTTTTTACTCTTCATGCTGTACCGAAATGCTGTTGAAAATTACCTAATGAATGCTCCAAAAAGTCCTGATATCTTTGTGAAATACTCCAAAAGCTAAGTATTCTTATTGAGTATGATATTCTATGGGATTGACTGCGTTTCTTTAGTGATTTTAATATTTTGAGCACAATTACTTAAAAAAATAATCAAAGAGTACAGTAATCTTATTTAATAAAATATTCCCATAGAGCTTAATTAGGAACATCTGATGTAATATTCATAAAATGTCTACACCTATAACATAATTTTTACGTAATACAATTAGACACTAACGATAACAAACGAGGATGACTGAATTGTTTACGCAGGTCATCAGGATATCTCTATTTTCTTGTATAGGCAATGTACTTTCTATAGAACTCCCTGCATGGTCTAAATGGACCATATTTAAGATTATTATGGTGTCGGCGCAGAGGAGAGAGAAAACACGCAAGTAGTGTTATGAGATATAAAACGATGTATTCCTCACAACGATCAACAAGGAAGAGAGGGAAACGACAAGCATGCAAAATGCACATAACAGTTACTAATCATACGATTAATACTAAGCACCAATCACAATGCATTGCTTATTATCACACGACATCACATGGACTCAAACAATAGAATCACGTGAACAAAATGCCTAAAACCTCAAATACCACATGACATCATACATTCAACACATTCTAAATGCAACACTTCACAAAGATATATAACTGAGGCCATGAAGAAGTGTTACCATAAACAATATCAAAATTAAATCATACACCATCAAGTGAAACAAGGACCATTCAGTGCATTCACATCGATATGTTCTAATTATCTTTCTTACCTTCCGATGTCTTGTTGGCAAGGAACTGGAAAGGAATCAATTACAAATATTTCATTAAATCATACAATATACACTCTATACTAATTAGAACTATTTTCATGAGCATAAACGATTATGACAATACATAAATGATCTTTATAAAGCATATAATTTCTCTTTTCGATCTTTCTCTCGCAATTTGTCCAAGAGCTAACGATGATGGTTAGTGAACTGAAAATTCATAAGTGTGTTTAAACTAGGTACAGTGCATCAAGCTAATGATTGCTCGTAGCTAGTTTCCGGTGATGTCTGCGTCATACAGCGATCCGTGGAATTTTTTGGAGCAAAGTAATCAACCATACTCGTTTATTATCCGATTATCTTCCGGTAATCGTAAATATAAGCTGGAAAAAAGCTGATAGGTTATTGTTCATCGTAGCCGTTTCAGGCTAATAACAAGATATCAAGGATAAAAGCAAAGTTATGCAGATAGATAAATCATTTTATTATAAATTATTAGTTTGTGCTTACATCGGCCATCAGGAAGGACTCACAATTCAGATCATCTTTCATAAAATAAGACGTCCCTGTTACATTGTGAAGCCAACAGTTTCCTTGTGGGCTGATTGAAGTATCCTTGCAATACGTTATAGCTGAGAAGTTTACACCAAGGTGGCGGCAAGCATATATAGTTGATACATCAAGGCTCTTTACTCTATTTAAAGAAAACAACTTTTTTCCTTGAAAGATTCTTCCTTGAAAAACATTTGAATCTTTGATCTGACATTACTTGATTTGCAGAAATTATTGAGAATCCAATTAAAATTGGGATAAATTCAATGGAAATAAAATTTATATCCTGCATCGTAACGCTCGTTTTCAATATGAGTAAATTCAGCTGACTTTAAATTGGAAAAAAATACTTACAGTATTTCTAGTTCGCTTGCAGTGATTGTATAGAGATCATTAATTATAGATAATTTGAAAACGCCGTTTTTAAAACAGTCGTACTGTTTTTCTCGATGCGATAAACTTCATCAACTATATTAATAGCGCTTATTTGTGTCTTTGTTAACAAATATAGTGCGAATTAAAAAACATGTATTTTGCTTTAAAATTAGGCAAATACCGTCTGTTCTAACAGGCTGCGCAGATCCGCAACAGATTCTAAAAAACTTTAGTACGAGATGTTAAAAAAAGAGTGTAAGAATTTACGTCGACTTCTGGAACTGTGAATTTGTTAAAATTTCTATAGCGTGCGTGATAAAATTATTCAAAAGCCCTGGCATGATTTCCTTTTATGTGTTGCTATGCTGTGAAACACAGTATGTAAAGCCATGATGAAATCTTGAAAAGCTTTAAAGTGGGAAAAAAAACTTTTAAAACCTTCTTAACTATAATTTGATACATGATGTATTCGAGTCTGATAATTACAATGGTGTACTATTTTTTTCGATTTGGATTGTTTTTTGAGCGAGCAAAAAGAAGCGATTGGATAGAGGGAAGTTATATACTTTGTTACATGATATCAGTTTGATTACTTATGATTGTTGCAATGTATTTGAATTTAAAAGAAGCCTGAGATAAAGATAATCATGTTATGTACTCTTTCTATTGATATAAGTTTTGTTTTAATAATTGCATTCACGATTTTATAAAAATATTATAACAAGTTTGATTATGGTTCAAAATTTTACCTCAATCACTCGTTTACTGAACAGCGCTTGAGGTTAATGGGTGATAATCCTCAAATCCGATTCAAACAGGCGTATTTTGTTTGCTTGTGGTATGTCACGCAAAACATCGTTCCTCGGACAATCATCTCCAAATCAATTGTCTTTTGTAATGCTCTAATTCGGAGTCCATAAAACACTCTAAACATCATAATGCTTTGAGTAAATGCTTAAAGCACAGGTTGCCATGCTTCATCGCTAAATTCCTGCACTCGTGATGTTTTCATACACTGGGTAAGCTAGAATAAATTGGCCTGCGGCTCCTTTATTCATTACACATCACTCGTGCAGGAGTTTGCGACGGAGCACGGCAAAAACTGTGCATGAACCCTTTTCTAAAACGAAAAACATTGCAATTTAAACGTTATTTGCAGTTCTAAATTTTTTTCTACAAAACTTGTCTGTTTCGCTTACGAAGAATCGAACAAAAGTCGACGTAGTCAGAATCGTGAATGTTATTTCGTGACATGATCGGACTAGACGCCTCGTGATTAGTGCAGAAAATTGCAGCATTATTTTTTGGTACTGTTGACGATCAGAAACAACAAAAGATACACTAATGATATTTTAATTTAGCTTAAACAGAAGAACATTCAAATTATTATGTATAATAATCAAGTGATCTTTTAGCCATTATACGTAATGTTGATCGATCCGATCGTGCAAGAGTTGAAAATGACGAGCGGTCCTGCAACTGGAGAAAAAGCTGAGGCCGAGGGTAATTACAAATTGAAACTTCTGATGGCATGGCTTGGATTTGGTCTGTTGCATCCAGCTTGGTATACATGAATAGCCGTATAAGTGTCTAATGCATTGGATGTCACATCACCACATTGCCTTAATTGAATCTCAGATGGCCTTGAGTTATAATGCTGCAGCGATTGCTCATTTTCGTTATTTCATTGTTCACGTTTCATTGCTTATTTCACAACTTGATAAAATTTCATAACACCTTAATTACATTTACAAGAACCAATCAAATCATGTTAAATACAACAACCAATCACTATTTAACACATTTATTTAATTAAACAACATTTATATAATAGTTAACTTCAAGCCAAAATCATTTAATTCATTCAAAGTCCTCCACAGTGAAACAATCAAGTCTTAAAATGTTTATTTAATTTATTATAAATAATAAATAGCTATAAAAATGAGTTTGTTTTATTTAAAGACCATAAAATGACCAGCAGCCTTTACATATTTTTGTCTTTGAAATCTGGATTTGTTTTCATGATACACAACCTGCCTTTTTGTCTCCTTCGCACACACACACGATTTTGCAAAACATTTCGTGAAACGAACGTGGAAGCATCTCTGCAAAGTTATTTATCACCGAACTAGTTTGGAAAGTTACAAGAACAATAGAGGTGGACATCGTAAGGGTGTTGAACGCTTGAAGAAATTTGTACCACCAAAATCAATTTACTTGCTACTAGAGTCATACGAATTGAGGACGGAAAACAGAGTTGAAAACTACAACTGAACTCGTCTGATTCAAAATTTCATGTTGGTGTTACTTGATACAAGAATATTGGGGTTTGAAAGAACGGGAAGAGATTTGTTAGCATTCAAAATCGAAATTTATCACCGAAACAAAATGAAATTATAGCACCAGGCGAATTCGTTTTTTAATACGGATTCAGACAGATAATCGGACTTTGACCCCCATTTCACTATTTATTTGTGAGCTGTATACTTTGGTTGGCTATCTATAGCCATAGACTTTGCGTTTCGACAAATACGAATTGAGATTTATCCAAAACTGAAATTGCTAAACCAGACTATTTTCTCAAGCTTTCTGTCGTGTCTTTCCGTAGCAACAGTCACAAGGACAATCCTTTGACGTCACTTTCCAGAGCATTAGCCTCGTTTCTTGTAATCAAAACAACAAAACAAAGCAAAGGCTGCTGGTCATTCGAAACTTAACATAGTTTTACAATCGGCGACATAATGCTGTAGTTGCTGTCTTTAGTTGGGCAGAACATACTTTACCATCTTTTGAAATATTGACAGACAAGACGACTTCTTCCTTCCAATTCCCTCGTGGTACATTGTCTTCAAGTATGAGAATTAAATCTCCAACAGCAATATTTCTGTGGTTGCTTTGCCATTTTTGAAGTTGTTGGAGAATTACAATGTATTCTTTCAACCAAAGGTCTCAACTGGTTAACTGGTTAACTAGGATCTGTGATCTTCTCCAACGTTTCTGTAAATAAATATCGGCAGTTTCGAATTGACTAGGAGGAGTACAACATCGGGATTGACCAAGAGGAAATGGCTTGAAATCATCTGAAGGATCATCCGATATCTTTGTTAATGAGTGGTTTTTGAGGTCTCGCTCGACATCACAGAACACGGTGTCCAGAACTTCTGAAGATAATGCTTGGTGGTGAAGAATAGCTCTCAATCTGCGTTCTACAGGTTGAACGTGGCGCGTCCTCACCGTCCTCACTCCACGAAAGTGTGGAGCAGAATGGAGGATTGAAATGCCAGTTTGTACCTACTTGATAAAAGAAACAATTAAGCGTATTTTGGTTCAATTTTTTGAGATTGAGATTAAACTAATTTTCCGTTCCAACAAAGTTACTCCCATTGTCACAAATAAAACATCAGAAGGGTGGCCACGCCTAGACATAAACCTACGCAAAACCAAAATGAACCCATCCGTACTCATAGTGGATGATGATTCCAAGTGTATAGCTCCGCCTTTTCTCTTAACTACTTCTGACATTGACCATGAAAGGCCCCAAACAGTCTATCCCACTTTTTGTAAAGAAGTGTGACTTTAAAACACGAGATGCTCTCAAGTCAGACATGAATCGGCTACATCGTCTAGCATTCAGCTCCCAACAATGATGCAAGTTCTGACTTGCAATTTGACAAATGGTGATAAGCCAACAATTGAAAAAGTCTGTCTAACAAAAGAAATAACAGAAAAACACCAGAGTGAGCTACAGCAACATTAGCATCTTGGATAATACTGTTTGAAACGTGACACTTTGATGGTAATATTATAGGATTTTTTTCAGAAAACATAACATCAGAATTTATTAAAAGACCACCAACCCTTGACAAACCATTAGAAGCTACAAAAGGACTTAACGAAATCAATTTGTTTTTATTCCCAATTGTTTGTTTATTTAGAAGACTTTAATTTGATTTTCAAATGCCTGAGCCTGCACATGTTTTAAAATAACAAGTTCTGCCTTTTCTAACAAAGAATGAGTAAGTTCCCTCTGTTAGGTGATGCAAATCAGGGCGGATCCGAAAATTTTTGATTTCCAAAAGCTATTGAAGTGCTGTGACACCACTTTCGTAACTTCATCAGCAATATTTTAAAGTAATTATAAAGCTTAGATTATCAGATCTTACACCATCAAATAAATAAACACAGAATAAAATCTGCAATGAGTTTGGTTAAAACTTTCATAAAGTAAGTATGCAACAACATCAAAAGCTGTTTCAGAAGCATTACAAACATATGAATCTGGATGTTGTAAATACTATCAACTTCTATATTGGACTTAAAACAGCGAGGAACAGAAATATTTTCAATTTCAGAGAGCCCACTCTGCCATTCTTCCCAAAGCTTTAAGTGAAACGATGGAAAGGGATGTCCAATCAATTTTCTGCTGCCACAATGATAATAACAGAAAAATGCTAAGAACCCGTCTGGGTTTAATATGGAATTGACTGTGGCAAAAACAGCACGCTTTGTTTTTGGATTTTCTATTTTTTTACAATAAATCAAAGCTCATCAGATAATACCTTCCAACCTAGCCTGCTCGCAGACTCTTTGTCAAAATGTAAACTTGATAAACAGTAGAGTCTGCTAACTCGAGGACAAAAGCTTGCCTTTGCTGATTCAGCAAGGGGCGTGGAAATTGGTTGCCTCGCTTTCACTAAGAATGCTTGGCCACGAAATTCAAGCCCAGAAAACGACTGCAGCCATATTATTATTAATTTACTTGAAACTCATTTACAGTTAGTATTTCACAATTAATTTTAGGAAAGATATCTAGTTTTCAATAAATCTGAAATTTTACTTCAACATCAGTAATGATCAAATGGTCTACTGCATTAATTTATGCTTCATCGGAATAAAACTCGAGCCGCTAGGAATTTGAACTAGCCGCATGATAGACTTATTATATCGAACGAACGAAGCAAATATAGAATAATCATAATGAAAATAAGAAGACGACGAAAAACAGTGGCTCGACAATAGCTTCCTTTCTATAGCCGTTAAATACTGCGGCTGAACTAAAGTGTTTTTCCTAGCCAGGTTGTTTTCGTGTCGCGCCTCTCCACTTGTAATAGCTTTGAATAAAAACGTTGTCCAAAACATTTCATACATTTATGAGACTAATCAGAGATATAACTAAAAATAATTGATGCAATTACGACAGTTAATGGTTCCAACACGTCTTGGAAATTATATTATTTCTTAATCCTTGGCATTGAAGTTTATCGCAAATGTTCTAAACGATTTAGAAAGGCATGAAGTTTTCTGAAAAATAACAATGAAGGGGAGTTATTGCAGTCTAGCCCATCAAGCCTCTCTTTGAAGTACTCTTCGCTGGAATCAAAGTCCTTGTAAGACAATAGTTTTTACACCTTTCCATGCCCCGTCCTGAATCAGCAAAGGTAAGCTTTTGTCCTCGAGTTAGCAGACTCTACTGTTTACCAAATTTACATTTTGACGGTGAGTCTGGGAGCAGACTACTTCCAACCTACACCCAAAGCTCGCTCAGTTAAACTTCCATCTCGAGTCAAATCCCAAACACCTTTATCTCAATCTGCTTGTGGAATAAAACCAAGTACCTCTTCATTATTTGACATCCATTTAGTTAAGCAACCCCCCCCACCCTTCTGCTGCAATGAATAACATATGAGGTAGGTGAATGATGACCACTATAGACATGTGTCCTTTCTGTGAGAGGTTGGCTATGTTAATAAAATATTGCAGTTTGGGTCTTTCATTTAATTAATTTACTGTATAAAATTTCAGAATTCACCTGTTGTTATTACCACTCAATGATTCATGCTGAGATTCCCTCAACCGATGCAGCAATAATAGTTACATACCAATGCCTTTCATTTGAAAACCAGTTCATTAACTGGTTACCTAATATACAATCCATATTTATTTCATTTGAACTATGTAGTCAACTTAAAATTTACTTATAAATAACCCATATTTATTTGATTTGAAATATGTAGTACAATAGAGTATTAATTATCTCCTTTTTACTTTGCTTTAAATGTATGTAAGGATTAATTATCAAAACTGAAATGAATCATCAGTGTTGTTCTGCATTTTTTTTCCTTTGTATGACTCTTTTGTTTCTTTGACATTCTCTTTGACAAGATATATTGCAGGCTACCAACGGGAGCGAAGCGACCTCTATGAGGAAGCCGAAGGCTTGTTTATAATATTTATCAGCTCTGGTTGACCTTGAAGACCTAATTTGTCACATATTTCTGCATTTACAATTGAATTGTGCTGCCTTCAACTCATTCTCTGAAACGCTGCTTCAGCCGAAACAAGGTTATGAAAAAATCATTGGATTTGATTAACGTTTCCTGACCTGACATTCTGACAGTTTAACAGTCTATCGATATACGCCCTGGATATTCTGTCAACTCTACCAAAATCGTTTTTTAAGATTTTTAAAGTCCTTCTGTAACCGTATTTAATCGTGGTCTACCACCCACTGCAGCATGAACAGGTCCATCTAATAAACTAACTAAAT
Source organism: Haliclystus octoradiatus (assembly GCA_916610825.1). Classification (NCBI taxonomy): domain Eukaryota; kingdom Metazoa; phylum Cnidaria; class Staurozoa; order Stauromedusae; family Haliclystidae; genus Haliclystus; species Haliclystus octoradiatus. The sequence goes on from OU744453.1 coordinate 12,960,236, forward strand.
ACGCCATGTTGGCACTGGCAGGTAGAGTTCTACGATCATGCACCTGTGATCTAAATGCAGACATGAAAACATGATATGCTAAAGAACTACGGTCAAACTTATCAATCTTCAAGTTCAGCCTGAATTATTGTGTCTCCTAATGCAGCATTGGCGTCGTTGGATACTGCAGATGTATCGTCCTGAAACCGCTCAGCGGACGGATCGGACCTTGTCTCCTGTTTGAATGTTTTTGAGTGGGACCTTTTAATTACTCTCAGACTGTGAGAGAGAAGGAGATGAGTCACTAGGTCCAAAAGAAAAATTGTGCGCAGAGGTATTAACAGTTATAGACCGGGATGTGGTTGCTAAAACCTTATACAATATATACAATATTGTGTCACTGAACACAAAAAATAACGTGCGCCATACCAAGTTTGCTTGTATCATCATTTAATTTGATATTTTCTAGTAGGTAGGTTGACGCCATCGTTTATTGAAATAACACGTTCGCGCCATATTACAAACAGATTCGCAAAGCACGTGGGATTGAAAATAAGAAGTATCGAAGTTCGTTCGGGGGGTAATTTCACATAATGTGAACGACTTTCATTATTATTAACAGAAGCGTCGAGGCTTTATTTCTTGTAATAAAACATTATACTTCTAGTATTTTATATAATATCTTCTTCTATGTTTGAATTTTAATCCCACTGGTAAATAAAACTACGATAATTGAATTACCGAAAAAATACAAGGAATGTGATATGCTCACCCCTACTCGGTTCATAATGTTGGCATCGAAAAATCAAAACATTGAGCACGTGGCTAATGCGTAGCAGAAAATAACGATTAACGGCTATTTCATTACAAATTTTACTGAATTTTACACAATTTTCTAACGATACAAATAACAACTTCAATTAACTATATTAATCAACAATATGAATTTATAACTCTTAAACCAGTACGTAGTAATGCATATATAAAGTTAGACAGAAGATATATTAGCGCTATAATTATAAAAATTTGATTTTATTGGTTATTGTATTCACAGCTATATTCGTTATTGTTTAAATATTCTATATTCGTTATTGTTATAAAACTCTTTAAAAGAAAAAGATAGTCTTTCATGAATTCAAAGTCCCTTTCGTTATCACACTTTGGACAATCTAATTTATTAAATGCGTTGAATAAGAATACGATTGTACAATCATATAGCATATATGTCTATATCTATAGATTTCTATATATATATTTCAACATGAGCACAGATGTTTTTTTCGGTTTGTGAATTTTTTCCCACATTGACCAACTCAATTTAACCTATATAGCTATAACAGGCGAAGTCAATCCCTTGTTGATTGAGCAGTACTTGTGACGGCTAATGGCCAGAAACAAGTACTTGTCTGCTGCTATATATACATGTATATATTTCTTCATCGACCAGATTCAAAGGATCGGGACACAAAGTATAAGATTATTTTTTTATTTTGGCTATATTTTCAATTATATATTTGTTCATGCCAAAAAGGGTTCCTCTTCAACCTCCCAGAGTCGTTTTGTTTTTGGATTTGGTTGAGTTTTTATACAATCACACAGGTACAAATAAGAACAGTTAGGATGAACATTTTCCACTTTAGATCATGTTCTTGTAAACCGCGTTCTGACTATTTATCTTCAATGTTGATTTTCTACAATACATTAGTGTCTGGGAGCTTGGTATAAGGTCATCCTGTTTGGTTACCTTAAATTTGAATACAACTTCAGGTGGAATGTTTAAATTCAATTACATATTTTGTATAGCATGATCAAATGTATCTTAATCTTCTATACGGTGTAGTAATTTTATTTCAAGATAATTGAGGAAATCACTATTGCTTGCATCTTCTTGCCATAGAAGCGTGAACATATTATTCGCAAATCTATAATTTGTCGTAGTCCGATAGAAATATAAACCAATTATATGGAAATTGCGGGAACTGTAATCAATATAACCGCAGAAGGAAAACGGCATATCGGTGCTGTGGTTGGCATCCGTTATTCAAAAAAGAATACGTAGTATCTTTAGTTTGTACTTGGATTAAAGAGCTCAACATGTTAGCTGAGATTGCCAAGTTTCATCCTCAGGCAGCATACTGTGCATTTACTGCAGAAGCTTTACGCTTCGCACTATACCAGGAATAGTTAATTACTTAAAACCAGTGGAAAACACTATTACAAATAAGCTTATACCAGCAATATGTGAGAATAGACAAGGTAGTGACGCAGAACGGGACTTGCTATCATTACCTGTCAAACTTGGGGGATTGGGTATCTTCAACATTTCAAGAATTTCTGATATTGATTTCGCAACATCAAAGAAATTTAGTAACAATTTATCACATAAAATAATAATACAAAATGATAAAAACGAATCAAATAATGAAGTAGAGCATATTATATCAGAAGAAGAATGTTCTACTTCTAAATTAGCATATCATAACGATCTTCTTGAATCTCTGCGAATAGCCATGACACCAGTTCAATTGAAGGCAAACGATATCGAAAGATCAGATGGAGCCTCGATATGGCTATCTTCGTTACCACTTAAATCTGAGAACCTCAACCTCACAAAAAGAGAATTCTTTGATGCCATTGCTCTTCGTTATGGCTGGCAACTACAAAGACTCCCAGATGAATGTATCTGCCATGCAAATTTCAACGTAGATCACGCACTATCATGCAAAGTTGGTGGTTTTTTGTTGTTGAGGCACAATGAGCTGGTTTACGTGACAGCTGACCTTCTTTCTACTGTTTGCAAAGATGTGAGGAAAGAGCCAGCTCTGCAAACAACTCCATCAAGTACGGACGAGTTACGTGCTGACATTTGTGCCAGGGCTTCTGGCAGAGGTTGCAAAGAGCATTCATAGATGTTAGGATTTTCCCTCTTTTCGCTCCTAGCTATAGAAACCAGACCCTGAAATCATCAATGAAGTCAATGGAGTCCATCAAGAAAAGAAAATACAACGAAAGAATCCTTAACAAAGAACATGGGTCATTCACCCCTTTAATCTTTACAAGAAATGGTGGAATGAGTAGAGAAACACATCTATTCTACAGACGACTGAGTGACATGATCTCTGAAAAACATGGTCTACCTTTTGGTGAAATTTCTGCCTGGGTTAAGCGCAAAATCTGCTTCAGCTTACTCCGCACTACTATCATCTGCATCAGACGTTCACGCTCCCGGAAACATCAATTCCAGACGGCGATCTTAGTGATCTACAGATTGTGATACGTGCAGCATCCAGTATTGTATAACTATTTATAAATATTGCGCAAATTAATAATCTATTTCTCTAATGTACATATTACTTATTACAAATTATATCCAAGTTAAATTAGCTTCAATGACAATAGTTAACATTTTCATCAATAGTTATACTACAACCTCTATATTCCATATTTAAAATTATATTCTTCATGTTAAAAAAAAAAAAAAAAAAAAAATTATATGGACATTTCAACATTCAGATAGTTATTTAGTTATTGAAAATTTTATCTAGAATTATCCAGCATCACACTCTCATGATAATATCAAGGTATCGCCATTCAATTGATAAACATGAACTTGTTGATTTTGAACGTGTTCGTGATCTAGGAAACATACTAACTCCTGATCTGAAGTCATCGAAGCACTGTCCAATGAAATCTGCTAGAGCAAGTGTAGATTAGATCTAATATTTAACTGCTTTCTCTCTAAACTAACTGATATATATATATCTGATCCTTCAAGGTTTATATATACGTCCTCTTCTAGAATCAGCGTTTCTAATATGCAACGAACATTTACAAGAGGGAGTTTGCAAACTAGGAAGATTAAATTATCAGAGTTACTCTTATCGTCTATATGCGCATTCTCAAACTTGAGTTGTTAGAATTGAGACGAGTCAAAGCAGACTTGATAAGGCTATAAAATATCACATGCCTTAGTAGATCTAAAGTTAGATAGCAATTGTCTTTACATTATGACCATTCCAAATTCTAATGAAAAAACCATCCTATAACTATCAGTATTTACACGGATGAAAAAAATTTACACTTATCTATGTTGTATTGTATTTATTTTGCATTGGCTTCCTTGAAGTTTCGTAGGTAATATTTGTTTTCGTGGCGTCACTTCGAGATCAGTTCCGATCTTTTGTTTAGTCGGTTTCTATTGTTGTAAAATATATAATATATAAAAGAATAATATAACATAATAGAATATAAAATAATAATATAAAATAGTAAAATATAAAATACATAATATATAAAATAATAATATAACATAATAGAATATAAAATAGAATATAAAATAGGCTGCATTGTATCGTCTTGTTGCTGTAAGTTGTGGCAATTGATAGTACTGAGCATTCTATTTTGTAATTTCTTTCTTTCAATGTGCAGATAAATTTTGACAATTCTTTGCGGTTTGGGTGATTTTCATTACCAAAAGTAAATATATGTTGCGAAATCCGGTCTTTCAAGGTGCCTTCTGTGTGCCCGATGTATATGCGGCCTATGGTATTGGTGTCTGACGTAACTTTTGCATTGTAAACGAGGTTGGTCGTGAGGCACTTGTTGTCAAGCGGGCACAGTTCTTTGTTCCTGCAGTTGCACAGTTTGAGCCAAATTACGCTTCTTTTTCTGTCTCTGTTGTTTGTCCTTGATCTGCCTTCACTTTACTGGAAATCAGTGTCATGTCCACCGGCCTTCAGGGCAATCTCGTATGGTTGTCTTTGCCTGTTCAAATACGTCTTTGCTGCAGGGTAGGTTTGATATTCTCTTTGAGATTTGTGTTGGTAATTGTTTGATGATGTTTTGTAGGGGGTTTGATTTTGATGTTTCATAGTGGTTTGACGAGGTTAAGTAGATGTTATGTTTTTACAATAACAAACGAAAACCCCATACATTGTGTATTCCAGGATGTTGAGTACAATGTCAGAAGACTTTTTTATCCCGGTAATTTGTTGTTTGTAAAAATATCCTCAAAGTGTTAGCTAGAAGGTGTTAAAGTTACAACTTTGAAGGTATATAGCTCTTTCTGGAATACGGTATGTTATATACTATAAGAGAAGTAGCTAGCATGATCGGGATAAACATTTAAATAGTTAATGAAAAAATAAAACGCTTCCGAATTTCGTTTAACCTGTAGCAATTAAGAAGCAGACAATTGCGTGGGGCTAGCATTAGGTGAAGTTTTAATGTTTATATATTATTTGAACTGTTGTAAGCTCATGGCTATTCCTCTGTTGTATATATCTGGTAGATATTAATGCTGATGGCAATATGGTATGGTCTGTATTTCGTGATGCTAATCCACAACAGCAGTCTTCCTACAACTTAAGCTATATTGAATTCATATTTTCAATTTTGTAGACAAACAAGATTCCAATTCCTTGAGAGATTTAGAGGAATGATTTACCTGGACAATCAATCCATAGGCCAATTTTGACGCTTAGCGCATCAGATGTTACAATTCTCAATGGGGATGGGATTATTTCAGGAAGTCTTACTTTGTTAGAGTGTTATACACGTCATTGACACAATAGTACCCATTTAATAAGAGTGTTGCTTTAGCAGTTTTACAAGCTTTATCCCTAAAGGTAAGCAGGGGCGGATCCAGCTGAAAATCTGACTGGTGCTGAAAGGGGACAATAAAGGGGCGAAGCCCCTTCGTCTAGAGGGTGCGGGGACATGCTCCCTAGGAAAAAATTTGGTATTCGAAAGCTATTGAAGGGCTGTGACACCACTTTCGTAACTCCATCAGCAATATTCCAACGTAATTATAAAGCTTAGATGATCAAATCTTACACCATCAAATAAGTAAACACAATAAAAACACAGAAAAAATTAAAAATGTATTTTATTGAAAATAAAAACACCTTGTGCTTAATTAGATATGCATGCACTCAGACAGGCCATACAGTATACGTTATGAATAAAACGTTTCAAATGCGAAATAATTAACAACTACTTAAATTCAAATAAACTATTTAGACATAATCAGTAGCAATAATTCTAACAGAAAAAGTTATATGAATCTTCTGATGTTTAAAATTGTAATTATTACATCCAGTTGTAAAAGGTTTTGAATGCATGTACAAAAATGAATTATAGGGGCAATCCATCAACATCTTTTCGTTCTACAAAAAAGGAATGGAAAACAGATGTATTTTCCCTGTCACTAGACATCAGCAAGACAGCAAGCCTACCCTGGGCTGGGAACTTAATGAACAGAATGATACAATAACTTATTAGGCCTGTAGAAGTAGGCCTATTTATCAGGCCTTAAAGGCCTTTGTTGGAAACGAGAAGAGGATCCACAACCAAAATATGAACGCAAAATATGTAAATACAGATCTCAAACATACGGTATGCGGCTACAATAAAATATTGAAACCAGTGAATTTAAAGCCAAATTAAAAACTACTAACTTATCTAGTAACCTCATGTAATAATGCATGCAATAGCGCTTCCAATTTTTGATAGGGGAATGAGTTCTTCTTGCAATTCTGCGAATTTTATTTACATTTCTCAAGCTTCTTGTTTCCTTGTGCTGATTTTTTACATTGAAAGGTTGATAATAAGTCTTGAATCAGCTAGCATTTGTCGACTGGAACTGTCTTCTTTAAACTGCATTTTAAATTGTCAATATAGAGCAGATTCTGTAATAGCGCAGCAAGATAATGTAATTAATGTTAAGCTTTCATAGACGCCATGCTTGCAAAAGTGGAAGGCATAACAACTTGACTTGATAAGTTAACACGAAGTTGAGAACAACATAGTCGGACTTTGTATTGTACTTGATTACTTGACGTCATTCTAATTCTAGCACTAAAAAAAGCAATGGAGGTGCTCACTGGTGCTCACTGGTGCTCAATTTCCTGAGATTCAAAATTTAGAGAATATGATTGGTTGAAACGATTGGGCGAAGCGAGAATGGAATGTTTATTGTTCTGACTGGTGCTCAAAGACGACATACGATTGGCTTTTAGATTTCCAGGGGTGCTCAGCCTTTGTTGCTGATTGGAAGATTGCTTTGAATCATTGATCCAATGAAATCATTCACTGAGAGAGTTCGGGACTGCTATCAGCAGCAAAATATGCCAAACGCAAAAATAACTGAAATCCTTCCGTTTCTATGGCAATATCAAATTACGTCATTGCGGCAACATCACAGCTTTGAAAATCTGACTGGTGCTCAAGCACCTTTTGCCCCCCTTGGATCCGCGCCTGAAGGTAAGGTTCACCCTGAAATCGTCCTGAGAAACACGATTGGCAGAATTCCGAAATTTACATCTGTTTAACGGTCGCAAAATTCTTTGAAATGAATTGTAAATGTTTAATAAAAATTATTTACACCTGCGGGTATACATCATAAACTTTGATATTAATATTTGTTTTCAAACTGTTTTATTCATCAATTCTCTCTCTAGACTATATAGGCTACCATAATTTATGAGAAAATCTCTGCATTTTGTATTTTTCTCTTATTGCTTGATCTTCAACTGGTGCTACAAACCTACAGTACTCTCAATGCACTTTCAACAGTATAAGCAATTCTAATGGACAGTATAAGCAATTGTAATGGACAGTATAAGCAATTCTAATGGCCAGATTACTTGCTTATAATTATTAATATTTATTTGCTTTCAATCTTGACTGATAACATGCAGGAATAACGGTAAATATCTAAGCGAGAATAAAATATCTAAGAAAGAAAAGTTGAGTTGAGAATATTTATCTGAAAACAGGAAAGTTGTTCTTAAAATATGAACATCTGAGAAAGAATGTATTTCAGCTTACAAGAAAATCAATCTGAAATTCAGAATATTTTTCTTGAAAAAAGAATAAAAATGTTGATACATTGGTAAAAAACATTTTTCAAAGGAAGAAAATGGTTTCTTGAAATGAGAATAGTTAATATAAATACATAAAAGATTTTTTGATAAGATTTTTTGTAAGAAAATTTTCCTTACCAAATTGAGTAGATAATTTTTCTTAAATTCAGAAATATTTTCTTATTCAAGAAAACCTTTTCCTTAAATTGATATTTTGGGTTTTGTAATGCCTTTTTAAAACGTTCAATCCTGACCAAGAAATTTATACACTGCAGACTCTACCCACCTACCCACCCTTGGTGTTTCACCACTCACAATCACACTTGGTACTCACAGCTACCAAGGAATAATTCATGTTGTTGATCATGAGAATGCCCCCCTCCTCAGCGAGCAAAGCTGCATCCAGCTAGGACTATTACCCTAAGACTGGCCCCTCCAATCCACCTCAGCAGTTAATGCACAAATCTCCCTCTTAGATCTGACCCACTCCAACGCCACAAGGGTCCCCTCAACGCTGCCCAACACTTCGGATGATACTACAAATTCAGCAACCCTGATTTCCGAATTGAGAATTTCGTTCAAGATGATTGTCCCTTTAGAACAATGGATTTTCCCCGATGCATATATTCCTCCCCAAATTATGCTTTACCTATTCGTAGGTACAAGGCAAACTCAATCCCCTGTCAATGGCAAGAAAAACTAGAAAATCAACTTCAATCCATGATTAAAAAGACGTCATCAAGAAGGTGCCATTTGGAGAATCTCCGGAGTGGATACACTCCATGGTGGTTGTGCCAAAGAAGGACAGCAGTGAGTCCCTTCTTACTGTCGATTTGACATCATTGAAAAAATTTGTTAACGTGAACGTGTACCAAGAAAACCTATTGCCAAAATACCTAAGAGTATGAATTTTACCAAATTAGGCGCTCGGCATGGGTACTGCCAGGTTGAGCTAGCTGAAGACTCGTGCCCACTTACGACATTCATCACTCCATGAGGATATTATCGATTCGAAAGATATGTCACGGGATTTATAAGCGCAGGAGATGAACATAATATGAGAGGAGATGAAGCACTTGCTGACCTTCAAAACGTACAGAAAATTGTGGGATACATAATCATCTACGACAATAATCTTGAGGACCACATTCAAAGAGTCAAAGAAGTCATCAATCGCTGTAGCAAATAATCGCATCACTCTCAACAAAAAGAAATTTATTTTTTCACAGCCATCGGCCGATTGGTGTGGATACACCATCAGCAAAGAAGGCTACACAGTAAACCCTAAATTAGCCCTGTTAAGGTTCCCTGTGCCAAAAACTAGATCTGATGTGAGATCATTCTGTGGACTTGTCCAACACTTCGAGTCCTTTTCAGAGGATATTTCTCCCCTTTCCTTACCATTGAGAGCACTTTTATCCCCATCATCCGCCTTCATACGGGAAACATGTCACCAAGAAGCATTCTATCGTCTCCTTCTTTCCCTCTTCATTACCAGAGTTCTCACTCCATTTGAGCCTAGCGCCCGCATTTGCCTAGAAGCTTACGCTTCCCAGTCTCAAGTCTTGATTACGCCCTCTGGAATGAACAAGACGACCACATATGAAAGTTACTCCAATGCGGATCCAAATTTGTACATGATACTGAGTCCTACTACTGAGTGACAGAGATAGAATTCGCTGCTGTCATCTGGGCTGTTCGAAAATGCAAATTATTTTTACAAGGATCAAAATTTGATCTGATCGTGGACCACAAGCCCTTGGTTTCCATTATCAGCCACAAGATGCTGTGTGATTTGGAATTATCCCGCTTAATTCGCTTGAAGGGAAAGCTTTCTAACTCTCGTGTAAACGCTCTTTGGAGGAAAGGCATTGTAGACCCCGTTGTCGACTGCTTTTCAAGATACCTTGTCAACAAGCCTTGCATTCAATACATATAAGAAGATGAAGACATAGATCAGTTTAATCAAATTCACCACGTCAATAGCATTCACAATGTCATTTCATCAATTTTGGAGGACTCCTGCTATAATAAAAACACAAAGAAAATGAAAAGGATGTGATATAAGGCAAGCTACTACCTTTAGTGAAACCTGGCTTTGCCATCTTTCAAATGCCAATTGGACGTTGACCTTCATACTTATAGGGCGCTTCGATCTGACCTGATCTTCTTCAATGGTTGCTTGATTCTATATAAAGATCTAATTGTCATCCCAACATCGTTACGTCGCACAATACTACAAGAGCTCCATGAATCACATCTTGGTTTGACCCGACCCATGTCTCACGTCAGACAGTGCATCTACTAGCCCAACATCACAACGATATAAGGACAATGCTCAAAAGCTTCAAAGCATGTGCTGAATGCCTTCCTAGTCTTCAGTCAATTCCCTCTTAGCAGATATTCCATCAACAAGACCTGTAAAGGCTATTGCAGCTGACCTATTTTTTCGATATGGTAGCAAATATCTAGTCATAACTGACAAATTTTCTGGCTGGCAAATATGGGAAGCTGCGGCAAAGGTGCTGACACTGATGTTGTATTCAATGTATTTCTGGGATGGCTATCAACAATTTTCCGTCTTACAATCTACGGTTGGCCTCGATTCAGTAGCCTTAAGTTTTCAAAATTCGGTACTGAATGGGCTATCCATCACGATCCGTCATCTCCATACCATCATGTTGCAAATGGATATGTTTAGGCCGATGTCAAGACCATGAATGAAATTATTGCCAAAATCACCTCAAATGGAAATATGCGCAAATTCAAGTTTCCACAAATCAATCATTCAGTATCCAAACTATCATGGACTAAGTCCTGCACAACGTCTGCTTGGAAAACATTTGCGATTCAGAATTTCAATATACACGTCCATGTTTTCAAAAGACATTAAAGACTGGCTTGGCCTTGCTGATTGCTGCTGACAAAAAGCATTCACGTTACTGGCAAAGGCAAAAAGGTACTACGACCAACAGACTAAGTCATTAGACATTCTCACAACTGGAGATTTTGTTCGGATTCAGAATGCAAAAACACGAAGATGTGACAGAGTTGCTGAAATGTCTCAAGACCCCAGAGGAAGTAGCTATAGGGTAAATTCAGAAACAGGAAGGATCTATTGCAGCAACCGTCGATATCTTCGCCGTTACGGTGTCCCACAACATTCCTTCACTCAAGATCCGGCTCCAGATGTCAATCATGTTGCTCTGAACCTCCGTCGCAGTGGTCGTATATCTAAACCTCCAACAAGACTAACTAACATAGGGACATGTAGTATATCTAATAATAGCTATGTTTACCTTATACCGAAGAAGAGAGGACAGCGGTTTGGTTTACTTCATTCGAGGTAAAGGCCTGATTGAAAAATTTAGAAGAAAACCAGATCCTAAAACAATGATTTAGACAGAATTTGGAGTCGCAACCAAAGTTGTATTCATCGAGTGAAACCCGACTCTACTCAAGTAGCTATGCTTTTTACCGTTAAGTTTCTAAATTAGCTGTAAAAAATATAGATGTATTCTAATGAAAATGACAAACACAACATAACTAAAATGTTAGTTTGTGATATAACCGAGTACTTGTGATGAAAAAATGTTTCATGCAGACCTATCGAGTTTGACTGCATAAATTAATTAAATCATGTTTTCTGTTTGCATTCAGACTCTGTAACAATGTTGGAGACAGCATCTTTATCGGTAGACATGTTGCGCTCAAAATTTAACATAGAAACAGTTATTTAAATTATGGAAAATAAGTTTGCCAAGAAATTATTACATTACAATCCTCATCTGATATCCTCTAGCTACATATAATTACCGGTACATCATTTTTGTTCTATCTACCTTCTCATATCTACATACGAATGCCTCAACAAAAACATGTCGAATCATCACTGGAAATAAACCATATCTACCCGAATATCATGGAAATTATTTTTGTCATTGAAAAGTGATGATATAATTATGTTATTATTTGATCATTACATTTTCAGTAATATTGAACAGTTATCAGTAATTAATTTTGGTAACCGCAATATAATACTTTCTATATGGTTGCTTGCTACTTACTGCATACTTTCTTTGTAGAGGAACAGTAGTTTCCAATGCTTTTGGATGTTTGCTTTTATTTCTGCAATTATAAGTTCTATCTAAACCACACAATGAGACCTATTCAAAAAAACATTAATAATACATAATATTACACAATAAACCACAATAAAAACAATAATAATAGTAATCAGAATGTAACACATCATAGATAACCACAAAAGAAGGTGTGGTTTTATATCAACGAATTTCTGTAGTACCTAAAAGTAGCATGAAGTAGAGATTAGAATAGTGCAATTGTAAGTGTTAATATTTGATAGGTTGTTTTGTGAATGTAGATTGTATATGTGATGCGATATAGTACATGCTGGTTATTGTTATGTTATGAATGTTAGAGGATGTGGCACTGCTTTTATATTGTATTCAACTTTGTATTAATAACATAATAACGTAACGTATAAAGGAATTGTAAATGTAGCTTAAATGTAAGAGTTATACGTTGACGAGATAGTACCTTTGAGACACCTGCCATACGAGACAGGGAGAATAAAATTCTACTGCTAGAAGTAGCGCTTCGTTTATCTGTCTCTCTCACTGTCTCACACGACCCAAGGTCTTACAGCAATCATGCAATCACACAGTAAATTCTTAGCATGTTAGAAAATTGCTACCTTGCAAGGGCAGGTTGAAGATAATTCAACTTCTAGCTCTGCTTCTGAATATCAAAAAATCCGTTTTTAGATTCAAAAGTACACGCATATATAGACAAATTTTATAGCTGTGATATTAGTATTGTGTATCTTATTTAAGGATATAATAGCGTTATATAATAAGTTACTGTATCAAAGCGTTGTTTTCTCTGCCTGGCAGAGAAATACAATATAACTTGCTCCAATAGAAATCTCAATTAACAAAAGGTCAGAACCAATTTCCAAATGCCTCCATAAAAACAAATTCTATCTTTCAAATTTGAAAGCATCCAAAACGTGATGTTATAATAAATAAAAATAACCACTGCAATTAAATAAGTTAAACCAGATTTATGTGTGTATGTTTCTACTGTAATTGTATTTTGTCTGATGATCGTTTAACAACATGAAATTTAAAGGCCCTGCGACCACTTTAACAATTTGACCAGCGACCACTGCGAGCACAAGTTGAATTGGGACTTAGCGTAATTCAACCGTCTCGCTTTGAAACTATTGTTATGCGCAGGCCTAATTTGTAATAAAATTCCTGTCAACAATGATCATTGTGTTATAACAATAAGCATGCACGTGATCCTAAGTGCGTAGCGCCTGCCGGTCATTGTTGTTCCTTTAATATAAGTAACAGCAAAAGTGGTGTGTCTTTCTTGACTCTATTATTATTATTATTTACGGCTTTGCTATTTACAAGCATTGCGCACTGTTCACCTGTCAATATTTCCAAATTTTATTAAATTTAAAGCATATGATATACATTTATAAATAAATAATAAAGCTATTTATATAATAAAATAAAACAAAACACAATATATAGTAAAATTACAGCCAATAGTTTTATTTTAATTGAATTATTCACATCACTTCAAACCGCAACAATAACAATGACGCGCAAAAGGAATTTTAACTTTCATGAAAGGTGACACGAATTCAAACAGATACATTACTTTATTTGACTTGACAAATATTTATTGCTACATTTGTTCCGTTAAAGCGGTTTGCGTTAAAGCGCTGTGGTGAAACGAGCACAGGTAAGGCTATCTCACATTTCGTTTTGTTGGTGCTCTGTTAGCCTCCTTGGATAAGAGAGTATGCTACTTATAGTTCCTCTGCAAACGCCGTATATATGCAAGTGGGCAAACTTTGCAACATTCTTTGCCCTACCGACACTTTTTGAATTGATTTATCAATTTCAACAAAATCAAGCTTAGAAAATCGTTAGCTACTTTGTTAATTGGCCATAGTTGCAATGAAGAATTTCGTTACTACGACCGAGAGGTGAATAAAAACTAATTTTCTGCTCTCGGAGGAAAATTATCGATATAATTAGCTTCATGTGACATGCAACCAGCCAATCACAAACATGGCTAAAAACAATGAATATACTAACACGGGCTATGGTGAAAATGCAGACAAAGAGCAGTGTTTTTAATTAAAAAGGAATAATTTAATTTCAATTTAACCAGGTAAATTGTCAAGTCATCAATATCTATCACATCTGCATTCTGCACCTGCTTTCGAAAATCTAAACAAAAATTAACATTAGAAAATTTGTCATCAGATTTAAAGCATTGTTAACTGTGTAGAGATACAGATGTGTGCACTATTGCATTATAATGACACATCTCAATTCAAGACGATATTGTTAAGGCTTATGAATAATTGTAGATATCAATCAGTTAGAAAAAACAGTACAATATTCTTTATGGTTTGCTACTTTGACAGACATTATTTCAATTACCAATATGTCAATTAATATGAGAAACCTAACAGGACTTGAACAGTTTATGCAAGAAAACTGTGATCGTTTTCGTCTTCGGTACGGCAATGACGATATCATACCTGGCTGCCTACTTCTCATCTTATCATTCCCAACAGTTATATTAAATCTATTTGTAATTATTGCTATTGTAACAACAAAATCATTACAAACAACTTCGAATGTTATGGTGGCATTTTTAGCTTTATCAGATTTTATCACTGGTACAGTTACAATGCCTTTTCACGGTTATTATTTCATTTCAAATCAGTCACCATCTTGCATTGCATTAACCTTTTGGCAAATACTTATTAGCTGGATGTATACATGGACTGTGGAAGGTATTTTTCTTATATCAACCGATCAATATTTAGCAATATTTCATCCATTTTTATATGTAAAGTTGTCGACACCAAAACTTGTAACAATTTGTCTATCATCGATGATAATTCTTTCGTTTTTATTGAGTCTGTTATATGTTTTTGTTCAGAAGAAATTTATTCGAAATGCTTTTATCGTTCTAATCATGGCACTTCTGACATGTTGGTGTATCTATGTTCATGTTAAATCATACTGCCTTACAAGAAAAATAAACATTCGTGAAACAAACCAAAGAAATGAAGCAGTAATGCGATCAAAACAAAAAAGGCTGAAAAATACGCTATTCTTAATCCTTTGTGCAGTTTTATTTACCTATTTACCAATTGGTTTACTCACGCTAGTTGACATTTTGCAGAATAATTACATATCTCCGAATGAAAAAAATAACATTATAGCATACTATTTGATTATCATTTATAGTAATTCATGTTTAAATCCATTAATTTATTGCTGGAGGTTAAAAGTGATTCGAAGAAGGATATTTCAAATGATCGGCAAATTGAAATGGCAAAGGAGATATTCTAACCGTGTTAGATGTCGCTTTATTACAGTTAACGACGTTAAGTCTCGCTAGAAAAGGATTTCTGTTTGGTATATTCAAGAATCTGATCAATGTTTAAATACTAACTTTCTCTTGCTTAAATCCAGGTTTGAAGCCTTATCAACTTGCAAGTATAGAAATCCCGATTGCAAGCCCAAAATACTATAAAGTTGGACGACATGAGCCAGGTTTTCCCGCACAAGATAAGAATAATAGACCATAAATCAAGTAAAATTTATGTCAGCTTTAATCTTTTCGTGTGATATGTATATATAGGGATTAATTTTTCACTATAAAGTCTCAGTTATCTTGCCTTATCTTTACTTCCTGTTCAATCCATGCCTTGGCAACATTTCACGAATCTATTACAGTACTATTCAATTTTGGAGGAATTGGAGGTGAGGCTTTCATCAAGAACGGACGTGTTTCGGCGCGCGGTTTCTGTTTGAAGTTTTATTGGCCTTTACGCGCACTTTTATTAGTTGCTGCGGTAGCCAGAAAATTACCATCATTCCACCTCCCCAATTAAAACTTAAGCCAAGGTTTTGTCGACGAGGTTTCCGTTCTCAGAAAGCACTTGCAGCAAGAAGAAAGCGTAACTCCGAACATCGTAATAGAAACAGAAATCGTCACAAACCGAAGGCTTCAAGTTTTATTGGATCAGAACTGCGATCTCGCAATCGAGTTCCAAATGGAGATAGCACATTATCTCCTTCAGCGAAAAGACCCTCTACGCCTAATCGTATTGCTACGTTCAACTCCAGAACCCTGAAGTGTCCGTGGCGACAGAAAGAGTTAGCTACACTCACACGTAAGTCAAATTTTTTGTTTGTTGCTGTTCAGGAACATCGTATTATCCACGATGAACCTATTCGTTATGTTGATTTAGATAATAAATGTACATTTATTACATCGTCTGCTGAATGTTATGGTGTTGGTGGTGTAGGATTTATGTGTAATCCGTGTGTTGATGTTCGTTATGTTCGTGTAAAGTCTCATTCATCCCGTATTTTAGAATTGTCCGTTAAATTATTTGATCGTATCGTACATGTTTTCTCTGTTTACTCTCCCACTGCTGTCAGACAGATCGAGGCCTCCCTTTTCTATGCTCAGTTATCTTCAATCTTAGTTAAAATACCATCCCGTGATGCTATTATGTTGCGTGGTGATTTTAATGCGTGTTACCCCTTGTCATTAAACCCTGTAGGACGTAATTTAAATGATAATTCCCCTTATTTAATTGATCTTATTAATATCTATGACCTTACTCCGTTAAATTCTTTGTATCGTAAACCTCTGTCAAGACGTGCTACTTTCTTTGGTCCGAAAGGCCGGAAAGAACGTCTTGATTATATTCTCACTAATTTTCCACGTTTATTTTACGATTGTGATACTATAGCACCATTTGCTATTCCATCTGATCATCGCCTTGTTTTCTCTTGCATGAAACAACGCATCCGGTACTGCAAAGGAAAGGCGGGGTCATCCCTTTGTTGGGAAAGTCTGTCAGAGTTTTCACAAGCGTTTAACGACTGTCTTGAGAATTCTCTTTTTGGACAACCCACTAGAGGTGATTTCTCCATTCTTTCCTCAGCCATCATCAAAGCAGCCGAGACCGCTTTGCCGCGGAAGAAAAGACAATGGTCACGCGTCTCTTGGGACAGTGACGCAATATCACACAGGTAAGATATGAATTGAAACTTTCTAAAAAACAATAACGTGATAGTTCTCCTACTATACACAATATCAGTCTTTTACAATCTATTGTTGATCAAAAAACAATAGATCTCGCTGCCGCTCATAACGCCTTAATCGAGCGTGAATTAAACGCTATAATTTTAGCGGTAAAAACGGCTAGTAATAGTAATAAGCATTGTATAGCATGGAAAGAGATAAGGCGTCTTAAGAACCCATCCCACAAGCCCTTATCAGTTGAAGCGTATGATTCTGTCGAGGCAAACAGTATGATTCGTAATTATTTTTATGATTTATATAATCCCCCATCCTGTCTACTATCGTTAAATAAATTAGCTCCACCGTCTAACTTCTCCCCTCCTGATATGTCCAATTATAATACTTCTCCTGTTACTAATGACGAATTATGCTCTATTCTATTTTCTATGAAACCCCTTGCGTCTCCTGGACCAGATGGAGTCCCCACCCTGGCACTTCGAGAACCTCTTGTACAAAATGAGCTACTTACCATCATAAATTCCGTTTTGTCAGGGGAGCAACAAGTACCGGGTCAATGGCGAAGATCTGCTGTCATCACCGTCAACATGAACACGTCTAGAGACCTAGACCAACAGACGGGTATCACTTTAAGTTGTACTGCAGGGAAAGCTAATAATAACATTCTACATAAAAGGCTGGCGTCAGTAATTGACCCATATTTAAGATACAATCAAAATGGTGGCAGGATTAGCCGGTCAACCTTAGGCCAAATTCTATCAGCTAGGATATTGTTAGAAGGCTGTAGGACTCATCAAAAAGACATTGTTGCAATTTTTATTGACTTCAAAAAGGCCTTTGACTCTGTGTTAAGATGCAGAATCCCAGAAATATTAGATTTCTATAATGTACCTATTGTTCTTATCGATGCTATTATGTCCTTTTATTCTTCTACTTCGGCTTTTGTTAGAACTCACTATGGTGATACTGATGATTTCCCGACAGCTTGTGGCGTACTACAGGATGACACATTGTCCCCTTTTTTATTTACACTATTTATTGATTATGTTTTTCGTATTTCATGTCCTGACTCTTCCGGTTTTACCCTTGATCGTCTTAGGTCTTCACGTCATCCAGAGCGCAGCGTATCGGACCTCTCATTCGTTGACGATATTGCTATCTTAACAAATAGCATATCTGATGCACAACAGCTTCTTGATGAAGTTGAACGGGTTGGTAAAACGGTAGGCCTGACAATTAACACGACGAGGACGAAATTTATTGCATTAGGCATAAAACAGGCACACCTTGCTACATCTAATGGTATATAGAACTTGTAAATTCGTTCAAGTACCTAGGTTCTGTACTTCCATCTTCTTCGGATGATTTAACACAACGTAGAGGCCAGGCTTGGGCAGCCATTAGAGGTCTGAATAAATTCTGGGCGTCCGATGTCAACACTGACGTTAAGTTAAGACTGTTCAGACACACGATAGAACCTGTTCTATTATATGCATCTGAAACGTGGGTTCTATCAACCTCACTATTGACCCGACTTGACTCAGCTTATGACGCCATGCTTCGGCATGCTTTAGGAGTACATTGGCCCAATTTACTGTCCTACTGCTAAACTTAGAAAACTTTCCCCTTCTGCCTCTGCTATTGCTCACCAACGTCAGATGTCTTTTTTAGGTCACATCGAAAGATCAAAGACGTATTCCCCTCAACCGCTGCATGACATCCTTCATTGGCAACCGAAGGAGATGCTTCGACGGGGCTATGGTAGAGTAGTATCTTTTCATAATGTTTTGTATCGTGAATTGTGTTATTTAAAAGTTTCTTTGTCAGCTATGTCTGACCGTGTTTTGTGGCGTTCTTTGTGTAGCAAATATGTAAGGCGTAAGAGGGACGGCACATTCCTATAATGTGACTGTCTATACTACTACTATTCAATTTTATTATGGTTTACTAGTTCAGAGTTTTTCAAATAACTGGACTTCATACTTTATTGATTTGAGCATGATGATCGAGATATACTATCATTGATAAAATCTAGTCTGTGCATAACTTTGGTGATTCTTTCTTTATTTATTTCCAAAATCCGCGCAATGTCGGCTTTAATATTGTTATTGCATTTGTATAGTATCGAAACTGATTCAATCAATCTGATTGGTTTAGAGTTTGACGCTAAATCATCATAGAAAAATTAGGTTCGAAGACACAATCGATCTTACAATTCGAAATTGATGTTTTGTGTGAGAATTTCAAAATTGATCGGGAGTTTTCCCTTCAGGAGAAAACTCGAAGGTAAAAATCACTCGCCGATGTGGCTCGTAATATTCTGATGCCTTCTCGTTTTCTCATTTCGTGCCTGCCTCTCAAGCGCCAAGTATCATTGTATTATAACGAAAACATTTCAATAAATTTGATTGGGTTATAATTAGAAGCCAAATGACAAAATCAACAAAGCAAAACCAGGTTTAAAAACAAACTTTTCACAATGGCTACAAAGAATACATTTAGTTTTGGTCTTGGAGCTCTTGTTGAGACAGTACAACAAAACGGCAATAATAGAAATGATGATCGTTTCATAAATGCAGATGAAGATGTTGACAATTTGCTTTTGTCTAATGAGTTAAAAAAATACAAAGCTTGCTACATAATTCAATATGAAAATTTACAAAGGTAAACATAACCGCTAAAAATACATGAATTGTTATGTAAACTGTTACTTACAAATACAGCAAAGCTCATGCCGTTAATGTTATTAAAATTTTGATTTGTAGAATGGGCTGCTATCAGGAATATTTCAAAGCCAATTGAAGATATGACCATCCAAGAGATAAATGGTGTCCTTCTTCGTTTTTAAGCCAAAGTACATAATACGAAAGGCGAAGATTATTGCAAATCAACAAAGTTAGGTTTGAGGAATAGCATTGAAAGTTTTTTAAATACTCCTCCAAAAAATAAAGGCGCTAAGCTCTCTTCAGATAGTCACTTTGCTAGCTCTAACAGAGTACTGAGTGCCAGAGTTCAATCGTTAAAAGAAAAAGGCAAGGAAAATGTTAAACACAAGACATCAATTAGTAACGAAGATTTCGCAAAGCTTAAAACGTCAGAGGCATTTTCCTTCCAAAATCCAAAGGCATTGCTTTAAAATGTATGGTTTCATACAATGTCGTACTGGTGTAGGTGGGGAAGAGAAGGCCAACATGACCTAACAAAAAGCAGCTTTGAATTTGCACAGGATCAATGGCAAATTGGTGACAATATCTCACAGAGAAGTTACAAAAAACCATACATTGGTCGGTAGGTGGTATCAATGACAAAGAATCATACGAGAATATTGGGAGAATGAACGACGAAGCAGACAAACAAAGTGGATATAAAGCACTAAAGTTATATCTATCAAAACTCAATCCCAACTGTGATAATCTATTCCAATATCCAAAAGTAAATTGGGCGCCAGGGTGTTGATAAATATATTTTGTTCGGAAGATGGTCTGATTAAAAGATTAAACAGCTACTGTGCAAAGAAAAAGAAAGGATGCATTTTTCTTTTATTCCAGAGTACTCCGCTGATAGCAGGGCCACGAAAAATTCGCCTACAGGCTCATTCTGTTGTCCTCACCCATGGAAATATTTAGTAAAAGGCGAAAGATTTATTCGTGTATGAGCGAAGACAAGAGCTGTAGAAACCAAATTATGTTTCGCATTATGATCCATGGAGACAATATGGATTAGAGTTAGTGATTCCACATTCACAACGCATGCAAAATTCGTAAAAATACAATATTTCTGTTTAAAAAATTCTTTTGACACATGAAATCCCACTTTTATGTTTGATGGAAATGTATGAAATCAAACTACATAACTAAATTTAGCCAATGATCAGTCAATAATCGCTGGAAACAGTTGTTATTCCCCATTATTTATGTGAATCAGAACTTCTAGAAAACTTTCATCGTCACTACCATCATCAATTATCATCTGGGAAGAAATATAATGTGTCTTTCAAGGATTTTCGACATTACTGAGTAACTATATAATTGGTTACATGCAAGTAAGGTTGGAATATTTTATGCCACTGATTCACAAATTTTGTATCATTATCTATATTGTCAACTTTGCGAAGATGTTGATAAATCTATTTTGTTCGGAATATAGTATGATTAAAAGTTCCAACATCTACTGTGCAAAGAAAAAAAGGATTTATTTATTTATTCCAGAGTACTCCGCTGATAGCAGGGCCACGAAAAATTTGCCTAAAGGCTCATTCTGTTTTCCTCACCAACGGAAATCTCTAGTAAAAGGCGAAACATTTATTCGTGTATGAGCGAATACCAGAGCTGTAGAAACCAAATTATGTTTTGCAATTTGATCAACGGAGAACATAATGATTAGAATTGGTGATTCCACATTCACAACGCATGCGTAATTCATCTAAAATGCAATCTTTTTTTAAAAAAAATTCTTTAAACACATGTAAGCCCACTTTTATGTTTGATGAAAATATATGAAATCAAACTATAAAACTATCTTTTAGCCATTGATCAGTAAAGAATGGCTAGAAACAGTTGTTATTTCCCATTATTTATGTGAATCAGAACTTCTAACAATAACAATTTATTATTATTATTATTATTATTATTAAAAGATTAAACAGCTACTGTGCAAAGAAAAAGAGAGGAATTATTTTTTTTATTCCAGAGTACCCCGCTGATGGCAGGGCCAAATAAAATTTGCCTACAGGCTCATTCTGTTGTCCTCACCCACGGAAATCTTTAGTAAAAGGCGAAAGATTTATTCGTAAATGAGCGAAGACCAGGGCTAAAGAAACAAGATTATGTTTTGTATTATGATCCTTGGAGAACATATTGATTAGAATTGTTGATTCAATATTCACAACGCATGCGTAATTCATCTAAAATACAATCTTTCTTTCTTAATAAATTCAATCAACACATGTAAGCCCATTTTTATGTCTGATGAAAATATAGGAAATCAAACAAGAAAACTATCTTTAACAAGAAAATGATCAGTAAATAATCGCTGGAAACAGTTGTTATTTCCCATTATTTCTGTGAATCAGAACTTCTAGAGTATCTTCATCATAACTACCATCAGGGGCGGATGCAGGAAAAATCCTATGGGGTGCAAGAATTTATTGTTTAGGGGCGAAGCCCCACCCATCTAGGGGGGTCCGGGGGCATGCCCCCCCGGAAATTTTTTGAAAATTTAAAGCTCTTAGACCGCCTATAAACGCAGTTTCTTGGTCTCAAAATCAATTTTCAAATGACAATATATTCAGATTTGATACCCACCAATAAGCAATTGAATTGACTCAAAATATATAATACTAATAATAATATAATGTTATATAATGACTATATAGGCATTTATCTAAGCGCTTCACAATAATTAAATGTAATATTTACAGCAGTGAAATAATTATAATAATAGTACTAACAGATCATATTAACATAGGTGTGAAACCTTGAAAAAATATACTAACGATTAAGTTGCTAATTACCATAAACTATACAAAAATAGTTGTGTTAGTTTGATTTCAAATTCATTCAATGTGCAGGTCTCCCAATATTCCAGTCCAGTTTTTCCATAAGATGGGGGCAGGAACAGGAAAATATTTACCTCCATAGACCACAGGACTCAAGGTTGCTTGGCACTATGGTTAATAGATTGTCAGAAGATAATATCATAGACAGCCTTGGTTATACAGTATGAAAAGCATATTAGGTATAATCCATGCATGTAATTTACTCAATCATAAAAGTTTACATAATATAATCTGATATTATAGATTTATGCATAAAATCATTGTTTTAGATTGTTGTAATTAGAAACTGAGTAGGCTTTGATGAATTCTTTTACACAGTTTTAACATCTGAAAATAGCTACTGAGCCACCATGTAACACAAAAAATATGATGCCAAGATCGGTTTCCTCAGAATTTTAACTAGAGAATTGTCACCTGTAAAGAACCAAAGATGCTGAACTGTGAAGGCAGTTGCCGTTTGCTTCGGATCTGTTAGACAAACCAACAAGAAATTAATGAAACTATTGTAGGATTGAATAAAACACAAGCACAGTATTATACCCTGAAATAATAATTAGATCAGAAGTTCTAAATTCCAACTTACACAACGATATCTATAAAATTATAAACACAAGGAAAGTGTAAACAAGCCAACAGTCGAAGAAAAGGTCGAGGGAATACAAAACATGAAGTAAATCATAAATGAAATTTAAAAGTAGATATTTGTAGAATTTCACACCTTAAATCAAAACGTGGCGTTCTGGCTTACATAGCAAAATATATAAACACAAGGAAAGTTTTAACAAACCAACAGTCGAACAAAAGGTCGAGGGAATACAAAATATGAAGTAAATTATCCATGAAATATCATTTCATAATTCATACCTTGAAGCAAAATGTGGCGTATCCTTGCTTTCACAGCTTTCCAACGACTTTGGTAGGCTATATATATGTCTGCGTTTCTATTCCTATATCATCTATCAAGTCGTAATGTTCATCAGAAAAAAGAAAACGCATTTCACACATAATTTCATCATAAACAACTTTCAGGTCCTGTTCATTCTCATCAGAAAGTGCTAAAATAGCTTGTTGTAACTGACAAGAAAATCCGATTAATCTGGATTTCAGTTTCTTTCCTGGTTCAGATTATTTTGACATGTCCCGGATGAAGCTAATTTGCATATGAGGGGGTGCATTTGATGTTGCAAAACCGCTCCAATCAGAATACAGAAATAAGCAAAATTTAATCACGTGTATAGTTTGAAGCGAACTCATTTGCATATGAGGGGGTGCAAGTGATCTTATCCGCGCCAATCACGAGGCAGAAAAGTCCTGTTTCTTTTGTATCCAGCTTGCTCATTTGCATATGATGGGGTGCATTTGAAGTTACCAAGCCACGCCAATCAGTAGACAGAGTTTCAAGGCTTCTTTTGTATTAAGACGAACTCATTTGCATATGATGGGGTGCATTTGATCAAAACCGCTCCAATCAAAAGGTTTGATAAAAATGATTCGTCAGACATTCACATCTTTGGATGAAACAAGATTAGAATCTTTCAGAAAAGGATTACCAAAAACAAAACAGATCTCCTATCTCGAATTTTCGCTTAACATGAAAACTTTAGTTTTCTTTCGGTTTCTACTAAAATAGTATTTACGTCATTTCGAAAATTATGAAGGGGTGCAAGCGCTCCTTTTGCACCCCCCTAGATCCGCCCCTGACTACCATCATCAATTATAATCCGGTAAAAAATATAATTAATTTTTATGGCTTTCTAGACATTACTGAGTAACTATATAATTGGTTACATGCAAGTACGGTTGGAATATCTTATGCCACTGATTCACAAATTTTGTATCATTATCTATATTGTCATCTTTGCGAAGATGTTGATAGATCTATTTTGTTCGAAAGATAGTCTGATTAAAAGTTCCAACATCTACTGTGCAAAGAAAAATAAGGAATTTATTCGTTTTTTACTCAAGAGTACCCCGCTGACAGAAGTGCCACAAAAATTCGCCTATATGCTCAGTCTATTGTTCCCACCCACGGAAATCTTTAGTGAAAGGCGAAAGATTTATTCGTGTATGAGCGAAGACCAGAGCTAAAGAAACCAAATTATGTTTTGCATTTTGATCCACCGAGAACATATTGATTAGAATTGTTGATTCCACATTCAAAACGCATGCGTAATACATTTAAAATGCAATCTTTCTTTTTAAAAAATTCTTTCAACACATGTAAGCCCACTTTTATGTTTGATGAAAATATAGGAAATCAAACAACAAAACTATATTTTGCAAATGATCAGTAAAGAATGGCTAGAAACAGTTGTTATTTCCCATTATTTATGTGAATTGCAACTTCTAGATTATTTCCATCATCAATTATCATCTGGTAAAAAATCTGTTGTGTCTTTCAAGGCTTTTTGACATTACTGAGTACTATATAATTGGTTAAATGCAAGTACGGTTGGAATATCTTATGCCACTGATTCACAAATTTTGTATCATTATCTATTTTGTCACCTTTGCGAAGATGTTGATAAATCTATTTTGTTCGGAAGATAGTCTGATTAAAAGATTCAACAGCTACTGTGCAAAGAAAAGGGATTTATTTTTTTATTCCAGAGTACCCCGCTGATAGCAGGGCCACGAAAAATTTGCCTATAGGGTCATTCTGTTTGTCCTCACCCACGGAAATCTTTAGTAAAAGGCGAAAGATTTATTCGTGTATGAGCGAAGACCAGAGCTAAAGAAACAATATTTTGTTTTGCATTAGGATCCACGGAGAACAGATTGATTGGAATTGGTGATTCCACATTCACAACGCATGCGTAATTCATCTAAAACACAATATTTCTATTTATAGAATCGTTTCAGCACATAATTGCTCGTTTTTACATTGATTAAATCAAACTACAAAACTATCTTTTAGCCAATGATCAGTCAATAATCATTGGAAACAGTTGTTATTTCCTATTATCTATGTGAATCAGAAGTTCTAGAGTATTTTCATCATCACTACCATCATCAATTATCATCCGGTAAAAAAAATATTGAATCTTTAGGCTTTCTTGATATTACAGAGTAACTATGTAATTGGTTACATGCAAGTACGGTTGGAATATCTTATGCCACTTATTCACAAATTTTGTATCATTATCTATATTGTCACCTTTGCGAAGATGTTGATAAATCTATTTTGTTCGGATGATAGTCTGATTAAAAGATTCAACAGCTACTGTGCAAAGAAAAAGAAGGGATTTATTTTTTTATTCCAGAGTACCCCGCTGATAGCAGGGCCACGAAAAATTTGCCTACATGCTCATTCTGTTTGTCCTCACCCACGGAAATCTTTAGTAAAAGGCGAAAGATTTATTCGTGTATGAGCGAAGACCAGAGCTAAAGAAACAATATTTTGTTTTGCATTATGATCCACGGAGAACAGATTGATTGGAATTGGTGATTCCACATTCACAACGCATGCGTAATTCATCTAAAATACAATATTTCTATTTATAGAATCGTTTCAGCACATAATTGCTCGTTTTTACATTGATTAAATCAAACTACAAACCTATCTTTTAGCCAATGATCAGTCAATAATCGCTGGAAACAGTTGTTATTTCCCATTATTTATGTGAATCAGAACTTCTAGAGTTTATTCATCATAACTACCATCATCAATTATAATCAGGTAAGAAATATAGTTAATTTTTATGGCTTTCTAGACATTACTAAGTAACTATATAATTGGTTACATGCAAGTACGGTTGGAATATCTTATGCCACTGATTCACAAATTTTGTATCATTATCTATATTTTCACCTTTGCGAATATAGTGATAAATCTATTTTGTTCGGAAGATAGTTTGATTAAAAGATTAAACAGCTACTGTGCAAAGAAAAAGAGAGGAATTATTTTTTTTATTCCAGAGTACACCGCTGATAGCAGGGCCAGGAAAAATTTGCCTACATGCTCATTCTGTTTGTCCTCACCCACGGAAATCTTTAGTAAAAGGCGAAAGATTTATTCGTGTATGAGCGAAGACCAGAGCTAAAGAAACCAAATTATGTTTTGCATTTTGATCCACCGAGAACATATTGATTAGAATTGGTGATTCCACATTCACAACGCATGCGTAATAAATCTAAAATGCAATCTTTGTTTTTAAAAAATTCTTTCAACACATGTAATCCCACTTTTATGTTTGATGAAAATATAGGAAATCAAACAACAAAACTATATTTTGCCAATGATCAGTAAAGAATGGCTAGAAACAGTTGTTATTTCCCATTATTTATGTGAATCAGAAGTTCTAGAGTATTTTCATCATCACTACCATCATCAATTATCATCCGGTAAAAAATATATTGAATCTTTAGGCTTTCTTGATATTACAGAGTAGCTATATAATTGGTTACATGCAAGTACGGTTGGAATATCTTATGCCACTTATTCACAAATTTTGTATCACTATCTATATTGTCACCTTTGCGAAGATGTTGATGAATCTATCTTGTTCAGAAGATAGTCTGATTAGAAGATTCAACAGCTACTGTGCAAAGAAAAAGAAGGGATTTATTTTTCTATTCCACAGTACCCCGCTGATAGCAGGGCCACGAAAAATTTGCCTACAAGCTCATTCTGTTTGCCCTCACCCACGGAAATCTTTAGTAAAAGGCGAAAGATTTATTCGTGTATGAGCAAAGACCAGAGCTAAAGAAACAAGATTTTGCTTTGCATTATGATCCACGGAGAACAGATTGATTGGAATTGGTGATTCCACATTCACAACGCATGCGTAATTCATCTAAAATACAAAATTTCTTTTTATAGAATCGTTTCAGCACATGATTGCTCGTTCTTACATTGATGGAAAAATATGAAATCAAACTATAAAACTATCTTTTAGCCATTGATCAGTCAATAATCATTGGAAAGAATTGTTATTTCCCGTTATTTATGTGAATCAGTAGTTTTAGAGTATTTTCATCATCACTACCATCATCAATTACGGTTTGAATATCTTATGCCATTGATTTTCAAATTTTGTATCATTATCTATATTGTCACCTTTGCGAAGATGTTGATAAATCTATTTTGTTCGGAAGATAGTCTGATTAAAAGATTCAACAGCTACTGTGCAAAGAAAAAGAAAGGATTTATTTTTTTATTCCAGAGTACCCTGCTGATAGCAGGGCCACGAAAAATTTGCCTAAAGGCTCATTCTGTTGTCCTCACCCACGGAAATCTCTAGTAAAAGGCGAAAGATTTATTCGTGTATGAGCGAAGACCAGAGCTAAAGAAACCAAATTATGTTTTGCATTTTGATCCATCGAGAACATATTGATTAGAATTGGTGATTCCACATCCACAACGCATGCGTAATACATCTAAAATGCAATCTTTGTTTTTAAAAAATTCTTTCAACACATGTAAGCCCACTTCTTCTTTCAAGGCTTTTTGACATTACTGAGTACTATATAATTGGTTACATGCAAGTACGGTTGGAATATCTTATGCCACTGATTCACAAATTTTGAATCACTATCTATATTGTCACCTTTGCGAAGATGTTGATGAATCTATTTTGTTCAGAAGATAGTCTGATTAGAAGATTCAACAGCTACTGTGCAAAGAAAAAGAAGGGGTTTATTTTTTTATTCCAGAGTACCCCGCTGATAGCAGGGCCACGAAAAATTTGCCTACAGGCTCATTCTGTTTGTCTTCACCCACGGAAATCTTTAGTAAAAGGCGAAAGATTTATTCGTGTATGAGCGAAGACCAGAGCTAAAGAAACAATATTTTGTTTTGCATTATGATCCACGGAGAACAGATTGATTGGAATTGGTGATTCCACATTCACAACGCATGCGTAATTCATCTAAAATACAATATTTCTATTTATAGAATCGTTTCAGCACATAATTGCTCGTTTTTACATTGATTAAATCAAACTACAAAACTATCTTTTAGCCAATGATCAGTCAATAATCATTGGAAACAGTTGTTATTTCCCATTATTTATGTGAATCAGAAGTTCTAGAGTATTTTCATCATCACTACCATCATCAATTATCATCCGGTAAAAAATATATTGAATCTTTAGGCTTTCTTGATATTACAGAGTAGCTATATAATTGGTTACATGCAAGTACGGTTGGAATATCTTATGCCACTTATTCACAAATTTTGTATCACTATCTATATTGTCACCTTTGCGAAGATGTTGATGAATCTATTTTGTTCAGAAGATAGTCTGATTAGAAGATTCAACAGCTACTGTGCAAAGAAAAAGAAGGGATTTATTTTTTTACTAGCAATGAGTGTAGTCCATTATGGACCTTCTATGATAAAACTTTCAGATCACTTATAATTAAACAATTGACTAAGCTGACTATCGCTGTATAATACGGAGTATGAACTCTGGAGGAGAACACGAGACACAATACGTATTGAAACGATGTAGCATTAATCAATACATCTTAATCATTCCTTTAATAAAAATTTAATTTATTTCACATCAATTGAGTCGATTGAAATGTATAATTTAACGTAGCTATCTCTACATAGAAAAACTTTATTTTATGTGCTGAAAGGAAACCAGAACACATTAATTATTATGAATTACAAATATTCAGTCAAATTTCGAAATATGAAACTATCCATAAAAAATCATTTCAAATCCGATCCGATCCGAAGACCTAAAATATTAACCCGAATCTGACCCGATACGATCAAATCGCGTTCGGTTCGGATTGATAAATCTTCATTGCAATACAAACAACACTAATGTGGTGTTCACAAAATAACGCCGTCAAGGTGAGGCCGGTCAAACTCGTGGCATCGCATGTAATATATTCAATATTAAATTAATTTAGCTTCGACAAGACACATGGTCCACTAATTTCTGTTATTAACATGATCAAACGATATCTTTTGTTAATTAACAATGATTTACTGCTTCATATTAAAAAAAATAAGAAAAATTGTTGATAAAAATTTTCCGAATGGCGGATTTGAACTGACGACCCTCATATTGTGATGCCAGAGCATTAACCAATGAGCCACTGCCTTACTTATTATTATATACGCTTTGACTGACGTCATCAACAAACCTACTGCTTCGACAACGTATTATTGAACAAGGCCGACACACGCGCGTGTAATTGAAAATCAAATTATATATATAATCTGAAAATATTATGATATGATAGTATATGAGCCTATATATTTTTAATCTTTGCAATCTCAGCAAGTAGGACTGTGATTTTCATGGCAGTCTATCAAAATACTAAGAGTTCGTTGAAAATAAAATTTTAAAAGTAAACAAAAGATATGAAAAGTTGACCTCATAGTGCTTCTTGTTATCAAATTTTCCAGAATAATAGCATCAACATTCTTTTAAAATGAAATAAAATTCTATAATAAATCGCTATACTAATTCGATATTGATATTATGTTACATCTTGTTGTCAATATTTCTACGCGCTATTTATAATACATTACAGATGTCGAATGAAAGAAAAGATGATTATGAATAAATTAATTATTTTGATAGAAAAACGAAAACAACTCATTTTGCCAGATTCGTGATATGCATTTATTCAGAATTTATTGAAACTGACGCGATGGTTTATAGAGTGGAAATGTTTAGTGCAGCTTCAAAGATATAAAATACCACAGCCGATGGTAATATTTAAATGCTCATGTTATGATGTCTGACGAAAAGGATAATTTACTATGTAGAAAATGAATCTACTTTACCATGCATTTGATCACGATATGAAATGATCATTTTTGTCAGAATTATTTCGAATAAAAGACAATCTTTATTTTATTCTTATCGGGCGTACATTCTCCTTCGATAAAATATGGTTGTTAACTTATTATTGATTGGTGTATTAACTCAGAGAACCCGCTATTATGTATTTAAATGTTGTTCGGAGATTATGCCGCTCGTATAGTTTTTATTTGGATCTCATTTGGAAAATGGTAAGTTGTATTTTAATAAATATTGTTTGCTATGATCGATTATTTCATGCAACCTTTTCGCTTTTTATTTTTGTAACACAAGGTTTGTTACACTCATCCAAACTGTATTAACTATTTAAAAATGTTTTTAAATTATGTTTTTGTGCTTTTAAATTCAAAGCAAAATTTTTGAACGCTGAAAATATTATAATTATTATTATTTATCACAAATCATACGCTCAATTCAATTTAACTTTGTTGAATTTGATATACCTGAAAAAATTAACTTTATTAAATGTTGATCAACGATAATAACAAGACATCGCTATTTTTATTCTCGAAACTGTAGTAACATACTGTGTGTTATTCGTATAGCAAGTCAACAAAATGAAATTTTAATTTTAATCGATGCCTATAATTCCTTCGTTAATTATTGAAGCAAAATCTGAAAATAAAAGCCTGCCTGCTCATAACCAAATGATTCATATTTTTATATTCACTAATAAATTATAGAAATACTTTTGTGCAATGCCTTGATTAGTTCTAAACTCTATAATTTTATACTGTAGACAGATAATCTATTCGAACTTTGAATATTTTTCGAATTGATCGAACGCCAACGTCATTTTGAAAATTCTTGAAAGTTAATTTGTTTTTATGCCCCGCGATAGATTATTCATTTCAAAACAGATTGTTTGCTCAGTGTTCTCACAAATTATATATCAAAATAGCCTTTTTAAAAGTGAAATGTTTTGTATCTCGATTTTGTGAAAAGTAATGAACGGCATTTTGTTTCATTTATAAATTAAAGACCTAAAGTCTCTTTAATTTTCATAGCGTTTGTGCAGCGCTATATGTATTGCTGATATCAACACTACATGAAATAAGTCTACGTTTCTTTGATTTCAAAACATATTTTGTTTGGCCTATTTATACTGGTAATTCAATGTAATTCAGTATTTCGTATTGTTTTAATTATCATAAAACTGATTCATTTTCAAGTTTCACTTGCTCAAACAATTTACACGCAGCTTTTAAATTCAAAGCAAAATATTTTTGTTCTGGGGATTTCAATTTGAATTCGATTTGGCTGCCCGCTAGATTATCGACCTATGAAATTTTTCAAAATCTCTGAATTTTTTAATGCAAGGATATCAAATAAATTATCAGATGAAGTATATTATTTTAAAACAACGTCATAGACCCATACTTTTCATACAACAAATTTGTTACTGTACACGGTTATCTCGACACAAATGTTTGCATAATTTCCCGACAACGGATTATCCGTATTATATCGCCAGTAAGACGTACATAAGTCGCGGACAGACACAGAAATATCGAAATATCGAAATATCGAAATATAGAAATATAGAAATACTAGCAATGAGTGTGGTCCATAATGGACCTTCTATGATAAAAACTTTTAGATCACCTATAATTAAACAATTGACTAAGCTGACTATCGCTGTAAAATACGGAGTATGAACTCTGTAGTAGAACATCATGAGACACAATACGCATTGAAACGATGTAGCATTAATCAATACATCTTAATCATTCCTTTAATAAAAATTTAATTTATTTCACATCAATTGAGTCGATTGAAATGTATAATTTAACGTAGCTATATCTACATAGAAAAACTTTATTTTATGTGTTGAAAGGAAACCAGAACACATTAATTATTATAAATTACAAATACTCAGTCAAATTTCGAAATCTGAAACTATCCATAAAAAATCACTTCAAATCCGATCCGATCCGAAGACCTAAAATATTAACCCGAATCTGACCGGATACGATCGGATCGCGTTCGGTTCGAATTCATAAATCTTTATTGCAATATATACAGCAACAATGTGGTGTTCACAAAATAACGCCGTCAAGGTGTGGCCGGTCAAACTCGTGGCATTGCATGCAATATATTCAATATTAAATTGATTTAGCTTCGACAAGACACATGGTCCACTAATTTCTGTTATTAACATGATCAAACGATATCTTTTGTTAATTAACAATGATTTATTGCTTCATATTAAAAAAAAAATCAGAAAAATCGTTGATAAAAATTGCCGAATGGCGGATTTGGACTGACGACCCTGATATTGTAATACCAGGGCATTAACCAATCGGCAACTACCTTACTTTTTGTTATCGGTGCTTTAACTGAAGTGATCAACAAAATTACTGCTTCGACAACGTATTATTGAACAAGGCCGACCCACGCGCGTGTATTGAAAATCAAATTATATATATAATCTGAAAATATTATGATATGATAGTAAATGAGCCTATATATTTTTGATCTTTGCAATCTCAGCAAGCAGGCCTGTGATTTTCATGGCAGTCTATCAAAATATCAAGATTTCGTTGAAAACAAAATTTTGTAAGTAAAAAAAAGAAGTGAAAAATTGGCCTGATAGTGCTTCTTGTTATCAAATTTTCCAGAATAATAGCATCAACATTCTTTTAAAAGGAAATGAAGTTCTATAATAAATCGCTATACTAATTTGATATTGATATCATGTTACATCTTGTTGTCAATATTTCTACGCGCTATTTATAATACATTACAGATGTCGAATGAAAGAAAAGACGATTATGAATAAATTAATTATTTTGATAGAAAAATGAAAACAACTCATTTTGCCAGATTCGTGATATGCATATTTATTCAGAATTTATTGAAACGACCGCGATGGTTTATAGAGTGGAAATGTTTAGTGCAGCTTCAAAGATATAAAATATCATAGCTGATGGTAGTATTTAAATGCTCATGTTATGATGTCTGATGAAAAGGATTTACTTATATAGAAAATGAATCTACTTTACCTTGCATTTGATCGCGATATGAAATGATCATTTTTGTCAGAATTATTTCGAATAAAAAGCAATTTATATTATATTCTTATCGGGCTCACATTCTCCTTCGATAAAATATGGTTGTTAACTTATTATTGATTGGTGTATTAACTCAGAGAACCCGCTATTATGTATTTAAATGTTGTTCGGAGATTATGCCGCTCGTATAGTTTTTATTTGGATCTCATTTGGAAAATGGTAAGTAGTATTTTAATAAATATTGTTTGCTATGATCGATTATTTCATGCAACCTTTTCACTTTTTATTTTTGTAACACAAGGTTTGTTACACTCATCCAAACTGTATTAACTATTTAAAATTGTTTTTGAATTATGTTTTTGTGCTTTTAAATTCAAAGCAAAATTTTTGAATGCTGAAAATATTATAATTATTATTATTTATCACAAATCATACGCTCAATTCAATTTAACTTTGTTAAATTTGATATACCTGAAATTAACTCTATTAAATGTTGATCAAAGATAATAACAAGACATCGCTATTTTTATTCTCGAAACTGTAGTAACATACTGTGTCTTATTCGTATAGCAAGTCAACACAATGAAATTTTAATTTTAATCGATGCCTATAATTCCTTCGTTAATTATGGAAGCAAAATCTGAAAATAAAAGCCTTGCTGCTCAAAACCAAATGATTCGTTTTTTTATATTAAATAATAAATTATAGAAATACTTTTGTGCAATGCCTTGATTAATTCTAAACTCTATAATTTTAGACTGTAGACAGATAATCTCTTCGAACTTTGAATATTTTTCGAATTAGTCGAACGCCAACGTCAATTTGAAAATTCTTGCAAATTAATTTGTTTTTAAGCCCCGCGATAGATTATTCATTTCAAAACAGATTGTTTGCTCAGTGTTCTCACAAATTATATATCAAAATAGCCTTTTTAAAAGTGAAATGTTTTATATCTCCATTTTGAGAAAAGTAATGAACGGCATTTTGTTTCATTAATAAATTAAATTAAGACCTCAAGTCTCTATATGTATTGCTGATATCAACACTACATGAAATAGGTCTACGTTTCTTTGATTTCAAAACATATTTTGTCTGGCCTAGTTATACTGGTAATTCAATGTAATTCAGTATTTCGTATTGTTTTAATTATCATAAAACCGATTCAGTTTCAAGTTTCACTTGTTCAAACTATTTACACGCAGCTTTTAAATTCAAAGCAAAATATTTTTGTTCTGGAGAATTCAATTTGAAGTCGATTTGGCTGCCCGCTAGATTATCGACCTATGAAATTTTTCAAAATCTCTGAATTTTTTAATGTAATGATATCAAATAAAATATCAGATGAGGTATATTATTTTAAAACAACGTCATAGACCCATACTTTTCATACAACAAATTTGTTACTGTACACGGTTATCTCGACACAAATGTTTGCATAATTTCCCGACAACGGATTATCCGTATTATTTCGCCAGTAAGACGTACATAAGTCGCGGACAGACACAGAAATATAGTGATATATAAACAGACAGTATTATGTATAGCAACGAGTGTAGTCCATAATGGACCTTCTATGATAAAACTTTCAGATCACTTATAATTAAACAATTGACTAAGCTGACTATCGCTGTATAATACGGAGTATGAACTCTGGAGGAGATCATGAGACACAATACGCATTGAAACGATGTAGCATTAATCAATACATCTTAATCATTCCTTTGATAAAAGTTTAATTTATTTTACATCAATTGAGTCGATTGAAATGTATAATTTAACGTAGCTATATCTACATAGAAAAACTTTATTTTATGTGCTGAAAGGAGGCCAGAACACATTAATTATTATAATTACAAATACTTAGTCAAATTTCGAAATCTGAAACTATCCATAAAAAATCACTTCAAATCCGATCCGATCCGAAGACCTAAAATATTAATCCGAATCTGACCCGATACGATCGGATCGCGTTCGGTTCGGATTCATAAATCTTTATTGCAATATATACAACACTAATGTGCTGTTCACAAAATAACGCCGTCAAAGTGTGGCCAGTGAAACTCGTGGCATTGCATGCGATACATTCAATATTAAATTAATTTAGCTTCAACAAGACACATGGTCCACTGATTTCTGTTATTAACATGATCAAACGATATCTTTTGTTAATTAAAAATGATTTACTGCTTCATATTAAATAATAATAAGAAAAATCGTTGATAAAAGGTTGCCGAATGGCGGATTTGAACTGACGACCCTGAAATTATTATACAAGAGCATTAACCAATAAGCCACTCCGTTACTTACTCATATCAGCGCTTTAACTGACCTTATAAACAAACCTACTGCTTCGACAACGTATTATTGAACAAGGCCGACCCACGCGCGTGTATTGAATTTCAAATTATATATATGATCTGAAAATATTATGATATGATACTATATGAGTCTATATATTTTTGATCTTTGCAATCTCAGCAAATATGCCTGTGATTTTCATGGCAGTCTATCAAAATACTAAGAGTTCGTTGAAAATAAAATTTTATAAGTAAAAAAAAGATCTGAAAAATTGGTCTGATAGTGGTTTTTGTTATCAAATTTTCCAGAATAATAGCATCAACATTCTTTTAAAAGGAAATAAAATTCTATAATAATCGCTATACTAATTCGATATTGATATTATGTTACATCTTGTTTTCAATATTTCTACGCGCTAATTATAATACATTACAGATGTCGAATGAAAGAAAAGATGATCATGAATAAATTAATTATTTTGATAGAAAAACGAAAACAACTCATTTTGCCAGATTCGTGATATGCATATTTATTCAGAATTTATTGAAACGGACGCGATGGTTTATAGAGTTGAAATGTTTAGTGCAGCTTCAAAGATATAAAATACCACAGCCGATGGTAATATTTAAATGCTCATGTTATGATGTCTGACGAAAAGGATAATTTACTATGTAGAAAATGAATCTACTTTACCATGCATTTGATCACGATATGAAATGATCATTTTTGTCAGAATTATTTCGAATAAAAGACAATCTTTATTTTATTCTTATCGGGCGTACATTCTCTTTCGATAAAATATGGTTGTTAACTTATTATTGATTGGTGTATTAACTCAGAGAACCCGCTATTATGTATTTAAATGTTGTTCGGAGATTATGCCGCTCGTATAGTTTTTATTTGGATCTCATTTGGAAAATGGTAAGTAGTATTTTAATAAATATTGTTTGCTATGATCGATTATTTCATGCAACCTTTTCACCTTTTATTTTTGTAACACAAGGTTTGTTACACTCACCCAAACTGTATTAACTATTTAAAAATGTTTTTAAATTATGTTTTTGTGCTTTTAAATTCAAAGCAAAGTTTTTGAACGCTGAAATTATTATAATTATTATTATTTATCACAAATCATACGCTAAATTCAATTTAACTTTGTTAAATTTGATATACCTGAAATTAACTTTATTAAATGTTGATCAACGATAATAACAAGACACCGCTATTTTTATTCTCGAAACTGTAGTAACATACTGTGTCTTATTCGTATAGCAAGTCAACAAAATGAAATTTTAATTTTAATCGATGCCTATAATTCCTTCGTTAATTATGGAAGCAAAATCTGAAAATAAAAGCCTACAATTCCTTCCATACAATAAATGCCTGCCTGCTCAAAACCAAATGATTCATATTTTTATATTAAATAATAAATTATAGAAATACTTTTGTGCAATGCCTTGATTAATTCTAAACTCTATAATTTTAAACTGTAGACAGATAATCTATTCGAACTTTGAATATTTTTCGAATTGATCGAACGCCAACGTCATTTTGAAAATTCTTGCCAAGTTAATTTGTTTTTATGCCCCGCGATAGATTATTCATTTCAAAACAGATTGTTTGCTCAGTGTTCTCACAAGTTATATATCAAAATAGCCTTTTTAAAAGTGAAATGTTTTGTATCTCGATTTTGGTAAAAGTAATGAACGGCATTTGGTTTCATTATTAAATTAAATTAAGACCTAAAGTCTCTTTAATTTCATAGCGTTTGTGCCGCGCTATATGTATTGCTGATATCAACACTACATGAAATAGGTCTACGTTTCTTTGATATCAAAACATATTTTGTCTGGCCTAGTTATATTGGTAATTCAATGTAACTCAGTATTTCGTATTGTTTTAATTATCATAAAACTGATTCAGTTTTAAAGACCATAAAATGACCAGCAGCCTTTGCATATTTTTGTCTTTGAAATCTGGACCCAGATTTCAATCACTCGTTTTCATGATACACGGCCCGCCTTTGTGTCTCCTTTGCACACACGCTCGATTTTGCAAAACATTTCGTAAAACGAACATTGAAGCATTCTGCTAAGTTGTTTATCAAAGAACTGGTTTTGAAATTTTTGGAAAGTTGTAAGAGCAATAGAGGTGGACGTCGTAAGGGCTTTCGACGCTTGAATAAATGTGTACCACGAAAATCAATTCACTTGCTACTAGCGTCATATACGAATTGAGGAAGGAAGACAGAGTTGAAACATTGAAAGCTACAACTGAACTCGACTGATTCAGAATTTCATGTTGGTGCTTACTTGATACAAGAATATTAGGGATTGAAAAAACGGGAAGAGATTTATTAGCATTCAAAATCGAAATTTATCGCCGAAACAAAATGAAATTAAATAACACCAGGTGAATTCGATTTTTAATACGGATACTTTGATCATTCACTCCAAATTATGTTTGTAAACACGTAGGCTACGTCTAAAAATAGTTAGTTACACACCTAGGTATGTTTTATTTTGCATTGTTTACCTGCAGTATTTATGCACGTAAATTGTAAAATTTAGAATCATATGAATTTATTTAGTGTTGATTTGAAAGTACATTTTATCCAAGTTGTTTTGATATGCGTCAAACTTCTCAGACAGATAATCGGACTGTGATTCCCATTCTGCTATTTATTTTTGAGCCGTATGCATTTGTTGGCTATCTATAGCCATAGACTTTGCGTTTCGACGAGTGAGAATTGAGATTTATCCAAAACTGAAATTGATAAACCAGACTATTTTCTGTCGTGTCTTTCCGTAGCAACGAGGACAATCCTCTGACGTGAGCGCTGACGTCACTTTCCAGAGGATTAGCCTCGTTTCTTGTAATCAAAACAACAAAACAAAGCAAAGGCTGCTGGTCATTCGAAACTCTTTAAGTTTCACTTGTTCAAACAATTTACACGCAGCTTTTAAATTCAAAGCAAAATATTTTTGTTCTGGGGATTTCAATTTGACTTCGATTTGGCTGCCCGCTAGATTATCGACCTATGAAATTTTTCAAAATCTCTGAATTTTTTAATGCAAGGATATAAAATAAAATATCTGATGAAGTATATTATTTTAAAACAACGTCATAGACCCATACTTTTCATACAACAAATTTGTTACTGTACACGGTTATCTCGACACAAATGTTTGCATAATTTCCCGACAACGGATTATCCGTATTATATCGCCAGTAAGACGTACATAGGTCGCGGACAGACACAGAAATATCGAAATATCGAAATATCGAAATATAGAAATACTAGCTATGAGTGTAGTCCATAATGGACCTTCTATGATAAAACTTTCAGATCACTTATAATTAAACAATTGACTAAGCTTTCTATCGCTGTATAATACGGAGTATGAACTCTGGAGGAGAACATGAGAGACAATATGCATTGAAACGATGTAGCATTAATCAATACATCTTAATCATTCCTTTAATAAAAGTTTAATTTATTTCACATCAATTGAGTCGATTGAAATGTATAATTTAACGTAGCTATATCTACATAGAAAAACAATATTTTATGTGCTGAAAGGAGGCCAGAACACATTAATTATTATAAATTACAAATACTCAGTCAAATTTCGAAATCTGAAACTATCCATAAAAAATCACTACAAATCCGATCCGATCCGAAGATCTAAAATATTAACCCGAATCTGACCCGATACGATCGGATCGCGTTCGGTTCGGATTCATAAATCTTTATTGCAATATATACAACACTAATGTGGTGTTCACAAAATAACGCCGCCGTCAAAGTGTGGCCAGTGAAACTCGTGGCATTGCATGCGATAGATTCAATATTAAATTAATTTAGCTTAAACAAGACACATGGTCCACTGATTTCTGTTATTAACATGATCAAACGATATCTTTTGTTAATTAAAAATGATTTACTGCTTCATATTAAAAAAAAAGAAAAATCGTTGATAAAAGGTTTCCGAACGGCGGATTTGAACTGACGACCCTGAAATTATTATACCAGAGCACTAACCAATTAGCCACTGCGTTACTTACTGACATAAGCGCTTTGACTGACCTTATCAACAAACCTACTGCTTCGACAACGTATTATTGAACAAGGCCGACCCACGCGCGTGTATTGAATTTCAAATTATATATATAATCTGAAAATATTATGATATGATACTATATGAGCCTATATTTTTGATCTTTGCAATCTCAGCAAGTATGCCTGTGATTTTCATGGCAGTCTATCAAAATACTAAGAGTTCGTTGAAAATAAAATTTTATAAGTAAAAAAAAGATCTGAAAAATTGGTCTGATAGGGGTTCTTGTTATCAAATTTTCCAGAATAATAGCATCAACATTCTTTTAAAAGGAAATAAAATTCTATAATAAATCGCTATACTAATTCGATATTGATATTATGTTACATCTTGTCGTCAATATTTCTACGCGCTATTTATAACATTACAGATGTCGAATGAAAGGAAAGAT
The DNA here is from genome assembly GCA_916610825.1 of Haliclystus octoradiatus. Classification (NCBI taxonomy): domain Eukaryota; kingdom Metazoa; phylum Cnidaria; class Staurozoa; order Stauromedusae; family Haliclystidae; genus Haliclystus; species Haliclystus octoradiatus. The sequence goes on from OU744453.1 coordinate 13,000,374, forward strand.
GATTATGAATAAATTAATTATTTTGATAGGAAAACGAAAACAACTCATTTTGCCAGATTCGTGATATGCATATTTATTCAGAATTTATTGAAACGTACGCGATGGTTTATAGAGTTGAAATCTTTAGTGCAGCTTCAAAGATATATAATACCACAGCCGATGGTAATATTTCAATGCTCATGTTATGATGTCTGACGAAAAGGATAATTTACTATGTAGAAAATGAATCTACTTTACCATGCATTTGATCACGATATGAAATGATCATTTTTGTCAGAATTATTTCGAATAAAAGACAATCTTTATTTTATTCTTATCGGGCGTACATTCTCCTTCGATAAAATATGGTTGTTAACTTATTATTGATTGGTGTATTAACTCCGCTATTATGTATTTAAATGTTGTTCGGAGATTATGCCGCTCGTATAGTTTTTATTTGGATCTCATTTGGAAAATGGTAAGTTGTATTTTAATAAATATTGTTTGCTATGATCGATTATTTCATGCAACCTTTTCGCTTTTTATTTTTGTAACACAAGGTTTGTTACACTCATCCAAACTGTATTAACTATTTAAAAGTGTTTTTAAATTATGTTTTTGTGCTTTTAAATTCAAAGCAAAATTTTTGAACGCTGAAAATATTATAATTATTATTGTTTATCACAAATCATACGCTCAATTCAATTTAACTTTGTTAAATTTGATATACCTGAAATTAACTTTATTAAATGTTGATCAACGATAATAACAAGACACCGCTATTTTTATTCTCAAAACTGTAGTAACATACTGTGTCTTATTCGTATAGCAAGTCAACAAAATGAAATTTTAATTTTAATCGATGCCTATAATTCCTTCGTTAATTATGGAAGCAAAATCTGAAAATAAAAGCCTGCCTGCTCAAAACCAAATGATTCATGTTTTTATATTAAATAATAAATTATAGAAATACTTTTGTGCAATGCCTTGATTGATTCTAAACTCTGTAATTTTAGACTGTAGACAGATAATCTATTCGAACTTTGAATATTTTTCGAATTAGTCGAACGCCAACGTCATTTTGAAAATTCTTGCAAGTTAATTTGTTTTTATGCCCCGCGATAGATTGTTCATTTCAAAACAGATTGTTTGCTCAGTGTTCTCACAAATTATATATCAAAATAGCCTTTTTAAAAGTGAAATGTTTTATATCTCGATTTTGATAAAAGTAATGAACGGCATTTTGTTTCATTAATAAATTAAATTAAGACCTAAAGTCTCTTTAATTTTCATAGCGTTTGTGCCGCGCTATATGTATTGATGATATCAACACTACATGAAATAGGTCTACGTTTCTTTGATTTCAAAAAAATATTTTGTTTGACCTAGTTATACTGGTAATTCAATGTAATTCAGTATTTCGTATTGTTTTAATTATCATAAAACTGATTCATTTTCAAGTTTCACTTGCTCAAACAATTTACACGCAGCTTTTAAATTCAAAGCAAAATATTTTTGTTCTGGGGATTTCAATTTGAATTCGATTTGGCTGCCCGCTAGATTATCGACCTATGAAATTTTTCAAAACCTCTGAATTTTTTAATGCAACGATATCAAATAAAATATCAGATGAAGTATATTATTTTAAAACAACGTCATAGACCCATACTTTTCATACAACAAATTTGTTACTGTACACGGTTATCTCGACACAAATGTTTGCATAATTTCCCGACAACGGATTATCCGTATTATTTCGCCAGTAAGACGTACATAAGTCGCGGACAGACACAGAAATATCGAAATATAGAAATATAGCAATGAGTGTAGTCCATTATGGACCTTCTATGATAAAACTTTCAGATCACTTATAATTAAACAATCGACTAAGGTTTCTATCGCTGTATAATACGGAGTATGAACTCTGGAGAAGAACATGAAAGACAATACGCATTGAAACGATGTAGCATTAATCAATACATCTTAATCATTCCTTTAATAAAAATTTAATTTATTTCACATCAATTGAGTCGATTGAAATGTATAATTTAACGTAGCTTTGTCTACATAGAAAAACTTTATTTTATGTGTTGAAAGAAAGCCAGAACACATTAATTATTATAAATTACAAATACTCAGTCAAATTTCGAAATCGGAAACTTTCCATAAAAAATCACTTCAAATCCGATCCGATCCGAAGACCTAAAATATTAACCCGAATCTGACCCGACACGATCGGATCGCGTTCGGTTCGAATTCATAAATCTTTATTGCAATATATACAACACTAATGTGGTGTTCACAAAATAACGCCGTCAAGGTGTGGCCGGTCAAACTCGTGGCATTGCATGCAATATATTCAGTATTAAATTAATTTAGCTTCGACAAGACACATGGTCCACTAATTTCTGTTATTAACATGATCAAACGATATCCTTTGTTAATTAACAATGATTTACTGCTTCATATTAAAAAAAAAATCAGAAAAATCGTTGATAAAAATTGCCGAATGGCGGATTTGAACTTACGACCCTGATATTGTATTACCAGAGCGTTAACCAATGAGCCAACCCCTTACTTACTGTTGTACTCGCTTTGACTGTACTAATCAACAAACCTGCTGCTTCGACAACATATTACTGAACAAGGCGACAGCGCGTGTATTGATTTCAAACTATATATATAATCTGAAAATATTATGATATGATAGTATATGAGCCTATATATTTTTGATCTTTGCAATCTCAGCAAGTAGGCCTGTGATTTTCATGGCAGTCTATCAAAATACTAAGAGTTCGTTGAAAATAAAATTTTAAAAGTAAACAAAAGATGTGAAAAGTTGACCTCATAGTGCTTCTTGTTATCAAATTTTCCATAATAATAGCATCAACATTCTTTTAAAAGGAAATAGAATTCTATAATAAATCGCTATACAAATTCGATATTGATATTATGTTACATCTTGTAGTCAATACTTCTACGCGCTATTTATAATACATTACAGATGTCGAATGAAAGAAAAGATGATTATGAAAAAATAAATTATTTTGATAGAAAAACGAAAACAACTCATTCCGGAACTCATTTTGCCAGATTCGTGATATGCATATTTATTCAGAATTTATTGAAACGGACGCGATGGTTTATAGAGTGGAAATGTCTAGTGCAGCTTCAAAGATATAAATACCACAGCCGATGGTAATATTTAAATGCTCATGTTATGATGTCTGACGAAAAGGATAATTTACTATGTAGAAAATGAATCTACTTTACCATGCATTTGATCACGATATGAAATGATCATTTTTGTCAGAATTATTTCGAATAAAAGACAATATTTATTTTATTCTTATCGGGCGTACATTCTCCTTCGATAAACTATGGTTGTTAACTTATTATTGATTGGTGTATTAACTCAGACAACCCGCTATTATGTATTTAAATGTTGTTCGGAGATTATGCCGCTCGTATAGTTTTTATTTGGATCTCATTTGGAAAATGGTAAGATGTATTTTAATAAATATTGTTTGCTATGATCGATTTTCTCATGCAACCTTTTCGCTTTTTATTTTTGTAACACAAGGTTTGTTACACTCATCCAAACTGTATTAACTATTTAAAAATGTTTTTAAATTATGTTTTTGTGCTTTTAAATTCAAAGCAAAATTTTTGAACGCTGAAAATATTATAATTATTATTATTTATCACAAATCATACGCTCAATTCAATTTAACTTTGTTAAATTTGATATACCTGAAATTAATGTTATTAAATGTTGATCAAAGATAATAACAAGACATCGCTATTTTTATCCTCGAAACTGTAGTAACATACTGTGTCTTATTCGTATAGCAAGTCAAAAAAATGAAATTTTAATTTTAATCGATGCCTATAATTCCTTGGTTAATTATGGAAGCAAAATCTGAAAATAAAAGCCTTGCTGCTCAAAACCAAATGATTCGTTTTTTTATATTAAATAATAAATTATAGAAATACTTTTGTGCACTGCTTTGATTAATTCTAAACTCTATAATTTTAGACTGTAGACACATAATCTCTTCGAACTTTGAATATTTTTCGAATTAGTCGAACGCCAACGTCATTTTGAAAATTCTTGCAAGTTAATTTGTTTTTATGCCCCGCGATAGATTATTCATTTCAAAACAGATTGTTTGCTCAGTGTTCTCACAAATTATATTTCAAAATAGCCTTTTTAAAAGTGAAATGTTTTGTATCTCGATTTTGAGAAAAGTAATGAACGGCATTTTGTTTCATTAATAAATTAAATTAAGACCTAAAGTCTCTTTAATTTCATAGCGTTTGTGCCGCGCTATATGTATTGCTGATATCAACACTACATGAAATAGGTCTACGTTTCTTTGATTTCAAAACATATTTTGTCTGGCCTAGTTATACTGGTAATTCAATGTAACTCAGTATTTCGTATTGTTTTAATTATCATAAAACTGATTCAGTTTTAAGTTTCACTTGTTCAAACAATTTACACGCAGCTTTTAAATTCAAAGCAAAATATTTTTGTTCTGGGGATTTCAATTTGACTTCGATTTGGCTGCCCGCTAGATTATCGACCTATGAAATTTTTCAAAATCTCTGAATTTTTTAATGCAAGGATATCAAATAAAATATCTGATGAAGTATATTATTTTAAAACAACGTCATAGACCCATACTTTTCATACAACAAATTTGTTACTGTACACGGTTATCTCGACACAAATGTTTGCATAATTTCCCGACAACGGATTATCCGTATTATATCGCCAGTAAGACGTACATAAGTCGCGGACAGACACAGAAATATCGAAATATCGAAATATAGAAATATAGAAATATTGTGATATATAAACAGACAGTATTATGTATATAAGTGATAGAAATATTGTGATATATAAACAGACAGTATTATTAATATAAGTAGATAGAAATATAGAAATATTGTGATATATAAACAGACAGTATTATGTATATAAGTGATAGAAATAGAAATATTGTGATATATAAACAGACAGTATTATTAATATTTTTATTCCACAGTACCCCGCTGATAGCAGGGCCACGAAAAATTTGCCTACAGGCTCATTCTGTTTGTCCTCACCCACGGAAATCTTTAGTAAAAGGCGAAAGATTTATTCGTGTATGAGCGAAGACCAGAGCTAAAGAAACAACATTTTGCATTGCATTACGATCCACGGAGAACAGATTGATTGGAATTGGTGATTACACATTCACAACGCATGCGTAATAAATCTAAAATGCAATCTTTGTTTTTAAAAAATTCTTTCAACACATGTAAGCCCACTTTTATGTTTGATGAAAATATAGGAAATCAAACAACAAAACTATATTTTGCCAATGATCAGTAAAGAATGCCTAGAAACAGTTGTTATTTCCCATTATTTATGTGAGTTGAAACTTCTAGATTATTTCCATCATCAATTATCATCTGGTAAAAAATCAGTTGTGTCTTTCAAGGCTTTTTGACATTACTGAGTAACTATATATTTGGTTACATGCAGGTACGGTTGGAATATCTTATGCCACTGATTCACAAATTTTGTATCATTATCTATATTGTCACCTTTGCGAAGATGTTGATAAATCTATTTTGTTCGGAAGATAGTCTGATTAAAAGATTCAACAGCTACCGTGCTAAGAAAAAGAAGGGATTTTTTTATTCCAGAGTACCTCACTGATAGCAGGGCCACGAAAAATTTGCCTACAGGCTCATTCTGTTGTCCTCACCCACGGAAATCTTTAGTAAAAGGCGAAAGATTTATTCGTGTATGAGCGAAGACCAGAGCTAAAGAAACCAAATTATGTTTTGCATTTTGATCCACCGAGAACATATTGATTAGAATTGGTGATTCCACATTCACAACGCATGCGTAATTCATCTAAAATACAATCTTTCTTTTTATAGAATCGTTTCAGCACATGATTGCTCGTTCTTACATTGATGGAAAAATATGAAATCAAACTATAAAACTATCTTTTAGCCATTGATCAGTCAATAATCGCTAGAAAGAACTGTTATTTCCCGTTATTTATGTGAATCAGAAGTTCTAGAGTATTATCACTATCATTATCTATATTGTCACCTTTGCGAAGATGTTGATAAATCTATTTTGTTCGGAAGATAGTCTGATTAAAATATTCAACAGCTACTGTGCAAAGAAAAAGAAGGGATTTATTTTTATATTCCAGAGTACCCCGCTGATAGCAGGGCTACGAAAAAATTTGCGTATAGGGTCATTCTGTTTGTCCTCACCCACGGAAATCTTTAGTAAAAGGCGAAAGATTTATTCGTGTATGAGCGAAGACCAGAGCTAAAGAAACAATATTTTGTTTTGCATTAGGATCCACGGAGAACAGATTGATTGGAATTGGTGATTCCACATTCACAACGCATGCGTAATTCATCTAAAATACAATATTTCTATTTATAGAATCGTTTCAGCACATAATTGCTCGTTTTTACATTGATTAAATCAAACTACAAAACTATCTTTTAGCCAATGATCAGTCAATAATCATTGGAAACGGTTGTTATTTCCCATTATTTATGTGAATCAGAAGTTCTAGAGTATTTTCATCATCACTACCATCATCAATTATCATCCAGTAAAAAAATATTGAATCTTTAGGCTTTCTTGATATTACAGAGTAACTATGTAATTGGTTACATGCAAGTACGGTTGGAATATCTTATGCCACTTATTCACAAATTTTGTATCATTATCTATATTGTCACCTTTGCGAAGATGTTGATAAATCTATTTTGTTCGGAAGATAGTCTGATTAAAAGATTCAACAGCTACTGTGCAAAGAAAAAGAAGGGATTTATTTTTTTATTCCAGAGTACCCCGCTGATAGCAGGGCCACGAAAAATTTGCCTACATGCTCATTCTGTTTGTCCTCACCCACGGAAATCTTTAGTAAAAGGCGAAAGATTTATTCGTGTATGTGCGAAGACCAGAGCTAAAGAAACAATATTTTGTTTTGCATTATGATCCACGGAGAACAGATTGATTGGAATTGGTGATTCCACATTCACAACGCATGCGTAATTCATCTAAAATACAATATTTCTATTTATAGAATCGTTTCAGCACATAATTGCTCGTTTTTACATTGATTAAATCAAACTACAAAACTATCTTTTAGCCATTGATCAGTCAATAATCGCTGGAAACAGTTGTTATTTCCCATTATTTATGTGAATCAGAACTTCTAGAGTATCTTCATCATAACTACCATCATCAATTATAATCCGGTAAAAAATATAATTAATTTTTATGGCTTTCTAGACATTACTGAGTAACTATATAATTGGTTACATGCAAGTACGGTTGGAGTATCTTATGCCACTGATTCACAAATTTTGTATCATTATCTATATTGTCACCTTTGCAAATATAGTGTTAAATCTATTTTGTTCGGAAGATAGTTTGATTAAAAGATTAAACAGCTACTGTGCAAAGAAAAAGAGAGGAATTATTTTTTTTATTCCAGAGTACCCCGCTGATGGCAGGGCCAAATAGAATTTGCCTACAGGCTCATTCTGTTGTCCTCACCCACGGAAATCTTTAGTAAAAGGCGAAAGATTTATTCGTAAATGAGCGAAGACCAGAGCTAAAGAAACAAGATTATGTTTTGTATTATGATCCTGGGAGAACATATTGATTAGAATTGTTGATTCCACATTCACAACGCATGCGTAATTCATCTAAAATACAATCTTTCTTTCTTAATAAATTCAATCAACACATGTAAGCCCAATTTTATGTCTGATGAAAATATAGGAAATCAAACTACAAAACTATCTTTAGCCAATGATCAGTCAATAATCGCTGGAAACAGTTGTTATTTCCCATTATTTATGTGAATCAGAACTTCTAGAGTATCTTCATCATAACTACCATCATCAATTATAATCCGGTAAAAAATTTAATTAATTTTTTATGGCTTTCTAGACATTACTGAGTAACTATATAATTGGTTACATGCAAGTACGGTTGGAATATCTTATGCCACTGATTCACAAATTTTGTATCATTATCTATATTGTCACCTTTGCGAATATAGTGATAAATCTATTTTGTTCGGAAGATAGTTTGATTAAAAGATTAAACAGCTACTGTGCAAAGAAAAAGAGAGGAATTATTTTTTTTATTCCAGAGTACCCCGCTGATAGCAGGGCCACGAAAAATTTGCCTACAGGCTCATTCTGTTTGTCCTCACCCACGGAAATCTTTAGTAAAAGGCGAAAGATTTATTCGTGTATGAGCGAAGACCAGAGCTAAAGAACCAAATTATGTATTGCATTTTGATCCACCGAGAACATATTGATTAGAATTGGTGATTCCACATTCACAAAGCATGCGTAATAAATCTAAAATGCTATCTTTGTTTTTAAAAAATTCTTTCAACACATGTAAGCCCACTTTTATGTTTGATGAAAATATAGGAAATCAAACAACAAAACTATATTTTGCCAATGATCAGTAAAGAATGGCTAGAAACAGTTGTTATTTCCCATTATTTATGTGAATCAGAAGTTCTAGAGTATTTTCATCATCACTACCATCATCAATTATCATCCGGTAAAAAATATATTGAATCTTTAGGCTTTCTTGCTATTACAGAGTAACTATATAATTGGTTACATGCAAGTACGGTTGGAATATCTTATGCCACTTATTCACAAATTTTGTATCACTATCTATATTGTCACCTTTGCGAAGATGTTGATAAGTCTATTTTGTTCAGAAGATAGTCTGATTAGAAGATTCAACAGCTACTGTGCAAAGAAAAAGAAGGGATTTATTTTTTTATTCGCGAGTACCCCGCTGATAGCAGGGCCACGAAAAATTTGCCTACAGGCTCATTCTGTTTGTCCTCACCCACGGAAATCTTTAGTAAAAGGCGAAGGATTTATTCGTGTATGAGCGAAGACCAGAGCTAAAGAAACAAGATTTTGCTTTGCATTATGATCCACGGAGAACAGATTGATTGGAATTGGTGATTCCTCATTCACAACGCATGCGTAATTCATCTAAAATACAAAATATCTTTTTATAGAATCGTTTCAGCACATGATTGCTCGTTCTTACATTGATGGAAAAATATGAAATCAAACTATAAAACTATCTTTTAGCCATTGATCAGTCAATAATCGTTGGAAAGAATTGTTATTTCCCGTTATTTATGTGAATCAGTAGTTTTAGAGTATTTTCATCATCACTACCATCATCAATTACGGTTGGAATATCTTATGCCATTGATTTTCAAATTTTGTATCATTATCTATATTGTCACCTTTGCGAAGATGTTGATAAATCTATTTTGTTCGGTTGATAGTCTAATTAAAAGATTCAACAGCTACTGTGCAAAGAAAAAGAAAGGATTTATTTTTTTATTCCAGAGTACTCCGCTGATAGCAGGGCCACGAAAAATTTGCCTAAAGGCTCATTCTGTTGTCCTCACCCACGGAAATCTTTAGTAAAAGGCGAAAGATTTATTCGTGTATGAGCGAAGACCAGAGCTAAAGAAACCAAATTATGTTTTGCATTTTAATCCACCGAGAACATATTGATTAGAATTGGTGATTCCACATTCACAACGCATGCGTAATACATCTAAAATGCAATCTTTCTTTTTAAAAAATTCTTTCAACACCTGTAAGCCCACTTTTATGTTTGATGAAAATATAGGAAATCAAACAACAACACTATCTTTTGCCAATGATCAGTAAAGAATGGCTAGAAACAGTTGTTATTTCCCATTATTTATGTGAATTGAAACTTCTAGATTATTTCCATCATCAATTATCATCTGCTAAAAAATCTATTGTGTCTTTCAAGGCTTTTTGACATTACTGAGTAACTATATAATTGGTTACATGCAGGTACGGTTGGAATATCTTATGCCACTTATTCACAAATTTTGTATCACTATCTATATTGTCACCTTTGCGAAGATGTTGATAAGTCTATTTTGTTCAGAAGATAGTCTGATTAGAAGATTCAACAGCTACTGTGCAAAGAAAAAGAAGGGATTTATTTTTTTATTCGCGAGTACCCCGCTGATAGCAGGGCCACGAAAAATTTGCCTACAGGCTCATTCTGTTTGTACTCACCCACGGAAATCTTTAGTAAAAGGCGAAGGATTTATTCGTGTATGAGCGAAGACCAGAGCTAAAGAAACAAGATTTTGCTTTGCATTATGATCCACGGAGAACAGATTGATTGGAATTGGTGATTCCTCATTCACAACGCATGCGTAATTCATCTAAAATACAAAATATCTTTTTATAGAATCGTTTCAGCACATGATTGCTCGTTCTTACATTGATGGAAAAATATGAAATCAAACTATAAAACTATCTTTTAGCCATTGATCAGTCAATAATCGTTGGAAAGAATTGTTATTTCCCGTTATTTATGTGAATCAGTAGTTTTAGAGTATTTTCATCATCACTACCATCATCAATTACGGTTGGAATATCTTATGCCATTGATTTTCAAATTTTGTATCATTATCTATATTGTCACCTTTGCGAAGATGTTGATAAATCTATTTTGTTCGGTTGATAGTCTAATTAAAAGATTCAACAGCTACTGTGCAAAGAAAAAGAAAGGATCTATTTTTTTATTCCAGAGTACTCCGCTGATAGCAGGGCCACGAAAAATTTGCCTAAAGGCTCATTCTGTTGTCCTCACCCACGGAAATCTTTAGTAAAAGGCGAAAGATTTATTCGTGTATGAGCGAAGACCAGAGCTAAAGAAACCAAATTATGTTTTGCATTTTGATCCACCGAGAACATATTGATTAGAATTGGTGATTCCACATTCACAACGCATGCGTAATACATCTAAAATGCAATCTTTCTTTTTAAAAAATTCTTTCAACACCTGTAAGCCCACTTTTATGTTTGATGAAAATATAGGAAATCAAACAACAACACTATCTTTTGCCAATGATCAGTAAAGAATGGCTAGAAACAGTTGTTATTTCCCATTATTTATGTGAATTGAAACTTCTAGATTATTTCCATCATCAATTATCATCTGCTAAAAAATCTATTGTGTCTTTCAAGGCTTTTTGACATTACTGAGTAACTATATAATTGGTTACATGCAGGTACGGTTGGAATATCTTATGCCACTTATTCACAAATTTTGTATCATTATCTATATTGTCACCTTTGCGAAGATGTTGATAAATCTATTTCGTTCGGAAGATAGTATGATTAAAAGATTCAACAGCTACTGTGCAAAGAAAAAGAAGGGATTTATTTTTTTATTCCAGAGTACCCCGCTGATAGCAGGGCCACGAAAAATTTGCCTACAGGCTCATTCTGTTTGTCTTCACCCACGGAAATCTTTAGTAAAAGGCGAAAGATTTATTCGTGTATGAGCGAAGACCAGAGCTAAAGAAACAAGATTTTGTTTTGCATTATGATCCACGGAGAACAGATTGATTGGAATTGGTGATTCCACATTCACAACGCATGCGTAATTCATCTAAAATACAAAATTTCTATTTATAGAATCGTTTCAGCACATAATTGCTGGTTTTTACATTGATTAAATCAAACTACAAAACTATCTTTTAGCCAATGATCAGTCAATAATCATTGGAAACAGTTGTTATTTCCCATTATTTATGTGAATCAGAAGTTCTAGAGTATTTTCATCATCACTACCATCATCAATTATCATCCGGTAAAAAATATATTGAATCTTTAGGCTTTCTTGATATTACAGAGTAACTATATAATTGGTTACATGCAAGTACGGCTGGAATATCTTATGCCACTTATTCACAAATTTTGTATCACTATCTATATTGTCACCTTTGCGAAGATGTTGATGAATCTATTTTGTTCAGAAGATAGTCTGATTAGAATTTTCAACAGCTACTGTGCAAAGAAAAAGAAGGGGTTTATTTTTTTATTCCAGAGTACCCCGCTGATAGCAGGGCCACGAAAAATTTGCCTACAGGCTCATTCTGTTTGTCCTCACCCACGGAAATCTTTAGTAAAAGGCGAAAGATTTATTCGTGTATGAGCGAAGACCAGAGCTAAAGAAACAATATTTTGTTTTGCATTAGGATCCACGGAGAACAGATTGATTGGAATTGGTGATTCCACATTCACAACGCATGCGTAATTCATCTAAAATACAATATTTCTATTTATAGAATCGTTTCAGCACATAATTGCTCGTTTTTACATTGATTAAATCAAACTACAAAACTATCTTTTAGCCAATGATCAGTCAATAATCATTGGAAACGGTTGTTATTTCCCATTATTTATGTGAATCAGAAGTTCTAGAGTATTTTCATCATCACTACCATCATCAATTATCATCCGGTAAAAAAATATTGAATCTTTAGGCTTTCTTGATATTACAGAGTAACTATGTAATTGGTTACATGCAAGTACGGTTGGAATATCTTATGCCACTTATTCACAAATTTTGTATCATTATCTATATTGTCACCTTTGCGAAGATGTTGATAAATCTATTTTGTTCGGAAGATAGTCTGATTAAAAGATTCAACAGCTACTGTGCAAAGAAAAAGAAGGGATTTATTTTTTTATTCCAGAGTACCCCGCTGATAGCAGGGCCACGAAAAATTTGCCTACATGCTCATTCTGTTTGTCCTCACCCACGGAAATCTTTAGTAAAAGGCGAAAGATTTATTCGTGTATGTGCGAAGACCAGAGCTAAAGAAACAATATTTTGTTTTGCATTATGATCCACGGAGAACAGATTGATTGGAATTGGTGATTCCACATTCACAACGCATGCGTAATTCATCTAAAATACAATATTTCTATTTATAGAATCGTTTCAGCACATAATTGCTCGTTTTTACATTGATTAAATCAAACTACAAAACTATCTTTTAGCCATTGATCAGTCAATAATCGCTGGAAACAGTTGTTATTTCCCATTATTTATGTGAATCAGAACTTCTAGAGTATCTTCATCATAACTACCATCATCAATTATAATCCGGTAAAAAATATAATTAATTTTTATGGCTTTCTAGACATTACTGAGTAACTATATAATTGGTTACATGCAAGTACGGTTGGAATATCTTATGCCACTGATTCACAAATTTTGTATCATTATCTATATTGTCACCTTTGCGAATATAGTGTTAAATCTATTTTGTTCGGAAGATAGTTTGATTAAAAGATTAAACAGCTACTGTGCAAAGAAAAAGAGAGGAATTATTTTTTTTATTCCAGAGTACCCCGCGGATGGCAGGGCCAAATAAAATTTGCCTACAGGCTCATTCTGTTGTCCTCACCCACGGAAATCTTTAGTAAAAGGCGAAAGATTTATTCGTAAATGAGCGAAGACCAGAGCTAAAGAAACAAGATTATGTTTTGTATTATGATCCTGGGAGAACATATTGATTAGAATTGTTGATTCCACATTCACAACGCATGCGTAATTCATCTAAAATACAATCTTTCTTTCTTAATCAATTCAATCAACACATGTAAGCCCATTTTTATGTCTGATGAAAATATAGGAAATCAAACTACAAAACTATCTTTAGCCAATGATCAGTCAATAATCGCTGGAAACAGTTGTTATTTCCCATTATTTATGTGAATCAGAACTTCTAGAGTATCTTCATCATAACTACCATCATCAATTATAATCCGGTAAAAAATATAATTAATTTTTTATGGCTTTCTAGACATTACTGAGTAACTATATAATTGGTTACATGCAAGTACGGTTGGAATATCTTATGCCACTGATTCACAAATTTTGTATCATTATCTATATTGTCACCTTTGCGAATATAGTGATAAATCTATTTTGTTCGGAAGATAGTTTGATTAAAAGATAAAACAGCTACTGTGCAAAGAAAAAGAGAGGAATTATTTTTTTTATTCCAGAGTACCCCGCTGATAGCAGGGCCACGAAAAATTTGCCTACAGGCTCATTCTGTTTGTCCTCACCCACGGAAATCTTTAGTAAAAGGCGAAAGATTTATTCGTGTATGAGCGAAGACCAGAGCTAAAGAACCAAATTATGTATTGCATTTTTATCCACCGAGAACATATTGATTAGAATTGGTGATTCCACATTCACAAAGCATGCGTAATAAATCTAAAATGCTATCTTTGTTTTTAAAAAATTCTTTCAACACATGTAAGCCCACTTTTATGTTTGATGAAAATATAGGAAATCAAACAACAAAACTATATTTTGCCAATGATCAGTAAAGAATGGCTAGAAACAGTTGTTATTTCCCATTATTTATGTGAATTGAAACTTCTAGATTATTTCCATCATCAATTATCATCTGCTAAAAAATCTATTGTGTCTTTCAAGGCTTTTTGACATTACTGAGTAACTATATATTTGGTTACATGCAGGTACGGTTGGAATATCTTATGCCACTTATTCACAAATTTTGTATCATTATCTATATTGTCACCTTTGCGAAGATGTTGATAAATCTATTTTGTTCGGAAGATAGTCTGATTAAAAGATTCAACAGCTACCGTGCTAAGAAAAAGAAGGGATTTTTTTATTCCAGAGTACCCCACTGATAGCAGGGCCACGAAAAATTTGCCTACAGGCTCATTCTGTTGTCCTCACCCACGGAAATCTTTAGTAAAAGGCGAAAGATTTATTTGTGTATGAGCGAAGACCAGAGCTAAATAAACCAAATTATGTTTTGCATTTTGATCCACCGAGAACATATTGATTAGAATTGGTGATTCCACATTCACAACGCATGCGTAATACATCTAAAATGCAATCTTTCTTTTTAAAAAATTCTTTCAACACCTGTAAGCCCACTTTTATGTTTGATGAAAATATAGGAAATCAAACAACAACACTATCTTTTGCCAATGATCAGTAAAGAATGGCTAGAAACAGTTGTTATTTCCCATTATTTATGTGAATTGAAACTTCTAGATTATTTCCATCATCAATTATCATCTGCTAAAAAATCTATTGTGTCTTTCAAGGCTTTTTGACATTACTGAGTAACTATATATTTGGTTACATGCAGGTACGGTTGGAATATCTTATGCCACTTATTCACAAATTTTGTATCATTATCTATATTGTCACCTTTGCGAAGATGTTGATAAATCTATTTTGTTCGGAAGATAGTCTGATTAAAAGATTCAACAGCTACTGTGCAAAGAAAAAGAAGGGATTTATTTTTTTATTCCAGAGTACCCCGCTGATAGCAGGGCCACGAAAAATGTGCCTACAGGCTCATTCTGTTTGTCCTCACCCACGGAAATCTTTAGTAAAAGGCGAAAGATTTATTCGTGTATGAGCGAAGACCAGAGCTAAAGAAACAATATTTTGTTTTGCATTATGATCCACGGAGAACAGATTGATTGGAATTGGTGATTCCACATTCACAACGCATGCGTAATTCATCTAAAATACAATATTTCTATTTATAGAATCGTTTCAGCACATAATTGCTCGTTTTTACATTGATTAAATCAAACTACAAAACTATCTTTTAGCCAATGATCAGTCAATAATCATTGGAAACAGTTGTTATTTCCCATTATTTATGTGAATCAGAAGTTCTAGAGTATTTTCATCATCACTACCATCATCAATTATCATCCGGTAAAAAATATATTGAATCTTTAGGCTTTCTTGATATTACAGAGTAACTATATAATTGGCTACATGCAAGTATGGTTGGAATATCTTATGCCACTTATTCACTAATTTTGAATCACTATCTATATTTCACCTTTGCGAAGATGTTGATAAATCTATTTTGTTCGGAAGATAGTCTGATTAAAAGATTCAACAGCTACCGTGCTAAGAAAAAGAAGGGATTTGTTTTTATTCCAGAGTACCCCACTGATAGCAGGGCCACGAAAAATTTGCCTACAGGCTCATTCTGTTGTCCTCACTCACGGAAATCTTTAGTAAAAGGCGAAAGATTTATTCGTGTATGAGCGAAGACCAGAGCTAAATAAACCAAATTATGTTTTGCATTTTGATCCACCGAGAACATATTGATTAGAATTGGTGATTCCACATTCACAACGCATGCGTAATACATCTAAAATGCAATCTTTCTTTTTAAAAAATTCTTTCAACACCTGTAAGCCCACTTTTATGTTAGATGAAAATTTAGGAAATCAAACAACAACACTATCTTTTGCCAATGATCAGTAAAGAATGGCTAGAAACAGTTGTTATTTCCCATTATTTATGTGAATTGAAACTTCTAGATTATTTCCATCATCAATTATCATCTGCTAAAAAATCTATTGTGTCTTTCAAGGCTTTTTGACATTACTGAGTAACTATATAATTGGTTACATGCAATTACGGTTGGAATATCTTATGCCACTGATTCACAAATTTTGTATCATTATCTATATTGTCACCTTTGCGAAGATGTTGATAAATCTATTTTGTTCGGAAGATAGTCTGA
Organism: Haliclystus octoradiatus; assembly: GCA_916610825.1. Classification (NCBI taxonomy): domain Eukaryota; kingdom Metazoa; phylum Cnidaria; class Staurozoa; order Stauromedusae; family Haliclystidae; genus Haliclystus; species Haliclystus octoradiatus. The sequence goes on from OU744453.1 coordinate 13,016,849, forward strand.
TTAAAATATTCAACAGCTACTGTGCAAAGAAAAAGAAGGGATTTATTTTTTTATTCCAAAGTACCCCGCTGATAGCAGGGCCACGAAAAATTTGCCTACAGGCTCATTCTGTTTGTCCTCACCCACGGAAATCTTTAGTAAAAGGCGAAAGATTTATTCGTGTATGAGCGAAGACCAGAGCTAAAGAAACAAGATTTTGTTTTGCATTAGGATCCACGGAGAACAGATTGATTGGAATTGGTGATTCCACATTCACAACGCATGCGTAATTCATCTAAAATACAATCTTTCTTTTTATAGAATCGTTTCAGCACATGATTGCTCGTTCTTACATTGATGGAAAAATATGAAATCAAACTATAAAACTATCTTTTAGCCATTGATCAGTCAATAATCGTTGGAAAGAATTGTTATTTCCCGTTATTTATGTGAATCAGAAGTTCTAGAGTATTTTCATCATCACTACCATCATCAATTATCATCCTGTAAAAAATATAATGAATCTTTAAGGGCTTTTTTGATATTACTGAGTAACTATATTATTGGTTACATGCAAGTACGGTTGGAATATCTTATGCCATTGATTCACAAATTTTGTATCATTATCTATATTGTCACCTTTGCGAAGATGTTGATATACAGCATTGCTCTAATTCCGACTTCCACTTCTCCGTAAATATATAATTCGAAATTGACTATATGATAGTATAAACGATCGAAATATAACCTCTGGGAATGATTCAAGCAAATTTGTTTACATTTTTAGTATTTTATTCACCAACCAGCGCTCGATAAAACTTCACGTGACATCAAGGTGCGCAGTGATTGGGCACACCATGTTTTTGGTTTCTGGCGCACTTTTTAACCTTAAATTTTATTAGGCCCTCACTGGAGCGCCGCGTGGAAATGAGGGCCGTGATGGAATGAGGCTACGACCAATCATGAAATCAGCCAAATTTACAGAAAGATATTTCTATATTCGTGTTCAATGTCTATTTACAAAAGCCAATATTTAAATATCAAAACTTTGATTCTGAAGAATCATATGAAGTGAGATTATTATATTTACAACTTAAAATTCGGAACTCAGTAGCACAGAAAATGACCTAATACTAATAATTGAAATTTTTAAATGGACTTGTCGATATTGCTGCGTCATCACTGTTTACTTATAAGTCATCAAAGTCTCCAATTTACGGACATTCAAAAACTCTATAATGCGTCCATCCCTTGAAGCTGTCAAATATCCTTTTGTAAATAGAGTACTTCCTCGGTGGAACAATTTATCTAGTGAAGCCATGATGGAGAGTAAATCTATCGCTTCCTTTAAAACTCGATTAGATAAATCCAATTTTCAGAGATATTGTAAATATGCGTATTAATTAAAGCTATATTTATAACATTATCTATATCATCTATATCTATTGTGTTATACGTAAGTAAATGTTCCATATCCATGTATTTACCAGTAACAATATTTTAATGACAAATATACATACATACATATTACATACATACAGTACATAGTTGCCCAGCCTGTTTGTAACAGAGTAGCGTTCTATTTATGAAATAAAATCAAACATTTATTAATTCTTTTCTTATTCTATTCTGTTATTTCAAATTTCCTTAAAGAAGACATGGTAAAGTAGTTTCACATTGATGTTACATTACCCTTTTATTCAGCGGATGAATGTAACAAACATTTTATTCGTCTTCACAAAATCACGCATGAAACGGACTAAGAATACCTTTAGTAATTGGATGTTCACGAGTTCCGAACGCATCCTGTTGCATGAAATTCATGCATGAAGATTCTTAGAACCGAGCCTGAAGCCAAACTATCCATGTAGTCGATCTGACGGCATTATTGATGCACCATCACTATCTAAATATAGGTCAACAATTCTTGGATATTGACCGTTTACGGACTTCATCATAAATATGTGTAGCAATAACGACTTCCATAAGCCTTAAGCAGGATGCTACTGTCAAGAGTGTAATGGAAATGTACGTAATCTCTATCACATCATGAAATGTCCTGCAAATTCTTTCATGCTCCAAATATATCAAAAACAAAGAAGCATTATAAAAAATAACATATATTTTCCAACGCTCAGATCCCTGGTAGTTTCAGTACACACGTCTTCCAAATTGGCGCAGCTACATTTTCTGTAGGCAATGGATTTCCTTATCACATCATTAAGGCTCTTGGCCGCTTGAACAGCAATGCCTGCACCTTCTATCTTGCACTTCTCCTTGTTCCTTAGCTCAGGTTTCCAGGTTGCTATCTTAGGTATGTCATTTATTTCATTTTATATTGATAGTACGTATGTATATATCGATATATCTTTTTTTTAAGGGTCACATCGGTGCTTGGTGTTTAGTGTGAAAATGGCTATTGTTGTAATATTGAGGTGAATGGTTAAATTAGGGTTAAATGGAATTTTACAGAGGTTACACCGTCATCTTTAAGATACGTAATTTGTAAGGTATTACTTTGTAGGTTAGATGCAGGGGCCTCGGATAGAGGCTCGGGTTCACAGAAAGAGGTATTCAATGAATACAATTCATTAAGCAGTGGGACACCTAATGTACTTTACAGTTTTCTTGGGCTTTTTTATTTATTCCTTGTTTTGCCAGCTTTCTGCCTAGTTCATTACAGGCTTCAGCCAACTACCGCAAGTTGTAAATATATTTGTGATATATTTGCATTAATTGAGGTCATATTTACTTGTTTTGATGCTATGCTATTGATGGTTCAGGTATTGGTTGATGTTGTTTGATGCTGGTCAAATATGTTTGTTGATTTCTGCTGATATTTTTCAACCTTCCGCTTTAGATGTTTTAGCATTTATGATGTTTTAGATGCTACGCTATGCTACTGCTTTAGGCCATTTCCCATGCCAGTATCATTGATGTTGTTGTAGTTGATGCTATGCTATGCTAATGATGACTGAGTTTGGGCTGCTGCTGTTTACTGCCGCTCAAATGTGGATTTTTTTTTCTTACGTAATTTCAAAGTTTGGAGCTTTTGGGTATCCTATTTTTGACTTTTTAAGAATTTTTGAAAACAATTTGCATCATTTTTGCATATTTACTTGAAATCAATCAACCGGCTAGAACTTTTTGGGTAGCATCAACAGAATTTTTGGAACTTTTAGAGTACTTTGCCTTTTTACAAATTGGCACCTCCACGTCCCTAAAGAGCTGGAGTTACCCACGGGAAATGTATACCATGCATCTGGTCAGTGCTGTGAAAAGAAGCATATCAGTGCTTACAAGCTCCTGAATAAACATAACAAACAAACAAACAAACAAACAAACAAACAAACAAACAAACATCCCCGTATAAGTTATATCATATTAAACCACCATATTACCCAAAACGTTTTTTCTCAGCTGGAATATGGACCCCAACAAACCCCGTATAGCCGTCATAGTGGAGTTGCCCCCCGGGATACATTTATATGAAAATAGAGAAATACAAATGTAATAGTTGAATGTTTAAATGATAAAGCTAGTAAAATGTGCCTTCTTCAAAATTCAGAAATATTGTTAGGTAATTCTTTGGGACGGTATAAAAATATGTTTAGGTATATTTTCTGGCTTTTGTCCAATTTTAGACTTTCTTTTCCACATTATTTTTTAAATTCAATTTATTTTCTCAATTTTATAGTGTAATATTTCCTTTGTAAAATGTTATATTGGACATTTGATGGCTATTCTGTCATAGTTCTATTTAACAATGTCGGGGTTGTTCTTCAAAATCTCAATATATTGAATTTGTAACATATCAAAGTATAGGAAAGAATTTCAATATGTCATTTAGATTCTTGAATATGAGAAATCAAAAATATTTTTTGTAACAATTTGCTTAATCTTATCTCAGACACTAGTTTCCGATATCATTATTTCATTTCGGTTTCCAATCTCTATTCCTCTTGCACAAGAATATCTGTTGTGACAAGTGAAATACAGCTATTCAAAAAGGGTGTTTGCAATCTATCTACACTTAATGAATATTAGCAAGATTTGTCTTAATCATCACAGTATTGCATTATCAGCTGCTTCGGCTATTATTTTATCTATACTTATCAATGTCAAAGTCTGTGTATGTGTTTGTATGTATGTTTGTGTGCATGTCCAGAACAGTTTTCTCTGTCAATTGTAGCTCTACAGCTTTGAAAAACATATCATTGTAATTAGTATGATCAACATACCCGTCAATGATGATGGGCGCTGCGATGAAGGTCTGTTCAAATATTATTTTCATTATATTTATCCCATTTTTAATTGGATTTTCAATAATTTCTGCAAATCAAATATGTCAGATCAAAGATTCAAATGTTTTTAAAGGAAGAATTTTTCCATGCCAAAAGTTATTCCCAGTGAAAAGATTTAAGAGCCTTGATGTACCAACTATGCATGCTTGTCGTCACCTTGGTGTAAATCATTCAGCTATTACGTATTGCAAGGATTCTTCAAACAGTTCACGAGGAAACTGTTGGCTTCACAATGTAACTGGAATGTCTTATTTCATGAAAAATGATCTGAATTGTGATTCCTTCATGTTTGTTGATGTAAGTACAAGACAGGTCCCCAAAGCTATTTTCAAAATTAGTAATCGTAGTTGTGCTTATGTTGTTACTGGCTGAGAGTATTTTCAATGCTGAGTCTATAATTGATAAATGATTCAATGGTTACTGCAGTCAAAAATATCCTCTGCAGCCCCACAAGAGGCATAATAGAAAAAGTTTGTTATCATACATGGGTTTTTAGCAACTTAGGGCAACATTCCAGCAGTCGCTATTGACACATTAGGACCAATAGGTGCTTCATCGTACAAATGTGTCGGCTCTCTGAAACGATGGTCCTTGGTCAACTCCTCTCTTGTCGACATAACCAGCTTCAAGTTTTATCTTTGAGCGATATGAAATGTAAATTGTTCACCGATTATCTTCTTTTTGTAATAACTGCAAAGATTCTTTCAAAGAAGTGATTACATAACATAGGATTTAAGCAAAGTAACAACTTGTTAAAAGTAATGAACATCGAAGACAAAATATTTACATAAAAAATAAATTATTGATTAGCTAGAGTAAGTTGAAAAAGGTTTACTATGAATCTCTTTCTTGATGGGATACTCAAAACTTATTCCAGAGATTTTTTGAGCAATTGTATAAAACGAAGAAGAAAACGATAATTACGTTTCTGGTGAATGAAGATGAAATTCATGTTAAAAATTCATGTTAGGATTTTCTAAAGATGACAATTATACTTAATCCTTGAATAAAACAGTTATTGATCTCAGGCTCGATAAAATCGGATGATTATGACCGAGGTATAATAGTAGGTGCTATTGCTACCTTATACCTTGTCAATCTCCTAGCTAACAATTAATAGAAAACGATGCTCAGTTTTATGTATTTTGATACGAACACGCTAGCTGGGTGCCCAGTGAGACGTAATAGAGGCTTAAAAAATCATGAGCCACAATGCGACTGAATTTGGCCTGTAGAGTGTCTTATAGCACCGTCCCAAGTGTTCGTATCGGAGTACTTAACACGGATAACCGTTGCTATTTGTTTTTTTAAATAAATAAACTGTTTATTTTGACATTAAAATGCTCAAAATAATGATCGCATATGTAAATTCTCCTAAAATGACGTCATCGTAGAGACTATAATATAAGGAAAGGGGATCAATAAAAACACGCTGCGCGTTTTGGGAAAAGCTATGAAAAATTATAAAAATAGAATGAAATAAACACGAAGAGCATTAGTTAAGCTTGAATGCAGAATTTATATAGATCATTTCAAGAGGTCTATCAAACAAAGATCATGGGTCATATAAACGCTATTTTGTTTCTGTTGCTATTTTTGTTGCGCCTTATGCTCCAAAACCTGTAATTTCACGATTTTACGTAGCATGACACATAAAACAACAACATCCAATCAGCGATCAGTATCACATTCGATAATTGTAAAAATATCTATAAAATTATATATGTATATGCTGTTTTCTCTGTCTGTTGTCAAGTAAGATATTGGTTGTAAAATATCATTAAAATTTAAGATCGTTACCTTGCAGTTGTGGCTCGAGCATTCTTGGATTTTTTATTCTGTTTTCCATATCGAAATTCTGTCTAAATTGTTACTATTAATTTTAAGGGTTAAATTTTGTTATCAAATTGTTTCACCTGTCAAATTTCAAGAAAAAATATGTTAATTGATATAATTGTCTACCACTGTGCTATAAATTAACCAAGATATTCTGGTAAATTGTTGCTACTTTTCCATCTATAGTATCTTTTTAAATAAGAACATCGAACAGTAAACATGCAGTAAGAATCGTTGAATGTTATAAGCTGATCGCTGATCGGCGTGTTTGTGTAGGCTACTGGCTACGTAAATCGTATAATCAGCCCCAAAACGCAACAAAATAAATAATTGAAACAAAATGAATGTAATCGCTAATACAAAATTAAGCACATTTTACAAAATTCATTTGATCAATGTTTCATCTTTAGAAGCATTTTCATGTTTCCTCACTCGTCCAGCCTGTTTCTAACAGAGTATACTGTTTCTATTTATGAATCAAACATTCCTTATTTCCTTTCTATTCTTATATTTCAGATTTTCTTAAAGAAGACATGGGAAGGTAAGTAAACTTTCTTATTGAAGTTATATATTACCCCTTTATTAAACGGGTGAACCTAACCAATATTTCTTATTCGTCTTCACGACACCGCGTATAAAACGGGAATAAGAACTCCTTTAGTAATTTGATCGTGTTCACGCGCTCTGTCATCGTGTTCTTCTGCGATAGTCTGAAAGCTGCAGCCTTCATAGAGAGATGAGTACTTCTTAACTTTCCTCCTTTCGGCAGATGCACATGGGCAGCTCCAGCCCCCGATGACGACGAAGTGCATATATTGGTCGCAAAAAACGAGTCTACGCCGGTGGAATCCCGGACCAATGATTTTCCACGACCAGGAAATTTGTGTCATGCCGTCTCGTCTTTTCCAATCGTTTTCTGCGAGACCAGATGGCTAAAGGACAGATGTGATTTTTATGGAAGACAATGTTCTGTGCAGCATGTTGTTGATTTCCGAATACCTTATGAAACTGCCAGCTGCCAGCTTTTGTAAGTCCTTAGTACCAAACTTGATTATTGTATTTTTTACTTTCTACCACAGGTAATAACATGTCTGCATGTTTTCGTGTGAGGAATAGTGGATATGGGTCCTTTGTGTTTACTCTCACATCTGGCTACTATCGCATCAAAATGATACATCTCAACGGCAGTGTCTCCTGTGCGTCATTCGATCATCCTTGGATAACACCTGGTAATTTTGGATGTGCAAATAATGTTATCATGGCTGTTTTAACTGATATAAATGATACCAAATTAAATCTAAACTTTGATATTAATGATGGCAGAATTGTTTTATCAGATTATCTTGAATCTAGTAATGCAGTTTACTTTAAACATGGTGAAGAATATCGACTGTGGAGTCATTACGATCTTACTAACAATTCAGAACAGGACGATGTCGGTGAATCTTGCGTTCAAATCATGGCTTCCTCTGCCAACAATGACGCCATATTCTAAGAAACAGAATATTAACATTGACTCCAAACTTAATGTTCTTATTTAACTTTTTACATCGTTATTTATCCTTATAGTATCACGAATAGTACAGTTATACACTTACTAAATGAGGGAGTTCTTGTACCATCAGGATTATTCATAGTATAGACAGACTAATAAACATAGATTCAAAGCTGATGTGTAGATTTTACATGTTGAACTCGTGTTTGATTTATTCATATGCGAACTAGTGTGTGGTTTATTCATATGCGAAATCGTGTGTAATTTATTTATATGCGAACTTTCAAAATTTGATTGAAAACCGCTAGGAAGTATGTCATTTGAAGTTTTTAATTGACAATAAATTATATTTAATACTTATTATCAAATGCATGTTACGCATTTAGCCCTTTTTAGAACATCAGAAATTCACGATGAAGACTTTATCTATATCAATGAATTATTACTATGATGCACTATAGGGTTACTGCACGGCAGCCGTGTTTGGGTTCTCTGATACCAACACGCGGGATGTTGAGAGACACGAGAAAGCATCAGAAAAACAAGAGCCCGTAAGACGAGTGTTTTTCAGCTTTCCATCTTAGTAAAACCCCATATAGCAGGTCCATTAAATGCTCAATCACCCAGTAATGACAGCTCACGTTCTCACAAGGGTGGAGCAATGAAGATGGAAATTACCTATTAAAATGCCCCCCTAAGGAAACCACGCTTGCAGTATTTCGCACATGGCGGAAAAGCTACGAAGGTTTTTCAGAGCTTAACCACTTAGCCATTGATTGCTCTCTAAGAGGTAAGCAACAGATTCTCCGAAGTTCCCTGCATGATCATTGGATGAAGCTATGGGATAATGGCCTTCTAGGTACTGATGAACCTGTAGATGATACAACAGTATTGCTAGATCACATCATCAACTATTTAAGGAAAAATCGTAACCCCCTTCTTGATCGCCGAGCCCTTTATAATCGGACATAACAATCTAGGGAGTCTATAGATAGTTATTTGGCAGTCCTTCGCATGCTCGCATGCTGGCTGAGTCATGTGAAGACCCTGAGTTCAGTTTGTGTGCCCATTGTGATCGATCATATGGTAATGATGTCAAAATGAAAATTGATTGCTTGCGTGATCGATTTTTTTATGGGGTCAAGGACCGTATTTCACAACAGAAAACTCTTAGAAGAACCTTTTGCATAGCTGGCACTTGAAAGATCCCTGTGTATATGCCGTGCGATTTAGGCCAGTAAAAAAGCACATGAGCATTTGACTACAGCAGTGCTACAGGAAAAGTAAGCTCATCTGTGAACCATAGAAAGCCTCAGGCAAATGGAAACAGAACCCCTTCCCAGAAAGGACGGCCCCCTCGCAACAAACGCTACCAGATTTATAGCAGCAAACTACCTTCTGCTGAGGACTGCAGGAATTGCGGTGGATAGCCGCATGATGCAAAAAACCCATGCCCTGCTAAAGATGTAAGCTGTTGTAATTGTGATGAAGCCTGTCATTTTTATCGCAGGTATTGCCCAAATACACAGCAGAAGGCAGTTAAGGAAGCGAGCTGTATCCGAATTTATCCCTTCCACCTAGTTGTTGGCAGTATACAATCAAAAGGTGAAGAGAAAATTCTCTTACAAGTGACTTATAACTTTAGAAGCACTGATGCCTTTGCTTGGCTGCAGTACCCTGGTGCATTTTGTGGTGTGATGAGTGGAGAAGCACTTGCATTGTTATGTGGAACAGGTACATTTGAGGTAGTGGAAGACACTGATAAACTTGTGGGGGCAGATGGCAAGAGCATGACAAGACATGGCATTGCCCGTTTGATTATCCGGCGTGGCGATCACAAGTATGATGCATGCAGCAGTTCATCTGGTGAAAGATTGTAGTGACCCGTTATTGAGCAAAGCTGAGGATGATGATGCACCTTCAAAGCCAATGAATGGCCCGGAGATGAAAATCAAGCTTCTACCCACTGCAAAGCCAATGAAACGCTACAAGGCGTACAGTATGTCACTTCATTGGGAGGAGAAGGTGCAAGAGCTATAGTCAAAAGACATCATAGAGTCAGTACCAGTTGATGAGACCCCAGAATGGCAGCATACCATGGTACCTAATAACTACCTAAGAAAGGTTAGAAGGAGCCTAGGATTAATATAGATTCCACATCCTTCAACTCTATGTCAAAAGACCGGGTTATCCCACTAAGGTACCCAGAGAGGAGGTAGCAAAAATACCACCAGAAATGAAGTTTTTTACTACCCTTGATGCCCACCATGGCTATTGGAAAGTCTCCTGGGCCACAGAGTCAAGGCCCCTTACTACATTTATTACCCCTTGGGGCCCCAAGCGAATCTGTCGAAATGCAATGGGACTCTCCAGTGCAGGAGATAAACATAACCACCGTGGTGATGAGGCCATTGTAGGTATCCCAAATGTATTGAAAATAGTAGAAGACTACTTGATCTTTGATACGAATCTTACAACCGATGAGAGATGTGTAAGGATGGTCTTGGAGAGATGTAAGGAGGCTGGAATTACGTTACTCAGAAAGAAATTTTTTATGCACAACCAACCGTCCAATGGTGCGGGTATTTAATTGACGATTGAGGCTATTCAGTTAATCCTGAGCTGGTAAAATCCCTACAAGACTTCCCTGTGCCAAAGAACAAGCATGACTTGCGTTCATTTTGTGGTCTAGTTCAGCATTTTGATTCATTCACAGCTAAGTTATCCACTCTAGTACAACCACTGAGAGCCTTGTTAGCTAGTAATGCAGCCTTTGTATGGGAAGGACACCAGCAAAAAGCCTTCAAACTCACCATTGTAGAACCGATCAATCCCAGGAAGTTGGCTCAGTTACAACCTGATGCTCCTCTTCGCTTGGAGACTGATGCGCCCTGGTCATGTGGACTGGGATTTGCTTTATGGCATCAGCAGCCGGATGCCACACGGAGACTGTTACAGTGCGGGTCGTGGTTCCTAAGTCCAACAGAATCCCGCTATTCAGCTACAAAAGTGGAGCTACTGGCTGTCATGTGGGCTGCTAAAAAGTGTAAATTGTATCTTTTTGGATCCCTTTTTGAATTGCTTGCAGATCATCACCCACTGGAATCCATTCTGAATCACAAAACGTTAGATATGATTGAGACGTCGCTGATCATCAGGCTCAAAGAGAAACTAGTATGCTACATGCTTCATGCTACATGGCGTCCAGTGTCTAAACGTGTTGTTTTTGACTGTTTTTCCCGACATCCGGTGGATTCACCAACCATTGACGACTTAGAAGGGGGGAATGAGGTTGAAGGATTTGCCGAAATTACTCTGAGCACGGTTGCCCTGGCCCCAGTGGATCTACAGATTGACTACATTTGTGAATCTGGAAGCAATGATTTGGCATACAGCACACTCCAGATGGCAATCAAGGACGGAGCAAGGAGCCGTCATTGGAAAAACCCCTTGTTATCCCCATAAGAACCAGTTCAAGTATCATTATCCCTCATTTGACATCATCATGCATCAGCACCACCGCCTTTCAATTTCCTTGTTATTGCGAAAACCACCTTGCAGTACCTGCATAGCAGTTTTCCACGTCGTGATCGGATCATCCGTCGAGCCCGAAAAAGAATTTTCTGGCCTGGTATTTCCAATGACATCAGCAATCTCATCAGGTCGTGCGAGGTATGTGCACTACATCAGACCAGTCAATCCAGAGATGATTGACTGCTACTAGCTGATTGATGATTGACTACTACTAGCTGATATCTCTCCAAGTCGTCCAGGAGAAGCAATTGCCATCGACCTGTTCTCTTATACAGGAAAGACATATCTTGTTGTCACGGATAAGTACTCTGGATAGAGGGGAGTGTATGATTGTGGGAGAGGAGGAGGAGCAAACACAGATCAGGTTGCCCATTTTTTATTAAAATGGTCACGCATGATAGGCCTCCAAAACCACCTAACGTCAGATGATTGTCACCCATTTTAAAGCAAGGTCTTCCAGGAATACTTGAAGGAATGGAATACCAAGCACGACCCGTCATCGCCCTACTACCCGCAAGAAAATGACCATGCAGAAGCAGCGGTGAAAGCTATGAAAGGTTTAATGACTGACGTCAGCCCCAAAGGCTCCTTGGATACTCCTGCCTTCATGGAAGCTCCATGTAATCCAAGCAACATCATGACAGCCATTCAAGATCCCTTTCTCAGCTTGCTGCTGGCGACATTGTAAGGGTTCAACATCCTCAATCAAAGAACTGGGACATTGTTTCAGAGGTTGTCAAGCCATAGCAGCTTTAGCATAGCTTTGTGGTTAAGACAGAGACAGGTCGTTTGTACTGGAGAAGCCACAAACCTATTGAAACATTATCATGGTGGAAGGATAGTGGAGGAAAAGTGCAACTCAAATGAAGCATAGGAAGAAGATGATCAAAACAACCAGCCAGTCAGAAAGAATACCAGAAGCACCAAGCCGACACGGGCAGTAGTGATTATAGCAAACAATATTAACACTAAGATCATACTTAGATCTCTGAGGTCATAAAGTTAATACAAGTAATGATAGAGTGTTAGTAATAATTATATAGAGAATATTGGAGGGAATGTAGTAGCATTTGATATTACGCTAGCCTTGTTTGTTTATCTATTTTCGTCAGTTGACGAGTGAGTTCAAATTTGCTTTATAGACTCAACACGAGCCACTTATTGTCCCTTATACAGAACGAGTTATCTGTTTTGGAGCACACAAAAAAATTATACAAACATTTAGATTAAAACAATATAAACAATTATCAAATGTCCAGAATGCATTGTCAATGTATCACGTTAGGATATTAATTTGTTTCAAACATTTTTGTCGCAAATCATTTATATGAAAACTGTATGAAATAAATTCATAACAAAAGAAGAGAACTAAGGCAACGCAGTTTATTTTCTCAGAACTTCCTTCGAATTTTTCTTGTTTTTGTTTGTTTTAATCGCAATTTACGAGAGTTTGTGGCATTTTAAACTGTAAAAATGTAAATGTCAGGTAGTCGAAGGCCTTTAGATATCCAAAAAGTTTATTAGAAGTTGGGAAATGCACTGCAGGAAAGGAATTTAACAAGAATGAAATAATGTTGATTTGATCACCGACACGGTTTGCGTATTATCATCATTACAAGTCAAGAGATTTTGCGTTTTTGTTTAAATTTAGTGTAGCAGATTCACTAGTTACTGCTCTGCTAGTTTGTGTTATTATTACTACTAATGATATTAATACTATTATTTATTATTACGTTTATTATTATCAAATACTCCTATTATATCCTGTAAATTTATATGAGTACACATCTTTCATATTGAGATCTTTTGAATTTCATATTATTGTAAACGAGCACAATATGCTCTCCCTTGCCAATGATTGGCTGACATCTATGAGGCCAATATCGTATTATTATCATTCATGAAATACGTAATATTCTGGCAGTTGCTGTGGCTGTGAGAGGTGATCGAGAGTGTAGATGGTTGTGAATGAACAACATCTCACTCGTTGCTCTCTTGCGTATTCTTTGTACCATAACATGCTATTTTTCATTCGCTAAATATATTTGCTCAATTATAAGTCATCCTATGGACTGATGTATACTTAATTACCTTCATAATATGATCCTGCACATTAGTGACTCTTTATGCTGCGATGGCCTCGGCACGATTGGTTTCGGATTTCCAGATACATTTTTTTATTACACCTCATGATATGTTGTTTGTTGCACCTCTTGTGCATACTGTTACAAGTTTTATATGAATTACCGATGAATTGATTATCAATCTTAAAACGTTTTATGATACAGTATACGCTTGTGTGAGATTCGTGTGAGTTCAGCAACGCATGTTACTCATATCACAATCCGCTGCTCTCTTCGTGAGAAATCTTCAGTACCAAAACATACAGCAGATAATTTTCATATATTCTTCCTCTGTACATTATATTAGATAGAGCACCACATATCTAAAACGGCAGGTTTCTCCGGGCACCTTGAAATTCACACAAAATGTTCATAAAAATACCATAAATACTTTCCCGTTTCTTGTTTTAGTCAAATTTTGTTTTGGAGTTCACCAACGATGAATTTGTAAATCATTTCATGGTCAGAGCCCTCTTAATTCATATATTTCATATTTTCGTCATGCTTCTATGGATTCGCAAAATCAAAGGAGAACAAAGGAATCACAGACCGTGAAGCTCACATGCAGCATTTTCTCAAAACGATAAGAGGGCATTGATTGTGAATCATGAGATATATATTGGATTTTTGAAGGGTTCACAATAAAATTTATTTGAAACAAGAAATAGGGAATTGTTCAGCATATTTTTATGAACACTTGTATGTGATTTTCAAGTTGCCCGGAGAAACCTGCCGTTTTAGTCCTGTGGCGGTCGGTCTACCTCTGTTCTACAGTATTGGTCTCAGAGAAGCATTCCTTTGTTTGAAACAAAAGTTAAGAGGATTGATAGATCACGACGGTTACTTGACGCAACCGTTCTCATGGAGGCTACTTCCATACGTTATACAGGGACGTTTAAATGATAAAGCTAATTAAGGGTACCTTCTTCGAAATTCATAAAAATTGTTAGGGCATTCTTTCGAATAGAAATACTTTGAGGTATATTTTCTGGATTTAGTCCAATTTTAGACTCTCTTTTTCAAACTATTTTTAAATCAGTCTATTTTCTCAATTTTATAGTGTAATATTTCCTCTGTAAAGAATTATTCGGGGTATTTCATGGTACTTCTGTAATAGTTCTATTCAACAACCCGCCGAAGCGCAATTTATTTTATCCACCGTCGAGGTCGTTCTTTAAAATCTCATTTTATTGAATTTCCAACATTTCAAATTATAGGAACGAAATTCAGTATGTCTTTTAAATTTTTGAATATGATTTCCTCAAAAGTGTTTTTCTGAATAAATTGTTTTTTAATCTTTTCTCAGATACTAGTTTCCGATATCAATATTCCATTACGTTTTCTAATCTCTATTCCTCTAGTAAAATAATACCTGTTGCGAAAAATGAAATGCATTTGAAGGGCGTTTGCAATCTATCTATATTTAATGAATGTTAGCAAGATTTGTTATTGTCATCACAGTATTACACTATCAGCTGCGTCGGCTATTCCATAGTTTATATAGTAAAGTTGTAGGTCGCATTACTGTTATTTTCATAAAATGTCTTCAAATTAATTGGTACGTAAAGTTTTGATGAAATGTCGGTAAAACATCGCTACCATCATCGAAAATGTAATTCTAATCAAATCAAACTGTTTAGTCTTATGCTCGTTCTTGTTTTGCGCTCGCTTTTCAAGACCGAGTTTTTGTAATGAAAATGAGACAGCCAGACTATTCTTTGCCTTCCATAACAAGCTTTTGTCTACATTCTTACTATCATTTTCGGATTTACAGAGATCGAGTCTGCGAGCAGGCTAGCCCAAATAGGGTCGATGTTAACTATGGACCAAAAATTAACAGAAGACAAATAATTATTTATACATTCAGCAAAAATAATAAAATTACATTTTAGCGTATTATTTACTATTTGTTCGACAGATAATTCGAGCTTATATGTTGCAGCAACTATATCACAATCTATCTCTTTCTTAAAATGTTTTCTCAAGTGAAAATTTTGCATCTATACAATAATTGCCATAGCAACAAGAGATATAGGACGCATGTTTTCAAAATGAATAGAGTATCTATATTTAATGAACTTGAAAATATACATCGATCAGAGCGGAATATTATACTGTCAGCCGATCTTACTCATAATAATGATGAGCGCTGCGATGAAGGACTATTCAAATATTATTTTCATTATATTTACTCCATTTTTAATTGGATTGTCAATAATTTCTGCAAATCAAATATGTCATATCAAAGATTCAAATGCTTTTCAAGGAAGAATCTTTCAAAGCAAAAAATTGTTCCCTATGAAAAGTTCAAAGCACCTTGTTGTACCAACTATGTATGCTTGTCGTCACCTTGGTGTGCATTATTCAGCTATTACGTATTGCATGGATTCTTCAAACAGTTCACGAGGAAACTGTTGGCTTCACAATGTAACTGGAATGTCTTACTTCATGAAAAATGATCTGAATTGTGATTCCTTCATGTTTGTTGATGTAAGTACATAGACAGGTCCCCAAAGCTATTTTCAAAATTTGTAATGGTAGTTGTGCTTATGTTGTTACTGGCTGAGCGTATTCTCAATGCTGAGCCTATATAGTTGATAAATGATTCAATGGCTATTGCAAATCTATCTGCTGAAGCCGCAGAGGAGGCAAAAGGGAAAAGTGTGCTATTATACATGGATGTTTAGCAACTGAGCGCATCATTCAATTCAGATGAGATATTAGGACCAATTGGCCCTTCATCGTACAAATGTTTAGGCTCTCTGTGTTGTGAATTTGTTAATTATACTAATTATGTTCTTTATGTTTGTAAATGAGGCAACTTCATAAGCACTCATCTCTTTTACTCATCAATGCTGGACAAACTCAAACCAGATAAACTGCACACTTTAATTAACCATATATCACCTACTGTATATATGAATGTATTTCTGACTGTGATACCTATGAACTTGCTATTACTACACTTGAATCAATGTATGCTAAGGTCCCCAATGAAGTCTATGCAAGGTATTTACTTTCATCACGTCGACAACAACCATCTGAAATTGTTGATACGTTTTTACAAGCTCCAAGTCTATTGAGTAAGGATTGTACATTCAAGCCATTCACAGCTATTGAACACAATAATATCGTTATCAGAGATGCTTTTATTAGTGTTTTACAGTCAAGTCCGATGCGGCAAAGGCTGTTAGAAATAAGAATCTTGATCTAGACACTACAATTTTACAGGCTAGATCTTTGAACGTTGCGCAGAAAAGTTCTGATGGATTTGCAATCACCGAGCAAATAAACACTGTTGCTGCTGCCATAGAATAATCACATGCACAAATTGACTCACATAACTCTGAAGAAAATCACATTGCAGCCATCAAAAGTGATAAAACAGACAAATGCTTCTTCTGTAGTCAACAGAATCATCCACGTAGTCACTTTCCAGCCAAAGATGTCAACTGTAACAAACGCTCCAGGAAAGGACATGATGAAAAAGTGTGTATATCAAGTAATAACTCGTACAATAAAACACAATCTTCTGCAATGGACTCTACCTACCTAGCTGCAACAAAGCCATGCCAATGTGTCTCTGACATCTAAGTAAATGGTACTGCAGTGAAAGCTCTGATAGATACTGGTAGCAATGACAGCTACATCTGTCCTAATCTTGTCAAACAAATGGGATTATCTACCATGCCCAAGCCTTATGTGGTATATATGACCTCATCTGAACTACATGCCAAAGTTGAAAAGTCAACAAAGATAGATGTTAATATGGATGAGGAAGTATACAAGAAAGTGGAAGCATCTGTTTTAGAAGGAATTTGCTGAGATTTAATCCTTGATCAAGATTTTTTACAATTAAACAAACAAGTCACAATCGAATTTGAAGGTGAAAAACCAACTTTGAATGTTTGTGCTCTGGCATCATTGTCAATAAACCCTCCTAAGCTGTTTGCAAATTTTGATTCAACATACCAACCTATCTCAACAAAATCCAGAAAGTTCAGTGCATCAGACAAAAGTTTTAACGACACAGAAGTGCAACTACTTTTGAAAGAAGAAAGTATAATTGAGCCGAGCACCTCACCATGGAGAGCGCAAGTATTGGTCACAACAAAATGAGCGTCACAAGAAACGTTTGGTTGTTGACTACTCGCGAACTATTAAGCACTTCACAAATCTTGATGCGTATCCATTACCTAGAATCGAAGAAGTAGTCAACAACGTTTCAAATTACAAATTCTTCAGTACTTTGGATTTGAAATCAGCATATCACCGAATCCCAATCAACCAAGAAGACAAAATATACTCTGCTTTTGAAGCAGCAGGAGAGCTTTACCAATTCTGTCGAATACCTTTTGGTGTGACAAATGGAGTTGCCTGCTTTCAGAGAATCATAAATCAGATTATAAGACAATGATTTAAAAGAAATACTCTTGGAGCAACTCCAGCACATCAAAGCTTATACTACCTACATGTCATGTTATGTCACCCTGGCATCACAAGAATGCTGCATTTTGTCAGATCAAGAAATTTACCTTACTCCCTTGCTGATGTCAAGAATGTAACATCATCTTGCATAGTGTGCAATGAGTGCAAGCCACAATACATCAAGCCTTCTGACACCCATCTTATTAAGGCTACCATACCCTTCGAAAGACTGAACCTGGATTTCAAAGGACCACTTCCTTCTTCATCTACTAACAAATATATACTCACAATTATTGATGAGTTTTCAAGACTTCCATTTGCCATTCTTTGCCATGATGTATCGACGACTACTGTTACAAAATGTTTGCGCCAAGTATTTTTTATGTTTGGTATGCCAATGTATGTGCACTCAGATTGAGGTTCAGCATTTATGTCTAACGATTTGAAGGTATTTCTAAGAAGTCATGATATTTCTGCTAGTCTCACTACACCCTACAACACACAACACAAGGCAATGGACAGTGTGAAAACTATAATTGTATCATGGAAAGCAGCTTCTCTTGCATTAAAATCGAGAAGTTTATCGACATTTCAATGGGAAGTTGTTCTACCTGACGCCCTTCATTCAATCAGATCGCTGCTATGTACTTCAACAAATGTCACCCCTCATGAAAGGATGTTCAACCATCATCGTAGATCAACTTCTGGAAAAAATCACTTGCTTGAAAAATCACGAGCCACCAGGCGAGTTGACTGGCTCAAGTCCCGCTTTCTTTCTGCTACTTCATTTTCATTACTTCCCATTCCATCAAGATCGGCATAATACAGAAGTGAGACCTGAGCAAATCAACCACGCGAGTGAATTTGGCCTCTCGAGTGTCTCAGATCACCCAAAGTGCTCGTATCAGAGTATAATTAACACAGATAACTGTTTCTATTTTTATACCTGTTATTTTGATATTTAAAATCTAAAAATAATGATCTCATGAGTAAATTCTCCTAAAAAAGACGTCATCGTAGAGACTATAATACAACGAGAGCGGATTTTCAATAATAACACGTTGCGCTTTTTGAGAAAAGCAACGAAAAGAAAATGTAATTGCTAATAAAAAGTTAATCATATTGTACAAAATTCATTTTCTCAATGTTCCATCTTTAGAAGCATTTTCATGTTTCCTTACTCACCCAGCCTGTTCTAACAGAGTATACCGTTTCTATTTATGAATCAAACATTCCTTATTTCCTTTCAATTCTGCTATTTCAGATTTCCTTAAAGAAGACATGGGAAGGTATGTTGTTGATTTCTGAATGCCTTGTAAATCTGCCGGCTGATTTTCTGCATGCTAGACCGTGATGACCATCTTTATTCACTCTGGATTCGCATGGGCATGTGTGTTCCTTCGTTCACAGATTTCCAAACCAAGAAAAAGTGAAATTGCAACACGCAGTTGATCACTTGTGTGTGTGTGTGTATGTGTGTGTGTGTGTGTTATTTTATTTGAGTTCGTAGCCAAAATGAGCAAAATGCTCGTTTAACATTGATATGAATTTAACAAGATAATTTAAAAGGCTATAATACTTACAGAAGTAATATAGTTATTGATGTAGTAAATAAGTAATAAGTACTTAATAGTAATAAATATGTATATGCATACATGTTAAATAATGAAAATGATAGATGTACTAAGTATTTTTATTGTATTCATTTATTATAGTTTAACTACCGACAGTTGATTGACATAAACCAATAATTGACTTTCCATTCAAGGGACAATTGATATATGATAGCTGATCGTTTAAATGTTCTTGCCGTTTCTCCGCGCAATAATTCTGGGAAATAGTTCCAGACTCTGGTACCAACTGCCACAAGAGACCATTTCATCAGGGTTGTTCGAAATACTGGGGAGAGCAGCTTTTTGGTCAGTTAGAACATGCATATTTTGAGTTGGAGAGGGTGAAAAGAGAGTGTATGAGCTTGGGAGTTTCTGTTGACAATGTCTTGTGAATAAGGTTTGATAATTTTACAATTTATCTGATGTAAAGACTTGGAAGATGGCGCTCAATTTCAGTATTACGTCGTGTTAGGTGATTTAGACTTTTCTTCTGAATTCTTTCTAGTTTTAATCTATCTTTTTGAATGATACCAAGTAAAAGAAGATTACAATGTTCAAGTTGAGGACGGATGTATGTGATGTAAAGAGATTTTGCCATGTTAGGATTTAATGATTTTTTGACTTGTCTGATTTGGTATAATGATAGATTGACTTTTCTGATACAATTTTGGAGATGACATCTCATGTTTATTTTGTTGTCAATATGAACACCTAGAATCTATATTTTTCTAGCCAAGGTAAGGTGATATCGTCAATTGCGGTGTTTTCATTAATTGTTCCTCTAGTGTTGATTTGGTTGACGTCTGTGTTGGCTATGTGGATGCTGAGTTTTGGAAAGTGAGTAATCATAAGGCATTGTGTTTTTGATGTGTTCAGCTTTAGACAATTTTGTTCAAACCATCTTGATTCAGGTGCTGGACAGCTGTATGTTTTTCTTTCGAGTAATAGTATAAGGTGGTACAATCTGCGTGTCGTATGAGAGAGGATTTTATCTGAAGAAGTGGCAGGTCAGCTTCGTAGATATTGAACAATAGTGGTGACAGTATTGAACCTTGTGGGACTCCTCGAGGGCAGGGGAAAGAAGTTGAAATTTGGTTTTCAATTTTGATTGATTGTGATCTTCCATTTACGTAGCTTTTGATTAAATTACAGCTTGCTAAATTGATTTCATAAGCTTGCAATTTCTCCAGCAGAAGCTTATGATTCACCATTTCAAATGCTGTCAAGAGATCGAAAGAGACAACTGCAGTATAATTATTGGTGTTGATGGCTGCTTTACAATCTTCAGTAAGCGTCAAGAGGGCCATTTCGGCACTTTGCTCGTGTATAAATCCAAACATACCATATGGAAAGATTGGAGTGAAGTGATGTTGGAATTGAGTTGATAAGATTCTTTCGAATGCCGTAGAAATATGAGTGAGAATAGTAATTGGGTGATGATAGTTTTCCTTGTTTGATGGATCTTTGTTTTTGAATATTGGTTAAACTATTCCATGTATCCAATCTTTCGGTACTTCGTTAATAGTTATTAAATGATTGAAGAGATCGGTGATAGTGGAAGTGAGGCTAGGTAGAATTGTTTTAAGGAAGTTTGAAGAAATATTATCAGCTTCAGTTGCTTTGTTACTTTTGAAGTTTTTGATGATGTTGCATACTTCATCGTCTGAGGTGTACTCAAGACAGAAGGATGTGCAAGAAAGATTCGTAATTTTGTTAATGCTAATGCGGATGATTGTTGAGGTATTCGTCAGTCCAATGTGGAGAAAGTGGGATACATTTTTCGAAGTAGCTTCCAATTAGCTGTGGTTTTTCTTTAGCAGAGGTGATTATGCAATTGTTTTCTAGTAGATTTGCAATTTTAACAGTTTTTATTCTTCCAATACCAGTGATCTTTTGGATGTTGCGATGAAATTTCGATGGATCAAGTTTAGAAGAGCTTTCGAGATCTTCTTGGAGGCTGCGTCGTTTGAGTTGTGTGACTAAATTTCGTTGAGTGCGAAACGGAAGATATTATCTTTATTTCTTGGAAGTTTTGATAGGTGTTCTCTCAATCGGATAGCTTCGTCGATTTTAGCAGTGCTCCATGGCGGTCTCTCTGCCTTGATGAGCTTAGTTGTTAATGGTGAATGCTTTTCTATTACTGAGTTGACTGCGAAAAACCATTTTCTCCATACATCATCTGCTGATAACAGTTTGTAAGGAATAGACCAAGTAGTACGTTCAGAGGGTAACTCATTTAGCAAGGCGCTGGCTTTCTTTTCCAGAGTAGTTAGGAAGTCTTTATCTTCATGTGTTGATCCTCTTGAATGGAGTGCATTCAGCTGACCTTTTGTAAGTTCTTGGTCCCAAACTTGTTGTTTTGAAGATATAATTCTGAAAAATTATTATGATATCGTATATTTTGTGGCAATATTTAATTGTCTCTTCGTATCCTGGCATGGTACAGCCTACAAGGGATGCATGGGTAAGAGTGAAACTAATGACGAAGTAACATCCACAGAAGCAGCAAAAGCGCATGGAGCAATAGTTTACTTAAACATATAAGTCGAGCCATCATCTCTTCAAACTATCGACATAAGCTAGTATTTCGTAAATTTACACAAATAAATATGTCTTGATTGTTGTATTTTATTTTTTATTACAGGTAATAACATGTCTGCATGTTTTCGTGTGAAGAATAGTGGATATGGGTCTTTTGTGTTTACTCTCACATCTGGCTACTATCACATCAAATTGATACATCTCAACGGCAGTGTCTCCTGTGCGTCATTCGATCATCCTTCGGTAACACCTGGTAATTTTGGATGTTCAAATAATGTTATCATGCCTGTTCTAACTGATAAAGTTAATGCCAATTTAAATCTAAATTTTGATATTGATGATGGCAGAATTGTTTTATCAGATTATCTTGAATCTAGTAATGCAGTTTACTTTAAACATGATGAAGAATATCGACTGTGGAGTCATTACGATCTTACTAACTATTCAGAACAGGATGATGTCGGTGAATCTTGCGTTCAAATCATGGCTTCATCACAACAATGACGCCATATTCTAAGAAACAGAATATTAACATTGACTCCAAAATTAATGTTCTTATTTAGCTTTTTGCATGGTTATTTATCCTTATAGTATCACGTATAGTATAGTTATACACTTAATAAATGAGGGAGCTCTTGTACCATCAGGATTATTCATAGTATAGACAGAGTAATAGATGTTGAACTACTACATGCGTCTGATTTATTCATATGCGAACTCTTCATCTTCGATTGAAAACCACTGGTATAAATATTTCATTTGAATTTGATTATTAATTACTAGCTATGAGTGTAGTCCATAATGGACCTTCTATGATAAAACTTTCAGATCACTTATAATTAAACAATTGACTAAGCTGACTATCGCTGTATAATACGGAGTATGAACTCTGGAGGAGAACATGAGACACAATATGCATTGAAACGATGTAGCATTAATCAATACATCTTAATCATTCCTTTAATAAAAATTTAATTTATTTCACATCAATTGAGTCGATTGAAATGTATAATTTAACGTAGCTTTGTCTACATAGAAAAACTTTATTTTATGTGTTGAAAGGAAGCCAGAACACAATTATTATAAATTACAAATACTCAGTCAAATTTCGAAATCTGAAACTATCCACAAAAAATAAGTTCAAATCCGATCCGATCCGAAGACCTAAAATATTAACCCGAATCTGACCCGATACGATCGGATCGCGTTCGGTTCGAATTCATAAATCTTTATTGCAATATATACAACACTAATGTGGTGTTCACAAAATAACGCCGTCAAAGTGTGGCCAGTGAAACTCGTGGCATTGCATGCGATAGATTCAATATTAAATTAATTTAGCTTCAACAAGACACATGGTCCACTGATTTCTGTTATTAACATGATCAAACGATATCTTTTGTTAATTAAAAATGATTTACTGCTTCATATTAAAAAAAATCAGAAAAATCGTTGATAAAAATTGCAATATGGCGGATTTGAACTGACGACCCTGATATTGAAATACCAGGGCATTAACCAATCGGCCACTACCTTACTTTTTGTTATCGGTGCTTTAACTGAAGTGGTCAACAAACCTACTGCTTCGACAACGTATTATTGAACAAAGCCGACCCACGCGCGTGTATTGAAAATCAAATTATATATAATCTGAAAATATTATGATATGATAGTATATGAGCCTATATATTTTTGATCTTTGCAATCTCAGCAAGCAGGCCTGTGATTTTCATGGCAGTCTATCAAAATACTAAGAGTTCGTTGAAAATAAAATTTTAAAAGTAAACAAAAGATATGAAAAGTTGACCTCATAGTGCTTCTTGTTATCAAATTTTCCAGAATAATAGCATCAACATTCTTTTAAAATGAAATAAAATTCTATAATAAATCGCTATACTAATTCGATATTGATATTATGTTACATCTTGTTGTCAATATTTCTACGCGCTATTTATAATACATTACAGATGTCGAATGAAAGAAAAGATGATTATGAATAAATTAATTATTTTGATAGAAAAACGAAAACAACTCATTTTGCCAGATTCGTGATATGCATTTATTCAGAATTTATTGAAACTGACGCGATGGTTTATAGAGTGGAAATGTTTAGTGCAGCTTCAAAGATATAAAATACCACAGCCGATGGTAATATTTAAATGCTCATGTTATGATGTCTGACGAAAAGGATAATTTACTATGTAGAAAATGAATCTACTTTACCATGCATTTGATCACGATATGAAATGATCATTTTTGTCAGAATTATTTCGAATAAAAGACAATCTTTATTTTATTCTTATCGGGCGTACATTCTCCTTCGATAAAATATGGTTGTTAACTTATTATTGATTGGTGTATTAACTCAGAGAACCCGCTATTATGTATTTAAATGTTGTTCGGAGATTATGCCGCTCGTATAGTTTTTATTTGGATCTCATTTGGAAAATGGTAAGTTGTATTTTAATAAATATTGTTTGCTATGATCGATTATTTCATGCAACCTTTTCGCTTTTTATTTTTGTAACACAAGGTTTGTTACACTCATCCAAACTGTATTAACTATTTAAAAATGTTTTTAAATTATGTTTTTGTGCTTTTAAATTCAAAGCAAAATTTTTGAACGCTGAAAATATTATAATTATTATTATTTATCACAAATCATACGCTCAATTCAATTTAACTTTGTTGAATTTGATATACCTGAAAAAATTAACTTTATTAAATGTTGATCAACGATAATAACAAGACACCGCTATTTTTATTCTCGAAACTGTAGTAACATACTGTGTCTTATTCGTATAGCAAGTCAACAAAATGAAATTTTAATATTAATCGATGCCAGTATAATTCCTTCGTTAATTATGGAAGCAAAATCTGAAAATAAAAGCCTTGCTGCTTAAAACCAAATGATTCGTTTTTTTATATTAAATAATAAATTATAAAAATACTTTTGTGCAATGCCTTGATTAATTCTAAACTCTATGATTTTAGACTGTAGACAGATAATCTCTTCGAACTTTGAATATTTTTCGAAATAGTCGAACGCCAACGCCAATTTGAAAATTCTTGCAAATTAATTTGTTTTTAAGCCCCGCGATAGATTATTCATTTCAAAACAGATTGTTTGCTCAGTGTTCTCACAAATTATGTATCAAAATAGCCTTTTTAAAAGTGAAATGTTTTATATCTCGATTTTGAGAAAAGTAATGAACGGCATTTTGTTTCATTAATAAATTAAATTAAGACCTCAAGTCTCTTTAATTTCATAGCGTTTGTGCCGCGCTATATGTATTGCTGATATCAACACTACATGAAATATGTCTACGTTTCTTTGATTTCAAAACATATTTTGTCTGGCCTAGTTATACTGGTAATTCAATGTAATTCAGTATTTCGTATTGCTTTAATTATCATAAAACTGATTCAGTTTCAAGTTTCACTTGTTCAAACAATTTACACGCAGCTTTTAAATTTAAAGCAAAATATTTTTGTTCTGGAGATTTCAATTTGAAGTCGATTTGGCTGCCCGCTAGATTATCGACCTATGAAATTTTTCAAAATCTCTGAATTTTTTAATGCAATGATATCAAATAAAATATCAGATGAAGTATATTATTTTAAAACAACGCCATAGACCCATACTTTTCATACAACAAATTTGTTACTGTACACGGTTATCTCGACACAAATGTTTGCATAATTTCCCGACAACGGATTATCCGTATTATATCGCCAGTAAGACGTACATAAGTCGCGGACAGACACAGAAATATCGAAATATAGAAATATAGAAATATTGTGATATATAAACAGACAGTATTATGTATATAAGTGATATAAGTGATAAGTGATATAAGTGATATAAGTGATAAGTGATAGAAATATAGAAATATTGTGATATATAAACAGACAGTATTATTAATAAGTAGATAGATAGATAAGTAGATACGTAATAATTATTACCAACTGCATATTAGCCTTCTTTAGAACTTCAGAAATTCACTGTGAAGACTTTTGCACCAGTCAATTGAAACCACGGCCCCATGACCCCCGAAAAATTGCCGGGCATTAACGCATCACACCTGTCGCTTTAACATGGTTTTAACAGCTTCATTGCACGGGTACCTGAAATTTTACTGTTTACTTGTACTTCCTTCACTGTTTTAAACAAAATATCCCATAGGGCCCTAGGTAAGCTCTGCGATTCAGCAATATAAATACTTATTAATTCAATTAGAACAATTTAACAAGAACAAAGATAATTTAAATCGATTTCCATATATAAAACCTTCCTTTAAGAATTGTTTATTGTTTGTTCGTTGCTGTGTTTTTACATTTGAATATTCATTGTTACTTAGGGGGGGGGGGGGATTTTAACAAGCCAGTTTCTCCGGATACCGGGATTTTTAACGAAATTTAAAACTGGCTAAATGTTAATTTCCCGGGTGTTTCCCGTGGGTCGGGGCCGTGATGTCAATTGTCTGGTGCATTATCTATTATATTAATAAATTATTACTATAATGCACTATTGATTGATATCATCAACACTTGAGAAATGTAAAATAAATTGTTAAATTTATTGTATAATCAAGAAAATGATCACGAATGAGAATTTCCAATTTGATCAGGATATCTGATAAAAACAGTAACATATAAGAAGGAAAGTCATGTAAAAGTTCATAAAAGTGTGCTAGTTATTGTAGAAAGTGGTGTAGGCAATTCTCTCTTAAGCTATAATAGTTGGGTGCTATTATGAAAAGACTAAATGAACAGAAGATGTCACAGGATAAACCACCATAGAAGCTTCTATAGGGCCTGTTTACAGGGAGGTAGGATAACTCTATGAAGTTGGATCATCCTGCCATGTAGGATCACACTATTGCATGTCTACAAGGGAGCATAGCTCTACTCAAAGGATCATCCTAGCCCTTCTATCTGTTTATTTTTACAAAGGTAGGGACTGGGTATGACCTGCACGTGACGCCATATGTTACGATAATATTAGTCATGGTACCGTTTGATAAGCAGCTAATAGTCTAGAATTCTAAACAACTTAGGATATACATTTGCCATAGTCGCTAAAAGAAGAAATCTTAACATTACAATCTTTACAAGGTCCCATCCTATGTCCTATGATGACAGTCCTATGTAGGGATGATCTCATCTACTGGGATCTTCCTATGGCCTAAGAGCCAACATAAATAATGAAATGACTATAAATTAGTATTTTCATTAATTATATGGTATTTAAACAATGTGTGTGAAAGGTTGATTGCTAGTAACGTGACGTGAATTAAATCGCTTATTTTCTCTCCAAGAGTGGGAAATAAGTTGTTATTTCCCGCTCATTGTAGCAACAACATTCTTGATTGCAACTACAGTAAATCAACAAATACAACACTTTTTCAAACCTTTCATTCGTTCAAAATGAGAATTAAATGAAAATAATGACTCGTGTAATACAAAGAATGCAATAAAGTTTGCTTTTAGCACTTTCACGGTGTTTATAGAGAAAATGTTAGTAGCATACGCTTTGCAGGCTCAAAGTTGAAAATTGAAACCATTTCACAAGCACGAGTGGTGTGCATCACGGCATCGTATTCGAAGACAGAGCGCAAAGGCCACCGGTCAAATTTTATGCCTTTAAACTATTACTATTGGTTGCGTCTTTATTGTCTAACTAAAGACCATGAATATACTACTTAATTAGTGTATGACTGTCCCGGGAATTAGTAAGCTTTATTCCCTAAAACTTACTAATACATTTTAAGTGTATAATAAGGCATTTTTCAAAATGATTCAAAAGCTAAACAAATGATTATAAGGTTAGGACAATGCTTTGTATATTAAGGCGATAAGAACGAATGATCTGTTTTGGAATACACAAATAATACAAACATTTGGATTAAAACGATACAAACAATTATCAAGTGTCCAGAATGAATTGTTAACGTATCACAATATGATATTGATTTATTTCAAACATTTTTGCCGCAAATCATTTATATGAACACTGTATGAAATTTATTCATAACCGTTTTCTGAATTTTGTACCTATCAATTTTAGTATTTATAACGTAATTAAAACACATCTTTCAAAAATAAATTCGAAACCCTAATATAGAATCTGCATCGACCAAAGTTACATAAAGATCTTTTCTTTTCATTATTTGTCTTGAAGTTTCCTCTCCCAAGTGAACCTGTCTTTGATTATCAGTGAGTAGTTAGTTTTCGAATCATGAAGCAATTTTTTAAGGAAAATTAAATTAATTTGATCTTTATTTATATATACATATACAATTCTATACAGTTGACATCCAAGTGCCTTTTAACATTCTTGTTGCTACGTTATCAAACAACCCTTGAGATTGATCACCACGGTAACCAACTGAGCATGCGTACGAATTTAGAAATAAACTTCGAACTGCTTCAAGTTTCTGTTGCCTTAGTGATTCTTCATTAGCTTCACATCTGAAAAAAGAAACATAATTATTCGAAATATCATAAGAATGCATCTTTTTGTAATTATAAACAAGTCTATATTTGGTAAGGTTTAAGGGGTTGCTATATCATATTGAATAGCTATGCTTCTATCTTCTAGCTAGAGACGATGTGATTAATTTGTTTGGAATAATATAATACAATGTCACCCGCTTATGTGCAATTCGGATAAGTGGAATTCCCGCTTATCTGCAACTTGGCTTTGAATTTTTACTTTCACTTAAGCGGGTTACACTGTATGATAAAATATCCTTAGCCATGCAGCAAAGCACATCGTTGTCTCGCTTAAACACTATACGATCATTTTGGACAGAAATAGTTTACATCGAAATTAAGAGCTACATGAGCTACCTCTGTGTTTACTTCTGTGTTCATGATATAGGCTGCAAAAGGTAATTGAACATGCAGTGACATGCATATGGCGGGATTGTAGCACGATTCAATCTAATGCCTTCTTACGAAGAATTTTCATAGCACGAGTCAATGGTTCTTCATATAGAACTTTTATCTGACGCAGAGTCTGAAAATTCTGACATTGCACACCTATGGAATTGTTTAATAACAACAATAATAATATTACATGTTCAGTTAAATACATGTAATATAACCGATAGTCACCCCCGCAAGTACACGTGCTTGCTTACATGGGGGACATTAACATATTTACAGAGAAATACAAACATGAGTGTGGACATTCTGCCACTGAGCTACCCGTGAACACATTGTCCGAACTCTCCTAATTAAGTATCCTGCCAATAATTAGCATTACGTCAATCATTTAAACTTACAGACTACTTGAGCTGCTACTTCTTCCCACTGTAGTAGGAACATCCCGCATTGTAGTTGTTCCACGAGGACTACCAGCATCAGATATGATTTGCCAACTACAAAAATGATAAGAAAACAGCTTATTTATCGTGTGAAACGCAAATTCTAGGGAAAAAAAGTAAACCCCAAACGACTCCAGTGTACATGCTAACGGGGACCTGCCGTATTGAGGGTAACATGTTGTGATAGTTAAACGTATACCCCAAATGGTTGGAGATTGCTTCTTCAGATAGAGAAGCATTTTGTATTCGTACATGTTGTTCTTATGTTTTTGCTTGGCGCGATCATTACCCCTTCCAAAGGTGTTCTCAAGAATTTAAGGGAATAATTTAATAATTAATGTTTTCTATATAGTTTTTCCAAATGTTATACTGTAAATTGATTGGTATTAAATCTCAACATAACTTTAAATAAAAAGCGGCATGACCCGATAAAGCATTGTGTATAGCGATTTGCAAATACGTGAAAAAAAAAACATTTACAAGGAACTCACCTTCCACAAAATGAAGATCGCTGAAAATTAAAATAATTACATAAATAATAAACACAAGTCGAGTGGAAATTTTAAAACATTCTGAGTAAGCCACTCTTACAGTGCAAATATATTATATACACTATATCTATACAAATACATAAGGATGGTGACTGAGTCAAAGAAAACACATTCTTAATTTCTGTTACTCTCAATTTTCACGCAGTGTGCGTTCATTAGACAGTAGTTACTCAATAACAACTGTCTGATGATCGCACACTACGTGAAACTTGAGAGTAACAGAAATTAAGAATGTGTTTTCTTTGAAACCATCACCATACTTATGTACTACAGCTCTGCCAATGTTTAATCGGTATTGAACACTATCACATCTGACGATAGATAAATCTATCTTTATTATTATTATTATATATATATATATATATATATATATATATATATATATATATATATATATATATATATACAAATACAACGGAACTAAAAGAACCTCGATAATACATCCCATCAACATCCTACATGTTGCTGGCAAGCATCCTCAAACTAACTATTAACTATCAGAACAATGATGCGTCTAAACTTTAAAAAGTCTCCAATTTGTTTTGGATTATTCAATTTTGTATTTAATTCGATTCTGTTTGAAGATGCTTGGTTCCTGAAGAGAAACCGGTTTATAACAGCCGCTGACAATATACAATATAGATCATAAATTGACCACAATAGACAGGTTACCTTTCAAAACAAGAATCATAGATGAGATGGTCACATTAGAGAGGTGGCCATTATAACAGGTTTGAGTGCATCATTCCTAGCTAATTATATACAGTCAAACTTGCCATAGCGACCACTCTTATTAAGCGGACACTCTTTTTAAGCGACCACGCTTTGGGCCATCGTTGAATGAAACAATAGAAAAGTGTTGTACCTAATTATTGGTTTACCTGTTCCCCTGGTGTTGATGCACTTTGTGATTGGCGTGCTTGAGTTGGTACGGGTACAGGCGTACTTATAACAGGCGGACTGTTAGCTGTGTGACGTAATGAACGCATCGATGACGACCAAGAACTACTGAATAACAACAACACAAAGCAGAATTAGGAAATCTTTGATGTTTTTCGGTGTGACCCTCACGTATACTCATGCACTCATGCGAATGCATAACTATAAGTACAGTACTCGTGATCTTCTCTCACACTGTTGCTTCCAGTTTATTTCACAATTGCCAATCGTTTATAAAACTTTTAAAATCCTCAAACTTTCGGTAAATAGGGCACATGGCATGTAGTAGTGTAAGTTTTCAAAGTGGAATCTATTAGGTTTAAATTTTAGCACCCCAAAATTGCAGGGTTTGCTGGAAATGATACCTCGAACTTGCCGTTGAAGGAATTGTTGAACAGTTTATATGCCAATTGGGCACCTCACATTAGCAATCTGGGCACCTCAAAATATGAAATTTGCCGGATTCGACATTAAAAACCGGAAATTTCGCAGCAAGTAGCCCAATTTTAAATTTTGATATGCCAAAGTGTTCAGGATCATGCCAAAATGGTACCCATAACAATGTCACACCCACGTTGTTCTTAATTTGTTCTTAAAATAGCTGTTTATCTAATCAATGTTGATACATACTGTGTTTGTATTGCATTTAATGATGTGAAGGAGCCATTGCTAGATAATGATGAATCATCCACAATTTCATCGATGGTTTGTCCATCATGATGAATACGTTCACTGTGTGTGCTGTGCTGACTGTTTAGACTAGTACAGCTACCTAAACGTCGATGGTCATCTACAGAAAAACAAAATCATTGAACATTGCTAAACATATTGCGAAATAGCACTTCTTTGTTTGAATCATTCAAAGAAATCATGACGTAAAGCGGGTTTTAATCAAAAAGCAGCCTAGAAGTTGTGATAGAATGCGGAATTGTCATATTATCGGGAGTTATATTACGCTAGTAAAATTAGTTGAATTTCATAGAAAGCGGTCACTGGTTTCTGAAAAATCGTGATAACCTACGGGTTGTGATATTAGCCGAGGTGATATTAACGGGGTTTCACTGTACAAGCAAATAGAACTCGATGTATTATTCAATGCTGTGCATTTTGATTGGTTGCTCTGTCATGCTATTTTACACAACGTAAATGGTTGATTTGATTGACAATGATTGATATTTCAGATTTTAATTGTTATTCAAGAAGTGGATGTTTCAGTTAAGTTTGCATTATCAATTGATTTCAATAAAAACATTTAAACATCTCACTTGACATCAGTGTCAGTTTGCCATACGAAATGGCTTGTTGATGCCATAAATTATGACCATTCAACAATAGATAACTCCCTCGGTGTATCAATTTAAAACAGATGATATTTATTGTATGATGACTGCCAACTACATTTTGAAAATAAAGAAATCTGATTTGTTGAGTAGCAGCTGATTGCAAAGGTATATCCAATAATTCAAATTCTTGATTTCTGTCAAATCTCTATGAAGATAAATCTGTTTTTATTTACAATATGAACACAATGGTGCGACCTATGGTTATAAATAAATGAGCTCTGGTTAGCTGTACACTTGTTACGCAGACGCAGTTGAATTAAAATAATGAAGCTGACTAGTCATGGTTGTTATCTTTGTGAGGGTCCGGCAAAAGGTTCAGCCTTCTGAAATCCTAGAGGCATTTCAACATTTTCTTCTGGATTTTTAGTTGATGTTTGACCAAGAAATCATTAAAAATATCAATTTTCTTCTGAATTTTCTCTAACTTTCTGGAATTTAGAATTTCATGAATCCTAATTTTGTCGGCCCCTGATCATTGTTAGTCGAGATTAATTTACCTAAAAGTAGAACTTGGCCATCCAACTGTGATAATGATTCAGCCCTTGGTTTAGCTAGTGAAGGTAATGAACTAGATCTGAAAAAACAAACAAAGGAATGCAATTCGATTGCGTTTGCATTTCTATTAGGGCTTTTTCACATCATCGATGTTGGTGTTCCATAACAATACATTGAAATCTACATTGGGGTCAAGATCTATTCAAAATACAACACCAGGGTCATCAATCTTTTCTTCAAACAATTCCAGAGAGACTCATTGGACAACCAGTGAAAAAACTTTATAACATTGAAATGACATAATGGTAAAACCAACATCGTATCACCCCTTTGTTTGACAACCCACCTTTCTTGACAAAGGGGCAAATCTACGATCTGTGCAGTAGTATAGTCTAGTCCCATAGAAAAAATCAAACAATCATACGGACACTTTGACTGGAAGATAGCTATTGGAAATAGTCTAGAATTATTCAACATGATATTATGAACAAATTAGAATCAAAAAATATTTAAAATATGCACCGGAACTAGTTCCAGGCTCTTATGGTTAAAACTCAAATCAAAATGAAAAGAGCATGGAATTTAAGCTCCGGTGCACATTTTAAAATATTTTTTGACTCTAATTAGTTCATAATATCATAATGAATAATTCTAGTCTATTTCCAATAACTATCTGATTGTCAAAATGTCTCAATTATTGGCTGATTTTTCTATGGGACTATACACTACAACACAGATTGTAGATTTGCTGACATAGGGAGCAATAAATAAATGTAGTTGAACCAAGGGAAACCCCCGTAAAGTAGCGAAATTAGGGAAACCCTTTTCAAACACGTTGATTAAATACTTATAATCATATAAAAACGTTTGTATCAATTCATATTTAAGCAATAATGTAATATATTGTCTGTTCTAGTTTTCTTTGTGGCGGTTTGAATTGACTTTGATAGCTGATGCAGTATTCCATCAAATCATTACGGAGAGCCAGCTATCTAGAGTAGTCACCCAAACCACATGATACATTTAATAGAACAAAGAAGAAAAATAATAGTCCTCATCGACACTGCCATTGATAACTTACTGTACTGCATGCTCTTCAGTTACAAATCGATTTACATTATAAAATAACGTAATGCATGTGTAAACGTTTTCTTACCGTGTGATGTTGATAGAAAAATCATCAGAAACAATATGTTTCAAGAAATTAAAACAGAAGAAGAAAACCTATAAAAATTGAAAAAAAAAACCAAGTTAATGCTCTACATTGTCAAATCAAGTACTTTTACGGCTTCTTGAAAAACGTCTTGGTAAAATTAAGAGTATGGTATATGCATGGTATTTTAATGGCAGTCATGGAAGATGGAAGATGCAATCAATTTAATAACGCAACATTTTGCTTAGTAGACATAAAAACCTCGCTAAGAGGGGTGCTTACATGAGGTGAGCCTGCCCAGCTGATGTGAAAACTTTTAATGGGAACGACATGCACTATTGTTCATTATTGCTGTTATTGCAGTGGTCAGCGGGCAAAGTATTTTGCTCTGCGCAGGCACACCAAGTATGTAACCTTAACTTTCAATCATAATTTACAGTAAACCTAACATTTCCTCTGATAACTTTAAAATTAAATTCATTAATAAATCCTTATCTTTCATT
Organism: Haliclystus octoradiatus; assembly: GCA_916610825.1. Lineage (NCBI taxonomy): Eukaryota > Metazoa > Cnidaria > Staurozoa > Stauromedusae > Haliclystidae > Haliclystus > Haliclystus octoradiatus. Next base: position 13,051,020 of record OU744453.1, read on the forward strand.
TTTTGTTGGCAATGTTGAAAATATAAATGCTACATGATGAGAGGTTCAAAAAGCAAGTCATCAAGCCAAATACAAACAGGATGTTTAAGCAGCCTATCTCACTTCTTTTCTAGGCAACTCAAACTCATATAACCTCCTAATTTGACATTCCATACCACAATATCCCTGTGGTTCGAACATAGGGTGTCCTTGGATCACAATAGTCACCCAACGAAAAATCTTTTCCTTAAAGATTTCAAATTTGCTTTATCAGTCTAAAACTTTAATAATTCTGACAATCAATGGTTTTAGCAAAACAAAAAGTGCAAATACCTCTTCTCCTTTTGTTAAGCGGTCTTCTAAGTCATGGCTAAAACAAAATCATAAATTAGTTACCAAATAGATTACTGACCCAGTTTTCTGGGAAAGGTATCCTAGCTCGACAAGGCCTACTTTTCAGCTACTCTTAATCTACACTCTCAATACAAAACAGTTGTTGGTAAAGTGGAGTAAAGGGCATGTGGCACAGGTCTAAGTGAATGGCGGATATCATTTTAAGAGCCAATAAATGAAAAAATAAATAAAAATTGACAAAAAATCCTCCTCTTGGTAACTTTTGAGTTGTGAGTAGAGTAAGGTTATCTTGAAAATTTTAAAACTTTTTGAGTTTACAGCGTAATAATCAAGGACATCTTAAAAAGATAACCATGAGGAATGGCACGTCCTTGTTTACCTGCTGTATCAGATGTATGCAAGTCTTCCTTGGGTTAGGTTAATGAAAAAAAGAAGGGAACCATCTACTTCTAAACATTGAATACAACACCAACACAGACTCTTAGAGCCATCTATTTACAGAAGTTGGGACACTCAAATTTTGGTACACAAAAAGTAACAATTTTCGGTTGGTGAGAAACGAGGCTTCAGAATTATGATATTATTTTCGCGCATTATGTTCAAATTTTACAAGCCTATAGGTTTTACAGGTCAAAATGACGTCAGTAAAATCATGTGACTTGCATCTGTCCAATAGAAGTACACGGAGGAGTGTCCTAGCTCTGTTAAATATAGATGGCACTGGAACAACCACATTCGCATTAACTGAATTGAATAAAATACTTTGCAACTTGCACAATATTTTCACAGTAATTAAATGTACCACGTTTGCACAAATGACCACCTCTGTCAAATTTCAAATTTGTCATTTGTTAATTAACTTGTGATACATTTCCGTCGCACCAATTTGAAACTAATTTTAAACCATATTAACTGAAGTGAGTATGATTCGATTTCAATTTTTATTTTTCATCCTTGTTTAATAAATATACAGCTGCCTTATAATTCATAAGGAACAACCTTTTCGGGTATATGCTCTTTATTGAATTCAAAATTAACCTCTTTTTTGTATATAGATGTAAGGTTTGCTCTCATTATTATATATGTTACATGAAAAGTTGTATCTTACCCAAAAAGGAGCCAGTCATAGCCAATAGTTAGATATAAAATTTCTGAAGGCGACAATGATTGATGAATTCTACCATCCTAATATAATAAATATTGTATTACTAGGCCTACATCAAAATAATAATGAGCGGAAGAAAATGCTGTCTGATGAGGGATATCTCATGAAATGGTACTCTCTATCATATGCAATGATAAAACTACCTTATATATTTCTATAATATTCATAACTTAAAATGATTCCTGCTAATTCCAACTATGTGGGAGGTTCTGCATTCTGTTAAAAAAATAATACAATATCCCTATGGGTTGATGCAGCTTTTTGGGTGGGGATAGCTTCAGATGACAGAGCAACTGGACATCAGACATGCTGTTCTGCAGTTCAAATCACATACAGTTGATTCAACATCTGATCAAACCTGCCCAATCTTGTAGTGGCGAATGGAATGGTCAAAAGGAATTAAAGCATAAGGAGCTCTGATGCCTTGAAATCTGTTGAAATTGATATCAAAGGCCACCCCTGTTAAAAAATCCATCAGTTCATGAACTTCATGAACAGTTCACAAACATTTTTTGTGGCTTCATGAACAGTTCATGAACAGTCACAAAGAGTTCATGAACATTTCATGAACCGGTTTATGAACTGGTTCATGAATGTGAAATTGCCTTCATGAAGCTTTGGTAATTTCATGTTCATAAACTCATGAACTTTTTTTTCACAGGGGTATGCATGAGTTCCATGTTAAGCATTTGCCATTAACACTGCTATGAGAAAAATGAACCACTCTTCTATTAAAAGAATAGTGGTCTTGAATAGGGCAGCATGGAATGCATTGTCACAGTAAGCACAGAGGTACAAATGAATTTTTGTTTTCCATTCAACAGTATCAAGGTTGGATCTGTAATAATCTGTGTAACCATATAACGACTCAAAGATTTAATTTTAATATAAAGGCTAAGTGTTGTAATTATTATACTATAGTTTGATATACTTACAGCCCACAGTGAAAGTCGTATTAATGATATAAATAGTGGGGTTCTATCCCACCCCGATATACAATGGATTAATACACCACCATCACCTAGGTAAATAGAGAACAGAATTGATAACATATAACCAATACGCATAGATTCTTCGTTGTTATCAGTCATGTGGAAAAAGCTTGTATCTTATCAGGTTCCTGAATAAATGATGATGATGATGACGATGATGTAGGGTCTTTTACTCTGCTAGTCAACATAGTAACAGACTTTGTGGTGATATTAACCAGTTGTAATGTAGAGAATAATGGGCAAATCACTTACCATCTTTTAAAAGTTTTAAAACAAATAAAATATAATTCTGTGTTAATGTGACTAGGTCCCAATTCTGAAAAATAGTAAAAAAGCAAAGGAGATTGATGACTAATTAGAAAAGAGGCACAACTTTCAAAACACAAGCAATGGAGAGGGAACAGCAGGCAATGTCAAAAGCAGTTCATGCAAATGCAAACCATGAACTGTGCAGCTGACTCTGAAGTGTATGTTTATTTTTATCTTTAAAAAACAGTATAATTAAGGAGATCATTGAGTTTATGAACGATAAGTGGCCTATCTTTTATGAAAATTGGGCCATTTAACGTCTGTGAACTGCTTTTCACAGCCCACAGAGGCAAGGCATATCATCACAGTCATTTTCTAGCTCAAAACATTAACACGTTGCCAGCTTTTACAAGGATTTTGTTTAGCTTACAAGCATGCTACCAAGAGAGTTCACTGGTGTGCAAGTATTATCATAGAGTGAGCAAACAACGGAATTGATTCAATCAATCTAATTAGATCAAAGCTGCGAAGCCAAATCACCATATCAACATAAAGCAAAACAAGGTTCGAAAATCCAATCGATCTTACAATTCGAACTTGACATCACAAATCAGAATTTCCAATTTCATCAGGAGTTTTCAAAAACATCAACTTGAGAGCAAACGTTAAGGAAATGATGTCAAAGTGTGCTTGTTATTAAACAAATAGTTCATACTTTCATTGAACTATGCTCTGATAGCACCACGCGAGCGAAGGCGAAAATTACTCGCGTGGTGCTATTAGAGCATAGTTCACGGAAAGTATGAACTATTTGGTTTACAACATAGCCAGCCCGAGTTGTGACTGTTGGGACTCAGAGCATTTTCTGATCTTTCAATCCATGATCAAGTATGTAATTCTCCTATTTTCGTGACGTCACCGGAAGAAAGCTGAGTCGAGAGCTGTACACTTGCCTTTTTTTAATTCAACTAAAAGCTACGAGGAAAAATTGATATCGAGAAATTTATATTTCTCTTCTTGATATTAAAAGAATGGATGCTTAACATCGTTTTCTTACATAGTCATGGATTCTTATCTTTGAACAATATCTTTATATGTTTGTTATTCATTATGGAAAACTGAATGGGAAAACTTGAAATGGAAAGAAAATGATTCTTACCTATAATTTGAAGAATTTCGTAAAAAGTCGTGAACGTGAAGAAAGAAATGAAACAATGATAGATTTATTGACTAAATGTTTGCTAATTGCCTATTTAAAAGAGCAGATTATTGAATTTATGATAACTATTTAGAATGTTGCTAACCTTCATTTGGAGAAATGGTTTAATTATTTGAAATTTTAGCGGTTGATTTTGTGTAGCCTATGTTTTGGTTTTGGTAGTTTACGAAAAGCTTCTCTTTCTATGCCAGGAATTTAGTTTTTATACTCATATCTAGGAACTTGCAAAAATTGGCCATAAAAGGATGAGGGGATGTATTAATGAAATGAAGTTATGGTATCTTATGTTTTCACAATCATCGATACTGTAAAATTAGGGTAAATTGTTTTTGAATTGTTAATTTTTTGCAAAATATTTCTATATACTTTAAACATATTTGTTTACTGGCTCAGATAATTCTCCTGCAAGCCATTTGATTTATTTTGAACAACTGAGAAACTGCATGAAACAGTAACTCAATGAAATTGTATATGACTCTACAAATATTCAATGTATTTGCTTTTTACTCTTTATTACTTGCTAGTTTATAATGCCATATTTAAATAATTATCGGTTGTTTGGTATTTTCATAAATTTCTTAAAATCGACAGGGTCAAGCCAAGCTCGGCTATGGTGAGATGGCGTTATTGGCGTTAACCAATTAAATTGCAAGAATAAATCGTAGCAGATCCTTGATATGTTCTAATACCGTATACAAAGCAATTGACAAACAATTTTCTATGAGCTATAGCATTAGGATGAGCTAATTTCTATACTGTATCAGTTGAAGGTGTCAATGAACTAAGCCAATAGACACAGACAGTGTATTTGGTAAATGCAGTGTCATGTAACAAATCTAAGATGTGGTTGAAGCATGCATTCAACTACAGCATCATTTTCTGTTCTATCTTGAAACGATTTTTAACAATAATTCTGTCAGCCTGTGTTAATACTGTGATTCACATTATTACTTGCGTTCAAGCAATTATGATGCCAAGAAAAGGGGCTAGGACTGTCTTTTGGTCTCTACTACTACTGCAGGTCTCTGGGATTAGTGTTACATCACCATTCTCTTTGCTACTGCCCAGGAAATGTGAAAACAACCGTCGTGATATAATCGAGTTTAATTACAATTTGACAATCCACTGAATTATAATACATACATAATTAAACTGAATAGAGTATTACCTTATATAATTTCCAGTCGATATCAGATGGCATTGGCATGTTTGCTGGAATATTGAGATTAGCATCAACAAACGTCTAAAATAAACAACAACAACAAACAAAAAACCTCAATCACACAATGCACCAGTAGCATAATCAATTCAAGTGGAATAGGGTCGTTAGTAGGATTAGTCTGATTTACGGTAAATTAATAGATAATGAACTAGGCTATGCTCTATTTTTTATTACAGTAGATTATTTACTACAAGGTTCACTTTTTGTGCTCGATCAATGGCATTGTTATGAACACAAGTATGTCCCACGACCACTGTGTGCCATCCTTCACTGGCAACCAAAGGAGAGATTTTGTGGAAGATATGGACAAGTTGTATCTTTTATAGTGAATTGCCTTACTTACCTGCTTCTTTGTCAGCTATGTCTGACCATAATTTGTGATGTTCTTATGCGTTACAAATATATTAAATGTAAGAAGGACGACATTCCTATAATGTTACCTGTCTACACTACAACTACTAAGTGTGATAAAAACAAGTCATTATTTGATGCTACAGTAATCGTTTATCAAATCATAGTCAATAGAACATCTATACAGCAGATGACTATCAACAATGATTGAATGCAGTTAATTTGCATTGTGTAAAACCGAAGAACCTGATTTATTTCCCAATGCAGCAAATACATGTTTTGAAAAGTAATCAAGCAAACTAACATGAAATGAACAAAATAACGAGATAGTCTTGACTACATACTCTAAAACATTTGGGAGGTCAATATCTGAATGGGGAATAGAAAGATAGGTAGATCAATAGATTGGATTATCAGTTTATTGATATTACAATAAAAAGGTGGCCACAATGGTGTTAGCATGCACATCATAGATTACAATAGAATTCTGAAACTAAGAACATATTTATGAATGTGTGACAGATAAGAATGAATCAACACATGAACTTGGTGCATCTTTGTTAAACGTCTCTATTGTCAAACATGGGTAGCTCCACACACTGAGAATTTAATCTTTATTCATGTTTAAGATGGGAATTGAATTATTTTATTACCTGGCTCCAATCAAAATAAATCCCTTCTCCAGAATAACAATTGTTCTTGTAGTCTCTGAAAAATTCACAACCTAACCAAGAAATAGAAATAACTTACATAGCGTAATAATCCCTTGCATATAAAATAACACCAATATAGGCATCACAAATTGTAATAATTCTGCAAGCAAAGCTAATTTAATTTAGTAAGATGTTTAGTAAATCTGGATATATTGAATAAAGTGTCTGCACAGCACAATGGCTGATAATTGTAATTGGGCAAATAAAGGAGAAGGAGGTCATTTGCATTTTTATAAAATTCATCTCAACTCGTCCTGTCAACGATGGAGAGTCTAGACGTTATACACCCTCGAATATAATATAGAATATGGCCACATAATATAATACGATCATGCAAGTATCATTCTCTTCATTTGATCTTTTGTATCAGCCAGTTACCAATAAATAGCATAATAAGCTATCAATCTGGGAAAGTGTGAGCTATATGATGTGAGCTACACAAAGGACTTGCGTATAAGATGGGAAAGAAAACTAGGTAGGAAGATTATTCAACTTGTCCAGATGTAGCTTGCTGGGTTGTTGATTAAATCCCCTTTCGATCGCTCCCTGTATAAACAATTAGGCATATACTCCAGCATGACATAGCTACTGATTTCATGAACAGTTCATGAACGTTGAATGGCCCCAAATGTTCATGAACTGTTCATGAACTGTCCGTGAAGGTTCATAACAGTTCATGAAAATTGGGGCAATTGAACGTTCATTGACTGTTCATGAACTCCTGAACTGTTTCATAGGGGAGGCCTGATAATAGTCTACTAAGCAATCTGACCTCCTTCAAAATAAGAAGAATGATGTTACACATCAGGATAACTTTTGTCATAAAAGCGTAACTTATGTCACATACCAGGATATGGAACAGATGAAATTGTAAATTCAGCGTAGCGTTTTTCTTTATCTACTTTCTCCGATGATGTTATGCTATTAAAAGGAAAAAATACAGTAGAGAACATTTTGATATTTTTTTCAATTCATTTAATTCTTGAAATCAAAAGCATGTTGTACATCAATAGTCGCAATTATAGCTAGGAAAAAATAACATCTCAATGTTTTCAAATAAAACATTATCTATGAAACAGAAAGAGGCTAGTATCAATAAGAGAAGTCTCATGATATCACACAAATATAGGTTAAAATTGCTTAAAAAATACTTTCAGCAAATCAATGCTGCCTCTTTGTTAAATCATCCCAACTTAACTCTGTTTGTCCCTCCTTTGGTAATATTTTTTATTAGTCACTTTGCTCGATAATCCGTAAAATATGCCAATAATAACAAATTTGTAGGCCCAATGTTTATAGGGTATAAATTACCTGACTTATTTTTTAGTTTAGTATTATTCTATTCAGTTTTAGCTCTCTGGCTTTGCATGCGTACAGACCAATACTCGGCAATCATCATCACAGCCTTTTAAACCAATTTCAAAACATTAATAACATGCCCCACAACGCGAAAACACATCAAAGGTATAGTGAAACCTTGTAGAACACATCTAGAGCAGTCAGCTAGATTTAGATAAACTGATGATTACATGCAGGCATGGTCTGATAAAAGTAGGCATTCTACAATCCTAGATTCCAGAAGGTTAGAGCAAATTTAAAAGAAAATTCAAATTTTTATGATTTATTGGTCAAACCTCAACAAAAAATTCAGAAAACAATGTTGCAATATGCTTCTAGGATTCCAGAAGACTTAACCTTTTGTCGCATTCTGCATGTAGGTAGATTTTATATGTAAAGGTTTGATAAAGTAGAACACACTAGTCTGGACAGCAAAAAGTACAGTCCCAGAACGAAAAATAATTGATTAGATGGTGCAGACCTTGATGTTTACTGTGAGAAATGTTAATAGGTTCATGAAGGAGAAATTGCCCGAAGTTTCATGAATTTTCAGGACTGTGCTCAAATGGATAAGATGCAATCATAATTGAAATGAATCTTACTTCATCCCAAATTTAACTTTCTTTCTCTCCACCATTAAGTCATAAATATATCTAACAGCTAATTTCCGTAATAATGACACATCTCTGCCACGTATTCGATTAAACAGATCCCACTCACTAAGAAAAGAAAGAGCAGATATTAATATTCAAATAAGGCTTGTGATTTTCTGATGCTTTCTTGCTTTCTCCTAACATGTACGTGATCTTGTATTTAGGATGTGTACGATCCTAATGACTATTGTTTGGGATATTATTACTTCCATATTTATAACGTCTAGACTTTCGGTCGTTGACAGGACGAGTTGAAATGAATTTTATAAAAATACAAATGACCTCCTTTTATGCCCGATTACAATTAATGCTGCACAATTGTGTTGTGCAAATACTTTACCGTATACAATATATCTATATTTACCAAACATCTTACTATTTAGTAGCCTTTGTTTGCAGCATTATTACAATTTGTTACACCTAGTATTATATTATAATGTAATCCATCAACCATGTCCTCCAAATAAACAAACACTTGTTTCCGGCAATAGTGGGAATCCTGGATTCATAGATTCCAGAAGACTAGAGCAAATTAAGAAGACACTGATATTTTTGATCATTTATTGGTCGAACATCAACAAAAACATTCTGAAGAAAATGTTAAAATGCATCTAGGAATCCAGAAGGCTGAACCTTTTGTCGGACACTGCTTGTGCTTAAGGAGTGACCCCGATCTTGTATTTATGTATTTCCTTGTACATTTATATAATTGAAATATATATCAGTGCTGTGAAAAGAAGAGAAGCTTATGCTAGTTTATCAGGCCCTGTATAAACAAAAATAAACAAACAATAGAAATAAAAACCTGCCATAGGGGTCACCTCTATAGAGGGGCCACTTGTCTATAGTGGTCACCATTGGTATGAATAAAATAGTACTTTCTATTGAATCAACCCTGTATAGAAAGGCCACCTGCATATAGTGGTCAATTTATCAACATCTCACAACTGGCTGTTATATACAGATCTCACTGTACTAACTTTTCTGATTCATTATTTTCATCTGTTTCTTTTTCTTCATCAAGTGCTGGTGTTGATTTACCATTTTTTCCATCGTTTTTGCCTAGAAAACAACATGGAAAAACAAAAGAAAATGAGATTTGTGCATTTGATTTCATTTGCAGACTCCAATTTAAGTCAAAACACATAAGGGAGCAATCTTAACGTATAAAATCAATTGAGCTATAGTAAAAGCTACATTGAAAAATCATATTAAAGAACTTCAACGTATTACATCATTGCAGAAACATGATTCTATTTTGTATGAAATGCTGTATATTCATTGATTGCAGCCAACATCATTGAATCGACAAGAAGATTTTATTAGACCTACTTTTGTTTTAATTTTCAGGTTGATAAGTGCATGTTTATTTTTTAGGATGTTTTTATCTCTTGAGATTAAATTGATTTTCGTAAAGTGATATTGAATATATAGATTTTACTTTAAGTTTAACTTTACAATCATGGAAGTTAACGTGAAATTTGTTGATTTTAAAATTTATTCTTTGCACTATGATGATTTACCTGAGAAAAAGAAGTCATATCCTGAACGTCCATAAATTTCAGGTGCAGAGGAGAGTGTTGCTGATCGACAAATATTCTAAGAAAAACAAATACATGTCAGTCAGTTAATATGAAATTATGAAAGTTTCAAGTCCAAAATATAAAGATTGGCATTACATAATGTTTAACTAGCGCTGTTTGATAAATCAGAATTTCGATATTTTCGAGTCTGAAATCACTATTTATCATTATTTTTCAATACAAAGATAATCCATTGATTTACTTATTTATTTCGAATATTTATGCAGGATTGAAACTTGAACTATACTTTACATGGCTATTATCAATGTTTGATATGATTTAATAAATGTAAAAAATTTTAAAGAAATGATATTGATTGTTTCCAGTGATAGATCTAAAATGTAAGAATGTTAAAATAAACTTAACTAAAAACCAATAAAGACAAACATAAAATACATAATTAATCAAACCAAAGTAAAAAGTTAAACCAAATTAATCAACTCAGAATTAAGAACTACGCAATGTTTTAAAGTTTTTTTTCTATAATCTATAGGTTTTGTGTCAAATACTTTTGCTCCTGAATAAAAGAAACCTTTTCTAAATAGAGCTGTTCTAATCTGAGGCAGATTAACGCTGAAACCGTTGTTACTTGTGTTATGTGAATGTTTTTGGAGCGTAAAGTGATCGGCAAATGCTTCACAGATATTGCCTTGTAAAATATTTACGATAGAGATCTAAATAAATCTAATATATCTAATAAATAATCTAATATAAATATCACATGCTCTATTTTGAATTAAAGTTATTGGCTCAATTCCTTATGTATACGGTGCTCTGTTAGTTATTAAATTTATTGCACGGGTATGTAATGATTTCAATTTATTCTTTTGCCTTGTATTGATGTTAAAATTTGTAAGGCAGCAGTAACTTGATATTGGTATTATCATGATATTATAAATCTTTGTTGCAGCATTTTCATCCACATAAGTGATCAATTTGGCCAAAAGTCGTAAGTGGTCAGATGCTTTTTTGTATTTATACTCAAAGTCATTGTTTAAATTTAATGAAGTGTCCAACTTTACACCAAGATAATTGTATGTATTCGTATGATTGATAGTATCTGTTCCTTGTCTTATTTTCAATTTCTTCGTGGTTTGCATATTTAGTCTGTGTGATGTTCCAAATAACATTGTTTCAGTTTTTCCTTTTTTTGTATTCATCATTTGTAGATAAGTTCATTTTTCTCAAACCAAAGAGAGAGTGAGGACATACAGTGAAACATGTATCAGACATGAGAATTGGAATTTCAAAAATAGTCTGAAATTCACAATATCTTGATAAATTTCAATGGAATTGAATGGAAAAAAACAATATCTAGAGTTTTACAAAGCCCAAAATAGTCTGAAATCCGCTGAAAGTCTGAAAATTCTCATGTCTGATGTATATAACAGCCAGTTACAAGAGGTAGATAAACTGACCACTATAGACAGGTGACCCTTATATACAGGCTTGATTCAATAGAAAACATTATTTTAGACATTGCAAGAGTGACCACTATAGACAGGTGACTGCTGTATAGAGGTGACCGTTATAACAGGTTTGACTGTAGCATTAGCTAGTTTATTATTTATACAGTTAGAAGTTTTACCTTCGACATTGATAACAGTGTCGTTTGCATAGGTAATGATATGTATGTCTTTACAATGTTCTGAGATATCATTGAAATAAATCAGGAAAATCAGAGGGCCCAAAATTGATCCTTGAGGTACACCAATGGTTAGCTTCTGTTCTTCAGACATGTGGTTGGCAAAAGCGACGTATAAGGAACGATTAAAGAGGTAATCAACAACCCATTTATTTTCATTTCCTTCAATTCCGTAGGTCTATAGTTTTAATAGTAGCTGAGAATGGCTAAGAGGGTCACATGCTTTGCTGATGTCAATAAATGTGGCACCAATCAAATTTCCTTTATCTACTGCCTTCCTAATATTATCTAAAAGAAGAGAGGTAGCTAATTCAGTAGACATGTTTATTCCAAACTGGAATTTTGAAAGGAGATCATTATCGTCTAGGTAGCTGATTAGTTGGTAATAAATTAATTTCTAAGCTACCTAGGGAACAGCTGGAAGAACAGATATTGGTCATTAATTATCAAAGCATGTTGTTGTTCCAGATTTATAAATTGGTACTATCCTAGCACATTTCCAATCATATGGTAATACTCCAGATGTTAGTGAGATACTAATGATGTGTGCTAGCGGTAGTGATAAGACTGTAGCAGAATCTTTCAAAGACGTGGTGGTAAATTATCCATTCCTGCTGACTTGAATTGTTTTAATTTTTTAATACATTTTTCTACTTGCAATCTTGTAATCTTATCGAAATGATTTGCTGAGAAATGCCCCGTACTCATGGAAGTTCAGATTATTGAAATTCATCTCATGTATTTTTTCAAGCTAAATGCTCCTCTTGTATTTTTACTTTGAGCGATCATTACTGTTCAAAAAATGCAATCGAAGTGACGATTTTGGGTTATTTTTGTGTCTCATTATTTTTCTGCCAACAGGAACCCGTTCATTTTCCATAACAGGGCTTACAACGAAAAAAAACCCTAAACATTTTATGTTTCTGTCTCTAAAAAAAAACAGCCGAATCAAATGATAGTCTGCTTTCAGAATGATTGTTCAGCCGCTTTTTAATAGAGACAAAACCATGAAATGTTAAATGTCTTTTCCAATGTAAACCCTTTATGGAAAATAAATGTGTCTCAGCTGGTGGTGGAAAAAGAGTGAGACACATAATTGTCACTTTGACAGCATTTTTGGAGGAGTAATGAGGGCGCAAAGCAAAATCACAAGAACAACATGTACAAATACATATTTGTCCTCTATCTGAAGAGGCAATCTTCTAATATTAAATTCACCTATATACGGAGCATAGCTGGACAAACAGTTTGGTATTGGTAAAATAACGTATTAATGTGATACCTTTCCATCAAACAGAATCACAGGAACAACAAATCGTGATCGACATCGTGCAGCTCTTGATTTTGAAAATAATTCAGAAAGTGACTGTGGGCTAACAACATCATCACTACAAAAAATAGTCGATAGATCGATCAGTAAGCATCAATAATGAGTACATACAAAAAGGTCTACAGGTAAAAAAAGGAAGGAAAGAGCAGCTAGGAAATGATTTGAAATATATTCTTATTTGACTCTACAATTTGACTTTGAATTTGAATTTGAACACCATCCTCCGATCTGTAAATTTGCATAGATCAATTTTCTAGCTTGTCATTGGGTTTGAGGTTACATAAAATTGGCGAAGATATTAGGGGTGCACAATACAGTCCTAGATCCCCGAAGGCTAGAGAAAATTCAGAAGGGAAAGCGATTCTGATTTATTGGCCAAAACTCAACAAATAATTCTGAAGAAAAAGTTGAAAATTTTCAGGATTCCAGAAGATTTGACAGACACGGGAAGAAGGGAAATTAGGAAAAATATCTAGGATGTGAATTATGTTTAAGGAGAAACAGATGTATTACATAGAACTTCCATTCAACTAGATATATTCGACTCCAGGGACAGAAACATGAACATTTTCAATTACTTACTCTATCTCTTCTAGAGTTCTACAATGACATATGACAATTTTTGAAGGATAATGTGAGCACAATACACCATCCTTGTTAGAAATTATCTGCAAAAAAAAAAGTAGAATAACAGGCCACTGATAACAATATTAACAAATTTAATCGACCGAGCGCCACATAAATAAAACGGCAGGTTTCTCCGGGCAACTTGAAAATCACATAAAAGTGTTCATAAAAATATGCTGAACAATTACATATACAGTGAAACCTGTATATAACAGTCATTTAAAAAGAGGTAGATAAATTGACCATTATAGACAGGTGGCCTTTATATACAGGTTTAATACAATAGAAAATACCATTTTAGACATTACAAGAGTGACCACTATAGACAGGTGGCCACTTTATAGAGGTGACCGTTATAACAGGTTTGACTGTACCTTGTTTTGGTCAAATTTTAATTAATTCATTGGCCCTCTTAATTCATACATTTTGTGTTTTCGTTATGCTTCTATGAATTCGCAAAGTCTCGGGAAAACAAAAGAATCAAAGACCATGAAGCTCACATCCAGCATTTTCTCAAAATGACTAGAAGGTTTTGACCGTGAATCATGAAGTATCAATTGGATATTTGAAAGGTTTACAATAGAATTTAATTAAACAAGGAATAGGTAATTGTTCATAATATTTTTATGAACACTTTTATGTGATTTTCAAGTTTCCCAGAGAAGCCTGCCGTTTTAGTTCTGTGGCGCTCGGTCTATTATGGTAGCACTGAAGCTTTTAAATATTGCATAGACTGTTCTGAAGATCACTAGAATGTGTATAAGAAAATTATCCCCTACAGAGAACAGTTAAGGATTTCTTGAACAGTTTATGGCCTCAATTTTGATTAACTGTTTATAAACTGTTCATGAACCCTCGACTGTTTTTTTGCAGGGGAGATGATAGAATGTAATTCCTAAGTGAAAGTAGCCACAGTAGCATAGAGTCAAGTTTACAAAGAAGGTGAGTTAGGCCTACTCGTCATTGGGAGTTATCTGTCTCTGTCCATTGTTTATTGTAATGTGTGTTTTGTTTACAAGGAAAGTTAACAGGCCTCACACCAATATAGTGCAACTCAAATACGTGTTTTGAACTGAGTTTGAAGAACATTTCTGCGCAAATAATCCAACCTTGAATATTGGAATAGTTCAAATCTAAACACAGCTAGGCCAATATCAATACATATTGTTGACGATGTTATTGGTATCTGCCCGAGAAGCTGCTTTTTGATTTGAATTATTCAATAATTAAAGATGTTAATTATAGTTTAGTTGGATTCTTTCTGCAAAGGTTCTAAGGTAATATTATGACCTTTGTAAGACTCTTGAAAACCAAAACTTTAGTTGCTCTATCTTACTTCTCATTATAATATCTTTGCTGACACTAGTATCTTTTTCTTCATGAATGTTACTAATACCTTGGCAGACCAGGTTACCCTGGAAGCTACAGAAATTTTCAGCATTGTAAATAGATAGGCCTATTGGCAAGTGTAAGCGACTCAAGTTTTATATCGTTTTAAACATTTCGGTTTCAAAACCCATTATTCTCCACATCCAGTCATCCACATATATAAAACTATGAAAGAAGTGACTGCATTTGGGGACTTGTTGATTTCTAAACAATTAAAAAAAATCCTTGGCTAGGTCAGGTTTGCAAGGTAACCATTTGTTCTACATAATTTGTTTTCTAGGTAAAGCAACAAAATTATATAATTATTAATTAATTTATTATAATATATAATAATATATTATTATTAAAAAATTTATGAAAAATCAGCAATATTGTGCATTTATTCTATACTGTATATGCTTACAGAACATTTGTAATCTCTTGCAAATAGCTCTACACATTTGTCTTGAATGAAATTTGCCTAAAATAAAATAAGAGGAAAAGACATTGAATCCAAACATAGAGATCTTAATGTGCAGCTGAGTAACTTCAGACAATATTAGCATTGTGAAAAACTGTAGCCTACAGTATCATCATATTTGTATTTAAGCAAGGTCCTACAAAAGCTGTGATCCTGTAAAAGGGGGATAATCTCAAATGGCAGAGCAACCGAATTTCAGATCAGATCATATCTGATTGACCGTGGTTCAAATCCCCCTTTGACTTCATCTAAAACATCAAATGAGTACCATCTAAGGATGACGGATGGAATGGTCTAGAGGGAAATTGCATTGTGAGTAGCTGTGGCGCATTGGCAATCTAGGCCTATCTGCAATGACATCTGTTGAAATTGATAAGCGCAGAAGCAACAAAATTTTAGAAGAAAACGTTGAAATGTTTGTAGGATTCTAGAATTATGCCAACCTTTTGTCAGTCTCAGTGACTGTATAAATATGAGATAAATAACAAACTATGTTGATCAAAATCTGATTTTGTAATTTGTCTCACATAAACAATTGAGTCTGAATCAAAAGGAGTGACTAAATATGGAATGTTGATATGGTAGGCTTACTTGTTTGCTATATTTTGGAATTTTTAAACTACTATCACGAAAACTGCAACATGTGCAGTACGCAGTAGTGCATGACTTGCTACATGTACTTGCGAATATAATCCCGTTTTATCAATGATATAAGAATTTCATTAGCTGCTTGTCTGTCAAACAATTGAGTTCAAGATAGTATTACTTGTTTTGAAATTTCTTTATGGCTAGCTCTTTGCTAATCTTTGTAATATTCTTATGGGGTTGGCATGGAGGAGACAGAAAACACGTTGTTAACCTCACGTTAATAAATATAATCCTCCTTCTGCGACAGTCAACAAGTAAGAGAGAAAAACAACAGGCATGCAAAATACATATCACAGTTACTATTCACATGACAATACGACGCACCAATCACAATAGCCTACATCACTAATTATCACATGACAATCTACACATTAGAGAACAATACAATCATGTGAACAACATTCACCCTACCACATATCACATGACATCATACATTCAACCCATCCTAAACACAACACTTCACACAGATATATAACTGAGACCAGGAAGATGTGTTACTATAAACAATATCATAACTAAATCCTACACACGCCCCTGATCTCAAGATCACAGACTACATAATTATATCAATACATCACAACACAATAAGCAGATAACTTACAATAACAAGATATCAACACATAATACACAAAAATTATCTCAACACATCATACATCACATTCCACCAAGCAAAAAATTATCTAAACAATAAAACTATGATTTACTAACTGTAAGCGCAATACAATTTATTCTCTCTAATAATCCATATAGTTCCAACTTCCAAAATCTTCTTCTTTATATTTCAGCTACTAAGTTCTTTAATCAAACAACCAATATCACGTCAAACAAATTTAACACAATATAAAACACACAA
Organism: Haliclystus octoradiatus; assembly: GCA_916610825.1. Classification (NCBI taxonomy): domain Eukaryota; kingdom Metazoa; phylum Cnidaria; class Staurozoa; order Stauromedusae; family Haliclystidae; genus Haliclystus; species Haliclystus octoradiatus. The sequence goes on from OU744453.1 coordinate 13,067,790, forward strand.
ATTTTACAAAAAAAACAGTTAGTTGATACTGACAATTGACTTGAATACATTTTTGACTGGCTCTGCCTGCCTCATCTCGTGCAGCGGCACTTCACCAGTAACAAAACCCCAAAACATACAGGTCCCTTGTGGGCACTCATGGCCAGCTTCATGCGTATTAATGTACCTAGCTGCACAAGCCTTTTGGGACAGAAATCAGCCAGCAAACTATCATGAATCAAAGTCAACATCAACAAAACATACAAAATACTTAAACACAATTAAACAATGGTTAACTTAAAAATGGTCTCAATTGTGCAAATACTGCGTTTAAAAGCAACCATGATGCTCTACTTTATCTTTGCCATGAACCAGAATGTCGTCAATGTACATTTTTCAGCCATCTAATTCAGTCAGATGATCACTCATTATCCTTTGAAAAATCTCCAGAGCTGATGAAATACCGAACGGTAACCGTAAGTAGCAATAATTTCCAACATGGGTATAATTGGGTAGCTATAGTTGTCAATTTACTTGATGTTTCATCTAACACAATCTGATTGAAACCGGACTCCAAGTCAAGTGTAGAAAATTCCGCAGTAGGTATAACATATCTTTCTCATTTTGCATTGTTGTTTAACCGACAAAAATCGCCACAAATATGTGGTTACCGTTCTTTTGCCATGCTATTACTATTGGAGAAAGCCATTCTTTAGGACCCTTAACACGTTTTAAAATGTTTTCTTAACAACCTTATCAATCTATTCGGCAACAGGATCATGTAACCGGAAAACCAATTTTCTATCCCCTTGAATTACAGACATAGGATTTGGTCCCGTTCTAATTGAGGCGGAGCCAATCTTATCCAATGTCTCTTTGCCTAAAGCACTAACTTTGACATAAAAAGTCTTTTGGCAAGGATAAAGGTTCCCCGTCCAACTCTAAGTAATTGGAATAACATAGCAAAGCATATTTCAAACATTTGATACATTTCGCTTTAATCGCAACTGTTTGTGAAGTGGCTGAAGAAGATCTTTTTAATGTACCTTCACCAGTTACTCTAAGTTTTGTAAAATTGTTCCATGGTCGTAGCCTACACATCTTGGTTTTAAATGAACAAAATTTTTAGCTGCGTTCAAACTCTTCAGGTAGCATTGTTGTTGTTGCTCCTGGGTCAAAAAGACATTGCAGAGACCGAACCGATGACCACAAAGTTACGTAAGCTCGTTTGCTACGTACATTATCAGTTAATGCGAAAGATTCGTCATTGTCATCTGACAAATAATCATCATCAATTATAGCTGCTGCTTCTAGTTTTCTTAAATATATTATGTTTGTTAGGATTTTATCATCTTTCTTAGTAGCTTTACACTTGACTTGAAAATGATTTTTACCATTACAATTACTGCAAGCTTTGCTATAAGCTCGGCAGTTCTCGGCAGTTGCAATCGCGTGACTGCGACCACAGTATTTGCAGTCACTTATTTGTTTATTTTCTACCGCGGCGACAGTTACTTCAGGATTTCGTATCATAACGGTTTCTAATGTCTATATCAAATACACAAATTCATTTATGGTCAAACTGTTGACATTTTGTTGTAATACCAAACATCTCGCCTCCTTGTTTTTAATTCCATGAATTAAAAGGTCATGAAATAACAATTCCCCAGTTAAATTTGTATCTGTATACCCAGTTTCATTGAATACTGATCTTACACATCATTGTAAATATTCAGTTATAGTCTGGTTAGGACCTTGTTTTAAGTCAAGCGATTTACATCTATACTGTAGATTACAGCGTTGCGGTTTTAATAATGTTTCCACACTTGCTAATACATTTTCAACTATTTCACTATATTCATTCGTAAACTTGGGCCTACAATTTTTTTTCGCAAATTGTCTGAATTCTTCTCCATCAATGTTATATAATATTGCTAATCAGATCTTATATCCAAATCTGAAGCCAACATGTAATTTTTAAAACTTGACTTTCAACGCGTAAATTTGTCAAATTCTGCAGGCAATCTCAAACAAAAAGAAAACAAACCCTTTTGTATAACTCGATCATAACCAGTAGGCCTACCACTTGTGCCTGGCATTGAAGGTTGTTTCGATCTTTGCGTTTTATCATCTTCACTCATTGCAAATAATATTAAAAAAAAATCGCTATCAAATAATTATACACTACTGGAATTGTATCCTATCAACTGCACCAGTGTAGTGCCCCGCTAACCAATATCACTATATGGTAATATAACGTGAACTCAGTAGTATCTGATGGTGGATGGAATGGTCTAGATTGAATTGTATTGTGAGTAGCTGCGGAGCATTGTTGCGCATTGACAATCAAGACCTATCTGCCATGACATCTGTTGAACTTGATCTGCAGTGTCGTGGCTGAGATCAATAAGGAGAGTTTGAAATCATTGCTCCCAATAAAAAAGTCTCTACTCTAGAAACAGAGGAGTGGTATGGGTGCCTTCGGTAGGGCGACACCGTCTACGTTACCTGCACAAGCAGCAGTATCAAATGTAGGGCTGTAGCTGCAGGCTACAATTTAGATCGTTTAAAGTTTAAATTACATCTCTAGGCCTAAGCAATTGCGACAATGTTTAAAATATCAATTATTTGATAATTTATTTGATTATCGGAATTGTTTATATTATTATCTACCTGTCGGCAACTGGCAAAGTTGAGGTGAACGATTGACACAGATTAAAAGGTCAGGTGCCTAAAGACACCAAGAAACTCAAACAACAGGTTCAATTACTTTTAGATGGACACTAGATATGAGCATTCACCTCTGCATCAACATCAGTTGCTTTAAATGTCTTTCTTGAGAAATAATTCAGTAATTCAGTTAATCTTTCTCTCCCAATGTCACCAAATCGTGAGTCCATTCTCGTGGTTGCTGGATAGCTTTGTCCGTTACTGCAACAGCAAGCCCACATTATAGCGATAAATTAAATTGCATTGCAATAAAGAAACCACAACAAATATTTCCAGTTTATATCATCCATTATTGTGGTATATTTCTGTTTATGTGACAGTACATTTTAAATGCTACAATTAGCAAAAATTACTTTTTAATTACCAATGTTTTGGTTTTGCCCTTCTCCACTGGTGAACCATGAAATGTTACAAAGCAGTGAACGTCGTGTCCTCGTTCCTGTGCTGGATGCGAGATGCTGCAGCCTCTATTTGATATGAATGCACGAGGTTACATTTTGTAGAAATTCTAAATCATGCTGCAGAGCAAGTTGATTTATGTGAAAAATAGTCTATATTAGTAAGTTTTTGATATTGCCAAATAATGGATCCACTTTGGGGATTGTACGATATCAACGGTAGAGTGATTGAGCTTGGCAACTTGGGCGATGAAGATGTCGATATTGAAAATCAAGCAACATCTGCATTTCAGTACCTAAGACAAGTCAGGTAAGTAAGAGGCCTAAATTAAAAATGCATACTGGCAATTCCACACGAAGCGAAACCAAGAAATTATGCTAGCGCAAAAAAACCAATGAAATCGGACAAAATGAAATTGTTTTTATCAAAATTAATACCAATACCAATAGAATCTTGATGTTTCATCATAAAATTTACTTTGGATATGGAGAAGTGGAATGTTGTAGAAAGCGCGTTGTGATGGCCGTATGCAATTGAGAAAAATATCTTGAGTATTTGTAGCGAGTGGGACGAGTCAATGTATTGATAAATAGAAGTTAATTAGATGGAATTGTAATGATAAATAATAGTAGCTGGCCACCAATAGGGAGAGCATGAATGAAGGGGTAATATTGCCGTCGATAAGCAGAGCCTCTATGAAGGTGGGCTAATGTAGGTGCTGTCGCCACGAAGGGCAGACGTGAAGAGGTTTGATACATTAGGCTACAGACAGTGATTTACATTTACAAGGTATACGTGATTACAAACGGAAGCTTTACAGTTAACAAAGGAAATACATTATGATACACAATAGGCATAGAACAATCCACTACAGATTAGCTTCGTATTTTGCGTCGTTATTTGTTATGTTCGTATCAGAACCAATACTTAAGAGACAAATAAACACACATAGGGTTCAATTGGTAGGATTTGTTAATGTACTAATGATAAGATATAATAATAATAATGATAGTAATACTGTGTTAGTAATGTGATGACATGAGTGAACTAAATTAATTGCTGCGCAATAGATTATATATATTTACATTAATTAGAAGGTGAAAATTCTCACGAGATACAACATCTCCCCTTTTTGAGTTAATTAAATTAATTAGTATAAAATTAAAGGGTAAAGAAAAATATGTGAAATTCAATTTATTAACTTATAAAAACGAAGATTAACGTAAAGAAGAATAAGTAACATGAAGAATATATGATAGCCTATAGCTTAAAAATTTTTTTAATAAAAATCATCGTCCGTAATATGTAGGTGGGTTGAATAGTTTATTTATTTATATAGCGCTTTTTTCAAAATTGCTCAAAAGCGCTTAACAAAGTCGATACAATCAAAACGTATCAATTTAATTAATATTAAATTAGCTTAAGGATTAACTTAGCCATTATTTATGAAAAATCTTTTAAAAATGGCTGTCTTCATCACTTGTTTGAATTGTTCAATCGATTTTATTGATTTGATGTATTGGATAGCATAACTATTCCACAGATATGGGCCACAGTATCGAAAAGCTCTAGGGCCATATCGGTCTAATCTATAGCGTGGAATACAGAGTTGATTGCTAGTAATGGATCTCAGAGTTCTTTTGGTTTGTATATGGTGATAATTGACGATAGGTAGGCTAGTTGGGTGCAAGATTGTTTAGTGATTTGTATGTGATGTTGAGTCCCGCAGCTCAAACAATAATATCAAGACATGTACTTAAAGGGAGAATACTGACCGGGGAACATTGCGCGCTCAACCAACTCATACGTCATCAATTTAAACAAAGCTTTGAGAAAGCTGCCGTGCGTGTGAGTTCCGAGTGAGCTTCGTTTTATTATTCTGGCCGTATGTTGATTTTATGGTAAAGCATTTCAAATGAACAAATTAAAATCGCAATTTGGGAGCTATACTACGTACTTATTTTATCACGTTCTGGACTTTAATGTATTGTTTACTATGTGATCAACAGTATAAAAAGCATGATGTGCAAAAGCGGTTTTAGTTCGATCAGTTCGATTGATATGTTGAACGAAAGTAACACTAAACAAGAACCTTGTTTAACATTTTTATTTTTGTTATAAAGCCAAATCCTTGTGTTTCTTGACATCTTAGGTCATCTTGCGTATCGACTATCGTTCTTTTTCATGTTTTTGATGTAACGATCGGTCCATAAAAGCTTGCCAACTAATAACAAGGCAACTTCAGTAAATATAACCAAGGATAAATATACCAAAAGCAAACTAATGTGATAATTCAATAAAACTATGCGAATCTGAGTTAAATACATGGAATAAATCGTTGTTCAAAAACATTGATTCGTTGATGATTGTCACGAGTTCACGGCTTCGACATTTGTTCCTGTCTCGTGCTTTTGATTATTTCGTTCAAAACAATAGAATTAAGGCGAGGCCGACTCTGTTTCAAAACGAGTACTTGAATTTGGTATGAAAAATTCAAGTTCCGCGCGCAACGTTCCCCGGTCAGTATTCTCCCTTTAAGTAACTAACAACAATCACCACACAGTATAATATAATTGATCTTTTCCAATCACTGACCTCTACAACACTACTCTAAATACAATAGGTTGGATGTCTATTTATTTACACTGATTCGAGGCTACATGTATGCGAGACACTACACTCGCTTCTTTCTTTAAAGTAAAATAATATAATGATAATCAATTTCTCAGGAATAAAAATATAGATTTTAATCATTAAACATAATGTTAGCATTATTAATATAAACCATAATAATGGTGAATATAAAATGATATACGTATGAAACTGTAAGAATGAGTATAAAATGATTATAATGAAACTGAAAGAATGAATATAATGTTATTACTGTGTAATTTTGCATTCTCAATAATAATACTAATTAATGAGTATTTGTATCTGAAGGATCAAATCGTTTTGGTGGTCTTACTGTGCGACCAGATCTTGTTTGAGTAGTAATCGTGTTATCAGATTTTGACTCGATTAATCGGCCAGGTGTTGTAACTTGTGCTCTTGCTCTTACGACATTACGATTGTTCTCAAGATTAATTTCTACTCGTCTTGGTGTTGTACTTTTTACTTCACCTTGTACAATTTTATTACCAACTTTCGTCGAAACACGTTCACCTACATTTGGTATCGGTAAGTTTGATATATGTTTCCTTTATCGTGACATAATTTCATAGCTAATTTGGCTGTACATTGATGTTCTTGATTCACGGCTTTAGATGTTGATAATGCTGGAATAGGTGTTATCGGTTTTCTTCCAGTTAAAGCTTGTAAAGGGCTTGTACCAATTGTTCTGTGATACGTAGTACGAATAATGTATAAAACTCGACGTAATCTTCTTCGGTCAGTTATATCATCACAACGATGCCATCTACGTTTAAATGTCCTGTGGAATCGTTCTACCATGCCATTCGCTCAAGCATATCTAGGCGCAGAATGACGCAAACGAACACCCCAAGATTTACAAAAAGATTTGAAATCGTCCGACGTAAATTGAGGACCGTTGTCTGTCATAATTTCTACAGTTGGTCCATGTCTAGAATAAACTAATTCGAAAGCGTCAATAATTTCGTCTATCTTCTCTCTCTTTAAAGGAAATACCTCAGGATATCGTGTACCATAGTCTACAATAGATAAGTAAGGTTTTCTATTTACGTGAAAGATGTCGGCAGCTACCATGTGCCAAGGTGGCAAAATACCAGATGGAATTAGCTCTAAATTTGGTAGATTAGATTGATATTCTTTGCAATATTCACAATTTCTTACCGCAAATTTAGCGTCAGCAGACATGCCAGGCCACCACACTGAATTTAGCTGAGATAGAGTACCTTTTTCACCAAGGTGACTATCGTGGGACATTTTAATTATACATTCACGTAGTATTAATGGATAACAATTCTGTTACCATGTAACAACAATTTCGGTTTATCTAATATCGTCAAATTGTGACGATCTTAAAATAAACATCTAATGACTCGGGTAGATTAGACCAGTCGCCACTTTCTACTGCGTGAATAATTCGATTTAAAGCGTTACTGCTTTTCGTTTCTTTCGACACATCGTCTAACGTAATAAAATCATCAAACAACAATGTTTCGGCAGACATACGTGTAATTGCAGCTATTTGTTCATAATCAGATTGATCTAACTCAGTATTACTATTTGACAGAGGTGCTCGTGATAAGGTATCGGGCAAACAATTCATTAACTCACATGTTATTCGATAAAGTAACGTAACTCCGTAAGGGGCTAATCTCAAAATCATACAATCGCAAGTTTGAAATACAAACTTGAAAATAGCAAGTTTTGCATATTTTATAGGTTTGTCTTTCCATGGACATTTCGGAATCCATAATTATTCCGATATTTTTAACAGTTTGTTTTGCTTGAATAACAACTTCATTCCCAATGTTAATGTTCAGTGAAACGGAGCTTGAACGTTGCTGTTTTCCTTTTATAGCTAATAGCTCTGTCTTGCTTGTATTTAACTTTAAATTATTCCATGCCATCCACAATTCGATTTCTCGTACACATTGTTCAATACGAGACTTTACGATGTTCATTTCAGTTGGTGATGATGATTTAAAGCTTGCATATAGTTGGATATCATCTGCATATAGATGGTAACATATGTCATGCCTTCTGATGATGTCTGCTAAAGGCGAAATATAAGTGAGAAAAAGAAGTGGTCCCAAAACACTACCTTGCGGAACACCTGACTCAAATGATCTTTTTATCGAGATGCCATCTGTGACATGAACAGTAAACGATTGTTCATGGATATAGGATTTCAACCAACTGAGAGCATTTCCATGTATACCAAATCTGAAGTTAAGACGTGAAAAGAGTATATCATGATTGACGGTGTCAAAGGCAGAAGACAGGTCAAGCAAAAGAAGAATCACAGTTTTCTGGCTATCTACCTCATGCAGGATATCATTGTGGACACGTAGCAATGCTGTCTCAGTACTATGGTGGGTTTTGTACGCTGACTGGAGACTCTCGTGGAGACCATTTGCTGACATATGTTGGTAAAGTTGATCTGCAACTACTTTTCGATCAATTTTCCAATAAACTTCAAGTTCGAGATTGGTCTGTAACTTGAGAACTCCAAGGTATTCATTGACAGATTCTTCAAGCGTGGCTTAAGCATAGCATGTTTTAAAGACGAAGGAACCGGAGCAGATTGAAGTGATCCATTTATAAGACGCTTTATAACAGGTGCTAGTAGTTCGAAAGAGTTTTTCAGAAGTACTACAGGTATAGGGTCCATGTCACAAGACTTGATTATCATGTTCTTTGTTAAGAGGACTACATCATTGCATGATACTGGCGTGAAACAATCGAGAACTTGTTTTTAGCTTGATATATTAGATCAGAGTAGTAGTCTGTCTTTGCTTTTGTTATTAGATTGTTTACTAATACTGACTGTTCTTTGTACAGTTGTTTGTGAACTGTAAGATTCGTCTTTCTCCATTTCCTTTCTCTACAACGCCTTTCGATCTTTTCTTCACGGATATGTGATGTAAGCCATGGAGCTGCCGGACGTATTATGCTACTTTTAGTCTTTAGAGGAGCATGTTTGTCTAGTAAAGTTTTTAATATATGTTCATAGTTATCTACAAGGTGGTTAGCGTTATCATCAGCTGGAACATTGTTATTAGAGTTGCATAAGGAAATGTCATTATAAAATGTTCAATATGAATGGCTTTGATGTTACGGAAAGTAAGTTTTTTTTTGAGTTTTTGAGGTATTTTTATTACAAGTTTGCAATTTACAGCAAGATGGTCAGATAGTTGAGGGTCTGATAGCCATACTTTGCTAAGTAATTCTTCATCAGTCCTGGTTATTATAAGATCCAAAGTGTGGTTCATTTCGTGCGTTGGCTCTTGCACGTTCTGCTGAAGATTGAAAGAGTACAACAGTTGTAGGAACTTCTTAGCCTCTGGGTTTTGTTTTTGATCAACATGTATATTAAAATCCCCCGCAATAATCAGATCACAGCAGCCTATATTTGTTGTTATTAGCTCCATTAATGCTGTGAATTCAGAGAGAAACATTTCAAATGATAGTTGATTCTTCAGTGACGGCGGTGGTCGGTATAACAGGAGCATCTGTATAGAATTAGTTCGTTGCGCCATGTCACATCCCAACGAGTTAAAAGGTCTTGGAAATTTGAAGCACTAAATTGCGGTCCGCCATCGGACCTAAAACGACATGGTACTCCAGTATGTACAAAATGATTTTTAATAATATTAATAACTTAAGAGGCGGAAGGAGTATCTCTCCATTCTGATGTAAATGGAAATCCAGATAGACGGTCAGCATATGCTAAATAAGTTTTGCCATTTAAACTAAACAGATCTGCTGAAACAGATTCAAATACACGAGATGGTAAAGGGTCACCAGTAATTGACTCTTTAGATAAACTCGGTTGATATTTTTGGCAAGCATCACAAGATTGTATAATACTAGTAATATCACTTGTGATTCCTGGCCAATAAACAGTTTGACGGGCACGTCTTTTAGTACGTTCGATACCTTGATGTGACGCTTGTAAATGTTTGACAACTGTTTTACGGTAAGCTAAAGGAACCACAAGACGGCATCCATATAAAATTAAACCATTGTCTATAGATAATGAGTCCCAGAGTTTTTTAAATTGTACCACAAATGGATGACGGCATAATGGTTCTTTAAAATCATATGTAATAGCGTTAATTAATGTTTGATAATCATCATCCGCACTAGCATAAGTACGTAACTGTTCTAGAAAAGGATCAGTAATGGGTTGATGATGAAGTGATGATGGAGAAGGTTCATCAGTACAAACAATTTGACTTACAGCAATTTGAATAGCAGCGTGATGAGCCAAAAATAACGTAACTTGCGATGAGGTGAGTCTCCAGAATAAATTTCTTTTAACTTGAGTATGTGAATGTCCCCTTGTGCAGGCGTTGGATCAGTCGGCTTGTTCTATATTTGAAAATAATAGAGTTCATCTGTCTGTGTACTACTATGTTGCATATAACCTACACAATTAGTGTGATTAATTTCTTCATGAGGGAAAGCATCGTTAACTTCTCCAACATCCATTTTAGGCATAATGATCATTTATGCATACTTTCATCTTCTGATCCAAGATACTTTAAACCTGCACAGCTCTTTTTATTTTTTATTTTTGAAGCCTTATTATCTTTCAACCTTTCTAAAGTTTTATTTCTCCTGTCAAGTCGCCGCAAAGCTCTATCAATCATTGCTTGAGGGTTTATATTAGTGGAGTTCAGCTTTGAATGACCAACTAAAAGTGTAGGCACCCAGTCCACATTGTGTTTATGCCACGCAGGCTTACCAGTTACAATTTAATGCTTATTAGGAACTCTATCATTTGTAATTATCTTGTCGGTTAAGTCTGATCTGGTAATAGCAGACAGCCACTTTGTTCTTCTTTCAGCAGTATGCTGTAAAGTAAGCTCTCCATGGTGAGTAATTGCCTTGGGGATACAACTGAATTTCAATACTTCTTGACCGTTTCTGACTTAGTTTTTGACATAGTTTTTGATTGTTTTCCATCACATTTACGGCCACATCCAGCCATTAAACACCTAACCATATTTAAAATATGTTATTTATTATTCATTCATTTTTTATTTGTAAAAAATAAATCATAAGATGTATTTTTTTTACAGGCAAGCAAAGGGACATTATATATTAATATAATTTACACTGATGTGCAGCCTAATGAGAGTGCTTACAGCAACTATTTCAATCAAACTTATCCAATCTTAAACTGGATGCTGGATTCTTCTCAGTGCTCCTTTAGCTTTTCCTGACCTTGAGAAATGATTGGCTATTGTTCGGAATTTAGCCATTAAATCTATAATTGCCCGTTGAGAAAGAATGACGGTATTCACAACCAGCTGACAAGTGTGAGCAAAGCAGCCAAAGCTCTACTCTAGCTAAAACTACCACCATAAGCTGGTGAGACATATGAAATTGTTCCATAAGGAGTAATAGCAACTACTCCTCTAAATGTGTGCTTATACTCACTCCACATTGTTGCTGCAAGGTCCAATCCACTAGGTGTCTCAGTAAAACGTTGAAAATAGTCTATTATACATATCACTTTGAGATATAGCTTTTGAAAACAATGAGGTAGATGGCTTTGAATTTAACCACAAATTATAATAATGGCCATATAATAAGACCAGATAACTCCCTGGCACATAACTTGATCCAAATAACGAAAGATACTAGGTGTGGTGCCAGTAGATATCTTTAATCTGAAGGCCAAGTCATCAATCAACAATGAGAGTCGAAGTTTCATCAGAACTTAAAGAAACTCCTGCTCTAAAGCTAACTTTCTCAATAGCCCTCTTCTTCCTGAGTTTGGCCCGGCAAATTCCTGAAACGTAGCTATCTTGGTGGCCGCCTCCCGCATAGTTCGTTTTGTTCTTCTCCAATATTGCATGTCATTTGCTTCATGTAAAAGATGATTAAACAAGCATTTAAAAGCTGCTGTTGATGGCAAAGATCCATAAAATCTCATATCATCACAGTCCCTTGTAAAATGGTCAAATGTGAAGGATATTCTTTCTATCTGTTTCATTGGCTCATTTTGTTGGCTGCTGGTGACGAGGTATTCCCAATCCCAATTTAGCCATTTTTACATGATTGGTCCAGGGTCTTTTTGGTTCTGGTACTTGTTGACTAGTTACTGTTGTCGTTGTTACCATTAGCAATTGTTGCCTTCAACTGCTTCCTGTTTCCCTTATTGGTCTTAGGGGTTCTGGGTCTTTTAGATTGTCGTTTTGACTGGGGTACCTTGGCACCCACCTCCACCGCTTCTCTGCTGTCCCATGTAGCATCACCACTATCATCATTTTTGTCTATTTGGCTTTTGTCTACTTGAAATCTGGACTTGGCTTCATAGTCACCAGATGCCTCGTTTTGGTAATTAAATCGTTTAGTATTCTGTTACAGATCATAGTTAGTGTCATGTTGATTGATGTTGATTCAACATCATTGGTGACTGTGGTCAGGAGGCTTAACAGGGCAACTATGTGATGCTGAATACCGTTCCACAGTTTGTGCGGTGTTATGCTTGGCGGTCTTAAGAAGATACGAGAGTACTATAGGTACTAAAATAACTATTCTTTAGACTAGAAAACTATTTTCTAATCTGAAATGATTTATTAGATAGAACTACTTTATTATCAATTGCAATTTACTAAACATTGGATATCACAAGGCTAAATAGTACTATGTAGATTAGAATGTGTATTTTTTTATTCTTTCACCATATATTATTATTAAGATGTAGATTATATACAATATATATAGTATACCCTTACTTACATTGTCTGTAACCAATATTTTATTCTTTTTGAAAGTATTGCAGAGTGCTAGAAGGACATATTTTTCGAGATTAATAACTCTTTTGTCACACCAGAGGAAGTTCTTCCAACAGATGTAGGTATCCTTTTCTTTTGGGAGCTGCATGGGGGGGGGCTGATGATAACTGCTATATTTGTAGATAATTAATAGTTTGGTTCAGTAAATCGTCTACTATTTTGAATTTTAGATTTTGTCAGCTGTTTCTTCTCTTCATTAGTTTTCAGTTTTGCCTTTTCTATTATTGAAACGTCAGTCAAGTAACTGTAGGCCTAGCATTGCATACAGTAAGAGTAGTTGCATGCTACTACGACATTTTCGCTTTTCAATGATATATAATTGAAAGAATTTATGGCTACATTGTTAGATAATCCACATCTATTTAACCTATTTAAATATTTTCAGTGGAGCAGAACTTCCATGTACCAATTCAGCAAAAAATTGCCTATCCTTTACGTTGACATTAATCGTTTCGTCAGCATCAATTAGGCTACTTAATTCCGAATTTTCACAATTTGAACATTTGCAGAACTCACTGCATTTTAGCCTATACTGGATTTGCGGCAAGAACATCCATTTGTAATACAGCCAGTTTTGTTATCCAAAAGAGCATCTGGAACGGGGTTGTTTTCCCTCCAAACAATGTCCAATGCATCGTTGCTCTTTTTCCATCCATTGTTGTGAGCGTCTCCATCCTTTAATCCTGATAATTTGTTGCTTCGCATGCTTTTCCAGGCAATCTTTGGGGAAGGGATTCGCCCGGAAATTTTCTACTCTTAAACATCTCAAACCTTGCTTCGTCAACATTTGACTGAGTATTTTGACCATAAAGTTTACACACAAATATTTGTAAAACCTCATCCGTAAGTAAATTTTGGCACCCAAGGTTTTGAAAAGGATTTATATCTAGGTCAAGTAACAGTTTCCAGTTGCAGTCTTTACCTTTCCCGAAAAAAGAACTTACTGGATCACAACCTTAAAGTTACAAGAAAAGTGTGTGCATTCGTTAATAAATATGTCTTCATTAGAATATAGCTATTATCATCCTTTAATTTATGACGGCTGATCATTTACCCGTAAACGAATGAAATCCTATCAAGCTCCTGCAAATATCGTTGCGCAATGATTGTGACAATGTTCCAAAGTTGATTAGTCTACTTTTTCACAAGAACCAGTTGGAAAGTACATATTGCATTTTTTTTTTTCAACTGCATCTCAGTCATCAAGACCAGGACGTCTGTGTCTGGACTGGAGGTAATAATGATACCATAACCTACTTTGTGATTGGAATGAAGCTCAGGTACATCAGATGCTGAAACAACAGTACTGTTACAGATGCCTGGAGTTAAGCAGATACAATTTGAACCAATTGGGTGCAGTAGAGCTGAACGGCAAATCTTGTAATGTCGTCCAGCTATCAACCAGAAAAGATATCAAAGCTTCTTTATTTGATCAAATGTCTTAGGTGTTTTACCCATTGAACGGGACTTTTCTGATCACCTGTAAGAAAATAAATGGATGAATGAATGCAGTACATAATTAAAAGCATTTTCAAATGGACACAATACAGTAATCATCAATCGCCTCCATATATTTTAATGACGTTTGCTCCTTTTGCGACTCTACGTTCTCTCTCGCCGCATTTAATACGTATAAGAGGATATGTATCAGAACCAAAATCCACTCGTTTATCGCGTAATGTTTTTGCTTGAGATTTTAATATTGATAATACCATGGAAGAGATCCTACCAAAAGTGTCTAGGATTTTACCCAATTTCTGCAATAGAGCCATCGCATCGACCATCAAAGCCCCATTTTCTTCTACAGAGGGAACCATACAATTCGGTGATGAACCTGGTGATAAAATGTAGTAGAGCAAAAAAAAATAATATCATGTAGATATAGTATTTCTGGTTATAAAGACGAAATAGTCTTTAAAACTATTCACATTCTAAACTATGCAAAAGCTTCGCTTTATTGATTGTCCTGAGTACGAGCTGATTTGTTTAATCCACAGTAGAAGTTGGTGCTCAAGGACATCCATTCCTTCCTTGCATACAGTCACAACATCCCATCTGCATATCAACAGTATAAACTGTATCTTTTTCCGTAAAGCTTGGTACATTATAATCTCTTCCCCAATGCAGAGTACCTCAGCTGCATACCTATCAAAATCTTGTGAGGATAGTCCTTTCTTCAAAATACCTTTGAGTCTTTTAAAAGCCATCAAATGACCCATCAGAAATAGACAGAAGTTTGTTTTTATAATGATCCTCCAAATTTAAAATAAATTTCTCACCCAAACCTACAACATTGAACTCTTTTGTGCGATTGAGTATTTGATCCTTTATCACAAGAAATTGGGATAAAGCAATACTTATAACAAGTAGATTGACTATCTAAAACTTTGTACAATATCAGATGGTTCATCAAAACCAAGTAAGTCTATTACAAAATCTTTTCCAGAGATCCTACATTGTTTCAGTTGGCTGTACTTAAAGTTTCTGAATGCTTCTATAAATACATGTAAGCTTTTTAACAACTTTTTGACTTCCATATAGGAAGAGGTGGTAACCCTGGTTGTACTAGGTGCATTAGTTAAATGTAGACAAAGATCATGATCATCATTTGATAGTTGCATGGCATGACTCAGCATCTTCCCTCTGTTAAACAGTTTGTGGATGTCACCAATGCGGCTGAGAAGTTGAGAGACAAATTTGTGAGACTCGCCAAGCTTTCCTTAAAGTACTTCAGAAAATGCCAAATCTTTAAAATGAGGAGCATCCCAGAGTACTTCTTTATAGACACTTTCTTTATCAGTACAATTTGTTCTTTAATTTTGGTAGAAAATACAATCGATTAGATTGCCCCAATCACATACTGTACCAAGCCACTGTGATTGTAATTCATTTTTGGTCGCATTTGGCCTTGGGTATGATTCAAATAGTAGATCGAAACGAGTTTCTGCCAACTCTTCAGCTTGGGATCCACTAGCGTCACCCTCAATACCAGATTATTTGCTAACATAGACAGAGGATGCATCGACAGCTACTGCTTACCTAATACCATCAATCATTAGGCAGGACAGTACAGCCTGATTAGTTATCCTGTTTGGAGTTGATTTGTCTGTTGTGACATAGTAGTGAGGAAGTAGATTTGTATTCTTCGATGGCTGCAATATATGGTTTTCCACCTCTCTGTTTAGTCACACTTCAGCATCTCGAAGAATTTCTGGCAGCTGTTCTCGTCCATAATCAAGCTCTCCAACATCTGCTCCTGTTGCTGCGAAGGAAGCTATCATTGTTTCGTAATGCATGGTTGTTGCTTTGGTTTACACCAACGTCAGTGCAACAGTAACCAAATTTTGTGTAACTTAAGGTTACGTGAGCTCCTTCTTTGACAATCTGTTAAACAACAACATAATTCAATTATGTTTATGTAGTATTTAATGAATGTTTTCATTATTATCATTAGTCTTTAAATTCAAAGCAATTCCTAATAGCAGCACTGTGAAATACTTCTTTTTTGTTGTGCATTGGTGAAATGCTTTGTCAGAAAATGTAGTAATACTGTTGATGCGTTCAAACGCCAATGAAAATGTGTATTTAAAACAACATTGTAAATTTAATTGTAAGGAGTAGTCTGTATGCTAGTGATTCTATATCCTGTATCTACCAGTGATATTTTATACATTAAAATGTTTCATATATTGATTTGTGCTCACTTACCCTCCAATGCCACTTTTATCTACCACTGCTGGTTTATGATGGGCAAGTTTGGATCCGATCCTTTTACTCTTTAAATAAATAAAGCATTGTTCATATCTTATAATTGCAATTTTCTCTCATCCATCAATTTCAGCAAAGTATTTTAATCCTTTGCATAAGTTTGACAGACCAATAATATTTTTGACATCATTCCATTTCAACAGTATATCAGTGACTTCTTGTCCATGTTTTAAATCTACTGCGACTAAAATGGTGGTTGTATATTTTGTGTCTCTTTTGTATGTTGGATTTTAAATTATTGTAACTCTTTTTGCAAAAGATCTAATTTTGACTCAATGTCGTTATCCTTGCTGAAGCCTTCCTTCTCATGGTATTTTGTATTGCTGGCTGCAAAATGCTGCAACACAGACTGCTGGAGTAAAGGCTGTTTTTCTGTATCGGCGTCTGGATGCGTCATTCAATCGCCTCTTTCTGAAAATGATGCAGTGTTTGTCTTGCTGTATCATCAGTAGCTAGCTTTGGAATTTTTGATTTGTTAGGGACTGATGCCTTCAGAGTGCTACATGCTGATGTCTTTTTTTTGCTTGTTTTTACTTAAAAAAACTTTCTATTTTGCAACTCTTGCTTTGACTACAGTTTGGTCTTTTTTTCCTCCTTTGTCTCTGTTTGAGTGTCTATTTACTGAAGAGGGTTTTCTTCTTGACAGTTTGTAACCTTCTATGTCTTCACCATTCCTTAAAAGTCCTGCAACATTTAAATACCTAGTTACGTAATCTCATAAATATGAAGCTAGATACTTGCAGACCTCCCAACTTTAGATTTGACAAAATGGTGAGATTTTAGAAATTCCATATTCTGGGGGTATATTATATGGGTCTCCCCGAAGGGCCAACCAAACGTGGTATTGAAATCTACAACATATTTTATCACAACAGCATCGGCAAAAATCAACATCAACATTAACAAACCTGTCAAGAAATGGGAAAGGAAATACTTCAAAAAACATAACTTACTTTTGCTGTTTTCGTTTCACATCAAAACGACAAAAAATATTATGATTTGACTCCATGCACACATGAGTTTCAGTGTAACTGTTGTGGTATTAATATGGAAAAGTGATTAGTATTTGAAAGGGCACAACCTATCTCTCAAACTATATATAAGAAAGAATAAAGAAAATGTGAGATATATCTAAGCTATAGGATACATAATGCAATGCACACATGTATTCTATAATCACGGCTTGACAAGGTTTGACTTTAATTGAAGGCAAAATGTAAATTATTTATCCCTTTTGAAGTGGATTCCTTCAAATTATATGTTCATTTATTATTGCATATTATATATTGCAATATGATCATACTTCAATGGAATTTACAATATACCGTTAGCAGTTTGAGTAAAGTACATAATATAATGAAGTAAACTACTATATATAAGCAATACTTATAACAAGTAGATTGACTATCTAAAGCCTTGTACGATATCAGATGGTTCATCAAAACCAAGTAAGTCTATTAGAAAATCTTTTCCAGAAATCCTATATTGTTTCATTTCGCTGTACTTAAATTTTCTGAATGCTTCTTTAAATACATGTAAGCTTTATAACAACTTTTCGGCTTCCATATAGGAAGAGGTTGTAACCCTGGTTGTACTAGGTGCATTAGTTAAATGTAGACAAAGATCATGATCATCGTTTGATAGTTGCATGGCATGACTCAGCATCTTCCCTCTGTTAAACAGCTTGTGGATGTCACCAATGCGGCTGAGAAGTTGAGAGACAAATTTGTGAGACTCGCCAAGCTTTCCTTGAAATACATCGTAAACTGCCAAATCTTTAAAATGAGAAGCATCCCAAAGTACTTCTTTAAAGACACTTTCTTTATCGCGACAATTTGTTCTATATTCTTTGTAGAAAATCAAAGCGCTTGGTATTTCCTATCAGATACTGTACCAAGCCACTGTGATTGTAATTCTATTTTAGTCACATTTGGGTATGATTCTAATAGTAGACCGAAATGATTTTCTGTCAACTTTTTCAGCTTTGGATTCACTAACGTCATCCTCAATACCAGATTCTTTGCTAACATAAACAGAGGATGCATTGACAGCTACTGCTTGCCTAATACCATCAACCATTAGGCAGAACAGTACATCCTGATTGGTTATCCTGTTTGGAGTTGATTTTTCTGTTGTGACATAATAGTGAGGCAGTAGATTTGTATTATTCAATGTCTGCAATATATGGTTTTCCACCTCTCTGTCTAGCCACACTTCAGCATCTCGAAGAATTTCTGGCAGCTGTTCTCGTCCATAATCAAGCTCTCCAACATCTGCTCCTGTTGCTGCGAGGGAAGCTATCATCGTTTTGTAATGCATGGTTGTTGCTTTGGTTTACACCAACGTCAGTGCAACAGTAACCAAATTTTGTGTAACTTAAGGTTACGTGAGCCCCTTCTTTGACAATCTGTTAAACAACAACATAATTCAATTATATTTATGTAGTATTTAATTAATGTTTTCATTATTAACATTAGTCTTTAAATTCAAAGCAACTCCTAATAGTAACACTGTGAAATACTTCTTTTTGATGTGCATTGGTTAAATGCTTTGCCAGAAAATGAAGTAACACTGTTGATGCGTTCAAACATCAATGAAAATGTGTATTTAAAATAACATTGTAATTTTAATTGTAAGGAGTACTCTGTATGCTAGTGATTCTATATCCTGTATCTGCCAGTGATATTTTATATGTTAAAATTTTTCGTATATTGATTCTTGCTCACTTACCCTCCAATGCCACTTTTAGCTACCACTGCTGGTTTATGATGGGCAAGTTTGGATCCGATCCTTTTACTCTTTAAATAAATAAAGCATTGTTCACATCTTATAATTGCAATTTTCTCTCATCCATCAAATTCAGCAAAGTATTTTAATCCTTTGCATAAGTTTGACAGATCAATAATATTTTTGACATCATGCCATTTTAACAGTACATTAGTGACTTCTTGTCCATGTTTTAAATCTACTGCGACTAAAATGGTGGTTGTATATTTTGTGTCTCTTTTGTATGTTGGATTTTAAATTGTTGTAACTCTTTTTGCAAAAGATCTAATTTTGACTCAATGTCGTCATCCTTGCTGAAGCCTTCCTTCTCATGGTATTTTGTATTGCTGGCTGCGAAATGCTGCAACACAGACTGCTGGAGTAAAGGCTGTTTTTCTGTATCTGCGTCTGGATGCGTCAAATCTTAAATTGCCTCTTTCTGAAAATGATGCAGTGTTTGTCTTGTTGTATCATCAGTAGCTAGCTCTGGAATTTTTGATTTGTTAGGGACTGATGCCTTCAGAGTGCTACATGCTGATGTCTTTTTTTTGCGTGTTTTTACTAAAATAACGTTCTATTGCAACTCTTGCTTTGACTACAGTTTGGTCTTTTTCCTCCTTTGTCGCTGTTTGAGTGTCTGAGTGTGTTTTTGTTTTTTTCTTGGCAGTTTGTAACCTTCTATGTCTTCACCATTCCTTAAAAGTTCTGCAACATTTAAATACCTAGTTACGTGATCTCATAAATATGAAGCTAGATACTTGCAGACCTCCCAACTTTAGATTTGACAAAGTAGTGAGATTTTAGAAATTCCATATTCTGGGGGTATAATATAGGGGCCTCCCCAAAGGGCCAACCAAACGTGGTGTTGAAATCTGCAACATATTTTATCACGACAGCATCGGCAAAAATCAACATCAACATTAACAAACCTGCTAAGAAATGGAAAAGGAAATACTTCAAAAACATAACTTACTTTCGCTGTTTTCGTTTCACATCAAAACGACAAAAAATATTATGATTTGACTCCATGCACACATGAGTTTCAGTGTAACTGTTGTGGTATTAATATGGAAAAGTGATTAGTATTTGAAAGGGCACAACCTATCTCTCAAACTATATACAAGAAAGCATAAAGAAAATGTGAGATATATCTAAGCTATAGGATACATAATGCAATGCACAAATGTATTCTATAATCACGGCTTGACAAGGTTTGACTTTAATTGAAGGCAAAATGTAAATTATTTATCCTTTTTGAAGTGGATTCCTTCAAATTATATGTTCATTTATTATTGCATATTATATATTGCAGTATGATCATACTTCAATGGAATGTACAATATACCATTAGCAGTTTGAGTAAAGTACATAATATAATGAAGTAAACTACTATATATAAGCAATACTTATAACAAGTAGATTGACTATCTAAAACTTTGTACAATATCAGATGGTTCATCAAAACCAAGTAAGTCTATTACAAAATCTTTTCCAGAGATCCTACATTGTTTCAGTTGGCTGTACTTAAAGTTTCTGAATGCTTCTATAAATACATGTAAGCTTTTTAACAACTTTTTGACTTCCATATAGGAAGAGGTGGTAACCCTGGTTGTACTAGGTGCATTAGTTAAATGTAGACAAAGATCATGATCATCATTTGATAGTTGCATGGCATGACTCAGCATCTTCCCTCTGTTAAACAGTTTGTGGATGTCACCAATGCGGCTGAGAATTTGAGAGACAAATTTGTGAGAC
The DNA here is from genome assembly GCA_916610825.1 of Haliclystus octoradiatus. NCBI lineage: Eukaryota > Metazoa > Cnidaria > Staurozoa > Stauromedusae > Haliclystidae > Haliclystus > Haliclystus octoradiatus. Next base: position 13,088,645 of record OU744453.1, read on the forward strand.
TCGCCAAGCTTTCCTTAAAATACATCAGAAAATGCCAAATCTTTAAAATGAGGAGCATCCCAGAGTACTTCTTTAAAGACACTTTCTTTATCGGTACAATTTGTTCTTTAATTTTGGTAGAAAATACAATCGATTAGATTGCCCCAATCACATACTGTACCAAGCCACTGTGATTGTAATTCATTTTTGGTCACATTTGGCCTTGGGTATGATTCAAATAGTAGATCGAAACGAGTTTCTGCCAACTCTTCAGCTTGGGATCCACTAGCGTCATCCTCAATACCAGATTATTTGCTAACATAGACAGAGGATGCATCGACAGCTACTGCTTACCTAATACCATCAATCGTTAGGCAGGACAGTACAGCCTGATTGGTTATCCTGTTTGGAGTTGATTTGTCTGTTGTGACATAGTAGTGAGGAAGTAGATTTGTATTCTTCAATGGCTGCAATATATGGTTTTCCACCTCTCTGTTTAGCCACACTTCAGCATGTCGAAGAATTTCTGGCAGCTGTTCTCGTCCATAATCAAGCTCTCCAACATCTGTTCCTGCTGCTAAGAAAGGAAGCTATCATTGTTTCATAATGCATGGTTGTTGCTTTGGTTTACACCAACGTCAGTGCAACAGTAACCAAATTTTGTGTAACTTAAGGTTACATGAGCCCCTTCTTTGACAATCTGTTAAACAACAACATAATTCAATTATATTTATGTAGTATTTAATTAATGTTTTCATTATTAACATTAGTCTTTAAATTCAAAGCAACTCCTAATAGTAACACTGTGAAATACTTCTTTTTGATGTGCATTGGTTAAATGCTTTGCCAGAAAATGAAGTAACACTGTTGATGCGTTCAAACATCAATGAAAATGTGTATTTAAAATAACATTGTAATTTTAATTGTAAGGAGTACTCTGTATGCTAGTGATTCTATATCCTGTATCTGCCAGTGATATTTTATATGTTAAAATGTTTCGTATATTGATTCTTGCTCACTTACCCTCCAATGCCACTTTTAGCTACCACTGCTGGTTTATGATGGGCAAGTTAGGATCCGATCCTTTTACTCTTTAAATAAATAAAGCATTGTTCAAATCTTATAATTGCAATTTTCTCTCATCCATCAATTTCAGCAAAGTATTTTAATCCTTTGCATAAGTTTGACAGACCAATAATATTTTTGACATCATTCCATTTCAACAGTATATCAGTGACTTCTTGTCCATGTTTTAAATCTACTGCGACTAAAATGGTGGTTGTATATTTTGTGTCTCTTTTGTATGTTGGATTTTAAATTATTGTAACTCTTTTTGCAAAAGATCTAATTTTGACTCAATGTCGTTATCCTTGCTGAAGCCTTCCTTCTCATGGTATTTTGTATTGCTGGCTGCAAAATGCTGCAACACAGACTGCTGGAGTAAAGGCTGTTTTTCTGTATCGGCGTCTGGATGCGTCATTCAATCGCCTCTTTCTGAAAATGATGCAGTGTTTGTCTTGCTGTATCATCAGTAGCTATTTTTGGAATTTTTGATTTGTTAGGGACTGATGCCTTCAGAGTGCTACATGCTGATGTCTTTTTTTTGCTTGTTTTTACTTAAAAAAACTTTCTATTTTGCAACTCTTGCTTTGACTACAGTTTGGTCTTTTTTCCTCCTTTGTCTCTGTTTGAGTGTCTATTTACTGAAGAGGGTTTTCTTCTTGACAGTTTGTAACCTTCTATGTCTTCACCATTCCTTAAAAGTCCTGCAACATTTAAATACCTAGTTACGTAATCTCATAAATATGAAGCTAGATACTTGCAGACCTCCCAACTTTAGATTTGACAAAATGGTGAGATTTTAGAAATTCCATATTCTGGGGGTATATTATATGGGTCTCCCCGAAGGGCCAACCAAAAGTGGTATTGAAATCTACAACATATTTTATCACAACAGCATCGGCAAAAATCAAAATTAACATTAAAAAACCTGTCAAGAAATGGAAAAGGAAATACTTCAAAAAACATAACTTACTTTTGCTGTTTTCGTTTCACATCAAAACGACAACAAATATTATGATTTGACTCCATGCACACATGAGTTTCAGTGTAACTGTTGTGGTATTAATATGGAGAAGTGATTAGTATTTGAAAGGGCACAACCTATCTCTCAAACTATTTATAAGAAAGAATAAAGAAAATGTGAGATATATCTAAGGTATAGGATACATAATGCAATGCACACATGTATTCTATAATCACGGCTTGACAAGGTTTGACTTTAATTGAAGGCAAAATGTAAATTATTTATCCCTTTTGAAGTGGATTCCTTCAAATTATATGTTCATTTATTATTGCATATTATATATTGCAATATGATCATACTTCAATGGAATTTACAATATACCGTTAGCAGTTTGAGTAAAGTACATAATATAATGAAGTAAACTACTATATATAAGCAATACTTATAACAAGTAGATTGACTATCTAAAACTTTGTACAATATCAGATGGTTCATCAAAACCAAGTAAGTCTATTAGAAAATCTTTTCCAGAAATCCTATATTGTTTCATTTCGCTGTACTTAAATTTTCTGAATGCTTCTTTAAATACATGTAAGCTTTATAACAACTTTTCGGCTTCCATATAGGAAGAGGTTGTAACCCTGGTTGTACTAGGTGCATTAGTTAAATGTAGACAAAGATCATGATCATCATTTGATAGTTGCATGGCATGACTCAGCATCTTCCCTCTGTTAAACAGCTTGTGGATGTCACCAATGCGGCTGAGAAGTTGAGAGACAAATTTGTGAGACTCGCCAAGCTTTCCTTGAAATACATCGTAAACTGCCAAATCTTTAAAATGAGAAGCATCCCAGAGTACTTCTTTAAAGACACTTTCTTTATCGTGACAATTTGTTCTTTATTCTTTGTAGACAATCAAAGCGCTTGGTATTTCCTTTCAGATACTGTACCAAGCCACTGTGATTGTAATTCTATTTTAGTCACATTTGGGTATGATTCTAATAGTAGACCGAGATGACTTTCTGTCAACTTTTTCAGCTTTGGATCCACTAACGTTATCCTCAATACCAGATTCTTTGCTAACATAGACAGAGGATGCATTGACAGCTACTGCTTGCCTAATACCATCAACCATTAGGCAGAACAGTACAGCCTGATTGGTTATCCTGTTTGGAGTTGATTTTTCTGTTGTGACATAATAGTGAGGCGGTAGATTTGTATTCTTCAATGGCTGCAATATATGGTTTTCCACCTCTCTGTCTAGCCACACTTCAGCATCTTGAAGAATTTCTGGTAGCTGTTTTCGACCTTTTCCAAGCTCTCCAACATCTGCTCCTGTTGCTGAGATGCAAGCTATCATTGTTTCGCAGTGCATGGCTGTTGCTTTGGTTTTCACCAAACTTCAAACTAACTGTAACTAAATTTTGTGTAACTTAAGGTTACGTGAGCCCTTTCTTTGACAATCTTACTCAAACTAAACAGAAATGCAAATACGATATAAGTCTGCTGTGTATGCAACAGAGTGTTGATTTACAATGCATTCCTTTCTTGTAGGCCTTTGTAACCGCCACTTCTTACTACTTTCACTGAGTTGGTGCGGCGAATGACAGTAACATTAGAATGATAGGATAGACACAATAAATAGACACAATTTGTTACGATAACGATATTATGTGTTGTTTTCTTTGATAGAGAAACGTTGAATATGACTGGTAATCATTTGTAATGATTTACCGATTTTCGAATTACCGCTTTACCGTTTTAAACTATAAAAATGAAATAAATGAAAGTGATGTTAAAATACTTATAAAATGCTATAAAAAGATTGAATATATAGATATGTAAGATTATTGTTATAATTAATGTAAATAATTCATACCGTGTGTCCGATGGTGGAAAGCTGTTGTTGATCTTTCGGTGATGTTTGCCAACTAAAGTTTAATATATGCGCTATGCAATATAGTATGAGCATGCGCAGTAGAATTTAAGTTAATTTACTAGGAATTGGCGCTTACAGCCTTTGTGGTCTGTGTGCTAAAGCTAGTTATTATAAGTTGAAAAGAATTGATGGAAATTCTCTATTACTATCACGTTTGTGCAAAATCATTTCATATGCTTGATTGATGATAGTAATTGCAAATATCTTTTGAATACTCTGCCCACAGCAGTATTACTTCATCATTTACATGCGTTCGCTGAGGCACGATATTGGACTTTCGATTAACTGTTCATCAATTTCATGAATCCCATCTTGCCAGTGTATCACAAACTCCAATTTATCCCCTACAAAAAACAGTTCCTTAGTTCGGGAACAATTCACGATCGTTAATTGGCTCCAAATGTTAATGAACTGTTCATGAACTGTCTGTGAGGTTTCAGGAACAGATTGTGAACAGTTCATGAAAATTGGAGCCATTTGACGTTCATGAACTGTTCACGATCGTTAATTGGCCCCAAATGTTCATGAACTGTTCATGAATTGTCTGTGAGGGTTCATGAACAGGTTGTGAATAGTTCATGAAAATTGGTACCATTTGATGTTCATGAACTATTCACCATCGGTAAATGGCCCCAAATATTAATGAATTGTTCTTGAACTGTCTGTGAGGGTTCATGATGTTCATGGACTGTCTGTGAAGGTTGTAAAGAGTTAATGAAAATTGGGGCCATTTGGCGTTCATGAACTGTTTTTCACAGGGGATATATCAATGTCCATAATCATTTCAATTGTTATTTGTCTACATTTTTATTTATTGTTGTGTTTTACCATGATTTTATACATTTATTTTCAGAAAAGAGGCTTCTCTTGTTCCAGAAGTTGTGGCATGTAACCTTCCACAATCCAAACTCACATCAGCTCAATGTCGTAAGGTAAATTGAGAACTATTTCAAGTGTTTTCTTTCTTCAAATTTCATGAATGACTTTTTATAGTATTTTTTTAACTTCCTCAAGAAATTTCAAACATGATTTGTGCAATTCAGACCTTATTAAAATCTTGATAACGGTTTTCAAATGTTTATTATATTTTGTGAATTGAAAATGTTATACTGTAGGACATAGGTTTCCGCTACTTATTGTCTTCAGGAACTATAAATATTTGCTAGGATTGTTCCAAAATTCTCCCCCTATATGTTCGTTCTGTGCATACTGTCCAAATCGCACTAACTTCTCTTTCCTTAAGCCCTGGGGAAACGACGACATCATTTGCGCGGCTTTTAAATCCTTCGAAAATCCTTGTCGTTTAGCCACTCTTTTGATTTTGTCTAACGTGTTGCATCGTGTTTAATGGCCATCAAACATTTCCCAAGTTTTTTCAAGGATTTTTGTTATCGAACATCTTCGCTATCCTTTTCGAACCATTTCGTTCGAAATGTATCGAACTCTTTCGATGTTGTGGTCATTTCATGGCTTCTTTTTAAGCTCAGTCTGAGTTTTTCTAGAAAAGTCTTATGAAAGTCGGGTCCGTTTAGCCGTTCTTGATAAGACTGCTTCAGAACATGAAAAGCACACGTCAGACAAAAACATATTTGTTGCACAAAAGTTGCCTTCGTTTGCCCAGGGCTTTACCGGTAACTGATTTTTTTTTCAGATTTTTCAAAACTAATTTTTGAGCGTAAACTTTCTGCAAATCATGGATGGAAGTATTAATAAGGAAACTAGATTAATCCAAGTAAAAACTAAGCATTCATCTTTGATTTGAATTCCGCATTTTATTGTTGGTCGAGAAACCTGAAATTCGAAATTTTTGTTCCAAAAGTATCTCTCTTTCAGCATATATACGTTCCTTCTGCCGGCGTATGCTACATATTTGATATTCATGGATATTCACTGTTACTCTTGATAGAACGAAATTTTACCGTCTGTTCTGACACCTGTTCCAAAGACGTACTTACCATCTTTGAAACTGGAGACATGGCATTCCTGTCAATTTGCGCAACTTTGCCAGGTATGAATAATCTTGAACCATGCTAGCATTGTTTCATCTATTGATGCAAAATCAAAAATAGCAATTTCTCAGAAAAGATTGAAATAGCAAATTTCCTAGAAGAGATTGCATACATCATAACAGATTCAAGATGTTGCTGCGATTTGACATTATAGTATCTATGTAATGATGTCTGTTGAAACTAATGTGCAATGCCAAGGGTCTGAAATAAGGTTCAGCCTCTGAAATCCTAGAGGCATTTCAACATTTCCTTATGAATTTTTTGTTGATGTTTGACCAATAAACCATAGAAAAGATAATTTTCTTTTGCTCTGAATTTGCTCATGATTTACTTTAACCCTCCTGAATCTAGGATTGCGGGATTCCTACTTTTGTCGGACACTGGCAGTGACTGTAGAGCAACTACCGTTGTTTCCCCTATCGGAAAGCCCTTCCTCTAGAAATAGAAGAAGGCCACTGTAAAACCACTGAACACAAGTTTTACATACGTAAGCAATAAATTACGTTTTTTAATTGTTTAAAGCCTCTTGGTTAATGTTCACGTCAATCTATCAGACATAAGAATTTTCCAATTTTTTTATGGATCTGATCATTTTTATTAAAACCTTACACACTGTTCTCAAATTTATCAATTTTTGATTCCGGTAAAAACTGTCAGCTAGCTATTGTCTCAGACTCAGTTTCCAACGATGTTCATATCATGTTTTCTTGTGTATTAGTGCATTGAAATAACTTTTTCGAGAACTATCAATCTCGTTTTATTGATTACTTGGAGTGAATATGACGCAAAAAATGTTATCACACATTCGACTAAAATACACTTTAACTGTACAATGCAATTTTGGTTAACATGGTTATAAGGAACCTAATGTTTTGATGTTGTTTATTGATCCTCCCTGTAGAAAATACTGAGGGAAAAGTCATTGCAAACTATAGAAAATGAAATAAGACAAGATTTGGTAAGTAAATTCATGATGAATCAACATTATCAGGTCAATAACCCCTAAAATATAGCATGTGAAAATGTTTACATTAAAACAATGTGGAATCAAAAATTATAATCCTGGGAGGAAACATATTTTATCAGACCCTTGGTGCAGACCAATGACACCATCACAGATATCCTAGTCTTCATAGGAAATGACTTGAGTATACATACTTGACTCGAATCTGCATCGTATCATAATCATGCTACTGTTGGCTTAGGTAATAAATTCAGAAATACGCGTTTATGTTTTGATCAAACCAAGAGTTGAAACAATAAAAACCAAATAATATTTTCAAATCTTTATATTATATTGTTTAAATGAAACGGTTTTCTAAAACAAATTTCAACATTAACTCAATACAAATAAAGCAATTATACATAAGAATCTAATAATAATAATAATAATATAATAATATTAATAGGTGGATTGTTCCACACCAGCTCTTGGTATAGTGCTCAATGAAATTAATCAGAGCATTTATGTAAAATGAGAGTCAAAAATGAAACATTATAGTTTTCCGCAACTTCAAGTTTCACACCAAAAGGTGATCATCAGGCGATTTATTTCAACTATCTTATACATAATTTTTTATACATAATAATCTATACAGTTATATATATACAGTTTATATAAAAAATAATTAAACAAATGACAAGTAAGAAATCTTTACCTTAGTTTATTAATCCACAATCACTGAAACCAACCGATACATATACACTCCTAACACAACGGAGGCACTGTACAATCAAATTTTACAAAATATCTTCAATACTAAATACAAAAAGGGCGTTGTCACGTGACAATTATTTCTGTTACAATATCGGTAACAGCTACTGTCTACATAAAGTATGAGTTTAGAACTAAGAGTGGAAGTGCTTTGTATTAGCAATGGCCATGGTTTATGTAGCCTGCGTTACAGACCGCAATTCATTCACGAAAGAATAGGGTCTATGTGAATTGCTCGGTTTCTCTGTCCGGGCCTCGTATCAGAATAAGATTGATGTCACATAATTATGCAAGATTAATGTGATTCTCACCGGGATTCTCACATTACTTTATTCACTTCAGTAGCCAATAAGTTCTATTTTAGGCTTCGTAGCTATGACAATTAATTCATCGAATAGAGGTGATGAATTTATTATCTAAAAACAATAGATTTACCATGCATCGATCAGAAACTTCCGGTCTACTGTTTCGTAGAGTGGCTGGACAGAGAACTGTGCAAATCACACAGACCCAATTCTTTTGTGATTGAGTCGCGGTCTGTAACACAGACTATGGTTTATGATGATGTTAAACATTTGTAAATATGATTTGTTACCGTATATGAGCATAATTATTACTGATTTATAGAGGCTATTTTGATTTATTTCTCAGCCTCAAAAAGGAGATGAACGTGGATGGCATATTTTTTGCTATGGTAAGCAGATTTCTCATTCAAATTCTAGTGGTGCCAGGTTAGTCTATAAATAGGTTTCATATCAAAATGTTTAGTATTTGATGTTTACCCATATAACATAAATTTATAAAATTATTGAAGAGTACAATTGTGTTGTCTTTGTTTCAGCTGCGATGAAGAAAATCATGAAAACAAAGAAGTAAGACGCTGCTAACCCCTGCGAAAAAAGTTCATGAGTTCATGAACGTGAAATTGCCCAAAAGTTCATGAAAGTTTATGAACAGTTCATGAATTGTTTATGAACAGTTCATGAACTGTTCATGATAACCGGTTCATGGAGTGTTCATGAACTCTTTGTGACTATTCATAAACCAACAAAAAAATGTTCATGAACTGTTCATGAAGTTCATGAATTGTTCATGAACTGTGCATGAACTGTTCATGAAGTTCATGAACTTCTCGTGAACTCATGGATATTTTCGCAGGGGATTATGTATATAAGATTGATTATGAATTCCCATTGTAATACAATGTTTGACCCTATGGCCTTACTGCATAACTCTGACTAGTCTACGTTAGTCAACTGGCTCAAAAAGAAGTATTTGAAACATTCTAGTGCAGTAAATATGTAACAATTTTGATTTTACTTAGTGATACCACATTTTTTTACAGCTCACTTATACTGTAACATTTGCACTCAATTTCCGGAATGACTCAGCCAAAACTTACTGAAGTTAGGCGTATTAACCCAGTTGGCCCAATCATCATTAATATCGACCAACAGAGTAATAAACATATATTCAGAGGAAAGATGTAACCATGGAAACGTATCACAGTGTATTTGTATGGGAAATCTGCTTTGTGTAGTTGTAATAAAGCTATGAAACACATTTCGGAAAGAAATTCTGATCATACAGAGAAAAGGAAGAGAGAATGAAAAGTTCTTATATTCTGTACACTATGAAAAATTAGTTGAGTTCACAAACTGTTTTTCACAGGGGGAGGCTTGGACTTGTGCAACCATTGATCCAATTATTGTGATATGTTGGTACTATTTGTACAATTACATAATAGATGTATTGTTTATTATTTTTAATAGGATAGTGGGCATGTTCCTACCCTTGATATAATGCTGCAGCTTAATCAGGTAAGGTTTGTGGTATGAAATATTACCTGTTACACAGTATTATAAAATGTTGATATTATCTTATGTTTGCAAGAAAGAAAGAAGGAAGTGATCATGTTATCAAACTAATTATTTATTTTCAAACAGCCTTGTTCCAATTCTACGCTAACATAGTCCTAATTGTTTAACTCTGTTTGGTTGGCTAGTTTATGGTTTGGCTACTCAATCAACTAATCATTTTGAAATCTCACCTGAGTGCAATTTCAGGAAGAAATTCACTACATTTCCTCAAAATTGCACTTCTCTTAAACTCAAAGTCAGAAGGAATCTACATGAGTTATATGTGACTAATTTGAACATTTCTGAAATTCACTCGAAAAAGGTATACTGTAGTACTATTTTAATTTATCATACTCTTATTTTAATAATGCTTTTTTTGTTTTGAAGCCATTGATAGTTCAGTTGTTGCAGTATCATTTGAGATGGTTGATGAAACATGGTTTGACGATGGCTTTGGTAGGTAATTCTAATTTTGATATTGACTATTGTCACTAGATTACTGACATCCATTTGTTCACAACCCCCCCCCCCCCCCGTATACCTTATGTTGGTTGTATATAGGTCAAGTGCTAATTGTGTGATCAGTTCATCAAAACGTGCCATGTAATTTTCACATGCATGGGAGTTCACTCCAGTCAAAAATCAGGTAATAAAATCTGAAAGATACAACGGCAAACCAATATTTCGTATTTTCAACTATTTAACCTATGGAAACATTTAAACAGGAATCGATAGAACGCATCGATAGAACTCCTGGAAAATGCTGAATTCCTTGTTTACTGCAAGCTATGAAACAGAGGAGATTTGTCTAAACATTTTTTTTAGAATATAGATTTTAGCTGACTAATAGTATACTCAAATAGAATGTAGTATTTGGCACGTTTACTTTGACGAGCTACTGTATTTACAGACAGTTCATGAACCTGTGAAAAACTTCATGAACTGTCAACAAAACTTGTTTTTTTCGAAACACAAAAAATGTTCATGAAAAGTTCATGAATATGTTCATGAACTGTGTATTCAAGAACCTTAATTGAGTAACTTTTTCACAGATAGTTCATGATCAGCTCATGAACTCTTTTTTGCAGGAGTTGCTAACATGACCACTCGAAACATGTGGCTACTGTATAGGGGTGGCTGTTGATGGAAGGTTTTTGCCACTGTACTGTTTTCATATGTGTTTACTCAAAACCTTTTCACTTCAGGCACAGTGGTTTTATGCATTATTGGCTTGTCTTGAAAAGCCTCTTGTTGCTGATATTTCATCACTGTTACGGATCATCGCTAAACGACTTGCTGATCTAAGGGCATCACTGGTAGGTACAGTCCTATAGCATCAGAAACGAGTACATAATTACATAAAATCATATATGTGGGGATTTCACTAAACAGGAAAGAAATTCCCCTGCAAAAAACAGTTCATGGACCGCTCATGAATATCGGGCCATTTAACGTTCATGAACTTCTCACTTCCCTAACTGTTTTCCGCAGGGATTGTACTGAATAAGTATTGCGCCATCAGTCTAAAAATTATGCTGGATTGATTTTTGTAATACATGAGGACAACTCTTACGAATTCACTGATCGAATCAACGTGCGTTTGGTAGTTCTTGCTAGATCTATTTCTACCACACGCTCTTAGCAAAGTGGCTTTGGTTTTGCTTGGCTAGAGAAAACCCTGGTATACGGGATGATTTTGATATAGTGTAATTGGATAGCCTAACCTATACACAAATGTTCAAGGTTGTGGCGAGGAATTCGAGGAAATAATTCAATATAGATTTATACACTGCACATCAAACTGAATCTACTTTTCAATTCATAACTATTTTCATTTTTACTTTGGAAATTTCAATGTAACCAAATAATTTCTTGAATCCAATTAATTGGGAATTTAGTTAATTTTTATATGACGTCAGAAGTACCAACATGTGGATACTTACATTAATTTTGAATTAATTAAGTATGGAATTAGTTAATTAAGGATGAACTGCATAAATCCTATTTTGATGGGTTATTTGACCATCCTAGACAACATTATATAAGCAAAAGATTTCATGACAGCATAAATACATATCGTGTTATATAATTAGAACACTTTTATTTTTATTTTTAGGATTCCCCAGATGATGATTGTCTGCCATTAGTCAACACACTAATCTCAATCATTGTTAGGTATGTACAAAATACTAATAATAATTTCCAGTCTGTAGTTACAATGAAAAGAAAACATAAAGATATGATTTGTGCACTATTATGCAGACATTATATACTAGGTAGAAAATGTATGTTTGCATCGTAGTCTATTATAGTTCTAGTGAATGGAAAATTTGAGAAATTTAACATATACTAATTATACTATAAATAAATAAAATTAGTCAAAAAAGAGAAATCCGGTTCTAACTACTCTGCGTTTCACGTCATATGGCGATCATCAGGAAAGTATGTTCGTCGTATGGCGTGAAACTCATAATAGCGAGAACTGTATGTCTCTCTTTGACTCATTTTAATTATTTATTCAGAGTAGTTATTTATTCATATTTATCAGAGCACAATACCTAAGCAAACGTGGACAACTTCATGCCATTGTATATCTAGTTATGCTTTACATACATTATTCACAACTCCATGTTTTCAAATTGAATTTAACCCACTATCACATCGCAGTAGAAGCTGTGCACTTTCTGTTCGGTTAGAAACATGTGAATGGAAACTCATTTAATCCCATTTTGTCGATATTGCGTAACACATTCAAGTAAAATACCACTTTATCGATAAGCCTACTGTATGTAACCCATTTAAGTTCAAGTCAGAATTGCTTTTGATTTCTATTGCATTTATCCGAGAATTGTTTAACACAGATTTAACTGGACAATAGTTTTGAGGATTTCAAACGCAGGTTGCAGATAAATGGAATTTGCCCCAGAAATATCTAATTACAGAAGAATAAATCCTGCCAAATGCTAATACAGGACAAGTCAAATATCAATTTGAGTACTTTAGTTTTATGCAGGAGTAGGATTATACAGAGCAACAAAAGTAGGAGTCTTGGAAGCCTAGATTCCTGAAGGTTAGAGTCAATGCAGAAGAAAATTGATGTTTTTTTAATCATTTATTGGTCAAACATCAAATAAAAAATTCAGAAGAAAATGTGGAAATGCCTCTAGGATTCCAGAAGGCGGCACATTTTGTCGGACACAGGGATTATAGTTTTATGAAGTTTAATAGTTTTGTAGATTTAATGTGCACAATTTTCAACAGGCTAAACACAGGATCAATTAATATTATTCTACTCTGACTTGATTTTCAGAAACTTTGGACAAACAGACCTAGTTGATTAAAATACAAAGTATACTTGAATGGAGAAACTAAATTGTTAATCCTGTGTTTAATTATTTCTCAAACAACTATGAAGGAAATTGTGAACTGTTATTTAAATCCACTATCTTCAAAATACATTTTTTAAAAACAGATATTTAATATCTTATAGTACATTATTTGAACAAAAATATACAATAAATAAATCTATATTACTTGGATAGAACTATACATTTACCGAGATCATATCTCTAGATAAACACTATTTATAATAAAACTTTGTACAAGAACTATATAAATAGATATGTTATATTTTAATGACCTTTTCATTCGTTGTAGCTAGGATGTTGATCTTCATCATCAAAATATACATAGCTAATCTTTGTTGTCATTTTTTGAATAATTTCCCTATGTGTAAAATGATACAGAAATAAATCATAAAACTAAATCAGTGTTAATGGTCAGAGAACAATATAGCGGTCAGCTATCAGCAAATGGCTGATCAATTGCGTTTTTCTACAGGCAGTTTTATTTTTTCTCTGCATATACTTGATAATATTTGTTGGCAATAATAATATTTCTATTCACAATATGTATCATATAAAATAATAACCTTGTACTGCTTCTCTAAATAATAATGTTATAAAGAGAAATTCTATTGAAAGTTTTTTGCATCCTGTTAGGATTCTCCACATAAAATATCAGAAATAAAAATGTCAGATCAAGTTTGAAAAATTATATTGTACTCTGTTAATGGTTAATGAAATATCATTTTGTACCTCGTGAATCCAGAACAATGCATTATGCTGAGTTCCTTTAATTGATTACATCCTTTTCGCAAATAGCGAAGACTTTTGTCACTGGAATAAGAAATGAAAATAGGCATTTTTACAATTAGTGAATTTAAAAGGCGCAGTCGAGGTGTTCAACTGATCAAAGGATAGAATCACAAAAAGACTGTAAGTTTACGATCAAACCGACACAAAGTAGACCCAAGGATATTCAACATCTCTTTATATAATTGAATTTATGAATCAATGTATCAACTTTCAAAAATTTGCACTAATGTAGATAAAATGATTACACGGAAAAGCATTAAAAAAGACATCATATTGGTGGGTTTTGGCGTTTAGTGCTTTGAGGGTTGGAGAGATATTTAAGATTTGTGTTAGAACCAGCTAGCGATAATTTGAGGTAAATTTGAAATGCAGGATTATACCTGAACAAATTACAGGAACAGGTCACATATGATGTAAATTACTATTCAAAGAAATGTGGCTCAAATTGTAAGAAACAAAAACAACAAATATTTGTTCCAAAATAATCAACAACCGGGCATATAAATTATGGGTACATTGTCTCCTCAGACACATGCAGCAAACCTTGGCTCTAAACATTCATGATCAGTTACCTGAAAGTACCGTCAAGAAATTTAACATAAATTCATTATTATATGTATTTCTGAATTATGGGCACAATGAATACAAATTTCATTGAAAATATTCCTCTTTGGTAATAAACACCACAAATTAATATTTAATACAGAACTGCGAAATGCCAAATAAAAACGGTCAAACCCCTGCGAAAAACAGTTCAGGAGTTCACGAGGGCGCTTAATGGCCCAAATTTTCCTGAACTATTCATGAACATCTCATTAACCCTCACGGACAGTTTATGAACGGTTCATGAAAATTTTGAGCCATTTAACATTCATGAAATGTTGATGAACTCCTGAACTATTTTTTGCAGGGGAAATTGTAAGATTGTAGTAGAACTGTATTATCATTCATCATTAGATTTGTATGCATAAATACAAATACTTACGTTAACATGGGACATGCTGACATATCAATGGATTCAAGATAAACACAAACACTTGACAGATATTGGATACTTGAATCTGTTAACTGGAAAAATGAAAGGTGTTATAACATAAAAATTTACAGAAATTGAAAAAGAGGGCAATTAATGTAATGATAATAATTAAATGTGGAAATGATGGTATAAAAAATGTTTCAAACAATAACGTAATAAATTATCCTGAACAAAATGGAATAAAGTAATTAGGGATTGAAGGCACACATTCCTTCTGTTCACCTGTGAAACTGTTCATGAAGGCTAAATGGTGCAATTTTCATGAACTGTACACAAAAAGTTGATGAAAAAGTTCATGAAAATTAGGTCAACTAATGTTCATGAACTGTTTATAAGCTGTTGAAGAACAGTTCATGAAAGTTTGTACAGTTCAGAAGGTTCATGAACAGTTAATGAAAATGTGTACAGTTCAGGGGGTTCATAGACGCAAAAAAGATGTTTCGCATGGGTCATTTTTCAAGCTGTTTCATATAGTGCGACACAATAATATTCAATCACAATACCTGTTGGCAGGAAGAAATGTTCAAGTTACGCAGTCTGCGGCAACAGAAGGCTAAACTCTTAATTGATTGATCAGTCAGGAGCTGAAATTAAAAATCAATGGAAGATATAATACAATCAGTATTACAGCAGTGCAGAAGTAGGTGGTAGCTGTGACAAAGTGTCTGCAACTTGCTTGGGAGGCCGGGGTTCTATTCTTCTGTGCACGCAACATTTGATTGAGGGCCAGAAAACATTTGTGCTTACGCATTGACTATTAGCTATCATTTAGTAACTGAAAATGTAAAATAATACAATCAATATAATCCTGCTTGTGTGTTATATTGACGAGAATGAATATTACATACCCCACAACTAGAAATGTCAAAGTTGTCTAGGTTTTGTAGTTGTTGGACCATTTTCTATAGAAGATAAACAAAGAATTAAATTAATTGCGAAATTTATAAGCACATCAGAACACATTGTTGCTACAGGATGTTGGTATGAATTTACTATGGTGGCTGGTGTTCTTATACATCTCAGCATACCCATTCATTCTATAAATATATGGATAAGATTTGCAAGTATTGATGCAAGGTGACGAAGGCTGTGTTCATATGACAAATGGATTTACGAAACCCTATTGAATTTTGATCCAGATCACCTTTGCGTTTATACGCTATAGAGGTGGGCTGGTTATACTGATTACGAATTAGACAACCAGTTATCACAACTAGTTAGCCAATTTAATTGCTTTGTTGACCTTTTCACCTTAATACAATGCAGACTGTCTGGTTGATTACAAATGGGAGGATAATTATCAATCGTTTATGCTATTGAGTACATTCGGTTTCAACTGCTTGACACATTTGACTATTTAACAGCAGACAACTCATACTTGATGTCGAGATGTGAATATCTTATCATGGTGTGTACAGTGAAACCTGAATATAACAGCCATCTATTAGAGATAGATAAATTGACCACTATAGACAGGTTTGATTCAATAGAAAATACTATTTCAGACATTGCAAGAGTGACCGCTATACAGGTGGCCTCTATATAGAGGTGAACGTTATAACAGGTTTGACTGTATAATAAATATTTCCAATAAAACCTCACCTGTATACCAGTGTCAGTGATGCTTGTACACTCCGACAAGATGATATCAACAAAGCGGCTATTATTACCAAGCGCTGAAATACCAGGATCTTGAATATTGCATCCAGATAAATCAATTGATACAAGTGATGTCATCATAGCAAGCAACTCAACACCAGCGTCAGTAATATGATCACAATAACTGAGATTAATGTATGTCAAAGAAAGGCATCTAGCAAGTGAAAAATTAATAATTGAGTGAATAGACAAAGGCGAAATCAACTGTTATACTAATATAAGAAACAGCTGCTACACTATCAGCATGCACTACGCAGTTAATTCCATATTAAACTCAACTGCCTAAGATATCTAGAATTTGGCATAGGTGCTTGGATGGTGGGATACAGCCATTGTGGACACAAGCTGGCTGGAAGAGAGGCCTGTCTCCACCACCAGACACCAGTCACACTGATAATACAGTGGAATCATACTAACCTCTTTACCTTAATACTTGGGTAATGGCAGGAGGCTGGGAAAGAAATCCCCACCGTCTTCCAGTTCATGATTGAGATTGATATTAGTGATACAGTTGAACAGATTGTATGAACTATTGTAAGCTTGCAAGCAAGCGGTCACTGACATCAAGATGTCAGGAATAGCAAAAACTGTGTGAGTATGACGCATGTGAATATTCGAGAGATTCTGAGATGACGATCTCGAGAACATGGATGAATTGGTGCAGACGTGGCTGACCAGAGAGATAATTTGACTGACGCTGAGGTCGAACCGTATGATGATATGCAAATGATTACATGGGATATACTTGACGCTGAGGCCAGAGCAATATGATGATATGCGAATGATTGCATGATATATGCTTGACGCTGAGGTCAGAATAATCTGATGATATGCAATGATTGCATGAGATATGCTTGACGCAGACGTCAGAGCAGTATGATGATATGTGAATGAGTGCATGAGATGTGCTTGACGCTGAGGTCAGAGAAGTTTTATGATATGACATAATTGCACAAGAGCATCTCTAAGCCTTATACACGCCTAGTTAAGGATGTGATCGTGTGACCCACTTAATATCTATTCCCAGGCCACAACCATGACTGACATGTCATGTCAATCACCTGAGATTTTTTAGTGCATCCAAGTTTAATATCACCTGAATTGCATTCAGCAACATATAACTCTTGTCAAATGGACATGAAGTGTTGAAACATGTGTGAAACATTGGGCAATTTCAGCTTCATGAACTATTCATTAACCCACAAAGATAGATGTTCATGAAATGTTAATTCTCATGAAAATTTGGACAATTTCATGTTCAATGACAGGTTTGTGAACCGTCCATGAACCAACAAGAAAGTCTCCATGAACTCATGAAATTTTCACAGGCGAGCCTATGCACTTTTCATAAAGCAATCCAAAGTCAAGAGCAATCAAATTTAAAATGTGACTATGGCCATCCTTTGATTGATACAGATATGATTTAGAGAGTGCAATCCATTGCACCCTCAGGTCGTTGAGTCAAAAGTCTGTTTTTCCAAAAATGTCATTAGGCGCAACAGTGTTTTGACACACAGAGGTCAATTTGACGCATTCAGAAAAGGCTTCAAATTTCATAGTAATCCTAGTATTTACAGTGTAATTTATAGTGTAGTTCATAAAAAATCCATGAAAATCGGGCCATTCAACGTTCATGAACTCCTAAACTGTTTTTCGCATAAGAAGGCCAGTAGAAAGTCTGCAGAAATCCATTTGCAATGGGTAGACCATCAATATAGACTCAGATATCAATATTGTCAAATATCATTCACTATTTAATGATCCTAAGAGAAATAGTAGTCAAAATATGATACTTACTTTTGAGATATCCGCAGTAGAGCAACATCACTGACACGACTGCAATTAGTTAGATTCAACTCTCTCAACTTACATCCACTACTTCCTTCAATGACATATCGGACACCAATGTCAGTCATTCTAGAAAAATACAATAGTAATAAAGTAGCTGTAAATCTTTGGAGGCAATCACTTGCATTATAAATATGTCATGAAGATCTCTCACAAATACCAAGTACAGCTCATGAAAAGATTATCAATAGGCCTGCTGTAGTGCACACAACGCTCAAGATTCATGAACTTTTACTGAACAAGTTCATAGACACTATACATGCTGTCTATATTATAAATGCCTGCCCCTATCATTCCCTACTTTTTTGGGCCTGTGGCACAAGCTAGAGGTATAACGACTTGATAACATTATGTAATACCTTGTACAGTCAGCAAGATTGAGTACTTGCAATTGCTTGCATTGGCCAATTGCTTTCATTGAACTGTCAGTCAATTTTGGACAGTCAACAATGTAGAGATGACGTAGATCTGGACAACTCCGACACATGTTCTTGATTGCAGAATCAGTCAAACGATTGTTTCCTAGATAGACCAAAAAAAAAAATGATAGGAATTGAGGGTTAAATCAATTGCATAGTATTCCAATAACTCAGTATAGCAGTCAGTGATGTTCTTGCTTAGACCTTGATGTATCAAAACAATACCACAGCAACTAATTCACAGAGAAGAAATGTGAAGCAATAAAAATGCCAAAACCCCTCTAGCTTTATCTCAGAGGCAAAAATTCTCTCTCAAATGCTAGAATTGGCATGCCATACAACACAATGTAAAATGATGTAATTAGCAGCTTTGAAAATACTGTGAAATTGGGATAATAAATTAATAAATTTCTTCACAAAGAATTAATAACAACAAATTGTATAGTGTGCCTGGCAAGGAACTAGGGTCTTGAGCATACAGCAAAAGAAAAGGAAAACCGTAAATGCAGTAGCAAAGTGAACACATAAATCCAACATAAAACTTTTTCAAGATCAATAGCAATTTTTAATTGTTTATACAAGTGTTTTTCAAGGTTTATCAACTCACACACTTGGGTTAGACGAGGCACTAAAAAAGTTTGAAATGCAGTTAATTTACTGTTCATAGGTTTGTCAGACGGTTCGCGAAAAACAGGAAGTTTGGTCTCATAGTGCAAAATTAGCATTCATATAAGCATATTGAACACAGTCATTTGTTGCGATATTCGTACCTTCTATTTTGAATGTCTGTAATCGTCTTGAGGATGCGATAGTCTTGATAGATGCATCTGTTATAACACATGATTGAATTGCATAAAAGCTACGCAAAGTCTTGCAGTCAAGTAACAAAGCCTGGATAAGAAACGTACAAAGCATATTGTAAGTGCCCAAACACTTATACTGCTAGAAAGGTAAGCACGTAATCTATAATGTTATCAAAACAATTTAGACTAGGGGTTCCTCTTTTCAACTAAGAACATAATTTGTATCCATTATCTTTTTGCATGTCAGCTGATTTTTAATTTGTTGAGGAATTATTTCTAAAAATAAAAGTTGAAAGTTTACATGTCGAATGGAAATTGAAATCAGCTGAGCAATGTATCACGTAGATTACAAACATGATAGATGATAAGTGGGAATAATGACTATCGACAAAGAAACAAATCAAACCAATTGCATTCCAAGAGGATGCCTCATTGTTTAGAAAGTTCATGAGATCATGAACATTTCCTTCTGGGTTGTGAACAGTTCATGAACCGGTTCAATAACATGAAATTGCCAAAATTTTCATCAAAGGGTTAATGCTCAGATATACTGTATAATCCCTCTTACTACATCTGAAAATTTGTGTACGCGTCTCAACCAATCAATTTGTTTGGAATGATTTATTTTTAAAGAACAGTCCTAAACATCTGGGCAATTTCCTATTCATAAACGTTATGCACAGATGAATAGCACCAATCCATGAGCATAGATAATCAATGATGATACACTAGAAACTATTTATAACGTTAAGTAGTATCCCCTGCAAAAACAGTTCAGGAGTTCAAGAACAGTTCATGAACATTAAATGGCCTCCATTTTCATCAACTGTTTGTGAACTGTTCATAAAACGTTCATGTACCCTATGACCCTTCACAGACAGTTCATGAAATTTAGGGTCATTAAACTTTCATGAACTGTTCATGAACTCCTGAACTGTTTTTCACAGAGGATAAAGTCGATCTTAATAACAATCGGTTATAGCGTCACTGTTTATTAATCATTATCTCTAATAATGTCACAAATTTATAACGAAAAAATAACTTGTGTGCCTTTTGCTGTGTTACTGGGCATGCGTCTATCAGAACAAGAAATGAGGCCAAGTCAGTTTCTATAATGTTCTATTTTTATGACACCAGCTATAAAGGAATATTGTCTAGATTTTTTTTCAGATTCGCCAGGGATGCCTTAATGAACAGTTTCTACTGTAAACACATAATAATAACTATAAAGTGATTTCTGAAACTAGATCTGGTTCTGACATCAGTACAAATTTTGAAAATCTGAAAAACCTCAGAAAACTTAGAGCGAGTTATAACTTTCACCTCTTTTCAGTAGCTTTCAAATTTTAAGTGGCGTCTCAGTAGATTTTCAGTAGAATGTGAAGAAATTTAAACTAAAGGGTTTGGTTAATTTTTGTATGGTTTCAGTACCAAATACCATTCCAGTATATTATCAGTATGTTTTCAGTAGGTTTTTAGTAGCGATTCAGAATATCAAAGATTTTTAGTGCATGAAGGACTAACCTGTACATGATCATCTGATAGCAATGGTAAATCATTGAAAGAAATTGAATTCAATCGTGAACAACCTCTTGATAAATCTTTACATCCAACAGGCGTGATCTATAAACACGATTGATAGGGATGAACACAGATGGAAAAATATCAAATCATTCAAAGTCTTTGTGTGTCATTTTGAGTGTGTTACGTGGTTCAGTTTTATAAACTCATGATGTATAATGCAAAACATCTAAAGTCTTTGAAGTATTTGTATGTGATTTTAAACATGCTGTGTGGTTCAGTTTCAGAAACTCATGCAAAATATTGGAACATTTGGAGCTGCCATTTTCCGGTTACTGTAATATGCTTTGATCTTTAAAATCTTTTTTCTGTGTTTAATGGTTTGTGTTAGAATACACTATTTCTCAGAATCGCTTTGTTTAATTCTCACTTCACCCCAAGAGAGAATGTTATCCTTTCAAAATAGGGTCACAAGTAGCGTTGCCATTGAAATGAACTATCATGCTCGCTACAAAATTTAAAAAAACTGAAAGGGGTATCACATTAGCGATCTTTTCTACTCCCCCACCTTTCTCCGCAAAAAACAGTTCAGGAGTTCATGAACAGTTCATGAATGCTAAATGGCCCCAAATTCTCATGAACTGTCCATGAAGGTTCATGAAACTGGAGCCATTTAACGTTTCAAAACATTTCTTTCAGGTAGAGTGGTGAGCTCTTAAATGTAACAGCAAACTAAAAACGTACCTGAGTGCAACCAGATAAATCCAGATATGCAAGTTTTTCACATCCTTTTCCAACCGATAAGTAATTCAATCCTTTATCAGTAAAGTTTAGACAATACGATAGATTCAGGAACTGTAAATTATTACAATATCTGTTAAAAAAATATATAAAAAAAGAAAGTAGGTACAAATAAAAATAATCCGTGTGATTGAAAAATCAATGTTTCTTCTATTTGCATTCTTTATCGGTGTCCGGTTAAACCGTCTTCAGATTGCACCGTCCACATATTTTTACTGTACTGTTACTGATGAAAAAATTGATGTAGCAGTTGTTTTAGACTCTGCTTAAGTCTACTTAAGTTGAGAAAGTAGTGTATTTTAGCAATTCAAAACAGAACACTAAGCCAAAATTATCTAGAGGTCAAAACTAACAGAAGCAAAACAGTTGTTAAACTCATCCACTGATGAGCTCTGGCCTAGGTGCTTGGTTGGTGGGATATCTATTATATACTTTATGCTCTATATATTTTATGCTTTCAACATGCTTTTATGCTCTATTGCTCTGTATGCTTTCATGCTTTTGTAATGCTTTTATGCTCTATAAGCTTTATGCTCTATATGCTTTTATGCTCTATATGCTTTCTATATGCTTTTATGCTTTCTATATGCTTTTATGCTGCTATTGCTACTGGCGAACATGTCACACTCCATATATGGATCCCTGTCCAACCAAGCACCTGTCACACTGATAACCAGTGGATTTAACTATCATTAATCAACTTACCAACACTTACCCATGTGTGGACAAAAGAACTTACCAACCTGAAAACCTAAAACATTGCAAGGGAAAGGGAGGGTGGGGGAAATCGAGTTATGTGAATAATATATATAATAAAAAATTTAAGAATAATAACAACAGTAAAAATTGCTCTGCCAAAAAACTTACACACAAAAAGCTCAATTAAACTTTTGATACCGCTAACAACGCTTTCCTCTAAAGGAGTGACTAACCCAAAACAAGGTGTGCCTAAGTAGCACATTGTTTCATCCTTCTTACCCAGGCTCTTCCATCTGTGCTGCTTACCTTATTTGGTATAAAATAGCTTCCCATGCTGTTACCTAAACTTTGTTACTTACGTCCGTAATCTAACGGATGTGAACTAACTCCCACCTACGAAATGGAAGCTAGCCCCACTAGAAAGGGGGGTTTCATGCAATGGCAAACAACAGTGTCTGAGTCTAATTCAGCCTAAAATTGTAATTAAATTAAAACTGTAACCACCATTTAAGTCTGATTTCTAGAAGTAATAATAATAACAGTTTTAATTACGTTGATGCATTTTTGAATGATGCAACACCCAGTGAAATCTGATGTCAAAAGTAAAATATAAAAAATATTTATGAAAAGGTTAATCATGAGTGTGAAAAATGAGAAGCCAAAATTGCTTTGTTGTTGCAACTCAAAGCAATATCACAAGAGAAAGACATGTTTTCTTTTGATGTGAAAAACAGAAAGCAAAATCTTGAAAAAAAAGGCCATCATAACAGTATTTGGATGATAGTGATTCTAATAATTATGATTTGAATGATATGTTTTTAAAAGCTGTTCTGCTTCAACTGATGTTCTTGTGAGTGAATTGGAATATTTTTATCGATACCAAACAAAGTTTGGATAGTTTCTCAGACTAGGAAGATTCTCATATTTTGAGGGAGTTATAGAATTGAAAATGTTCAAAACAACTTCTGAATTTAATTATATTAAGATGACGAATATTTAAAAAAAAACATCTTCAGTGAGTCTTATCTAAAATAATTGGTTAAATTAATATTATAACTTAGCTGAGCTGCGACCTGTAAGCATGGATGCTTCACACTGAGGACGGATTTACAGGTAAGCCTCTTTATCAATAGAATACTTAGTTTATTGGAACAGTTTACTAGTAGATGACTTACTAATTTGACCAACTATTTGAGCATTAATAAACCGTCTAGGACAATTAGACTTTATCAAGGCCCCAGGTACAATGTTAATATTCATATTCATATTCTTAATACTCATCCTACTGTTTTGTAGGAATTGTGTTACATGATGGTACCCACCTTGAGAGGCTTTTCAAAGCTGAGTCTGATATTTCTGTGTTGCTCAAATTCAAGAAAAGCAAGCTAGAACAGCCAGATGCAATATCTTTAATTGTGTTGTTCTGTGAAAATATATAGTAACATAGGTATATGTAAAATGAGAATATCAGTTGGACCATTAAGTCCAAGAGCAGAAACAAAATTCTTTAATTCGGAAGTATTGTTGCCACAGGAAACAATAACAATGTGGTTAGAACGAGTTGTAATGACTGACAAATGAACATACAAAAACAATTATTTTGTATTCAAATTAGAAAAATATATATATAACCATCTGTGAAGAGGGCGATGATGAATAAAGAATTTATTGTACATTTATAAGTTGAGCTTTTTTGGAGTGAAAAGCTATGCTATGACAGGTGTTGTCACTTGAACAAACAGACAAGAGAATCCATACAAAACAGGAAAAGCTAACAACACGATTTTATACATTATTATAGACACAATAAGTACACAAGTCCTTCGCAAATACCGCAATCCAGCTCGTTTAAGGCACCCAAGTATAATTTGCAGTGTGATTTGTCAAGCAAAAAAGTTGAATTTATTGATTTCGATTGTATATATGGCACCTTGATTTTTTAATTATTTGAACATGAAATATGGAAGAAATCATCAGATTGACTTTAAAGTGCACCTTATACGCGCTGGTTTCTGTAATACTGTGTTCATATGTGAACCCTGCGAAAAACAGTTCAGGAGTTCATGAACAATTCATGAAAATAGCGGCCATTTGTTGTTAATGAGCTGTTCATGAACTATTCATGAACTCTTGAACTATTTTCCGCAGGGGACTAACTCATTATACTTTCTTAGTTCAACTGAAAATGTGGCAGTGAACAGCTTTGGGCAATAAATAACTTGACTAATGCACAATCTTACATTGACACCAGAACATTGCATCAGATTCAAGTCTTGTAGATTCTTGCATTCAGCTACAACAATAGAAATTTTTAATAGATCAATGAAAAATTGTAATTTCATTATGTATATCAGCGATAAATCAAAAACACAGGTATTTGCAACAGTTTCGATATAATCTTATATCATTTTCAAGCAATTGAGAAAGAGATCGTTAAACAGTTTGACATGTTATATATAGGAAAAAATGTCATTTGCATAATAATTAATCTATTGTTCTTTGGATTTTTAACATGCTAAAACTACACA
This sequence comes from Haliclystus octoradiatus, assembly GCA_916610825.1. Lineage (NCBI taxonomy): Eukaryota > Metazoa > Cnidaria > Staurozoa > Stauromedusae > Haliclystidae > Haliclystus > Haliclystus octoradiatus. Next base: position 13,113,642 of record OU744453.1, read on the forward strand.
CATTATGACGGAAGACAAAATTCTATAAAGACAGCAATTACGGATACAATACAAAATTACATTATAAAAACTAACAAAAGTTTTACAAAATAAATTATTCAAATACAAAAGACCGGTAGCAAAATGTTCCGTCAGGTTGATCACGAATTTCATGATTGTCCAGTAAGCGTTGAAAATGAAAGTGCCGACTTGAGATGCTGTTAATTTATTAAATTAAATTACTTAGATTAATTAAACTGTTTAACGATCTCTTTCTCAATTGCTTGAAAATGATATAACTGTCGAAATTGTCGCAAATACCTGTGTTTTTGATTTATCGCTGATATACATGTTGAAATATAATCAAAGTATCACCTATTCTATCGAAAAATTGTAAGTCAAACAAAATAATGAGATGAAATGAAATGAGCAAAAAAATGAAATGTAAATTAGTTAAGAAGACTATGAGAATCCATTTAAGATTAATCAGCAAAAATAAAATGAGTTCAATAAAGGGGTCATGCATAGGTTGCCGTGCTTCATCTCGATTTACCTGCACAAGTAATGCTAGGAGATACAAGTGAAGTGTAATGAATTATTCTTGCTTCCTGAGTATCTCCTAACATACCGAGAGCAGATGAAGAACAGCAACGCAGCAACTTGTGCATGAATCTTTTCTAAAAGGATACAAGCGAAAACAAGGAATACTTTTCTGATTTGTCTTATTTTTTCAAAGAAACCATAAACTTTTTAATTAACCAGGGCGTTGAAGCATCTTTGTCCAATCGCCATTATGCTTGTGAATCATGTGATTTCCGTTAACCGTGTGATCACAAAAGAATAACAAAATTAAAGATGTCGCACCATTTCAATTTGCGAATGGTTTATCAGAAACAACATCAAAGAAGCAGCTTGGGAATATTATTGAACTCAACAGGAAATTTACTCAAACAAACATTAAATAGTGTTTATAAATGACAATATGTACAAGTCTAAAGTTATCTACTTATAATAACTTACATATACGGATTTATGTATCATGTAAAATCATGTAATAAAGACTGAAATTTCATGGTGTTTTCATGACATTTCCATGGCATATTCACATTTTAATATCGTGGATATGGATGTTTTCATGGTTTTTAAACTTTTTCATGGCCAACAAAATTTGTAGTTTTCACTATTTCATATTTTCATGGTGTTTTCACAACACTTTTTGGCATTTTCATAGTTTTGGTGTTGGTAGCTATTGATGATTGACAATTGTTGAACAGAGATTGAATGGAAGAGATGCACTAGCAACAAAAGGTTACCAATGGTAGGCTTATGAATGATTCCGTGTTTCTTTTCAAACCTTTACATTGTTTGTTTAATACTAGTATATAATTATCAAAAATTATAACTTGGTTGCTTCAACAACATTTATGTTATTTTGAATTTGTATGACTTCATCTGAAAACGTGTGCCCAATCAACTTGCTAGAAATCATTTGATCATTTCAGAAGAACAGTTTATAAGCTGCATTCATGAATAGGTTCATGAACCATTTGATTACAAGTTTATGAATGTGAAATTACCCATATATTTTTATGAAGATTTTATTAACGCTAGCAAATTGCAAAAAAAAATCCACAGTCATAAGCTCGGTAAACGGTTCCTGTGGTTACTAAATATCCTAAATTGCTGTCTGAAGGAAGAACTGCCGTTGATATGAACTAAATTATAACATCTTCAATACTCATGTTATACAAACAAGATAATATATAACAGTAACACCAAAATCTTGCTAAGCTAAGAGTCAGTTTCTATCATATATTTAACTCAAAGGCAAGGAATGTTGAGCTCAAGTGGCATGACGATGGCTAGGCGAGAACTGACTTAAACAAGTTTAACACAGAACTCCACCACAAAACAGACAGGAAGAGTTCCACATAATACAAAGCACAAATTATAACTATTGAAATACTAGACAATACGATGAATGCAATCAATCACAATGAAACATTACAAACAAAAATAGAAACTAATGAACGATGACAATGATTGTGACTAAACATAAAGGGGATAACTAATGGCAACAGAAAACGTGTCAACAAGCTCATGAATTTTTTCACGTGGCTTGGCTATCGTAAATTTTGAAGATAACTGTGAATGGTTCCCCCAATGTTGGTTGGATGCAATTTTGTAATAGCTCATTGGTAAAAACCTTCAGAGCATCTATAACTAACAAATACAAAATATATCCTCCAAAACGGGTTGTGAAACAATCAATAATGAATCTTACCAACTGCCTTTAAAAAGTATGGTGTCACCAGTTGTGATCCGCACAAGTTTAAATGGCAGAGAAATGGTCGACATTTTCTTATAAAGCGTGTCAATGCATGTTCTGAAATTCTGAAATATAAATAAAATATTATAAGACTTAATCATTATAATCAGCCGTTATATAGCATCAACATTAGAATTTGCCATAGAGTGTTAATTTAAATTTTTGTATTATGTTTTTGCTTTACATAACTTCGAGTCAAACCTGCTATAATAGTCAGCTAGTGTAGAATACATGTCTATAATGGCAACCTGCCCATATTGGCTACTTCAGAAATATATGGTAAGCATATTCTAAATTCTAATTAAATTACACCAACCCGTGTGGAAAAACTCCATGAGTTCATGGACAGTTCATGAGCATTTCTTTGTTGGTTCATGAACACTTTAGAAACCGGTAACCTGTTCATGAGCTGGTTCATGAATGTAAAATTGCCTGACAGTTCATGAACAGTTCAGGAACTTTTGGGCAATTTCACGTTCATGAACTCATGAAGTTTTTCACATGGGAAGTTCTGCGGTAACAGGCTGTTACATAATGATATCAAGGTGCTAGTGAAACATCTGAAATTTAACAATAAAATAGTTATTTAAATGAAATTGATGAATGGAATACACAACAAACACAGTAACTAATGCAACAAAATCCTTCAATTTCTGTATTTATTTTGCGTGACATTTGATAAATTAGTGAAATAGCTTGATCCCTACACAAACTTACTTCTGTTTAACTTTTGATAAATCAATCTGAAAAAACAAAACAGAAAAACATTAACCAAACATCATAAGACTGTCTCTATATTCTATTGATTGGAATCAAGAGATGGGTTATGGGTTTCAAAATCAAACTATATACTTCATTTTATAATAATTAATATGCATTTGTTTCTTAATATCATATAGCCAATACATTAGTGCCAGTAAATTGAACAATTTTTAAACTGTCGAAGATAATGTCGGATATAAAAACAAATCTTCAAAACCTAAAAATTTCTGATGACAGATTATTCTAATTCAAAACCGGGTTCATTCGCGGCCTTATAAAACCATTAGTCCCAGAGATTGATGTATTTCAAGATTTCGCGATCTCATGTAGTCGCTTGGCCTCAGTTTCATGTAACAAAATTCGATGTATTCCACAAATTGCCCATTATCATTTATTTTCTATAGATATAAGTATATTAGTATTTTATGTTGCACTATTCAATTTTGAACATGGTTATTCGTTACCATATTATATACTATCGATGATGCCTACTGACTTTAAGTTTTCTGGATATTAGCGTCTTTTGGTTTCTACTATATAGTTCTCTCAAATAGCCCTTTCTAGCTCCTAGTCCACCTTAAAACATCATCTTTGAACATTAGTCAAATCAATAGGAGTCACAAGCAGATTTTCCTAATGTAGTTATGTAATATGTATTAATTTTCACTCACAGTAGTTTCTACTAATTTGGAAAGCCAACGCGAGTCTTTATGTAAACAGCGCAGTGATGAATTATTACTCTAAACAGATCAACTGACTGTAAATATCCTTATTCATAGAGAAAATCATATGATATTTCATATCTATTAATTAATCAATGCTATCCTTTTTCATCAATTCATAGATTCTTTGCATTGTTATATCAACTATCTCCTAAGGAAGCTGATTAATATTTAATCTACTACAAACTTGCTATTCTGGGCTTTTTGGTGAAATTGTTTCCAGTATGTAAAACAATGATCCTTCTTTTTGCTTTAAAATTAGACTAATTACAGAAAACAGACAGAAATCCTAAATTTTATAGTATTTGTTATTTGTTTTATTTTAGTGCTGATAATTTGGGATAGAAAATTCTGTGTTGTTTAAGATGTGAAGCCCATCCAGCAGTTTATGTTGCTGTACCATGTTTATGCTTAGTACATTGTAGTATGTGCGAGTGAAAAATGTCTAAGTATATCTCTATCAAAGTTTTAGGTCGTGTAAGAACATGTAATGTAAAAATCGAAAGATTGCATTTCCTTTCACAAATGCGCATTTGTCCCCTTGTCCCCTTCTCTGGAGAATGCTTTGTCTGGCCTTAGGTTCACACACTTTTTTGAAGGATTTCCTGAAGCAAGAATTGTACCAAGCTTAAATGTTCCATACAGGTACCCCAACCCCTGTCAAAGAACATGTCATCGCTAAAATCGCTGAAAGCCACCTCAAAGTTCTTTATTTTGGTCTCCCGTCATCTTTGGAAAACCATGTCCAAGAAGCTGGAAGAGCAGGACAAGATGGAGAAGTAAGCTACTGCCTGTAATATTATAATGGACTTTTGGCAAGCCGCTGTACTTCAGATATTAAAGACTATATTTATACTACCATCTGCAGATGAAATTTTATTATCTCCAAATTCCCTAATAATGCCACAATGAATAAAAACACATGTCCATGTTGTGGTATCTGTGCTCAACATTGTAATTGCATTAGTCTTGATTGTAAATTACTGAAAGATGTAGACATTTTATCTGAAGATATTGACCATGCAGAATTCAAAACTTTTACAGGCAACGAATTGACACAGAAGCTCAACGAGAATTGTTGAAATTTAATTTCACACAGCATGCCTCACAGCTTGGTAGTGTTTGTGTCATTACCCAAAGAGTGCAATTATTCCATTATCTGGTAAGAACAATGAGTTTGCGTTTTACTCTTTCCATGTCAATCCAGTAATCGAAAGTTGCACAGGCCTCTTTGCTAAAGATGACGTCTACAGACACACCAAAATATGGAAAAAGTGTTAAATTATGGTGTGTTATATTATGCCATTAGTATCTTGACAATAATTAATAGTATAACTCATGATGTTGATTCAGATGAAATCGAATACGAAAATGAAAAGTTACCAATAAATACATGATAATTTCCTGGGCTGAAATACTTGATGATTTGTCATTTTATAAGTCCATTGAAGATCACTCCTTATCAAAATTAATATTGACAAGGACCTCTTAACACGTGACAGAAGATGTTGAAGAAATAGATATTTAAGATGCTGTTGCGATTGCAAACATTCAAATGCCTGTTGATCATGGTAGGCAATAGTGTATTTGATTTGGTTTAAAACGTCATAAGTTCAACTTTTGCAGCTACGTATAAAATTACTATAGATATATAGTGATAATATGCAAGAAGAAGATGATGCAAGACAATGACGATGGACGATGGAAGAAGACTTGGACGATGCAAGAAGAAAAACAGATACCCAACTTTTTTCAATCATCAAAATAAAATAATTACAAATAACAACGATATCGCCTCCAGTTTTAATTCCTTTTTCATAGGAGTTGGTGAAAAACTTGCACAACAGTTCACCTCATCAGACGAGTTTATGAGTTATTTACCTCAGAATCAAGATCACACTTTTCATTTTCACTCTGTTTTCTGACATTGCTGTTGGAAAAGTTATCGACAATCTTAAAAACAAATACAGCTGTGGCCTTGACGAAATTTCCAACAAATGTATCAAACACATCAAGTCAGAAATTATTTCCCCTTTTACATTTTTAATAAATATGTCTCTTGAAACAGGTTACATACCATCCTCTTTCAAATGTGCAAAAGTTTTACCCCTTTTCAAATCTGGAGATCCTCACAGTTTTTTCAATTACAGACCAATTTCTTTGTTAAGTTCTTTCTCAAAAGTTTTGGAAAAGATCGTTTACAAACAATTTTATTTATATTTTGATCAAAACTTTTTCAGCAAATTTCAATTTGGTTTCAGACCAGGAACAGAAATTGTTCATTGCATAATGAATTTCTTGAACAATAAATTTCAAAATTCTCAACATAAATATCACATCGGCCTTTTTCTTGACCTGAAAAAAGCATTTGATACTGTGTCTTATAACCTTCTTCTGAAAAAGCTGTGGCATTATGGTTTCCGTGGTAACTCCTTTGCATGGATAAAAAATTATTTGGAAAACAGGAAACAGCTTGTCGTTTTTAACGGTTGTTTTTCAGATCTTCAATCAATATATTGTGGTGTGCCTCAAGGAAGTATCCTTAGACCACTCCTTTTCCTTATTTTTATGAACAACTTTCCTTCTTCTACTGAATTTTGTACAAGCTTATTTGCTGATGATACAACCCTTCAATGTCCTCTAACAATTTATCAGAACTTGAAACAAAAGCAAATATGGAACTTTTCAAAGTATCAAAATGGTTTTCTGACAATCAGCTGACCTTACATCCAGCAAAATCCAAATTCATACTATTCTCAAATTCCAACAAACAACCTGAAATGATTCTAAAACTTAATAATATTGCTATCAACAAATGTCATTCTGTCAAATTTTTAGGTGTTTTTGTGGACACAAAACTAAATTGGCATGAGCACATAAATAATGTTTGCTCCCGTATTAGGAAGAACATTTACACACTGATCCGTCTAAAAAACTTCCTTACTGCTCGTCACAAACTGCAAATTTACCAAGCTGTGATTAATCCACATCTACAATATTGTCTTGCTATTTGGGGTAATAGTTCTGCCATGTCGAAAGTTTGCAAACTTAAAAAAAAATGTATCCGTGTCATCCTCAACTCTCCATACAACGCTCACAGTGAACCAATTTTCAAAAGATTAGGTCTTTTGAAGATTGGTGATCTTTTTAAAGTTCGTATATGCTCCATTATGTTTAAGGTAATTTACAAGAAGTGCCCTCCTATCATACAGGACATGTTCTCTTTTATAGAGGAGCGATACCGTCATCACAACTTCTTTGTCGTGCCTTTTGCTAAGACCAGCCATTTCCAAAATTTGCCATGCTACATTTTCCCCTATATTTGGAACAGTTTCAACTGGACTTTTAGTATCAATTGCTCGAGAAAACTATTTCTTTCTAAATTGAAAGATAGCCTCATTGAAAAATATTACAATGTGTGCACTGTGAATGATTGCTATGTGTGCCCATCATAAATAAAAAATATATAATTTCTACAAATTTTAACTTTTATTTTACTGTATCAGTAACATCCTGGTGTTATCTTAATATTTTGTATTATGCTGAAATTAATTAGCTTACATATAATTGGAAATATTTTATACTTTTAAAACTTTTTTGATTTACTATTTTTGCTACCTCTTTTATTTTATTTTATTTTTTGTATTGTTTTGTATAATACCTTAATCATTGTTAAAAACCCAATAGATTCAATTTATAAACAATTTTAACTTTTAACCAATAATTCTTATTAAAAAATGCTATGTAATAAATTGCCTTAAACCACGTACTCCAAACAAACAAGCTCTCATGCTTCAGGAGTCACGCCAAACATATTATATTTATCATTGTAATTAGCTAGCCTAATATTTTGTACAGTAACTGTCATATTTGGCTCAATGCTATCTTTTGTAATTTTGTATCTTCCTTTAATATGTTTGAAATATATGATCTATCTATAGTGATAATATAGTAAAAGTTATTTATTTTACCCATTTAATATGCATTAATATACATCAAGTGCCACTTTTATTCTAAATCCATGTGTTTAATATCATTTAACTCCTTTTGTAAAAACGGTTCATGAACTGCACATGAAACGGTATTTTATATATTTTGACAATTCATTTCACTTTTTAGGGATATTAATGATAGCTTGCACACAAGATAATCCCGTTGATATTAGTGAAATGTATTGATCTCTGCTAATTTTGAAGCCTTGAGGCTTAGCTAAGAAGAAACTATGGTATGGCAAATTTACTGTCTCTCAAATTAATTTCACTGAGAAACAATACTTTTTAAGACTACAGTAGTGTAAATTGGATGAACCATGGAAATAAGGGGGGTACCAGATCTTGTTTTCATCTTGGAGACCAGACTGAAATATGTGTCGTCTGAATTCTTCTGACGCTTTTCAGGAGAAAATGAACTGATCAGTTACGATAGTGCTAAAGTGTGGTCCGATATTGTAAAGAATACTAATAATTTATAATATTTATTACATAGAATCAATTTATAAAAGGGTTACCACACGGCTGCCGTGTGGTAACCCTTTAAGTTAAACATCTTGTCATTATTGCAAATAATGGAATAAAAAAGAAGTTGGCCCAATCAAGTACTTTTCTCATGACACCTTCTCCACACACGCAGACCCACACTCAACAAATTTCTTAATCTCTGTCCTTATTTCAACATCAGACAAGAGGCAAATAATTACTAACAGCACCCTAATAAATTTGTTTTTAAAAGTTATGACAATTCTTAACTTAAAAAATTCCATATTCACCCCCAAACAAAGCCCTATCAAACCGACCCAACCCATTCGATAACCCAGAGAGACGGTTCTCCACTTTCCTTGCCGACATGAATTTGATAATATGAGGCACTGTTAATTATAATTATTTCAAAGTATGAATTGACGACAATTTACCCTGGCATATTATCGCAGATGATGCCCTCTTTGATTTCTCCCTGAACCTTGAGAAGTCCTTCAGAAAAGAAATACTTAGGTGGACTCTTTTCTCAAATAATGTTGGGGAACTTTTTACACCAACATGAGACACCAAATGGAGAAAACAAAACCCCTAAATGTTCAGAAAATAACACTTCCCCAAAACCCTTAATGAATTCTGCCATTAACCGACGCCCTTCATGTCTGTCGACAATTACCAAGAAAAATTCCCAAAATACCAAACCAACACAAGACTCCAAGAGAATCGATATTACCGCCCACAAGGACAGAAACCCTCTGAAAATCATTGGGAAGGTATGAAGCCAATCAAAGACGTCATCGGCAGCACTATTGAACAACCAAATTACAACCAAACAATCCAAACAAATGTAATGCTATCAACCTGGCACAGGTTGTCCATTTTTTCCACATCTTGTCCATGCAAAATTTAATTGACAGGTGTCTGCTGTATAGAGGTAATATATGTTTAATAATATAACAAATCTTGATTTACATACATCATTTTTTTAGATATGTTGGCATTCTATTTGACGAGAAGAAGATTAAACAAACACACTGGAGATGTTATTGGCTATGGTGACCTTGGTGATCCTTTTATAGACTATGCCTCATTCTCTGCTGCCCATGAATTTGAAACTCATGTATTTATGGTCAAGGATTTATGTACTAGGTTAAAAGCAGTAGTGAGCTACCATATTACAGGTTCAACTGATGGCACATCATTTCAGCTATGACCATTATTCTGGCAGGTTCTATTCATGTTGGTTCTGGCTATCAGCCTAAAAGTGGTTACTGAACTTTTTTAAATGCATCAGCCCCTCCCAGTATGTCCCTCCACTAACGGACATGTGGAGAGCACTCATCCAATCTATTTTACTGTGAACCTGGTAGATGTGAGCCGAAAACATATTTTATAGTAGATGTACCCGACTTGATAAAAGCCAGAAATTGCGTACTGTCATCTGGGTTTTCTGATAAGTCAACCCGGCTGATGTGGAACAATGATAAGTAAATTATGTGGATCAACAGTGTGGCAAACCTTACTACTGTGACAGCAAAAATAGTCTACACTGACTAAACAGAAGAATAATGAGGGTCTTCTTTGCCATACAAGTCCTTAACAGAACTATGACATTGACTCTGTTGTGTAACTTACAACACTGATAAGATATACATATACTAATGTAAATACTGTAAACATGAGGCTACTCATAACATCAACCACTCATTATACTGCTCAACTTAAGACTGTTTTATTGCTACGTGTTAACACATACACATAATCACTAACACATATCAAATTTGTAATACTGTGGAGGCTGAGATACACGCTTTGGGCGTCTCAACAACTGTTCTACATGTCTTTTATGTATAATACCACTATCACCCTTCACAAACAAATTACGTGACCCAGAAGCTTTATCTATGACTCCATCTGACCATTTGGATTGATTTTTTCTGTAGTCTCTGAATCGTACTTCATCTCCGATAACATATGAATATTTCTCTGTAATAACAACGTCTTTATCCATTCTTTTCTTGACTTCAGACAAACAAGACAATCTGATTCGAACTGGACGCAATAAAAACAGTTCCGCAGGTGTAACAAGATTATGAGAATGATTATGTGATCAATAATATAATTTTCAATTTTCAAGGTCAAAATGACTTATATATCAAGTATATCTTTGCTTTGCTCTATATTTTTCCTCAAATATTCACGATAGCATGTTCTGTGATACCACAACTGTTTGGAATATATAACTTCCGAACTGTTCTCTGCTGCAAATCCTACTGACTCAGGCTTATTTTGCTTTCTCATGATTGTGCTTTTCAGATTTTTAGCTGCATTCTCTTCCATATTCTGTTCCAACTTTTTTTTTATGTTTTTTCTTCAGGCTGATGTAACACACATACCTTGTAAGCGTTTTTTCTAAAAAGAAGAAAAAATTCACAGCATTTCCACATCAGTCAAAGTAATGGTTATTTATATTAAAATATTGAATTTACTATTGCCTAGAGATTATATTTAAAATATTTTACACTGTAAATGTATAATATATATTAACCTGGTATGTCTATTTTCTTGGTGAAATCCGCCTGACAGGCTCTGCATTTGTTTTGTTTTGTAGTTTCTTTAATTTGTTGTTCTTCATGATAGCTAGCGTCTTGGTATGCGTATAATTTGCATAGCATTTGCCATGACATCCAAATTTGATTGAATCTAACGATTCTTCAGTCAAAGACGAAGCAACACTGGTGACTCTTGTGTCGTTTGTATGACCCTGGAATTCATTGTTATTCACAGGAGTTACGTTTATAATACAATATAAATTTAAATTTGCAGATAACATTAATCATGAAACGGTAGAAATACTCACACGCTGCTTTTTTTACACGAATAATAGCTCTGGCAGAAAACCCCTTGATGTTTTCATCATTGCCATATTTTTCATCGTGGACAAGGCACTCACCATCAACTTCTCTGTTCTTTTTTTTCTTTTTCCTAGCAGGGCTCAAATTCAGTATCCATGACGACATTGTTTGGAAATTTAGCAAGTAGTTATATTAATTTTAAGATATGAATAATGTAACTTGAGGCATTAATGCCTTTGCTTTGTCGACGCATGTGAGCAAAGCAGGCCTGTTGTTGTCAAGCACGCCGTGGAAAATATTGTGCACGTGTCAGAGTAGGTCCTAATGTTGGGGAGTTCTCACCTTATCAATCAAATGGGGAAAAAATACATATCCTCAACAAGAAGTTATGTTTCAGAAACAAACCACTGTTAATATCATTAAATTGCATGTTAACATGAACTGCAAATCTTTCAGATTGCAAAACAGTATTTTGCGTAAATATGACCCATTGTTTAAAGGGCCTATTCATCGAAATTCCACCCTTCTATCAGGTAATTTTGTAGAATTTTTTGTGCTGATTCGAATGATATGAATATTATCGACATTATATTTTGATACACATTTCAAAATTACGTTTGAAATAGCTGTTTTTGCTGTTTTTTGTGAGCCATTTTCCCGCTTTGTGTGACGTCACAAGGTTTGCAGTAGAGGTGGCAACCGCGCAGCTTGAGCGGCAGCATACGCTGTTCTCAGATGTCACCGCGCGGACACCGCTTGTCCGCATAGTTATATGATTATGACCGCCCACTTACCGCCCGCTCAGTGCAAAAAACTTATAAAAAAATGTTTAGATTACCAGTTAATTGCTCCATCCATCCAAGATTCAAACCTTATTGAGTCAATCTTTTTTGATATACCTAATATGGAACCATCTGTCTACTGTCTAGTCTAGAGAGTTTATAATTCTATGAGATTAATATCTCAATTTTCAAAAGTTTAGAAGTGTGTTTGTTTTTCGAAGCAAATAGTTAGAATGCTACCATTTTGGAAAAGGCAGCCTCTCTCTTTTTTGGTATTCAATCTCTTTTCTACGCTCAAAATGGTGTGTTTATTTTAGTTTACGCTTATTAGCAATGTTTATCGAAATGATAAAGATATTATGATACTAGAAAAGTTTTTTATTTTTGTTCTTTGGCTTCAGCACGGGTATGAAGGTATCTAGATCTACTATTTACTGTCTAACTACCTCTCTTGTAATTTGAATAGGAAAACTTGATTTAATTACTGCCCATTCATTTTTGATTGTTTACCGTTTACGTAGTCGTAGACACTTGCCCCAAGAGGAAGGAAGTATAAGATCAACGACAAGTTGAACAACGACGACTCAATTCAGTTAATAAAACAACATATATTTCTCTAGGTCTTGCTCTCATCAAGACTACACACACTCTGGTCATACGATACGCACGTGGGCGTTTACATTCTATACACACAAATGAGGCTAGCCTCAATTTATCATGAGTGTTTCAATCTACAGTTCATACATATAATTATTTGATTACAGGAAGGAAGGCATAATAAACCTATTTTCAATCCTACGCAGGACAAAGATGTAGGCATAAACTTCCTGTTAACATGTAATTTTAATTTTGAACTTAATAAATTCCCTGTAATTGCATCCTGTTTGTTTTAAATTTATTGTGCTTCTATTCCTACTGCAGAACGTATAAAAAGACGTCATTACGTATTTCATATTATAAATCACTTGCTAGTTTGACTTTGCTTGTCTTTCGCCATCGCAGCTTTTCGAAACATTTTTTTATTTAATTGTGTATTATCATGGCTTTTTTTACCCCATCAAGTTCATCTGCTACATCAGCTAGTCAAGATAAGTTAGACTTGAAATTGGTTCAGCAAAAACTCAACGAGGGAGATTTTTCCCTGAAAGAGAAAACTGGCAAGATAAAGTCAGCTGTGTGGCAACATTTCATGAATGTTTTTGATGCTACCAAGAAAGCCATTCCAGTCGTTGCTTGTAAGAACTGTTACATCTGCTTCAAATTTGAGTCACATAACACAGGAACAACTCATCTAACAAGGCACATTTCAAATTGTGTTGGACAGCCAAAGAATACCCAAAGTAAGCTATTATTTGCAAAAAGATCTGTACCAAAGCAAAGCAAAGAGAAAGTTTTAGACAGTGCTGTCAGTTTTGTTGTTCAAGATATGAGATCATTCATGTCAATTGAAGGAAGTGGTATGTTGAAATTAGCTCAATCTTTAATCAACGTTAGTGCTATGTTTGGAAATATTGAGGCATCTGATGTTTTGCCAAGCCGTCGTCAAGTTAGCATGAAAGTGAAAGACGTAGCATCAAAAGAGAAGAACTATCTGGCCATGGCTGTAACTAAAGCAATAAAAGAAAATGGGGGAGTTGGTATGACAACCGATATGTGGACAGACAACCATCGCAAAGAATCATACATGGCTTGCACAGTGCAGTGGCTGGCTGATGATTGCTTGAAAAAATGTACTATGTTTTGCTTACCTTTTATACCCAACCTTAAGTCAGGGGTCAACATACGCAATGAACTGTTCAAGGCATTGCTTAATCAGGGCGTTGATGTTTTAGCAGCAAAACAATGTTTCTACTTTGTGACAGATAGAGGAGCAAACGTGAAGAAGGCATTACGAGGTTACCAATGGCTTCCATGATGTTGTCATATTTTAAATATTATCCTTTTTCATGCCTTCAAACTAAAGCCTGAACCTGAAGAGATTGATGGAGACGAAGATGAGGACTATGATGAGTTGTTCGCTTTGATGGAAGAGAGAGAGGTGTCAGAAAGCATCAATGACTTATTAACAAAGACGAAACTGCTTGTCACCTACCTAAAAAGAAGTGGCCTTGCAGCCAACCGTAAAACCAGATGGAACACTAAATTGGCACTGTTGATGAGCATGGTTAAAGTCTGGCCAGAAATTTGTGATCTTGTCAAAGATAAAGGGGAATCCCATCGCCTTGATGGTATTGATGTTTCACTAATGAAGGACATCATCAACTTCCTTGAGCCTTTCAAAGCCATATCTGATGCGATGGAGGGTGACAGATATCCTACTATGCAAGGAGTACTATTATGGAGAAAGAAACTTATCAAACACTGTCAGCCATCACTTGGAGACTCCCAAGAGGTTGAGCAGCTAAAAGAATCCTCACTGGTCCTATTTGATGTGAAGTTTCCATCAAACTTAATTTATGAAGTTGCAATGTTCTTATCGCCAAAGTTTAACAGTCTTACGATCTTACCAGTAGCTCGAGTTAGTGCCATTTATTCCTCAGTTCGAGAATTTCTAGCTGAAACAAGATTTCAACCTACAAAACCAACACAACATGGCAATATAGCAGCAATAAGTGAAGAAGATGACAGTAATCCTACATCAGCAAAGAAGCCAAAAAAAGATTATGCGGTAAATTTTGATGAATTTGCTGACGATACAACAATTGATGCAAGTGAAGATGAAGTCAGCTTGTACTTGAGAACTTCGTTCGGCTTAAAACTATTTGAAACAAACAATGCACATCACATTGGGGGTATGGATATAATTTCTTTCTGGAAGCATCAGAACGACCTATTACCAGGTCTAGCAAAACTGGCAAGATTTATTTTATCAATACCATGTTCATCAGCTTCATCCGAACGTAGCTTTTCTTGTGCAGGACGGGCTTTTGAAGAGAGGCGCAGTTCTCTAAGCTCTGAATCGTTAGATGCTATTGTGTTTTTGAATAGCTACAGAAAATGTAATAAATAAATAGAATTGTAAATTCAGAAATGTGCCTGTTAATAGAACTATCAACTGTTAGCTATTTACAATTAGTTAATTTGAATTGCAGTTAAAAATTGATTTGGTAATATTTTATGCCTAGACTAATCCTTGCATATATTACAAATACACTGAAACATGTATATATTACAGTCGGATTGACCACTATATTATGCAGGACAGGTGCCCTTTTATACAGGATTGATCCATTTAAGAAATTTCAGGAGTGACCAGTGACCACTATAGAAAAATGGCCGCTTGATAGAGGTAACTGGTATAACAGGTTTGATTGTAGTCATAATTTGCGGTGCGGTACAGTGCGGACAAGAATTTTTTTGAATACTTGCGGTGCGGTGCGGACAGTGGACAGACTTTTCCGATCACAAACAGACAGCGAACAAAAAATTCTTGTCCGCGCCACCTCTAGTTTGCAGACTCATTTTTGACAATGTTTTCTAAGCGCGGTCGAAGTGTTATCATGGCGGACGAGGGAGATATGTCAAATTCAGGATTGCATGCTGTTCGTAGAGGGGGGAAATACTGTGTTGCTGGCTATCCAAACAATGTCAGCTGCACAAATACCTCTTATTCTCCAGGAATATCAATGCATAAATTTCTAAGGAATGCTGAAATTCGTAAAAAGTGGAAAAGTTCGTTCAATTACATCGGGATAAATTTGAACCAACAGATACATCACATTTATGCTCAGCGCACTTTCTGCAAACTTGCTACACCAGAAGGCAAGATATTAACATTTTTAGTGATGCAGAAAGAATTTCCATGGCAAGATATTTGGACAAAACAGCAGTGCCAACAGTAGATAAACCGTTGTTTGACGTTGATGCTGCTACAGGATCTGAAAATCAACTAACTGATCGTGAACGAAGGCGGGTAAGCTAAAATCTTCTTTCTTGTAAGCGTATCTGCTTTTATGTTGGTCATTCACAACTTGGAATATGCATGAATAATAATGCTGTGTCTATTATTTAGCGATATTTTGTTACTTTGTTGTCGCAGTGCTTTGACTATTAGTCCAGATATTATCATTGAAGACAGTGACTCCGTTAGCATGAATATTGAGCCTATGATTGACTGCGATAAATGTCCAGTTCTTCAAAAGAAAATCAAGAATTATCAAAACCTATTGAACAGGAAAAGACGTGCAACTCATATACCTGAGGTTTGGATTTGTTTTCATCTGACAGGATGATCTTTGAAATATATACTAGCATGGATTGGTTGTATTCTTGGATTATTTTGGTTAGCATGTTTTGCTTTTCTTTTTTATGGATTGAAAGCCAATTTTTTATTTTGATCAATTCAGGAATCCCCCGAAGAAAAATTACTACGGAATGATGAAATTGTTGTAGAATCCAGTGATGATGATAGTGATATAGATGGTGAGTTTGAAAATTATAATGATGCTGACGAAGATGACGACGAGTTTGTATGTGAAAATGACAATGGGGATAGTGATGAAGAAGAGGACGAAGGAGAAACCCCTTCTGGAGTGTCTGTTAGGTATGCAATTTCAAGGCTTCTATTATTTTGTCATTCTGTACCCATCAAATTTGCACCATAAGTAGCCTAATGCTATTTTTATGTTTTCAGCTGCAATCAAAATGAATCTTTTCAAGACGAGCCCAAATTTATAGTTTTTAAATGCATGTTGATACAATTATTTTCACTTTTTTGTTTCCGTTGTGAACATAGTAACCCTAAGCTCAAAATGTGGAAAAATGGCACAATGGTTACAATTTTGCAAACTTGCAGATTGTGCGGAAAATCATACAAATGGCATAGTCAACCTTTTGTTCTTGTTCGTCATCCTGCTGGAAACATTCTCTTATCTTTCGGGACATTGTCTGCAGGTCTTTCAATCAGTAAAATTTGTTTGGTATTTAAGCATATGGGACTGTGTGTGCATAAAACCCGTACTTTCTTTTTGCATCAACGTAATTATCTGTTCCCATCAATATTATCGTATTGGTCTACTTATCATAATAATTTATTAAATCACTTAAAATGTGAAAAAAGCCTCAGTTGGTCTGGCGATGGTAGGTTTGACTCCATGGGGCACTCTGCCAAATATGGGTCATATACCATGTTGTGCTCATCAGTGATGAAGATTGTACATAATGAGCTCCTTCAGGTAAAAGAACACTTGGCATAGTAATAGGTGTTTGTTTGACTGCAATAAATAAAGATGACTTAGTATGTTTATTGTTTAATTCATAGGCTAATGAAGTTGGCAGTAGTACTGCCATGAAACTGGAGGGTGCCAAGCGTTGTTTCAAGGCACTGAAAGATTTTGGGGTAACAATAACTGAATTTGTCTCAGATCGACATACTGGAGTTGCCAAGTGGTTAGGAGAGAAAAAACCTGAAGTCTGTCACTATTTTGATGTATGGCATATTGCACGTTCGATAATAAAAAAAATGGTAAAAGCTGGTAAAAATAAAGAACATATTGTACTTAATAAATGGATTAAAGGCATAAAAAACCACCTTTACTGGTGTGCAACATCTACAAAACAAGGATTTGGGGACTTACTTGTTGCCAAATGGACGTCACTAATTAGACACATTTCTAACAAACACAACAACCATGGTAACAAGCTTTTCCCCATGATAGCACACTGGAAGTAAGAAACTGGATCTTATTCTTATTCTTATTGCTTATTCTTATCTTCTATCGAATGTAGATCTACGCCAAATTTGTGAAAAAGAGCTGGGAAACATTCACAGCTGCTGCCAAAAAACGAAATGAACCAAAATTTGTTAACGACATAATCCATGAAATGAATGTATCCCAAGATGATTCAGACAATGATGTGGTTCCCTGCAAACGGTCTTCTCGACAGAGTTCAAAGACAATTGATAAGTCAAAATGTATATTCTGTCAAGGTAAGCATCTTTATGATCAAGTCCTCTTAACTTGGGTGACATCTATTTATATATAACATTGACTTTAAACGTAGACTACATGTGTATCTTTGAGGATGAAAAGAAGAGGAAAGACGCTAAAAGTTTGCGCAAAATAGGAGAGCTGCTCACGGGATGTAGAGGGAGTTCAAATGCTACAGCTCAAAAATCAAAGCTGATATAAGTTGCGAAGCTAAGAAAAGATCATGACCTCTTAGGGGGGTTGAAAGGTGGACCAGCAATCGATCCTATCAAGGTGATACTCTGTATCTAACTCATGCTATTCTAACTACACCCACAAGAAATCTGTCGATAAACTTTCACCCAGCAGAGTGATGTGTGTGAAGAAGTAATTAGTACAGGTGTTTATGCCGATGTATTTAAAAGTATTGAGTCTATTTTAAATGAAATATTAGATGGTAGAAAAATTACTTCTTTAGCAACATTGCGGAAAATATATATTGTTGATTTCCTGTCAAGTGGCTTTGATTTATCTTCATATAAGTCAGAACGGTTTAAAAAAAAAAAAGGTTCCCCCACTTTTGGGACCAAATTGAATATTTTCAACCGAGAGACAGAAGGAAATCACAAAATTTATTTGCCTCTAATATAGAACGTTCAAAATTTCTCTTTTTTGAAGTAAATAATGTAATGTAGACGGTGTCGCCCTACCGAAGGCACCCGTACCATTCCCCTATTTCTAGTGGAGTGGCTCTTTTCGCTAAGAGCAATGATTTCAAACGCTCTTTGTTGATCTCAGCCGCGACACTGCAGATCAATTTCAACAGATTTCATGGCAGATAGGTCTTGATTGTCAATGCGCAACAATGCGCCGCAGCTACTCACAATGCAATTCCCTCTGGACCATTCCATCCGCCATCCTCAGATGGTACTCATTTGATGTTTCAGATAAAGTCAAGGTTGAGTTGACCTTGGGGGGATTTGAACCACGGTCGATCAGATATGATCCGATCTGAAGTTCGGTTGCTCTGCCATCTGAGCTAATCCTCCTTTTTTGAAGAAGCATCCTTCAAAAGCATTGCTACTAATGATGATTTAAAGATAACAATGAAGAATTTTCTCTTAGCCTTGCCAGTGCAGTATCAGCCGAACAGCACGAAATAAAAATTGTTTTTGGAACTGCAGTAGTAATTAGGACAATGATCCTAAAATCAAATTTTACAATCGTTTGGCCAAACTTAGGCAGTGACCTACTTAAAACTTCTGATGCTTTGCCAAATGTCCTTCACAATTTTTATCTTGGGTAATAAATGGCGTCAAAATAACATATGAATTCACAATGCGAACGTTGGACCTAAAGACTAAACATGAAGTTAAGGTGAATTCTATTGGCTCGGATTTGATGTTTTCTACTTTACAGGGTCGTAAAATCCCGTCAAAACAAATTTTACTAGCTAGCACCATTCACCATTTAACAAGAAGCGAAAAAATAATTACAATCTTAGTAAACAGAATAGGCCATTGCATTTCCATCCTATCACAAATACCCTACTCCTCCTGGGCGTGGTGGTTGGAGTCCTACAGTGACAATACAAGAAAAGGTATTTGTTGGCATGGTGCCATAAGCAGCCAAATGAAATTGAGTGTCCAAGATTTGCTCAGTTATATGTTCTTGACCCTGCTGATGTATCTGAGCGTGAAATCCGTTATCAAAACCTCCTACTTCCGTCAACAGTATCTGAACGCGAGAAGACTACCTTGAAAAACATACTGAGCTTTCTCCAGCAATTACTTTCACAAAACAATCCATACGTGAAGGACATGAAGCATGCCTTTGAAATCCTGCAGAATGATCCAAATAGCGACAATCTTTCTTTGGTTTTAGATGCTAATAAACGACCCCAGGGCAGAAATGCAGGGACGTACAACAGAGGTTTCAAGGAAATACCTGTCCTGGCACACGACAGTAATGTCGAAAATCGAAACTTTGCAATTACTCTTAGGGGGCCCAGCAAACACTGACAGTCGGGGGACGTCCCCAGTGAGTCCGGAAGGTTTCACAGCGGTCAGTCACAATTATACAGCTATACAATGTCCCTCAACGTCGTGTCAGGGTCCCAAACACTTTATAAAAATATTTTCATGTGTTTACGTCATAAGTGCCGACTAGGTTGCAAAATTACGGCTTGGCAACCTACGTATTTTTGATTGATTGGAGACGTATGTAAGCAATCACACCCAGTTTGAATCGCAGAAAAGAGGCGCCAGAAAGTTTCACAACACATTTTTATAACGGCCGCTCTGGAGCTTCCATGTTGATGAAGTTGGAATTTAAATAATCATTCAATATCTCTCGGGATTTTTAAAGGTAAGATGCTCTTGAAAATTCAATACAGTTTAGCTGTTGAAAATATATACTAGCTGATTGTTTATACTGAGGTAGCCTTGTGTTTGCTTCATTGTAGATTAGATTTCAATTAATGTTTTCGACGCAGTTTTTGAAAGCGAAATCTCTACTTCTGCGATGTGCCGCTGTCAAATAAAAGAGACTGCCAGGTAAAATATTACAACCTCATTGTTAAAGTTCAGTATAAACTAAATAATGTTCATAATGATAAATTTAATGATCTTGAATTCAAATTTATTTATCTGCAGCAGAATTGAAAAACTGAATAACAATGTTACTTTCGCCGCTCATTCCATCAAACTTAACCCGAAGGTAAATTTATCAAAACGCTGCCTAATTAATCTTCAAAACATCAGTTTTTAGTTATCTATATTTCATGTATTATATGATCATACTATACCAATTACTCACCTATAATTTCTATACATTTATTTATCTACAGCGCTGAATTAATAAACAAATTTCCATCATCTTACATCGACATTTTCGCAGAGGTAAATATATCAAAGACGCTGTATTAATCCTTAATTTCTTACATGATGTTTGAGTTGTCTATATTTAATGCTTTAATATTAATAATAATATTCTCTATAATTTCTGTTAAAGATTTAATCTGAATCGCTAGTGATATGGCCTGGCCACGCCAGAGGAACATATTTTGAAATATATTATTGGGTTTTACTGCAACAAAATGGCCGATGTATTCCTATAAGATCTACAGCTATTTAGAACTTATCGATGTTGGATTATGATTACAAAAGATGGTTATAAAAGCTGGGATTTATATTATTAGCAGACATTGTTTACGGATTTGGTTATCACAATGGATGGCGTATCGAATATACTATTTGTATTGACAATTTGCATGAAATTTATCAACATTCATTAAAGGAATTCCTTTAACTAGCTTGAACGGTAGAAGATAAACACTTGTAAGAAAGATCTCATAACTATCATTTGAGCTCAACTATGAATGTTTTATTTTATGTTTAATAAATTGAATGCGTTTGAAAACACAACACTTTGTAGTTTTCTTTCATGTTAAATATTTTTAAACAGAATAGTGTGAACTGTGACCTTCATGCGTGGCATATATTGCCAAAGGCGAGGCAAATATCTCGCAAATCAATGTCAGAGTTTAGTAACCGGAGGGTCTCCATGAAGGTCTCCTAGACGATCTGGTAACGTCACCGGGACGTAAAAAAAAGAGACGTCTCGGAGACTGTACATCGACCTTCGTAGACGTCTCCTGGCGTTGCAGGGACGTCTCCGTGTTTGCTGGGGGACGTCCAATGTCAAAAAGATCGTTGATACACATAGAGCAGCTGATCCTTTACATTTTGTACTTCTCTTCCCATGTGGTGATGATGGATACAATCTCAACCTCAAGCAGCAATGTATCACACCTGCAGAGGTAGCAGGCACACGTGAACCACACAGAATTTCTGGAGAACAATTCTATGCATTCCATATTCAGATAAGAGAAGAAAATGAACTGCCTTTCTCTACCCTGTTAAGAGCAGGCAAGCTGTTCCAGGAATATTTGTGTGTTTCTTACGCCAAGGTTGAAAATCAGCGTTTACTTTACCTTAGAAACCACCGAACAAAGTTAAGAGGAGAGAGCTACAAGAGAATATGTGAGGATGTTGGACAAGCAAATCCTCAAGAACAAGTGCGATCAGGCAGGCAAGTGATCCTTCCACCCTCTTTCACTGGATTTCCAAGATACATGCACATCCATTTTCAGAATGCAGTTGCCATTGCCCGGGAATTCCATAAGCCAGATTTATTCATTACCTTCACGTGCAATCCAAACTAGCCAGAAATTACACAATCACTTCTTCCAGCTCAAGTACCTTCTGACCGTCCAGACATTGTAGCTAGAGTATTTCACATAAAACTCAAGGAACTTAAAGATGATCTGTTCACCAAAAATGTGTTTGGGAGACGTGCTGGATATGTTGCAGTGATTGAATTCCAAAAAAGGGAATTACCACATTGCCACATACTACTTATTCTGCGACCAGAAGACCGACTTCAAACAGCTGATGATGTTGATGAAACAATCTGTGCAGAACTTCAACCCGATCCAAATAACTTTGAAGGAGCACAGAAATTACAAGCCCAGAAACTAGAGGAATTTGTCAAAGATCACATGGTTCATAACTGTACAGCATTGTGCTTACTGCTCCGTTATGGTGCACACATCAATGTTGAAGCTTGCGTGTCCCCAATGGCAGCAAAGTATCTGTTTAAATATGTTACGAATGGAACAGATCGTTCAATGACATCAGTAACATACGATGAAATTGAAAATTATCAGGATATGAGATCCATTGGTGCATCTGAAGCCTCCTGGCGTTTGTTTGGGTTCCCAATCACTTTTCAACACGTTACTGTTTATGCATTGAGGGTTCATCTTGATGGAGAAGAGTATGTAACAGTTCAAGCTGGACAAGAAAGAGATGTTGCAGCACAGCCATCAAAACGAACAAAACTAACCCAGTTTTTTGCGTACTATGCATCACATCCAGAAACGAAATACATCTATGTTGAGTTTTCGAAATATTTCGTATGGAGGACAAATTATTGCATCCTCTCTTAATGGGAGAGGTTATTGGAAGGACCCATACAATTCATCCATTAAGTGGGGATACATTTTATTTAAGGATTTTGCTGCACCATGATCATTGTAGAGGTGCTCAAAGCTTTCAAAATTTGTTATTTGTCAATAGAACTCAATGCTCATCTTACAAGGAAGTCTGTCTCCACCTTGGTCTCCTGCAAGATGATGGTGAATGGGATACAACGCTACAAGAGGGTGCCCAAACTAAGCTTCTGCCCCCAGCTACGCTCATTGTTTTCAACAATCCTTCTATTTTATGAACCATCAAAACCAAGGGTTCTCTTTGAAAATACATGGATGGAATGGAAAGACGATTTTGAACTAAAATTTCCTCAGGCAACAGAAGATACCTTGAAGGCAATTGTCCTGTCTGATATCAAAGAAAAACTCCAAATCAGACATAAGAATCTGTCTGATTTTGATCTTCCAGAAATCTCCTCTCAGCAGAGATCAGCGATTCAACTTGCAAGAAATGAAGCAGCTCGCCAGCAATTACCAGCAGTGATAATGGAGGAATTGGATTTTGATCTAGGTGATACAATTTCAGATGCTGAAAGGCATTCACAAATGCTAACTTTATCACAGAAAATAATTGTAGATAAGGTTACAGAAGCCATTCAGCAGAGGAAGCCACTGTCAGTATTCATTGATGCACGCGGTGGTACTGGAAAAACTTTCACTTTAAACACTTTACTGTCAGTAGTTCGCACTTGGGGTGGTGTTAAGCAACCAGCAATTGCTGTCGCATCAAGTGGAATAGCTTCAATCCTGCTTCAACTTGGCCGTACTTTCCATTCTCGGTTCAAAGCTCCATTAAAGCCGCACATCAACTCCACATTTTCTATCAGTACAAATGATGCACTCACACAGCTGATTAGAATTGCACCAATAATTGTCTCGGGCGAGGCCCCAATGATGCATCGGTTCCAGTTGGAGGGTCTAGACCGTACATTACGTGATATTATGAATTCTAGACTACCATTTGGTGGAGAGATAACTTTGTGTACAGAGAGCAAAGCATTCCTTCTCTCAGGTACATGTGGATCAAACCATAGAGCAAACACTGAATAGGCAATCCAACATGCCAGTTGGCATCTTTGGCATTAGCATTAGTGAATCTGCTGTTCAAAGATGGACCCTAACTGCACATGAAAGAGCTTCATTAGCCAATCAGTGCTGTGAGATGGTAGATTTGTTTTGATGTTGACGAGGAGGGGCATAAAGATTGTGTTAGGCTGAGTGTTAAGACAAGAGATGAAGGATGTGTCAGAAAAGTGTTGTGAATGTGACTGTCACCTGATCATATATTGAAAACATATATACAATAGCGCTGTTGTTCTCCACAAAAGCTTTCCTAACCAGTCTACTCAATAAACTATGAATAAGATGAAAGTTGATTGCATGAAATTCGAAGAAAAGCAAAATTGAAATATAAATTGGCTAAAATTGAAAATTAAAACAAAACTGATAATTGCAAACCTTGTCAAATAAAATTGTGTAAATACCGTCTATTAATAACCTTTCAACATACCCTGCTCCATAAAGAAGTTTCCTGTGAAATGATCTTCCAGTGTCTGCATACTTGAGAGCAACTTATCAGATCCAAAAATGAAATGAAACTGAACACCTGAAATTATAAAAAGTGTTTCAATTTAGGTGACATTAAACATGCATGAGAGTGGAATGCAGTGAAAAAGTGAAAACAAAAATTGATATCTTGTTAAAGCAATAGCAAAATCGTATATTTGAAGTAAATGTTTTGAGATGATAGAAAAGAATGAAATCTACTGTTCTGAATGATACATGTATTGTAGGCCTACTTATCATTACTTGAAGGTACATAAATTAGTAATTGAGACTGAATCACCCTACTGAAGGCAACCGTATCACTCCTCCATTTCTTGAGAAGTGGCTTTTTCTCATTGTAAACATTCTTTACTTAACTCAGCCGCAACACTGCAGATCAATTTCAACAGGTTTGATTGTCTATCAATGGCAGATGGACCTTGATTGTCAATGCACAACGATGCAGCTACTCATAATGCTATTCCCTCTGGACCATTCTATCTGCCATCCTCAGATGGTACTCATTTGATGTTTCAGATGAAGTCAAGGATGAGTTGACCTTCGGGGGATTTGAGCCACAGTCGATCAGATATGATCAGATCAAAAGTTTGGTCGCTCTGCCATCTGAGCTAACCCCCCGTATTACTTGAAGGTACTTACAAGAACTGAAACTTTCTTTGGCAATTGCGAAATATGATCTGTGTCTTCTAGAGCTACTGTGCTATTACCATCAGGTGTTTCATCACGACCAATACGCTGGAATGGAATTAAAAGTCATGCATATAGCCAACCATATTACAGCTGGCTGTTATAAACACGTTTAATTGGAATTGTATTTCATAAATGCATGCATTCCACAGACATAATAATAACCATCAGACTAATTCACAAATAAAAAATTCAAAACGTTTTGTTATGTGAAGCAGTGACAATGACAACTGTACACAACAGTCGCAATGTGACATGATGTATATAAAATTGGTCAAAATAGACAGGTAGTCCTTATATACAGGGTTGATTCAATACATTAATGCTTTTTGTGCATAACTGAAGTGGTCATTCTATACAGGTGACTGCATAAGGAGGTGGTCTTAGTATTAAGTAAGTAGTCACTTGGCTGTAGTAAACTCACTATTTCCCGTTCTAAAAACATTTTCTCCTTTACAAAAGCTTACTAGCGTCCAAACAATTTGTTACAGTAAGCTGCAATCTTTGATGTCAAGCGGGCAAATAGTTAATCAAATTTAATAATATTTTGATCCCTTCTCTATAAAATGTGGACGGCTAAAATTAATAAATAATTTATGCTCATCTGAGTTTACACTCACTATAATTAATTTTTACTCTATTATTGTATCAGAAAATCAGGAGTAAAAAAAAACATACAATGATTCAATAATGGATAGATGTATCCAATTTTTCACTCTTGTAAACAAAATTATTTGTTTGATATAAAATAAATGATTTAATAATAATTTCACAAACCTCAAAGTATTCCCTTGTTTTTCTTGCATCAGCAGCTATCTTTTGCCATGCAACAAACACATCCAATTTCAACAAGCGATTGAAAATTGTTTTGATTGATCTGAACAAAACTAGAAACAAAACAAACTTGATGAAATCCAGTTGAATGTGAAAGAGGAATATCATTCAACAGTTTCCAATTGCCATGGCATGTTAGAGCTTACTTATTAGTGTAAACATAACATGGACAAACGTTAGGCCACTGGGCATGGTTCAACAAAATGTTCAGTTTTCTGAATCCTAGAATGTTTAAACATTTTCTTCTGAATTTTGTTGTGAAATTTGACCTATAAATAAGAATATGTCAATTTCCTTCTGAATTTTTTGTAGCCAAACGGAATCTAGGAATCCTTCTTCTGTCAAATCCTGGTGCTAGAATTATAAACATTGAACCTCTTTACAAACTTGTTATACCCTAGGCCTATTTGAAAACTTGTTAAAAAGAATTCAACTCGTTATATTCTTTTTCAATTAGTTAATGAGTTTAAAACGTGCTTTTAATGATTTTGAATCTTCATAGTGTAAGGTGTCACAAAGGTTTTAGTCTTCGGCAACCACATTCCCAGATTGATTGCGTTCTTGGGTTCAATTTATAAGGCTTCATAATTCTGGAGAACTGTTAAGGCCCTCTACATTTTTGCTGATGTTCACAGAATCAGGTCTCCAGGATGCTACACTTTGTGACAATCATATCAAATAAATGTGTTCTTTCATTGAATATGAATATTATTCTTTGAATAGATTTAGAATAGAATAGAATAGATTGGGGGGCCACTCACATACGTGATTTTCAGTGGGGCCCTATGATAATGGAATAGCATAAATACATAATGTAGATATGGTGAATATAACTACAACTAATACCAAGAAACTGTAAGAATAAGGTACATAATATTAAGTTTTTATCAGGGTAAATTCATTATAGCAATTTCAAAGTTTTTAAATGACAACGATCGAATATCTTCTGGAGTGCAGTTCCATTCCTTGAGATGGATTTGAAAAATGCTATTGTTTCCAGTTTAATAACTTTTCGTTGATAAAGTGGTTTTGATTGTGTGTCACGGGCATGCGTAGATGAAATTTTTTTTAAATCTAGCGACCATTGTGGTAAACAATGTATTACCTTATACATGAATATCATTCGGTGTAGGTATCGTCTTTTTGCCATTGGCTTCCAGTCAAGGTCATTAATTGACTTAGTTGACGAGGAATGCATGGGATTAATTAAACACAGATTTGTGACTCACAGGCTAAATAAGAATCATCAATATGTATATTTGCAATACACAATTTAACTAGTAAACTGTATTATACGAAAGACCTAAACAAAGACTTATAATAATAGTCTAACAATATATATGGTACCTTCTTGTTTTGCCTTCACAGCTCTTATCCATGTCTATACACAATATCAGTAAAGGAAATATTTTCAGCTACAAAGAATTTAAAATGTTTGCACATTCCTTGACGGATTTGCAGTTTAACAATAAGATGAAGTACAAAATATAACAGTAACTAGTTCTACGAAAAAATTCAACAAGATGATGAACTGTTCATGAACTTCATAAAACGTTCATGAACTTCATAAAATAATGATAAAATACATCATCAGATTCCTGAATTATGATAGGTAGATTGATAGATTCATGTGTTTATATATTCTAGCATAAACATATTTCAAAATGTCCAGCTTTAAAATATAGTTGCAACAATATTTTTCTGATTTTTTAGATGTAATGGAGCCTGTTTTCTCTGATTTTCAGGGTTATGTATGAGCTTAATGCCAAGAGAAAAATGTTGCTCTAATCTACAGAAGATATGGAACCTTAAAATTTCTATCAAAGATAGTTAATCAATTTTGTAAAAAAGATACAATCCAGTTTGTCATTTGACATTTCATAAGTCTTTCTGAGTAATACGATCTGGCATCAGTTAACTTTTGAAGAAGTACTTTTCTCTTTTTGATTTTATCTTCCCAGTTATTTTTGAGAAGCCTGCAAAATAGAAATCATGCAACAATGAAAATCATGAGTTTTCATAAAATAAAATGATATAATATAATAAAGATAAAGATAATCGATGCTGAGAGCAGAGAAAATAATTAAGAAAAGGTCAATGCAAATATAAACTGAAAATTATTCGATTGTGGCAACAAAAGGCATGCCATTATATTACACCCAAATTGATAACATATATGATCCTCCTGAAAAACATAGAGAAGAGGTCCCTAACATAGAGGACACTCCTGAAAACCATCTAAGATGAATGAGGTTCTCTCTCTAAATATTAAACACATATACAGTGAAACCTGTATATAACAGCCAGCTACGAGAGGTGGATAAATTGACCACTAAGGACAGGTGGCTTTTATATACAGGTTTGATTCAATAGAAAATACTATTTTAGTCATTGCAAGAGTGACCACTATAGACAGGTGTTTGCAGTGTAGAGTGACCGTTATAACAGGTTTGACTGTATATAATGCACAGTTTTTATGCAGCCTGGGTCTGAAGAAGGCTTAGCCTTCTGAAATCCTAAAGCATTTTATCATTTTCTTCTTAAATCGTGAAACTGAGGTTTGAGCTATAAATCATAAAAACATCAATTTTCTTCCGGATTTGTTCTAGTCTTTTGAACTCTACAAAATTAGAAATGTAGAGTTCCTGTTTGTGTCCCACTCTGCATGTAGGCTCCTGCAAACTACTAGTATGGATTTACCATCATCAGGGTCCGACACAAGATCTAGCCTTCTGGAATCCTAGAGTCACTTTCTTCTGAATTTTTTTGTTAAGGTTTGACCAATAAATCCTAAAATTACCAACTTTCTTCTGAATTTGCTTAGCCTTCTTATCAGGAATCTAGGATTGTACTATTCCTATATTTGTCAGACCCTGACTATGATAATTTTAACTTTAGTTTATTGATAAATTTTTAAACTGTAGTCAAGTTCTTGCTACATAATTTCGGATTAGTGCAAATTTAGTTAAATACAATGAAAAACTATTGCAATTTTGACTTGCAAGTAAATCAGGTTGAGCTGTTCTGATTACTGTAAGACAACCAAGACAAATTTTAAAGGGGAAATATTGACTGGAGGTTGCTACGTGCTTAATTTGAATTAAGCTTGGCGTAAATTCAAAGATCAGTGTCAGTCATGGCTCCGACATTGCTTCAAACCTCAAGTTTAAGCATGATTTCAGGCACAGAAATAATAAGAACGACAAACACGCACGTGACTTAGAGTCCATCGGTCATTTTTGCCCCTTTAAAAAAAGATCAGATAAATCAACATAAGCCTTACTTACAGAAATGAATTGAGGGTCAACTTGCGATTATAGAACCCATATGCAATTTCATACATTTCATGTGTAGGCTACAAGGCAAATTTGTTAAGAGTAGAATTAATTGCAAAAGTGGAATCCAGCAAAGCAAAAAAGAAAAGTACATGGCTAACTAACCATATCTCACTCAAGACAGACAGTCTTGGGCAAGGGTTATAAGAGCGGAACGAAACTAAAAAAGATTGAGCTCGCTCCTAATCGAATTTGATTCGAGACTCGTGATGGTTGACCGTGATATAGTGTTGAGTCTTGTGATGATCTGCAGTGAGATACTGTTGAGCTCAGATTCTAGTTTTTGGGGTTAATTATCAATTTAAAATGTTAAAAACTTGTAAAAAAGATAATTTGTTTCTTTCTTTCGATCAACGGATATTGAGTACCGAACAACAATTTCAATCCTTTCCTACTTAATTTCTGTTAGCCTTCTGGGACTCTTAGTCCTTAAGCCCTACATTTTATTGAACCCTGAGTGAGACAAAAGTAAAAATGTCTCACAAAAATTCAAATCGATATTCATACAAATGGTTGAATGTCTCATTACAATGTACAATGAGGGTACAATGAATGCATTAATTTTCTATAAAGATCTCAGGAAACTGTTATAAATTTTTAGTATAGAATATACTGTCTAAGTGACACTTACAACATATCTTTCATCCTCGTGATACCAGAAACATTCAGTTATGTCTTTGGCCAGAAAAGCATCGTTTGGATATTCATTGTCATTTATAAAAGTGCTCCTTTAATATATAGAACACAAGATATCAATTTTGATAAAATCTTACAGTGAAACCTGTTATAATGATCACCTCTATACAGTGGCCACCTGCCTATAGTGGTCACTATTGCAATGTCTAAAATAGTATTTATTTTACTGAATCAACCCTGTATATAAGGCAACCTGCATAAAGTGGTCAATTTATCTACCTTGTGTACATAGCTTATTGTTATATAAATCTGCTATAAACTCAATATTGAGGTAAATTCATCTCTCCATATCGAATGTCAATTATCAAAAATTTTACATAAATTGTTAAAGGGATTGTTTTGCAAGAGAAAGTTCAGCTGTCAATTATTAGTCAATATGTTATATCAACCTCATAACTGTCTGTAGGCCAAATACAAACACCTTCACTGATTCAATAGGCCTAGTAATTAATTTATAATAACAAGATTCAGCTCACCATGATAGACTTTTCAATAAACTCTTATCCTCAATAATTTGGCTTAATGCATTGATACTGAAATGAGATGGGTCTTCAGGCTTGTTCACAATTAAACCAGCAAGTAAGCTCTACAGCATAAAAATAGAGGGACAATAGAACATGGGTGATAACTTCTATGTCTGCAATCATATTCGAAGCGGAAATGAAGCCAAAAATATATGACATCAGTTTTCAGACAATGTTGCAATGATAAATAATGTGTTCAATGAACTTCAAGGCTCTGTCAACTGAGGTTACATCTGTAGAGTGTAGAACCTTTTTCAAATTATGCTTCAAAACTATTGAATGATTCCGAGTAAGTTGATTGGTCGTTGAGAGTGCAGGTAAAAGTCGATAAAGACACATGGCATCCTTATTCTAAAGTCATCAAATGATTCATAGCAATTGAGATGAAGGAGAAAGTTCAAAACTCAAAACAACCATTGATTAAAAATGGACGACAAACCAAATTTCAATTTCGGAAATGACTTAAATGATCGGGTCTATTGATGATGTTATAAATTAACAATAATGATAATATTACAATGGAAGCAGTTTTCAATTAAGACTGACATTGACATGCAAATGACATGCAAATGCAAAGGCAGTTTTTGTTGATGAAATTAATAACTTTGGAGAAAACGATTATAGATCGGTATGTTTTACGTTTTAGAAAAGCTCCCAGCACATGTTTTGCCACGCTCCATCGCAAATTCCAGAACTCAGGAAGCTAGAATAAACTCGCAATGAAGCATAGAGCAGATGAACCCTTAATTGAACATACTGTTCATTCAGTTTTTATAAAGTATAATCAAATGTTGGTAAATGTAAGTTGTAGTACGTAAGTTGGCACCAGAGGAGAAAGGGCTACAATTTATTTGCCAAGGGTGGTACTTAGGTAGAAAATGTTGACAGTTACTTAAGTGGGGAGAATAATCCCTGGAAAGCAAATACTCACTTCTAAAGTGTGCGTTTTTCTTTGTATTGACATCAATATTAGACATTTGAGAGTAGTTTAACTATTTTGAGCTTTTGAGTGAATACTTGATGGAGCGAGCGTAGACTACCTGGTAATCTAGACATTCTGGTAGCCTCCTTGAGTGACACTCAGACAGCAGAGTATGGCACTTTTAGCACTACTTGCA
Organism: Haliclystus octoradiatus; assembly: GCA_916610825.1. Lineage (NCBI taxonomy): Eukaryota > Metazoa > Cnidaria > Staurozoa > Stauromedusae > Haliclystidae > Haliclystus > Haliclystus octoradiatus. Next base: position 13,145,265 of record OU744453.1, read on the forward strand.
AATAATTCTGAAATCTGGGTAACCTGGGCTGTGTAGAAACAATTATGCCTACTCTGTATGTCCAGGATGCAGCGAATGAATGCATGTGCGAAAGGAAATGCATTCTCTGTGTAATCTTGCAAGGTATTCTACAATGTTAAGACATATACATTTCAATGGGGTCGTAATGCATAAAAACGAGCTAAATCCCAGAGTTTTTAAATTTTTGCAAGTAGGTTACAGATTAGGCAGGCGTACTCCTCCAAAACTTAACGTTATTTGAAAAAATGTTCTTACCTCTAAGAAATCATTTAATCGATGTTTGCTAATGTATTGCCTTATTTCCGGTTCACATTCGTTGAAAGACGACATTTTCTTATAATGTCAACTGGACAACATCAGATTGAAAGTATCAGAAGGGCACCTTGGGCCTAGGTTGCTAAGCCTACACTTCACAATTGATGAGATGGTGGGTAGGCCTATGCCTCAACTCCATGTCATAAAATACTATGAAACCTGAATTGAAGAAAACATACGAGATCATACGCTATTACAAAAATGACAGACTTGCCTAGACAAAAATGATAGCTATAACGTTTTATGATATTACCGTTTTATATACAGTATTGAAGGGACTATGCAGACCGGCAGTCTTCTTTATTGAAAAGTGAGCTCACTTTTCAATACTCGTTTTCATGTTAGCTGTCTTCTTCTGCCTGGTGTTCAATGTTTATGAAAAGCTGCATGACGCCATCTTGCCTCGTGTATTTTTCCACGGCGCTGACTAGTTTTCTTGAATTGACATAGTTGCAATCTAATTTTAATATTTCATGGTATGTCCACATATTGTAAACATCGTTTATCGACGCAATCAAATGGAAGGAGAGAAGCGATAGAAAGTAAAGATCAGAAATATGTGAAACGGAAACAGGACCTCAGATCAAATCTACAGAAATATGTCCGTGCAAATGCAATGACAGTATGCGTGTGTTTGAAATTTAACAAAAAGAAACTACAATTTCTGCGAGTCTTTCAGACTCTCGATTTGCTCTGGTCTATTTAAACATTATTTATTACCTGGATAATGTAATCAAGGTAATTTTATGTTGTAATGTTGCTTAGTTGCTATCCATGCTTCGTAGATTAATCGTCTTAATCTAGTTGGAATTGTAATCATATTTCCAAAAGATTATAACTACATAACGTATATGTATATTGATCGACATTTGTAAATAGTGTCAAGTTGTCAATCGTTAGGATACAGTACAATTTACTGGACTTGTTGAACTTGCTGTTGACTTGGTCTGTTTTGGAATTGTTGAATAATAAAAACATGTTTACGTTTTTGTGCTGACTCATTTTATAGTCATATTTTTTCTGACTTGAAAGTTATAGTAATTAGCCTGCACAACCATAAAATGCGGTTGGCCCTTATTTAATGCAATTTGTGTATTATTATTGATTCCGTTCCTTAAGAGTTTTCTTGTAAAATCAAAATTAATTATGAAATAGGAATAAATGTATAGGCCATTTTTCGGCTTGCTTTGCTATCCCCGCAGCTTTCAATCCAGCCCACCAAATTGCGAAGGCGACGTAGTAACGTACAATAAAATTTGCACCCCAAAAAAAATCCATAAGGGCTGCCGGTCTGCATAGTCCCTTTAAACATACCAATTACGAAATTAAAAACTGAAAACTTATTTTTTAGTAATTTTAAGGCAATGTATGTATCACATTCAACATTGATGATATGGATACAGACTTTGATAAACATTTCAGAACTTTTTAACCCCTATCTACAAATAATTGTGTTTTCGTGTGATGGATTTCCTGTCAAATCAAGTTCAGCAATTCATGGAAAATTCTCAGCTATAGCCTACGGCTTTACTTTTTAATCTCTTAATAAATTGATTAAGTCTGGAGCTCGGTCTGGAATAAAGTCCCCGTCATATACGACATGACAGCAGCCACTAAATTTAGCCCAGCCAGAATTTTTTCATAACATTTGAGACGCTAAAATTCGTAAGCGAAGGTCGTAGTCAAAAACATGATAACTTATGGGTGTTTAATAATTAATCTTTTAAAACATATATAATTAGATCTACATACAGTATGTGTGCACATTAGGTGACATAAGCAAATGTATGACGTGCTAGATTACGCTGGAATATTCGTTGCCTCTTATTCATGTAATTTTGTAAACATTGAAGACTAGAAATTTCTGTAAAAATCTATTAATCAACTTGTAAACTAATATCCCTAGAAACTTCTTAAACTAGAATAATCTTCATGTCAGCAAAAATATAGTATATAAACAGTGTCAGTAATAGTAAATAAATCAGTAAGGAACTAAACAATTCGAAACAAGAACACCTAGATGAAGCTAAAGATTGTTACTGAGTAAAGCTATGTATGTTAATTTCATTATTTGAATTATATTATTATCAAAACATTAGAAGACTTGGTAATTATTTATTCATCTTGGCCCTGTATTCGAAATCGTCCAAGCTCATTAGAAGGAAACCAAACAGTTTCGAATTAGTATTTCGGATACAATCAAGGTAGTGACGAAGATTGGATGAAGCACGATGACTTCAGAATTTACAAACTTCGCCGATGACGCCGAACATTTGAGAAGAAAATGGGAGAGACGATCAAAGTTGTTTAAAGTACAAGTAGAATCGTTTCACCAGCAGACGAAAAACAAGGTTGCGTATTTGGATCAATGGGAAAATATACGAAGAAAAATTACAGAGGCATTTGATAGCTGCGAAATAATTAGCAATACTTACGTAGCAGTTTTGGAAGAAAACAATGCGCTAAGTGATGAAATCGAAGAAAATATAGACCAGAGAAGCAACCATTATAGAGAAATTCACAGCGACATCCCTAATAGCTGTTTGAAAAGTATTAAAGAATTAAAACAAGAAGAATTAAACTTTGAAGCACAAAAACTTCAAATATTAAATGAACGAAGACAACTTGAATTAAACACGGAGACAACAAAAGCAAAAGTGAGCGCCACAACCTATCACCATGATGAAACAGCCTCACATAAGGATAATGACGTCACCGATGCAAGCGATAACTCCGACGATGAACAAGACGATCAAGAAGACGATCAGGAAAACGATCAAGATCAACAAGAGAATCAACAAGAGAATCAACAAGAAGATCAACAAGAGAATCAACAAGAAGATCAACAAGAAGATCAACAAGAAGATCAGGCAAATTTCAACAAAAGAAAAAAGAAACAAGAATTAATAAAGCATGAGAAAAAGAAAACATAGAAAATGTTGAAAGACAACAGAATAATATTCCACAAGTTATCACCATGGAAACAATGATTGAATTAGCAACAAAGGTAGCAGTCAAAGCAGTTCAAGAATCAAAAGGAACAAAGCCAAGAACAATACCAACGGTTAAGTTAGCAGGATTTACACCTAACTCGTGGAACGGTGATTTTAAAAGCTTTCCCTCATACAAGAAAAGATTTGTGTCTGCAATGAAGAATGCTGCAGTAGACGACGATGATGTTAAGTTACAATGGCTTGAAAAAAACATTTCTGAAGCATATCATGCAACAATAGAAGGAAGATCAACCCTTGAAGAAGCATGGACGGCTCTAAAGTTGGTCATAACAGATAGGAAGATTTCAGATGAACTCATGTGGGATTTTAGACGCCTGAAGCCACTGATAGATCACGATGCTCAGACAATTCAGAAGTTTGTGTCAACAATTAGGACACATATGATGTATCTTAACGATTTTGGTAAAGGATATCGTATTAAAGATGAAGAGTTCGTGAAAGATTTAAAACGAAAGACTGGTTATGAATTTGAAGATCAAATTGAGGATCAGTTAGCACAGGAGAACAGATTAGCAAAGAAATCATCAGACATTAAAGTAGAAGAATTATCAGCAGACTACATTCTAGAATTCTTAGAGAGAAGAATTGATTCAGCAAGCAGTAGAAAAAGAGAAAAGAAGCAACAAAATCAGCAACAGAAGCCATGGTCAACAAAAGAAAGACACACAAGCGGTACAAAATCAGCAAAGTTCAATAGTTTCAATTCAAATACAAATGAAGATTGTCTACTATGTGGAGATGCTAAACATGATATAGATGAATGTGAACAATTCAAAGACATGACTGTATGGCAAAGAGCAGAATATATCAAAGGTAAAAGATATTGCTTCAAATGTCTTCAAAGAGGTCATATCAAGCCCAAGTGTCAGTCCAAATCAGAATGCAAAGAATGCAAGAAAGACCATCATACACTTCTTCATCGACCTAGTGCAACAAATCAAGAAAATCATGAAGCTAAGAAAATATCTACCAACACCGTGAATGCCAACAGTGCCAAAGATGTCAATGACGATGAATCGCCAAGATTACTAATCCTCAAGATTTGGGTCAAAAGTGGATACAACAACCCAGATGGTACACCAAGACTCCAAAAAGCAACATGTCTAATAGATGGCGGCGCAGACACCACCTTGGTAAGAACGGAATTTGTGAAGAACCTTGGCATAGAAGGTGAAGATACTGTCATCCAGTCTGAAGTGGTAGGAGGACGAAAACACAAAAAAAAAACTACAAAATAGGGTCTAACAATTGGACGCCTCACACCAATACAAGAACATGGTGTAATAGAAGCATATGCCATTGGAAAACTCTGTGGGGCAGCAAGTAAATTAACTGAGGAGTTCTTTATCAAAAATCCTCATCTACAACATCTAAAGAATATGGTAGATAGAGAAGGTGGAGAGATTGATATATTATTAGGAAGAGATGTACAACCATTACACAAAGAAATGAACAAAGTGGAAACAGAAGTGGTCAATGCAAACAAAGCGACAGCCATTGAATACCCTTTGGGATGGACAGTTGTTGGAGGAAAAGGCAACAAATTTAAGCATGTAGCCAACGTTAAAAGAATCTCAACAGTAAAGTTTGACGAAGAAACAAGAAAATCAAACAATGAAATTAAAGAACTGTTCATGGCTGATCTGGCAGGAGTAAACACTACAAAGAGATGTGTATGTACAGATAATGAAATCAATGAGTCAAGATTCATCAAGATGTCACAACAGCACACAAAGTTTAATGACGATGGCAGAGTTGAGTAAGCTTACCATGGAAAGAAGGATTTCCTGAAAATTTGGTCAACAATTACAATGATGTCAGTGCTGTTTTAAAGAAACGTGTCGATAAAATGAAGAAAACAGGAGAATATGAAGACTACAATAAGGCAATGCAAGATGTCATCAACTCGGGATTTGTGACTGAAGTAAAACACAAAGAAGGTGAAATTAACAAATCGACAGATCCATTAACAAAAGAAAACAACATTAACTTAGAAGAATGGCATAAAGGACCAACATTTCTGTATGATGAAGACATTCCAGAATTTGAAACAGATGAGATGAAGAATAACATCGAAGTAGAACAAGATCCAGCAGAAATTAAAGCTGTAAAGAAGCGCAAAAAGAAAAGAAAGGTATCAAAGAAGAAGTTGAATGCAATTATTAATATTGAACAACCTCAGCTACTAGACAAAGAATTGAGCAAAAAGATACTGACCATCGCAACAAAGGAAAATATGTGGAAAGAAGCAGTAGAAAGTGTCCACAAGGAATTTAAACAAGAAGGTGAAATTACAATTTTCAAAGCTTTACAAGCATTCACTGATTGAGATAACAAAAGTTTCAAGAAATTGTGTCCCTTTTTTGACAACAAAGAAAAGGTATATCGCTTGGGAGGACGCTTATATCAAGCAAAAGATTTCAGTCCTGCTTTAGTATCACCAATCATCATCCCTAAAACATCAGAAGAAACTCAGAAGTTACATCAAGAAGTTATTGCAAAATTAGCAGAACATTACCATGAGAGTACTGGTCATCCTGGCTTGAATAGAACAATTGCAGCAATTGAAAACGATGGATTATGGATTATTGGAATTACAAGAGTATTAAAAAAAGATAAAAAAGTGTTGTCTATTTTGCCGAACAAGAAATCGACAACTACTAGAGCAACAGATGGGACAACTACCAAACTTCAGAATGGAAGGCAACAGTCCTGCATTTTGGAATACATCAGTAGACTTCTTTGGTCCGTTAAAGACAAAACTCAGACGTGGAGTAGTGAAAGATGCACATGCAGCGGTATTTGTTTGCACAACAACTCGAGCAGTACACTTGGAGTACTGTTATGATCAAGAAGGTGGAGAAGGACTATCATCTTTGAAATTTTTAATGAGAGTGAGAAGATTTGCAAGTATTCGTGGTATTCATCCAACCAGATTTATAGTGACCAAGGTCCTAACCTTATTGGAGCATCAAAAAATGTAAAAAAGATCATGTCAGAATGGGAAGTAACATTATTAGAAAATGGATTAAAAGGACAAGGATTTACCTGGAATTGGAATTGTCCAACAGCCTCTCACCAAAATGGAGCAGTTGAAGTATTTGTAAAAATGGTCAGAAAAGCCCTAGATGCAATGGTAAACTACAACAACAGAACACTCAACCCAGATGAATGGACAACAGTCATGGCAGAAATCACATACCTTATTAACTCTCGCCCTCTTTGGCCCATGTCAAACACAGACCCTTTGGATATGACATCAATGATAACACCAAATTCTCTATTGTATGGACAAAATATGATCTTACCTCAACCAAAAGATACGGACTATAACCACCCAAAAAACAGAATGCAGGCAATTCAGGAGAGGATTCAAACCTTTTGGAATCATTGGTACAACAAAATGCCAAACAAAATGTTATGCAGAACGAAATGGTTTACGAAGTCAAGAAACTTAAATATTGGCGACCTCGTTTTGGAAAAGAAAACTGGTATAAATGGAAATGCACCAAGAGCAGTGTGGCCTCTAGCTATCATAACAAACGTAGAGAAAGGAACAGATGGCCTGGTGAGAAAAGTGACTATAAAGACAAAGAAAGGTACCTACAACAGACCAATCGCAAAGCTAGTGCTGATAGCAACGAAGGAAGAAATTGAAGAAAAATCAGTCAAAGGGACAGATAAAGTAGTTACAGAAATTGAAGATTAATTAAGTATTATCATTCAAAAACTTTTTAATGGTGGTTACAATTTTAATTTAATTACAATTTTAGGCTGAATTAGACTCAGACACTGTTGTTTGCCATTGCATGAAACCCCCCTCCTTTCTAGTGGGGCTAGCTTTCATTTCGTAGGTGGGAGTTAGTTCACATCCGTTAGATTACGGACGTAAGTAACAAAGTTTAGATAACAGCATGGGAAGCTATTTTATACCAAATAAGGTAAGCAGCACAGATGGAAGAGCCTGGGTAAGAAGGATGAAACAATGTGCTACTTTAAGCACACCTTGTTTTGGGTTAGTCACTCCTTTAGAGGAAAGTGTTGTTAGCGGTAGCAAAAGTTTGATTGAGCTTTTTGTGTGCAAGTATTTTGGCAGAGCAATTTTTACTGTTATTATTATTCTTAAATTTTTTATT